>OX359267.1:19226780-21693059 GCA_947179155.2 Hedera helix
TCTTCTAACTGTGATGTGGATGGATCATTCACTCATCCCTGACCCACCCTACTATGTGGTGTGTGCTCCCTGGATCCTCGGATCGTGTTCTGCGATTCCTCGTCCCTCTTTAATTATACCAATAGAGTGGCCCACTCTTCCTATTGATGACAGAGAGATTGCAAAGCCCCTTTTGCCACCTAGATCCTCTACCTTTTGATAGACTCCCTTTTTGATCTCGAGGTTTTTTTCTCCCCGAACGTTCGCTCTTGAGCAAAAGATTGATTGTTGATCCCCCTGTCACGTACCAAGTGTGGGGAGTTAGAGGAGGGGAACAGTCGTTGCCTGACTGAATTGGAGTGTGATGCTGTCGACCCTCCCTTTTGGGTAGACGGGCCCAACCTATCCTTCACAGAACCCCTCGCCGTATGAGAAGATACTGGTGCAGACGAACCAGTCGTTTCCACCCGATCACCCTGTTGCTCCATGATCAGATCACTCCTTCACTTAACTTATGTTGTGATTTTTCAAACAGAACCATCCCTCCTTCTAACACCAATATTAATGCCAAATTTTATTTCACTCGTTTAAATCACAAACAACGAATAAAACTAGACGTCAAATACAAATAAATCTAAAGAATTAATGCAAGAACACATGAAATTTACGTGGAAACCCAATTGGAAAAAAACCACGGGAAAATGGAAGAATTCCCTAATATAATGGTTGCGTTTATAGATTTCTCTAAGAATAATGAAGAGTATATATGCTGAAAAATAATGGTTCTGTGAGTAAAGAATAATAATAATGATAATATGTCCCCAATGCCTCCATGTTGCACCGTATATATACAAGTGTGTAATCATTCGAAACAATTAGGAATAGGAGTCCCTTTCCAAATCTCTTTATAACTTACCAGTTGATAGATTCATCCCAAAAATGGACTTCCTTATCTCCCCCAAATAAGGAAACATAATCTCCCTATAATAAGGATTTTAATTCTCCTATCTTAAACCGGATAGGAGTGAGCATACCAAGTTACGACCCAACCTAATAAAATAAAATGGACTGATCCATACAGTTAGTTGGTGTTTCAAATATAGCCTAACTGAAATAGATTTGAGTAATAGATTGTATAATGATAGTAGGGGTCATACAGTTAGTTGGTGTTTATGGCTATGGTGGTAATATTAGCTGGCACTTTTGTATTATAAAGTAATGGTATGTTCGAGAGCTTCTACCTATTTCACATTTGTTTGTTGTTGATGCTGGTGACTTGGTGGGCTGGTGAGTCGTTGTTTGATGGATGATTCATGTTGTTATTCTGATGCCGGTAAAATGTTGGTGGGCGGTGAGCTATGTAATTGCTTTTGATGATGTTGTTATCGTATTGGGGGCTATTACTTGAAGGTGTGCTATAAAAGAAAGTTCTTCTATGATCGTATTATTACATATCATTAATTAGATATAGTGTTAGTTATTTCTGGCTTTCTATTTTGAAAAGTACTGTAATGCAAACTTTCGTGGTCCAATTTAATTCTTTTGGATTTGTCACTCTTTATATTACTTTGGGTGATGATAATAAATTTTCTTTTGTTTATCAAAAAATAAATAAATATAGGAAGATTTAAATCCTATAAGAAAATTGCATCATCGAATCACTGGCAACTTGGTACAAGACGTCAACAATACCAAAATCAGTCCCCTTGACTATTCTCATATTTCTATGCTTCCAACCTTTGTCGAGGTCTTAAAAACCAATCCTAGATAAACTACCCAAATGAGTAAGCTAACTGCACATTGATTTTGTCTCCAAAGAAAGGTTAAACCTGTAAGTGTTTGGTTTTTTATAACTAAACTTTAATGTTGCGTTTGGATTAATGGAATAGAAGGAAGAATGGAATGAGTTATTTCGGTGGAATGAAAAATGGGTTGTTTGGTTTGCTTATTGCTACTGGAATGTTGTATTCCTTCTGGAATGGTTAAAAACTTAAAACAAAAAATTTCATTGCTGGAGGGAGGAACTTGATTAAGTCATTCCATCCATTAATTTTGGTCAATTGATAGTAATATCCCTGTAATCATATAGATTTCAGCAGTTCTACATCAATTATTTTGCCTATTGGAATGACAAAAGGAGCAAAGCAAGGAGAGGAGAGAACATGAAAGATCGATCCATGGCTAAGATCGGTAGATAATCAATTCACAAATTGATTTCATCACAATTTTATTTCCCCAAGTTAGCATCATCATATTTCTGTTCTTTCTATTTCTCAGGTAATTTCGAAATCCCTTCAAAGCTTTGAATTGAATGAAATCTTCCAAATCTCTCTATATTTTTAGTAAAATTATCGCCACTTGCTACTGATTTTTCACTCCTTTATTATGTGAATAAACCGAACTAGCTTAGATTATTCTGGTGGCGATTAGTTGTTTCCTCCTCTATATTGTTGTTGTCATGAACTCCTGATATTCATCTTTAATTTGTGCCTTATTTATGCTTAATTTCCCTCTTGAATTATAATTGATTAAGTTACCACAAAGTCTGATGGATTTTGGATATTGAAATGGCTGGCAGGGCCATTTGGTTCTTGTTTACCATTTTGATTAATTATTTAACAACATTATGTCTTAAAAACCTCAAAGACATCCTAGTTGAACATGATATTATATTACAAAGACTTGGCACGCTTGTGTTAGGATCCTCTCTTTTTGTGTATGCACATCTGAACCAGTTGTGTGCATGTTTATTTGGTCTATGTACTCCTCAATAATTCATGTCTTTATATCTACAAAAATAGTTTCTCTACATTGTCTGTTTTGTTCTTCTTACGACTGGCCAAAGGTACTTTGACACCATTTGTAGAGTTGCAACTTAGTGCACACTTATCAAGTAGCAAATTTGGTTTTGATTGTTTTTGTTTACTAGTTTTAAGATGGTTGGTAGGCATGGTGGAAACTTATTTATTTATGTCATTGGTGATGTTAGCCATCACCCTCTAGACACCATTATGCTACTAGTAGTCTTTTACTTTTTTGTTATTCTTGTTCAGAGAGAAAAAAGTTGTTTCACCTTTATGAATGCTAAAATTGTAGTCAATCAATATGTGATGTGATGTAGATCCTAAAAAATTTAAGCAGTTGCCCTGTTTTTTTTTTTTTCATTGAATTCATTTCTTTTAGTAGTTTGGAGGACTTCATTGAATTTACTTTTCTATTAATTTAATTGAGTGTTTATTTTAAAGTTTAGTCAGTCTCCCACTTGGACACTGAAAGGATCCTATACGGTGGCTTATAGTACTTTTAATTAGAAACATCGGGGAATTAATATCCATATGCTAAGTATCAAGCACATGTTCAACCAGTTTGTTTGGCCTAGGAAGTTGAGCTGTCTCAACCCTCTTATTATCTAGTCCTTATGAGGTATTACTTATATATTACCAAATATATAATGATTTTTGTTCAGGTTATTGTTCAAAAACATGTCTAAAATTAGCTCCTTTCATAATTTTTATTTAGGGTGCCCATAATTTAGTGAGAGTTCTAGTTCAGGATTTTATGTTTTTGTTGGGAGAATCTGTCTACTCAGTGTTTAGTAATTTAGTAAGATCATACTATCCCAAATAATTTAGTAAGATGTACTTTGAAAGTACAAGATGTCAACCATATGTGCCTCTCTCTCTCTCTCTCTCTCTCTCTCTCTCTCTCTCATTTCTAGTATTATCCACTTTGCTATTTTTACTATCCGAACGATTTTTCTAATTTTTAGGTGCCTTGTTTTATGTGAAAATATATAATACTCTCTCCATTTCAAATTATAAGATAAATATCATATTATATGACAATGACATTACATGTCACAATTACCTTAGAATAGATAAAGAAACTTTTGCCAAATTATGTGATGTTTTACATACCTTAAAATGAAAAGTGCGTGTAAGAAATTGCAAGAACATAAAAATGTAAGAAATCTCAAAAACATAAAACTGTAAATTTTCATAGTTACAGTAATGTGTTTATGGTTGTTATTCAATGAACTTTGTCATAATTGCAACAGGGTGACACATTGTTTTGACTTTGTATACAACATAAAATATGAGAACTATAAATCCTTGCAAACAATTAAAATGAATGTAAATATACCATCTAAATCAAAAATATCAATTACTGATCTTTCATATTGTCAAGTATCACTAATTTTCAAAGCTTCACAAACAAAGATCTTGAACTTGAAGATCCCTTATAATACCTTGCAGCAGTGAATGTAAATGAATGTATTACTAGTTGATTAGACATTTTATTATGTTATTGGTTGTTAACGATGAAGTTATTAGTTATGTTATTGGATTTATATCACTTTCTATTATTGAGTGGGGTGTTATATTAGTTGATTTAGTTTTGTTGGTTGTATTATATTTTATATTATATTTTACACTGCAAATCTTTAGTTGTCATAAATTAAAATAAAGTTAATAGGTTGGTTTAAGGACTTCAATTAATTATTAGATTAAGAAAAAAGTTTAAAATTTTTGTCATGTCAAGTTGTGACTTTAGCTAGTAAATATATGTTATTATAAGCTTAACTAGTTTTTTTTGTAATCCTATTAGTATTAATTAATAATTGTTTTTAAGTTATGAAAATAATAAAGATAGAGGAAAAAATAAAGAAAAAATAGGGATAAAAAAATTACAAGTAGAAAAAAGAAGAAGAAGATAGAATAATAAAAAAATTCAGAGAAATATGAGTCAAATTTTAAATATGAATTGAATTTAAATTAAAATTGAACATTTGGGGGGGGGGGGGGGGTATTTAAGTAATTTTTATATTATTTATTCCATTCTTGGATGTATTCCTAATACTAACCAAACATGCACATGGAATCCTTAAAAATTATTCCATTCCCTCATCTATTTCATTTCCTCTTCTATTTCATTCTCTCAATTCAAATGTAACATAATATTTCAACTTTAAGAAGGTGAAACTTATTATATTTTATTATTTATATTTTAATTTTTTGATCGACAAAAGAATATTTTATTAACACCCAAAAGAAAGTGAAACTTACTATCGATAAATTTCTATATACAAAAAGGTTTTATGACCACCGCATTTAGCATTTCTTACCTGAATAAGTCACATGATTCAAAATGAAAGGAAAACTAAATCTTTTAAGGCCAATGTATTGTTTATATTGGCTCCAATTTTTCTCTTTTTGTTTTCTTCATCAAAAACTACGGCACAATAGAATAATGGTTGAACTGTAACACTCTTAACATGAACATAATATGAAGGTTAACATAACAATACAAACAAAATAAAATTCTTAAATCCACAAGGAAAATAATGAACTCTCAAACAGAAAAAGATGAAGTTAATAATCTCAATTAATCAAAAAAGTTCCATGTAAATAAACCCTAGAAAGTATATTTATAATACTGAACTACTTTTCTATGACTAATTAAAAAAGAAAAATAATTAAATACTACACTAAATAAGATTACCAAAACTAAAGCACAAAGCATAAACGGGCTAAATAAAAATTGAACTACAAATTTTTTGAAAGTAAGAAATAAAAATACATCGAAAATAAACTAAAACTACATCCAAAATAAACTAAAACTTCATAAATACTAAAATATATGAAAATCCTAATTTTCATTTTATCAGACTCCCCCTCTTAGAAAAAATTCGTCTTCAATTTTAAAGCAAACGAGTATCAAGCACCAAGAACGAATTTTCAATCTTCGCGCGATCAAATCTACTGACTTTTCTTCTCAAAGAATATATATATTTACATGCACGAGAAAGAAATTTTTGAGAATAACAAAATCAATATTTTCAATGTCTACGAACACGGGAACAATCTCGTGATCAATTTTGTTTGTTGTAGTATCCCTATCTGTAGTATCTCCATCCTTAGATCTTGTGACATCCTTTATTCTCTCCTAAATAACGAGCAACTCATTAGGAACTTGAGATTCTTCAACAGTATTAGTACTTTCAATCTTAGCTTGACTTTATGCCAAAATAAAACTCTCATGAATCACTAAAATTGGCATTTCATTAAATACCTCTGCTTTGGGATCTTTCTTTAAGTATTCGATATTTTCTATGTTATCAACATATATCTCAAACTCACAATCTGTAACATTAGTCTTTGCCTCTTGAACAAGTTTTGGTACCTCAATAGGTCTCTTGAACTCACAATATTTTACGAGGGTAGACATGTTTGATACTGTGTTTTGAAGTTTTTGTAAATTTTTCTGGCATTTAGTCACAGACTGAACATGAAACTCATGATAATGTCTCACAAAATTTGCAACCCATTGATGCAACTTACAATGAATGTACGTGACGTGCATGTTGCCCATAATATTCAAAAAATAATATATCTTTCATATCTTTCCAATAAAGAATCTTTCGCATACCATTACGCGATCTCACATACTCCATTTGAGTTGAACTTTCAGCTACATACCGAACAAGTTTATCTTCTATCAACCTGACCTTATTTTCTTTACGGATATTATAAAAATAAAAATAGTTTTCAATATCAAATAACCAATGTAGAAATTTGTGTCATACCCTTTGTCAAAATAAGGAATATCATCAACAACAAAAAATCTTTTCAAATTGTCAGGATTACCTTGCCACCGAACAGAACTTGAAGACCACAAAAGTGTTATAAATAAAACTCAGGGTATAGAATTGAAATTTGTCAATTAAATCAACTTCCTATTGGCTTTCCTCTTTTCTTGTTGCGCCACCCAACTTTGGTCAGAGTCTTAGATCAAACACACAGGTTAACTTTAGAATACCCAAATTCGCTGTCCAATAACGAAGAATAATAATTAGGCACCTTTTTTTTTATATATAAATGAAAATTACAGTTCACTTCGATCTAAGTGAAAACCATCACGAGTTATTCAATTTCTGCCTTTTGAATTTAGTTTACCAAAAATTAGAAAATTCTCGAGATAAAATATGAAATTTTACCTAATCTGCGACTTCAACCATTACCAATGGATACAATTATTCAGGATTTGATGCCAACTAATGCATCGGAATAATGGTTAGATTGTAACATTATAATACAAACGTGATATGAAGGTTAACGTACTAACATGAACGAAATAAAACCCTTGAATCCACAAGGAAAATAATGAACTCTCAACATGAACAAAATATAATAATCTCAATTAATCAAAAAATATTCCATGTAAATAAACCCTAGAAAGCATATTCATTATACTAAACTACTTTACTATGACTAATTGGAAAAGTAAAATAATTAATAAATGCTAAACTAAATAAAGGAAATTAATTAAATCTTAAACTAAATAATTTACCAAAACTAAAGCCCAAAACATAAACCAACTAAATAAAAGTTAAACTACTGAATTTTCTTAAATAATAAATAAAAATACATTAAATAAACTAAAACTCCATAAATAATGAAATATATGAAAATCCTCTTTCTTTCTTTTTTTTTCTTTTTTTTTTTGTAATTTTTCAGGGTATGACACTTATCATTTGTTTACAATTTTATGTGCTTTTAAAGGTATTTATAGATTTCTATCAATTTGGGCAATAAAGTCTTATAAGGATGTACATCGTTTATATTGGCTTTATTTTTTATTTTTTCATCATATGCTAATTAATGCCTACCATTGTTTATACTTCAAAAGATATTTAGGTGAGAAAATTTTGAAAATACTCTCATTAGTATCAATTTTTAAACGCCAATGGCCAAAAAACATTATTTATAGAAATTTGGAGACATTAAGGTACAATACTTAAAGTTAAAACATTACGGTTTAAATTTTAAAAGTGAAAAACTTAAAAGGTTCAAAATTTATTTAAGCCCCAAAGAAACTCTAAACACCTTTTGCAAGATCGTTCTAAAAAAAACAAATGTATAATAAGAAGATTTTGATACCATTGGAATAAGATACACATACACGCACATGCACATTTACCACGTGCGTGCACACATACAGAAAGAGAACTTTTTCAGGTGAAATGTGTTTGTTTTAAGATAGAAGTAACAAATTCATTGAAAGTTAAACGATGTGACATATGACCTAATTTGGCATACCATATTGAAGATCTGTCTAGCTTGTTATTTCCACATAAGCTTCGATCACTAGTAGACATTAGAAAAATGACTTTTATTACCAATACGAAGAACCTCAATATCATTACCTTCACATTATTAAAAATTTAATATCTTCAAGCCAAACAGAACGTAATTTCCAGCATCAGTGATCGGAGAAACTCAACTGTAGACACCCAAATTTTGCACTTGTATACTAACCCTGACAGGAGGGCAAAATCGTCAAGTGACCCGACATACGAAAAGGAGAGGTGGGCGCCAAAACGCAGTTCCCACCACGGCTTACGATCAAGGCTGTCAAACGCAAAACGAGAATTGAGTCATCTAAGGCGAGACCTACGGGCAATCCAGACAAAGCCCGATGCGATCGCCAAAGAAGGCCAAGGACCACGGCAATTACAGCATTAGGGTGGGGTCTCGATGCCGGGAAACCATTCCCAGAATTGATTCATGTATCAAGGAACAGCATTCCAAAATAATACAGCAGAAATTGGCGAGTTAGTACCGCGTGGCACGAAATTCGAGAAAAATGAGTCGGACAGCCGCGGATGCAATCGCGGCCGCCGACAAAAGGACTTTTGCGCGGCTCGAGGGCGGCACACGGCAGCCGAGGAGACGGCCACAGCAGGCAGCCGCAGATGCATCTGCGGCTGCCTGCTGAACCAGTATAGATCGCCATTTTTCCACCCGAGAGTAGAAGAAGAAGAAAAAGAAAAGAAAAAAAGAGAGAGAGAGATCGCGCGGGAGAGAGAGAGAGGTCGAATTTTTGTTGTTAGATTCAAGCAACATATCCCATTTGTTGTGTTCATTAGTTAGTGATTTTGTGGTGTAACCTATTTTGTGATATAAGAAGCTTGAACCGGCGTTTTGCAAGGTGAAAATGATATTTGTTTGAGTTTATATGGCTTGTATTGTTAGTATAGCATTGTGATTGGTTATTTGATATAGTTGTTGTTGTAATGGTGATGATCCGTGGATTAGGTGTCGTTAGCGAGGGTTCCATCGGAACATAATTCCTCCTAACGCCCCGATGATATCCGTATGGTGATTTTTCGTTCGTTATGGTTATAAGTAATGCGTAGTGTTGATTTGGTGATATTTGGGTTATGTAATGTGATAGCAATATTAAATCTCGTTAGATTTGGTTTAGTGTTGGTTGTGCAACGATTTGGGTGAATGTGAGCCTAGGGAGGAGATCCTCGTGGTCAAATCCCGATGATGGACATTTTTGGTATATGTAATCATCAGATGGGATTTGTGGTTGTGTAAATGTAATATTGGGCCTTAAAGCGATACCGAATCGGGATCGGGTTAAGGCCCCGTAATAATAAAGTATGTGATTGTGGGTGTTTGGGGTTGTCTGGATGGCTCACATGCCCGTGGATAGCCCCGACACGTTTTGGGATGTTTGTTTTAATTTACGACACAACAATGGTTTTCAAAATAAGACAAATAATGAAGATTTTGTAAAAGTGATCAAATTAGGATATTAGATTCACGAGGTTGTAAAATTAAGAGTTTTGGCGAAACTTTGATCCTTGTTTGACGAAAAGGCTACATTTGGTTTTAAAATGTCATAAAAGATGTTTTCGTAAAAAATAAATAAACGTTTTCATTAAACTTTGTGCATAGGGTTAAAGAGTTCTAGAAGTTGCCTTCATTTTATTTATATTAACTGTTAGAAGGCAATGTATACTCTCGATTCCTATTTGACAAAAGTTTAAAACTATTGTTTTCTAAAAATGACATCTAATAAAAAACCTCAACGTTTTCGAAATTAAAATCAATCTTTCTTATAAAAAGCGAAGCCTCGTCATTTGGGTCAAAAGACGTCTAAACGCTTTCCCGACAAAACACATTTTGCCATATAAAATCAAAGCAGCTTTATGCAAAAGGACACCACAAACCTCCATTTAGGCACACATACACACACACGCAACTCACACATTTTTAGGATTTTAAAATGATAGAAAAACATCGAGATTGCGGTAACTGTATTTCACAGAAGTCGGGGGGTGCCTAACACCTTCCCCTCGCTTAAGCAAGCCCCCGAACTCTATGAATCTCGGTTTGTGAACCAATTGAATCGGAGTCACATATGAGCCATCACGATTACGAAAACAAAATTCGGATGAGTTGGTACATCCATTTCAAATATACCAACTGGCGTCTCTGGTCAATTGGCTCATAAAAATTCGACATTTCAAACCCCCGTCGACACTAAGCCGACCCTTTTCAAAATCACATTTAATTCAAAAGGCTAAAATTGGAAAGGGCTTTTTTTATCATAAAAAACGAAACGACGAAAATCCCGGCGTCGACAGCTGGCGACTCTGCTGGGGACATTAGAGGGCTTCAGCCGCATTTTAAATCTTGATGTTTTCCTATCCTTTAAAAATCTAAAAAAATGTGTGTGTGTGTGTGCATTGCTTGCGATTAATCTACTTTTGTGCGTGTATGAATGGATATGCGAGTTTTGTGATTGCTTTACGAATGCTTTACTTTAATGTCATCATTTGTATACGGTGAGGTACGATGAATGTATGATGAATGTATGCTGAGCAGTTCCTCCTCCTGAGGCAAACCCGTCGGATGTGGATTACTGGACTCAAAGGGGTGCTCCCCGGCGAGGCTCAGGAAAAGCATCCACTCAGATCCAATCCAATTGAAAGATCGGATTCATTCCCTTCGAGTATGTTGCGAAGATCTGGGAACCTTCATGCCGAAAAGCCCGCGAGAGTAACTTAGGGTAGATCAGCCTCAGATAAACCCAACGCGCGGGAAGTCTCTTCATACCCTTTTACGTTTTACGCACGTAATATCATACTGTAGTCAATCATTTTGTACCAACCACTTTTGTCCAAATAAAAGTACTAACCTCTGTTTTACAGGGACAGCTTGGAGAGCATCATAAATTGCACAGTGTCATTACCTTGGTTAAAATAAAAGGACACTGACCCTGTTTTGCAGAAAAAGATTACAAAACCCAAAAATACAAAAATAATTGCTTTAGCATGCATCTGCCAATACCATTTCCCGGAACTAAACCTTGGCATACTTTATTTGCAGGATTGCTCCCCAAACCCGTCTTCGATCTAAGAAAGCCAGAGAATTAGCAGTCGAGATGGCTGAAAACCCTAATCCTGACCTGGCTCCCGTATCTCGGGAAGAGTTCAACGCTGTAAAAAAACAAATGACGGAGCTGACTATGTTGCTCAAAGAGCATTTCAAACTAAAGTCAGGGCCACAACCCGAGGACCAGCCGGGACCCTCATCTCAAGGGAACGTACTGACCCCAGAAACTCCCAAGGTTGAACTGGCAAAGCAAGTCATTATCAACCCAGAGGACGAGGTTGCCAGCGGTGTTAGTAAGAAGATAAAGCAGATGGAAGAAGCCATCAAAACTATGAAGGGGATTGGGTCATATGGCAGTGTAAACTACTCCGATTTGTGCATATTTCCGGGAACCAGATATCCCGAAAAGTTCAAACTCCCCGAATTTGAAAAATATAACGGGTCAGGGGATCCTTATACGCATCTGAAAGTATACATCGGAGAGCTAGGGGGATATGCTGAGGACGAATCATTGAGAATGCAACTGTTCCAGAAAAGCCTGACAGGGGAGGCTAGAACGTGGTATGCGAGATTGGACAATGCTAAGATTTACAATTGGGAGGAGCTGGCCCATACCTTCCTAACGCAGTACAGCTTTCAATCCCAGATGGCCCCGGACCGATACCAGATGACGAAAATCAGGAAGCAGACCAATGAATCTTTCAGGGACTATGCTCAGCGGTGGAGGAGGATGGCAGCCCAAGTGAACCCACCCATGAGTGAGGAAGAAATGGTTATGACTTTCATTGATATCCAGGAAGCTCCTTATTATGAAAGAGTGATGGCTGGGATAGGGAAGCATTTCGCGGAAATGATCAAGCATGGGGAGATGGCTGAGATGGGATTGAAGTCAGGAAAGATCCGAGATTTCACAGCTCTTGAAGCTGTTGCTGAGCAAATCCAGAGTGGGAATTATGGCAGTTCATCCCGGAAACCCCAGAAGAAAAAGGAAGAGGATGTGTCCCTGGTACTGCAAGGACTATCTGGGAAAACGATGACCAGCCCCCCGGTCCGCATGCAAAGAAATGAGGCCCCACGTCCATCAAATTTCAACAATCAGAGATATGAACGGGCGCCGAAAATTCGAAAAGCCGCCAGAGAGGGAGTTCACCCCATTGGGGGATTCATTGGAACATATACTGGCCATGTTGGTAGGCCAGAAAAAGATTACAGAGCTAGCGCCTCCGTCAGACCCGAAGAGCAGGAGATATGACCCTAGCAAGAGATGCGCTTACCACTCGGCTTCCCCGGGGCACGACACCCAAGAATGCGGGTCACTAAAACATAAAATCCAGAACATGATCGACAGCGGAGAGATAGTGGTAGAGCAACCAGAACCCCCAAACGTAAAGGCCAACCCTCTTCCCGAGCACCATGGGGGAGGCGTGAACGTGGTGGAAGTCAGCAGGGCGGAAGGTCCTTTGAAATTGAAGTACATCAGAAAGGTAGAAGAAGAGATTGCTATGACCCATGCCCAGGAGGATGTGCAAAAGGAGCCTATCAAGTTGGTTGGCGTGATTCGAGATACCAAAACAGAGCCTATCCGGTTATCAGCCCCAAGACCCCTTGTCATAGCCGCCAGATCACAATTGTCGATTACCAATCTGAAGGCTGTCCCGTGGAATTATGGGGGGAAGACTGAGGAGGAGGCCAGTTGTGCATCAGTTAGCTCTAAAGGGAATCCATTGTATCTACCAAGGCGGGTCCTTGAGAACACGAGAAAGGAGAACGGGAAAATATCGGAGGAAAAAGCGTTGGAATTTTGGGAGAAAATGAATTACGGCAAGGCGAGTGTGGTTAAAACTCTGGAGGTACAACCGCCCCTGACATCAATCTTGGATCTTGCATTGGCATCAAATGATCATCATCAGATATTGAGCAAAGTCCTGGAAGAGGCTTATGTCCCCAAATCAATTAGTACGGAAAGATTTGGCCACTTGGTGGGCCACCTATTGGACAGCAATGTAATATCATTTACCGACGACGACATCCCCGAAGAAGGGAGGGGGCACCGGAGGCCGTTACACATTGCGGTTATCTCCTCCGGGTACGTGATGAACGGAGTCTTGGTTGATGGGGGGTCAGCCCTGAATATTTGCCCATACAGTACTCTGGAGAAGATGAAAATCAACCCTAAGCGCCTGCGGGCTAGCCGGGTGGTGGTAAGGGCGTTTGACGGATCTAGGAAGGACACAGTGGGAGAAATAGAGCTGCCAGTAGAGATCGGGCCTTATACTTTTGACATCTCCTTCCAGGTGCTAGATATCTTGGCCAGTTACAACATGCTACTAGGGAGGCCCTGGATTCATATGGCAGGCGCAGTTCCATCCACCCTGCATCAGCAAATAAAGTTTATCGTTGAGGGGCACTTGGTAACAGTCGCCGCAGAATCTGACTGCCCCGTTCCCTCTGTAAAAGGCATGCCGGTGATCCATGTGGATGAGTCGGCCGAACCGATAAGCTATCAGGCGTTTGAAATCAGCACCCCTCAGTATAAGCAGTTGGGAGCTCCGAGTCTAAAGCCTAAAGTGTCTCCCGAGCTCACTTTCGTTGCCCGGGAAATGATGGCGATGAACTTCCAGCCGGGGCAAGGGCTGGGTAAGAACAGTCAAGGAATCACCGAGCCCATCCAGATACCAGCACAGTCAGGCAAGACAGGGTTAGGGTATCACGGAGGGATAAGGCCAAGGAACTCACACAAGAAAATTCCCGTTCGGATAACCGGAGTCCCGATACCGAGAGCCAATAATGAACAATCCCCGAGGATAATCAAGCCTACGTCTGAAGCAGAGGGTAAGGTGGAGGCTCCCCCAGCCAAAGGATTGGTCCATCAGATGGATTTCTTGCAAGAAATCATGGAACAGTTTGAGGAGAAGTGTCATCTCCCGGGGCAGTCAGGCCCCCATGAAAAGGGAAAAGAGAAGATGACTGAAGACAAGCAGATCATGCCCTTTATAAATTGGGCCGGGTTAGAAGTACCTGAGGAGAGTGAAAAGGGAAGCCGAGGCCAAGTTGCTGCAATCATTGAAGAGGTGCCAGATACAGAGACCCCCGCCATCACTAGCTATAAAACCGAAGTGATCCCCAGGAATTGGACCATGCAGCCAGTTGTATCTAGAAAAGGGTAAATGCCGGAGTGTCCGGGAACCTGGTCCAGTAGGGGGATCAAGGGGTTTTTAAGACGGTGTTTTTGTTTTTATGTGTCTGCACGTCTATTTCATTTTTGTCATGATTATTGAAAGAGAAAGTCATGTACTTAATGTTTATATATATGACAAATATTTTTGTTTCATGTCAGGTGTACCGATTTGAGTCATTCTAGCCTAACAAACGATTTTACAAATTTGAAAGACGATTATGATTTTGATATAGAACTGGATTTCGATTTGATGGGAATTGAGCAGGACGAAGCAGATGATGACGACGCTCCCGACGAGATCAAAGAGTGGGTCGAGGATAAACCCAAACCCAACTTAGACCAAACCATCACCATCAACATAGGAAACCCTGAGAATCCCAAAGAGCTGAAAATTGGGGCAGACTTGACTCCAGACCAGAAAGCGGAGATAACTGAACTATTGAGCCAATATGAGGATGTGTTTGCTTGGTCACACGAAGACATGGTCGGTTTGTCCACGGATATTGTGGTACATCGATTGCCTATCAAGGAGGGTTTCAGGCCAGTTAAGCAGAAGCTGAGAAAATTGAAACCGGAGTGGAGCTTAAAAGTGAAGGAAGAGATAGTCAAGCAATTCAAGGCTGGGATCATCATGGTGTCTACTTACCCAGAATGGCTTTCCAATATAGTCCCCGTGGCAAAGCCTGGAGGAAAGGTGAGAGTGTGCATGGATTATAGGGATCTGAACAAGGCTAGTCTTAAGGATAACTTCCCAGTGCCTTTCATACACATCTTGGTGGATAACACAGCTCAGTATGAAATGTATTCATTTGTCGATTGTTTCGCGAGGTATCACCAGATAATGGTGGCGGAAGAGGATCGAGAAAAGACTGCCTTCATCACCCCCTGGGGCACGTTTTGTTATAGACGACTTGCTTTCGGCCTCACAAATGCAGGAGCCACTTATCAGAGGGCCATGATGGCCCTATTCCACGACATGATGCACAAGGAGATAGAGGTTTACGTGGATGACATCATTGTGAAATCGAGGGCAGAATCTGACCATGTGACTCACCTTAAGAAGCTATTTGAGCGGCTCAGGAAGTATAATTTGAAGCTCAATCCAGCCAAATGTGCCTTCGGGGTTCAGTCAGGTAGGCTCCTTGGATTCTTGGTGAGCAATCGAGGAATCGAACTGGATCCGGCTAAGATCAGGGCTATTGTGGATATGCCAGCTCCCCATACAGAGAAAGAGATAAGGGGATTTTTTGGGAGGATAAACTTCATTAGTCGGTTCATATCCCATCTGACCACCACCTGCAAACCAATCTTCAAACTGTTAAGGAAAGATGCCTCCCGGAAGTGGAACAGTCAATGCCAAAAGGCCTTTCAGACTATTAAGAAGCAATTAACAGAAGCGCCAGTGCTGGTACCTCCAAAAGACGGGATTCCCCTTTTCCTGTATATATCCGTGAATGATATGGCGATGGGTTGTATGCTGGGGCAGAAGAGTGAAGCCGGTAAGGAGCATGCCAATTTTTACCTCAGCAAGAGATTCAGCTGCTGTGAGCAGAATTACACGCCGATCGAGAAAACATGTTGCGCCTTGGCCTGGGCTGCTATGAGGTTACAGCATTACCTCCATGGACACACTACCTATTTGATCTCGCGGATCGACCCCTTGAAGTATATATTTGAGAGACCAATGCTGAATTGTCGATTGTCGAGGTGGCAGTTAATCCTCCAGCAATTTGACATCCTGTATGTTACCCAGAAAGCCATGAAGGGGCAGGGAATTGCAGATCAATTATCAGAGATGCCGACAGGGGGGATGGAGCCTTTAGAGACTTTCCTACCGGGTGAAGACATACTGTGGGTAGCAGGCGAGGTGTGATGACGAAGGGCAGTTTTGGAAAATGTATTTCGACGGTGCCATGAATGCTGAAGGGGCTGGGGCTGGAGCGGTCCTGGTCTCCATTACGGGCGAGCAATACCCTGTTCTCACCAAATTAAAGTTCAGTAACTCAAACAATACGGCTGAATATGAAGGATGTATATTGGGACTGAGATTCGCCCGCAATATGGGAGTGAAAAGATTAGCCGTATTCAGGGATTCAGAGTTGGTAATTAGACAGGCAACAGGGGTATATGGCACTAAGGAGCTTCGGTTACTCCCCTACCACCGGTGTGTGACCCGATTAATGCAAGAATTCGAAGACATAGCTTTCCGACATATTCCCAGGGGGCGGAATGACTTTGCCGATGCATTGGCCACCCTGGCTTCGTTAGTCCACGTACTCAAAAACAAAGCCACTCCACAGATTGAAATAACAGTGCAAAATGCTCCCGCTTACGAGGAATATATATTGGAGTTATCAGGAGAGGTGGTTCAGCCAAATCAGCCCTGGTATCATGACATCTTGAAATATTTGAGGGATAGATCGCTCCCCGACCAGGCGAACCGAACGGAAAGGCAGAGAATCCAGAAGATGGCGATGAAATTCTATTTAAGCGGAGATTCCCTGTATAAAAGGGATGTAGGCTTGGGACTATTGCGATGTGTAGACGAGACTCAAGCACAGAAAATCATGGGCGAAGTGCACGGTGGAATATGTGGGCCGCATATGAGTGGACCAATGTTGGCCAAGAAAATTCTGAGAACGGGGCACTACTGGCTATCACTTAAGGCTGATTGTGACGATCATGTCAAGCGATGTTTCCAATGCCAAGCACACGGTAATGTGATGCATGCGCCTCCTAATGAACTGCATTGTATGACTTCCCCTTGGCCGTTCTCCATGTGGGGTATGGATGTTATCGGGCCCGTGGAGCCCAAAGCGAGCAACGGCCACCGGTTCATTTTTGTCATGATTGACTATTTCACTAAATGGGTAGAGGCAGCTTCTTTCCCCAAAGTAACGCAGGAAGTTATAGTCAGTTTCATCAGGAACAATGTCATTTGCCGGTACGGACAGCCTGAAATCTTGGTGTCCGACAATGCCAAGAATCTGAATAATGCCCTTATGAAAGAATTGTGCGCCCAATTCAAAATCAAGCATCTCAATTCTGTCATTTACAGGCCCAAAATGAATGGGGCCGTGGAGGCGGCGAATAAGAATATAAAGAGAATTATGGCGAGAATGTCTGTCAATCATCGGGGATGGCCGGACTTGCTACCCCTCACACTATTTGCATATCGGACATCAGTTCGTACGTCTACAGGGGCAACCCCTTACGCCTTGGTATATGGGATGGAGGCCGTTTTGCCAGTAGAGATGGAGATGGCATCCCTCCGAATTTTGCTCGATGCTCGGATTGACGAGGAGGATTGGATACAAAGTCGATACGACCAGTTAGCCTTGATAGATGAGAGAAGAGTGGCGGCTATATTACATGGTCAGTTGTATCAGCAACGCATTTCTCGATCGTACGACAAAAAGATACGGTCCCGAAAGTTCAAGGAAAATGATTTAGTGCTAAAGAGGGTCATGCCCTGTCAAGACGAAGCCAAGGGGAAATTCGCTCCAAATTGGGAAGGACCCTTTGTGATCAAGAAAGTCCTATCTGGAGGGGCCCTCATCCTACAAGAAATGGATGGCGAGGTATTTCCGCAGCCCCTGAATTCTAACTCTGTGAAACGGTTCTATGCTTAAAAAAAAAAAAAAAAAAAAAAAAAAAAAAATTCTTCTATCTCCCTTGTAACTTAAACTACGTAGGACCTGATCTCCTGACCTTGTGGGAGTACGTAGGCAGCCATCATGGCGCGGTCCGTTCTATACAAAATAATAGACCTTGTCCCTGTACCAAACCCATTTCCAGAAAAACCCCGAAACCCTACTTTGACAAAAACATTCCGAGTCTTCCCCAAACCTAGCCACATAATTAGCCCAAAGTCCGAGACTTGCTTCGATGAAATCAAAGGGGGCACGCGGCAATATCTGTGGAGTTCCAATCAAGACTTGAGGAGAGAAATAAGGCAATATATCGAAATCATAATCGGCTGGATAAAATGAGGATCCAATGAAGGGCAACGATGCATCAAAAAGGGAAATGACTAAAACCATAAATATTTCTCTATATATACAAAACATTTTGATTACAAGTCTGTCTTCTGAATAAAAGTGATGAATCTGACATAGTCCATGCAGGAAATAAAATCATCTACAGGTCGGAGACCAGCTGGAGCAGGATAGACAGAATAGTCGAGGCATCATGAACCTCTGGCTCACCCGCAATCTGCTATCCCATCATGTCAATCCGAGTCAGAAGAGCAGCAGTGCTGGTAACAGTCGCAGAATGGCCCTCCATGACAAATCTGACCTGCTCGATAACACTATCTCTGGCAGAGAGGGCGGCATCACAAGCTAGTACGGCAGCATCCCGCTCCGCATGCGCGGTATCCCTCTCAATCTCGGTGGCACTCAAGGCAGACCGGAGCCGGGTACCCTCAATCATCAATCTCTGGGTCCGATCCGCCAAATCAAGGGAAGGGACATGTACCGAAGCAGAAACCTCCTCAACCCTAGACCTGGGCACTAATCCTGAAAGCTCCATAGGAATGACCGCATCTGAACCGGTCTCATCAGGGAAAAGTCCTCGAGAACCACCCAATACCCCAGTCGGATCAAAGTCGGCAATCTCAGAATCTCCTTGCAACCATAACAGATAATCGGGTGTCTGACCGGGGTGACTATCCCCAAACTCGGCCGCGACCCTATGTGACCAAAGATCGTATACCCTCAGCAACTCCCTCTCCGTCTGAGGCAATATGAGAAATCGGTAGTCAGCAGCTCCCGTAAAAAGATGGAGATCCTGCATCCGGTCAAACTGCCCCATGACCGCTAAGGGATGATAAGTCGTCACCCCCCTCAAGCCAAGGAGAGGGACTAAATCGAAAGGTGGCACATGAGTCAAGAAACTCTGGAAGGAGCAATAACCCGAATAGATCAGAAGATGGAAAGGTTCCTCAATGGCCGATAAGAACTCCCTCCATGAGGATGTATCCGTGCATCGCCGGGGACGGAAAGAGAACTGCATGGCCAGGCTGTGGCTGAAACAGAACCCGTGTCGACGAAACTGCCCGATGGGTCTGAGGTGGCTCATGAACCATACGTACAGCAAAGTAGAGCTTCCCCTGAATATGCGACCAGAGAAGGAATGGCATTACGAGGCCGATAGGTAAGTCTCGGCAAGTATCATGGGAAGGATAGTATGATCCTCCTGAAGGGCCTGAACCGCTACGATAACCCGCATATCCAGGAGGGCGTCCCCTGCTGGCATGTACAGGGCTGATATGACACAAGCCATCAAAACATCCACTCTCAAAGCGCCCCAGCGCTCCTCAGATACTGAAAAATCACTGGGGAATCGAGAGAAGCTATCCACCGAGCCAAATCTGTCAACCAGGAAGGATAGAGGAACAAGGTGGCTCGAGGAGGTCACAGATAGCAGGGCTGTCCTCCGCAAGCCTGTGAAAGTCATGAACTGGCGGCGCATATGGCCAGAGGTAACCCATGCACAGGGACCATCCACGGATAAGCCGGTGAAGCGAGCGTACTCCTCAAGTGTGGGGGTCAGATACTCCATCCCAAACCTGAAAACATGTCTGTCAGGGACCCAACAACTAAGAATGCCGTCAACAAAGCCCGGCGGTACCTGGAATGATAAAAGAGAAAAGGAGTGTCCCAGAAGACCATCTGCAATGATTCGGTCGGAGGGTAGCAAACTATCCAGCCACGAAAGGAACAGCCAATGATCCCTGAGGGGGCGTGAGGGCCCACGCGAACCACATCTATGGAGGACATCTGTAAAAAGCAGTATCAAAAGACTATACAGGGGTCAAATTTTATTTATCCATATATATAATAAATCATGCATCATACAGGCTATGATGGAATGAACGGAGCATCAAAAGTAAATGATTGTGCATAAAATGAAATAAGTCTGTACATAATACATGAAATGAGAAATGATAGTAAAACGAGCAGGTTTAAATACAGAGATCCTAGCCTATCAAAGTCTAATCAGTGAAATCTATGCCATCAATGAAGGTGTCATCGTCAAACTGATCTGCAGGCAAGTCCCGGGGAATGGCAGCCTCATCCTCAAAATTAAGGTATGGGCAGGAATAAGGCAGAACTGGGGCATCCGATGTGCCGGGGCCCGCGCCAAAATCAGATCCCTGCGGGTCTGCAGCGTAAGCCTCCTCTGGATCTCGGCCCAAGCTCTGAACGAAGAGAGATAACTGATCCACCCTCCGAGTGAGGGAAGCAATCTGGTCCGAATGGGTGGGGACACGGACACACTCCATCCAATCTGCCATCATCACCGACCCGTGAACCAGGTCTCCGAGGAAGAAGGTAGCTCGGGTCTGAGGACCGATAGTGCGGGGTCTCCACCAAGCACTGAAGCTCTCGCTCGTATGAGGACCGACAGAAAGCATATATCCGTCCTCCCCGGCCATCAGGGCCTCTGGAAGGTGGGCATCCGCAAACCAAGCTCTCTCTGAGGGAGGGGCAAGAGGGATACGAGCCTCCCCAGTCACACATCTAATGGCGCGCTCCCCTAGATACAGCTCCCATCCACCGTAGGTCAGAAAAGGAATACGGCGAGTGGACAAGGCATGCTCCAGATCCGCGGCATAACCCCCGGCCAGGCCAGCCGCCAAATGATCCGCCGTGTAAGGAACCCAGGTCACATCCGCGGACGAGATCAGCTCTAACTGCAGCCGACAATGAGCGAAGCTATCGGACACTGGGGTCTCCTCGAGAGTACTATGATGCCATCTACGACCCCTGGGATATGTCTCCGGGCCGAGGGTAGTAACGGGCCGCAAGCAGGGTAGTCTCTCGTAAGCCCAGAACTGTCAAACAAAACAGAAAATCCATAAGTAGCAGGAAGGAACAAAGAAATGGAACGAAACGAGAACTATAGGATAAAAGGGACCTACTAGCAGGAAGGGGTAGAAGCCGAGTCAGGCATCAGTCTGTCCCTCTGAGCGGAGACGAAGACCCTGTAGGAAGTATGCGAAGGTGAAAGAGCCCCAATCGTAATCCCCGATCCGGTCAACATCCCTGGTGGCTCCGACGATGCTGAAATGGATAGTCGAGGAGTTATTCCCCAGAAAATAGCCCCTCATAATGGTCAGAAACAGACGGCGGAGCAGAAAATCACGAGCAGACCGGTCCTCAGGGAATGGCTCGGAGAGGACCCCTCCAATGGCATCTACAGCCAAGGCTCCCGATCGAATGTTGCGGGCCTTAAAGACCTTATCATGGGGAGAGTATCCCAACAGGGATCGAACAGCGGCGGTGGTAATGTCAGTCTCCAGAGGGACCCAGGGTCCAGAAAACTCCACCCCGGTGATATAACGCCAGTCGAGAGGGGTCAACACCAGCTCACAGTCAAGAAGATGAAGCGACTGTGTATGGTGGAACCAGCGCTCAGCTAGAGCCCTCATATAACCCCACGGACACCGGCGAGGGGCAATGGTGAAGAAATGTCTGAAACCCCAGGAATCTACCATCCCCCTATAGTCGGAATGCAATGCATGATAGAGAGTGTAGATGCTAAACCAGTTGCCCCGAGGCTGGGTAAACTCAGGAACCTGTGACAACCATCAAAAGTCAGGCATGGTAACCATACGGATTTGAATGAACTTAAACGACGGATATACCTCGTTAGCCGCCAGGTAGGCTGAGGGATGACTACTGAGAACCGGACCGAGCAGATCAGGTATCCTGGCACGGGCCCCTGGTAAGGTCCGACGCGTGGGGGGAGGAGCCGCTGTGCCCGAAGGGCCCGACTCTGCCTCAGCTGGGGCATCCTCGTCAACATCCGACTGAACGGGGCGAATGATAGACTCCGCCAATCTACGGGAATGACGGGTCAGAACGGGAGCTGGAGCTGGGGTGGCCGCTCTGCGACGTCGGACACCCGCCACCCGGGGCACTGCGGAGCCACTGGGAGCATCAGGATCCATGGCTGAAACGGCATCACGAAAAGGAGGTACATCCTTAGCTCGTTATCTTTCAAAAATCTTATTGCATATTGCTAAAAATCATAGGGCAGCATGACATGTTTATGAAATGAAAATGCATGAATAAATCCCTAGGGGTGCGCTAGATTTCCCGAAATTTCGGCAGAGTTTCGTTTGTAAAATGGACATCCCATGCACGATCCGGCATGTTTAATCAAATCAGACAACCAACAAATCCCAAATGCAAGTGAAAATAATGCACCATGAGCAGGAAATGACTGAAATCATGATTTTTCAAAGTAAATAAAGCATGACTGCAAGACCCATTTGTTTATGTATGCTACGGCTAACCCCAATATCTCATATAGGCATGCATTACTAAGATTAAAATATTTAAACAAGTAAATACATAGTCAAATGAAAGCAGAAATGAAAGAAAAAGGAGTTAAAACGTTACCCAAAGTGCGTAGAGTGTTTTAATCGGAGCAGATTTGGCCAAAAGATGTCCAAAAGACGAAAAAGCCGGGTAGGGGACGAGGATAAACGAAAACGAGAGAAAGGGACAGCGAAAAAGTGAAAAGAAAGTGGGGGTCGCGATCGGAAGTAGGGACCGATCCCAGCCGCAGATGGATCTGCGGCTGGTCCCGGTGACCCTTTTTGCCTCCCTTTTGCCGCCCGAGGCAACCTGCAACGAGTCCCATGATAAGATATAAGATTTTAGAAATACCTGACCCAATTGAAAAACGACCCGTCAGATACGATACCTGACCAATTGAAAAATGACCCGTCAGATACGATACCTGACCAATTGAAAAACGACCCGTCAGATCCAATACCTGACCAATTGAAAAGTGACACGTCAGAGACGATACCTGACCAATCCAAGAACGACCGTCGGATACGAAACCCAAGCAACATCCATTCGTGAAATTCGAATCGACCCCTACACGATCATGTCAAGTGCGGCATTTGCATTATCTCAACATATGCATTGCATCGATAAAACACATACTGTCTTTCCCGTGCATCGGGTGCCTACTTCTTTATCATGTCCATTTCATATTTCATTCCATAGACATGATAAAGAGGGGCAGCTGTAGACACCCAAATTTTGCACTTGTATACTAACCCTGACAGGAGGGCAAAATCGTCAATTGACCGACATACGAAAAGGAGAGGTGGGCGCCAAAACGCAGTTCCCACCACGGCTTACGATCAAGGCTGTCAAACGCAAAACGAGAATTGAGTCATCTGAGGCGAGACCTACGGGCAATCCAGACAAAGCCCGATGCGATCGCCAAAGAAGGCCAAGGACCACGGCAATTACAGCATTAGGGTGGGGTCTCGATGCCGGGAAACCATTCCCAGAATTGATTCATGTATTAAGGAACAGCATTCCAAAATAATACAGCAGAAATTGGCGAGTTAGTACCGCGTGGCATGAAATTCGAGAAAAATGAGCTGGACAGCCGCGGATGCAATTGCGGCCGCCGACAAAAGGACTTTTGCGCGGCTCGAGGGCGGCACACGGCACCCGAGGAGACGGCCACAGCAGGCAGCCGCAGATGCATCTGCAGCTGCCTGCTGAACCAGTATAGATCGCCATTTTCCCACCCGATAGCAGAAGAAGAAGAAAAAGAAAAGAAAAAAAAAGAGAGAGAGATCGCGCGGGAGAGAGAGAGAGGTCGAATTTTTGTTGTTAGATTCAAGCAACATATCCCATTTGTTGTGTTCATTAGTTAGTGATCTTGTGGTGTAACCTATTTTGTGATATAAGAAGCTTGAACCGGCGTTTTGCAAGGTGAAAATGATATTTGTTTGAGTTTATATGGCTTGTATTGTTAGTATAGCATTGTGATTGGTTATTTGATATAGTTGTTGTTGTAATGGTGATGATCCGTGGATTAGGTGTCGTTAGCGAGGGTTCCATCAGAACATAATTCCTCCTAACGCCCCGATGATATCCGTATGGTGATTTTTCGTTCGTTATGGTTATAAGTAATGCGTAGTGTTGATTTGGTGATATTTGGGTTATGTAATGTGATAGCAATATTAAATCTCGTTAGATTTGGTTTAGTGTTGGTTGTGCAACGATTTGGGTGAATGTGAGCCTAGGGAGGAGATCCTCGTGGTCAAATCCCGATGATGGACATTTTTGGTATATGTAATCATCAGATGGGATTTGTGGTTGTGTAAATGTAATATTGGGCCTTAAAGCGATACCGAATCGGGATCGGGTTAAGGCCCCGTAATAATAAAGTATGTGATTGTGGGTGTTTGGGGTTGTCTAGATGGCTCACATGCCCGTGGATAGCCCCGACACGTTTTGGGATGTTTGTTTTAATTTACGACACAACAATGGTTTTCAAAATAAGACAAATAATGAAGATTTTGTAAAAGTGATCAAATTAGGATATTAGATTCACGAGGTTGTAAAATTAAGAGTTTTGGCGAAACTTTGATCCTTGTTTGACGAAAATGCTACATTTGGTTTTAAAATGTCATAAAAGATGTTTTCGTAAAAAATAAATAAACGTTTTCATTAAACTTTGTGCATAGGGTTAAAGAGTTCTAGAAGTTGCCTTCATTTTATTTATATTAACTGTTAGAAGGCAATGTATACTCTCGATTCCTATTTGACAAAAGTTTAAAACTATTGTTTTCTAAAAATGACATCTAATAAAAAACCTCAAAGTTTTCGAAATTAAAATCAATCTTTCTTATAAAAAGAGAAGCCTCGTCATTTGGGTCAAAAGACGTCTAAACGCTTTCCCGACAAAACACATTTTGCCATATAAAATCAAAGCAGCTTTATGCAAAAGGACACCACAAACCTCCATTTAGGCACACATACACACACACGCAACTCACACATTTTTAGGATTTTAAAAGGATAGGAAAACATCGAGATTGCGGTAACCGTATTTCACAGAAGTCGGGGGGTGCCTAACACCTTCCCCTCGCTTAAGCAAGCCCCCGAACTCTATGAATCTCGATTTGCGGACCAATTGAATCGGAGTCACATATGAGCCATCACGATTACGAAAACAAAATTCGGATGAGTTGGTACATCCATTTCAAATATACCAACTGGCGACTCTGGTCAATTGGCTCATAAAAATTCGACATTTCAAAACCCCGTCGACACTAAGCCGACCCTTTTCAAAATCACATTTAATTCAAAAGGCTAAAATTGGAAAGGGCTTTTTTTATCATAAAAAACGAAACGACGAAAATCCCGGCGTCGACATCAACCATATTCTTTAGTACAGGTTTATTACAAAAAAAAATGGGGGGGGGGGGGGGAATAAAACATTAACCGCAATAATCGAACTCTTTGTGGGATAATAAGAAACATGAATATATACAGGTCTACAAGGAGAAATTTTGAGTTGATTTGCATGAGCTAGGTATGACTTGAGCATTATGAGGAATAAGATGCACTTCATCAAACATAAGACCTAAATCTTATTCCTAATAATAACAATGGGAGAATAGGAATGGGGACTAAACTTAGAAAATTAATAAAGAATGCCTATCTTTAGCTTATGTTTCTATTTGGTAATTGGGGCACCTTCAAAAGAGTTTCAAATGGGTAGGTGCTTAAAGAAAGTGATCCATTATCATCTTTCCTTTTCTTAATTATTTGTTGGGGAAGTACTTAATTAGATAATTAATAAGGATGTAAAGGAATGGTGTACAAGTGGGATCCCAATAACTGGAATTAACTTGTAATTGAAGAAGTGGGGCATGTTTTGACATTGTTTCAGTTAATCCCAGGATTGAAGGTAAATTTGAAAAAAACAGCTTGTATGGAATAGGTGTGGAGGAGGAAAGGAATGAGGAACTAGCCCAAGTGTTGGGTTGTTCAACTAGAAAGTTATCTTTCTTGCACATAGGTATATATGCTTATGGGGTGCAGTCCTAGAAAGAGAACAGCATGGGAGCCAATCTTAAAAAAGTGTAGAGAAAGATTGTCACACTGGAAGGGGAATTACATGCCAGTATCTTATTGTATTACATGTCAGAGTATAACGCTCCTAAAAAGGTAATGTTAGAAATGGAGAAAATAACAAGAAATTTCTTATGGGGTGGTAGCGGTTAAGACAGAAATTGAATAAGATTGCTTGGAAAAGGCTTTGTCTTAGTAAAAGAAAATAAGGTATGGATTGGGTTCTTTAGAAGAGAAAAATGTAGCCTTTCTTAACATAGTGGTGGAAGATTAATGTAAAAAATTGTGAAAGGTATTGCGTAAAAGAAACAATCGAGTCAATTCAAATCTAATGCTTGAAGAACAGATTTCCAAGGTTATTCTCTGTATCTAATGGTAAGCATGGTACAATTAAAGAAGTTGACAGCTGAGGAACAAGTTTTTAGGTGGGATCTAAAAATAAGGAGAATGGTACTTGAACGGGAGGACGAGAAATTAGAGAATTTACTCAACTTAGTGAGACATATTGCTTTGCAAGAAGGTGTAATGCGTTGGCATTGGAGAAAAAAAATGCAATAGAAAAGAGAATGAAATAGAGAGTAGAATGAATCATACCATTCATGTTCAAATAAGTCGTTTCATATCCTCCCCCAAACAATAAAATTCACAAATTTGTTACTATTAAAATATAGATACACATGTATGCACATGTGCACACAAGCATACAGAGAGAAAGAGAGAACTTTTATGAAGAAATGGGGTTTGAAATATAAGTAACAAATTCATTGTTTATACTCTTTTATGGAAAAATAAAAAATTTTCTTAAATTTTGATTAATAGTCTTATGGTCGACCTCATAAGTGTGTATGCCTTTCATGCTTACATTGTAAAACAAAAATCTATAACTAGAATACAGTACAATTGTTATACAAATTCTAAGGAAACTGAGATTTTCGCAATTATTTTTGATATTTCCACAGCCAAATCGTCACTATAGATGTATAACGACGGTCAAAATTGTTGCTATACATCTATAGCGACGGTTTGACTGTGCAGGGGCGCTGCCCCCGAGCCAATTTTTTTTAATACTTTTGTACTCTCGAGCCACACATATATATATAATATATATATTATATTATAATGACAATATAATAACTAATAATATATGGTATATATACACTATATTAACTCATATTAGATTTTTCTAATCACAACTGTTCATAAATAATTAATTCATTAATTATTTTGAAAAATAATAAAAATTAGATTATTATTTAATTTAAAAATATTATAAAAAGAGATACATTTATTTAGGGTATATGAGTCATGTGATTAAAATTTGATTGAGAAAGTTATAAATTTTCAATTTGACCCCGTATAATAAAAAAATTATAAAATTTGAGTGGTGTCAATTTACATATAATACTTAAAAATTTTAAAATTTATCATACATTATAAAACAAAATTTTTTTTTCAGTGGGGTCAATTGACCCCACTCACCTCCATGTAGCTTCGCCACTGCGACTGTGGAAATATCATCTTTTGCTGTGAAAATATCAGTTTCCAAATTTTAATTGACAATCTTTTTATGGATCTTTTAACGTACGCTATGTCATTTATGCGTACAATATATAATACAAATTTATTACTTAAAGAAGTCATCTTATTTTTATTTAGACCATGTTATAAACTATTTATCAAAGACTAAATTTCATTTCTATCCCATTCCTGTTTATCAATTTTATTGTGCTCTCAAGTCTTAGGCTACTGCTCTTTATCATAGTTTACATGTATGTATGCAGACAAGTAATGAACATAGTGCTAATGTTTATATTGTTTATTCTCATATAAGTTTTTTATGTTGTAGGAGTTTTGAGGGAAATCAACCTGACCATGTGGCTTTATATATTTTTGATACGCCACATAATGGGATCAGCTTGTGGCGTTGCTTGGCCATCGATTTCATCATTCAGATGATATAAGTTGAGAGCTCAATTATCAACAACAAGGCACTCAACGAGGGGATGAAGCGAATGATGTTTGCCACATATCAAAATTTATTAGAATCTATAGTGTTGGTGCCATTTGCTGTGATTTATGAGAGGTAAATTCTTTTCTTTAATCATTCTATTTGCAATTGTTATAGTCATTGGGCACCTACGATGCTGCAATATTTCTTTTTCATACATACACTCTAATGTTTGGCACTTTAGCAATTAGTTCTACAACTGCAAACCATAAAAATTGATTTTATAGTGGCCATAATAATAACTTCTCATCCTTGCAAATGACTATTATTGTTCACCTAATATTTAGACTTTGAACTTCTTATTGTACAGGAATGTAAGGCCTTATATGATTCTGTTGATCGAGTAAGTATCTTCAATAAAAAGAATTGTGATTTTCATCTTTGCTAAAAAAATATTTAAACAATTATTTAAAGTATTCTAATGATCACTGAGGTAATCTTCTATGTTTATCTATTTCTTGTATTTTTCCTTTAAACCTAGTAAAATATTAGAATGTCTTTTAATTAATGTTAGTCTATATATTGACATGTAAATCTTCAACTTACTAATGTTATTGATTTCATGATAGCTCTAATTTTTAGACTGGGGCCTCACTCGGAGAAGGATGATAGGGTGGAACTGTATTCTCCTTTCATACACATACGAGGTAATTTACAAACCGTAATACTGAGACAATATCTATGTAACCGATTCTTTGCTTGCTTCAACTAATTATATAAAAAGTACTAATAACTTTCCTTTCCTATGTAGGTTGTGATGTGCTCTGCAGTAGCAGTTTCTCTTGAGACTATACTTCTACATGCACGGGCCGGTATTTTTAACATCCTTCAGCCCTGTGTCCATGGCTATTGTGCTGATCCTTGGTTTCTTGGAGGAGCCTGTATACCTCGGAAGGTATGTATTATCATTTTGTGTTTCCACTAGCTAGTGTTACGCGCTTAAACATATTCTTATTTTCTTTCTTTGGATATAGTGTCTTAGGGATAGTATTTATTGAGACCGGTTTGTTCCACATATTATAGGGCAAAGGGCGAGAGGAGAGTGATGACGAGACGCCGTGATAGCAACTTCGGAGCAGTAGTTATGCCTAACGGTTTGGTTTCTGGTCTTATGCTTTTTTTTAGGGTGAATGAAAAAGCTTTGATGCTTGAGTTTCATTAGAATTGTAAGTTTATAGAATTACAATATTGTGAATTTTAATACAAAAAAATATTAATAGTTCTGTTTCAATAACATTCTGAATATGTATTGTATTTCATTTCAAATTCAAAATCCACAGCAGGACAACTTTTATTGGGTTATTGTTTTTTTATGGAAATTATAGGCAAGTGTATTTTAGGGACATGATTCTAGGTGGGATCTAAATCTACTTATGCTTGTGGGGGTGGAGGTTGTTAGGCTTTATGGAGCCTAGTTATCTTTTTATCCGGTTGACGATCCGACCCGAACAATATTGCGTGATTTTGTAATGGGATATTTTCTGATGCGTTGTTCATGTAGTGAAGGCTTGGGCCGATAGAATAAAGGGAATTGATATTTCCACAAGAAAAATTAATATTTTCAGAAGACTTTCTTCGACATAAATAGTAAGTGTGGCCACCTTCATGTGAGTGAGACCTTGTGAAACTATTAATTTTTTGTATGAAAATATCAATTCACAAAATAAATTTCAATTAGTTCACACTACAATAAAAAAAACTTATTTTCGACGGCATTCTCCAGCAGCAATAAGCTTATTCTATTAGAAATAGCTTATTTCCGATGAATTTTTTCATCAAAAATTTAGTCATAAATAATCGCGTCGAGAATAAGTTCGTCGAAAATATGATTATTTTTCGTCGGAATAGGCCTAATTTTTCTTGTCAATGCAGCACTTTTTACGATGGAATTCCACTTTCTATCAGAAAAAGCTTATTTTCAACGGAATTTATTCCCTCGAAAATAAATTTCATCAAAAAAAAAAACAAAAAATCTTGTAGTGTCACTCTCTTTTCTCTTATATATAAAATTTAATTTTCTTCCTTCTTCTCCCCCCCCCCCCCCCCCCCCCCCCCCCCCCCCCCCCCCCCCGCTTCAAGCTTACAAACACAACGTAAAGGACCGAAACAACAAAAAAACAAAATACTCTTAGAGAGTCTCCTCAGTCCCACAAGGAACATGATTAATGAGCATAACTAAATACAAACTACAAAGAAAAGATAACCCATCATTAACCCATCGACTCTTACGGCAAATTCCTCTACAATTTTCTTCTTCTACTTTTGTTTTTCCGCATTTCATTTATTGGTATTAGATCTTGTGAGAAATTGAGTTTTTTTTATCCCTTCCGTTTCCAAAACAAAGATAATAACTTTTTTATTGATTCACGGTACATATAATGACTTACCAATATACATATTACACATGATATTATAATGACTTAATTAACTAAATAATATGCCTAATTAAATAAATGTGTGAAAATTCTGCGAAAAATGTACAAATTTAAAAAATGAATTATTTCAAGTATGCAGTTGTGATACACATTTTTTAAAAATGTTCCAAACTTTATATATATATATATATATATATATATATATATATATATATATATATATATATATATATATATATATATATATAAACAAATACATATTAAGGGTGTATTTAATAGCATAATTATACTTAAAATTGTCGTTCTAAAATGTCAGAGAGTACCTTTATAAAGGTCAAAAGAAAAAAACAAATGAAATTTAAAAAGTCAGTTAAATTTTAAATTAATAGATTGTCAAACTATGTATTTGACACAAAATACCAACTTAATAGTACACAGGAAATCTGTTTTTATTTTCATATTCTTACTAGCAAGTAATAACAATGAATTATAATTTATTGCGTTTTAACTTTTGTCCTATGTCCTAGCTATCAAATTTGATATATTAATGTCAAATAATCTTATCTATTCAAAAAATCAACCTTTTAAAACTAAATAAATTACACATGATGATAATAAATGAGATGGGACCAAAGGCACCTAACAATGAACATCTTAGTCTGTTGCACATATAATGAATTAATTAACTAAATAATATGCCTAATTAAATAAATGTGCGAAAAATGTGCAAATTTAAAAAATGAATTATTTCAAGTATGCAGTTGTGATACACATTTTTTAAAAATGTTCCGAACTTTATATATATATATATATATATATATATATATATATATATATATATATATATATATATATATATATATATAAACAAATACATATTAAGGTGTATTTAATAGCATAATTATACTTAAAATCGTCGTTCTAATATGTAAGAGAGTACCTTTATAAAGGTCAAAAGAAAAAAATAAATGAAATTTAAAAAGTCAATTAAATTTTAAATTAATAAATTGTCAAACTATGTATTTGACACAAAATACCGACTTAATAGTACAAAGGAAATCTGTTTTTATTTTCATATTCTTACTAGCCAGTAATAACAATGAATTATAATTTATTACGTTTTAACTTTTTTCCTATCTCCTAGCTATCAAATTTGATATATTAATGTCAAATAATCTTATCTATTCAAAAAATCAACCTTTTAAAACTAAATAAATTACACATGATGATAATAAATGAGATGGGACCAAAGACACCTAACAATGAACATCTTAGTCCTTTGCACATATAATGACTTAATTAACTAAATAATATGCCTAATTAAATAAATGAGCAAAAATTGTGCGAAAAATGTGCAAATTTAAAAAATGAATTATTTCAAGTACGCAGTTGTGATACACATTTTTTAAAAATGTTCCAAACTTTATATATATATATAAAATTAAATTTCTATTTCATAAAAGTCGGGATCTTACAGGTCAATTCTAAATTCATGTATTAGTACATTAGTACATATATATGTATTACTTAATCTAATTAATCAAGATTTAATAGGTTTTATACGATCAAATGTATAAAAAAGAGGTCAAACCAAACTGATTCCTAATGTCGCTGGAACACGTGGCATTTTCGACCACTTTTTTTGGTCGAAATTCATAAAAGAGTCATTAATGTTTACTTAAGTAAACTTTGGATAGCGGGATATGAGCGTTTAAACGTGGGGGTACGATGTGTAAAAGGGGTCATACTTCGGGGTCATATATGTAATTAACTCAAATTTCAGGAAGGTAGTGTAGTTATCTAAATTTCTGGCATGCATTGGCTTTATGACGGAAGCAACAGCTAGCACATACAATTAATTACAAATTTCAATAGTCAAATTAATTGTACGGTATATGACAACAATATTAGTATAGTATAGTAGGAGTACTCAACTGGCAGTACTGACCAGCACTCTATCATAAACCAATAGGAGAACATTGGCATTTGCTTTCATAAGAATACAAATTTAATATTCAAACACATTCCCCTCTATAACACTGACAACTTTTTCATTCCTTAACATGGGGGCATTCATGGATATATGAAAATGTATAATAGAGAGGGGTAGAAATAATACCTTAAAGTCATGAACTTAGGAGGAATGTCACTTTTATCCCTACAACTTGTCACCCACTTCTAAAATTATCTTTAAAGTATATTTTTTGTCAATTTGATTTTTAAAATGATATTTTTTGTCATTTTTGTTCCTTTTACCTGAATTTGCTAAAACTCGAACAAAAATTGACTAGATCTATTGACCCGATCCTTTTACCCGATTTATCAAAATGACTGAATGCCACTTTTGTACCTCTAAGTTGCCACTCACTTTCAAAGTAGTCATTTTTCCCTAATTTGTTTTTTTATTTCTGAGATAATAATTAAAATTTAAAAAAAATAGTATATATTATATGAATTCATATAATATAATATAATATATACTATTTCTTTTAAATTAACGCTTACATATAAAATAAATGTTTAAATACAACAAAATTAGTGTATACTTATAACTGCAAAATATATTTTTAAATAAAAATAAAAAATACAAAGCCCCTATTCTTTTCTTTTCCTTCTTCACAAAAAATAAAACTTTAACACACATACTATACTAATTCAAATTTGAAAAATAACTAAACTTTAAAAATTAATTATTATCCCAAAAATTTAAATTAAAATTTTTGAAATTATCTTTTTGTGTGAGAAATGACTAATTTTTTTCCCCATATAATATATACTATTTTTTTTAATTAACGCTTACATATAAATAAATTTTTAAATGCAACAGAATTAGTGTATACTTATAACTGTAAAATATATATTTTAAATAAATAAATAAATAAAGCCCCTATTGTTTTCTTTTCTTTCTTTACCAAAATTAAAATTTTAACATATATACTATACTGATTTAAATTTGAAAAATAACTAAACTTTAAAAATTAATTATTATCTCAAAAATAAAAAATAAAAATTTTGAAATTATTTTTTTTGGTGAGAAATGACAAACAATTCATATAATATAATATATACTTTTTTTTAATTAACGCTTACATATATATATATATATATATATTATTTCAAATACAACAGAATTAATGTATACTTATAACTATAAAATATATTTTTAAAATAAAAATATATAAAGCCCCAGTTCTTTTCTTTTTCTTCTTCACCAAAATTAAAATTTAAACATATAAACTATAGTAATTCAAATTTAAAAAATAAATTAAAGCTTTTATTTTTTAAATTTTGAATTAGCATAATATACATGTTAAAATTTTAATTTTTGGTAAAGAAAAGAATAGGGCCTTTGTATTTTTTCTACTTTTATTTTTATTTAAAAATATATTTTGCAGTTATAAGTATACACTAATTATATTGTATTTAAAATTTTGTTTTATATTTAAGCATTAATTAAAAAAAAATAGTATATATTATATTATATGAATTCATATAATATATACTAATTTTTTTGAAATTTTAATTATTATCTCAAAAATAAAAATTAAAAAAATTTAAAATTAGGGGAAAATGTTGACTTTGAAAGTGGGTGACAATTTAGAGGGACAAAAATGTCAATTAATCATTCTGATAAATCGGGTTAATGGATCTTGTCAATTTTTGGTTGAGTTTCAGTAAATTCGGGTAAAAGGAAAAGAAACAACAAAAAATGTCACTTTAAGGACCAAATTGACAACAAAAAAAAAATACACTTTACAGACGACTTTGAAAGTGAATGACAACTTGGAGGGACATAAGTGACATTTACCCTGAACTTGATTAAGGAAGACAAAGAAAGGAGTTGATCTCGCCCTTTGATGAACTCAAAATGTTTTTGAATATCAAAAACTATCATTCAAAACCTGAAATATTAAAGTAGTCACATTCTTATATATTCAGGTTTTATGTTTTTATTTATCTTGTTTTTTATTTTTGGTTTTGTGTTTGGCCTAATTTTTATTATATATATATATATATATATATATATGTATGTATATATATATATACATACATATATATATGTATATATATATGTATATATATATATGTATTGTTGAGTGGGATGAAATAGTGAGAACATTGCATTGACTAATTAAAATTTTACGATGTATTACAACCTAATTGGAAAAGTTGGTAGTGTGAAGTATGTATTTTATCTACACACAATTGAAATAAAGATTAGATCAAAAATTAACTCATTGTCATATTGTCGGGACCTAATTTATTGGATCTCATATTTTAATATAGACCAAGGATTAATTTATATTTGGAGTTGGGTTGGACTCCTTTTGTGAGGACCTGAATTTTCAGGATTTCTTTAATAATATTAGATAAGAATTTAATTAATAAAACTATCAAGGTTGTTCAAATTATTTGTGATATTTTAAGTGATTTAAAGTATGTGAAGGGATTTAATTGATAAATTAAATCTGTATAGAGATGGTGATAATTGGTGTTGAATTAAAATAATTGAAAAGTAAATAAATTGTTTAAAAATAATTTTTGAGGAATAAGGAAAATTTCATGTGAAGGTACAATAAATTGTACAATTAAATTATTATGAAAGTACAGAAATTATGATTTAATAGTATTATATAGTAATGTGGGATGTATGAATTAGATATGTATATATATACATTTGTATATATATGTGGTTATGTTTAATTGTTACAATTATAAATTTCATTAATTATGAGAATTAAGGGATTAATAATTAAATTAATCCGGAAGTTAAATAAAAGTGAATGAGAAAGTTAGTAAAAATAAAAAATATTGATTATATAATTAGTCAATAATTATGGTGAAAGTTTAGAAATTATTTAAGAGGAGAAAGTAATTATATAAATTATATAATAATAGATTATAAAATTTATATTAGGAAATTTAAGAATATTAAGGAAATAATAATTATATAAATCATATAAGAATAATTATATAATTTATATAAGAAGATTAAATTAATGGAGGATGGAAGAACAGTTATATAAATTGTATAATATTGTATTGTATAATTTATATAAAGTGTAATGAAAAAAAATAAAATATAGAAGATAAATGAGAGAATTGATTATTTTGAAATTATTAAGTTATGAGCTATGTAAAATGGAATTGTTCCATTTTATGGGAAACAATATTTTAGAAAGTAAAATGAGTTTGTTAATTAAATTTTAATACATAATATATATATATATATATATATATATATATATATATATATATATATATATATATATATATATATATATATGTAGTTAATTGATACGCTTATGAAATATCCCTGTAACGAAGTGAATGTAACGACCCCGAAATTCGACCCATTTTATTAACTTAAATTTCATATTTATTAAACATTATTTACCTTACGTCCAAATTTCGGTTCGTTAATAAATCTTTAATCCAATTATTGATTTTAAAATCAACATTTACCCAATTTTCGGTAAATTTTTTTCCCTCAATCATTATATTAAATATTTGAATATTTAAAACATTGTATCTCGATCATTGTCCCTGGATCGCAACATTTACTTTTTCTTTCTATTACCCTTATCATAAATCTCAACACTCATAATTTAATATTTTTCATCTCTGTACAATTATTCCTTATTTCATAATTCATAATTCAACCATTTAATAATCTCTATCGTAACATCTATCTAGTACAATTACAGTTCATAATTTAACTTTGTTCGTTCTATTCGAATCCAATTATTAGTATATACAAAATATCAATGTAACCTTGACAAATTATTCACATTGCATTATACTATTAAAATATAATAATAACATTCACCACCTTCTATGATAATCCGTCTCTACATAATCTAATATTCTTGAAATTTAAATTCTTTCCTGCAAAAATGTATATTAAGCAAGTAACGAGCACAACGGCTTAGCAAGTTCAACAGTTTATACTTCACGTAGCACATACCTTATCATGCTTGGTGTGTGTCATACATCATGTGCTTGTGCTTCTACTATAGCAATATATCTCATATATATTCATATCGTTGCACAAAGTACACATTGTGGTCATATTAATCACGTATTACATAGCACATAATTTGTATGCATTTAAAACAAGAATTACATATCATAACGGACAACAATTAACATTAAAGGGCTGAAGAACTTGCCTGAATGTCCAATTAATAAATTGATAGCTCAAACCCTTAACTCGATCAACCTATGACCATAAAATAATCAAATAATAATTATTCATCTCTCTATGATATTAATTTATTTAATTAATATCATCTCCGGACTAATTTTCAATTTATACGGTTAATTATATTAACATCGTCCCTTAATATATTAATTTAACTTAATATCAAATACATTCACTACGGACAACCCGACTTATCGGATAAATTTTAGCTTATTCGGTTGTCCAAATTTTTATTTATTCACTTTCTAACCTTTAAACTTAATGGATTAATATCTAAATATTAATCCCCAATATTTAATATTTTTACAAAAAATATTAAATTAAATGCTCAAACATCATTTCTATATTTTTAGTATTTTTCTATAATTTTCTATGATTTTTAAACAGTTTTTAAACATTTATTTAATTAAAAACTGATTCTGGGGGCATTTTGGTAATTTCCGCGCCCTAGGGGACACGCTGGTCATTTTCCGGAAAGTTCAGGGGCATTCCGGTCATTTTACAAAGCTAGGGACACGTTCGGTATTTTCCGAAAAACTCAGGGGCATTTTCGTAAATTCACGAGGCCAAGGGACACGCTGGTCCTTTCCGGAAAAGGTCGGGGGCAAAATCATAATTTCGCCCCGAAAACCTCTGCTGCGCATAGCGGCCTTCTACTGCCGACGCCAAATGGCGTCGTTTCATACCGGTCCCCGAGTCCCCCGCGCATGACACGGCCATTTCTCCCGCACGCCACAAAACGGAGTCGTTTTATTCCCTGTTTCGAGAATTTCCATCCGCGCAATGCGCGGTGCTCTATTTTTTCCTTTTTCCAGTTTTTTTCCTTCCAGCAGTAACTAATTAGCATAAAATACACCATTTTTGAACAAAATTTTCATCACAAAATTGCTCCAAACATTATATAATTCATAGATAAACATTCAAAAATTATTTAGAACAATTATTCTAATTATTTAATAATTTTTCTCAAAATTATTTTATCACCATAAATAATAAAATAAATCAATTAAATTCATTTTTATACCTTCCAAGCTTGCAATTCTTTCCTTGATGCTTACTCCTCACTTGGATGACATCAAAATTCTTTCCCTTTCGATAGTGGTGGTGCATGGGTGGCGTGGAGGTGGTGTTTGGTGGAAGAGGAAAATGAAGATAGGAGATGTTTTGCATGTATGCTTTGCTTTTAATTTCCTCACACGTCCACCGACTTAGTTCTTCTCGAAATTTCCAAAGTTCAAGCATGCAAGTTTATTTTAATACATTTCATAGTTATTGTATGTAATAAATATTTTATATAATGTATATAAAATATTTATTTTAATTTACCAAAATTTATAACATGAATATTTATACATTTTTCGGGTATTTTACATGACAAATTTTGTACACGCATAACGCCATGCATGCAATTATTTGAGGTAATTTATACATCCAAAAATCATAAAATAATTCATATAATATATAAAAATTATTTTTCGTAATTTTTCACTTCGTTACTTGAACAACATGTTACATTAACATGTTCACATTTCTGAAATATTATCTTTCATAAAAGTCATAATAATTACATTATACATAAGTATAATTTTTAATAACTTAAAACATTCTTTTTTCTTATTTATTATTCAATTTATTTAATATTCACATTAACTTTCCTTATATAAATTATATAATTTAATATTATATAATTTATATAATTACATTATTCCTTTTTAAATAATTTCCATTTTACACAAAATACAACTTATAAAATCTTTCTTCCCTCCTTATTCAATTAAATCTTCTTATATAAATTATATAATTATTCCTATATAATTTATATAATTACTATTTTCCTCATATTTCACTTTAATTTTCTTATATAAATTATATTATTATATAATTTATATAATTACATTTCTTCTCAATTAATTTCTAAACTTCCTCCATAATTCCTAATTAAATCTAAAATCAATAATTATAATTTTACTAACTTCCTCATTAATTTTTCATAAATTTTCGGATTAATTTAATTATTAATCCCTTAATTTTCATAATTAATAACATTTATAATTATAACAATTAAGCATAAACACATATATATATACATATATAATTCATATTTCTTACATTTCCATATAACCTCATTTAAAACATAATTTATGCACTTCCATAATAATTTAATTGTACAATTCATTGTACATTTACCTGAATTTTCTCTTATTCTTAATAAATTATTTTAAAATAATTTATTTACTTTTTAATTATTTTAATTCAATACCATTTATCAAAATCTCTGCACAGATTTAATTTACTAATTAAATCTCATCACATACCTTAATTCACATAAAATAAAAATTTCTTTAATAATCTTGATAATTTTATCAACTAATTTCTTATTTAATTTATTAAAGAAATTCTGAAAATTCGGATCCTCACAGTGAAAATGCGCAAAAATTATTTTTATAAGTTGTATGTGTTATTTAAGTAATTTTGGAAGTATAGAATGTTTCATATAACTACATGCATGTATAAAATTATTCAAATATGGCACATTAAAATATGCAAATAATTTTTATAAATTATGTTATGAATTTTGGTTACTTGAAATAAATATTTTACATACATTATGTAAGTTATTTATTACATGAAATAACCATGTAATGTATTAAAATATTATTTGTGGTTAATTTTGGCTAACCCGAAAACATGTATAAGGTGGTGGAATTAGTCAAAGTCGGTGGACTTGAAAAAAATAAAAATAAAATAAACTTATCCAACTTGATTAGTTTTCTAATTTAATAAAGAAGGAAAAAGAATAAGGGACAAACATGCACACATACGAATACAAACATACACATAACATATTCGCTTTTTTCTTCACACCACCATATCCGAAAAGCTTCACACTTGGGAAGATTAAAATTCTTACAAAATGTTGGCGCTATCAAAGGATGTATCAAGGTTCAAGAAGTAAATCCCACGCACTAAGGAGGTATAACGTAAAATTAATTGTTCATTTTTTTTAATGTATTTATGGAGTTAAATTATTTTTGTGAAAAATTAGAGATAATTAGAATAATTGTTATTGATAATTTTTAGAATGTTTTATGAGTAGATCTAACCATTTTGGATAGTGAAAAGCTTAAACAATAATAATAATAATAATAATAATAATAATAATAATAAAAACTGTTTTGCCCAGTTTGGTCCATGGGCATTTTCATCCACATTACTTCCTCTAAACATTCTGAGATTTTGTGGAATGTTAACATGCTGAACTATTAAGCTTCCGTCCAAAGATGGTAAATTGTGGATGTATAGAACTCAAGTTATGGCTTTTATAAGAAAGCGTGTTTTTAAAAATGAACGGGAATAACTCTTTGTGTGTAACTCAGAAAATTGTAAATTTTTTACTGGAACTAGATGTTCATAATAGAAGCTTGCTGTGAAAATTTCGTAATGTTTGGACATAAGGATAATGTATGATAAATGTAACAAATTTCGGCTGTTTTGGACCATTTTAAAAATAGTAAACGAAATTGGAAAAATGCAAGAAAAATATATGTTCATGAGGATATCATATATTGATGATTCACAGAAAAGAAAAATTTTCTGAATGGTGTTGGTATTTTTCATGTAAATGTTTGAGTTATGAATAAATGAGTATATTAAGTTAAATGAAGATTAAAAAATTATGTGAATATGATTTTATTGACAAATGGCCTTTAATATGATATGTTCAGATTTTATAAGGGTATTTAGGTCATTTTTAGTAAAATGTTATATGTATGACATTTTATGTTCGTTAAAGATAAAAGAAATAGTAATGAACAAACAATTAAATTAAATTGTTTATGAGTTTAATCAGTGATTAAAATATTATTAAATGATTAATAATATTATTAAGAGATTAAAATATTGATGGTGGTTGCAGGATATAAAAGTATGTTGAATTATTATTTCTATTTTAAATCTATTAAATGATAGTTTTTATAAATAAAAAAATAATTACAGAAAATTGTCGGATAATCCGAAAAAATGTGAAAATTGGTTGAAAATTTTAGAATAATATTCTAGAGACTTTAGAAGGTTTATTAGACTCGTGAGATGTTAGGATGTTATGGATTGTGTGTTGACTGACTAGTGAACGTAAGCGGTTAAGTAACGAAAAAGTTACGATAAAGACAACGTTATTAAAGTTTAGTATAATAATTTAGAAGAATATTATTTTTGGAACGAGATTATTAATTGTGCTATAACTTGAGTTATGATATATAGGTTATTTGACGAATGATAAAGATCAAAGAAATGTTAATTGACGAACAAAACTATACGCCGGATGTTTGTAAGTGTTACGCAATGAACTCAAACCGAGACAAGTTCTTCAGTTTACTTGTTATGATATGTTAATTCTTGAATATAAAATGTTGTGTTATGTGATCTGTGAATAATATGACAACGATGTGTACTTTGTGCAAATATGTGGATATACGTGAGATATAATGCTTGAGTAGAAGCACAATACATGATGTATGACACACACAAAGCATGTTATGTCATGTACTACGTGAAGCATGAAAAGTGTAAACTGTTGAACTTGCTGAGCCGTTGTGCTCATTCTTGCTCAATATTAACATTTTGCAGGTAAAAATGAGAATCCTAGAATATCAGGATATATGAAGATTTTGATATAATACCAGATAAGGGTATAGTTTAATTATTCTATGTTTTGGTAGAACGAACTATTACGAGTGCAATTGGCTAAGTATAATAATATTGTGTATGTTATGGATATCATAAATACTGATTGGGTGAATAGAGTTCATTTCTGTATTATTGATAATCTTGTATTCTAATTATTCTCGAATACTTATTATGAAAGAAAAGAAAAAGTAAAGGTTGCGATCATGAGACTAGGATCAAAATGTTGAGTTTTTAAATGTTCAAATATTTTAATACAATGATTGAATTGAGGAAAAAAAAATTATGCCGAAAAATTTAGTAATTGATAATTTAAAGTTAATTATTGGATTAAAGAAGGAGATTAAAGATTTATTAACGGACCAAAATTTGGACGTTAAGAAAATAATGTAAGATAAACATGAAAATTAAGGTAATAAAGGTTTGTCGAATTTCGGGGCCGTTACACCTTTTACATACTATGATGGGCTTGAACCATGAGTCAGCCCATTCAAGTATTCTTATCTTTGAGATGGTTTAGGTTAATGGGAGAAGATATTATTTTCCTACTTCATAAAGTTGATAGGAATCCAAGCAGATAAGTAATAGTATATACATAAAACGGCAACAAGTGAACCAGGTAATGTTTTTTACACGTAAACTGAGATATCAAATATCTTACATCTATTTCAGCATTAATTTGGCTCTCCATTGTGACATTTATCACCTTTATTTACTCTTACACCGGAGCATCCCCGGATGACCCAAGTAGTGACCTGATTTGTGTGGTTTTAACGAGTTCTTTTGAGTGCAGGAATTTTGCTATTGGGTGATTTCGGCGGGAGAAAGATTCACACATCAACATTGGCGCTAGAAGGAGGGTCGTTTGATATTTGGTAAGCAAATCACCAGCTTAGTTTGGTTTTCATGTTGTTTTTATGGCGAAAAGGGGTAGTCCAAGTAGGGATCATCAGGGATCCTCTATTAAACCATGCATGAAACATGTCAAAGGTCCAGTGAAGGACAGGTTGAGGCCTAATTAGTTTAGGCATGGACTGGTGCATGCTCATTCAGCACCTGTCAGGAGGCGTTTATTTTCACCATTTCTCACGCTAGATTCTGATTTGCGGAAAGGGATTTGGAAGATGGGTAACCCCCTCACAAAGGGTTTCACATCGTGAGCATACAAATAGAGATAGACAACACAAGATTATAGAGGAAGAGGCATAGCTGAAGGCACTGCAACGTGAGTGCCAAGATTAATGACATGCCCACCTATTGGAGCTATGTGGAGAGGAGGGTCTGTCAACTACTATTGATGGAGGAGAGCGAGTGGATACCCCTCAAAGTCACCCTCGATTGGAGCAAAGATGGATAAGGAGATCAGAATTTAATGATCAATACTAGTCTCAGGGTCATATGAGGCATTCTAGATGGGTTGGTCAGGATAATACAAAAGGTAAATACTAGTCTCAGGGTCATATGAGGCATCATAGACGGGTCGAACAGGTTAATACAAGAGGTCAATACTAGTCTCAAGGTTATATGAGGCATCCTAGACGGGTCGATCATGATAATACAAAAAGGTCAACACCAGTCTTAGGGTTATATGAGGCAACCTGGCTAAGTCAGTCAGGGTCTATTAGAAGGAATGAGATAACCCGATTCTCTGAGCCGTCATTCCTGGGGTAGTCCTCTATCTTCAGTTTAAAGAAGGGACCATGATGGTCCAAGGATGAAACTGGGTTAGGAAGAGCATCAGATAGTTCCTTACGTGCCTATTCCCGACCCTGTTAGTGAGAGGATATCAGAATTAAAAAGGAGATAGCAACAATGAAGGCAAAAACGATGGCAGGGTCTGAGCTAGAGGCGTTTAGGCCCATGCCTTTGGATCCTAACTTTCCATTCTTGGCGACTATTGATTAGGAGAAAGTCGACCCAAAGAAGAAGCTGTCACCTCTAGAAATTTATGATGGCTTGAGATATCCATATGATCATACTAGTTCATATGAGTAGGTGATGAAATACTATAATCACTTAGAGGCTGAGATGTGTCAGATTTTCGTGACGACACTGAAGAAGGAGCTAAACAGTGGATGATGTCATTATCTCTAAGTTATATCAGTTCGTGGATAGAGTTGAGTAAACGCTTTCCTAAACAATTTGGAAGTAATAAGAGGAGGGGAAAATTGATTGCGTCTTTGAGGCAGATCAAGCAGAAGCTTGGGGAGTCATTGAGCCAATATGTGCAGAGGTTTCGGGATACAGTAGGAATGATCACTGACCTCAACATGATACAGGCATTCGGATTTTTTACTATTGGGATGGACATCACTTGAAACAGAAAAATGATGAAGGACGTGATGTTCAATCCTCTAAAGGACATCTTCGACGCGTATGAACGAGCTAAAAAGTTCATTGCGATCGAGGTGGCTATGGATAACTTGATGCCAAGGAGTAAGGGGAATGATAAAGATTACAATGGGAATAAAGGCGGAGATAGTAAATCTAATATTTTTGACCGATTGAGGCTGAAGGGAGGACAATTGACTACAAACAAGCCACCTTTTCAACCTCGAATGGAGAGTAAGTCCTATACTCCTTTTAATACGGACCGAGTCAAGGTATTGGAAGCTATAAGGAATGAATCGATAGCTGGGTCGAGATCGTCAGGATCGAGGCAAGCTAGATTAAATTTGTATTGTTAGTATCACCACCAGGCTGAACATACGACGGAGATATATGTCAGGTTGAAAGACATAATCGAGTCAAAAGTTTAAAAGGGTGAATTGACCCAACATGTGGTAGGAAGGGAGGGACAACCTCCTAATCTAGAAGCTGTTGTGGAAAAAAGGGCACAGTAGAGGAATCAGCCTTGAAGGGTAATAGATGTTATCATAGGTAGGTCGGTGTAAAGGCAGACTGGCAAAAAGTGTCGACCCTCTTCTAATATAATATTGACCTTATCGGATTAGGTGCCTAAGGTAGAGCGAATTCTTAAGTGAGGATTATCTGGCTAATACAATTGAGCCACATGAAGGAGTCTTGGTTATCACTACACAGGTAGAGATAAAAAGGATTATGATCGCTAACAGATCGTCGGTAGATGTACTCTATAGCCATGTTTATCAGATGATGGATCTTCAGGACGTAAGGCTGGAAGTGGATATGGAGTCACCTTTATATGGATTTAGCAATGAAGATGTACCTGTGATCGGAACCATGGAGCTTTCGATGGTATTTGGAACAACTCCTCGGCAAATGACGGTACAAGTGAAGTTTTTTGTTGTTCAGGTTGATTCGGCCTGTAATGCTATTTTAGGTCGGATGACTTTATTTGCTTTAAATGACGTTACATATATTTCACACTTTAAGATTAAGTTTCCAATGTCGGGGGGAGTCAGTGAGGTAAAGGGGGATATTGATATTGCCCGAAGGTATTATCGTCATGCTGTGACGTCATTTGCAATTGGGGTCAGTAGGCAAAAGCAGACTATGACTGTTGATATTGAGTCATATGCTGAGCGGGTTATCGAGCCATTAGCACTGCCGGTTGAGGAGACCAAGGAAGTGGAGTTGATACCCAGTAACACTTCAAGGTTAATAAAGATAGGGGCTGGGTTACCCAGTGTAGTTAAGTCTGAGTTGATACAATTGTTACAGACATACGCTGATATTTTTGCTTAGACACCTCAGGATATGCCTAGGATAACTGAGTATGTGGTTGTTAATAGGCTGTCGGTTGATCCAAGCAAGAAGCCAGTTCAACAAAAATTGAGGATATTTGCACCAGAGCGCCATAAAATCATAGATGGAGATCTTGGTAATCTCTTGGATGCTGGGGTAATCGAGGAGATTGAATATCCAGAGTGGTTGGCCAATGTGATTTTGGTTTAGAAGAAAAATGGGAAGTGGAGGGTTTGCATAATTTACATGGATTTGAATAAGGTGTGCCCAAAAAACTTGTATCCGCTTTCGCATATTGATCAAGCTCATTGATATGACCTTGGGAAATGCGATTTTGAGTTTCTTAGATGCTTTCTCGGGATACCACCAGATTTTCATGGCAAAGGAAGTCATTCTAAAGACGACGTTTATTACCCATAGAGCTATCTATGCTTACAATAGAATGATTTTGGGTTGATAAATGTTAGGGCTACATATTAGATGATGATGAATAATGTCTTTCAAAAGCAGATCGAAAAGAACATGGAGGTGTATGTGGATGATATGATCATTAAGAGTCCTAGGATGCAGGATTATCTTCATGATATGGAGGAATGTTTCCAAATTGTCCGATATTAGAATATGTGCCTCAACCCTGTGAAGTGTACTTTCAGCCTCAAGTCGGGGAAATTCCTGGGGTATTTGATGAGTAAACAGGGAATTGAGGCTAATTTAGAGAAGATCAAAGCGATATTGATCATGAGATCACCACAAAGTTTTAAAGATGTGTAGAGCCTTGTTGGTCAGATTGCAGCATTGAGAAGGTTTATGTCAAGGTCAGCTGAGAGGTGTTTACCCTTCTTTGATACATTGATGGGCCGAAGAATGAGAAGACCTTCTACTGGACCTTGGAGTGTGAAGATGCTTTCCAGGGAATAAAGAAGTATTTAATGTCGGCTCCCATATTGTAAAAGCCAGCACCAAGTGAGTAACTTTACTTGTATCTGGCAATTAGTTCATTAGAAGTGGGTGCGGTCCTGATTCGGGAGGAAGGAGGGATTCAACACCTAGTTTATATGTTAGTCATGTGATAAGGGATGCAAAGACTAGATATTCGAGTTTGGAAAAGTGTGTGTATGCTTTGGTGGTAGCAAGTTGAAAGCTTAGACACTATTTTCAAGGTCGGCTTATCATAATCTACACGAATCAGCCATTGAAAAAAGTTTTGCATAAGACGACCGCCTCTAGAAGAATGGTGACATGGACTATGGAGCTAAGTCAGTATAATTTGGATTATCATCCTTGTACAACCATCAAAGGTCAAGCTTTGACAGATTTCACTATTGAGTGTACTTTCCCAGACGATGATGGGGCCAGTCATGTGGCCAAGGAGGTTGTTGTTATAGAGCTAGGGGTTGCCGATATCTGTTTTTTCTTAGACTTTGTATGTTGATGGGGCTAATACACAAGCTAGTAGAATAGGGGTTATCCTGACTAGCCCGAATAGGTTTAAGGTGCAACAACCAATTTGGTTTAAGTTTTGAGCTACCAACAACGAAGCAGAGTATGAAATAGTATTGGTAGGGTTACAACTGGCTAAAAGTTTAAAAGTTTGACATCTGCTCATTTTTAGTGATTCCCAATTGGTAGTAATGCAAATCTAAAGAGAATATGAAGCTCGGGGAGCTAGGATGACTAGATTCTTATCTGAGGTTAAGATGTTGTTATAGATATTTAAATCATGTGCTCTTAATGAGATTAAGAGAGAAGGTAATTCTACTGTAGATGCTTTGTCAAAGTTGGTTGCTACGCAAGTGGAAGATTTTGGAGGCTCGGTGTACTTAGATATTTTGAATGAGCCCAATATTAAAAGAAAGGAGCTTTTATACATTGATTCTTTAGCCAATGGGAAGCTTTCAATAGATAAGGTTATGGTGAAAAGGATAAAGTATCAGAGCTCATATTTTTGTTTAATTGTTGGAGATTTATACAAGAGATCGTATTCATCCCCATTGTTGAAGTGTTTGGTTTCGTCAGAGGCGTCGTATGCACTCCGGGAGGTTCATGAAGGGATTTGTGGAGATCATATGGCGGCTAAGGCATTGGCATACAAGTTGGTCTAGCAGAGGTACTACTGGCCAACTATGTTCCAAGAAGTTAAAGGGTATGTGTAGAAGTGTTCGAAGTGTCATCTTAACAGCTGGATTCTGCACCAACCTTCAGAAGAATTGTCATTGGTGTTATCTCCCATCCCGTTCTATTTGGGGGATAGATTTGTTGGGGCATCTGCGAAAGGCTAAATGACAACTCCAATATGTGGTGGTGGCTATCGATTACATGACTAAGTGGGTAGAGGCTAAACCGCTTCTTCATATTACTGAGGGGGATTGTTTAAAGTTTTTGAAAGAGTCGGTTGTATTTTGATTTGGCATTCCAATGGTGCTCGTCTCGGACAATGGTTTGCAGTTTGGGGGGGGGGGGGGGAATTTGAATAGTTCTTATTCGATTTGGGGATTCAACATCGGAGGACTTCGATAGCACATCCCCAATCTAATGGTTAAGTCAAGGTTACTGGTCGAACTTTACTTAATGGAATTAAGAAGTGACTAGATGATGCTAAGGGGAGGTGGCCGGAGGAGTTGCAGAGTGTCATATGGGCTTATCGAACAACACCACATACGACTACTGGGGATTCACCTTTCAGGTTGGCATACAACACAGATGCTTCGATCCCAATTGAGATCAGGTTTACCTCGTTCAGAGTGTGTAATTTCAGGGAGTTATATAATGAATAGGGACTTCGACTTAACTTGGATTTGTTAGATGAAGCTCGGGATGCTACAGTTTTAAGGTTGGCAACTTATAAGTGGAAGACAGCTAAGTATTACAATCGAAGAGTTTGAGTCAGAAGATTTGAGGTAGGAAATCATGTGCTTCAGGAAGCCGAGGACTCGACTCCATAGAATACAGGCAAGTTAATGCCTAATTGGGAGGGTCTTTATGAAGTTATTAAGGTAATAAAGGAGGATACTTATCGACTTAGAAATATGCATGGGGTCGAGTTGAAAAACACTTGACATACTAGTCGACTGACAAGGTACTATCAATAGATGGAAGCTTTTGTTTTCTTTTCTATTTTAACAGTCATATAATATAGTTGGAAGGATTATTCAGTTGTAATGATTTTAAACAACTTTCAATGAAAGAAGAATATATTTTATTTATTGACTTGTTTGGATGGTTACATATGAAGTTCCTGAAATATATAATATAACTATTCAAAGAAAATAAAGGATTATTCAATTGTAAAAAAAATGGACATAGCTCAATAAAGGAAGAATTCATTCATTTTATTGACTTGTTTGAATTATTTACATATGAAAATCCTAAGTACTGTACAAAATATTCAAAGAAAAAGATAAAATAAATACAAGGTAATTAGGGGTCAGAGGGTCGGTTGGAGGGTTGTTGTAACGTCCCCGAAACCCCATCATTTATTAATGGCGATCTCATGTGTTAATACATAACCTTCATCCTTAATATCATATCATTCAAACATAATACTATTCATAAATCTGTTTATTAAATCGTACATTCATATCCTGCCTTAGAATCATAACCTTCACATTCTTAATCTTAGAACTCAGATCATAATTACATATATCATGACCTACTCTATTACAATTCAAAATCAGATAGTTTATGATTTTGCCTTAACCTAACCTATGAATACCAATCATCATTCATAAATAGTCATACATACATTTGTTTATCCATATCTGATCCATACATACAAGTTTTATTACACCACATACTCGTCTTACAATGATACATTAATCATATCTCCACACCAGTTTCTTTTATGAAAACTTACATACATAACTATCTCTATGGATTTTACAAAACCATACAATCCATCTTTAATGACAAAGTTTAAAATTTAAAACTCAAACGTTAATTAACTTATACCTGAACAAATTTATATTCATCTAATGACTTGCCACATATAACAAATTCTTTATGCTTTTCTGAGCATTTAATATTCCTTACCCTTTTAGCTTTACCGGAAACTCCGGCTTTCTCGTACTCTACCTGAAAATGTCAGTTTATGGCAAGAGTGAGCACAAAGGCTCGACAAGTCTAACAGATAATACCTTTTATGCTTGCAGTTCATACACATGCATCATATATTCCTTACTTTACCATGTTGTGCATAAATGGCACATATTTCATTTAACAGTTAAAACACATAGTTGCACAAAATGCACATGTCAAAACATTTAATGTCACATAGTCTATCATATAATTTACATAGAACAACCATTAAAATTCAACAAGTCTGAAAAACTTGTCTGTTATGCATTACACACTTAACCTTTACGTTCCTCAATCGTCTTTTCTATCATTCATCGCATCAGTTTGTTTATTCTGAACTCTATCTGTCAATACACAACCTATATATCATTATAAGATCATAATATGTCTCATACATTCTTTAAACTTAATCCATAATTTCCAGACCAATAGTCTCTATTCATTATATAGGTTAATAATACATCCTAACTCGTTACCAACATTTTTCATAAGCATTATGTTGCTTTTACTTAGCTTTAGGTATGTTAAATTATACCGTTTCTTGTTTCATTATACCTTAACACCCTTTAAATTGACCATTCTTTATCAATTTAGGGCTTACATAACTTATCATTATTATTCCACATCAAAATATAGCTTTTTGGAAACTTTAAAAAAATAAATATGTGAACAGTAATCTCGCCTCGGCGCGCTCTGAACTCGCTGGTCGTGAAATCCTCTTAGACATGAACAGTAACTTAGCCTCGGCGCAGAGTTTAGTACAAAACACTGTGCCTAGGCGCAGTGCTCAGAAATCAAAAAATCTGATTTTTGTACTATTTTTGTTGATTTTTAGCTCATTCATCTTATATTCAATTTGGACCACATCTAGACCTTACTACCTAGTATTTTACAAAATTTTTACTTGACTCATTTGGCTTCTTAAAGTTATTGAAGCAATAGCCCGCAGGAGGGCATTTCAAAACATTTTTACACTTGGACAAAAATTTAACCTTTTCGCCAACTTTGTGATTTTTTGTCATTTACTTCTAATGTTCATTCCGACACTTGATAGAGTCTCTATATATCATATAAGATATTTCTATACCTTTGAATCAACTTAGCTTTGCACGAGATGGAAATTGTCCGTAAAAATCCGTTTTAGGTCGAAACGATCGATTTCGATCGTTCGAAATAAATTTTTATTCTAACTTTCATCCGTTGATTACCAAATCAACGTAGACATATGCCCTAACATAAATAACCTCATTTAACTAGAATTTGGGTCATGTCTCAAAACATATGTCACATTTCATCATTTCTAATTCCCGTCATCTCAAATAGTTGAAGTACACACTCTTTTTCATAAACCGCTTTCTCGAAAAGCGAACCTTGATTGGATTACGAAAATCTATTATCTTTTATTCTTTTACGCTCATATTAACATTTTACGACTTTTATGTCCTTTATATTCGTTTACTTAATCTACATATGATAATTTTCATCATACATGTAATCTACATTCCTTCTACTCATTTTCGGGAGTATTATGCATCGCATAAATACTTAATTCATTTCAATAAATTAATATTCATCATTTAATAACTTCCAAATATTCAAAAAATCATTATCCTTATATACTTTTAATCCTTAATATACGGATTAGGTTAAACTGACCATTCCTTTCAACACATACAGTCATACATTACCTTGTCATTATCGTAACCTAGCCTCTCACGGCCTATTCATTAAGCTAGTTATTAATATTCATAATCATAGCTTAATTCACATATGCTTTCCTCATTTCCTTTATTTTCTAAGTTTTAACTTTTCTTTCATTATTAGATTAAATATATACATTTACATATATTTAACCTACCACATGTTGACACAATACAATGTCTTACATTAATTATTTTCTGTCATTTACCTTTAATCCATTATATTTCCATTCAAGCATTATAAATTATACATATTATAATTCCTTTATATATCGAGTCAGTAATGTATTTTAAATTAGTGACTGATCTTTATAAGCTCTATAGACCCATTTTCACATCAAAAGTCATTCTTTACCAATTCAACCACATAGGTCATTCTTAACACATTAATAACATAATAACTAAATTTAATCACTTACTAATACCTTATGTCCTTTTAAATCAGGTTTTAATTTCTAACATTTACTTAATTAGCCAAGATTCTTATTTAATAATATTGTTAAAAATATGGGATGTCACATTCACCCCTCCTTTAAAAAATTTCATCCTCGAAATTACTACGTACATATCCCTTACTCATTTACTACATGCATATCTCTTTTCATTCCATTAATTATAACTAGGTTTTCAACTAACCTTTACATTATTTCCTTTCTATATTCATCTTACCCCTTTCTATCACTCATTCCAGAACATTAGAATGTCTTTAAGGAATCTTTAACAATTGTTCAATAATTGTGAAGTAACATGAATAAATAAGAATAAAAATTTTCCTTTAAAACAAAACTTTTTACCTTTTTGCTGAAGGGCCATAAAGACCATGAACATGAGTTACGGTGCAACCACGCCACTCTCTTTAATACGGTGCAACCACGCCATTTTGATTTAACGACGCAACCACACCAATTAGAACCAAGGGATCTTTCCATTGTAAACCTATAATTAGATTGTCTACAATCACACAGACTGTAGACATCCATTGCAAGACTTCCAGAGGATCAATCCAACATACTTTTTCGTTAAGAATATTAACAATCACAGTTCAAGACTGCAATATCCAAAAGGTCATAAGACCAAAATTTTCCTTTGTTTAAGGGTTGTTCACCTCAGACTTAGGAATTTTTTTTTTTTTATCCATTTCTGAATTTAAAAATATTTACTCATTTCTTTAGCAAAATGGTTTAGCCAAAACAAATGGCGTATACTCACATCATTAAATCGTTCATTCCTTGCAGACTTGAAACCTTTCAAAATTTCATTTTTTTTACCATGACTTCATCACATTGCATCACGTAACGATGTATTAGTAGTTAATATTTTTGCTTCCACATCTTTATTACCATGCTTTGAGAATTCCATCATTGGCTCAAAATTTGAACCCATTTTCATAAACTGAAAAAAAAATTCTTTTTGAAGACTTCATAATACCGCACTATCCCAGCAGTACGTTGAGAATTCAGTCATTTAAGACTTCATAACATGTACCGTTATAGAGGTACATTGAGAATTTCGTCATTTTATCATTCCACACTATATTCAACAGTGTGACAATGATTTCATAAATACATTTTTAAATAACTTTTGTCTAGCCGAATCAATTGGCATAGACCCATGAATCATCAAATTTTAAAAATTACAGTTTAATACTTGAACAAATCATTTTCGATGCACTAAAGTGCGAGAATAAGTACATTTTTAAAATATCGATGATCTAGCATAACTAGAAGAGTTGGATTGCCTACCCAATCCTAATCACCTTTCTTTTTTTTTTCTTTCATCCAATCATTACTTAACAATTCTATCTCTTTCTTATTTTCTTAACCTTAGCCAATCTATGAGAACTAAAACTCTCACTTTATGGCTCTCTTTTCTAACCCCCCCCCCCCCCATTGTTCATCAAACCTGCCACATATTATGGGATCGGGAACTTATTGCAATAATATGAGTTTAGAAACTTGTCCTATTAATATGTAGTTCAAGAACACATTAAGAACTGTCAATACGCTTAGGGGTTTTAAAACATTCCATACGATTACGAGTCACAAACTTACCATAAAGATGAGTTTTAAGAACTCGCAACTAACCTTAATTTTTATCACTTCCTATGTATTAGGTATATATAAAAGAAAATAATTGCCTTCTCAACATATATAAATAATACCGTGACGCTGGATCTCCACTAATTATCATTATAGGAAGCTAAGTGGTCGTGAAACCAAGTACAAATCCCTACCCATATAAAGAAGTGTACAACTCAGTCACTACCATAAGTCCTCAACGAAAAATTCCACATAACCTTAACATTTCTTTAACCTTTTTTTAACTTTTCCTTATCCTTTCCTTAACATTTCTTTAGCCTGATATGAATTTTTTTGTTCATAGCTTACTGTTCATAACTCACAAAGAGTTCATTTATCTTTGATCGCTTATAATCTTATAGCCCTTTACCATTTCTCATTTCTCATTATCTTATCTTAAGATATCATTTACCATTCCTTACTCATGAATTTCCAAAATTCATTTCCTCCTTACTCAACTTCTCTAGAGTTCATTTCTTTACCATTTCCTTCTTTTTAACAAAAGTTATAGCCTACGATACTCTGACCTAAGGTCTATAACCTATCAGCTCTGATACCAAGTGTAACGTCCCCGAAACCCCATCATTTACTAATGGCGATCTCGTGCGTTAATACATAACCTTCATCCTTAATATCATATCATTCAAACATAATACTATTCATAAATCTGTTTATTAAAGCTTACATTAATATACTGTCTCAGAATCATAACCTTCACATTCTTAATCTTAGAACTCAGATCATAATTACATATATCATGACCAACTCTATTACAATTCAAAATAAGATAGTTTATGATTTTGCCTTAACTTAACCTGTGAGTACCAATCATCATTCATAAATATTTATACATACATTTGTTTTTCCATATCTGATCCATACATACAAGTTTTATTACACCACATACTCATCTTACTATGATACATTAATCGTATCCCCATACCAGTTGCTTTTATGAAAACTTACATACATAATTATCTCTATGGATTTACAAAACCATACATTCCATCTTTAACGACAAAGTTTAAAATTTTAAACTCATACGTTAATTAACTTATACCTGTACAAATTCATATTCATCTACTGACTTGCCACATTACATGATTACATATAACAAATTCTTTATGTTTTTCTAAGCATCTAACATTCCTTACCCTTTTAGCTTTACCTGAAACTCCAGTCTTCTCGTACTTTACTTGAAACTATTAGTTTATGGCAAGAGTGAGCACAAAGGCTCAGCAAGTCTAATAGATAACACCTTTCATCCTTGCAGTTCATACACATGCGTTATACATACCTTACTTTACCATGCTGTGCATAAATGTCACATATTTCATTTAACAGTTAAAACACATAATTGCACAAAGTGCACATGTCAAAACATTTAATGTCACATAGTCTGTCATATAGTTTACATATAACAACCATTAAAATTCAACAAGTCTGAAAAACTGGCCTGTTACGCATTACACATTTAACATTTACGTTCCTCAATCGTCTTTTATATCCTTTATCGCGTCGGTTTGTTTATTCTGAACTCTATCTGTCAATACACAACCTATATATCATTATAAGATTATAATATGTCTCATATATTCTTTAAACTTAATCCATAATTTCCAGACCATTATTCTCTATCCATTTCACATTTGATGTATTATACCTTATATAGGTTAATAATACATCATAACTCATTACCAACCTTTTTCATAAGCATTATGTTGCTTTTACTTAGCTTTAGGTATGTTAAATTATACCGTTTCTTATTTTATTATACTTTAATACCCTTTAAATTGACCATTATTTATCAATTTAGGGCTTACATAACCTATCCTTATCATTCCACATCAAATATAGCTTTTTGGACACTTAAAAAAAAATTCTGTGAACAGTAACCTCGCCCCGACGCGCTCTGAACTCGCTGGCCGAGAAATCCTCTCAGTCATGAATATTAACTTAGCCCCGGCACAGTGTTTAGTACAAAACACTGCGCCTAGGCGCAGTGCTCAGAAATCAGAAAATCTGATTTTTGCATTACCTTTGCTGATTTTTAGCTTCTTCATCTTATATCCAATTAAGGTCAAATTTGGACCACATCTAGACCTTACTACCTAATATTTTACAAAATTATTATTTGACTCATTTGGCTTCTCAAAATTATCGAAGCAATAGCCCTTAGGAGGGCGTTTCAAAACATTTTTACACTTGGACAAAATTTCAACTTTTTCGCCAACTTTGTGATTTTTGGCCATTCACTTCTAACGTTCATTCCGACACTTGATATAGTCTCTATATATCATATAAGACATCTCTAAACCTTTTAATCAACTTAGCTTTGCACGAGGTGGGAATTGTCCATAAAAATCCTTTTTAGGTCAAAACGATCGATTTCGATCGTTCGAAACGAATTTTCATTTTAACTTTCATCCATTAATTACCAAATTAATGTAGACATGTGTAATAATATAAAACCAAGTCATTTGACTTCATTTCACCATTATTTACTTAAAATTGCCAAAAATCACCTTTTCGTTGAATTTTCATCAACTTTACCAAACCTTTCTTAAAATTCACTTTTCCAATTCTTAACTGTACTTTTTATATACTCATTAAAGAGTTCATTTTCAACTGTTGTAGTATTATACTACACATATATGACTTGTTCCAAGTTTCTCTAAGTTCAATATATGTTTTTATTAACATATTACCACAATAGCTAATTTTAGCCATCAAATTCTCATTTTCTATACCTGAGAGTATATAACATGCTATATACATGTAAATACCCTTCAAATCCTTATGTTCAACCTTATAACTTAAGGTTTGACCATAATCATCCAACTTTAGACATATATTCTTCTATAAATCATACTATTAACCATACATACAAGCTTAAACATACATAAATCTAAGTTTTAAGTCTAGAAAACTTTTAAACCTTTATGGATGATCAATCTTCTTACACAGAAAAATTCACTGTGCCAAGGGCTTCATCTTTTCTTCTTGCTCCATGATCATCCAAGCATCCAAGCTCATGAAACCTCAAGCTTTACCTTCCATTTCCATAGCTTCTCACTTTCTCTCTCTTAGGGCTTAATTTTCCAGCAATTGTAAGAAATGAAAGAGACTCTTGCATTGCTTGGTAAGTTATATGAGCCTTAACTAGAATAGTTAAAGTAGCATAACCATGGTTAACCCATTCAAGGGCATTTTGGTCATTTCACATTATTAATGAAGGGCATTTTTGTCATTTTATCACTTGGGACATAACGGTCATTACTAAATTTGTCAAGGGCATTTTGGTCATTTTGCCCTTTAAGACACAAAGGTCATTAACTAAATTGTTTAGCGCAATTTGGTCAAAAGCCAAAATTGCTAGATTTTGATTTTCATGTTAATTTCCTTTTAAGGAAAATTTTCTAATTTTCTTTAATTAATTCGTTTTATGCTCATTTAAAATGGTTTTTCTTTCAATCAATTGATTAGGTCATTCATTTTCCACTATGCTATGCTCATGTAGTCTCATTTTATAGCTTAATTAGTCATTTAATCGTAAATCGACTAAATAGCCTCTTTTAACTAGAATTTGGGACATGTCTCAAAACATATGTCACATTTCATCGTTTCTAATTCCCGTCATCTCAAATAGTCAAAATACTCATTTTTTTCATAAACCGCTCCCTCGAAAAGCGAACCCTGATTGGATTACCAAAATCCATTCTCTTTTATTCTTTTACGCTCATATTAGCGTTTTACGGCTTTTAAGTCTTTTATATTCGTTTACTTAATACACATATGATCATTTTTATCATATATGTAATCTACATTTCTTTTACTCATTTTCGGGAGTATTATCTTTTGTATTTATGAATCGCATAAATACTAATTTTTTTCAATCAATTAATATTTATTCCTTAATAACTTTTAAATATTCAAAAATCATTATCCTTATTATACTTTTAATCCTTAATATATGGATTAGGTCAAAAATCATTATCCTTATTATACTTTCAACAGTCATACCTTACCTTGTCATTATTGTAACCTAGCCTCTCACGGCCTATTCATTAAGCTAATTATTAATATTCATAATCAGAGCTTAATTCACATATGCTTTCCTCATTTTCTTTATTCTCTAAGTTTTAACTTTTCTTTCATTGTTAGATCAGATATATATATATATATATATATATATATATATGTCGACGCCGGGATTTGTCGTTTCGTTTTTTAATATTAAAAGCCCTTTCCAAATTTACTCTTTAGATTAAGATGTGATTTTTTTGAAAAGGGTCGGCTTAGTGTCGACGGGGTTTCGAAAGGTCGATTTTTTAATGAGCCAATTGACTAGAGTCGCCAGTTGGTATATTTGAAAATGGATGTACCAACTCATCCGAATTTTATTTTCGTAATCGCTGGCTCATATGTGACTCCGAATTAATTGGTCTGTGAACCGAGATTCATAGAGTTCGGGGGCTTGCTTAAGCGTGTGGAAAGGTATTAAGCACCCCCCGACTTCCGTGAAAACACGGTTACCGCAATCTCGATGTTTTCCTATCCTTTCAAAATCCTAAAAATGTGTGAATTACGTGTGTGCGCGTGCGTGCCTAGGTGAGGCTGTGGTGAATTTTGCGTAAAAATCGCTTTGATTTCTTAGGGAAAACGTGTTTTGTCGGGAAAGCGTTTAGACGTCTTTTTGACCCAAATGACAAGGCTTCTTTTTTTTATAATAAAGATTGATTTTAATTTCGAAAACGACGAGGTTTTTTATTAGATGTCATTTTTAGAAAGCAATAGTTTTTAAACTTTTGTCAAATAGGAATCAAGACTATACATTGCCTTCTAACAGTAAATTCAAATAAAATGAAGGCAACTTCTAGAACTCTTTAACCCTATGCATAAAGTTTAATGAAAACATTTATCTATTTTTTACGAAAACATCTTTTATGACATTTCAAAACCAAATGGAGCCTTTTTTGTCAAACAAGGATCAAAGTTCGCCAAAACTCTTAATTTTTAAACCTCGTGGATCTAATATCCTAATTTGATCATTTTTTAGAAAATCTTCATCGTTTGCCTTATTTTGGAAAACCGTTTTTTGTGTCGTAAATCAAAACAAGCATTCAAAACGTGTCGGGGCTATCCATGGGCATGTGAGCCGTCTAAACAACCCCAAACACCCACAATCACATACTTTACTATTACGGTGCCTTAAACCCGATCACGGGTCAGTATCGCTTTAAGGCCCATGATTTACATATATACAGGAATGGACCCTTGCAATGATTACATGCACCAAATTTTTTCCATCACCGGGATTTGATCACGAGGATCTCCTCCCTAGGCTCACAACCACACAAATCGCTGCACAACCATACCAAGGCAACTTAACAGTACTAAACTTGTTACTATGCTACACGAATCAAAAAATCACAATCCCAACACAACAAACTATCCGTTAACACAACGAACTACATATCACCGTACAGATATCATCGGGACATTAGGAGGAAATTAAGTTCCGACGAAACCCTCGCTAATAATCCCTAATCCTCGGATTCTCAACAATACAACAACATACTACGTTAAGTAACCTAAAACACAATATTATAATAACAATATAAGCAAAAAAAATATCAACCAAAACATCTTTTTCACCTTGCAATACACCGACAAAAGCTTTATATTTCACGATTCGAACCAAAACCACACGAATACTTGAATATTTGACAAGAGAAACAAATTTCTCACTTGGATTTAGCCAAACCCGAGCTCCTAACTCACTTCTCGCGTGTTTCTTTCTCCTAAAAGTTTAAGAAAATTTGCTTCTTTTTCTTCTGCAGATTAAAAATGGCGTTGTATAGGTGATTCAAGGCAGCCGCAGGTGCAATTGCGGCTGGCCGCCCTCGTCGAATCCTCGGCTGCCGTGTGCCGTCCTCGAGCCGTGCAAATGTCACCTATGTCGGTGGCTGCAGGTGCACCTGCGGCTACCCAGTTCGCTTTTTTCGATTTTCGTGCCATGTAGGCTTAAATCGTCAATTTCTGCTGTATTATTTTGGAAGGCTGTTACCTGATGTATAAATATCTCTGGTGCCTGACTTCCAAAGAGCGAGACCCCCTTCGACTGTCGCAAGCGTAGTGGTCATTTGCCGTCTTTGGCGACCGAATCGGGCTTTGTTTGGATCAACTGCGTATCTTGCCTCAAATGACTTGACGCTTGTTGTTCGTTTGGCAGCTTTGATCGTAAGTCGTCGTGGTGACTTTGGGTTGGGGTTCACCTTTCCTGTTCGTATGTTGGGTCGAATGACGATTTTGCCCTCCTGTCATGGTCAGTACACAAGTGCAAAATTTGGGTGTCTACAGCTGCCCCTCTTTATCATGTTTATGGAATGGCATATGAAATGAACATGATAAAGAAGTAGGCACCTGACGCATAAAAATGACACTATGTATTTAACGATGCATATACACATTTAGATGATGCAGTGACACATTCAACATGCTCATATAGAGGTTTGTTTCAAAGTTACAAATGAATACCGCTCGGGTTTCGTCTCCGACGGGTCATTTTTGAGTTGGTAAGGTATCGTCTCTGAGGGGTCATTTTTGAGTTGGTCAGGTATCGTCTCTGACGGGTCATTTTTGAGTTGGTCAGGTATCCTCTCTGACGGGTCATTTTTGAGTTGGTCAGGTATCGTCTCTAACGGGTCATTTTTGAGTTGGTCAGGTATCGTCTCTAACGGGTCGTTTTTGAGTTGGTCAGGTATCGTCTCTAACGGATCATTTTTTGAGTTGGTCAGGTATCGTCTCTGACGGGTCGTTTTTGAGTTGGTCAGGTATCGTCTCTGACGGGTCGTTTTTTGAGTTGGTCAGGTATCGTCTCTGACGGGTCATTTTTTGAGTTGGTCAGGTATCGTCTCTAACGGGTCATTTTTTGAGTGGGTCACGACTTTTATAATCTCGGACTTAGATTGTAACAAGTTATATGTTGGCTCGGGGTAACAAAAGGGAGGCTAAGGGGGCACCGAGACCAGCCGCAGGTACTTCTGTGGCCAGCCGCAGATGCATCTGCGGCTAGGATCGGTTCCTATTTCAGATCGCGTCCCCCCGCGATCTGTCACTTTTTTTTAACTTTTCTCTCCCTCGTTTTCGGTTTTCCTTGTCCCCAGTCGGCTTTTTCGTCTTTTGGACACTTTTTTTGCAAAATCTGCTCCGATTAAATCAGTCTACGCACCTTGGGTAACGTTTTAACTCCTTTTTCTTTGATTTTTGCTTTCATTTGACTATACATTTACTTGTTTGGATATTTTAATTTTAGCAATGCATGCCTATATGTGATATTTGTGTTACACGCAGCATAGATAAATAACGGGTCTTGCAGACATGTTTTATTTACTTGGAAAACCATTGTTTTAGTCATTTTATGCTCATGATGCATCATTTTCACTTGCATTTTGGATTTGTTGGTTGCCTGACTTGATTAAACATGCCTCATCGTTAAGGCTGCAAACGAGCCGAATCGATCCGGATTTTAAACTGCTCGGATTCGACTCGTAAGGTTAAATTCGTACTCGAATTCGACTCGGATTCGAATTATATTAAAAAAACTTTACTCAGATTCGGCTCGACTCGAATTTTCGTTACTCGAATTCGATTCGACTCGGATCGAATTATATTCAAACTACTCGCGAACGTCAAATTCAAACTCGAATTCGAGTCTTCACATAATAACTAGTTTTATAATACATATAATTATTAATTGAATTTATTATTTTACTTAGAAATGAAAAAATATAATTATAATTACACTTTAAATATATAAAATTAAAATTAAAATTACAAAAATAAAATAAAATAAAATAATAATTAATTATTCAAATTTTGTTTAATTGTGTATATATTATAAGAGAATGTATCGAGTATAGATTCGAATATGTATCAATCGATTATGTATCGGATCATGATTAAAAATTCGAATAGTTTAAATTCTAAACGAGTCGAGTATAACCTTATTCAGATTCTACTCGTATTTTTATTCGAACTATTTTTTGTGCTCAGATTTGAATCATATTATTAACGAATTCGAGTCTCGTTCACATTTTTTCGAGTCGAGTCCGAATCGAGCCCGAACTGTTTGGTTCAATTTGCAGCCTTACTCATCGTGCATAGGATGTCCATTTTACAAACGAAACTCTGCCAAAATTTCAGAAAATCTGGCACACCCCTAGGGACTTATTTATGCATTTCCAATCTCATAAACATGTTATGCTGCCCTATTATTTCTAGCAATATGCAATAATCTTTTTGAAAGATAACGAGCTAAGGATATACCTCCTTTTCGTGATGTCATTTCAGTTATGGATCCTGATGCTCCCAGTGGCTCTATAGTGCCCCGGGTTGCCGGTGTCCGTCGTCATAGAGCGGCCACCTCAGCTCCAGCTCCAGTCCTGACGCGTAATTCTCGTAGATTGGCGGAGTCTGTCATTCGCCCAGTTCGGCCTGATGTTGGTGAGGATGCCCCAGCTGAGGCAGAGGCGGGTCCTTCTGGCACAACGACCCCTCCCCCCACGCGTCGGACCTTACCAGGGGCCCGTGCTAGGATATCGGATCTGCTCGGTCCTGATCTCAGTAGTCACCCCTCAGCCTACCTTGTGGCTAACGAGGTATATCCGTTGTTTAAATTCATTCAACCTTGTGAGATTACCAGGATTGACTGTTTCGGCGGTTATCGCAGGTTCCTGAGTTTACCCAGCCTCGGGGTAATTGGTTCAGCATTTACACCCTGTACCATGCGCTGCACCCTGACTACCGCAGGATGGCAGACTCTTGGGGTTTTCGTCATTTCTTTACCATCGCCCCTCGCCGATGTCCATGGGGTTACATGAGGGCATTATCCGAGCGTTGGTTCCACCAGACCCAGTCGCTACATCTTCTGGATTGCGAGCTGTTGTTGACCCCTCTTGACTGGCGTTATATCACCGGGGTGGAGTTCTCTGGACCCCGTGTTCCCCTGGAGCCGGATATTACCCCTGTAGCCGTTCGATCTTTATTGGGGTACACCCCTCAGGATAAGGTCTTTAAGGCCCGCAGTATCCGATTAGGAGCTTTGGCTGTGGACGCTATTGGAGGGGTCCTTTCTGAGCCGTTCCCTGAGGACCGATCTGCTTGTGACTTTCTGCTCCGACGCTTGTTTTTGACCATCATGAGGGGCTGTTTTCTGGGTAACAACTCCTCGACTATTCATTTCAGTATCGTCGGAGCCACCCGGGAGGTTGACCGGATCGGGGACTATAATTGGGGCTCCTTCACCTTTGCTTACTTCCTCCACAGTCTTCGCCTTCGCTCAGAGGGACAGACGGATGTCTGGCTCGGATTCTACCCCTTTCTGCTGGTAGGTCTTTTTCATTGTATCGTCCTTGATTTGTTTCATTCCTTTGTCCTTTCCTGGTACTTACGCTTCTCCTATTTTGTTTATCAGTTTTGGGCTTACGAGAGGCTACCCTGCTTGCATCCCGTTACTACCCTCGGTCCGGAGACTTATCCCAGGGGTCGCCGGTGGCATCACAGTAGTCTTGAGGAGACCCCAGTGTCAGATAACTTTGTTCACTGTCGACTGCAGTTAGAGCTGATCTCGTCAGCGGACGTGACCTGGGTTCCCTACACTGCGGATCATTTGGCGGCTAGCCTCGTCGGTGGTTATGCCGCGGATCAGGAGTTTTCCTTGTCCACTCGTCGTATTCCATTTCTGACCTATGGTGGATGGGAGCTGTATTTGGGGGAGCGCGCCATCAGATGTGTTTCCGGGGAGGCTCGTATCCCTTTCGCCCCTCCCTCACGGAGATTTTGGCTCGTGGATGCCCACCTTCTAGATGTCCTGACGGTCGGGGAGGACGGATACATGCTGTCTGCCGGTCCTCATATGAGCGAGAGCTTCAGTGCCTGGTGGAGACCCCGCACTATCGGGCCTCAGACCCGGGCCACCTTCTTCCTCGGAGACCTGGTTCACGGGTCGGTGATGATAACAGATTGGATGGAGTGTGTTTGGGCCCCCACCTACTCGGACCAGATCGCTTCCCTCACTCGGCGGGTGGATCAGTTATCATTTTTTGTTCGAAACTTGGGCCGAGATCCAGAGGAGGCTTATGCCGCAGACCCGTATGGATCTGATTTTGGTGCGGGTCCCGACCCATCGGATGCCCCACCCCAGCCTTATTCCTGCCCAGACCTGAACTTTGTTGCCGAGGCTTCTATTCCCGGGGATGTGGGCCATGCGAATCAGTTTGAGGATGATGCCTTCGTTGATGACATAGAGTTCACTGATTAGATTCTGATAGGCTAAGACCTCTGTATTCAAACCTGCTCGTTTTATTATCATTTTTCTCATTTCACGTATTATGTACAGAATTATTTTATTTTATGCACAATCATTTACTTCTGATGATTCATTTATTCCATTATAGCCTGTATGATGCATGATTTATTATATACGTGGATAAAGAAATTGACCCCTGTATAGTCTTTTGATACTACTTTTTACAGATGTCATCCCTGGATATGGTTCGCATGGGCCCTCGCGCCCCCTTAGGGATCATTGGCAGGCTCCGCTCGTGGCTAGATAGTTTGCTACCCTCCGACCGGATCATTGCAGAGGGTCTTCTGAGACACTCTATGTCTCTTTTGTCATTTCAGGTGTCGCCGGGCTTTGTTGACGTCATTCTCAGTTGTTGGATCCCGGATAGACATGTTTTCAGGTTTGGGCTAGAGTATCTGACCCTCACCCTTGAGGAGTATGCTCGCTTCACCGGTTTGTCGGTGGATGGTCCCTGCGCACGGGTTACCTCAGGCCATATGCGCCGTCAGTTCCTGACTTTTATAGGCTTGCGGAGGACAGCTCTGCTATCTGTGATCTCTTCGAGCCATCTTGTTCCTCTACCCTTCTTGGTTGACAGATTTGGCTCAGTGGATAGCTTCTCTTGATTCTCCAGTGATTTTTCAGTGTCTGAGGAGCGCTGGGGCGCTTTAAGAGTGGATATTTTGACGGCCTGTGTCATATCAGTTCTATACATGCCTGCCAGGGATGACCTCCTGGACATGCGGGTTATTGTAGCAGTTCAGGCCCTTCAGGAAGATCATACCATCCTTCCCATGATACTTGCAGAGACTTACCTGTCGGCCTCGTTTTGTCATTCCTTCTCTGGCGCATATTCAGGGGAAGCTCTACTTTGTTATATGTATGGTTCATGAGCCACCTCAGACCCATCGGGCAGTTTCGTGGGCGATGCACTGATGCGGCTTCATAGAGGGAGTCCTTATCGGCCATGGAGGAGCCTTTCCATCTTCTGATCTACTTGGGTTATTGCAACTTCCTGAGCTTCTTGACTCATGTGCCCCCTTTTGATTTCCTCCCTTTTCTTGGTTTGAGGGGGATGACGACTTATCATCCCTTAGCTGTCATGGGGCAGTTTGACCAGATGCAGGATCTTCATATTTTTGCGGGAGCAGCTGACTACTGATTTCTCATATTGACTCAGACGGAGAGGGAGATGCTGAGGGTATACGATCTTTGGTCACACAGGATTTCGGCCGAGTTTAGGGATAGTCATCCTGGTCAGACACCCGATTATCTGCTATGGTTGCGAGGAGATTCTGAGATTGCTGATTTTGACCAGATTGGGGTATTAGATGGTTCTCGAGCACTTTTCCCAACTGAGACCAGTTTAGATGCTGTCATTTTCCCGGAGCTTTCAGAGTTGGTGCCCAGATCTGATGTTGAGGCTGCTCCTGCCTCGGTACACGTCCCTTGTCCTGCTTCGGTGGATCAGATCCATAGACTAATGATTGAGGGTACCAGGCTCCAGTCAGCCTTGAGTGCTACTGAGACTGAGAGGGATACCGCCCACGCTGAGCGGGATGCTGCTGTACTAGCCCGGGATGCTGCCCTTTCTGCCAGAGATAGCATCACTGAGCAGGTCAGAGTTATCATGGAGGCCCATTCTGCGACTGTTAGTAGTGTTGCTGCTCTTTTGGCTCGGATTGACATGATGGGACAGCAGATTGCAGGCGAGCCTGAGGTTTATGATGCATCGGCTATTCTGTCTATCCTGCTCCATCTGGTTTCTGACCTGTAGATGATTTTATTTCCTGCACGGACTATGTCAGTTTCATCACTAATATTTAAAAGATAGACCTTGTAATCAAAATGTTTTGTATATATAGAGAAATATTTATGGTTTAGTCATTTCCCTTTTTGATGCATCGTCGCCCTCCATTGGATCATCATTTTATCCAGCCGATTATGATTTTGATATATTGCCTTATTTCTTTTCTCAAGTCTTGATTGGGACTCCACAGATATTGTCGCACGACTTTCTGATTTCATCGGAGTGAGTCTTGGATTTTGGGCTGATTATATGGCTAGGTTTGGGTAAAATTTGGAATGTATTTGTCAAAGTAGGGTTTCGGGGCTTTCTGGAAATGGGTTTGGTATAGGGACAAGGTTTATTATTTTGTATAGAACGGACCGTGCCATGATGGTTGCCTACGTACTCCCATAAAGTCAGGAGATCAGGTCCTACGTAGTTCAAGTTACAAAGGGAGATAGAATTTTTTTTTTTTTTTTTTTTAAGCATAGAACCGTTTCACTGAGTCAAAATTCAGGGGCTGCGGAAATACCTCGCCATCCATTTCTTGTAGGATGAGGGCCCCTCTAGATAGGACTTTCTTGATCACAAAGGGTCCTTCGCAATTTGGAGCGAATTTCCCTTTGGCTTCGTTTTGACAGGGCATGACCCTCTTTAGCACTATGATAGAGCTAAATTATACGATATTTTTATGCCCTAATACTTAGTTTTTATATTTATTGTGTGCTTAAATGTTTAATTATTTAGCATATTGTGATTTTAATAGGTTTTATAGGATTTTAGTTAATTTATGTTAATTTAGGTAATTTTATAATATTTTCATATTTCTTTTTATTTATGTGTTCTTATGTATTTTTAGTATTTTAGGTGTTTTATTTATTATTATGTGTTTTTAGGATTTTTAGTATTTTTATATTATTTTTATATTTTATTTTGTAGGAAAAATAAAGCTTGGGGGCAAATCTGGAAAATCCGCAAAAGTTTGATGGCAGTATGGGAATTAACCAGCGTTGATGGCAAAACCGTAAATACCGGAAAGACCCGTCCGCGCAATGCGCGCAAGAAGAATCAGCCGCCTGAACTGAAACGACGCCGTTTGGCGATTATTGGAAACCGTCCGCGCAATACGCGGAGAAGCGGACAAAGCAGCGCGCGCGGGAGATAAAACGACGTCGTTTCGGCCAAAGGATTGAAGCCTCCGCGCAATGCGCGGAGGAAGATGCTGACGTCATCCATGCGCGTTTCTGCGTTGACCGGTCAACTGCTGAGGCTTAGGATGCGTTTGGTCGCACGGAAAAGCTGGAAAACGGGATTATTTCCGATTTTTGCTACTTTTTGATTCCAAATTGGATTTTTATTCCAACTAGGGTTAGGATAATAATTATTTTTCTTTCTCTTTTATTTTTAATTGTAAATCCTATTAGGTTTTGGACAAAGTAGAGGCCTATAAATAGAGGGCCAACTTCTCATTATTGATAGTAAGTTTTTGGGAGATCTTTCTCCTAATTTCTTGGAGAGAGTTTTTCAACTAGTAGGTATTATTTTTATTATGTTTGGTTAATTTTATTTTTCAGTTCTAAAGGGATGTTGAACCTTATTTTTAATTAATGTTTTAATTGAGTTTTATTTTATATTCCTTCATGCATGAGATTTATTCTTGATGATCTGTTTTAATTGATAAGATGATATTTATTTGATTAATTTGATTTGGCCAGTTGAATTAATTAAGTTTTGTCATATGCTAGATTAAGATTTGATATTAAGCAAACGATATTCTATCTGATCATAAGTAGCAATTGTTGCTTGGAATAATCTAATTCTCTAATTTTTAATGCAACTGTTATATTAAATCTAGACTGATAGTTCTAGGTTGTATGATACTTAGAGTCTTTTATGAGCGATTGTTGCATTAGATTTATAATTTAAGGAGGATTTCGGGTAACTTGACGATTGTCGGTTATCTAGGATTATTAATTTCAATTGAAGGAAAAGATAATAATAACTTGATTAATTTGTTAATTAAAAGAAGAGGATACTGAACTAAGGAACTGAATTTTATTTTAATTGATTTTTCTCATATTTATTTATTATTCAGCTTTATTTATTTGTTTAAATTTTAATTAGTTAATTTATAATTCCAAACCCCCCATTTAATTAGATATTTTTGAAAACATTAGATTTATTAAAACAATTCACTCTCTGTGGGTTCGACTCTTACTTTCACTACTACATTAATATTTTTAAAAATAATTAACCAGCGCTGATGGCAAAACCGTAAATACCGGAAAGACCCGTCCGCGCAATGCGCGCAAGAAGAATCAGCCGCCTGAACTGAAACGACGCCGTTTGGCGATTATTGGAAACCGTCCGCGCAATGCGCGGAGAAGCGGACAAAGCAGCGCGCGCGACGCCGTTTCGGCCAAAGGATTGAAGCCTCCGCGCAATGCGCGGAGGAAGATGCTGACGTCATCCATGCGCGTTTCTGCGTTGACCGGTCAACTGCTGAGGCTTAGGATGCGTTTGGTCGCACGGAAAAGCTGGAAAACGGGATTATTTCCGATTTTTGCTACTTTTTGATTCCAAATTGGATTTTTATTCCAACTAGGGTTAGGATAATAATTATTTTTCTTTTTCTTTTATTTTTAATTGTAAATCCTATTAGGTTTTGGACAAAGTAGAGGCCTATAAATAGAGGGCCAACTTCTCATTATTGATAGTAAGTTTTTGGGAGATCTTTCTCCTAATTTCTTGGAGAGAGTTTTTCAACTAGTAGGTATTATTTTTATTATGTTTGGTTAATTTTATTTTTCAGTTCTAAAGGGATGTTGAACCTTATTTTTAATTAATGTTTTAATTGAGTTTTATTTTATATTCCTTCATGCATGAGATTTATTCTTGATGATCTGTTTTAATTGATTAGATGATATTTATTTGATTAATTTGATTTGGCCAGTTGAATTAATTAAGTTTTGTCATATGCTAGATTAAGATTTGATATTAAGCAAACGATATTTTATCTGATCATAAGTAGCAATTAATAATATTTGATTGTGGACAAACTTTTGAATATTATTATGATTATCAAGATGGCAAGTTAAATGGTCCACGATGTTGAGATTGTTGCTTAGAATAATCTAATTCTCTAATTTTTAATGCAACTGTTATATTAAATCTAAACACATAGTTCTAGGTTGTATGATACTTAGAGTCTTTTGTGAGCGATTGCTGCATTAGATTTATAATTTAAGGAGGATTTCGGGTAACTTGGCCATTGTCGGTTATCTAGGATTATTAATTTCAATTGAAGGAAAAGATAATAATAACTTGATTAATTTGTTAATTAAAAGAAGGGGATACTGAACTAAGGAACTGAATTTTATTTTAATTGATTTTTCTCATATTTATTTATTATTCAGTTTTATTTATTTGTTTAAATTTTAATTAGTTAATTTATAATTCCAAACCCCCCATTTAATTAGATATTTTTGAAAACATTAGATTTATTAAAACAATTCACTCTCTGTGGGTTCGACTCTTACTTTCACTACTACATTAATATTTTTAAAAGTAATTAACCAGCGCTGATGGCAAAACCGTAAATACCGGAAAGACCCGTCCGCGCAATGCGCGCAAGAAGAATCAGCCGCCTGAACTGAAACGACGCCGTTTGGCGATTATTGGAAACCGTCCGCGCAATGCGCGGAGAAGCGGACAAAGCAGCGCGCGCGACGCCGTTTCGGCCAAAGGATTGAAGCCTCTGCGCAATGCGCGGAGGAAGATGCTGACGTCATCCATGCGCGTTTCTGCGTTGACCGGTCAACTGCTGAGGCTTAGGATGCGTTTGGTCGCACGGAAAAGCTGGAAAACGGGATTATTTCCGATTTTTGCTACTTTTTGATTCCAAATTGGATTTTTATTCCAACTAGGGTTAGGATAATAATTATTTTTCTTTTTCTTTTATTTTTAATTGTAAATCCTATTAGGTTTTGGACAAAGTAGAGGCCTATAAATAGAGGGCCAACTTCTCATTATTGATAGTAAGTTTTTGGGAGATCGTTCTCCTAATTTCTTGGAGAGAGTTTTTCAACTAGTAGGTATTATTTTTATTATGTTTGGTTAATTTTATTTTTCAGTTCTAAAGGGATGTTGAACCTTATTTTTAATTAATGTTTTAATTGAGTTTTATTTTATATTCCTTCATGCATGAGATTTATTCTTGATGATCTGTTTTAATTGATTAGATGATATTTATTTGATTAATTTGATTTGGCCAGTTGAATTAATTAAGTTTTGTCATATGCTAGATTAAGATTTGATATTAAGCAAACGATATTTTATCTGATCATAAGTAGCAATTAATAATATTTGATTGTGGACAAACTTTTGAATATTATTATGATTATCAAGATGGCAAGTTAAATGGTCCACGATGTTGAGATTGTTGCTTGGAATAATCTAATTCTCTAATTTTTAATGCAACTGTTATATTAAATCTAGACTGATAGTTCTAGGTTGTATGATACTTAGAGTCTTTTGTGAGCGATTGCTGCATTAGATTTATAATTTAAGGAGGATTTCGGGTAACTTGGCCATTGTCGGTTATCTAGGATTATTAATTTCAATTGAAGGAAAAGATAATAATAACTTGATTAATTTGTTAATTAAAAGAAGGGGATACTGAACTAAGGAACTGAATTTTATTTTAATTGATTTTTCTCATATTTATTTATTATTCAGTTTTATTTATTTGTTTAAATTTTAATTAGTTAATTTATAATTCCAAACCCCCCATTTAATTAGATATTTTTGAAAACATTAGATTTATTAAAACAATTCACTCTCTGTGGGTTCGACTCTTACTTTCACTACTACATTAATATTTTTAAAAGTAAGATTTTATTTTTGGTTGCTTGCGACAGCTTCCCAAATTTTGGCGCCGTTGCCGGGGAGTGTTTTGCTTTAATTTATTCTTTGTTTTCTTTGTAGTTTATTTTTCTAGTTTATTTATTTATTTTATTTTTGTTTGTCATAGTTTATTTGAGTTTTGCAGGTTAAGGATGGAAGACATGTGTGATTATGTTAATGAGGTAAATATTTCTTCTCATGAGCAACAAACTGATAGTCTAACCTCTTTTGTTTATCAAATGGTTGTAGGTACTTGTAGGATTTGTGCGACAATAGGGCACCCAACTGATATGTGTCCAATGCTTCGAGCGGAGTCCTATGAACAAGTCAATGCAGTTGGTGGTTTCCTTGGGTATTTCAGCTATGAGAATTCACCAGTGAATTGGCATGAAAATCAAAACTTTCTAAATAATCCACAGTACATGCAACCATATCCCCAACAACAACATTACCAATCGTCTAGTTCTGACATATCTTTAGAAGATATGTTTAAAGCTTTCATGACTCAAGCACAACAATTCCAACAAGAGACAAAAACTTCCATATATAATTTGGAGAATCAACTGAGTCAGCTTGCTACCACAATTGGTCAATTAGATTCTCAAAGGTCATTCCTTCAATCGCCGATGCAAGAGGAAGCAGACAACATCAGTGCAGAAACGAACAATATTGATGTAGAAAATGATGTTCTTTGTGGTGATAACATGCCTAAGGTGGAGGGAATTTTTGGGGAAATAGATAAAGAGAATTTAGAGGATGCAAGTACGAACAGTTTGAAGTTAGAGGAAGAGGAAGAAGAAATTGAGTTGAAACAAGATTTGAAGGACGCTGAAACTGCATTCAATTCTTTGCCAATGATTTTAGATAGTCATGAAATTATTTTCATTCCCTTACATGCTACTCACGAAAATTTTCTATCTTTTGTTTTGCAGGATCCCATTCCAACTATAAAGACTCTCACCGATCATCTTCAGTACCTATTTGTTGAAGAGGGAGTAAAGCGTTCATGTCACGTGCAAGCGAGATTGAATCTACCTCTGAGGAATGTTGTGATGGATGGAGTACGCAAAATTCATGAAGTTGGAGTGACGTAGTGGTTTGGCCTGTTGTCGAGCCAATGACAATAAACAAAGGCGCTGCTTAGGAGGCAACTCAAGAAATCAGATTTGCATTTCTTTTCCTTTTTCTTTTTATATTTATTTGTGCCTATTTCTTTGCATTATAGTTTACATTGGGGACAATGTAAATTTTAAGTGTGGGGGAAGGGTTTTAGGATATTTATTTATTTATTTATTTTTATTTTTAGGAAATTTTAAAATTTGGTTTTATTTTTTATTTTATTTTTTTTTATGGTTTGTTTTATTTTTATTTATTTATTTTTATTTTTAGGGAATTTAAAAAAAATTAATTTTTTGGAATTTTGTGGGTAAATTCACTGCAAACCCTCACGAGACAAAACTCGTCCACTTGGGGTAACCTTGGGGTTTAAAGGCTTGTTGCACGTGCTAAGTGTAACCGTGTTTCTTACAAAAATGGGGTAGTTTTTCGTAAGAATGTGTCACTTGAGCAATAAATTAATTAAATTTTAATTTTTAGCCAATGATAAAATTTTGATTTTTATTTTAATAACTCTTGAAAAAATAATAAATTTTTGCTTAGTTTGAATTTTGACTTTTTATTGATTATTACTTTGTTTGAGATCTTTAAAATTTCTATGCACTTATATCCATTTGTTTGAGCTAGTTTAATTTAGAGAGAGTTTAAATGGTTTAATGCTTATGAAAGATATTTTTGAGCTCTATATCTTTTTTGATCATTATTCGAAGTGAAATATAAGACAAAATATAATTTGGAGGAGATGATTTAGGTAATTTTTCTAGGATTATTATTGAGAAGAATTCTTGTGGTGGGTTGAGATGGAGCGTAAAACGCACTCACTCATAAACACGTGAAAAGCGAGATGGAGCGTAAAACGCACTCGCTGGTGAGATGGAGCATAAAATGCACTCACCGTGAAAAAAAAGAAAAAGAAAAAATGGGATGGAGCATAAAATGCACCCACTAAAAGGAAAAAAAATGGAAAAAATATATGAAAAAAATGCATATTAATCCTAGTGTATATAATTGTTTGAAACCTTTTGATCTTCTGATTTATATTTGTCTATATAAGCAAAGAGTGATGTGAAAAATAACTATATTGAGTTTTGTTATATATCTTTTATAAGGTAATTAATAACCTAAACTTATCCGAGTTTAATTAGTTTGATACATTTGGATTCATACACACACAAAAGATCTTGAGTAAAGTAATATTAATAAATATGTTAAAGTTCTAGATTTTGCATGATTTTGAAACTTTATTTGAGTTATCATTTAAAAAAAATCTTTGAGACTGATGTTAAAATTTATATTGATCTGTTGCTCAAGTAAGTTGTTTGGTTATTAGTTTTATTTTTATAGTTTTTATTTTTGTTTTGCCCGAGGACGAGCAAAAACTAAGTGTGGGGGTATTTGATAGAGCTAAATTATACGATATTTTTATGCCCTAATACTTAGTTTTTATATTTATTGTGTGCTTAAATGTCTAATTATTTAGCATATTGTGATTTTAATAGGTTTTATAGGATTTTAGTTAATTTATGTTAATTTAGGTAATTTTATAATATTTTTATATTTCTTTTTATTTATGTGTTCTTATGTATTTTTAGTATTTTAGGTGTTTTATTTATTATTATGTGTTTTTAGGATTTTTAGTATTTTTATATTATTTTTATTTATTTTTATATTTTATTTTGTAGGAAAAATAAAGCTTAGGGGGAAATCTGGAAAATCCGCAAAAGTTTGATTGCAGTATGGTAATTAACCAGCGTTGATGGCAAAACCGTAAATACCGGAAAGACCCGTCCGCGCAATGCGCGCAAGAAGAATCAGCCGCCTGAACTGAAACGACGCCGTTTGGCGATTATTGGAAACCGTCCGCGCAATGCGCGGAGAAGCGGACAAAGCAGCGCGCGCGGGAGATAAAACGACGCCGTTTCGGCCAAAGGATTGAAGCCTCCGCGCAATGCGCGGAGGAAGATGCTGACGTCATCCATGCGCGTTTCTGCGTTGACCGGTCAACTGCTGAGGCTTAGGATGCGTTTGGTCGCACGGAAAAGCTGGAAAACGGGATTATTTCCGATTTTTGCTACTTTTTGATTCCAAATTGGATTTTTATTCCAACTAGGGTTAGGATAATAATTATTTTTCTTTTTCTTTTATTTTTAATTGTAAATCCTATTAGGTTTTGGACAAAGTAGAGGCCTATAAATAGAGGGCCAACTTCTCATTATTGATAGTAAGTTTTTGGGAGATCTTTCTCCTAATTTCTTGGAGAGAGTTTTTCAACTAGTAGGTATTATTTTTATTATGTTTGGTTAATTTTATTTTTCAGTTCTAAAGGGATGTTGAACCTTATTTTTAATTAATGTTTTAATTGAGTTTTATTTTATATTCCTTCATGCATGAGATTTATTCTTGATGATCTGTTTTAATTGATAAGATGATATTTATTTGATTAATTTGATTTGGCCAGTTGAATTAATTAAGTTTTGTCATATGCTAGATTAAGATTTGATATTAAGCAAACGATATTTTATCTGATCATAAGTAGCAATTAATAATATTTGATTGTGGACAAACTTTTGAATATTATTATGATTATCAAGATGGCAAGTTAAATGGTCCACGATGTTGAGATTGTTGCTTGGAATAATCTAATTCTCTAATTTTTAATGCAACTGTTATATTAAATCTAGACTGATAGTTCTAGGTTGTATGATACTTAGAGTTTTTTGTGAGCGAATGCTGCATTAGATTTATAATTTAAGGAGGATTTCGGGTAACTTGGCGATTGTCGGTTATCTAGGATTATTAATTTCAATTGAAGGAAAAGATAATAATAACTTGATTAATTTGTTAATTAAAAGAAGGGGATACTGAACTAAGGAACTGAATTTTATTTTAATTGATTTTTCTCATATTTATTTATTATTCAGTTTTATTTATTTGTTTAAATTTTAATTAGTTAATTTATAATTCCAAACCCCCCATTTAATTAGATATTTTTGAAAATATTAGATTTATTAAAACAATTCACTCTCTGTGGGTTCGACTCTTACTTTCACTACTACATTAATATTTTTAAAAGTAATTAACCAGCGCTGATGGCAAAACCGTAAATACCGGAAAGACCCGTCCGCGCAATGCGCGCAAGAAGAATCAGCCGCCTGAACTGAAACGACGCCGTTTGGCGATTATTGGAAACCGTCCGCGCAATGCGCGGAGAAGCGGACAAAGCAGCGCGCGCGACGCCGTTTCGGCCAAAGGATTGAAGCCTCCGCGCAATGCGCGGAGGAAGATGCTGACGTCATCCATGCGCGTTTCTGCGTTGACCGGTCAACTGCTGAGGCTTAGGATGCGTTTGGTCGCACGGAAAAGCTGGAAAACGGGATTATTTCCGATTTTTGCTACTTTTTGATTCCAAATTGGATTTTTATTCCAACTAGGGTTAGGATAATAATTATTTTTCTTTTTCTTTTATTTTTAATTGTAAATCCTATTAGGTTTTGGACAAAGTAGAGGCCTATAAATAGAGGGCCAACTTCTCATTATTGATAGTAAGTTTTTGGGAGATCTTTCTCCTAATTTCTTGGAGAGAGTTTTTCAACTAGTAGGTATTATTTTTATTATGTTTGGTTAATTTTATTTTTCAGTTCTAAAGGGATGTTGAACCTTATTTTTAATTAATGTTTTAATTGAGTTTTATTTTATATTCCTTCATGCATGAGATTTATTCTTGATGATCTGTTTTAATTGATTAGATGATATTTATTTGATTAATTTGATTTGGCCAGTTGAATTAATTAAGTTTTGTCATATGCTAGATTAAGATTTGATATTAAGCAAACGATATTTTATCTCATAAGTAGCAATTAATAATATTTGATTGTGGACAAACTTTTGAATATTATTATGATTATCAAGATGGCAAGTTAAATGGTCCACGATGTTGAGATTGTTGCTTGGAATAATCTAATTCTCTAATTTTTAATGCAATTGTTATATTAAATCTAGACTGATAGTTCTAGGTTGTATGATAGTTAGAGTCTTTTGTGAGCGATTGCTGCATTAGATTTATAATTTAAGGAAGATTTCGGGTAACTTGACGATTGTCGGTTATCTAGGATTATTAATTTCAATTGAAGGAAAAGATAATAATAACTTGATTAATTTGTTAATTAAAAGAAGGGGATAATGAACTAAGGAACTGAATTTTATTTTAATTGATTTTTCTCATATTTATTTATTATTCAGTTTTATTTATTTGTTTAAATTTTAATTAGTTAATTTATAATTCCAAACCCCCCATTTAATTAGATATTTTTGAAAACATTAGATTTATTAAAACAATTAACTCTCTGTGGGTTCGACTCTTACTTTCACTACTACATTAATATTTTTAAAAGTAAGATTTTATTTTTGGTTGCTTGCGACAGCTTCCCACACTAAGTCATTTTCCTTGAACTTTCGGGACCGTATCTTTTTGTCGTACGATCGAGAGATGCGTTGCTGATACAATTGACCGTGTAATATAACATCCACCCTCCTTTCATCTATCAAGGCTAATTGGTCATACCGACTTTGTATCCAATCCTCCTCGTCAATCCGAGCATCGAGCAAAATTCGGAGGGATGCCATCTCCATCTCAACTGGCAAAACGGCCTCCATCCCATATACCAAGGCGTAAGGAGTTGCCCTTGTAGACGTACGAACTGATGTCCGATATGCAAACAGTGTGAGGGGCGGCAAATCTGGCCATCCCCGATGATTGGCAGACATTCTTGCCATAATTCTCTTTATATTCTTATTCGCTGCCTCCACGGCCCCATTCATTTTGGGCCTATAAATGACAGAATTGAGATGCTTGATCTTGAATTTGTCGCATAACTCCTTCATAAGGGCGTTGTTCAAATTCTTGGCATTGTCGGTAACCAAGATTTCAGGCTGTCCGTATCGGCAAATGACATTGTTTCTGATGAAACTGACTATGACTTTCTGTGTTACTTTGGGGAAAGAAGCTGCCTCCACCCATTTAGTGAAATAATCAATCATGACGAAAATGAACCGGTGGCCATTGCTCGCTTTGGGCTCCACGGGTTTGATTATATCCATACCCCACATGGAGAAAGGCCAAGGGGAAGTCATACAATGCAGTTCATTAGGAGGCGCGTGAATCACATTACTGTGTGCTTGGCATTGATAACATCGTTTGACATGATCATCACAGTCGGCCTTAAGCGATAGCCAGTAGTGCCCCGTTCTCAGAATTTTCTTGGCTAACATCAGTCCACTCATATGTGGCCCACATACTCCACTGTGCACTTCGCCCATGATTTTCTGTGCTTGAATCTCATCTACACATCGCAACAATCACAAGCCAACATCCCTCTTATATAAGGAATCTCTGCTTAAATAGAATTTTATTGCCATCTTCTGGATTCTCTGCCTTTCCGTTCGGTTCACCTGGTCGGGGAGAGGTTTATCCCTCAAGTATTTCTGAATGTCATGATACCAAGGCTAATTTGGCTTAACCACATCTTCTGATAACTCCGATATATGTTCTTCGTAAGTGGGAGCATATTTTGTACCGTTATCTCAATCTGGGGAGTGGCTTTGCCTTTGAGTATGTGGACTAACAAAGCCAGGGTGGCCAATGCATCGGCAAAGTCATTCCGCCCCCTGGGAATATGTCGGAAGGCTATGCCTTCAAATTCTTGCATTAATCGGATCACACACCGGTGGTAGGGGAGTAACCGAAGCTCCTTAGTGCCATATACCCCTGTTGCCTGTCTGATTACCAATTCTGAGTCTCCGAACACGACTAATCTTTTCACTCCCATATTGCGGGCGAATCTCAGCCCCAATATACATCCTTCATATTCAGCCGTATTGCTTGAGTTACTGAACTGTAATTTGGTGAGAACAGGGTATTGCTCGCCCATAATTGAAACCAGGCCCGCTCCAGCTCCAGCCCCTTTAGCGTTCATAGCACCGTCGAAATACATTTTCCAAAACTACCCTTCGTCATCTCACCTCGTTTGTTGGACCCACAATATGTCTTCACCCGGTAGGGAAGTTTCTAAAGGCTCCATTACCCCTGTCGGCATCTCTGATAATTGATCTGCAATCCCCTGCCCCTTCACGGCTTTCTGGGTAACATAGAGGATGTCGAATTGCTGTAGGATTAATTGCCACCTCGACAATCGACAATTCAACATTGGTCTTTAAAATATATACTTCAAGGGATCGATTCGGGAGATCAAATAGGTAGTGTGTCGATGAAGGTAATGTTGTAACCTCATAGCAGCCCATGCTAAGGCACAACATGTACTCTCGATTGGTGTGTAATTCTGCTCACAGCTGCTGAATCTCTTGCTGAGGTAATAAATGGTATGCTACTTGCCGAATTCATTTTTCTGCCCCAACATACAATCCATCGCCATATCGTTCACGGATATATACATGAAAAGAGGGATCCCGTCCTTCGGAGGTACCAGCACTGGCGCTTCTGTTAATTGCTTCTTAATGGTCTGAAAGGCCTTCTGGCATTGACTGTTCCACTCTCGGGAGACATCTTTCCTTAACAGTTTAAAGATCGGTTCGCATGTGGTTGTCAGATGGGATATGAATCGACTGGTGAAATTTGTCCTCCCCAAGAATCCCCTTATCTCTTTCTCTGTACGAGGTGCTGGCATATCCACGATGGCTTTGATCTTAGCCGGATCCAGTTCGATGCCTCGATTGCTCACCAAGAACCCAATGAGCTTACCTGACTGAACTCCGAAGGCACACTTTGCTGGATTGAGCTTCAAATTATACTTCCTGAGCCGCTCAAATAGCTTCTTAAGGTGCGTCACATGGTTAGATTCCGCCCTTGATTTCACAATAATGTCATCCACGTAAACCTCTATCTCCTTATGCATCATGTCGTGGAATAGGGCCATCATTGCCCTCTGATAAGTGGCTCCTGCATTTGTGAGGCCGAAAACAAGTCGTCTATAACAAAACGTGCCCCAGGGGGTGATGAAGGCAGTCTTTTCTCGGTCCTCCTCCGCCACCATTATCTGGTGATATCCCGCGAAACAATCAACAAACGAATACATTTCATACTGAGCCGTATTATCCACCAAGATGTGTATGAAAGGCACTGGGAAATTATCCTTGAGACTGACTTTGTTCAGATCCCTATAGTCAACATATACTCTCACCTTTCCTCCGGGCTTCGCCACTGGGACTATATTAGAAAGTCATTCTGGGTAGGTGGACACCATGATGATTCCAGCCTTAAATTGCTTGACTATCTCTTCCTTCACCTTTAAGCTCTACTCCGATTTTAATTTTCTCAGCTTCTGCTTAACTGGCCTGAAACCCTCCTTGATAGGCAATCGATGTACCACAATATCCATGGACAAACCGACCATGTCTTCATGTGACCAAGCAAACACATCCTCATATTGGCTCAATAACTCAGCTACCTCTGCTTTCTGGTAGGGAGTCAGGTCTGCCCCAAATTTCAGCTCTTTGGGATTTTCAGGGGTTCCTATGTTGATGGTAATGGTTTGGTCTAGGTTGGGTTTGGGTCTATCTTCGACCCACTCTTTGATTTCGTCGGGAACGTCGTCCTCACCTGCTTCGTCCTGCTCAATTCCCATCAAATCGAAATCCAATTCTACATCAAAATCATAATCGTCTTTCAAATTTGAAAAATCGTTTGTTAGGCTAGAATGACTCAAATCGGTACACCTGACATGAAACAAAAATATTTGTCATATATATAAACATTAAGTACATGACTTCCTTTTTCAATAATAATGACAAAAGTATGAAATAGACGTGCAGATACATAAAACAAAAACACCGTCTTAAAAGCCCCTTGATCCCCATACTGGACAGGATTCCCGGACATTCCTGCATTTACCCTTTTCTGGATACTACTGGCTGCATGGTCCAATTCTTGGGGATCACTTCGGTTTTAGAGCTAGTGATGGAGGGGGTCCCTGTATCTGGAACCTCTTCAATGATTGCAGCGACTTGGCTTCGGCTTTCATTCACACTTTCCTCGGGAACTTCTAACCCAGCCCAATTGATGAAAGGCATGATCTGCTTGCCTTCAGACATTTTCTCCTTTCCCTTCTCATTGGGCCCTGACTGCCCCGGGAGATGGCATTTTTTCTCAAACTGCTCCATGATTTCCTACAAGAATTCCCTCTGCTGGGTCAATTCTTTGGCTGCGGGAGCATCCACCTTATCCTCCGCTTCAGATGCAGGCTTAACTGCTCTCGGGGAGTATTCATTATTGGTTCTTGGGATCGGGACTCCGGTTATCCGAGTGGGAATTTTCTTGTATGAGTTCTTTGACCTTATACCTCCATAATATCCTAACCCTGCCTTGCCCGACTGTACTGGTATCTGGATGGGTTCGATGATTCCTTGACTGTTCTTGCCCAGCCCTTACCCCGGCTGGAAGTTCATCGCCATCATTTCCCGGGCAACAAATGTGAGCTCGGGAGACATTTTAGGCTTTAAATTCAGAGCTCCCAACTGCCTGTACTGAGGGGTGCTAATTTCAAATGCCTGATAGCTGATTGGTTCGACCGATTCATCTACATGGATCACGGGCATGCCTTTTACAGAGGGAACAGGGTAGTCAGGTTCTACTGCAATTGTTACCAAGTGCCCATCAACGAAGAATTTTATTTGCTGATGCAGGGTGGAGGGAACTGCCCCTGCCATATGAATTCAAGGCCTCCCTAGTAGCATGTTGTAACTGGCAGTGAAATCTAGCACCTGGAAGGAAATGTCAAAAGTATAAGGCCCGATCTCCACCGGTAGCTCAATCTCTCCCACCGTGTCCTTTCGAGACCCGTCGAACGCCCTCACCACCACTTGGCTGACCCGCAGGCGCTTAGGGTTGATTTTCATCTTTTCCAGGGTACTATACGGGCAAATATTCAGAGCTGACCCACCATCAATCAAGACTCCGTTCATCACATACCCGGAGGAGATGACCGCAATGTGTAATGGCCTCCGGTGCCCCCTCCCTTCTTCGGGGATATCGTCGTCGGTAAATGAGATTACATTGTTGTCCAACAGGTGGCCCACCAAGTGGCCGAATCTCTCCGTATTAATTGACTTGGGGACATGAGCCTCTTCCAGGACTTTGCTTAATACCTGATGATGATCATTGGATGCCAATACCAGGTCTAAGATTGATGTTAGGGGCGGTTGCACCTCCAGTGCCTTAACCACATTTGCCTTGCTGCGATTCATTTTCTCCCAAAACTCCAAGGCTTTTTCCTCCGAGATTTTCCCGTTTTCCTTTTTCGTGCTCTCAAGGACTCGCCTTGGTAAATACAATGGATTTCCCCTAGAGCTGACTGATGCACAATTGGCCTCCCCCTCGGTCTTCCCCCCATAATTCCACGGAACAGCCTTTAGACTGGTAATTAGCAATTGTGACCTGGCTGTTATAACAAGGGGTCTTGGAGCTGACAATCGGATAGGCTCCCTTTTGGTACCTCGAATTATCCCAGGCAACTTGACGGGCTCACTTCGCGTGCCCTCCTGGGCATTGGTTATAGCAATCTCTTCATCTATTTTTCTCACGTACCTCAATTTCAAAGGACCTTCCGCCCCACTGGTTTCCACTACGTTCACGCCTCCCCCATTATGCTCGGGAAGAGGGTTGGCCTTTACATTTGGGGGTTCCGGCTGTTCCACCACGATTTCCCCGCTGTCAATCATGTTTTGGATCTTGTGTTTTAGTGACCAGCAGTCTTGGGTATCATGTCCCGGGACCCCGAGTGATAGGCGCATCTTTTACTTGGATCGTATCTCTTACCCTTCGGGTCCGCTGGCGGTGCTAGTTCTGTAATCTTTTTCTGACTTACCAACACGGCCAGTATCTGCTCCAATGAATCCCCTAATGGGGTGAATTCTCTCTCTCGGGGCCTTTTGAATTTCCTGCGCCCCTCATACCTTTGATTGTTGAAATTTGACTGACGCGGGGGCTCGTTCCTTTATATGCGGATAGGAGGGCTAGTCATTTCTTTCCCAGATAGCCCTTGCAAGACCAAGGACACATCTTCCTCTTTTCTCTTCTGGGGTCTCCGGGAAGAACTGCCATAGTTTCCACTCTAGATTTGCTCAGCAACAGCTTCAAGAGCTGTGAAGTCTCGGATCTTTCCTGACTTTAACCCCATTTCTTCCATTTCCCCATGTTTGATCATCTCCGCAAAAGGCTTCCCTATCCCAGCTATCACCCTTTCATAATAAGGGGCCTCTTGTATATCGATGAAGGTCATTACCATCTCTGTTTCGTTCATGGGTGGGTTTACTTGGGCTGCCATTCTTCTCCACCGTTGAGCGTAATCTCTGAAGGATTCATTGGTTTGCTTCCTGATCTTTGTCATCTGGTAACGGTCCGGGGCCATTTGGGATTGAAAGTTGTATTACGTCAGAAAGGTGTGGGCCAGCTCCTCCCAATTGTGAATTTTAGCATTATCCAGCCCCGCAATCCAGGTCCTAGCCTCCCCTGTCAGGCTTTTCTGGAATAACTGCATTCTCAATGACTCGTCCTCAGCATATGTCCCTAGTTCTCCGATGTAGACTTTCAAATGCTTGTAAGGATCCCCCGACCCGTTATACTTTTCAAATTCGGGGATTTTGAACTTCTTGGGATATCTGGCTCCCGGAAAAATGCATAAGTCGGAGTAGTTAACACTGCCATATGACCCGATCCCCTTCATAGTTTTGATGGCCTCTTCCATCTGCTTTATCTTCTTGCTGACATTACTGGCAACTTCATCTTCTGGAATGACAATAATTTGTTTTGGCTGTTCAACTTTCGGGGTTTCTGGGGTCATCCCGTTCCCTTGGGATGATGGCTCCGGTGGGTCCTCGGTTTGTGACCCCGATTTTAACTTGAAGTGCTCTTTTAGCATCATGGTTAATTCCGTCATCTGATTCTTTACTGCATCAAACTCCTCCCGAGATATAGGAGCCGGGTTCAGATTGGAATTCTCGGCCATTCCGACTGCAGACTCTCAGGCTTTTCTGGATCGAAGACGAGTTTGGGGAGCAATCCTTCAAATACAATAACTCAAATTTAGTTTCGAGGAATGACATTATTGGATGCATGCTAAAGCGAAAAATCTCTGTAACTTTTTTTTTTGAGTTTTTTAATCTTTGCCTGCAAATCAGGGTCAGTATTCCTTCATTTTGACCAAGGCATATCAATGTAAAATCATGATGCTCTCCCAGCTGTCCCTGTAAAACAGAGGTTAGTACTTTTATTTTGACAAAGCGGTTGGTACGAAATGATTGACTACAGTATGATATCATGCGCGTAAAGTGTAAAAGGGTATGAAGAGACTTCTCACGCGTCGGGTTTATCTGAGGCTGACCTATCCTTAGTTACTCTCGCAGGCTTTTCGGCATGAAGGTTTCCAGATCTTCGCAACATACTAGAAGAGAATAAATCTGATCTTTCAATTGGATTGGATCTGAGTGGATGCTTTTCATGAGCCTCGCCGGGGAGCGCCCATTTGAGTCCAGTAATCCACATCCGACGGGTTTGCCTCAAGAGGAGGAATCGCTCAATCATACATTCATCATTCATTCATCGTTCCTCACCGTATGCATATGATGCTAATAAAGTAAAGCCTCGAAAAGAAAACGTAATCACACCATTCGCATACACGCACAAAAAGGTAAATTAACGCAAGCAACACAACCACATATTTTTAGATTTTTAAAGGATAGGAAAACATCGAGATTTTAAACGTGGCTTAAGCCCTCTACTGTCCCCAGCAGAGTCGCCAGCTGTCGACGCCGGGATTTGTCGTTTCGTTTTTTAATATTAAAAGCCCTTTCCAAATTTAGCCTTTAGATTAAGATGTGATTTTTTTGAAAAGGGTCGGCATAGCGTCGACGGGGTTTCGAAAGGTTGATTTTTTAATGAGCCAATTGACCAGAGTCGCTAGTTGGTATATTTGAAAATGGATGTATCAACTCATCCGAATTTTGTTTTCGTAATCGCTGGCTCATATGTGACTCCGAATTAATTGGTCTGTGAACCGAGATTTATAGAGTTCGGGGACTTGCTTAAACGAGGGGAAGGTGTTAGGCACCCCCCGACTTCCGTGAAAACACGGTTACCGCAGTCTCGATGTTTTCCTATCCTTTCAAAATCCTAAAAATGTGTGAATTGCGTGTGTGCGTGCGTGCCTAGGTGATGGTTGTGGTGAATTTTGCGTGAAAATCGCTTTGATTTCTTATGGAAAACGTGTTTTGTCGGGAAAGCGTTTAGACGTCTTTTGACCCAAATGACAAGGCTTCGTTTTTTATAATAAAGATTGAATTTAATTTCGAAAATGACGAGAATTTTTTTTAGATGTCATTTTTAGAAAGCAATAGTTTTTAAACTTTTGTCAAATAGGAATCGAGACTATACATTGCCTTCTAACAGTAAATTCAAATAAAATGAAGGCAACTTCTAGAACTCTTTAACCCTATGCACAAAGTTTAATGAAAACGTTTATCTATTTTTTACGAAAACATCTTTTATGACATTTCAAAATCAAATGGAGCCTTTTCGTCAAACAAGGATCAAAGTTCGCCAACACTCTTAATTTTTAAACCTTGTGGATCTAATATCCTAATTTGATCATTTTTTAGAAAATCTTCATCGTTTGCCTTATTTTGGAAAACCGTTTTTTGTGTCGTAAATCAAAACAAGCATTCAAAACGTGTCGAGGCTATCCATGGGTATGTGAGCCGTCTAAACAACCACAAACACCCACAATCACATACTTTACTATTACGGGGCCTTAAACCCGATCACAGCTCGGTATCGCTTTAAGGCCCATGATTTACATATATACAGGAATGGACCCTTGCAATGATTACATACACCAAATTTTGTCCATCATCGGGATTTGATCACGAGGATCTCCTCCCTAGGCTCACAACCACCCAAATCGCTGCACAACCATACCAAGGCAACTTAACAGTACTAAACTTGTTACTATGCTACACGAATCAAAAAATCACAATCCCAACACAACAAACTATCCGTTAACACAACAAACTACATATCGCCGTACGGATATCATCGGGACATTAAGAGGAAATTACGTTCCGACGGAACCCTCGCTAATAATCCCTAATCCACGGATTCTCAACAATACAACAACATACTACGTTAAGCAACCCAAAACACAATATTATAATAACAATATAAGCAAAAAAAATATCAACCAAAACACCATTTTCACCTTGCAATACACCGACAAAAGCTTTATATTTCACGATTCGAACCAAAACCACACGAATACTTGAATATTTGACAAGAGAAACAAATTTCTCAGTTGGATTTAGCCAAACCCGAGCTCCTATCTCACTTCTCGCGTGTTTCTTTCTCTTAAAAGTTTAAGAAAATTTGCTTCTTTTTCTTCTATAGATCAAAAATAGTGTTGTATAGGTGATTCAAGGCAGCCGCAGGTACAACTACGGCTGGCCGCAGGTACAACTGCGGCTGGCCGCAGGTGCATCTGCGACTAACTTCGATGGCCGCCCACGCTGAATTCTCGACTGCCGTGTGCCGCCCTCGAGCCATGCAAATGTCACCTCTGTCAGTGGCTGCAGGTGCACCTACGGCTCTCCAGTTCGTTTTTTTCGATTTTCGTGCCATGCAGTCTTAAATCGTCAATTTCTGCTGTATTATTTTGGAAGGCTGTTACCTGATGTATAAATATCTCTGGTGCCTGGCTTCCAAAGAGCGAGACCCCCTCCGACTGTCGCAAGCGTAGTGGTCATTTGCCGTCTTTGGCAACCGAATCGGGCTTCGTCTGGATCAACTGCGTGTCTTGCCTCAAATGACTTGACGCTCGTTGTTCGTTTGGCAGCTTTGATCGTAAGCCGTCGTGGTGACTTTGGGTTGGGGTCCACCTTTCCTGTTCGTATGTTGGGTCGAATGACGATTTTGCCCTCCTGTCAAGGTCAGTACACAAATGCAAAATTTGGGTGTCTACACACACACACACACACACACACACACATATATATATATATATATATATATATATATATTCAACATACCACATGCTGACAGAACACAGTGTCTTGCATTAATTTTTTTCTGTCATTTTCCTTTTATTCGTTCTATTTTCATTCAACCATTATAAATTATACATATTATAATCCCTTCATATATCAAGTTAGTAATGTACTTGAAATTAGTGACTGATCCTTATAAGCTCTATAGACCCCTTTTCACATCAAAAGTCCCTATTTACCAATTCAACCACATAGGTCATTCTTAACACATTGATTAAATAATAATTAAATTTAATCACTTACTAATACCTTATGTCATTCTAAACCAGGTTTTAACTTCTAACATTTACTAAACCAGGTTTTAACTTCTAACTAGGGATGTCATAGTTGTTGTCTGGTTCATCGGTGAGGTCATTTTCGAGCCAGAGTAGGTCATTATCCGAGAAGCCTATTGATTTTGGGTCCTTACCAGCTGCTTAGATTTTCATCAAAGTAGCTCGATATCCCTTACCAAACTCTAGGGCTATCTCTTCTTTCAGCTCGGTAGAGGCTCTGTATTTGGTGATTATTTGTTGTTGGGAAGTGAAGGTTTCGTTGGCATTGTTTTGGAGGTTAACGTAGGTTTTTTTGAGAGCTTCTGTGAGCTTTTGAAGTTTGACATGCTCTGCGAAGCCTTTTCCTGTTGACCTCATTGAGTTGGGCGTACAAGTCATTCCTCTGTTGGAGTTTCTGTTGGAGTTGGGCGTTTTGTGATGACCCCAAATCCGGGTTCCACAACCTCGGGTTTGGTTCTCACTGTACAATACTTAATCAACAATTAAATACATACATTGCATTTAAACTTCGCGGAATAATAAAAAAGGTTCCTTATAAAAAGGCTACACTTCCCAAGGTCGATTAACCTTAACACAGCATTACATATCTTAAGGGAATACAAAAGATTTACAGTAGAAATTACATAAAAGTAATTAATCTAGCATGCATCAAACTAATCTAAGCGTTGGATTTTCCTTCGCCTTTTTTCATGTTTAGAACACTCTGACTTAACTGAAATAAGTCATGATATAGCAAGAATGAGCAACTAAATGGCTCAGCAAGTTTATACGCAAATACAGGATAAATCACGATGAAAGGGAAATTAATATCAGGATTTTCAACAATAGATAACAATTATGAAAGAAATCAAGAATCAATTTATCAATATATGAATGGATTGACTCTTTACTACTGAGTCTTTAAGGACTATGAACTGCTACTAAGGTAGAACAGACATTGGTTTATATCTGACTCCTCGAAAAAAACTAGTACTCGAGGGGATCAGCCTCTTGTACCATATGTATATGCATAACATTCAGACATCTAGCGCAAATTCGGTTTCCCGACAAGTAAAAATCTCCCTTATTTAGGGTTGTTCATTCTCAGTCTTACTATAAGAATCTGTACCAATCAATGGTTTGGATAAGCTTTTAAAATATTTAATTTGATGAATTTAGACATGCATTGTCTAGCTGAAACAATTAGCTTAGACATTCTTAAACAGTTCTTGAATTAATGAACTATAACATTTGCAAAAGCACTATGTGCGAATACAATAACAATAATGATGTAGAATAATTTTAAATAATTAATCCACTCAAAACTCTGTCAAGTAACTACGAGTGTAGATACTTGCTCAACAATAATTGAATTGCTCAATGTAAATAAAGCTGAAGAAATCTTGCAACAATAAATACAAGTTAGTTCAAGAAAACTTGCCTCGTGCGTCGTCTATGACTAACCAACTTAATTTAATAATCCTTGAATGGACCTAACAATTAAATCAGTTTGATCTTAAATTAGTATCATATACTCATAGGTATGATGACATTTATAACTCTTATGAACTACATAATTGAATAATTACGAGTATTTAAACACTTAGGAAATATTATCATTGCTTGATAATCTTTCATACACAAAGAACCTATATTAATTATTTAATATAGTTCAACCACTTATCTAATATTATTGACAATTTAATAATATTTTATTAGCCTTGTAATATTATTCATCATTTAATAATACCTTATAAATCTTCTAATATTATTAATCATAAGATTTCATTAACTAATATTATTAATCCTTTAATAATATTTTATTCATTATCTAATATTATTAAATATTTAATAATATTTTATTAAGTATCTAATATTATTAATCATTTAATAATATTTTAATCATCATCTAATATTATTAATCATTTAATAATATTTTATTAATTATCTAATATTATTAATCATTTAATAATATTTTATTTATATTATAATATTATTATTCATTTAATAATATTTTATTAATTATCTAATATTATTAATCATTTAATAATATTTTATTCATATTCTACTATTATTATTTATTTAATAATATTTTATTAATTATCTAATATTATTAATCATTTAATAATATTTTAATCATTATCTAATATTATTAACTATTTAATAATATTTTATTCATATTATAATATTATTATTTATTTAATAATATTTTATTGACTTTGTAATATTATTATACATTTAATAATATTTTAATGATTTTCTAATATTATTATTTATTTAATAATATTTTATTAACTTTATTATATTATTAATTCAATAATAATATTTATACACTTTTAATTATTAAATCAATTATCTACAACTTTAAAAATATATTTGTTAAGTCCAAAAATACTAAAACGATTTTTAGAACATTTTTCATTTTCTGACCCGAATCAGACCCGACCCGGTTCAAATTTCTTATTTTTCTTAAAACAGTGGATGGCGCCCTGGCGTAGTGTTTTGTTCTCCATACTACGCCCCGACGCCGACTAGCAGAATCAAAATCCAATTTTCTAATTTTTGACAGTTTTGGTTCAAACCTTGATAAAATGAAATTTACACATCCAAATAACACCAAATCAGTGTTGATATGTTCCTAACTTCTTGTTTTACAATATTCCATGGTTCGATCATCTTTTTGAAAATGTTTTACTCGAAATTTACGGATCAAACCACCTAGGATTTAAAAATGACATCATTTGCGGTAAAAGCTGTAACTTCTTTGTTTTTCAATATTTTTTAAAGCTTCAAGTTAGGTTTTCTTTAAAACTCATATATCTAACTTTGTAACGACCCCGAAATTTGACCCACTTTATTACTTAAATTTCATATTTATTAAACATTATTTACCATACGTCCAAATTTCGTTTCGTTAATAAATCTTTAATCCATTCTTTAATCCAATAATTGATTTTAAAATCAACATTTACCCAAATTTTCGGTATAAATTTTTCTTTTTCTCACTTTCTCGATTCAATCATTGTATTAAATATTTTATTATTTAAAAACATCATTTCTCGATCCTAGTCCCTGGATCGCAACCTTTACTTTTTCTTTCTATTATCATTATCGTGAAACTCAATAAAGCTCAACATTCACATTCAATATTGTTTATATCCATCCAATATTCTTTGCTTCATGATTCATTACTTAAACATAGACCTATAATCGTCTTTATCATAATAATCATTTTGAACAATTAAAGTTCATATATAACTTTATTTGCCCTGTCTGGATCCCATTAATACATACATATATCACATTAATACCACCTTTTGTACATGCATACATCACGTCAATACAAGCTTTGCGAATTTATTCATATTGAATCATAATATAAACATATAATAATAATGTTCACAACCTTTTAGGAAACTCTGTCTCTACAAAATCTGATATTCTTGAAATTCATTTCTTTCCTGCAAAAATATTTATTAAGCAAGTAATGAGCACAACGGCTCAGCAAGTTCAATAGTTTATATTTCACATAGCACATACCTTATCATGCTTGGTGTGTGTCATGCATTACGTGTTGTGTCTCTACTATAACAATATATCTCATATCATTGCACAAAGTACACATAATTGTCACATTATTCACAGATCACATAACACATAAGTTATATGCATTTAATAAATATTATCATATTATAACAGTCAATATTTAATCTTTAAGGACCGAAGAACTTGTCTGGCGTCCAGTTATTTAAATTGATAGCTCAAACCCTTAACTCGATCAACCTATGATCATAAAATAATCAAATAATAATTATTTATCTCTTTATGATATTAAATTACTTAATTAATATCATCTCTGGGTCAATTAATAATTTATATGGTTAATTATATTAACCTTGTCCCTTAGATATTAAGATAACGTAATATCAAATACATTTACTACGGACAACCCTGCTTATCAGATAAATTTTAGCTTAATCGGTTGACCGGAAATTTATTTAATCATTTTCTAACTTGTAACTTTACTTGATTAATATTTAAAGTATTTAAATATTAATCTCCAATATTTAATATTCATGCAAAAATATTAAACTTAATGCCCAAACATCATTTCTATATTTTTAGTATTTTTCTATAATTTTCTATGATTTTTAAATAATTTTTAAACATTTATTTCGTTAAAAACTAATTCTAGGGGCATTTTAGTAATTTCCGCGCCCTTAGGGACATAACCGGAATTTTCTGAAAAGTCCAGAGGCATTTACGTAATTTCCGCTCGTCAAGGGACACAACCGGGATAACCTGAAAAGGCCGAGGACACAACCGTAATTTTGTCGCGTGCGTCGGCCGCGCATGGCGCGCGGTCTTCCCGCCACCGATGCCAAACGGCGTCGTTTCTCAGCCCGTTTCTGGGCTCCGTGCATTGCGCGACTCCCCCCTGTCTCGCGTCCAAAACGACGCCGTTTCAAGCCCTCGCTGGACAAAAAAATGCTACCGCGCAATGCGCAGCAGCCCCCCCCCCCCCCTTTTTTTTCTCTTTTGCTTTCCAGCAGCAGATGTAACGACCCCGAAATTCGACCCACTTTATTACCTTAATTTTCATATTTATGAAACATTATCTTCCTTACGTCCAAATCTCGGTCCGTTAATAAATCTTTTGTCACCTAAATTGATCCATTATTTAATTTCAAAATCATCAATTACCAAATTTTCGGTATAAAATTTTCTTTTTCTCAATTCAATCATTGTATTAAAATATTTGGATATTTAAATTCTTACATCTGGATCCTAGTCCATGGATCGCAACCTTCACTTTTTCTTTCTATCACTTGTATCATAAAGCCCGACATTCAAATTTTAATACCATTCATATCCATACAAATATTCTTTATATCATCATTCATAGATTAAACATATAATAATTTCTAGCACAACCACCATCTTGAACAATTATAGTTCACATTTTAACTATGTTCATCTTAGCTAGATCTCGCATATATGTACATACGAAATATCCATATAACTTTGCAATTTACCATATTGAATTATGCTATTGAAAACATAGCAACTACATTTACAACCTGCTGTGACAATCCGTCTTTAATATATTCGGATATTCCTGAAATTTTGTTTCTTAACCTGCAAAAGTTTATTTTAAGCAAGTAATGAGCACAACGGCTCAGCAAGTTCAACAGTTTATGCTTCACATAGCACATACCTTAATATGTTGTGTGTGTGTCATACATCACGTGCTTGTGCTTCTACTATAGCAATATATCCCATATTATTGCACAAAGTACACATTGTGGTCATATTAATCACGTATCACATAGCACATAATTTTTTTTTATGCATTTAAAACAAGAATTACATATCATAACAGTCCAACATTTAACATAAAAGGGACTGAAGAACTTGCCTGGCATTCAGTTATTTAAATTGTTAGCTCAAACCCTTAACTCGATCAACCTTCTAATGCTTTGAAAATCTTCCTTAAACCTTGTTATCTCCTCTCCTTGGTGGTGACTATGAGATTTTCCGGCGAGGCAAGGTGGTGGTGTCGGGTGAAGGAAGAGAGAAGGAAGCTTTGCTTTTGTTTTTATTTCCTTTCTTTCTTTTTCTTTGTTAATATCCGTAACTTACAGGAATAATGCCATAATGGTCATAACTGTCAGAATATTCCATTCTTATTTCAATTCATAATTCCTTTGTAATATTACATTTCATATTTCTTTATAAAACTTTAATCCATTTCTTGGCGCACTTATCAAAATAGCTTCTCATTCTTTGTAAACTTTTCTTTCGTTAATCATACATACTCTTATTCAATCCCTATATTTCATACCTTCTATTATATCTCATTTAAATTCTGCACATTCCTCCTTCTCTTCTTAACTCATATTAATACGCTATCTTTACATTCCATTTCCCTTCATACTTTTATCATTCAACACTAAGTTTTAAATACCAACCTTTACTTAATTCATCATAATCCTTATTTGGAAATTATTTCAAAAATCCTGGGTGTCACAACAGAAAGCTAACAATTTCAAAAACCAACTTTGCTCAATTTTTTCCACAATATAATCATCCCAAAAATCATATAACTCATATATCTACCTTCAAAATTTATTTAAAATAATTATTCTAATTTATTCCTATTTTTTCACAAAATTTATTTAACACCAAAAATATTAAAATAAACAAAATAAATTCATTTTATACCTTCTAAAAACTTGAAATTTCATCCATAAAGCTTGTTATCCTTCCTTAATGGCACTTATATTTCTCTCCTCTTGGCGGCTCATGGAGATTTTCCGGTGGAAGGTGGCGTTCGGGTGGGAGAAAGCAAAGGAAAGGAGCATGTTGTTTTATTTGTGTGTATGCATGCTTCTTTCTATTTCTTTTCCTTTCGATATATATAAAAGTATTAAGTCATCCTTAATAAATTTGAAGACTCCCACACAAGTCCACCGCCTCACTCTCTCTCACGCAGTAAATCTAGAAATTTCCGGATAATTCCATGCAAAATTAAACTTTTTAATACATTACGTAGCTATTTTGTGTAATAAATATTTTATATAATATATATAAAATATTTATTTTAATTCACCAAAAATCATAACATGATTTATAAATAATATTAACACCCTTTTGGGTACTTTACATGACAAATTTTATACACGCATATTATCATGCATGTAATTATATGAGGTAATTTATACCTCCAAAAATCATAAAATAATTCATATAACATATAAAAATTAATTTTCATAATTTTCCACTTTATTACTTGGACATCATGGTACATTAACATGTTCACGTTTTCAAAATATTATCTTTCATAAAGTCATAATAATCTCATTATACATAAATATAATTTTTTTATAACTTAAAACATTCATTTTTCTTATTTATTATTCAATTTCTTTAATATTTACAATAATTTCTTTATATATATAAATTATATATAACTTAATATTATATAATTTATATATTTACATTCTCCTTTCTTAAATAATTTCTTAATTTCCTTAATCCATTTAATCACCTTATATAAATCTTATATAATTTATATAATTATTATTTTCTTCATACCTTATTTTAATTTCCTTATATAAATTATATAATTTATTATTATATAAATTATATAATTACCTTTCATTCTCAATTAATTTCTAAACTTCTTCCAAAATTCTTGATAAAATCTAAAATCAATAATTACAATTTTATTAACTTCCCCATTCGCCTTTCATTTAAAATTGGATTAATTTAATTATTAATCCTTTACTTTCCATAATTAATAGAATTTATAATTATCACTTAAACATATACATTTAAATATATATATATATATATATATATATATATATATATACATACATATATATATATATATATATACATATCTAATTTCATATATTTCACATTACCACCTAACCTCAATCAAATAATAATTTTTACATTTCCATAATAATTTAATTGTACAATTTATTGTACCTTTACATGGAATTTCTCTTATTTTTCATAAATTGTTTCCGAACAATTTATTTACCTTTTCATTTATTTTAAATCCACACAATTCATCACCATCTTGATACATATTTAATTTACCAATTAAATTCCTTCACACACTTTAAATTACTTATATCATAAACAATTTAAACAATTTTGATAATTTTACCAATTAATTTCTTATTTAATATTATTAAAGAATTCCTGGAAATTCGGATCCTCACATTCTTCCCCCTCTTAACAGGATTCTGTCATCGGAATCATAATTGCCGTAATAATCTTACGTATTTTATTTATAGCACATTACTATACCTTTATTTTGATGAATAACAATTTAATCTATAATAATTATATTTTACCTCTTTAAGATCCATAACTTACATGGATAACCTCATAATGGTTATTACTGTCAAAATATTCAATTTATAACTCAATTCACAATTTCTTTGATTTCTCATTCTCTAAAATTTCCTTTCTTTAATCATATTTACTCTTACTCAATCCACTTATTTCATACTTTCTATTACACCTCATTTATACTCTGCACATTCATCCTTTTTTTCTTAATTCATATAAATCTTCTTCACATTTCATAATTCATTCCTTAATACCTTTATTATTCAACACTAGGTTCTAAACGTTAACCTTTACTTAATTCATCATAATCTTTATTTGAAATTATTCTAAAATCCTGGGTGTCACAAACTTTCTAGCCATAAAAATCCATTTTCTAACTTGTACATTTCAAAATACAACATTAAACATTACATGCTTCGTTAGGGTTTCTTCTACTTTTACGCTTAACACACATTCCAAATTATGATATAAACACATCAAACTATGAATATACATATATTACATAGTTAAAGACTTCTAGATCATCAAAACAAGTTTTGATCGGTTAAAAATAGATTTTAACTGTTCAAAAACTATGTAGACTACAAAAATAGAATTTAAGAAGGTTAGAGAACTTTTAAACCTTTGAGACTTGTGTGCTCTTCTTCTTCTCCTACCAAAGTATGTGATGATGCTTGTGGACATTCACCAAGACCTTCCTCTAGCTTTTTCACACAATACCCAAGTGTATTCTCTATTTTCTCTCAAATGCAATTTATTTTCTTCTCTCTGAAATGCTTACAAATGAACTAACCAACATAACACAAGTGTAGAGCACTCTATTTATAGCACTTCACTAATCCATCATTAACTCTCCTAATTCACCAACATAATCAATTTAGTAGCTAGATTTGGATTACTATTGGATGGATGGATAGTGTGATTGACTAGATGATTGACTAGAGTTGTTCACCTACTATGACATTGTGTAAATTAGAAGCAATATTGAAGCAACACACCACCCAAGTGGGCCCCCCTTGACCGGCCAATTGGCCTATTTATGGCCAAATTTTGCTTTAAATTTGAATGCTAAATCATGCATATATACATTATATATATATATATATATATATATATGTATATATATATACACACACACACACACTTATATGTATATATTGACCAAAGTTTTGACTTCACTTGGGCTCCACATTGGACTTGAAAATACATTCTATTAGGCTCATTTAATTAAATTATTTGGGCTCAATTTATTTAACACATTGGGCTAACATTTAATAAACTATACTGTCTTTAATTAAAATAAGCATTGGGCTTGTTTAATTAATTACATGGACTAAGGTTTAATTTAATTACTTGGGCTACTAGGTAAATTTAATTGACCTAGTTTAAAAATTCATTTAGATTTAAAATATGATCCAATTAGATTTGCTTTAATTAATTATAACATCTTGCTGCATTACTTTAAATAAATATACACATACACAAGTATATTTATTTAATTATCTAATGCACAATTAATTAGTACAAAAATTTTAATTCATTGCTAATTATTTAATAATCATAATTACAATGTCTAATAAAATTCGTGGTCATTACACGTTTTGTTGGCGTAGTAGGGCGAGCTCCTTCTAGTGTTTTTCTTTTATTTTGGTGTGCTCGGCCTGGTCCGTGTAGAGGGTTTGTTCAAGGGTTTAAATTTGGTGATGGGCGTCTAGGAGTTATTGATGGAGGTCTTCATTTTATTTTGGGAGCTCAGATTATAGTTCAAGTTAGGCGTGGAGTGCTCGGTTGGCTTCGGTGAACTGTTGAAGGGAGTCTTGGGTGACAGCATGAGCTTTTTGTAGTTTTTCGAGGTCGGCAGAGTATTCTTCATTCTTTTCTTCAAGGGTTCAATTTTGGTGTTGAAGTTCTTCGAAAAGTTTGGTTGTTGAAGTTGTGGCCTCGTTCAGTTGTTGTTTGAGTTGGAAGAGCTCAGGGTTATTTTAGTTAGAGAAAGAAAGTTTTTGGCTTTCTACTTTAACTCATTTACCTCCCTCCCAAGTTGAATGTTTTCGTTAGTCACAATCTTTGTGTAATCTTTGGAATCGGTGTACTGCCGTTTGATGAGTGAGTTTTATACCTACGAATTGAATACATTTAATCTTGATAATTTGTGGTTCTTTAAGTGTTTTATGTGATTTTATATGTGTTTTTATGTTATTGTATAATATGGTGTATTATATTATTTTTAAGTATTTTATGTAATCTATGTCGTTTTTGTGTAATTTATTCGTATTATATATGTTAAGTGTTTGTTTAGTTGTATGTGTTTTTATACCACATTGTATAGGATGTGGTGTTATATTGTTTTTATGTGTTTCTATTTCATTTTGTAGGAATTATAATAAGGGCTTGGTGGATCAAGGCTTGGAATTGTCCGGTTCGCATTTTCTGCGCTCCGTTTACGCAGCAGTCCCTTGCAGCTCAATTTGGACCATGATATAGTCATTATCTCTCAATTCATCCAACATGAAAGTTGTAGATATACTTCTCAGCTTTCCAAAACATCTTAAATCAACTCAATCGGAGGTTGGATGAGAGAGTTATGACCAAAACACTGAAGGAGGCTGCGACAGTCAAAAAAGGAACATTTCTGGGCATTTTGTACTAGCGCCGCAGCGGTGGTACAAATCCAGATTTTAGCAAAAAGTTTGACCGCCGCGGCGGTGCACTGTTCATACGCGCAGATTTCAGTTTTTAAGTCATTTTTGAAGCCCTAATTAATATAACTTCTTCTCCTCTTGGAGGAGGCGACCATGGGCGATTTGGGAGTGCTTGGTGGTGCTTCTAAGGATGAGCTTGGTGGTTTTTCATCAATCGGATGCCTTGATTGAGGGAGATTTATGTTTTCATTCTCTCTCTATTTTGTGTATTATATTGAATGATGAATTTTTGGAAAACAATCTTTATCTTTTGATATTGATGAACTTGGATGATTTGTAATCCATGGATGTAATGTCTATGTATTGTATTGAATCCAATGCATGTTTTGTTCATAATGATTAGTGTTTTACATGTTTAGCTTGAATGATTAGTTTGTTCTTGTTGGATATTGTTTTCTCCGATTATGTTGGATTGACATGGAATCTTTGAATGCTTGGGAATCCAATAGGTTGTTATAATCATTTTGCTCTTCTCTTTGGTTGTTGTTGCATATGTGTAGTTGTTTAGTATTGAACAAATTCATTGTGCATGCCAAGTGTTCGATGAAATGTCCAAGAGAAGCTTGTTTTGTATTTCGCATATGTTTGTGCTTCGTTGCTTGGGTTTTTGTCTCTTGGATGGCCATAGGAGTTGCTTCATTGTGTTTGTGCTTTATAATGCTTTGGTCAAGCGATTATTTAGTAACCTATATGAACTTGACAAAGGGATTATAGTGTTTAGACCCATATATGTTAACATGTGATTGTGTTATTCTACATAGATGGAATGCATGATTTGTGGCTAGGATAGACATATACCTAGCGCCATGTGCAACCAATTTGAGAACCTAGGCTTCATCATCCATGTTTAGTGTTAATCCTCATAGAAATATAGCGGGTTTCTTAGACAGGATAGGCTTATGTGACCTCGAAAGAGGCGTGTGAGTACTTACGAGTTCTCGGTTGACCATTCATCGGTTACGACCATGTGAATGGGTTTTCATATGTTGTGTTAATTGTAATATCTGTTTGGCCTAAGTAATTTATGTGGTAACTTATATAAAATCGAACGATGGACTATAAGTTTGGACCTGAGTACAATGACACGTGTTATGCTATTTGATCTTAGGATGGAATGCATTATTTGTATGTAGGATCGAAATATACCTATGTGCCGCGTGTAGCCAATTGGAGAATCTGTGCTTGAAATCCTTTTTAGGTTAAACTTTCATAGAGATATAGTGAGTTTCCTGATTAGGATGTTCCTTCCCGTTTCTGTTGCCTTTGTGTCGGATTTGGGTGGATTTGTTTATATGTTTCGACAGAGACATTTAAATACTATAATGAATTCTCGGTTAATAATTCACTGTGTCCGTATAATTGAAGAGAGAGTTAGGAGATTTAAATGAGCTATTGGGGGAAATTGCATTCTCATATTCACATATCTTTATTGCTTTCTAGTGTAGATCTTAATTTTTGCATTTACTTTTCTATTGCCAATATTGATAATCGTTTAAATGAGATCGACTTGAACGAATCGGTGTTGGAAAACGTTAGAACTAATTCCTCGTGGGATCGACTTTTTCTTATCACTTTATTACTTGTTGATCGTGTATGCTTGCACGCTACTCATTCAAATGAATTCGATGTCGGAACTTTACTACTAAATAAACCGTTCCGATTTCGACCAGCACCGTTCAAGAATGATCTTGTCTTTCTTGGAGTTCTTCAGCTCGACCTTTAATTTAGCGATGGTACGGTCAGATTTGGCTCATGTCCCTTCTCTTCTGAGAATTCGACTGTACATGGCCAGGAACTATATAGATGGAATGGATGCAAGTGAGATAGAAGTGTGATTACAATCAACAAAGAATAATATATGTGAGATAACTTTAGGGGCTTACCCGGGCTTGATGAATCCTGGAGACTAGGATCAAGTCTTTTTTTGATAGTTTGTTAAAGGCGGTGTCATCCAAGGGAAAATTGAAAGCTTCGAAGTATTTAACTGGGATAGTGAGGTCTTGGTCGGAAGGCCAGAAGCTAGACGCTGTGAACTGTTGCTCTAATTCTAGGTTAGTGAAAGGGTTGTAACGGGCGTTGGAAGGTTGTGGGTCAGCTCGGGTTGATGTTTCAAGAACAGTGTGCGTTAAGGGAGGATTAGTGGTTATTGTTCTGGTGGGTGAGGTCAATTAGGGCTCGACTGTGTTAACCAGGGTATGAATAGTGGCAATTGTTGATTATTCTGTTGGCTTCGGTTGAGTGGGGGCAATGGTTACTTGTTTCAATGCTTGTAATGGAGGTGAGATTGTAGATGTTTGGACTGGAGGTTTATTGGGGGGCCTTTGCGAGTCATCGGCGTTTTGTGACAATGTTTAGTTTGTCTTCCTCGGTTCTGGGCTTGGACGACCTCGGGTTGTGGTTGTTGTTGTGCTTCTGATGAGACGGTAACAGATTGGGTGGTTATTTCAATTTGTTGGGCTCAGGGTGCTCAGGCAGCTCGGGTTTCTTTTGTTCATTTGTGGGCAATTTTCTTTATGCTTGTGATTATTTGTTTAGGGGATGATGGTCGAACAGGAGGGGTGAAAGCAGTATTATGGAATAGGTTGGACTAATATTGGTGGTTCGGTGTTAGGATTGGGGGGCACCTCAATATTAAATCCGTCTATGAAGAGTGGAGGACTGGATGGTAGTTGAGTAGGTGCTTGGCTCTCTGGTTTGGTTATCACTACTGAAGGGAAATTGAAAAAATTAAAAAATTAGGAGGGTCGATATCAAGAATGTACATATAAGAAAAATTGAGAAGTGGTCAAAAATTTATATCCGTGCCTGAATAGCTAATCTTCGTTGGATAAGAGGCTCAGACTCCAAGGCATAGATCGTACCTGTTTTTGTAGAATTAAGAAAACTCCTTCTAACGCTTGGTGGGCATGTGCTCATAACCCAAGTTAAGTTTTTGTAGTTCGCTCCAGTTTTGGAGTTGGTCTACCTCGGAATTGTAAAGGTAGAACCATTGAGCGTGCCACCCTTTGTTGGTTGATGGGGGTTGCACCCAAGCTAGTCGACCTGAGATTTTTCTCAGGTACCTAAACCCAGGGATTTGGGCTTTGTTCAAGGTGAATATGGAAAAAAAAGAAATCGGTGGAGGGTTCGACCCCAATTTCTTGACAGAAGGCGATGAAGTAGATAAAATGGATGTAGGAGTTGGGAAGGAGTTGGGATAGGGCTATGCCGATGAGTGTAAAAAAGGCGTTGATGAAGTCATGAAGGAGAAATCAGAGCCTATACTTTAGGGCTTAAGTATGGACGGTGATGTATTTCATGTTGGCCCAGTGGTACATCTTGTCATCGTGGTTGGGGGCCATGAGCTTCTATTGCATAGGGATCTTGTACTTGTTTCGGATGGATTCCAGGTCGATGGGTTTGATATTGGAGACGGTATTGGCATGATCAAATTCTTTGGTGGAACTGTTGTGACGACCACAAATCCGGGTTCCATAACCTCAGGTTTGGTTCTCCACTGTACAATACTCACTAACACTTAAATACATAAATTGCATTTAAACTTCGCAGAATAATACAAAAGATTTCTTATAAAAAGGCTACACTTCCTAAGGTCGATTAACCTTAACCTAAACATTACATATCTTAAGATAATACAAAAGAATTACAAAAGAAATTACATAACAATTAATTTAACTAGCATGCATTAAGCTAATCTAAGCTTTGGCTTTTCCCTTGCCTTCGTCTTGTTTAGAACTTTCGGGCTTAGCTGAAAATAAGTCATGATATAGCAAGAATGAACAACTAAATGGCTCAGCAAGTTTAAGAATAAATAGCATAAGATATATCATGATGAAAGGGAAATTAACATCAGGGTTTTCAATAATAGATAACAATTATGAAAGAAATCTAGAATCAATTTTTTAATATAAGAATGGATTGACTCTTTACTGTTGAGTGGTCTTTAAGGACCATGAACTACTACTAAGGTAGAACAAACATATATATCTGACACCTCGAAAAAAAACGGGGTATGGGAGGGGATCAACCTCTTGCACCCTATGTATATACATAACATTTTGACATCTTGTGCAAATTCGGTTTTCTGACAGATAAAATCCCCTTTATTTAGGGTTGTTCATTCTCAGTCTTACCATAAGAATCTGCACCAACCAATGGTTTGGATTAAGCTTTTAAAATATTCAATGTGATGAACTTAGCATGCATTGTCTAGCTAAAACAATTAGCTTAGACATTCTTAAACAGTTCTTGAATTAATGAACTATAACAAATGCAAAAACACTATGTGCGAATACAATAACAGTAATCATGTGGAATAATTTTTGATAATTAACCCACTTAAAGCTCTGTCAAATATCTACGAGTGTAGATACTTGCTCAACAATAATTGAATTGCTCAATGTAAATAAGGTTGAATAAAACTTGCAACAATAAATACAAGTTAGGGTTAAGGAAACTTGCCTTGTGCGTAGTCTACTGCTAACCAATTCAATTTAATTCTCTTTAGATAGACCTAACAATTAATCAAGTTGAACTTTAACTTAGTATCATATACACATTCATAAGATAACATCTATACATTTTACATCTCTAATACTTAACCACATAATTATCTAATTACGAGTATTTAAACACTTAGAAAATATTATCACTACTTGATAATATTTTCATCACATCAAACCTATATTAATTTTTAATATAATTCATACACTTATCTAATATTATTAATCATTTAATAATATTTTATTTATTACCTAATATTATTAATTATTTAATAATATTTTGTTTATTATCTAATATTAGTAATCATTTAATAATACTTTATTACATTAATAATATTATTAATCATTTAATAATACTTTATTCATTATCTAATATTTTTAATCATTTAATAATACTTTATTCATTATCTAATATTATTAATCATTTAATAATATTTTATTCCTTATTTAATATTAGTAATCATTTAATAATATTTTATTTATTATATAATATTATTGATTATTTAATAGTATTTTATTAACTTTATAATATTATTAATCCTTTAATATTATTTTATTCATTTATTAATATTATTAATTATTTAATAATATTTTATTCATTTTCTAATATTATTAATTATTTAATAATATTTTATTAACTATATTACCCTTTATTTATTATTTAATAAATAATTAGTTACTATCTCTTTTTATTTTAATTATTATTTAATATTGATTAAATAGTAATTAATCACCTTCATGACTCTTAATTATTATTTAATATCCACATAATAAATAATTATATATTTTCTTTTTATTGGGTCCCAAATTAATTATATTAATTTTAAAATATTTGTACCCATTTTGGTCTTAAATGATTTGAACCGACCCGTTTAAAACGAATTGACCCGACCCGAAATTAAAAAGATCTGTCTGTGAACAGTGATTGGGGCCCCGACCCCCAAATAACAAAGGAATTAGGGCCCCAGACCCTAAGTGGCAGAATCTGCTGAATTGCCATTTTCAGATTTTCCAACTTTTGCTCATTTGATTAAAACTTGAATAAAATGAAATCTATAAATCCAAATGACCTCTAATTGGTATCGATGGATTCGTATTTTCTTAAACTATATTATTCCATCATTAGATCAAATTTTGAAAAAAGTTTTGGTTATGAAAAGTAGCCACAATGTGGGCTGTTTGTACATTAGGTCATTAAAACAACATGTTTTGCGATAAAAGCCAATACTTATTCATTTTTTCATGTTTTTCATGTTCCTTTACTCAACTTTTTAATCTTGTTTTCCTTCTTCGGGTAGTCCTTAAATGGATGAACCATTCCTCCTCAAATAAAATACTTTCTACTCTTCCTTGGATCACGTCTGTATAAAGGGAAGAATGGGGAAGAGAGAGGATTTGAGAAGCTCAGAACGGACAAATGGGGTTTTGAACAAAAGTCGAAAAAGGGGATCAAATTTGGGAAGAAGTTTCAGAAATTTCTTTCCTTCTCTTTGAATCTTCACCTTATCTCACTGTTTCTAGAGGAGGACGAATTATTAGATCGTAATTTATTATAAAAAAAAAATTCTTAGCGATTTAGAAATGGGCAACTTTGAATATCTTTCCTCTTTTTAAGTAGTGATATTCATATTGGACAAGTTTACACACATAACACCCAAACACAATACTAAACACTACATTCATCTTAACCATTAAAAAGTGGGGAATGTCATTAAAATCTGTGTCATGTCCCACTTTTTAGTAGTTAAGATGGAAGTAATGTTTGGTATTGTGTTTGGATGTTTTGCACTTATACTTATTCATATTATCATGATGATCATCAAAAAAACCAACCATTGCTTGCCGACTGGTTTTTTATTGCTTTTTCTCCCATTAAATTAATTTAAAAAATCAATTTGAATTATATGGGACTGAGGACCTTTGGCTCATTTCAATTTCGTTGCATTCTCAATAATACTCATAACTCACCTAATTTAATAAATACGAAACCATTTTTAGGACTCTCAATCCCTACCCATTTGTAATTTCATTATTAATAATAGTATGTATGTATGTATGTATGTATGTATGTATGTATGTATGTATGTATGTATGTATGTATGTATGATTTTGGTGTTGGAATTGGGACATTAAGCATAATAACGAATTGCACATAAATAGCTACTAGCCCCACATCGCTTGAAAACCAAAATCCATCTCCTATTGAGAGCATAAATAAGGCCTTAAAGGTTGGATGGGGGAAATGGGCAATTAGTAAGATATGTGGCCTGTGTTAGTGCCCTTTATTGCACTATGGAGAGGCTTGCTTGATTTTTTTTAGCCAAGTTTGGTCTGGACTGGCCAGCAGGGTTCAAAATTGAGACTTGGATTAAAACTCAATAGTTTCAGACTGAATGAGGCTAGACCGGCCTATTGTGCATCAGTGACCCCAGAGCCAAGGGGTTGGATCCGCCCTTGATTACAGGTATCTACTAAAAAATTGATTAAATTTGCCTAATTTACTTAGAGTGGAAGTTGATTCTAATGCTTTGATGGATATAATGAAAAAACTAATCATCTCGTCCTTTGCAGATTATTTATGATATTAGAGATTATATTCAACAACTTCAAGGGGGTTAAGTTTCATAATAATCACAGAGAAGCTAATGAAGAACCAGACAGTTTAGCACCTTTCATTCATGTTCATAAGCAACACTTACAGTTTGATGAAGTTAGGCCTCATGCAGATCAACTCGAAATTTCAGTTATGTTTCTTGTTAAACAACTGTAATATTTTACGTCCCCCCTTTTTTCTATATATTTATTAATAGTTCTATAGACTAAATGAATTTGGCTTTCTGTCATCCACATAGTTTTAATCATAAGCCAACCTAAACTCTTTGGTTCTTTAAACCTTTTATAGTTGATTATTGACTTTACTATTGGATGTTGATCTAGGCAACCTCCCTATATCTCCTTATTATCTATTGCATTTTCCACCTCCTTCTTTGGTGTGAAGATCTTCCTTATTATCCACCCAATTACTTCATTTGTCTATTCCCCCATTCAACTCTAACACTGCCATTGCAAATGTTTGAACTCCTACCCTCTTAGTACAAAATGAGTGAGAATAATCATTGGGTCAAAGTCCTAGGTTGCATTCTCTACTTCTTCTTTTCTATTTTACTTTATGAAACCAAAATCGTGCCCTCCCCTTATATGTATTTGATGAATTAAAATCCCTCTAATATGGCTAAATTTTGCGAAATGAAATCCTAACTTCCTTTGATACTCTATTTAAATTTCCAATAACTATTGTAATTTTTTCCGAGTTTCCTATCATATGTTATTAGTTAGCCCATCAATTTCTAATTCCTTCGTGTACAATGGGCAATTTATGATTGGGTGACTTTAGTCTATATGTAATCACTAGTTAGGTCATTATGTCATTTAGAGAGAGGGAAAGGAGAGAGAACATATCCTATTCCTCATAATACTAAAGCCAAATCGCCTATAAATTCCTATAAATAATTTTTTTTGGCTATAGGTGCGTAAAAATTGACCCGAACGAAAGTATTTTGAGTAATTTCACAACTAAATATCTTTTGAAGTGTAGAAAATTATAAGTACATGATTAATGTAACCATAATTTCTTTAAAAGCACATAAAATTAATGTAAGTACGTGATTAGTGTTTGATAAAGAAAATAATTAGAGAAAAATTTGAACCAATATAAACAATACATTAGTCTTTAAACACTTAATTGCCATTTCATTTTGAATCTTGTGACTTATTCCGGTAAGAAATACTAAATCCAATGTTCAAAAAAAAATTTTGCTTATCAAAAATAAATAAATAAAAAATTAAATTAAAATAAGTTTCACTTTCTTAAAATTAAAATATTAGGGTTTAGTTGTAAAAACTAAACACTTGCAGGTTTAACCTTTCTTTGGAGGCAAAATGAATGTGCAGTCTGGTTACTCATTTTGGCAGTTCATCTATGGTTGGTTTATAAGTCGTCATCAAAGGTTGGAAGCATAGAGACATGAGAATAGTGAAGGCGACCAATCTTCATATTGTTGAAACTATAAGATCATGCAACTTGCTTGTACCAAGTTGTAAGTGATTCCATGATGCAATTTGCTTGTTGGATTTATATCTTCCAATATTTATTTGTTTTATGATCAGCAAAATAAATTTTATTTTATCACCCAAAGTAATACAAAGAGTGACAAATCCAAAAGATTTGGATTGGGCCATAAAATTTTGCATTACAATACATTTTAGATCTTATGCAGATCAACTCGAAGTTTCAGTTATGTTTCTTGTAAAACAACTAGGAGTTCAGCAATTGGATCTAAGATTTTATGTCCCCATTTTTTTTTTAAATTTATTAATAATTCCACACATTGGACGAGTTTGACTTACCGTAATCCAGATAGCTTTTTGGCTGTGTTTTCTACGGAAAAAAAAGGAAGGGGGAAAACAAATATTTAGGTGGAAAGCTGATTTTAATATATTTAAAAAATTAATATACTAAAAAAATATTTTATTAAAAATATATATATTTAGAAAATAATTATTTTTTTTTGGGTCTATATTTTATGAATTTTTACTTGTTTTGAAAAAAAAAATCTTTTCTAAAATTTTAATTTTACTAAAATGTAATTAATTTTCAAAATTTTAGATTTTTTTTTTCAATTTGAATTAGTTTTTGACCCTACTAAACTGCACATGCCTCAATTTTGGGGAAAGTAGGCCCAAGGAACAAGATTGGCAAAAATTAAACACTTAAAGGATCCAACTGACGAAAAATAAATTTTAGGGATGACTGTGACATCGTGTTGTAACTTTGAGGACTAGATGTGTCATTTAATTGTTAATTTAATGCTGAAAATAATAAGGAAATGGTGAAAGTAGAGGATGACACATGCATTAAACCAAAGAAAGAAGCTGATCGACATGCAATCAACTTTTCAATTACCAATTTGAGTGCAATTATATTGTGTTTAATTTATGCATAATGATAAACAACTTACGTTGTTACACATAAAAGAGAATCTAGATTTAAATTAATTATTAATTAAATAGTTGATAACATGAATTGCAAATACTGGTATAAAAACATAAACAATAAAGGTCATAAAGATTATAGGATATTCTTATACCTGATAGGGCTCGATCTCTCCTAGATGGGTTAGACTATCAGGTCCAACAACAGACAAATGATTAGGGAGCGAGCTTGTGTAAATATCAGGTGCTCCTTCAACAGCAGATGATTGCTGTTTCACAACATCATAAACAAATCATGCAAGAAATACTTAATATTCCATTTAACTGACATCTGAGAGATAACTTCCTCAAATCTAGAGTAAAAGCACACCTATTTACAAGGAAAAAAATTCATTCATAAAATATTTCTCTAAACACTAAAGGAATTTGGGCTTGTGGGAAAGCTGCAACAAAGAAGAAAACTAATATTGTAGTTGATAGAAAAAGAGCCGGTTATGCAAAGACAAGTTTTTATACTGAATTCAATTTGAAAATGAAAAGCTTTTGTACTCGAGTTTCAGAGCTAGATATAGCTTTACAACTAGGTCAGATCCAAAATGAAGAATTCAATTATTGGATTAAAATCCATCAGATATTAAGCCTATAGGCATGAAAATTACGTACCTTATTAGTGTTAGGGTTTGTAGTAATGGTGGAGGCGAGAAATTAACAAAGAGTATGGAATCGATCGAAGGATTGGATAGGGGAGAAAAATCAGTGAGCAACTACCAGGATAACACGTGACAGAACTCTCGAAATCACACCGTAATCGCTAGTGTCCGAGAGCCATGACAAGTGTTTCAAGTGAATTCAAGATAGACAATGCTAACACTTTTGTTCACTCGATTCAGAGTTGATCACAAGTTCTCAATTCCTTCTTACCTCTTCTTTGTTTGTGAGGGAGAGAGAGAGCTTTCATGTGGCAAGAGATTCTCCAAGTGCCCAAAAGTCCCTTCACTTGTCAAGTGAAGGGGTATTTATAGGCTCCAGGTCACGTGCCAGGAACATGTCAAAATGGGAAATTCCATAAATGCCCTTAAAAATAGGAAAATTCCTAAAATACCCCGAGTTACCCGGGTAGGGCCCAAATCATCCAATTCTTCTAGCCATCAATCCAATCCCTCAACTGATTCCCAATACTAGTTGTTCTCATAAGCCTTCTATCTCGGGATTTATGACAACATCTCTTAAATTGTACCTTTAAGGTTGTATAATGTCTAGAAAAATCAAATAAATTAATTTTATTGTCAAAGAAACGCATCACGGGACGGAAAAGGCCCATCCCTAGGGGGGTCCACCTTAGAGGGGCGAACCCTAGGGGGCGAACCCTAGGGAGCGAACCCTAGGGGGTCTTCGCTCCGTCTTTTTCGGTCTTCATTTGTTCGTTGTCCGTTTATTTGTTATTCATTATTTTTTATTTTAGTTCATTCAATGTGAACCCTAATTTTATGCATGGGGTCACAAAGCCTATAGGGTGTAAATGGGTCTTTAAGAGAAAGATTGGAATTGATGAAAAGGTGGAGACCTGTAAGGCCAAACTGGTTGCAAAAGGTTTCAAACAAAGGTCAGGAGTTGACTATGATGAAACATTATTTCTGGTAACATTGTTTAAGTCCATTCAGATTTTGGTTGCAATAACAGCTTACTGCGATTACGAGATCTGACAAATGGATGTGAAGATGGTCATCCTTAATGGAAAACTAAAAGATGATGTATGTATGATACAACTATAGAGATTTGTCTCAAAGGTGGAGTAAATCAAGTTTGTAAGCTACAATGACCCATTTATAGATTAAAGCAAGTTTATCAAATATGTAACATTCGTTTTGATGAGACAATCAAAGAGTTTGATTTTATCAAAAACGAGGATGAGTCATGTGTACAAGAAGGTTAGCAGGAGTGCTGTAACATCCCTAGTATAATATATTAATGATATACTTTTATTGGGAATGAATTAACAATGCTATAATCAGTAAAGATTTTGCTGTCTAAACACTTCTTCATGAAAGTCTTAGGAGTAGCATCCTATATTTTGGAGATAAATATCTATAGAGATTGTGACAACCAGAATTTTTTTGAAACTATTTTAATGGAAAAAAATAAGAATTTTATAAATAAAATTCTTATTTTGAGATGGAATAGGTTTGGTTATATATATATATATATATATATATATATTAAACGAAAAATGAGATGTATATATAAATGTAATATATATAGTTATGTGAATGAATAATATATGTGAGTTATATATATTTTTAAGTGAAATATATACATTTAATTGAAAATAAAACTTAATAGTCAATTTAATTATTAAGTTTATAGTTTGAATTAACTATGTGATGAAATATTAAACTACGTTAATTAATTAATTAGTTAAGATTAAGTGAAATATTGTATTATGAAATAATATTATATTAAGTCTTGAACGACAATTTCATAAGCGTGTAATTAATTCGCTAAAATAAAATAGTGAATTAACGAGAGAGTTAATTAAAACACATTATTTTAATATATTACATATAAATGTAATATATTTATGTAATGGCTTAATATATTATATTGTGCCAAACAAATATAAATTAAATATGAAATGAGGGAATTAATTCATTAATCTTTATTAGTGCCTAGTGGAGTAATATACTAACTTTAATTAATTAAATGAAGAAAGTTATTTCTTATATTTAGTTAATAATGAAAATTGGGTTACCATGATTAAATGTAATATGAATAAGGATATAATATTTAATATTATATCAAATAAATGTGAATTAAAAATATTGAGGAGGAACCAATAATTATTAAATAAATATTGGATGCTGAATTAGTAAATTAAATTAATATTTAATTTACGGTTCATGTATTAATTTAATGTATGTAATATTTAAATAAAATGTTGAAACAATTTATGGAAGGAAGGAACTAATTTAATTAAGTAATATTAATTGTATAAATTAAATGGGTTAATTAAAATAATTAATAAATTGAATATTAATTATATATTTTAATTGAGTGATTCGTTACACAAAATGTGTTAAATTTGATTATGGATTAATTCCATAATTAGTATAACGAAATTATACATAATTTCAAATGTATAATTTACTAAATTATGTATTTATTGATAATACTTATGTTTGTATAAAATATAATTTTTAATACATGATATTATATTAATTATATTGGTATTACATAATTATAATATGTATGAATGAATAATATGTTTGTTAAGTGGTGAAAGTGCTGAAATGTTGGTGTACATGCTGAATCATTTGTAAGGATATTGATTAATGACAAGTGCTGCTTGACACATAACCTTCAAGTGTTAGGTGGGATTACACCTAGCCTAGTGTGGCAAATGGATTATTATAGCATGAATGCATTTCAGTTTTTATTCCCTCTAAGTGCCCTAGTACAACCCATATTTGTGACGACCCCAAATCCGGGTTCCTTTAACCTCGGATCCAGTTCAACAGTAGTGCTACATTTTCTTTATTGTTCATAAATTACAACAATATTATAATTGCTAAATAATCATTTATTTATAATTTTACATCATCTATTTCTATTCCACAATCGCAATCTTTATACATTCCTAGTCTATCTTAATATCATACATGATACGGCATTCTATTACAATCAATTTGAGTATTTAATACTCATATAACATACCAACTAAGTCTTATACTACACAATCATTTATCTGTCCAATTCAGACTGATATCTACAACAGACATTTAGATCTTCAGTGAAAGTAATATGCTTTCCTGTTCCTTGATCTTTATCGAGAACTTCAAATAATTTACACTATCTGAAAATATCGGTTTAGGCAAGAGTGAGCACGACAGCTCAGCAAGTTCAACAGTTACACATAACACATTACATGCTTCACATATTATACATACTCTGCATATTATTCCTACATCTTGCATTTCATACATTTTATTTTATGAATGTTTCATACTTCTTATGCATCACATATAATAATCAACTAACCTTTAGCAAATCACGCTTCATGTTTGTACATATTTCACATGTAATCATACCTCATGCTTATCACATATCACAATTATCATCAATATGTCTGCATGTCAATAATTTGATAACACATTGTAACATATTAATGCACATAGGAGCAAGTTCTGAAAAAACTTGCCTAGTTTACTTCTACCGTTTACGCCTATTTGCATCTTTTGTTCAACCTACAATTTATATAACAAATTGACACAATCATTAGTTATAATGACTACTAATTAGTCTTAACTTAAGACCTTAACTTCAAATTATTAATTTTTTAGTTGTCTGACAAATGAACTTTTAAGTTCCGGACAAAAACCCCATCTCAAACCTAGTTGGACATGTCGGGTACACTTAACCAACTTAGGCATTCACTACACATTTTTCGTACGACCCACTTTTAATAAGTTGTCTAAATTAGTCACAAACGGACTATTTACTTTGGTTTAATTTAATTAAACTTTCTTCTTTTACATAACTTAATGATTCAGACATTTAATAATGTATCAAGTACTTCAAAATATTATATACCTTTGATAATATACAACTACGTTAAAATATTATTAATCATTTAATAATACTTTACTCACTTATTAATATTATTAACCATTTAATAATATTTTAATCACTTAGTAATATTATTAACCATTTAATAATATTTTAATCACTTATTAATATTATTAATCATTTAATAATATTTTAATCACATATTAATATTATTAACCATTTAATAATATTTTAATTACTTATTAATATTATTAACCATATTTTAATCACTTATTAATATTATTAACCATTTAATAATATTTTAATCACTTACTAATGTCATTAATTATTTAATAACATTTTCATCATCTACTAATGTTAGTACTCATTTCATAAAATTTTAGTTACTTACATATTTAATCCTTTAACAATATTTTTACAATCCTAAAATCCTTTAATGATTATTTAAATAATAATCCCTTAATTAATTGACCCCATTTATTATTTAATATTCATTAAATAACAAATGATCATTTTATTCACTTAATCTCCCTTTAATTATTATTTAATATCCTTTAAATAATAATTAACTAATTATCCTTATCTATTAATATAATAAATAATTACCTTATTAACTTCATCTTTCTTTAATTACCATTTAATATCCTTTAAATAATAATAAATTAGCTATTTATTATTTAATATTAATTAACTATTTATTATTCAATATTAGCTAAATAATAAATAATTATTTTATTAACTTCATATCCTTCTTTATTTATTATATAATAATAAATAATTAGTTATTATATTTATTTGCTTTAATTATTATTTACTATCAATTAAATAATACTTAATTATAATAATAGCTTTTATTTATTTTATTTATTATTTATTATAAATAATAAATAATTATTAAACTTGGGTCCCAAATTAATTATATTAATTTTTTAAAGCATTTTTATCCATTTTGGACTTAAATGACCCAAACCGACCCGACCCGGAACGGAAAAGTGCACTGCCCGTGAACAGTGTCAAGGGGCCCCGACCCTCCTGTAATATCCCATATATTTTCGAGATTTTAAATAATATCTTAATTGATTTTATTAAAGGTTAAAGTTTAAAACCTAGAATGTGAGAAGTAAGATGTGTAGAAAATGGGTGAACATTTTTTTTTTAAAATAATGTATTTGTTAGAAATTAAATGTGGAAAAATTTTATGATGTATATAGAGAATTTATTAAGGAAATAAATTCATTTGAGAAGTGAAGACGGTTATAAGGATATATATACATAGTTATATATTCCTAGAGTTGTGTTTGTTAGCCAAACAAGAAGATGAGTAAATTAATACTCAATAAAACTAATAAATTAATTAGTTTAAATATGAAGTAGGAATGAAATTCATGAAATATAATTAATTATATTAATTATATTAGTTGTGAGTTAAAGTTATATAAAAACTAGATAGTTTGTCTAGAATGACAATATTAAGAAGTTAATTGATTAAGTAATTAACTTAATTATTAAGTTGTGGTATAGAGTTCAAGTAATTTAATTACTACTAGTGGACTAGCCCAAAAGGATTATAGATGTTAGCCTAATATGAAAATATTGTATGAAGTGGGTAATTAAATAATAAGCCCAAATGTTATGTTGATTAATAGTCCAAGAGGTAATTAATATAAGTCCAATTAATTAATGTTGGCAAGTATTGTATATAATTGGGTGGTAGTCCAATTCAATAAATTACCTAATCCAAGTTATGGAAGATGTGTGAGTTGTGTTGGGTAGCCCAAGTAATTAAATAAGAGAGCCCAATGCAAAGCAATCCATGTAGCCCAAACACATTAAAGTCAAATGATGATCAATGTGTTGAGAAATTTAGTTGAGTGTAGAGAATTAACTAATGTAGGGTTAGTTAAATAACCCTAGTTGGTAGACATGAGAGAGCATTAACCAAACGTTGGTTAATTGCTAGAAAAAAGAAAGTGGTGATGAGAATTAACTATGAGTGAGTTAATTATGTAACCCAATGTGGTAGGATAATTAAAGGCAAGTCTAATTGGATTATATTATAAGTCCAATTGATGTATTAAACGTTGGTTAATTGCTTAATTAACCAAACGTTGGTTAATTGCTAGAAAAAAGAAAGTGGTGATGAGAATTAACTATGAGTGAGTTAATTATGTAACCCAATGTGGTAGGATAATTAAAGGCAAGTCTAATTGGATTATATTATAAGTCCAATTGATGTATTAAACTAAGTTAAATAAATTAACCTAGTAGTCCATATATTTAATTTAGTGATGGTTTAAGTTATATTTAAAAGTAGCCCAATGCTTAATTTAATTAAATGTAGCATGTGTTAGTTAATGTTAGCCCAATGTAGTAATTAAATTGATCCCAAACCAATTAATTGAATGAGTCCAATATATTAAATCCTAGAGTCCAATGTAGAGCCCAAATGGTAGTCAAAGTTGTGGTCAATATATATATATATTGGTGTATATATATATGAATACTTATATAATGATATATGATATAAAAATAAAGTCAAATTGGTGTAATATTAGAGCAAATCCCGAATTTTGGGGCCCACTTGGTGAAAAGAGCGTAGATTTTGCTTGCTTGTTGCTTTATTTACACTCAAAAGGAAGCCTAGACTCAAGCTTGATAGATGTCACATTTTAGTCAATCAACCAAGTCCATTCCCTTAAATCAAGCCAAGTTTTGATGGTTGCAAGTAATGTTAGTCAAAGTGTATAGATATATAATATATATGTATAATGTAGAGATTTAACCATATGTTGGTTAAGTGATGGGAAAAGGTGTGGTCAAAGCCAATGTTAAATGAGATAAGAACTAACCTAAGGTTAGTTGCTAGCAAAATTAAACCACATTGGGTTAAGTCTCTACAATAGATAGAGAGAGTGAGAGTGAAGGAGACTTAGATCATTTCATTTGTTTCTTTTCTTCTTCATTTCTCCAAGTAGAAGAGAGGAGAGCTAGAGAGAAAAGAGAGAAGCCATTGAAGAGAAGCAAGATTCTTGATGCTTGGATGATTGGATGAAGAAGAAGCAAGGTTTAATGATGAAGGGCTCCTCATGGTGAAGCTTTCTAGCTATGAAAGTGAATCATCCAAGCTTGGTAAAGTTTCTAGCAAAGAGGATCATCAACCAAAAGTTCAAAAGTTTTCTAAAACTTAAGCTTGGTTAACCTTGTCTTTCATTTAGGTTTATTAAGTTGATTTAAAACCTAGAGTTGGTTGGGTGATTTATAAATCTATGGATGTATACCCTAAATCTACAAGTTTTATATTAACTATGTTGGGACAAAATGAGAAATGGAGTCTAGGTAAACTCTTATTGATTTTTATATAAACTATGTTCTTCGTGTTCTTGAGTAAAAGTCATAAAATTTACATAAGTAGGTTTATGATTTGGTTATTTGTATGTTATGAAGTTGTATTGGGTGATAGAACATGTTATCTTAGCAAATTAATACTTGAGGTGTCATGTTTTACCAATCGGATCAAAGAATGATGAACCTATGGTTCATTCTGACTGTAATCACCATTTATTGACCCATTTCACTTAGAATATGGAAATGGAATGTAAACGAAAGTTGTAGATCTTGAAATTCTACACAATTTAGACTCAAGAATCACTCAAAAATAGTTCCGTATGAAAACATTATGGCAGTTTAAGTAAAGGAGGTCCGGACTGCCAAAATGAGCGCCGCCAGCGCTCGGACATTCTGTTTTGAGCGCTGGCAGCTCTCAATTAACACTATGACCAGCGCTGCTAGTGCTGGTACAGTGTGAAAAATTCCAAATTTTGATATTTTAAAGTTTTATCAAATCGGAACTCCGGTTTAACTTGTCGGTTAATGAAAAGTCAAAACGAAACGTCGTTAGGGACTTAAAACCTAAGATAAACTAATAAAATAAATGTGTTTGAATATTAAACTAATATAAATAAAGTCTATTAGTGACTCATTGGTAGTTAAATGTATAAAATAAAGACTAAGGTTAACATTATTACAATGTTAACTATTTGTATGGTTTGAAGAGTATTAAAATATGGTTAAAGGATTAAATATGTAAGTAACTAAAATGTTATTAAATGATTAATAACATTAGTATAAGATTAAAAAGGCTATTAAATAATTAATGACATTAATAAATGATTAAAATATTATTAAATGATTAATAATATTAAGAAGTGATTAAAATATTATTAAATGGTTAATAATATTAATAAGTGAGTAAAATATTATTAAATGGTTAATAATATTAATAAGTGAATAAAATATTATTAAATGATTAATAATATTAATAAGTGATTAAAATATTATTAAATGATTAATAATATTAATAAGAGATTAAAATATTATTAAATGGTTAATAATATTAATATGTGATTAAAATATTATTAAATGATTAATAATATTAATAAGTGATTAAAATATTATTCAATGGTTAATAATATTTGAAGGTAGTTGTATATTATCAAAGGTAGATAATATTTTGAGATATTTGGTACATTATTAAATGTCTGAATCATTAAGTTATGTAAAAGAAAAAAGTTTAATTGAATTAAAACAATGTAAATAGTCCATTTGTGACTAATTTAGACAGCTTATTAAAAGTGGGTCGTACGAAGCATGTGTAGTGAATGCGTAAGTTGGTTAAGTGTACCCGACATGTCCAACTAGATTTGGGCTAGGGTTTTTGTCCGGAATAGGTTCATTTGTCGGACAACTAAAGAGTTAATACTTTGAAGTTAAGGTCTTAAGTTAAGACTAAGTAATAGTCATTATATCTAATGATTATGTCAATTTCTTAAATAAATTGTAGGTTGAACGAGAGACGCAAATAAGCGTAACTGGTAGAAGCAAACCATACAAGTTTTTCAGAACGTGTTGCGTTATGTGCATAATTTATAAGTTTGTTATTAAACCGTGATGTGCTCATACGTGGTTATGTGCAAAGATGTTTTAATGTGCCTTTGTGCAATAAGTTGATTTGAACTGTTGATATGCAATAGTTGATTTAAGACAATTGTTTTGCATTGAACTATATGTCATGATAGAGACTAGACATGAAGCATATATTAAATGTGAGGCATGATATGCATGAGCAGTATGTCATAAACTGAAATGCATGAAAAGCATGATATTAGTATAAATTGCAGAGTTTATGTGAAGCATGTAATGTGTTATGTGTAGTTGTTGAACTTGTTGAGCCGTCGTGCTCACTCTTGCCTAAACCAACATTTTCAGATAAGGCTAGTTACCTGAAGTTCTCGGTAAAGAACAAGGAACAGGAAAACATATTACTTCCATTGAAGATCTAAATATCTATTGTAAATATCAGTCTGAATTGGATAGGTAAATGATTGTGTAGCATAAGACCTAGTTGGTATGTTATATGAGTATTAAATACTCAAACTGATTGTAATAGAATGCCGTATCAGGTATGATATTAAGACAGACTAGGAATGTATAAAGATTACGATTCTGGAATGGAAAGAGATGTTATAAAATTGTACTTAAATGGTTATATATCAATTATAATATTGTTATAAGTCATGAACGATAAGGAAAATGTAGTATTCGTGTTGAACCGGATCCGAGGTTCGGGGGACCTGGATTCGGGGTCGTCACACCTCCTTTATAGTGAAAAACAAGGGTCCTAACCCTTGTATTGCAGAATCTGCCAAAATGCCATTTTCAGATTTTTTTAACTTTTTCTCCTTTGATTAAAACTTGTATAACTTCTTCATTTTAAAACTTTTTGGGGGTGATTCTTAAGTCTATGCTCATTAGAATTTTCCCCTCTACAACTTCTCTTTAGATCACAAATCCAAATTCCAAACGGAACTATACTCAAAACGGCTCACAAGGGAAAAGTGAAAACTAACTTCACAATCCTTAGTTTTAAAAATCATACCTTAACCATAACAACTCATATGAAAATTATACCAACTAGGTTTTGTTCTTAACTTATATATTTACCATATCAAAGAAGAAAATCTCATACACAACCTTTAGCTTCCAAAATGAAAGGCTATAAATCACAACCCCCAACTAGGGTTTACCGGTAAAAATCTATTTTCATGCTTTTGACCAAATATTTCTACATTAATGTATATGAATATACATTTAAACTTCATGAAACCTTACATGAACATGTTTAGCCATGATCCAAGCATAAGGATTACAAAGATGGCATTTTTACCATTTAAATCATATTTTAAATTACATAGAAGGTATAAACTAGAGTTCTAGAGTTTTACATTTCTTTGCTTCCCCAACATATGCTATGTAGTGTGATGACATCCAAGATCACCTCCTTAATTTAGAATGGCTTGACTTGGTAGTGACTCACTAAAAAACTCACTAACTCACTAACTCACTTTCTTTTTCTTTAACTCACCGAGTTAACTCACTAGAATTTACTAACACAATAAAAAGGCTCTCTAGCAATATTTTTGGAACACTCTCAAGTGAAAGTTGATGTGCTATTTATAGGCCTAGCATTCTATACATATATTACCTATATCTATAGAATGAACATCAACTTCTTCCAAAATTCTAGCCAAAAGCGTTGAGTGTTCCATACTCTAGTTCAAGCAATCAATTTGATTAATTTCTCAAGTCAAGTACTCCTTCCCTCAACACTCCACCGGTCACTCCCTTAATTTGACCAAATTTCCAATTATTTTTATTGCCAAAATTGATATATTCATGCCTTTTAGAAGCTTACTTAATTGGGTCAAAAATTGGGCTTTGAAATTTAATCATTTGGGCCATGGATACTCCTTTGATCCATTGAAATGTTGGGCTACTAAATTAATTTACTAGGCTCCCAATTAATTAAAACATTGGGCTAGATTAATAAAATACCCAATCACATAGAATTTTTCACAAGTCCATCACTTAATTTAATTAATTAGTTTGTTTAAATAATTAAGGAATAATTTAATAATCAAATTTAATTTAATTTACATAATCAACTTAGACTTGTCATATTCAATATTAATCGAATATTTAATTAGGGTTCCTCACAAAATAATCTTAAGTTAGTCCGTTAATAAATCCATTAATCGGAATTCCTTTATTAAACTTAATTCAATAACTTCCTCGGACAAATTATATAATCCAATTCACACTTTAATTTCCTTAAATTTAATCTACTAGATTAATTCCTTTAGGGCTCCCAACAATTAAAATAATTAAACTCTAAGTTGGGCTACCGTAATTAATTTATTGAGCTTGAGTTTGACACAATTTAATTAGATCATTGGCTTGGAAATTAAATCCCACCAGTAGGCTTCTCTACATCTCCATTGGGCTTGCTACACCATTTCATTGAGCTAGACAATTAAATCAATATTAGGCTTTATACTACAACTTAATACTTAAGTTAATTGCTTAATTAATTAACTTCTTGATATTGTCATTCTAGACAATCATCCTAAATTTTTCATAACTTTAACTCATACTAATATAATTAACCTACTTAATTATATTTCATGACTTAATATTTAAACTAATTAATTTATTAGTTTAATTGAGTATTAAATTTACTCATTCTCTTATTTGGCTAACAAGCACACTTTAGGTATATATAATTTAATATAACCACATTCACTTCTCAATTGAATTTATTTCCTTAATAAATTCTCTACATGCATCATTACAATATTCCCACATTTAATTTCTAACAAATAAATTATGTAAAAAAAAAATGTTCACCTATTTTCTACACATCTCACTTCGACAACTCTAGGTTTTAAATCATAACCTTTAATTAATTATTTAAAAATCTAAATTACAAATCTTTTAAATATTTGGGATATTACAATATTCATCTTTCAAGCTAACAAGTCATAGGTTCTTATTTTAATTTCTTCACAAAACCTTCACCGAAATTGAAGAAAGACTACAGGGAGTTATGGTTCCAAACTAGAATTGAATAAGGGTTTGAGCAAGTTCTGTCAAGAAGAAGTGTAATTAAAACAACATTCAAGAATCTAACAAGTCTTCTTCAACTAAACAACAAAGGGTAAAATTCTCCCTTTTATAATTCAAAGAATTGTGTAATTCTAGTTGTAATTATTGTTGATTTTTGGATGTGGGAGGTTGTTTACTTAGAGAACCATGATGGGTTCTGTTGAAATAAGGTGGATTGAAGTATGGAGATTTAATTATATGTCTCAAATCATGAAAAAAACATGAGTTTTAAAGACATGCATGTGAGGTATTTGATAAAATAGCCAAATGAAACTATTTTGTCAAAACATAAAATCAATGCATGTATGGTTACATGTTAGATGAAATTATAGATCATTTAAACTTGTATTGGTGTAAGAAATTTGAATTAGAGTGCATGAAGGTTTGAATTCTGCAGATTTTTTTTTCTTGGTTTAGGGACTGCGCCGGGGCTCTGTACATCACACCCCCAGCGTGATGTTCTCTGCCCAACTGCGCCGGGGCGCAATTCCCAAGCAGAAACATTGCGCAGGGGTACAGTCTACTAGATTTTTTTGTTTTTATTTTATTTTTATAATAGAATTTGCAAAATGGATTGTATGCATCAAAAGGTGATTTTTAAAATATAAATCATGATTTCATGAAATGTTAAGTTCAAATTGATATTGAATCAAAAATATGAACTTAGACTATAAATAGAATAAATTGAATTGAAATATAATTTGGATGCATTATATAAAGAAGTGAAGATTAATAAATCTAATTTATATAGATAAAATCTAAAATGAGATTTCTTAACGCATTATAAGTTGACTTTTTCTATGGAGGTTATATGAAGAATAATAAAGTGCGGTGTATATTAATCGACAGGTATAGTTATGCGATTGGCGTTCATTATGCGTATCACATGTCGACGCCGGGATTTCGCCGTTTCGTTTTTTAATAATTAAAATGTCCCTTTTCCAATTTTAGCCTTTGGATTTGAGATGTGATTTTTGAAAAGGGTCGGCTTAATGTCGACGGGTTTTGAAAGATCGATATTTTATGAGCCAATTGACCAGAGTCGCCAGTTGGTATATTTGAAATGGATGTACCAACTCATCCGAATTTAGTTTTTTCGTAATCGCTGGCTCATGTGACTCCGAGTTAATTGGTCCGCAAACCGAGATTCATGGAGTTCGGGGGCTTGCTTAAGCGAGGGGAAGGTGTTAGGCACCCCCCGACTTCCGTGAAACACGGTTACCGCAATCTCGATGTTTTCTTATCCTTTTAAATCCTAAAAGGTGTGTGTGTGTGTGTGTGTGCCTAAATGGACGTTTGTGGTGCGTTTTGCATAACAAGTTTGCTTTTATTTTATATGGCAAAAGTGTTTATCTGGAAAGTGTTTTTGGACGTTCTTTGACCCAAATGACGAGGCTTCGCTTTTTATAAGAAAGATTGATTTTAATTTCGAAAGCGTTGAGGGTTTTTTATTTAGATGTCATTTTAGAAAACAATAGTTTTAAACTTTTGTCAAATAGGAATCGAGACCATACATTGCCTTCTAACAGTTAATATAAATAAAACGAGGGCAACTTCTAGAACTCTTTAACCCTATGCACAAAGTCTAATGAAAACATTTATTTATTTGCAAAATCGTTTTTTGTGACGTTTTAAAACCAACTAAAGCCTATTCATCAATCATGGATTAAAGTTTGCCACAACACTTAACCTTTAAACCTCGTGAATCTAATATCCTAAATTGATCACTTTTAGAAAATCTTCATCGTTTGCCTTATTTTGGAAAACCGTTTTTCGTGTCGTAAATTAAAATAAGCACTCACAACGTGTCAGGGCTATCCACGGGCATGTAAGCCATCCAGACAACCCCAAACACCCACAATCACATATTTTATTATTATTACGGGGCCTTAACCCGAACACGACTTGGTATCGTTTTAAGGCCCGATATTACAAAATACACATCCATGGACTCTATACAAGGATTACATATGCCGAAACGTCCATCATCGGGGTTCGATCACGGGGATCTCCCCCCTAGGCTCACAATCATCCTATCACAGCACAACCAATACTAAACAAATTTAACAAGATCTAGACATTTGCTATCACATTATATAACCCAAATATCACAAACCCAATACTACGGCGAATCTAACAATACTAAACTCGTTACGGTGCTATATGGATCAAAATCCCAATGCCAACATTCCAAACCGTTCATGAACACAACAAACTACATCTCACCATACGGATGTCATTGGGATATTAGGAGGAAGTCTCGTTCCAATGGAACCCTCGCTAAACATCCCTAATCCATGGATCCTCAATGATATTACAACATACTATATTAAGCAAAATCAAAACAACAACTATTCAACACCAAAATAAGCAAAAGATTAAAGAAAACACTTCATTTCACCTTGCAATACACCAAGACAAGCTTTATATTCCAAGATTTGAACCAAGACTACAAGAAATCCTTACTACTTGAGCAACAATCCACAATTTATCATTCAAAACACCTCCACCCGAGCCTTTCTCTCTCCTCCCGCGCTCCTTCTCTCTCTAAAAATCTATTATTTCTCTCTCTTTTTTTCTTCTCGGACGCAGATCTGGATGCTTAATAGAGTTCCGAAGGCAGCCGCAGGTGCAACTGCGGCTGGCCGCAGGTGCATCTGCGGCTGACTTCGCTGGCCGCCCGCGCCGAACCTCGGCTGTCGTGTGCCGCCCTCGAGCCGCGAACCTGCCCCTTTGTCGGTGGCCGCAGGTGCATCCGCGGCTGTCCGGCCTGCTTTTCTCGATTTCCGTGCCGCGCGGTCTTAATTCGCCAATTTCTGCGGTATTATTTCGGGAGGCGGTTACCTAATGTATAAATTGCTCTTTGTGCTTGGCTTCCAGGGGGCGCTGCCCCCTTCCACCCCCGCCAACTCACCGGCGAGCTGGGCAGCCGCTCGCTCACCGGGGAGCGAGACCCCCGAACATCGTAAGCGTAGTGGCCATTAGTTATGATCAAATCAGGCTCCTCTGGATCAACTGTTCGTCTTGCCGCAAGTAACCTGATGCTCGTTGTTCGTTGTGGCGGCTTTGACCGTAAATCGCTGGGGTGGCTTCGTGTTGGGGTCCACCATCCTTTCCACATGTCGGGTCCAATGACGATTTTGCCCTCCTGACAGGGTTAGTACACAAGTGCAAAATTTGGGTGTCTACATCACAATAAAAGCATATCGAGGCAAGTTTTCCAGATTTAATCGTTACGTGTAAACTCGTTCATGATTATATGCCAGCCTTTCAGTGTTATTTGTTATGTGTAAATTTGTTAAGAGCTATGTGTATGTTTTTCCAATTTTATGTGCAACTTGATGAACTTGTTACTACTTGAGGTTGTGCTTTACATATTTAATATGCAGCATGAAATTATGATACATTGCATAAAATGCATGAAATTATGGGATGTAGGATCTATAAACAAAGTGCATAGTATGAAATACATCATGCATGGATAAAATACAAGCATGTATACTATGTGAAGCATGAAAGATGTCATCTGTTAGACTTTCTAAGCCGTCGTGCTCATTCTTGCAATTCATTTTACAGTTATAGATTGAGGAGCAGTGATAAAGATTTGAAGCACATTTAAAAGAAAATGTTTAGCGTCTTCTTTGATTAGATGTATCAAGTCAGAACGACTTATTGTATGACAATAAATTATATTGTAATAAATTATTAAACGTTGAATACTAGATATTTGAATTGTAGTTGCATTGTATACCTTATATTGATTATTATAAGGATCTTTTTTACAAACGAAATCCTATATGAGCTGTTAGATATTTTATGAATATAGATTGCTATATTAAGATGAATAATAAATGTTGCGATTTTAGAACCGAAGATTTATAAAGTTTTAATTAACTAAAATACAGATATTAAAAATTACTAAATGTTGTTGTAAAAAGTTTTAAAATTTTACAACATTTATCATTTATATTACTGAATAATGACGTGGATTTAGAACGAGGTTGGATCATGTGCACCGACAGATATTAAAAATTACTAAATGTTGTTGTAAAAAGTTTTAAAATTTTACAACATTTAGTAATTTTTAATATCTGTATTTTAGTTAATTAAAACTTTATAAATCTTAGGTTCTAAAATCGCAACATTTATTATTCATCTTAATATAGCAATATATATTCATAAAATCCTCGAATTCGGTGCACACGATCCAACCTCGTTCTAAATCCACGTCATTATTCAGTAATATAAATGATAAATGTTGTAAAATTTTAAAACTTTTTACAACAACATGTAGTAATTTTTAATATCTGTATTTTAGTTAATTAAAACTTTATAAATCTTCGGTTCTAAAATCGCAACATTTATTATTCATCTTAATATAGCAATCTATTCATAAAATATCTAACAGCTCATATAGGATTTCGTTTGTAAAAAAAATCCTTATAATAATCAATATAAGGTATACAATGCAACTACAATTCAAATATCTAGTATTCAACGTTTAATAATTTATTACAATATAATTTATTGTCATATAATAAGTCGTTCCAACTTGATACATCTAACCAAAGAAGACGCTAAACATTTGCTTTTGAATATGCTTCAAATCTTTATCACTGCTCCTCAATCTATAACTGTAAATTAGTTGCAAGAATGAGCGTGACGGCTCAATAAGTCTAACAGATGACATCTTTCATGCTTCACGTAGTATACATGCTTGTATTTTATCCATGCATGATTTATTTAATACTATGCACTTTGTTTATATCCTACCTCCCATAATTTCATGCATTTTATGCAATGTATCATAATTTCATGCTGCATATTAAATATGTAAAGCACAACCTCAAGTAGTAACAAGTTCATCAAGTTGCACATAAAATTGGAAAAACGTACACATAGCTGTTAACAAATTTACACATAACAAATAACACTAAAAGGCTGGCATATAATCATGAACGAGTTTACACGTAACAATTAAATCTGGAAAACTTGCCTCGATATGCGTTTATTGTGATACGCTTAATGAACGCCAATCGCATAACTATACCTGTCGATTAATATACACCGCACATTATTATTCTTCATATAACCTCTATAGAAAAAGTCAACTTATAATGCGTTAAGAAATCTCATTTTAGATTTTATCTATTTAAATTAGATTTATTAATCTTCACTTCTTTATATAATGCATCCAAATTATATTTCAATTCAATTTATTCTATTTATATTCTAAGTTCATATTTTTGATTCAATATCAATTTGAACTTAACATTTCATAAAATCATGATTTATATTTTAAAAATCACCTTTTGATGCATAAAATCCATTTTGGAAATTCTGTTTTAAAAATAAAATAAAAACAAAAAATCTGGTAGACTGTGCCCCGGCGCAATGTTTCTGCCTGGGAATTGCGCCCCGACGCAGTTGGGCAGAGAACATCACGCTGGGGGTGTGATGTACAGAGCCCCGGCGCAGTCCCTAAACCAGGAAAAAATTCTGTAGAATTCAGACCTTCATGCACTCTAATTCAAATTTCTTACACCAATACAAGTTTAAATGATCTATAATTTCATCTAACATGTAACCATACATGCATTGATTTTATGTTTTGACAAAATAGTTTCATTTGGGTATTTTATCAAATACCTCACATGCATGTCTTTAAAACTCATGTTTTTTTTTCATGATTTGAGACGTATAATTAAATCTCCATACTTCAATCCACCTTATTTCAATAGAACCCATCATGATTCTCCAAGTAAACAACCTCCCACATCCAAAAATCAACAATAATTACAACTAGAATTACACAATTCTTTGAATTATAAAAGGGAGAATTTTACCCTTTGTTGTTTAGTTGAAGAAGACGTGCTAGATTCTTGAATGTTGTTTTAATTACACTTCTTCTTGACAGAACTTGCTCAAACCCTTATTCAATTCTAGTTTGGAACCACAACTCCCTGTAGTCTTTCTTCAATTTCGGTGAAGGTTTTGTGAAGAAATTAAAATAAGAACCTATGACTTGTTAGCTTGAAAGATGAATATGGGTTGTACTAGGGCACTTAGAGTTAATAAAAACTGAAATGCATTCATGCTGTAATAATCCATTTGCCACACTAGGCTAGGTGTAATCCCACTTAACACTTGAAGGTTACGTGTCAAGCAACAAGACTTGATCAGCCTTGTCATTAATCAATAGCCTTACAAATGATTCAGCATGTATGCATGCATGCAACATATACACCAACATTTCAGCACTCTCACCACTTAACAAACATATTATTCATTCATACATATTATAATTATGTAATACAAATATAATTAATATAATATCGTGTATTAAAAATTATATTTTATACCAACATATGTATTATCAATAAATACATAATTTAGTAAATTATACATTTGAAATTATGTATAATTTCGTTATACTAATTATGGAATTAATCCATAATCAAATTTAACACATTTTGTGCAACGAATCACTCAATTAAAATATATAATTAATATTCAATTTATTAATTATTTTAATTAACCCATTTAATTTATACAATTAATATTACTTAATTAAATTAGTTCCTTCCTTCCATAACTTGTTTCAACATTTTATTTAAATATTACATACATTAAATTAATACATGAACCGTAAATTAAATATTAATTTAATTTACTAATTCAACATCCAATATTTATTTAATAATTATTGGTTCATCCCCTATATTTTTAATTCACATTTATTTGATATAATATTAAATATTATATCCTTATTCATATTAGATTTAATCGTGGTAACCCAATTTTCATTAATAACTAAATATAAGAAATAACTTTCTTTATTTAATTAATTAAAGTTAGTATATTACTCCACTAATAAAGATTAATGAATTAATTCCCTCATTTCATATTTAATTTATATTTGTTTGGCACAATATAATATATTAAGACATTACATAGATATATTACATTTATATGTAATATATTAAAATAATGTGTTTTATATATACATCTCATTTTTCGTTTAATATATATATATATATATATGTATAACCAAACCTGTTCCATCTTTTTTCCATTAAAATAGTTTCGAAAAAATTCGGGTTGTCACAATCTCTATAGATCTTTATCTCTAAAATATAGGATGCTACTCCCAAGTCTTTCATGAAGAAGTGTTTAGACAACAAAATCTTTATTGATTGTAGCATTGTTATGTCATTCCCAATAAAAAGTATATCATTAACATATAGTACTAGGAATGTTACAACACTCCTGCTAACCTTCTTGTACACACGACTCATCTTCATTTTTGATAAAATCAAACTCTTTGATTGTCTCATCAAAACGAATGTTACATATTCGAGAAACTTGCTTCAATCTGTAAATGGGTCATTGTAGCTTACAAACTTGATTTACCCCACCTTTGAGACAAATCCCTCTAGATGTATCATACATACATCATCTTCTAGTTTTCCATTAAGGAAGATCAACTTCACATCCATTTGTCAGATCTCGTAATCGCAGTAAGCTGCTGTTGCAAACAAAATCTGAATGGACTTAAGCAATGCTACCGGAAATAAGGTTTCATCATAGTCAACTCCTGACCTTTGTTTGAAACCTTTTGCAACCAATTTGGCCTTACAGGTCTCCACCTTTTCATCTATTCCAGTCTTTCTCTTAAAGACTCATTTACACCCTATAGGCTTTGTGACCCCATGCATAAAATTAGGGTTCACATTGAATGAACTAAAACAAAAAATAACGAATAACAAACAAACGGACAACGAACAAATGAAGAGCGTAAAAGACGGAGAAAATACCCCTAGGGATGGTCTTTTCTCGTCCCGTGATGCGTTTCTTTGACAATAAAATTAATTTATTTGATTTTTCTAAACATTATACAACCTTAAAGGTACAATTTAAGAGATGTTATCATGAATCCCGAGACAAAATGCTCATGAGAACAACTAGTATTGGGAATCAATTGAGGGATTGGATTGATGGCTAAAAGAATTAGATGATTTGGGCACTACCCGGATAACTCGGGGTATTTTAGGAATTTCTCTATCTTTAAGGGCATTTATGGAATTTCCCATTTTTACATGTTCCTGGCATGTGACCTGGAGCCTATAAATACCCCTTCCCTTGACAAGTGAAGGGACTTTTGTACACTTGGAGAATCTCTTACCACATGAAAGCTCTCTCTGCCTCACAAACAAAGAAGATGTAAGAAGGAATTGAGAACTTGTGATCAATCCTGAATCGAGTGAACAAAAGTGTTAGCATTGCCTATCTTAAATTCATTTGAAACACTTGTCACGACTCTCGAACACTAGCGATTACGGTGTGATTTCGAGAGTTCTGCCACATGTTATCCTAGTAGTTGCTCACCGATTTTTCTCCCCTCTCCAATCCTTCAACCGATTCCATACTCTTTGTAAATTTCTCGCCTCCACCATTACTACGAACCCTAATCCTAATAAGGTACGTAATTTTCATGCCTACAGGCTTAATATCTGATGGGTTTTAATCCAATAATTGAATTCTTCATTTTGGATCTGACCTAATTGTAAAGCTATATCTAGCTCTGAAACTCGAGTACAAAAGCTTTTCATTTTCAAATTGAATTCAATATAAAAAATTGTCTTTGCATAACCGGCTCTTTTTCTATCAATTACAATATTAGTTTACTTCTTTGTTGCAGCTTTCCCACGAGCCCAAATTCCTTTAGTGTTTAGAGAAATATTTTATGAATGATTTCCCCCCCTTATAAATAGGTGTGCTTTTACTCTAGATTTGAGGAAGTTATCTCTCAGATGTTAGTTAAATGGAATATTAAGTATTTCTTGCACGATTTGTTTATGATGTTGTGAAACAGCAGTCATCTGCTGCTGAAGGAGCACCTAATATTTACACAAGCTCGTTCCCTAATCATTTGTCTATTGTTGGTCCTGATAGTCTAACCCATTTAGGAGAGATCGAGCCTTATCAGGTATAAGAATATCCTATAATCTTTATGACCTTTATTGTTTATGTTTTTATACCAGTATTTGCAGTTCATGTTATCAACTATTTAATTGATGATTAATTTAAATCTAGATTCTCTCTTATGTGTAACAATGTAAGTTATTTTTCGTTATGCATAAATTAAACACAATATAATTTCACTCAAATTGGTAATTGAAAAGTTGATTGCATGTCGATCAGCTTCTTTCTTTGGTTTAATGCATGTGTCATCCTCTACTTTCACCATTTCCTTATTGTTTTCAGCATTAAATTAACAATTAAATGACACATCTGGTTCTCAAAGTTACAACACGATGTCACAGTCATCCCTAAAATTTATTTTTCGTCAGTTGGATCCTCTAAGTGTTTAATTTGTCCCAATCTTATTCCTTGGGCCTACTTTCCCCAAAATTGAGGCATGTGCAGTTTAGTAGGGTCAAAAACTAATTCAAATTGCCAAAAAAAAAAAAAAAAAAAAAATCTAAAATTTTGAAAATTAATTACATTTTAGTAAAATTAAAATTTTAGAAAAGATTTTTTTTTCAAAACAAGTAAAATTTCATAAAATATATACCCAAAAAAAATAATTTTCTAAATATATATATTTTTAATAAAATATTTTTTTAGTATATTAATTTTTAAATATATTAAAATCAACCTTACACCTAAATATTTGTTTTTCCCCCTTCCTTTTTTTTTCCGTAGAAAACACAGCCAAAAAGCTATCTGGATTACAGTAAGTCAAGCTCGTCCAATGTGTGAAATTATTAATAAATTTATAAAAAAAAAATGGGGACACAAAATCTTAGATCCAATTGCTGAACTCCTAGTTGTTTTACAAGAAACATAACTGAAACTTCAAGTTGATCTACATAAGATCTAAAAAGTATTGCCATGCAAAATTTTGTGGCCCAATCCAAATCTTTTGGATTTGTCACTCTTTGTATTACTTTGGGTGATAAAATAAAATTTCTTTTGCTGATCATAAAATAAATAAATATTGGAAGATATAAATCCAACAAGCAAATTGCATTATGGAATCACTTACAACTTGGTACAAGCAAGTTGCATGATCTTATAGTTTCAACAATATGAAGATTGGTCGCCTTCACTATTCTCATGTCTCTGTGCTTCCAACCTTTGATGACGACTTATAAAACTAACCATAGATGAATTGCCAAAATGAGTAACCAGACTGCACAATCATTTTGCCTCCAAAGAAAGGTTAAACCTGCAAGTGCTTAGTTTTTACAACTAAACCCTAACATTTCAATTTTAAGAAAGTGAAACTTATTTTCATTTTATTTTTTATTTATTTATTTTTGATAAGCAAAAAATTTTTTTATTAACCCCCTAAAGAAAGTGAGCCTTTCTATAAATTTCTATCAACAAAATATTTTCACCACCGGATTTAGTATTTCTTACCAGAATAAGTCACATGATTCAAAATGAAATGGCAATTAAGTCTTTAAAGACTAATGTATTGTTTATATTGGTTCACAATTTTCTCTTATTATTTTCTTTATCAAACATTAATCACGTACTTACATTAATTTTATGTGCTTTTAAAGAAATTATGGTTACATTAATCATGTACTTACAATTTTCTACACTTCAAAAGATATTTAGTTGTGAAATTACTCAAAATACTTTCGTTCAGGTCAATTTTTACACACCTATGGCCAAAAAAAATTATTTATAAGAATTTATAGGCGATTTGGCTTTAGTATTATAAGGAATAGGATATGTTCTCTCTCCTTTCCCTCTCTCTAAATGACACAATGACCCAACTAGTGATTATATATAGACTAAAGTCACCCAATCATAAATTGCCCATTGTACACGAAGGAATTAGAAGATGATGGGCTAAATAATAATATATGGAAAGGAAACTTGGAAAAAATTACAATAGTTATTGGAAATTTAAATAGAGTATCAAAGGAAGTGTTAGGATTTCATTTCGCAAAATTTAGTCATATTAGAGGGATTTTAATTCATCAAATACATATAAGGGGAGAGCACGATTTTGGTTTCATAAAGTAAAATAGAAAAGAAGAAGTAGAGATTGCAACCAATGACTTTGACCCAATGATTATTCTCACTCATTGTGTACTAAGAGGGTAGGAGTTCAAACATTTGCAGTGGCAGTGTTAGAGTTAAATGGGGGAAGAGACAAATGAAGTAATTGAAAGTAATATGCCCTCAAGCCAATCACATTTGATGTGATAAGCATATACTTTGTAATATTGTTCATTTATTAATAAAAGTATCAAGGCATTTCTTTATTCATTATTAATTACTTGAATTAATCAAATGGATAAACCCATAGTTTTCGAGCAATGCTTTTAGAACCATGATGAGGATCATGCTAATGAGATCTAAATTTAAGATAGCTCAAAACTAAAATTGTTCCTAATCGTTGGATCACTAAAAAGGGGATTAGTAGATCCGGATAGATTGGTACATACTATGCTTGCTCTTATGAAGAGGATGATTGATCTCATAATCATTTGTGTAGAGACACTAAAGCAAGTATGTAGGTGCTTATTAGAGAATAAGTTCACTGAACGTGACTCGCTCAAGGAACACCTAATGGAGTTTTACTCGTCTGTCAATAGGAGTTCCTTATGTGATAGTCCTACAAGTGATCCTTAGACTTGAGATCATCTTAGTATCTTGTGTGTACTAAGTTATACTTTGACATATTCCTTAAGACCTATTGGTATATCAAAGGATGTGCTTGGGTATAATAAGGTACGCATGGAGATAGATGAATGATCAACAAAGGATCTATCACTTCCAGTAAAGGGAGAGAATGTCCTATGCGATTCAATAAGTGACAACTTAGAAATCCCTGGCCAGGGTTGCATGGAATTAGAAAGGAGTTTCTAATTTACATTAACTAGAGTTGTGTATTTATGAATTGAAATGCATATAATCAAATAAATAAGACTTGACAGAAATTCCGTGTCTTATATTTGATTGGGACATTGTGTGGTAGAATGATTGAATTGTATGGTAACTATTTGCTGAAAGGTTCTTTTACGATTAAATGTTGAAATCTATATTATCTGGAAAGTCGACTAATCGCTAAGGGGGCTTACCCTTATTGTGGAATAATTATTTATTCTGAATTAAAGAATTAATTCGTAATAAATGAATTAGAATTGTTCTAATTTCTTTATTATACAACCGGTTTAATATGGAGAACCTAAAAGGTCACACCGCAAAAGAGTAATATTTATTTTAGAAGTGGATGACATAATTGTAATAATAAATTAAGTATATTTAATTTATACTATGGTGATAGAATAAATTAAATAGCTTAATATTTATAATTTAGTATTTTAGAAATACTAATTATAAATTAATAAGAGGAGTCTTATTATTATTATTATTATTACTATTATTATTATTACTAGTATTATTATTTAGTTCCTAAATGGTTTAGGAATTAATTAATAAATAGTAATATTATTATTAAATAATTAAGTTCCTAAATAGTTTAGGAATTATAATTATAATAATTAATTAAGTTACTAAATGGTTTAGTAATTAATTAATAAGAAGTACTCTCATTATTAAATAATTAAGTTCCTAAATGGTTTAGGAATTGTAATTAATTAATTTTGTTCCTAATTAAATTGGGAATTAAATTAAAACCCTAATCCTAAATAGTTTAGGAGGGTTGACTAGATCTATAAATAAGAGGAGTCTTATCATAGGTCAAGGTTACACACTCTTTTATTAGATTAGAGAGAGTACTCCATAATTCTCTAGATCTAAGAGTTAGAAAGAGAGAGAGAGAATTAGGGCTAGCCACTCATGGTTTGGAGAAACCAAGATCCACTTCTTTAATTCATAGATCTCTTGGTGGATCACCTCTAGAGGCTCAACACTTGGGGAGCTAACATTGATCCGTGGAATCTAATCGGTGAATTTGAAGAAGAACGTGAAGGATTAAAGGGATATGTGAGGATCCGAATTTCAGGATTCCTTTAATAATATCAAATAAGAATTATTTGATAAATATATATATATATATATATATATATATATATATATATATATATATATATATCAAGGTTGTTTAAGTTAATTATTATTTTAAGTAATTTAAAGTGTTTGAAGGGATTTAATTAGTAAATTAAATTTGTACAGAGATGGTGATGAATTATGTGAATTTAAAATAATTGAAAAGTAAATAAATTGTGTAAATACAATTTATGAAGAATAAAAGAAATTTCAGGTAAATGTAAAATAAATTGTACAATTAAATTATTATGGAAGTGCATAAATTATGTTTTAAAGAAGGTTATATGGAAATGTAAGAAATATGAATTATGTGTATATATATGTGTGTTTATGTTTAATTGTGATAATTATAAATTTCATTGATTATGAGAATTAAGGGATTAATAATTAAATTAATCCAAAGTAAGATAAAAGTTAATGAGGAAACTAAGAAAAGTTGAAATTATTGAATTTAAGATTTTATCAAGAATTTTGGAAGAAATTTAAAAATTAATTGAGAAGGAAAGGTAATTATGTAAATTATATAATAATATATTATATAATTTATATAAGGAAATTAAAATAAAGTATGAAGAAAATAGTAATTATATAAATTATATAAGAATAATTATGTAATTTATATAAGGTAATTATATGGAATAAAGTTAGAGGAAATTAAGAAATTATTTAAAAGGAGAATGTAATTATATAAATTATATAATATTAAATTATATAATTTATATATAAAGAAATTAATATGAATATTAAAGAAATTGAATAATAAATAAGAGAAAGGAATGTTTTAAGTTATTAAAAATTATATTTATGCATAATGAAATTATTATGACTTTTATGAAAGATAATATTTCAGAAACGTGAACATGTTAATATAACATGTTGTCCAAGAAACGAAGTGAAAAATTATGAAAAATAATTTTTATATGTTCTATAAATTATTTTATGATTTTTGGAGGTATAAACTACCTCATATAATTACATGCACGTTATTATGCGTGTACAAAATTTGTCAAGTAAAATACCGAAAAAGGTATTAATATTATTTATAAATCATGTTATGATTTTTGGTAAATTAAAATAAATATTTTATATACATTATATAAAATATTTATTACACGATATAATTACATAATGTATTAAAATAATTTTTATGCATGGAATTTGGTAATCCGGAAACTTCTAAGGCGTTATGTGAATGGTAAGGTCGGTGGAATTGGTGTAACTTTCCAAAATAATTAAGTGTGAGGGCTATAAAAGATAAGGATAGCAAGAAAAAGCCAAGAAAAGAAAAAGGAAATAATACATATATATATATATATATATATATATATATATATATATATATATATCTCCTTTCATCCTCCATCCGACAACACCACCGCCACCTTCCTCAACCGGAAAATCTCCATAGCCACCAAGAGGGAGAAGAGATGAATTATTTGGTGTCATCAAGGAAGGAATTGAAGTTTTGGAAGGTAAAACAATTAATTTATGGATTTATTTATGAATTTTTTAGTGATAAATTATTATTATGAAAAATAGAAAATAATTAGAATAATTATTCTAAATAATTCATAGATATATATCTATGAATTATGTGATTTTTTAAAGTTATTTTGGGGTGAAATTTGTGAGCAAAATGCTGTAAAAATTGGTTTTGGCTGGTCACTGTTCGCGGAAAAAGAAGGAAGAAGAAAACTGTTGGCCGCGCATAGCGCGAGCCAAATTTTCACGCGAAGGGACCAGAAACGACGTCGTTTTTGGGGCTGAGGAGAAGGCCACGCTGTAATGTCCGAGAATTTCCACGTCATTATTAATTTAATTTCCGACGAGTTAGTTTTACGAGATTATTTAAATCTTTTTATGTGATTAATTAATTATGTGATTAAATGATTATGTAATTAATTACTAAAATTAATTAAAGGGGGTCACTAATATGTTATTTAAATTAGTGAACAAACCCTAAAGTTTTAATATCAAAATAATTGATAAGTTTCCTATTAATTAAATATTCAATTAAATTGAATATAATGAGTTAATTAAATATAATAAATTAATTAATATGATTATTAATTAATGTAAATAATGTGAAATATTAATAATAATATTTATTAGTCCATTTAGTAATTTAATACTTATGGGTTAGAATATTTAATTATTTATTCAATCTAATTATTTATTTAATCATGGATTGAATAATTAATGTGTAAATTATTAAATTAGCCCAACATGGGTCAATTAGTAGCCCAAGTGTAGAATAATAAAATTTGACAATTTAGTAGCCCAAACAATTTAATAGAAGCCCAATTGGTATTTTAAATTAAAGCCCAATGATTGGCCCACTTGAAAAATACTTAATTAAACTATTAATTATTAAAAAGTAAGCAAGGTGACATTAAATTTGGGACAAAAAAAAAATGCTATCAGCCGTGTAGGTGAGTGAGGAGAGAGAAAATGATTTTTTTTATTTTCTTTTATTTTTCATTTATTTAATATTAGGTTGCTTGTTTTGATTTTTGGGAAAGTCCTTTCCCACAAAATTCTCACCAACTAAGTATGGACTAAATTTCTTGTGTAAGTATCTTTGCTATCTCATGATGGTAATTTTTATAGATATAGATTTTATATCTATCCAAATTGTAAGTATACTTACAATTTAGGAGCATTGTGTTAGTCATTCTTCTTCTTCCATTTTTCAAGCTAGAGAGCATTTGAGAGTGTAGAAAAAATATATTTGAGAGACTAAGAGAGGAGAAAGAGTTCTTGGTTCATGCCTTCCAACTTCACAACTTATTTTGGAAGAAAAAGAAGAATAGCCATTAAATCAAGGTAATGATTATTTTAAATAGAGTTTTGTTTTTAAATTAAATAAAGCATCATGTTAGTATAAACATGTTAATATAGTTATTAATGTGTAGTTGTAATATTTATGCCATGCTTGAGTTTAATAGGTTTGGTTTGTATTTTGGTATGTTTTATATGCTAAAATATGTGTTTAATAGTGTGTAAACAAGTTTTGGAATTTATGTCCAAAAATATTTTTATAAAACTTAGGTTTGATGTTCTAATATTATAGAACATTAAATCATGAGAAAAACAAAGTTTGAATCACTCAAAATGGAGTTATACACAAAAAGTTATGATTTATAGTAGTTTATGTGATGTAAAATTTTTTATAAAAAAATAATGATATTAAATCATGAAAAATTTATTTTTCATGTTATAAATTAATATAAGGTGATTGGTAATTTTTTTGGATTTTTATTGATGATTTAAAGCTTACTTATTGGTATATTTTTATTTAAAATGGGTATTGCCGGACACTGTTCACATTCTGTAAAGGGAAAGAAAAAAAAAGGAATTTCCGCGCAATGCGCGGCCACTGTTCATGAAGGACGCGGAGCCAAACGACGTCGTTTGGCGTCCGTATAACGTTACTCCGCGCGTACGCGCGGAAGCCGTTTTCGGCTTCTCAAAACGGCACCGTTTTGGGCCGTTCGGAATGTTACACGCGCAATGCGCGGAAGACGGAGGTTGCGGAAATTACAATTCTGCCCCTCCGTGTTTTTCTCGGCGAAATTACGATTTTACCCTCGTTTCAGTTTTCAACTTAATTACAGAAATGCCATTCGGGTTTAATTTAATTAATTTAAATATTTAAAAAACTAATTTAAAATTATAACAAAAATAATAATAATACAAAAATGATATTGGGAGGATATTTTTAATTAAGTTTAATATTTAAATATTTTAAATATTAATCTACTTAGCTAAATCATGGTTAAGTTAAATAAATTTATTAGTTATTTATTATTTAAAATGTTAATAATAAATAAAGGTAATAAATTAGCAAATTATTATTTAATTCCTATTAAATAATAATTAAAGAGAGATAAAATTTATAAAGTAATTATTTATTATTTAAATATTATTAAATAATAAATAAGGATAATTAAGTAATTAATTATTATTTAATTAGCATTAAATAACGATGAATGGAAATTAAGTTATTAGATTAATAATTTATTATTTAATTTAAATAATAAATAAGAATGATTTGATTATTATTTAACCTTAAATAATAATTAAAATTAATTAAATAATTAATTATTATTTAATTAACATTAAATAATAACTAAAGAGGATTAAAATGAGTAAACTATTATTTAATTTCCTTAAATTAAATAATAGGTAAGGTTAATTACTTAGTTAACTATTAGTTGATTAATATTAAATTAAAGAAGGTTAAAATGAATCAATAATTATTTATTATTTAATTATTATTAAATAATATATAAGTACAATTAGTTATTATTTATTTTAAATAATAACTAGAGTTAATTAATTAATTTCTATTTAACCAAGATTAAATAGTAATTAAATAGAGATCGAGTTAATAAAATAAATTGAACTTAATTATGCTTTAATTAAACAATTGTAATAAGTTGTTTAAGGGTTTAATAAGTGTCCAACACTTAAGAAAAATATTTTCTAACTTATTAAATTATTAACCTAAAATGATTAAGGGTCTATAAGGTTAATAATATTGTTTTGACTAATGTAAATTATGTGTTAGTACTTATATGATAAATAAGTACCTTAGTAAGCGTGTAGTTGTGCAAATACGTCGTACTAATTATTAGACTAACTTTATTAATGTTAGGTCTTTTCAAAGCCAGTTAGTTAAAGCTAGACATATATTGTAGCTGAGCAGACAGGCAAGTTCCTTATCTCTAAACTCATTTCATTCAGCAAATTATTTATCTAAGCTTGAACTGTTATTTCCAAGCATGCTTTGAGTGGTTTAATTACTTTATAATTATTCCACATCGATATTATTGTGATTCGCACTTGTTGCACTTGAGATTGTACAGTCATTGACTTGTACTTAATTATTGTTCTATTGTTTAAAGAACTGTTCAAAGTAGGTCTAAGTCATTGTTCGGCTAGACATTTATGTTAAAGATTTTAAAAGCTATCCAAATCATTGAAGATGCGGATTCTTAGACTATTATGAACACCCCTTTATTATAGGGGAGTACCCTGTATCTAATATCAGGTACAAAAATACGGAAATTAAATGTTATGCATACACATATTGTACTGAGGCTGATCCCCTCGGGTACATATTTCTGGTAGTAACCATTGAGTCAACCTGCTATTGACTACAGTGGATATTTATAGTTCATAGTCTATTTGACTATCCTAATTTTAAAAGCAACTTATTATTCCTGCTTATGTTATTCACATTATTGAATTGTTCAGCTATTCCCTTTCATTCATGATATATCGTTCCTTGTTGTTATTTAAACTTGTTGAGCAAACTAGTTGCTCACTCTTGCTATATCATGAAACCTTATTGCAGTGCAACCCGAGACTTCGGGAAAGAACAAGGGTAAAGGAAAGATGAAGTAATAGACTTCGAGATTGCAGTCCTGTAGTTAATTTAAATTAACTGTTATGTAATATAAACCCTAAGTACTTTATTAAGGGTATTTGTGTACTTTTTGTAAGGTTATCGTATCTTGGGACTAGTAACACCTTTTGAATGAACAACATATGTTTATTATTCCGCATTTAGTTATTGTATGTTGTTTAGAGGTGAATGTTTGTATTGGATCGTGATGACCGGATCCGGGTATTTGTAACCCGAATTTGGGGGCGTCACAGGTTGGTATCAGAGCTGTAGGTTAGAAACGTTAGGATTGCGAAACCTAAGTTATAACCTTAGTATTAAACTCGTATTGAGTGTTAGGAGATAAATCGAGGAGATTTATCCTATGTGGTTTTGATGAATTGGGGAATTCATCGAGTCGAGTTGTACCCAATGAAATATAATTTCATTTCTTCAATGAATATATTTTATTGCTGTACTGATGTTAGTTTTTCTGTTGTGTTGTAGGATGGCTATAGGGGAGACGAGCGGAGCTCGAGAGGACGTGGTATTCATTGATATACCAGTGGATACGCAGCAGTTGGTAGGGTATGCACCCGTTGCACCTGTAGCACCAGTAGGAGAATCCGATCCGGAGGAGGATGATAGTAGGGATGCCGCGGAGCCCGTCAGGGGTGGGGTGATGAGGCCCTATAGTGAGGAGGAAGCCGAATCTGAGGATGAGGCCGATTCTGAGGATGACGAGCAGGAGGAGCCAGCAGAGTATGCTGATGGCATGGGCACTACTGCCAATGACATCATCGATACTTTGACTACGGCTAATGATGAGCTAGAGGAGAGGGTTCAGCACCTAGAGGAGCAGAACCAGATTCACCAGCAGACTGAGGAGCAGTATAGGGACGCAGCTTACATGTTCTCTGGTGAGAACATGGAACTTAAGGAGAAGATGGCCGATTTGCAGGCCAAAATTCAGCAGTTGGAGAGCGCTGCACCTCCGTTGGGTCCTACTGTGCAGCAGCTGATGATCCAGAATAGTCAGCTGAGGCAGACGGTGGAGAGATTGGATGCTAGGGAGATGGCTAGTCAGACAGTTCTCCAGACAGTCAGGGCTGAGCTTGATAGGGAGAGAGCTGCTAGGGTCGACACCTTAGAATATGCTATTGGCACTTCGTTTGATCGACTGAGGCGTCGGGTTAGGAGGCACCCTAGGGAGGCGGGTAACAGCAGACGCTGGATTCGTCGCCGTACAGTGGAGGAGTTGGCCCAGCAGGCGTTACGCAGGGCTATTCGTAGGACTGTTCACCGCAGCAGGCGGTGATTTATTATTGTCATCTTATTTGTACCTAGAAGTAGCGAGTCCCACATTTTGTTTCTATTAGGGATATTTCAGCTGTTGTAAGCCTTTATGTTTTGAGGTATGCATAGTATGTCAGTTAGACCCCAACTTTTGTTCTGGTAGAGGGGTTGATGGTAGTGAATCCTCACTTTTGTTCGTCAGAGGATAGTCGTTATTAGGCAACTTGTGTCTTGAGCGTTTATAGAAGTATGCCATTTGTTGAGTCTGTACTAAAACATTGGTATATGAATATAAATGCAGTTATTTCCTTGTTTAAATCAAATATGCTTGATATATAGTTTTAAATTTAAATGTCAATTTGGCTAACATAATGTGTATAACTATAAGCATAAGTCTAAGATTTGCTCTTTAGCAGATCATGCCGAGAGGTAGACCACGCAATCAACGTATCCCAGAGTCAGTGAGTGAGGTTGGGGATCAACCCAATCCTATGAGGATGTTTGCAGAAATGCTGGCGGAAGCCATGCAAACTAGACCCCCACCAGTGGTAGTACAACCAGCACCGCAGCCAGCGCCGCACTTGGCAAACTTTAAGGACTTCAAACTGGTTGGACCACCGGAGTTTCAGGGAACTCTAAACCCGATCGAAGCACAGACTTGGATCGAGGAAATGGAGAAGGTGTTTGAGGTCGCTAGGGTGGCCGAAGCACAGAAGACTAGTTTCGCTACCTTCATGATGAAGGGGGAGGCGAACTACTGGTGGAAGGCCAACAAGGGCCGTGCGGGAGAAGGCGTCATCACCTGGGCACGCTTTAAGGAAATGTTTCTGGAAAACTACTTTCCAGAAAGCATGCAGCAAGAAATGGAGGTGAAATTCCTCGAGCTAAAACAGGGGAGTATGTCTGTGGCCGAGTATGCGGCCAAGTTTAATGAGTTGGCAAGGTTTGCAACTCATCAAGTGGATACAGAGGCTAGGAAGGCTCGGAGGTTTGAGCTGGGACTGAAGCCGTGGGTGTACCGTTCTGTAGCGGTATTAAAAATCAAGAGCTTTGCAGAACTATTGGAAAGGGCAATCATTGCAGAGGGTGGCAGTGATGCCCTGGCTAAATTCAACCAGGAGAGGAAGAAAGGTCATGAAGGACAGAAGACGGGGAGCAGTGGAGGCAGCAACCCCAATAAACGAAAGTGGAATGAAAGTCAATCGTCCGGAGGTAACAAATCTGGAGGAGAGGCTAAGAAAGTAGGCAAATGCAACAATTGTGGTAAGAACCACACGGGCGAATGCTTGAAAGGGAAGAGTGTTTGCTATAGTTGCGGACAGCCAGGGCACATGGCTCCACAATGCCCGAAGAAGATGAAGGGAGTATGTTTCTCCTGTGGAGCAACCGATCATCATGCCAAGGACTGCCCAAAGAGGAAGGGAGACGCTGGGAGTGGCAACAGAGGCAACAGCAGCAACAACAACAATAACAACAACAACAACAGGCTGAGCATTGGAGGGCCAGCCAGTCAGGCCAACCGACCCACAGCGCGCACCTTCAACATGACTGTGCAGGATGCAGTCGACTCCAAGGACGTGGTGTCAGGTATCATCCCGATCAATGATATTAATGCATATGTATTGTTTGATTCGGGTGCTACCTGCTCATTTGTTTTGTAACGACCCCGAAATTCGACCCACTTTATCACCATAAATTCCGTATTTATTAAACATTACTCTCTTATCGTCCGAATTTCGGTTCGTTAATAATTCTTTAATATCCTTCTTGAATCCCTTTATTGATTTTATAAATCAACTACCGAATTTTTTTCGGTATAATTTTTAATTAATTTTTTTTTCCTTTTCTTTTCTCAATCGTTGTGTTAAAACGTTTGGATATTTAAAATCCTTACATTTCGATCCTAGTCCCTGGATCGCAACCTTTACTTTTTCTTTCTATCATAATGCTCAACATTTAAAATTTAATGTTGATTATCTTTCCATACATAATCGTTCATTCGTAATTCATAAATTGACCATTTAATATCATTCATATCCATATGAATATTCTTCGTATCCTGATTCATCATCAGACATATAATAGTCTCTATAATAATATTCATGTTGAACAATTTTAGTTCACAGTTTAAACTATACTCATCGTATTCAGATCCAATTAATCTGTACATATAGCATATCAACATAACTTGGCAATTTCTCCACATTGATTAATAATATTAAAAATATAACAATCACATTTTCTACCTTATTGACAATTCATCTCTAACATAATTCGATATTCTCGAATTTGTTTCTTTACCTGCAAAATTTATTTTAAGCAAGTAATGAGCACAACGGCTCAGCAAGTTCAACAGTTTATGCTTCACATAGCACATACCTTATCATACTTGGTGTGTGTCATACATCACGTGCTCGTGCTTCTACTTGAGCAATATATCTCATATATATTCATATCGTTTCACAAAACACACCTTGGTGTCACATTAATCACGTATCATATAGCACATAACAAATATTTCATATCATAACATTTAACATTTAACATTTAAGGGACTGAAGAACTTGCCTGTCGTCCAGTAATTTAATTGCTAGCTCAAAACCTTAACTCGATCAACCTATAATCATATAATAAACAAATAATAATTATTTATCCTCTTATGATATTAATTTAATTAATTAATATCATCTATAACGTAATTAACCCTACCCGACAATTTATTTTAGGGTATCGGGTTAATTATTAAATAATATGGTTAATTATATTAACCTCGTTCCTTAATAAATTAACTTAACTTAATATCCAATACCTCCAATACGGACAACCCGGCTCATCGGATAATAATTTCACATATTTGGTTGTCCGAAACTTTATTTTATTAATTTTCTAATCTTTAAACTCATTAGATTAATATTTAAAATATTTAAATATTAATCTCCAATATTTAATATTTTTACAAAAATATTAAATTTAATGCCCAAACATCATTTCTATATTTTTGGTATTTTTCTATAATTTTCTAGAATTTTTAAACAATTTTTAAACATTTATTTCATTAAAAACAACTGCTGAGGGCATTTTCGTAATTTTCCGCGACCTTAGGACATAACCGGAATTTTCTGGAAAGCCCAAGGGCATTTCCGTAATTTCGGCAACTCAAGGGGCATATCCGGAATTTCCCGGAAAGGTTGAGGGCATTTCCGTAATTTTATATAGCCCAAAGGACACGCTGGTCCTTTCAGAAAAGCTCGGGGGTAAAATGGTAGTTTCTCCGCGTGCGTTGGCCAAAACGACGTCGTTCGACGTCTGTTTCCGAAAACTTCTGTCCTTCCGAACGACGTCGTTCGGCCTCCGTATTTTCATCTTCGCGCATTGCGCGGCAGTCCCACAGGCGCCAAAAACGACGCCGTTTTAGGCCTTTCCGCGGAAAAATTGGCCGCGCGCAATGCGCGGCCCTCCCTTTTCTTTTTCATCCTCCTGCTCGCAACAGTATGTCACCTTTTGCCAAATTATTCATTTTCTTCCACCATTTTTGCTCTCAATACCACAACATAACCATTCTATAAATCATAAAAAATATAGATATACATCCTAAAATTATTTAGAATAATAATACTATTTATTTATAATTTTTCCACATAATTCTTTTATCAACAAAAATACACAAAATAAATTAAATAATTAACTTTATACCTTCCAAGAGCTTAGAAATCTTTCCATGAAAGCACCCACAAATCTCCTCTTCTTGGTCGGCCCTGGTGGTTGCCGATGGTAGTCGGGTGGCATGGTGGTGGCTTTCGGGTGGGGGAGGAAAATGCTATTTTTGCTTTCTTTTTTATTTCTATTTCTTTCTCTTGCATTCCTCTCTTTTATAATCCCACCGAGCTAGCCACTTTGGAAAATAAAAAAAATATTTCCACCGACTTGTATGCTGCTCGTAACTTCCGGAATTTTCCAAAAACGCATGCAATTCATTTATTTAAATATATTACGTAATTATTCCGTGTAATAAATATTTTATATAAAATATATAAAATATTTATTTTAATTCACTAAAAATCATAATATGATTTATCATTAATATTAATACCTTTTTCGGTATTTTACTTGACAAATTTTGTACACGCATAATACCATGCATGTAATTATTTGAGGTAATTTACACTTCCAAAAATCATAAAATAAATCACATAACATATAAAAATTATTTTTCATAATTTTTCACTTCGTTACTTGTACAACATGTTACATTAACATGTTCACGTTTCCGAAATATTATTCTTCATAAACGTTATAATAATTCAATTATGCATAAACATAATTTTTAATGAATTTAAAACATTCATTTTCCTTTAATTAATTTCATTTCTTTAATATTCACATTACCTTTCCTTATATAAATTATATAATTCATTATTATATAATCTATATAATTACTTTATCCTTATTCAATTTAATCACCTTATATAAATTATATAATTATTCTTATATAATTTATATAATTATTAATTTCTTCATACATCACTTTAATTTCCTTATATAAATTATATAATTATTATTATATAATTTATATAATTACATTTCTTCTCAATTAATTTCTAAACTTCCTCCATAAATCTTAATTAAATCTAAAAATCAATAATTACAATTTTTACCAACTTCCTCCTTAACTTTTCATAAATTTCTGGATTAATTTAATTATTAATCCATTTATTCTCATAATTAATGAAGTCAATAATTATCAATTAAACATTCACACATATATATACAAATGTGTATATATATAAATATATACATATTTAATTCATGCATTTCACATTATCACATAACCTCCTTTAAATCATAATTTATGTACTTCCATAATAATTTTATTGTACAATACATTGTACCTTTACCTGAAATTTCTTTTATTCCTCATAAATTGTTTTTAAACAATTTATGTACTTTTCAATTATTTAATTCAACACAAATCATCAACATCTTTGTACAGATTTAATTTACCAATTAAATCTCATCAAATATCTTAAATCACATAAAATATCTCAAATAATTTAAATCATCTTGATAATTTTATCAATTAAATTCTCATTTAACATTAATAAAGAATTTCTGAAAAATCTGGATCCTCACATGTTTCTGAAGATTTTGCTAAGAGATTAGATTTACCTCAAGAAAAGCTAGAACACCCTATGAACGTAGAAGTAGCAAACAAAGAAATCATTCCCGTAGACTACATTCATAGGAACTGTTGTGCTGAATTACGAGGGTTTAGACTTAACGTAGATTTGATACCGATTCGTCTGGGGGAGTTTGATGTAATCCTAGGGATGGATTGGCTATCGAGTCACGGGGCGGTTATTGAGTGTAAGAAGAAGTGTGTGCACTTAAAGACTCCGAATAAGTCCAAAGTTATATTTTACGGTAGTAAATCGCCGAGACAATCAAGTTGTCTGACGATGATGCAAGCACGAAAGTTGCTCAGGAAAGGGTGCGTAGGTTATTTGGCTCATGTGGTCGATACTCAACGTGTCGAGGGCGAACTGAGTCAGATACCTGTTGTACGGGAATTCGCTGATGTTTTCCCAGAAGAGATTCCGGGGTTACCGCCGGACAGAGAAGTGGAGTTTGTTATTGATTTGGTACCGGGGACCGCACCGATATCAAAGGCGCCGTATCGTATGGCACCAGTAGAAATGAAAGAATTGATGGTTCAACTACAGGAACTGTTAGACAAAGGTTACATCAGACCAAGCGTGTCACCATGGGGAGCGCCGGTTCTGTTTGTAAAGAAGAAGGATTGTTCGATGAGGCTTTGTATTGATTACCGGGAGTTGAACAAGGTCACCATTAAGAACAGATATCCGCTGCCCAGAATTGATGATCTGTTTGATCAACTCAAGGGAGCGAAATACTTTTCAAAAATAGATTTGAGGACGGGTTATCATCAACTGAAGGTAAGGGAGGAGGATATCCCGAAAACGGCATTCAGAACTCGTTATGGTCATTTCGAGTTTCTAGTGATGTCATTTGGACTGACGAATGCACCAGCGGCATTCATGGATATGATGAACAGAGTGTTCAAGCAGTACTTGGACAAGTTCGTGGTCGTATTCATTGATGACATATTGGTGTATTCGAAGACGGAGGAAGAACATGCAGAACACTTACGGATCGCATTGGAGGCTTTGAGAAGGGAGAAGCTGTACGCTAAGTTTTCGAAGTGTGAATTTTGGTTGCAGAGGGTGCAGTTTCTAGGTCATGTTATCGACAAAGACGGTGTTTTGGTGGATCCAGCGAAGGTGGAGGCAGTTATCAATTGGGAACAACCGAAGACGCCGACTGAGATCAGGAGTTTCTTAGGGTTAGCAGGGTATTATCGGAGATTCATTCAGGATTTTTCGAAGATAGCATCACCGTTGACCAATCTTACCCGAAAGACTGTGAAGTTTGTTTGGTCGGAGAAGTGCGAGGAAAGTTTTATGGAGTTGAAAAAGAGGTTGAGCCAGGCACCAGTGTTGGCTTTACCGGACGACACGGGAGGGTTCGTAGTGTACAGTGATGCGTCACACAAGGGTCTTGGTTGTGTGCTAATGCAACACGGCAAGGTCATTGCGTATGCGTCACGTCAGTTAAAGGATTATGAGAAGGGTTACCCGACTCATGACCTGGAGTTAGCAGCGGTAGTTTTTGCCCTGAAGATTTGGAGGCACTACCTATATGGCGAGAAGTGTGAGATATATACAGACCACAAAAGTCTGAAATATATCTTCACTCAAAAAGAGTTGAATATGAGGCAGCGCCGATGGTTAGAATTGATCAAAGACTACGACTGTGAGATTCTGTACCATCCGGGCAAGGCCAATGTAGTAGCAGATGCCTTGAGCAGAAAAGGCAGGGAAAAGTTGTTGAAGCTAACAAATCAGGAAGAGTTGGTGAGAGATTTTGAACGTTTGGAGTTGGAGATCAAATATCCGATGGAGCCAGACGAGAAGTTATTTACAGTATCAGCAAGGCCGACCTTATTAGACAAGATCAAAGAGGCTCAGGAAAAGGATGAAGATTGTGATAGTATTAAGAAGCGACTTGCTGAAGGCGAGGAGCTTAAGTACAAGATTGATAGCACAGGGTTGCTAAGGTTTGAAGGGAGAGTCTGGGTACCGTTAGATCCGGAGCTTCGGGAAGATATTCTTCAGGAAGCTCACAGTACAAGGTACTCAGTACATCCCGGGAGTACGAAGATGTATCAGGATTTAAGGAAATATTTTTGGTGGCCGAATATGAAGAAGGAAGTGGCAGAATGTGTCAGTCGATGTCTGACATGCCAGCGGGTTAAAGCAGAGCATCAGCGGCCGAGCGGGCTGCTTCAACCACTAGAGATTCCCGAGTGGAAGTGGGAGCACATCACGATGGATTTTGTGGTGGGTTTGCCACCGACACATAAAGGTTTGGACGCCATCTGGGTAATAGTGGATCGTCTGACCAAGTCAGCTCATTTTCTACCTATCAGAATACGGTACAATCTGGAGCAGTTAGCGAAGCTCTATGTGAAGGAGATAGTGTCACGACATGGAGTACCGATATCGATTGTGTCCGACAGAGATCCGCGCTTCACGTCAAATTTTTGGAAAAGTCTGCAAGCAAGGATGGGTACACAGTTGAGGTTGAGTACAGCATACCATCCTCAAACTGACGGCCAGAGCGAGCGAACGATTCAGACCTTGGAGGATATGCTCCGAGCGGTCGTGATGGACCTAAAGGGCAGTTGGGATGACCATTTGCCATTGGTGGAGTTCGCTTACAATAACAGCTACCACGCTAGTATCGGTATGCCACCATACGAAGCGCTTTATGGAAGAAAATGTCGAACACCGTTGTGTTGGGACGAGGTCGGTGAACGAAGAATGCTTGGACCTGAAATGGTGCAGCAGACTGCAGACACAGTACAACTTATTAGGAATCGACTGGTAGCAGCTCAAGATCGTCAAAAGAAGTACGCAGATTTGCATCGCCAAAAGCGGGACTTCGACGTGGGCAGTTTCGTATTTCTGAAGGTATCTCCCTGGAAGGGGAAGATCCGTTTTGGTAAGAAGGGCAAGCTGAGCCCTAGGTTCATAGGACCGTTCGAAATCTTGAGGCGAGTCGGTGAAGTGGCGTACGAGGTAGCATTACCTCCTGAACTGGAGTACATTCACAACGTGTTTCATGTGTCAGTGTTACGGCCATATAAACCGGACTACAAGCACGTTATCTCCTATGAACCAATTCAAGTCGAGAAGGACTTATCATATGAAGAAGTTCCTGTTCAGATACTCGATAGGAAGGAACAGAAACTGAGGAATAAGATAATTTATTCTGTCAAAGTACTTTGGAGAAATCACGCAATTGAAGAAGCTACGTGGGAACTAGAGGAAGAAATGAGAACGAATTACCCGTTTTTATTTGAGTAACCTTATTTTACAATTCCGAGGACGGAATTTTTATAAGGGGGGGGGAGAATGTAATGTCCGAGAATTTCCACGTCATTATTAATTAAATTATTAATTTAATTTCCGACGAGTTAGTTTTACGAGATTATTTAAATCTTTTTATGTGATTAATTAATTATGTGATTAAATGATTATGTAATTAATTACTAAAATTAATTAAAGGGGGTCACTAATATGTTATTTAAATTAGTGAACAAACCCTAAAGTTTTAATATCAAAATAATTGATAAGTTTCCTATTAATTAAATATTCAATTAAATTGAATATAATGAGTTAATTAAATATAATAAATTAATTAATATGATTATTAATTAATGTAAATAATGTGAAATATTAATAATAATATTTATTAGTCCATTTAGTAATTTAATACTTATGGGTTAGAATATTTAATTATTTATTCAATCTAATTATTTATTTAATCATGGATTGAATAATTAATGTGTAAATTATTAAATTAGCCCAACATGGGTCAATTAGTAGCCCAAGTGTAGAATAATAAAATTTGACAATTTAGTAGCCCAAACAATTTAATAGAAGCCCAATTGGTATTTTAAATTAAAGCCCAATGATTGGCCCACTTGAAAAATACTTAATTAAACTATTAATTATTAAAAAGTAAGCAAGGTGACATTAAATTTGGGACAAAAAAAAAATGCTATCAGCCGTGTAGGTGAGTGAGGAGAGAGAAAATGATTTTTTTTATTTTCTTTTATTTTTCATTTATTTAATATTAGGTTGCTTGTTTTGATTTTTGGGAAAGTCCTTTCCCACAAAATTCTCACCAACTAAGTATGGACTAAATTTCTTGTGTAAGTATCTTTGCTATCTCATGATGGTAATTTTTATAGATATAGATTTTATATCTATCCAAATTGTAAGTATACTTACAATTTAGGAGCATTGTGTTAGTCATTCTTCTTCTTCCATTTTTCAAGCTAGAGAGCATTTGAGAGTGTAGAAAAAATATATTTGAGAGACTAAGAGAGGAGAAAGAGTTCTTGGTTCATGCCTTCCAACTTCACAACTTATTTTGGAAGAAAAAGAAGAATAGCCATTAAATCAAGGTAATGATTATTTTAAATAGACTTTTGTTTTTAAATTAAATAAAGCATCATGTTAGTATAAACATGTTAATATAGTTATTAATGTGTAGTTGTAATATTTATGTCATGCTTGAGTTTAATAGGTTTGGTTTGTATTTTGGTATGTTTTATATGCTAAAATATGTGTTTAATAGTGTGTAAACAAGTTTTGGAATTTATGTCCAAAAATATTTTTATAAAACTTAGGTTTGATGTTCTAATATTATAGAACATTAAATCATGAGAAAAACAAAGTTTGAATCACTCAAAATGGAGTTATACACAAAAAGTTATGATTTATAGTAGTTTATGTGATGTAAAATTTTTTATAAAAAAATAATGATATTAAATTATGAAAAATTTATTTTTCATGTTATAAATTAATATAAGGTGATTGGTAATTTTTTTGGATTTTTATTGATGATTTAAAGCTTACTTATTGGTATATTTTTATTTAAAATGGGTATTGCCGGACACTGTTCACATTCTGTAAAGGAAAAGAAAAAAAAAGGAATTTCCGCGCAATGCGCGGCCACTGTTCATGAAGGACGCGGAGCCAAACGACGTCGTTTGGCGTCCGTATAACGTTACTCCGCGCGTACGCGCGGAAGCCGTTTTCGGCTTCTCAAAACGGCACCGTTTTGGGCCGTTCGGAATGTTACACGCGCAATGCGCGGAAGACGGAGGTTGCGGAAATTACAATTCTGCCCCTCCGTGTTTTTCTCGGCGAAATTACGATTTTACCCTCGTTTCAGTTTTCAACTTAATTACAGAAATGCCATTCGGGTTTAATTTAATTAATTTAAATATTTAAAAAACTAATTTAAAATTATAACAAAAATAATAATAATACAAAAATGATATTGGGAGGATATTTTTAATTAAGTTTAATATTTAAATATTTTAAATATTAATCTACTTAGCTAAATCATGGTTAAGTTAAATAAATTTATTAGTTATTTATTATTTAAAATGTTAATAATAAATAAAGGTAATAAATTAGCAAATTATTATTTAATTCCTATTAAATAATAATTAAAGAGAGATAAAATTTATAAAGTAATTATTTATTATTTAAATATTATTAAATAATAAATAAGGATAATTAAGTAATTAATTATTATTTAATTAGCATTAAATAACGATGAATGGAAATTAAGTTATTAGATTAATAATTTATTATTTAATTTAAATAATAAATAAGAATGATTTGATTATTATTTAACCTTAAATAATAATTAAAATTAATTAAATAATTAATTATTATTTAATTAACATTAAATAATAACTAAAGAGGATTAAAATGAGTAAACTATTATTTAATTTCCTTAAATTAAATAATAGGTAAGGTTAATTACTTAGTTAACTATTAGTTGATTAATATTAAATTAAAGAAGGTTAAAATGAATCAATAATTATTTATTATTTAATTATTATTAAATAATATATAAGTACAATTAGTTATTATTTATTTTAAATAATAACTAGAGTTAATTAATTAATTTCTGTTTAACCAAGATTAAATAGTAATTAAATAGAGATCGAGTTAATAAAATAAATTGAACTTAATTATGCTTTAATTAAACAATTGTAATAAGTTGTTTAAGGGTTTAATAAGTGTCCAACACTTAAGAAAAATATTTTCTAACTTATTAAATTATTAACCTAAAATGATTAAGGGTCTATAAGGTTAATAATATTGTTTTGACTAATGTAAATTATGTGTTAGTACTTATATGATAAATAAGTACCTTAGTAAGCGTGTAGTTGTGCAAATACGTCGTACTAATTATTAGACCAACTTTATTAATGTTAGGTCTTTTCAAAGCCAGTTAGTTAAAGCTAGACATATATTGTAGCTGAGCAGACAGGCAAGTTCCTTATCTCTAAACTCATTTCATTGAGCAAATTATTTATCTAAGCTTGAACTGTTATTTCCAAGCATGCTTTGAGTGGTTTAATTACTTTATAATTATTCCACATCGATATTATTGTGATTCGCACTTGTTGCACTTGAGATTGTACAGTCATTGACTTGTACTTAATTATTGTTCTATTGTTTAAAGAACTGTTCAAAGTAGGTCTAAGTCATTGTTCGGCTAGACATTTATGTTAAAGATTTTAAAAGCTATCCAAATCATTGAAGATGCGGATTCTTAGACTATTATGAACACCCCTTTATTATAGGGGAGTACCCTGTATCTAATATCAGGTACAAAAATACGGAAATTAAATGTTATGCATACACATATTGTACTGAGGCTGATCCCCTCGGGTACATATTTCTGGTAGTAACCATTGAGTCAACCTGCTATTGACTACAGTGGATATTTATAGTTCATAGTCTATTTGACTATCCTAATTTTAAAAGCAACTTATTATTCCTGCTTATGTTATTCACATTATTGAATTGTTCAGCTATTCCCTTTCATTCATGATATATCGTTCCTTGTTGTTATTTAAACTTGTTGTTATTTAAACTTGTTGAGCAAACTAGTTGCTCACTCTTGCTATATCATGAAACCTTATTGCAGTGCAACCCGAGACTTCGGGAAAGAACAAGGGTAAAGGAAAGATGAAGTAATAGACTTCGAGATTGCAGTCCTGTAGTTAATTTAAATTAACTGTTATGTAATATAAACCCTAAGTACTTTATTAAGGGTATTTGTGTACTTTTTGTAAGGTTATCGTATCTTGGGACTAGTAACACCTTTTGAATGAACAACATATGTTTATTATTCCGCATTTAGTTATTGTATGTTGTTTAGAGGTGAATGTTTGTATTGGATCGTGATGACCGGATCCGGGTATTTGTAACCCGAATTTGGGGGCGTCACACGCGCGTTGCGCGGCTGAAGTTTCTGGAACAGGCAAGGAAACGACGTCGTTTTGGCCAACGTACGCGGGGAATTACCGTAATGCCCCCAGTCTTTTCCGGAAAGGACCGCCGTGTCCTTTAGCCTCGGCAATTTACAGAAATGCTCCTAGAGTTTCCGGTAAATTCCAATTGTGTCCCTTGGCGCGTTAACATGACGGTAATGCCCTTGAACTTTCTGGAAAATTCCGGTTATGTCCCTAAGGGCGCGGAAATTACCAAAATGCCCCCAGAATTAGTTTTTAATGAAATAAATGTTTAAAATTTGTTTAAAAATTATAGAAAATCATAGAAATTTCTAAAAATACAGAAATGATGTTTGGGCATTAAATTTAATATTTTTGTAAAAATATTAAATATTGGGGATTAACATTTAAATGTTTAAATATTAATCAAATAAGGTTAAAGTTTAGAAAAATGATAAATAAAGTTTTCGGACAACCAAATATGTTAAATTTTATACGGTGAGCTGGGTTGTCCGAAGTGAAGGAGTTAATATTAAGTTATGCTAATATTTTAAGGAACGAGGTTAATATAATTGGCCATATAAATTAATAATTGGCCTAGAGATGATATTAATTAATTAAATTAATATCATAAGGAGTTAAATAATTATTATTTGATTATTTTATGATCATAGGTTGATCGAGTAAATGGTATGAACTACCAATTTAATAAGTTGAGCTATTAATTGGACGACAGACAAGTTCTTCAGTCCCTTTTATGTTAAATATTGGAATGTTATGATATGTAATTCTTGTTTTGACTGCAAATAAATTATGTGTTACGTGATACGTGATTAATTTGACCACAATATGTATTTTGTGCAACGATATGAATATATATGAGATATATTGCTATAGTAGAAGCACCAACACATGATGTATGACACACACCAAGCATGATAAGGTATGTGCTACGTGAAGTATAACTGTTGAACTTGCTGAGCCGTTGTGCTCATTACTTGCTTAATATATATTTTGCAGGAAATAAATAAATTTCAAATGTGTCAGATGATATAAAGATGGATAATCACAGAAGGTTGTGAATGTTATTGTTATGTTTCAATAACATAATTTAATGTGAATACAGTTGTTAAGTTTATATTGATATTTTGTATGTACATATATGTTGAACTCAGACAGGATATGTAAAGTCAAATTTTGAACTGTGATTATACTAGATAGAGGTCGTGATAGAGATTATTAAATGGCTTAATTATGGATTATGAAATCAAGAATAAATTGGTATGGATATGAACAATATTAAGTTTTGAATATCAAGCTTTATGATACTGGTTACAGAAAGAAAAGAAAAAGTAAAGGTTGCGATCCATGGGACTAGGATCGAAATGTAAGGATTTTAAATATCCAAATGTTTTAATACAATGATTAAGTTGAGAAAAAGAAAAATTTATACCGAAAATTTGGTAATTGGTGATATTGATATTAAATAATGGATCAATTTAGGTGATGAAAGATTTATTAACGGACCGAAATTTGGACGTAATGGAAATAATGTTTATTAAATATAAGATTTAAGGGAATAAAGTGGGTCGAATTTCAGGGACGTTACAGGAGATGAACTTGTACCCGTGGAAGCTTGGTTCTACAAAGGTATAAATTCTTTTATCATTCCTCAATTAATAATAGTCGCATAAGAAATATCCGGGTTATTGGTTTGTACAAAAAATTTTAAAATCTGATTTTTATTGCTTCCATTGCGCTTATATAATTTGATTATATGTATGCCATATTTTTGCAAACCAACAGTGGCATCAAGAGCCAAACTTATGCGAATTATTAATTGTTTTAATTTCATATATGTATGGTATGTGTTTAGAACAATTTATTGGGCATAATTTGTTGTATAGAATCATGGGTCTTGAAAATCAATTGCCAAAATTGTGTTTAAAAAAAAAAAAAAATTTAAAATTTTCGAACTGCTACAGTAACGAACAGTACTGTAGCGGACCGCGGATTGCACGAGGAGAAGACTGGCGCGCATGGCGCGGACCCGGGCGGTGGGTGTGCAAGGCGCGGATTCGGTAGCAGCGCGCTAAGCGCGAGCAGGCAAGCAGCGCGCATTGCGCGGGCTGGTTCCGATGGCATTTTCGTAATAAACTGGTTCCGGTGGCATTTTCGTAAATAAGGATTTTCAAGTGATTTTTTGTATTTTTGAGCAGATTTTAAATTAAAAAAAATAAAAGGTTTATTTTGGGTACTTTTAAAAATTCAAAAATTACAAAAATATAATAAAAATAAATAGTTTATTTTTACATGATTTTATAATTAAAATAAAAGGTTTATTTTAAATATGAAATTGGATTCCATACAGCTTTAATTGCCCATTAAATGATACCAATACATATATTGAATGATTTATTTAATTCATGAGATGAATATTATTTATTAATATATATGTTGATATATATGATAATAAATGGGATTGATTATGGACTATTGACCAATGTGATTGGATTTAATTTTAATTAAATGCATGAATGAATGAGTTTTAATAAATGGGGTCTGCGTACCTCGTCTTTCTAATTTTTCTTATGTATAATTCTATCTCCCTCCTATGTACTTTCCCTTAACTGTTGATCAAGGTTTCTATTTATTGTAAATAATTTGTAATAGGATTAGTTAGAATTATTTTGAAGAATTGGAGCAAAGAAGCAAGGAGCGCATGAAGACCCGTTTGTAATGGAACCCGAATTTAAATGTAATAGTTACATTTAATTTAATTTATTCTTGCACCCTAGATTTGACCAATTGGTTTATTTGGTGGCTCGAATAAACCAAACTAGAATAAAAGTCCATAATCAATCCAAGTAGAATATAGTATTCTATATGTGCATGCTTATTTATATATATTATATATTATCAAACATGCTTCGCATGTTAATTAATATGACGCGTATTTTATATATATATGTGCATGTGCGCTAAACAAGATGAGACAATTAATATTAATAAACCCCTCATGATGTAGAATAAATATTATTTATAAAATGAATTAAAATGTTTAATTCATGAATTAAAGGAGTTTAATTCAATTAAATAAAATTAGATTTGTTCTAATTTATTTATTCTACTACTCATAATATTAAGTTGTAACGTTCAAAGATATTTATCAAAAATATCGAACGTCGCCTTCTAGCATGATAAAACGATAAAGTATCAAATAGTCAATATACGTTTGTTGTGCACACACAAGGCTTATATCGATTATTTGAGATATTGTTTTATCACATTTGATGCTTATAAAGGAATTGAACATTACTGTTTTGTTGTACACACACAACGACAGTATTTTTCTCTTCACTTATATGGAAGTGCTAGGTTTTACTTAACTTAGATAATTTTGATTTGGATGTGGACACACATGATCATAATAATCTAAGAGGCAAAAGACAAAGGAGTTACATGTTGATGTAATTGACAAGGAGTTGTCTACCTATTGAATAAACTATAGTTTGTTGTGCACACACAAGGCTGTACTTATGTCAATAGGATCCTTTTCTCACTAGCAAATTTTTAACTAAATTTGCCGAACTATATAAAGAGGGTAATATAGTTTGATGAAAATAGTGGGAGACACCATTTTAAATAAAGACCTAATTTATTAATAAAATGAATGCATGTTAATGTTGTTATTAATTCACTTAAAGAGTATTGCTATGTTTAATTTACTAACATTGCATAGCATAATGTATGCTAACAATTAATCGAACCGAATTGTTCGGATTGATTAAACAAATTTGAGAATAGTTCTCAATGCTGAAAAGCTAGCAAATGTCCTTAATTTGTCTATTCCTACAAACGTTGTAGACTAAGCCTCTGAGGAAGAGATTGCTATTTTATGAAATGACAAGATGATGCAAAGGTGGCTCAATGCATCATGCTCACATCCATAAATATCGAGTTATAGCGTCAACACGAGAAAATGGATGCACCTACTATATTGCTGCACATTCAATAGTTGTATGGTGAGCAAAGTAGGTCAACTAGATATAAGATATCTAAGGAGCTCTTCCGATCTATAATAATCAATGGCACTACAGTAAAAGAATCATGCCCTAAAGATGATCAATTGGATTGATCAATTAGGACGAACATGTTTTGTCAAGGATGGAGAGTTGAGTCAAGATTCGATCTTGCAGTCACTCACTGACTCTAATTCACAAATATGTTGTGAACTTCAAACATTAATAAGCTAGAAGTCAGTTTAACTTATTTGCTTAAATATGTTGAAGACTGTTAAGAGTCACTTTCCTTCGTAGAAAAACCAAGTCTTACTTGTAGATGAATCTTCTAAGCGGAGGAAGATGGCCAAAGGTATTTCTGAGGAGTCAGAAAGAGTAGAAGGCAAAAGAAAGGCTAAACAAAGGATATAAATAAAAGTGAACCCGAGGGAAAAGGAGTTTGCTTTCATTGCGATAAGCTGGGACACTGGAAGAACAACTACAAGCGAGTTGTAGTAGTTAAGTAGAAGAAGTTTAGTGAAACTTCAGCTACAGATATAGATTTGTTCATAATGAAATAGAACTTTCTATAAGTCAAGTTTCTACTTAGGTATTAGATACCGGATGGTGGTCTCACATATGCAAGTCGTTGCAGAGACTAAACAAAATTAGAAAGTTAAACAAAGGATAAGTAATCATGTGCTGGGGAATGAAGCAAAGGTTGCTGCATTAGCCATGGAAACTTATAGTTTAGCACTGCCTACGGGCAAGTTTATTAAGTTAGTAAGTTGTTACTATGTTCCAGTTCTTAGAAACATTATTTCAGTTCCATGTGATGACAATGAAGGGTTTTTGACATTATAATAATGAACAATCGTTGTTCTGTTTATAATGATAATGTTTTATTTAGAACTGGTTGATTACTTAATGGACTTTGTATACTTGACTTACATGGAAAATATTTCAATTTGAACAAACTAAAGGCAAAGAGATGTTATGAACCATACCTTCATGCAATACTGTTTACTTGGTTATGCTAATGAAACAAGACTAAACAAGTTATAAAATGATAGGCTTTTGGAGCCATTTAATTATGAATCAAATACAACTTGTGAATCTTGTATCATGGACATTATGACTAAATCTCTATTTAGTGGACATGGAGAGCGAGTTACGGAGTTGTTAGAGATGGTACACACAGTCGTGTGTGGGACCTATGACAACAAATGCAAGAGGAGGGTATTCATTCATTACTTTCACTAATGATTCTAGATTTTGATATATGTATTTGATGAAATACAAATCCAAATCGTTTGAAACGTTCAAAGAATTCAAAGTGAAGTAAAGAAACTAAATGCCAAAAGTATTAAAGTTCTTCGATTAGACCGAGAAGGGAATACTTAAGCAGTAAGTTTCTAGATCATCTCAAGCGAAATGGTATTCTCACAATGGACATGGTGATGATCCATAATGAGTATTACCGATCTTCCAGTATCCTTCTAGGGTTATGCTCTAGAAACGATCGCATATCTACTAAATAAGATACCTTCAAATTCCGTCCCTAAGACTTCATATGAGTCATGGATAGGGAGGAAACCAAGTCTTAAGCATGTTAAGATTTGAATTGTTCAGCTTATGTCAAAAGGTTTGACAAAGATAAGCTAGGGACATGATCTGATAAGTGTAAACTTGTGGGATATCCTAAAGAAAGTTTAGGGTATCACTTCTATAATCCGACTAACTAAAAGGTGTTTGTTTGAAACACGCTGCCTTATAAGAAAAAGAAGTTTTTCCTTAAAGGGTTAGTGTGAGTAAAATACATCTTGAAGAAGTTCAAGAACCACAAAACACTACAGATAAAATGAAGGAATTTGTACAAGTAGATAAACCTATTGTACCACAACCAAGTCGTAAATCTGGTTTAGTACCGAAGATACCTGAATGGTATGGATTCATCATAGATGATGATGATAAGGTATGCATCATAGTGGATGATGATCCAGATATATACGATGAGGTATGAGTATTAGATACTCAAGAGAAATGGTCGATAACCATAAAATCCGAAATGGGTCTTTGGAGAAAGACTAAAGCAGATGGCTAGGTGGAGACCTATAAGACCTGACTAGTGGTAAAAGATTTCGACCAAGGTCAATGAGTTGACTATGATGAAATTTTTCACTAGTGAAAATGCATATATCCATTCGGATTTTATTTGCAGTTGCAACTTACTATACAAAAGGATGTATGTATGATACAACCAAAATGATTTGTCTCCATAATGATGGAGTAAATCAAGTATGAAAGCTACTACGATCCAATTATGGATTTAAGCAAATTTCTCGAAGATGGAACATCCGTTTTGATGAGACAATCAAAAGAGTTTGATTTTATCAAAGACGAGGATGAACCAAGTGTGTACAAAGGTTAGTGGTAGCACTGTGACATTCCTAGTATTATATGTTGATATAATATCAATAAGGAATGACATACCGATGCTACAATCAGTAAAGATGTGGTTGTCTAAAAACTTCTCCATTAAGTACTTGGGAGAAGCGTCCTAACATTCTATTTAGGATAAAGGTCTATAGAGATAGATCATAAAGGATGCTCGGCTTAACCCAAGGGACGCACATTGATTCGTTGAAATGTACTAGACTTGATAATGCTTATGTATAATAAACAGATATCAGTTCAATTTTGGAGAAGAATATTAGAAAAGAGTTTCTAATGATGAGTCTGATATAAAACTAGAGGGTTTAACAAACTCAAGTTTGTTCAGACTAACCAAGATAACAACATATCCGTTTCAGGTAATATGATTACCATGAACGGTGCTGCAGTGAGTTGGGAAAGTTCCAAACAGCAAAGAGTTTCTGATTTAGTGACAAAGGCATAGTAAATAACTATAAGTGAAGCTGCAAAAGTGATTGTTTGGTTAAACAAGTTCTTTACAGAACTTATAATGGTTCCTAACATTAAAGGAGTTTAATTCGCCAAGGAACCTAGGTCTCATCTGAAATCCAAACATGTGTTGCGGCACTTTTATATGATTAGATGAATCATTGAAAAGGAAACGACACCATAAAGATGGTAGACTCTTAGAACAGCATTACAGATCCATTAACTAAAGTATTTACTAAGCAATTTGTACGCCACTTATAGAAGAATGGTACGGGGATACCAAAGGGCGATTAGCTTTAGTGCAAGTGGGAGATTGAAAGTAATATGCCCTCAAGCCAATCACATTTGATGTGATAAGCATATACTTTGTAATATTGTTCATTTATTAATAAAAGTATCAAGGCATTTCTTTATTCATTATTAATTACTTGAATTAATCAAATGGATAAACCCATAGTTTTCGAGCAATGCTTTTAGAACCATGATGAGGATCATGCTAATGAGATCTAAATTCAAGATAGCTCAAAACTAAAATTGTTCCTAATCGTTGGATCACTAAAAAGGGGATTAGTAGATCCGGATAGATTGATACATACTATGCTTGCTCTTATGAAGAGGATGATTGATCTCATAATCATTTGTGTAGAGACACTAAAGCAAGTATGTAGGTGCTTATTAGAGAATAAGTTCACTGAACGTGACTCGCTCAAGGAACACCTAATGGAGTTTTACTCGTCTGTCAATAGGAGTTCCTTATGTGATAGTCCTACAAGTGATCCTTAGACTTGAGATCATCTTAGTATCTTGTGTGTACTAAGTTATACTTTGACATATTCCTTAAGACCTATTGGTATATCAAAGGATGTGCTTGGGTATAATAAGGTACACATGGAGATAGATGAATGATCAACAAAGGATCTACCACTTCCAGTAAAGGGAGAGAATGTCCTATGCGATTCAATAAGTGACAACTCAGAAATCCCTGGCCAGGGTTGCATGGAATTAGAAAGGAGTTTCTAATTTACATTAACTAGAGTTGTGTATTTATGAATTGAAATGCATATAATCAAATAAATAAGACTTGACAGAAATTCTGTGTCTTATATTTGATTGGGACATTGTGTGGTAGAATGATTGAATTGTATGGTAACTATTTGCTGAAAGGTTCTTTTACGATTAAATGTTGAAATCTATATTATTTGGAAAGTCGACTAATCGCTAAGGGGGCTTACCCTTATTGTGGAATAATTATTTATTTTGAATTAAAGAGTTAATTCGTAATAAATGAATTAGAATTGTTCTAATTTATTTATTATACAACCGGTTTAATATGGAGAACCTAAAGGGTCACACCGCAAAAGAGTAATATTTATTTTAGAAGTGGATGGCATAATTGTAATAATAAATTAAGTATATTTAATTTATACTATGGTGATAGAATAAATTAAATAGCTTAATATTTATAATTTAGTATTTTAGAAATACTAATTATAAATTAATAAGATGAGTCTTATTATTATTATTATTACTATTATTATTATTACTAGTATTATTATTTAGTTCCTAAATGGTTTAGGAATTAATTAATAAATAGTAATATTATTATTAAATAATTAAGTTCCTAAATAGTTTAGGAATTATAATTATAATAATTAATTAAGTTACTAAATGGTTTAGTAATTAATTAATAAGTAGTAATATTATTATTAGTAAATAATTAAGTTCCTAAATAGTTTAGGAATTATAATAATTAATTAAGTTACTAAATGATTTAGTAATTAATTAATAAGAAGTACTCTCATTATTAAATAATTAAGTTCCTAAATGGTTTAGGAATTGTAATTAATTAATTTAGTTCCTAATTAAATTGGGAATTAAATTAAAACCCTAATCCTAAATAGTTTAGGAGGGTTGACTAGATCTATAAATAAGAGGAGTCTTATCATAGATCAAGGTTACACACTCTTTCATTAGATTAGAGAGAGTACTCCATAATTCTCTATATCTAAGAGTTAGAGAGAGAGAGAGAGAGAATTAGGGCTAGCCACCCATGGTTTGGAGAAACCAAGATCCACTTCTTTAATTCATAGATCTCTTGGTAGATCACCTCTAGAGGCTTAACACTTGGGGAGCTAACATTGATCCATGGAATCTAATCGGTGAATTTGAAAAAGAACGTGAAGGATTAAAGGGAGATGAACTTGTACCCGTGGAAGCTTGGTTCTACAAAGGTATAAATTCTTTTATCCTTCATCAATTAATAATAGTCGCATAAGAAAGATCCGGGTTATTGGTTTGTACAAAAAATTTTAAAATCTGATTTTTATTGCTTCCGTTGTGCTTATATAATTTGATTATATGTATGCCATATTTTTGGAAACCAACAGTAACTTGGTGGATCTATAGTGGACATTCAATTTGTTTGGCAACCCAAGAAAGAGGTGGATAATAAGGAGGATCTTCACACTAAAGAAGGAGGTGGAAAATGCAGTAAATATAAGGAGGTTGCCTGAATCAACATCCAATAGTAAAGTCAATGATCAACTATAAAGGGTTTAAAGAACCAGAGAGTTTAGGTTGTCTTATGATTAAAACTATGTAGATGACAGAAAGCCAAACTCATCTAGTCTATAGAATTATTAATAAATATATAAAAAAAGGGGGACATAAAATATTACAGTTGTTTAATAAGAAACGTAACTGAAATTTCGAGTTGATCGGCATAAGGCCTGACTTCATCAAACTGTAATTATTGCTTATGAACATGAGTGAAAGGTGCTAAACTACCTGGTTCTTCATTAGCTTTTCTGTGATTATTATGAAACTTAACCCCCTTGAAGTTGTTGAATATAATCTCTAATATCATAAATAATCTGTGAAGAACAAGATGATCAGTTTTTTCATTATATCCATCAAAACATTAAAATCAACTTCCACTCCAAGTAAATGAGGCAAATTTAATCAATTTTTTTGTAGATACCTGTAATCAAGGGCGGATCCAGCCCCTTGGCTCTAGGGTTACTGATGCACAATAGGCCGGTCCAGCCTCATTCAGTCTAAAACTGTTGAGTTTTAATCCAAGTCTCAATTTGGAACCCTACTGGCCAGTCCAGGCCAAATTTGGCCCAAAAAAATCAAGCAAGCCTCTCCATAGTGCAATGAAGGGCACTAACATAGGCCACATATCTTACTAATTGCCCATTTCCCCCATCCAACCTCTAAGGCCTTATTTATACTCTCAATGGGAGATGGATTTTGGTTTTCAAGCGATGTGGGACTAGTAGCTAGTTATGTGCAATTCGTTATTATGCTTAATGTCCCAATTCCAACACCAAAATCATACATACATATATACTATTATTAATAATGAAATTACAAATGGGTAGGGAGTGAGAGTACCAAAAATGGTTTTGTATTTATTGAATTAGGTGAGTTATCAGTATTATTGAGAATGCAACGAAATTGAAATGAGCCAAAGGTCCTCAGTCATGGGCCATATCATTTAAATTGATTTTTTAAATTAATTTAATGGGAGAAAAAGCAATAAAAACCAGTTCGCAAGCAATGGTTGGTTGTTTTTGATGATCACCATGATAATATTAATAAGTTTAAGTGCAAAACATCCAAACACAATACCAAACATTACATCCGTCTTAACTACTAAAAAGTGGGACATGACACGTATTTTAATGACATTCCCCACTTTTTAATGGTTAAGATGAATGTAGTGTTTAGTATTGTGTTTAGGTGTTATGTGTGTAAACTTGTCCAATATGAATATCACTACTTAAAAAGAGGAAAGATATTCAAAGTTGCCCATTTCTAAATCGCTAAGAATTTTTTTTTTTTATAATAAATTACGATCTAATAATTCATCCTCCTCTAGAAAAAGTGAGAAAGGGTGAAGATTCAAAGAGAAGGAAAGAAATTTCTGAAACTTCTTCCCAAATTTGATCCCTTTTTTCGACTTTTGTTCAAAACCCCATTTGTCCATTCTGAGCTTCTCAAATCCTCTCTCTTCCCCATTCTTCCCTTTATACAGACGACTTCATTTTCCTCCTACACAATCATAACCCTATTCGTTCCTCTCTCCTTTCCCTTTGTCCATACTATTCTTTGATACTAATGGATTTGTTCTAATTAATTCAATATTTCCAATTGAATTTTTCTCTATAACTTTCCAAAAAAATTGATGGCTACTGAGAAGTCGAGTTCCAAAGGACAAGCATGGTATACAAATTTTGATTATTCAGCTACTCTTTATGCATATTATTATTTTTTCTGTCTTTCTTTCTTTCTTTCTTTGGTTGTTCTTGTTCAAGTTTTGCGCCACCGGATTACCAAGCGATGTCATAATCGAGGTCGGATACATGACCTTCCACCTTCATAAGGACAGTCAGATAATATATATAGTTTAACACTGAAATGAAATTATAGTCAGTTTGTTCTCTTCTTCTAGTTTGACAAGTAACTAAATGCGTCTGTTTTGTGATTTTTAAATTTCCTCTTATGCCTAAAAGTAGAAAACTTCACGAGTTGATAACAGAGCAATAGACAATTCCTATTACTATTGGAAAAAAAATCTGAAGAAGAATATAACAATGACGGAGTTGATCTAGAGATTGAAGAAGAAGATGTGGCATTTGTGAAAGAAATTGCGATTTTCAGGAAAATTTAGTGGGGTCAATTGACCCCCTTGCCCCTAAGGTGGATCTTCCCTGGCCTGTAATATAGGAAGATTATTACCTATAAGCAAAGAGGATTTGATTTCAAAATTGAAAGATGTTGTACGTAATCCAAAGGCAGATAAAACAAAGTGAACTGCAATTATGAAGAATCTAATCATGTTAGAAAATGGGTCAAAGGGAAGATGATAGTATTTTCCAAACCAAAAGGAGTGAAGAGAAAATGGAACAAGTACCGCTCCACAAAATTTAAACAACATCAGGAAGTAAAACAAAAGGAAAACATAAGGAATTAGAGAGTTGGAGATTCATGAATGATATTGCAGGTTTGATGGAAACAACAAACAAGTGTAACAAGGAAAAGTTGTCAAGGAATCAACAAACAAGTGTAAAAAGGAAAAGTTGTCAAGGAAACAACAAAAGAAAAGTGGAAGAAAGTCAGAGTTGGCAAATGATTCATTATCTGAGGGTGATATAACGTCAACAACCAAGTGTAACAAGGAAAAGTTGTCAAGGAAACAACAAAAGAAAATAGGAAGGAAGTCAAACATAGCAAATGATTCATTATATGAAGGTGATATAATGTTAGACATGCTATGATTAAGAATACCCTTTCACTTGGTAGAGAGTTGATTTAGTCTAGCCGAATTCTAAACAAAAGCATATTGCAAAAGAAAGAGTAAAAGAACTTTTTGCCATGGAAGGAACAGTTGAGCAGTCTAAATTGAAGTAAAAGCATGAATATGTTAATATGAAATGTGAGGGCCACTGGTTGTTATGTGAAAATTAAAATGGTGAGAGAGGTTTAGGGACATCATAATGTGCACTTGTAATCTAAAAATGTAGTGCTGAGCATCAACGTTTTGCTCCCGTAGAAGGAATATGAAAAAATAAATTATACTACATGTTACAAAAGGAAAATTAGTCATTGGTACATCGTTGGTGATTTCAATGTAGTGAGAGATATAAATGAAAGAAAAGGGAGTTATATTTCATTGTGGGAACTTGCTTGGTGTTTTATATTTGGGTGAATTTGTGTTCTCTGTCTTGTTGGGGGTATAAAACGAGGAGAGTGGGAGGGTGAGTCTTCAGAGGGAGATTCTTTGCTAATTTGAAAGTTAATTCTTTATTGATGTTTGAGTGAGATTGAGGAGCTTGTTAATGGGGTTTTTGTTTGGGTTTAATTCGTTGGGTTTTGGGTTTGATTTTCCATTGTTTTGGGTTGTACATTTATTCAATCGGGTATTTTTCCATTTCTAGTACATGGTAACTAGCCATGATGTTGCATAAGGGTGCATCCTTTTTCAATGGAGTAAGATGCTCCTGCAATTATATAGCTATTGTTAACACCAAGTTTTGTACCACTCGTTTAAATTGCAAAACAACGAATAAAACTAGATGTCAAATACAAATAAATTAATGCAAGAATACAAGAAATTTACGTGAAAACCCAATTGTGAAAAATCCACGGCAAAAAGGGAAGAATTCACTAATATAATGGTTGCATTTACAGGTTTTTTTAAGAATAATGAAGAGCCTATATGTTGAAAAATAATAGTTTTGTGAGTAAAGAATAATAATAATGATAATGTGTCCCCAATGCCTCCATGCAGCACTGTATATATTCAAGAATTTAATCATCCAAAAATAATTAGGAATAGGAGTCCCTTTTCAAATCTCCTTATAACTTTTTAGTCGATAGATTCATCTGAAAAATAGACTTCCTTATCTTCCCCAAATAAGGAAACAAAATCTTCCTATAATAAGGATTTTAATTCTCCTAACTCAAACCGGATAGGAGTGAGCATACTAAGTTACGGCCCAACCCATTAAAATAAATTTGGTTGATCAATACCCAGGCCCAAATAACTACATCCCAACATTGCCCCCCCACTCTTCTACTTTTAAGAGCCTTAAATAGGAGAGTAATTCAAAAAAGCAAGTTCCCTCATACACCGAACATAGCCAAACAATGTTTAGTTATCACTATAGCCACACGGTCATCATTACTATAACATCCCAGATATTTCATGAGATTTTTAAATAAGGTGTTGATGATTAAATAAAGGTTGAAGTTTAAAACCTAGATTTGGAGAAGTAAAAGGTGTAGAAGTGAGTAAACATTTGACCATAATCTTGGTGTTAGGATTAAAATGTGAGTGAATGAAGGTTTTTAAATTTTAGAACCCAGCATTTGATTGTGTATACTTGGATGTATATTAGTAATAAGGTAATATAATACCTTTAAAGCTCAGTGAATGTATTTGACTAAAAGATATATTGTAAGAAATTTTTATATGAGGTATGTGAAAATTTATTAGGGAAATAAATTTCAATTATTGAGATATTTATAAGTTTAAGTTAAGGTGTATATGTATAGATACATATACACTTGGAGGTGCACTAATTATATTTTAGCTGAACGTGATAAATGATTAATGGAATCAATCATCAAGAATAATGTGAAGCTTAATATATTAATTAAGCAAGCTTATGAGAGTTAAACATTGAATGGTAAATTAAGATAATCCAAGTTAGTAAATTGGTAAGAGACAAGTTGGGTATTGTGGTGACAATTAAGTTTAAACATAACCTAGTGACCAAGTGTTGAAAATTTAGTATCAGTTCAAAATCGATTAAGGTTATGGCAGGTCAAATTGATATATATGACAAGCCATATGAATATAGTGAACAAGCCTAAGCATTTGATAATTTTAAGACTTGTATGTATGCCCAAGTTATTAAGGTGGTAGTCTGAGATTAAGAATGAACCCTGTGTGGTTGTGATTTCGTGGTATAACGGTGTGAAGAGAACGTGGTAGAAGTATACCTGATATCATGAGTATAATTACATGTGTGAAAGCAATGTAATAAATCAAAATGCCAAGAAATGACCAAAATGGTCACATAGTCAAAGTCTGACTAAATGAATTGAAAGAAAGTCAAGTTAAAACTCAGATTTGGAGTTTGAAAGAGAATTTGGAGATGCGGACTGCACCGTTGAGTTCAAAACGTCGAATTTGACAAGAAGAGAGAGTAAACACAATTTGGTGTTGGGGTTGACTTTTGGTCAAAGTCAACCGTTTGGCTTGTAAAGGTGAAAAGTCAAATTTTGAGGTTGAAGAAGAATTTTGAGAAACGGACTTCACCGTTGCTACGGGAACATCGAATTTAGTAAGTATCAGAAGTAAACACGATACGTGTTATGGTTGACTTTTTGGTCAAAGTTGACCGTTTGAAGTTCAGAAGTGAATTTGAAGAAACGGTTGTTACCATGACATCAGGAACGTCCAAATTAGTAGGAATTGACTGTAATATTGAAAATGTGATTTTCGGGTTAAACAGTCAATGAGCAGGTCAGATAATTAAAAGTGGGACCCAAAAGAGGAAATTAAATTCCAAATTTTTGGAGTGGCGCCAGTTGGAGTGCTCAGATTTTTAAGTGGTGAGAATTATTATGGGCCACTCAATTATTATATTATCCAAGAAAATCTAATCCAACCAATCACATTCCTTTATCTCTTATCTCTTATCTCTTATCTCTTATTTTTAAGTGGTAAAATACTAGACCCTTTGTGTAATCTTTGATTTTACTTGGTAGATGTTAGATTTTATTGAAGTAAATGGTATTAGATCATGGTTTAGCTTGTGTTTAATGGTCTAACCGTGAATTATCATGAATCAATCAAATGATTCACAGATTAAAATTAAAAAGAAATATATGAAGAACACAATTCGCGAAAATAAATGTGTTTTGTGGCTACGATTGGGGAAAATCATATAAAATTGAATATTTGGAGTGAGAGTGTGTAATATGTCAAATTAAAGGTATGGAAATAAGCTACACGTAAAAACTTTTAGATCACTGAAATTCTTTGTAGTTTGTGGGTAGTGACTGATTTAGTAAGTCTGGGTCGGACCAAAATAGTCTGCCCAGCGACTGCAGCGATTTTGTACTTTGGAAAAATTGTATAAAATGATGTGTTTCGAATTAGATGTTGGTGTAAGCTACAAAGTTATAAATATAGAAGTTATGTAGAAGTGACCAAAATATTATACCATTTTATGGAGTTTAGCATTTTTGAAAAGAATTGTTTTGTGAAACTATCCTGAGAATGTAATTGTCTGGACAAGTTGGGTAAATGGTTAGATCTGTGTTGTTTGGTGTAGAATATTAAAAATTTTCCTTCTACAAAATTGTATATAATTAAATTTCATGTGGAATGGACTTAAGATTCATAATTTTCGGATAAACGTGCTAATTACTGTGAATTTCGGAAGATTCAGCGCAGTAAAACCGGATCTATCTAGATCCTGTCTATTTTAGTGCAGAATCTGAAACTTTTTCCTTCTACGAAGTTGTAGAGAATTAAATTTCGTTTGGAATGGACTTAAGATTCATAGTTTTCTAATAAAAAAGCTAATTTCTATGAATTTCAGAATTTTCAGCGCATTAAAAATTAAAATTTAATTATTAAAAATATTTTTGTACTGAAATCATTTCTGGACAAAAATATTGTACTATTATTTATGATTTTTTATTAAAATTTTGGTAAATTATTGTGGAGAATGGGTATTTATTGTATTTTATGGCTATTTAAAGTTAATGTAAAAATAAGTGAAAATTCATGGAAAATTCTATGAATGTTGAAAAATTACGAAACTTGGTGAAGTTTTTTTTATAATAATATAAGATAAATATTGATGGTGTTTGGGGGATACAAAATTATGTCGAGTAATTATTTACTTTTTAAAAGCTATTAAATAATAGTTTTTATATATATAAGTAATTACAGAAATTTATCGAATAATTCATAAAAATTTAAAATTTGTCGAAAAGTCTTGAATGATATTCTAGAGACTTTAAGATGATGATTGGACTAGTGTGATGTTGGGTTAATATTTAATTCTTTTAAATATTAATCCATTAATATAAGAATTAAGATAGATTACCAGAAAATAGGTACGGACGAATGGACATGCCAGGTTATGTCTGACATGTTAAGTGACATATACGGTTATGATATTAAACTAAACTAACGTGTTGGATTTATAATTGACTATATTTAATTAATATATTAAATATAGGTTGTACGATGACGGTTTTGGCCGAGTTATACTAATCGGTGAACTACGGACCGAGACAAGTTCTTCAGTACTTGTTGCTACTTACTTATTTGTTGATGTATGATTAAATTGATCAAATGCATATGAAATTACATGTTATGTGATTACTTGATAATTTGATCTATGTGTGCACTTGATGGAGTTATGTGAGTACCTCTGAAGATGTTAAATGTTTGATCTAAATAGCTGTTAAATCGTAATGAATACGGTATATATAAGATGATTTGTAAAAATAGTTACACAGCACGTTAAGCATGGCACACACATAGCATGTTAATTGTTATATGCTACATGAAACATGGAATATGTAAACTATTAAACTTGTTGAGCCGTTGTGCTCATCTTTGCCCAATATTAATATTTTGCAGGTGAAAATGAGAATCCTAGAGTATCGGGACATAACAGAGTTATGTTACGACATCGATTAAGGTTATAATGTAATTATTTTAGATTTTTGATATAATGATTCGTTGTAGTTGAAATTATTAAGGCTTATGGTAATTATTAATATGTCAACGGTATTATGAATCCTAATCAGACTGTTAAAGGATTACTTAAGCATTTTGATTGTACAGGTGTATGATTATGGTATTTATTGAATTAAAAAAAAAATCTAAGTAGATAACAACCGAAGTTCAAAGTAATATTACATTATAAATTTTGTGATCCAGGGACTAGGATCGAGATGTAAATATTTTAAATGCCAAAATATTTTAATAGAATGATGGAAAAAAAATTATACCGAAAAATTTGGTTATTGATGATGTAAAGTCAATTAATGTATTAAATAAGGTGATTAAGGGTTTATTAACGAACCGAAATTAGGGTTAAGTTTATGTAAATTTTTGGGTCATTACAGTTGGTATCAGAGCTGATAGGTTATAGTTCTTAGGCAGCGGTACCTTATACTATAATCATGGATATATATTGAAGGCAATAAAAGGATACACTCATATGAAGTTTAATCAATAAGAGCTGAATATAGCAAATTCATAAAGAAGAAAATAAGTGTATATATAAGGAGATTCAAAGAAGGATCTTCATAGGTGTATTCCAAATGAATGGAAAAGAATCACGGAATACTTGATTCAAGAATTTAAAAAGAAGGACCATAAAGTAAAATGATCAAAGAGGAGTGAGAAGATTATAGAATTAAACAATCCTAGAATAAACGAGAAATCGTACAAGTGAAATTAATTATAAATAAGATCACACGATGAATAGAGTGAAATCATGGGATGCAGATGATCTGTTAAATGATTAAGAGGATGTGTAGATAGCATGATGCTATAAAAAGGAGGATACTGTGAAATAGTAATAAGTGAACTCGTAAAGCGTTGAATGTGATAAGGTATGGATTGGGAAAATTCATATCAAGTTAAGAAGAAGTTAGTGGTTTGTGGGTTTTTAATTGAGGACTCATGTTAGTGGCTGGGTTGTACAATTCCTTGTATGGGCAGAGAATTTGTTCTTGGTTTTAAAATGACTTAGCTTCCTATATTAATATAGTGGTTGAGTTGAACAGTTCTTTGTATGGGGCAGGGGATTTGTTCTTACTTTAACGACCACTTAACTTCCTATATTAATTAGTGGTTGAGTTGACCAATTTCTTGTATGGGCAGGAGATTGTGTTTGATTTGTCGACCACTTGGCTTCCTATAGTGATAATCAATTGAAACCTGGTGTCGTGCTATTCGCTATATGTATGTTGAGAAGGTGATTCTTTTCTTATGTGTATAACGGATAGGTAGAGGATGTTAAGATAAGTTCGTGTTCTGAGAACCGACACCTATGGTAAGTTCGTGACTCATAGTCATATGGTGGATCCCTTCAGCGAATGGGCGACTTTGGCCTGACTAGGACAAGCTCCTCAAACCATATGATTGTGGTAAGTTCTTGAGCCCAAATACGTGATAAGTTTGATGAATAGTGAGTGTGGATAGAGTTAAGTAGCAAGATTAAAGCTATAATAGATATAGTTATTAAGCTGGAAAAGATGAAGAGTAAAATTGGTGATTATTTGAGGTTTTAGGATATTCCAAATCTTCTAGCTATACTAGACCTTGAATTCTTAAAATCATGTCAAATTCGAACTTGTGTGCCTTTAAAAAGGACTTTTAAAATTTTGAGTTTTATCAATAAATCGCAGTAACTCGAGTTGTGGAAACAATTTATGGTTACTTGTGGTAGTATGATAAAACCTAAAATGATTTTCAAATGATTTTGAAACGTTTAAAGAAGAGTCTATGCTATTTGATTCGGCTAGACCATAATGATTTGAAGACATCAAAATGTATTTCTAAAAGTGTCAACACACCATGTGGTGTGGATATGACAATGACTGAATCATCAATGTATTTTCTGTTAAGGTACGGTATCATGATATCATAAAGTAATTTGCACCATAAAGATGGTGTTAAAATTACTATTAATAGAATCATCAACGTACTGTGCCAAAAATGCGGTATCATGAAGTCATAAAATGATTTTTCATTTTCACTTAAAAAAGTTTTAAAAGTTATAGTATTCATGGTTCATGAACAATTTAATTATGGTGGTCTAGGCCATTTGATTCGGCTAGACAACTTTTAATCGAAAGTGATAAACTTCAAAATTTTATTGCACGTGTGTGCTCTTGAAGAGTTTTAAAGTTCCAATTGATATCTGAACTATTATTGTAGGTCTATGCCAATTGTTTCGGTTAGATGTTTGCATACTAGACATTTAAAAAAAAAAACTATCCAAACCTGTTGTTGGTACGGATTTTTTTTAGACTGAGAGAACAACCCTGAATGGGAAAAAATTTAAGTATCGACTACCCGATACGCGCGGGGTTAAATGTTATACGTATACATGATGTATAAAAGGCTGATCCCCTCAAGTACAACTGACAAATTTTAAGTGTCGGTTATCCGATGCAGTCAAAGCTAACTGTTATGCATACACATAGCGTACAAGAGGGTGATTTCCTCTAGTACGTATCCTGAGCTAATAACCAAAGGGTCAATTAGCTATTGATTCCATTGGAAGTTTTTGTGATCATGGTCTTTATGACCCCTCAGTAAGATATGAAATTATTTTAAAGGAAATCTTTTTTCCCTAGTGATTCAAGTTCCTTCACAATTATTGAAGACTTCTGGGAAATATCCCAATATTCTGTCAAATTAATGGGTAGAGGTGTAATTTTAGAGGAGATTGGTCAAAGAATTAGATGATCAATGAAGTATCCTTAGAGAAGGGAAATTTGATAGGCTTGGTTGATAACCTAATGGAAAGAATGAGCAGAAATAAGTATGCTATAAATTTCGACGACGAAATTTTTATAAGGAGGGGTGAATGTAATACCCCGGATATTTACGAGATTTGTAGAAGAAATCAAATATGATTAATTAGATGTTGAGGTAAAACCTAGTTTTGGTGAATGAAATAAGTAGAGATATGTGTGCTGTAATTTCGAGGACGAAATTCTTATAAGGAGGGGTAAATGTAATATCCTAGATATTTCATGAGATTTTTAAATAAGGTGTTGATGATGAAATAAAGGTTGAAGTTTAAAACCTAGCTTTTGAGAAGTAAAAGGTGTAGAAGTGAGTAAACATTTGACCTTAATCTTGGTGTTAGGATTGAAATGTGAGTGAATGAAGGTTTTTAAATTTTAGAACCTGGAATTTGATTGTGTATGCTTGGATGTATATTAGTAATACGGTAATATAATACCTTTAAAACTCAGTGAATGTATTTGACTAAAAGAAATATTGTAAAAAAAAATTATATGAGGTATGTGAAAATTTATTAGGGAAATAAATTTTAATTATTGAGATATTTATAAGTTTAAGTTAAGGTGTATATGTATAAATACATATATACTTGGAGGTGCACTAATTATATTTTAGCCGAGAGTGATAAATGATTAATGGAATCAATCATCAAGAATAATGTGAAGCTTAATATATTAATTAAGCAAGCTCATGAGAGTTAAACATTGAATGGTAAATTAAGATAGCCCAAGTTAGTAAATTGGGAAGAGACAAGTTGGATATTATGGTGGCAATTAAGTTTAAACCCAACCTAGTGACCAAGTGTTGAAAATTTAGTAACAGTCCAAAATGGATTAAGGTTATGGCGAGTCAAATTGATATATATATATATGACAAGCCATATGAATATAGTGAACAAGTCTAAGCATTTGATAATTTTAAGAATTGTATGTATGCCCAAGTTATTAAGGTGACAGTTTAAGATTAAGAATGAACCATGTGTGGTTGTGATTTCGTGGTATAACGGTGTGAAGAGAACGTGGTAGAAGTATACCTGATATCATGAGTATAATTACATGTGTGAAGGCAATGTAATAAATCAAAATGCCAAGAAATGACCAAAGTGGTCAAATAGTCAAAGTATGACTAAATGAATTGAAAGAAAGTCAAGTTAAAACTCAGATTTGGAGTTCGAAAGAGAATTTGGAGACGCGGACTGTACCGTTGAGTTCAGAACGTCGAATTTGACAAGGAGGGAGAGTAAACACAATTTGGTGTCGGGGTTGACTCTTTGTCAAAGTCAACTGTTTGACTTATAAAGGTGAAAAGTCAAAATTTGAGGTTGAAAAAGAATTTTGAGAAACTGACTTCACCATTGCGACGGGAACGTCGAATTTAGTAAGTATCAGTTATAAACACAATATGTGTTATGATTGACTTTTTGGTAAAAGTTGACCGTTTGACTTTTTAGGGAAAAAGATCAAACTTGAAGTTCGGAAGTGAATTTGAAGAAACGGATGTTACCATGACGTCGGGAACGTCTAAATTAGTAGGAATTGATTGTAATATTGAAAAATGTGATTTTCAGGTTAAAGAGTCAATGAGCGAGTCAGATAATTAAAATGGGACCCAAAAGAGGAAATTAAATTCCAGATTTTTGAAGTGGAGCCAGCTGGATTGCTCAGATTTTTAAGTGGTGAGAATTATTATGGGCCACTCAATTATTATATTATCTAAGAAAATCTAATCCAACCAATCACATTCATTTATCTCTTATCTCTTATCCTATCTTGTTTTATCATTTAAATTATTGGATTAAACCCACTAGATGAAGGAAAGAAATCAGCAAACTAGAGATAAAGAGAAAGAGAGAACTCACAGCTAAGAAAGAAGAGAGAAGAAGAATGATGAAATGTAAGCGAAGAAAAACTTGGAAGGTAAAATACTATACCCTTTGTGTAATCTTTGATTCTATTGGGTAGATATTAGATTTTATTGAGGTAAATGGTATTAGATCATGATTTAGCTTGTGTTTAATGGTCTAAGCATGAATTATTATGAATCAAACAAATGATTCACGGATTAAAATTAAAAAGAAATATATGAAGAACACAATTCGCGGAAAAAAAAAGTGTTTTGTGGCTGCGATTTGGGAAAATCATATAAAATTGAATATTTGGAGTTAGAGAGTGGGTAATATGTCAAATTAAAGGCATGGAAATAATCTACACGTAAAAATTTTTAGATCTCTGAAATTTTTTGTGGTTTGTGCGTAGTGACTGATTTAGTCAGTCTGGGTTGGACCAAAATAGTCTGCCCGACGACTACAACGATTTTGTACTTTGGAAAAATTTGTATAAAATCACATGTTTCGAATTAGATGTTGGTGTAAACTAAAAAGTGGTAGATATGGAAGTTATCTAGAAGTACCTAAAATAGTTTACCATTTTATGGAGTTTAGTATTTTTGAAAAGAATTGTTTTGTGAGACTGTCCTGAGAATGAAACGGTCTGGACAGGTTGGGTAAATGGTTAGATCTGTGTTGTTTGGTGTAGAATTTGAAAATTTTCCCTTCCAAAAACTTGTAGAGAATTAAATTTCGTGTGGAATGGACTTAAGATTCATAATTTTCGGATAAACGTGCTGATTACTGTGAATTTTGAAAGATTCAGCGTAGTAAAACCGGATATATCTAGATCTTGTCCATTTTGGTGTAGAATATGAAAAAGTTTCCTTCCAAAAAGTTGTAGATAATTAAATTTCGTTTGGAATGGACTTAAGATTCATAATTTTCTAATAAACGAGCTAATTTCTATGAATTTCGGAATTTTTAGAGCATTAAAAATTAAAATTTAATTATTAAAAATATTTTTGTATTGAAATCATTTCAGGACAAAAATATTGTAATATTATTTCTGATTTTTCTAAAAATTTTGGTAAATTATTGTGGAGGATGGGTATTTATTGTATTTTATGGCTATTTAAAGTTAATATAAAAATAAATAAAAATTCATGGAAAAATCTATGAATGTTGAAAAATTACGAAACTTGGTGAAATTTTTTATAATAATATAAGATAAATATTGATGGTGTTTGGGAGATACAAAAGTATGTCGAGTAATTATTTATACTTGAAAAGCTATTAAATAATAGTTTTTATATATATAAATAATTACATAAATTTATCGGATAATCCAGAAATTTTGGAAATTCGTCGAAAAGTCTTGAATGATATTATAGAGACTTTAAGATGATGATTGGACTAGTTTGATGTTGGGTTAATATTTAACTCTTTTAAATATTAAACCATTAATGCAAGAATTAAGATAGATTACCAAAAAATAGGTACAGACGAACGGACATGCCAGGTTATGTCCGACATGTTAAGTGACATATACGGTTATGTTATTAAACTAAACTAACGTGTTGGATTTATAATTGACTATATTTAATTAATATATTAAATATAGGTTGTACGATGACGGTTTTGGCCGAGTTATACTAATCGGTAAACTACGGACTGAGGCAAGTTCTTCAGTACTTGTTGCTACTTACTTATTTGTTGATGTATGATTAAATTGATCAAATGCATATGAAATTACGTGTTATGTGATTACTTGATAATTTGATCAATGTGTGCACTTGGTGCAGTTATGTGAGTACATCTAAAGATGTTCAATGTTTGATCTGAATAGCTGTTAAATCGTGATGAATGCGATATATATATAAGATGATTTTTAGAAATAGTTACACAGCACGTTAAGCATGACACACACATAGCATGTTAATTGTTATATGCTACATAAAGTATGGAATGTGTAAACTGTTAAACGTGGTGAGCCGTTGTGCTCATCTTTGCCCAATATTAATATTTTGTAGGTGAAAATGAGAATCCTAGAGTATTGGGATATAACAGAGTTATGTTACGACATCGATTAAGGTTATAATGTAATTATTTTAAATTTATGATATAATGATTTGTTGTAGTTGAAATTATTAAGGCTTATGGTAATTATTAATATGTCAACGGTGTTATGAGTCCTGATCGGATTGTTAAAGGGTTACTTAAGCATTTTGATTGTACTGGTGTATAATTATGGTATTGATTGAATTTAAAAAATTAAAAATTCTAAGCAGATAACAACCGAAGTCTGAAGTAGTATTACATTATAAATTTTTATCTATCATTTGTTTACAATTAGGGTGATGAGTCAAACCAGATAATAAATGAGATTGACAATAAAAGTAAAAAGTAAAGGTTGCGATCCAGAGATTAGGATCTAGATGTAAAGATTTTAAATACCAAAATATTTTAATAGAATGATGAAAATAAATAAAAATATCGAAAAATTTGGTTATTGATGATGTAAAATCAATTAATGGATTAAATAAGGTGATTAAGGGTTTATTAACGAACCAAAATTTGGGTTAAGTTTATGTAAATTTCGGGGTCGTTACAATTACTCCATTACATCCCCCCAAAAATTGCAGTCCTTTGAACTTCATACGCCCCATTTCCTAAATAAAACCCCCAAAAATTCTCTTTCCCCATATCTTACTTATATTTCCCCAATTTATGCACACAAAAAACCCTGAAATCACTTCAACCCCTCGTAAGCCATGGCTGCCAAAGGTCAAACATCTTCTTCCCAAGCCCCAAATAACCTCCCTCCTCCGTTTGACATGGAGAAAGAAAATGCAATCTGGAAAAAGTAAAAGGATTCACTGACAGCAAATACCCCTTCTACAATCACCCCTTCTCAACTCAACTTCATCCACCATGAATACCATATTTTCCTTCAATACGAGCTCCGAGTCCCCGAGCCATATAAAAGAATGTACTGCTAGCTCGAGGGAGGCTCGATAGAGGTAACTACCTGGACCCTAAAACATGGGCTCTAATTCCCCCTTCATCCCTTCATAACGAAATTTTTAGGGTTCATAGGAATCGAGTTCTCCCAATTAGTCCCCAGCTCCTACATCCACCTCATCTGCTTCATCGGCCACTGTAAGGATCAGAACGTTGAACCAGCCCTGGATCTATTTCTGAACAACTTCAAGTTGATAAATTCAAAAGAAAAGGGGTTTAAGGTCAACCCCCTACCACGCAAAGATAAATTCAAATTGATCTCCTATACAATAATACTCTTTCAAAATTCGGAAGAGAACCCAGCAGGTCAACCCCCTGCCACGCAAAGACAACCGCAAGAAGGTCCTATCTTCATACCCTCACCAACCTCCTTGGAAGAATCTGAACCACCCACCGAACCCCTAATCTGAAAATCGAGAACTTCTTCCTCCTCGGCAACCTCGACAGAGATTTCAATCCATTCTTCCAAACCAACTTCAAAAAACCATACTTCTACTCAAGTAACAGAACAAACCTTACCCTTCACGGGGTCTGCCCCCCCCTAAACTACGAACCCTACCCCTCTGAATCAAACGTTATCATCTTTGGCCAACCCTTTTCCAGAAACCTCAAAAAGAAAAGGCCCTGAAATAATTATAAGGAAAATGAATGTCTTCAAAATATCGGACTTCGAACTCAAGAAGCATATAAAGGCTAAAAAGCCAAAAACCTTCCATCCACCAAGATCTCAATCAGACTAACCTAAACCTCTTCCACAAAAACTTGAACAAATAGTCTCAGATTAACCCGAACAACCAACTCCCGAACCACTTAAACAACCAACTCCCGAACAACAAACCCCCGAGCAACCCAATCAACCAACTTTCGAACAACCTAAACAGCCAACCCCTGAGAAACAACCAACCCCCGAACAATCTGAACAACATGAAACCAACCCATTCCCAAGCGGACACCCTCCAAGACAACCATTAGACATACCTGGGACATCTCGAACACCCCTAACCTTCTTTCCAGACGACGCCAATCTCCTAATCCCCTTTTCTGCCTATAACAGCTTCAACTTCCCAGTTGACAATAAAGCCTTCCACGACTATTCTGATCGGGAACTTGTCCTGGCCACCGTAATCCACCAAGGCCGAGTAAGATCTTTATTTCTCAAATTAACTTCGCAAGTATTTTTATGCTCTCTTTTCTAATAACCCTAACTTATCAAGCCCTGGCGACATTCAGTCGCCTCCTTGGTTGGAAAACGAAGCCAAACAACAGTGATACTAAAATGAAGAAGCTGAAGGCCAAGTATAAGGTCGTAAAAAAGGAGAATAAGTAACTGGCCAAGGACAGCACCTGCCTTTAAACCTCCAACGATAACCTCTAGCAACAATTCTACATCATCCTTAAAGTGAAACAACAAAAATTTGAAGAGCTTACCCGACTCTTATAGGAGAACTTAGAAATAATGCAACAAGCTCAACAACAATCTGAGGAAATCAAGGAGTTAAAGAAACAAAATGAACACCTAACATCCGAAGTGAAACGCCAACAAAGTGTTATGACCAGCTCCTTATCCACCATCTCTGAGCTAGAAAAAACCAACAAATCTTTGAGATATCAGGCCAGACTTGGGAACCCCGAGCTTCGCCAATACACATTAGAAGAGTACCGATCTTCTCTGGAACTGCTGGAAGAAATAATAGATCGATTCAGCCAAGGCTTTCAGTCGATCGTGACAAAAGCAACAAAAGCTGGTGTCGACCCTTCCATATTCTCTGATGCCGATGATGACGCCCCCAATGCTTAAATATAACTATCTTTTTTTTTAAATGTAAATCTACCCAACTTTAATGAAAAATTCACACTTTATTAATGTCTCTTTTAAATATTAATAGAGTCCTATCGAGTAAAAATAAATAAAAGTGACCATCCTGAACTACTAAAAATATTTCCTTAATCTAGTTGCATGCCAAAAGTTCTTTAAATTTGAACCAGACATATCCCGAAGTCGGTATGTTCCATGTTTTATAACTTCAATAACCTCATAAGGCCCTTCCCAATTCGGCATCAACTTGCCAGTATTCAAAGGAGTAGACGTCTCTGCTTCCCGAAGTACCAAATCCCCTACCTCGAACAACCTTTGCTTAACCTTTCGGTTGTAATGCCTTGCTGTCTTCTGCTGATAAACTGCCAATTTCATCACTGCAGCATCCCAAACCTCAGCCACTAAATCGAGATTAAGTTGAAGTCCATGATCGTTATACAGTTCATTAAAGTTTACCACCCGAAAAGATGGAGACCCGATCTGTACTAGAAAGCTTTAGTCCCACACGCCAGCCGAAAAGGAGAATCACCTGTTGTTGACCTAGGAGTCATTCGATAAGCCCATAAAATACTAGGAGGCTCCTTGGGCCATATACCCTTAGCATCATCAAGCCTCCTTTCAATTTCGTTTAGTAAAGTGCTATTTGTCACTTCAACCTGCCTATTGGCTTGAGGACACTAGGAAGCTCCTTGAGCCATCTACCCTTAGCATCATCAAGTCTCCTTTTAATTCCGTTTAGCAAAGTCCTATTTGTCACTTCAATCTGCCATGAATCCTTACAATCCATATTAGTGTGAGTTCACTTATAAGCTATGTGTTTAAGACTTGCTGAGCATCTTAGCTTACCCTTGCATAAACCTAAATTGCAGATATACCAGAGAGCTCTGGCTCAAAGAAGAAAGGAAAGTAGAAATGCGTAGACTAGTTTACTACTTTCCTTAACTGTAGTCATAATGACATTTTGTAATAAGAACAAGTTTCACACATGTAACCGAATATTATATAATTATTATAAGATTTTATCACATTCTATTGTTATATCTTTAATTTGATTAAACTTATAATTGTTTAAAACTTAACATAATATTAATAATGATTTATTTATCTGAATGAGGATCGGTAAATAACTTGTGAGTGTTGTACATTCGAGACAGGACTAAGTGATGTTGACTGGTCAAATCCATCGTTAAGGTTCGGATAAATAGGATTATTAATATGAAGAGATATCACTATAAACAAATATGTTTCGAATGAGGGTTTTAACTAGTTGGGTAATGTTCTGTACGGAAAGAGAATTTTGCACCGGACAAAGATACAACCATTTGCCACAGATAAAGATGCAAACATTTATCATAGGTGAAGATACAAACATTCACCGCGAGATTCTCTGTTCCCAAGAGCCATCCTAATGATTTAATACCGTGGATGTTGGAACATGTGAAGTTATAGAATATCTAAATATTAAGGTTAAAGTGTTACGAATGAGTATTAAGTCTCTTGTATCGATTACAAGGACTTGATATAAAATAATGAAAGATCTTTGGGAATTAAGATAATAACTTTGTTTATAAATAAAGGAAATCATCTATAAACCTAATGATTTAGCATTTATAGTGAGCACCAAGTCAGCTACAGTAAGTATAGTGATTTGGGGGCGTCACAGGTTGGTATCAAAACTATAGATTATAGCTCTAAAGTAACAAGTACTTTAGGATATAATCTGATCAATTAAGTTAAATAGACTTGTGAAGGGTCTAATAGATAATTAAAATATGATAATAAACTTTAAATCTTAATTACTTAAAAGACATTATGTGAAAGGACTATACTAATTAAAGTCAACCTTATTTTGTAGAAATGGCTGACATACACGAAGACAATGCTCAAGCCTTGGGCTACGAAAGTGATCCGAGCGAACATTCTAGTGATGAGTTCGAAATATAAGAGCCTAATCATAACATGGAACTACATGATACCGGAGAGGTTAATCAAGTTCCCCAAATAGATGATGAAGATATCATCGACTTATCGACTTACGACGAAATCATCGCCCAGTTAGAAGAATATGCTGCTAAAATGTTGGCTTACGGTGAAGCTCAAGAAGAATGTATTGAGCAACTACAAACCGAGAACTAAGACAACATGATCAAGGCCAATGATATTATGGAGGTGCTTGAAAGGCGGTGGTTGGATGAAGCTAAAAGAAGATACCAACTACATATTCAATTAGAAGCTTCCCAAGAGGAAGTATATCGCCTACAAGCATACCGTGGTCGAATCAAAAGAGCTTATGGTGTTACTTACGCCAAGCTAGACAAAAAAATAACTAAATTTCCTGCACCCGTCAAAGATTTGGGGTTGGAAATAAATAGGTCTGTGGTTATTAGCATGATCCATAAGATCAATAAGAAGGCTAGAAAGATCTAGTCGAATAACGTGTAATATATTAGTATGTTGTAAATGTTTTGTTTAGAATTTTCCATTTTTATAAGGGATGTTAATAGTTGTTAAGTAATTTTAATCACTCGAATAAGGTAATGTACAAATTTGGTTATATAAGAAGTTTGTTTAAGAAATATGTCTTGCAATTTTAATGCTTTCATATTTACACGTATTTTTCATTTATATAGAAAATGGTTCTACCAAGGCCAAGAATGAGGGCAACAACAACAACAAGTGTTGGTGATAAGAGTAATGTTCAGACTCTAGATCCTATGCAATAATTCCTTGATAGATTAATAAGGGTCTTAGATAGTCGTACAACAAATAATGTGTCACCACCACCTCCACAACTACAACCACAACCACAAATACTACCACAACCTCAGCCAGAATCCTAACCACAGAAAGTCTTATTTAATGACTTTAAAAATGTAGGTCCTCCCTAATTTAAAGGAACCGCTAAGCCTATAGAGGCTCAGTGATGGATTAAGGAAATAGAGAAAGCTTTTGACTACGCAAAGGTAACTGAGGAAAAAAAGACTAAGTTTGCCACGTACCTTATGAAGGGCGAGGCTAACTTCTGGTGGGAAGCCACCCAAGCCCGTGCCGGGGAAGGTGTGGTTGCATGGGAAGCTTTCAAAGAGTTATTTTTTGAAAACTACTTTCCATGAAGCATAAAAAATAGAATAGAGGTACAATTTCTAAATTTAAAACAAGGGGACATGATTGTTCCCCAGTATGCCTCCAAATTCAATGAATTGGCTCGTTTCGCTCCAAATTAAGTAGATACGAAGGAACGTAAGGTAATAAGGTTTGAGGAGGGTTTAAAACGCTAGATTCATGATAAGGTAGCTGTCTTACAGATAGATAGTTACGCCCATCTTTTAGAAAAGGCTATCATTGCTGAAGGCAACAGTGAAGCCATCACAAAATTTAATAAGGAAAGAAAAAATAATAAAGGAGGGAATGGGGGAGGAAATAATAATAATAATAATAATAGAAGGTTCAATGGCGAAAACTCCTAACAATAAAGGGAGAATAAAAAGAAAACATTAGAACCGTGCAAAATCTGCAGGAAACAACACGCAGAAGTGTGTCTAAAAGGGAATAATATTTGCTACAATTGCAAACAAGAGGGACACATAGCACCCGCATGCCCTAACCCTAGGAAAGACACTTGTTTTCACCGTGGAGCCACGGGGCATCAAGCTAAGATGTGCCCCAAGAAAGGGAGAAATGTCAGAGGGGACAATAACAACAAATCTACCCTAACAACTAACCCATGTCGTCCAACAGCAAGGACATTTAAAATGACCATGGGAGATGCTATAGCATCACAGGATGTAGTGTCAGGTATCATTCCGATCAACACTATAAGTGCTTACGTGCTATTTGATTCAGGTGCTACTTGCTATTTTATTTCCCATTAATTTGCTAAGAAACTAAACGTGCCTAATAAATTGTTAAAACGTCCTTGAATGATAGAGATTGGTAATAAAGAACTAATTTCTGTTAATAAGATAATAAAAGGTTGTTGCATAGTGATCAAAGGTCATAAGTTGAGAGTCGATCTAATTCCAATTCAATTATAGGAATTTGATGTAATTCTAGGTATGGATTGGTTGACCAATCACCAAGCATTGATCGATTGTCAACAAAAGTGCATTAAACTTCTTACAATGTCCAAGTCAACGGTAGTCTTCAACGAAAGTCAGTCACCAAGAAAATCTCGATGCCTAACTGCAAATCAAGCAAAGGGATTACTTCAGAAGGGATGTCAGGGTTACTTGGCATATATCGTAGACACCCAACAAAAAGGGTTAGATATAAACCAAATACCAGTGGTTAGAGAGTTTCAGGATGTTTTTCCAGATGACTTACCCGGTCTTCCACCTGATAGGGAGATTGAGTTCGTTATTGATTAAGCTCCTGGAACTGCACTTATTTCGAAGGCCCCATATAGAATGGCGTATGTGGAATTAAAGGAGTTGATGGTACAGTTACAAGAACTGTTAGATAAGAAATACATTCAACCAAGTGTTTCCCCATGTAGAGCACCAGTGTTGTTTGTCAAGAAAAAGGATGAAACTTTGAGATTATGTGTTGATTATCGTGAACTCAATAAATTAACCATAAATAATAAGTATCCATTATCTAGGATTGACGACTTGTTTGATCAACTCAAAGGAGCAGAGTATTTCTCTAAGATTGATCTACGGTCTAGTTACCATCAACTGAAGGTTAGGAAGGAAGATGTGCCGAAGACGACATTTAGAACACGTTATGGACATTACGAGTTTCTAGTAATGTCCTTTGGATTAACGAATGCACCGACAGCATTCATGGACTTGATGAATAGGGTTTTTAGGTCTTGTCTAGACAAGTATGTTGTAATATTCATCGACGATATTCTCATACTCGAAAACACTATAAGAACATGCTATACACTTAAGAAGTGTACTAGAAACCTTACGAAAGGAACAATTCTATTCCAATTTTTCAAAATGTGAGTTCTGGCTAGAGAAAGTTCAATTTTTAGGTTATGTGATTGACAAGAGCAGAGTTTCAGTGGATCCAACAAAGATAGAAGTAGTTATGAATTGGGAGCAACCAAAGACCCCGACTGAAGTGAGAAGTTTCTTAGGTTTAGCAGGGTACTATAGACGCTTCATTAAAGATTTTTCAAAGATAGCAATCCCGTTAACCAACTTAACCAAGAAGACCATGAAGTATGCTTGGTCAAAAAAATGTGAAAAGCGCTTTCAAGAGCTAAAGAAGAGGCTAAGTGAGGCACCAGTATTATCATTACCTGATGATAGTGGAGGTCTTGTAGTCTACAGTGATGCCTCACATAAAGGATTAGGATGTGTTTTGATGCAGAATGGCAAAGTTATAACTTATGCTTCGCGGTAGCTAAAGGATTATGAGTTAAGGTATCCTACTCACGATCTAGAATTAGCGACGATAGTATTTGCTTTAAAGATATGGAGGCATTACTTGTATAGGGAGAAGTCTGAAATTTATACATATCATAAGAGTTTAAAGTATATTTTTACACAACGAGAGTTGAATATAAGGCAAAGATGATGGTTGAAATTGATTAAGGATTATGATTGTGAAATCCTATATCATCCAGGAAAAGCCAACGTAGTTGCAGATGCTTTAAGTAGAAAGAACCAAAAGAAGTTAAATGTGTTAACAACTCAGGATGAGTTGATTAAAGAGTTCGCTAGACTCGACATAGAGGTAAGAGTTCCTTCAATCTCGACAAGGAAATTGTTCGTAATAGAGGATCACTTAACCTTGTTAGGTAACATTAAGAAAATCCAAGAGGAGGATGGAAACTATAGGATGTTGAAGAAGTCAACAGAGATTACAGACGACAAATATAAGATGGACAAGGAGGGAATCATTAGATTTGAATCTAGAATTTGGATTCCTTCAGTTCAAGAACTCAAGGAAGAGATCATGTCAGGAGCACATAGTACTAAGTTTTCAGTACACCCAGGCAATACCAAAATGTACAAAGACATAAGTCAACATTTTTGGTGGCCAAACATGAAAAGAGAAGTGTCTGAATTCGTTAGTAGGTGTTTGACATGTCAGCAAGTTAAAGCTGAGCATCAAAGACCAAGGGGATTGTTGCAACCGCTAGAGATTCTAGAGTGGAAATGAGAGCATATTACAATGGATTTTGTAGTAGGCCTACTAACCACACAGAAGGGTCATGATGCCATATGGGTAATAGTGGATAGACTAACCAAGTCAGCTCACTTTTTACCAATCAAGGTTAAGTTCACTTTGGACCGATTAACAAAGTTATACATTAAGGAGGTTATATCTAGACATGGCATACCAGTTTCAATTGTGTCTGATCGAGATCCAAGGTTCACATCAAACTTCTGGAAAAATCTTCAAGAACATCTAGGTACACAATTAATAATGAGTACTGCTTACTACCCACAAACTGATGGTCAAAGTGAAAGGACTATCTAGACTTTGGAGGATATGTTGAGAGTTTGTATGATGGATTTTGAGAAAAGTTGGGAAGATCACTTACCTCTGGTAGAATTCTCTTACAACAATAGTTATCACGCTAGCATATGAATGCCACCATATGAAACTCTGTATGGAAGGAAGTGTAGAACACCGATGTGTTGGGATGTAGTTGGTGAATGGAAGATGCTTAGGCCAGAATTGGTTCAACAAACAGCGGAGGTAGTTTGAATAATTCAACAGAGGTTACGAGCTGCTCAAGAAAGACAGAAGAGATATGCCAATCTACATCGACAAAAGAGAGACTTTGAAGTCGGTAGTCATGTTTTCCTAAAAGTATCTCCATGGAAAGGAAAGATTTGTTTCGAGAAGAAAGGAAAGATTCATTTCGGGAAGAAAGGAAAACTGAGTCCAAGGTTTATAGGACCATTCAAAATATTACGAAGAATAGGTGAGATAGCTTATGAAGTAGCCTTACCTCCAAAACTGGAACACATACATAATTTATTTCATGTTTAAGTATTACATCCTTATAAACCCGACTACAAACATGTCATCAGCTACGAACCCATCCAAATCGAGAAGGATCTGAGCTACGAGAAGATTCCTATTAAAATTGTTGATAGGAAGGAACAATTCTTGCAAAACAAAGTCATACCTTCAGTCAAGGTCATACGGAGAAATCAATCCATCGAAGAAGCTACGTGAAAATTATAAGATAAAATGAAGATAGAATATCCACATTTATTTTCTTAATTGTATAAGTTAATTTTGGGAACAAAATTCTTTTAAGGAGTGGTGAACGTAATATTTTGAACTTGCGAGAGAGTTGTAATCCGACTTTATATGAATAAATAAAGCTTCAATTACACCTTATATATGTTATGGGAATCTTCGTTATTATTTATTTTTGGGTTTTGGTTCTAGTATCCAATCTTAGGGTCTAAACCCTAGAAAATCTAACCTAGGCCCTCGAGCGTTATGTATACGTCAAAATGACATTCTGTTTCAGGATTCATCTTTCCCACACTTTAAAAACACGTTATAGCCGATAAAAGTTTTTTTCGAAAAGCGCGCTAGGAATAGGACGAAATAGGAAAAAGACGAATTTTTTTTTTTGTCTTTTTGGTCGTCTAACCATTTTCTGAGAAATGGTCGCCAAAAATATTATTCACCAAAAAACGTGCCAAGTCTTTTGGACTATTCACTTCACATAATAGTGTTTATACAGAACAAAACTCAGTAATATCAAACTTTTAAATCAATAGAAGTTAACCATTTAGTTGGAATATGAAGAATAATAAAAGTATACTGTAATGTATAATACAAGAATTATACGAAAGGTTATACGAGAATAATATGATGTATAATACTAGTAGAATACGAATATTATACAATGTATTATACGAAAGATTATACGAGATTAATACGATGTATAATACCAGTAGAATATGAATATTATACAATGTATTATACGAAAGAAATACGTATAAATACTAATGTATTATACTATTTAATTAATTAGTTGAAATCAAACTAGGTTATGTGTAACTAAGTTAGTGTAACCAAACTAGGGAAAACTAGCACGATTACACTAATTGGAAAAGAACTAGCAGGATTTGTTTGGAACTAAATCCAAGTGAAAATTAATCGACCAATCAGAAGAAGGGTGATGTAAGCGATGATGCAAGCGCTAGGGTGCAAAGTGTAATAAGCCGGGGTAAAAATGCAATTAATGAAACTTGGTTTTTCTATGAATAGGAAGCTAGCCTCTTCATTTTTCTCATCATTTTCCAAAGAAAAAAATTCAAGTATCAAAGCTATACATATATTGAGAGAGAGTTATAGTGAGTTACTACCTTGGAAATTGCAAAGAAATAGTTAAAGCTTGCAAACACCAAATGTACAATCTCTAGTAGTTATTATGTTCAATTTTTCTTTCATCTTTAATTTTTTAAAAGCTTAAGAACACGAGTCGTAGCCATGTACGATTGTCATTCTCCGTGTTCTTGAGCCTTTCTACATTTTGTTGTCGTTATAATGTCGAATTTTAGTTCGTAGTTTAAAACTCAATGAACATATGTCGTTACCATGTACGGTTTATCCGTTCTCCATGTTATTAATATGTTTTTGAGCATTTTTATAAATTGTTTTAATCAATTATGGAAGCCGTTATAATGACCAAATTTTGTCAATTATAAAGTGTAATAATCACTTATGTAAGCAGTTATAATGCTCAAATTATTTCAAGTACGAAAACCAAAAGCCCAAGAACATAGTAGTTACCATGTACGGTTTATCCGTTCTTCGTGTTCTTCGTGTGTTCTTGAGCAAAAGTCATGAATTTTTCTATGTGAAGGTTTATGATTTATTATTTTTATGTTATAAAGTGTTAATGAGTCTTATAACATGATTTCTTAAAGGGTTAAAGCAATCTGTACCATGTTTCACATAGTTAACCCTAAAAGTTTTGATCAAAAGAATCTTACTGTCTGTTTTTGCCAGTTTTGAAAAATTTAAAATCCGAATCTGCCTTAGCAATGTAAATAAAATTAGTAGACCATGAAAGTCTATGAAATTTAGAGTCAATAATCACTTCAAAATGTTTTCTTATGAAAACATTATGGCAGTTATCGGAAAGGGCATCAAAGTTGAAAATTTTTAGAGGCCCTCGGATCCTTGTACTAAAATTTAAGGTTTTGAGTTAGCCATACCTCCTAAACATTTCGCCAATGAAAATAGTCTAGTTTAAGTATAAAATTGTTATATAACAAGAAAATTTGACGAACTAACATTCGGTACGCAAAACCCTTTTTATAGGCACTTTAAGCGATTACCGGGAAACCCTAAATTGTGCTTAAGGCAAGTTTTCTATCATTAATTAACTTTCGTTTACTTTCTCTTGATGTGATTTATACATTTTGTGGAAGCAACGTGTTATAAATCTTTGATATGTGAGTTATTTCTTCTTGTTTCAACATAACTTGAAAAATGAAATGCGTATTCGCGATATATTTTGAATCATGCTTTATTATATCAAACCAAGTTGTCTTGGGGTGATCCTGACATGTTAAGTAAACTGAGATGAATAAGTATGTATCACTGTTCATAATTAGTCCAGTGTATAGTATGTTATGCATAACATAGGATGTCGTTAGGTTGATCCCCTTTCTATACCCACTATAAAAGGTTCTAAGTCGAAAGACAACTAACAGTTCAAGGTTTAACCACCACTCAGTCTTACTATGTTAAGAACATTTGTTATATCAATTGTTATGCCATGAATCCTTACAATCCATATCGGTGTGAGTTCACTTATATGCTATGTGTTTAAGACTTGCTGAGCATCTTAGCTCACCCTTGCATAAACCTAAATTGCAGACATACCAAAAGAGCTTTGGCTCAAAGAAGAAAGAAAAGAAGAAATGCGTAGACTAGTTTACTAATGACATTTTATAATAAGAACAAGTTTCACACATGTAACCGAATATTATATAAATATTATCATATTTTTTCACATTCTATTGTTATGACTTTACTTTGATTAAACTTAGAATTGCTTAAAACTTAACATAGTATTAATAGTGATTTATTTATCTGAATTAGGATCAGTAAATAACTTGTGAGTGCTTTACAATCGAGACAGGACAAAGCGATGTTAACTGGTCAAATCCATCGTTAAGGTTCCTGGGACCCAGGTATAACTTGTTATTACTATTTTGAATGTCGGATAAGTAGGACTATTAATATGAAGAGATATCATTATAAACAAATATGTTTCGAATGAGGGTTTTAACTAGTTGAGTAATATTCTATACGGAAAGAGAATTTTGCACCGAATAAAGATATAACCATTTGTCACGGATAAAGATACAAACATTTATCATGGGTGAAGATACAAATATTCACCGCGAGATTCTCTATTCCCAAGAGCCATCCTAATGATTTAATGTCGTGGATGTTGGAACATGTGAAGTTATAGATATCTAAATATTAACGTTAAAATTTTACGAATGAGTATTAAGTCTCTTGTATGGATTACAAGGACTTGATATAAAATAATGAAAGATCTTTGAGAATTAAGATGAGAACTTTGTTTATGAATAAAGGGAATCATCTATAAACATTTAGCATTTATAGTGAGCACCAAGTCAGCTATAGTAAGTATAGTGATTTGGGGGCGTTACATCGATACTTGGAATTTATGAAATGTGGAACCAAGAAAGTTTGTAAGGAACGAGATATGTATTTCATGGTTAAAAAGAAAGTTATGTAATTGATTTGCGATTAAATGGCTATTTAAGTCGTAAAATGAGTTTATGTGAATGTAGTACAATGGAAAGTGAGTGACCTAATTGGTCGGTCGAAAAAAGAATCGATTTAAACGAGCATGAAATGGATTAACGGAAGGAAATAGCGAAGTTGGTTTGGAAATGGAAAATGGCATGAAAATCAAATTCTAGCGAAATTGGATTTTTAACAAAATGCCCCTCAACAATTTAAATAATGGCCATTGTGTCCTAAAGGGTAAAATGACCAAAAATACCCTTGACAAATTAGGTAATGACCTATGTGTCCCTAGTGATAAAATTACGAGAATGCCGCTCACTTATTATGTGAAATGACTAAAATACCCTTGAATGGGTTAACTATGATTATCATACTTATCCAAGCTTAGTTAAGTCTCATATAAGCAACAAACCAAGCAAGTGCTCTCCTTCATGTTCATTTTGCTGAATTTCAGCCTAAGACAGAGAAAGAGTGTGAGAGGCCATGGATATAGAAAGAGAAAGGTTGATTAATCAAGAAGGGATGGTTACATGGTTATGGAGCAAGAAGAAAAGATGAAGCTCTCTTCATGAGGAAGCTTTCTATGTAAAGAAGTTGGGCATACAAGAAGGTATGATTATGTTTGAGCCATGAAATTTGGTATTTATGTATTTAAATTCAAGAATAGATAATGTCATGCATGAATTTTGGTGTATATGTGTGTTGGTTATCTAAGTTATGTGTCAAAAGTGTGTTCATGTGAAACCCTAAGTGTTGAAGTTATAGAACAAATGTGACATACTATTTATGTATATGTTCAAGGCTAGAAACCATGATTTAATGGATGATCATGTGTTATATGTTGCTAGATTTGATGAAACCTAGTTTAAAAGGTTGAACATGTAAGAAGTATACATATTTTTATGTTAGATAACTTTAAAGATGCATTGAAGGTTGAAAATTATATTTTGTAAAGGAAGTTACAATATTAGGCTATGATTTACAATAAAATCAAGTCGTAATATGTAAAGTATTTGGAAATGTGCGTATAGAAGTTACGTGAATACACAAAGTTGTTAAATGTATATGTGGTAGCCTATGTGATGCATGGAGTTTAAGGACTTAAGTTGAGTTTAAATGTTTGAAATTTAAAAGTTGACAAAATGCCGTCAAAGTGTGATTTTTAGCAATTTTGAGGAATTAAAGGTGAAATGAAGACAAACGACTTAGTTTTATGCTATTACACGTGTTTAGGTTGATTTAGTAATCAACAAAAGGGAACTTGATTGAAAAGGCGATTCGAACTATCGAAATCAATCGTTTCGACCCTAAATGGATTTTGACAGACAAATCTCGCCTCGTGCGAAGTTTTAAGGTTTTAAAAGTTTGGACATGTCATATATGAGTTATATAAACTTTGTCAAGCATTGGAATGAAGTTTTGTTGCAAATGGCCAAAAATTACAAAGTTGAAAAAATTGAGTTTTAAAGTTAGAAAATTTTTCTAAGTCTGAAAATGTTTTCAAACACCCTCCTACGGGCTAGTGTATCAATGATTTTGAGAAGCTAAATGAGGCAAGTAAAAATTTTGTAAAATACTAGGTAGTAAGACCTAGTACTGTTCCAAATTTGGACTTAATTAGATGTATATTGAATGAGTTAAAAATCAGCAAAATAGTAGCAAAAATTAAGTGTTCTGGTTCTACTGACTACACTGGGGCGCATTGTTTTACACTAGAAACTGTGCCTGGGCACAGTCTACTGTTCATTGGCCAAAAAAAATGCACGGCCAGCGAGGTCTGAAGGCGTGGGGGCGCAGTTGCTCTGCACTTGAAAAAAATTTAAGCTTCCAAAAAACTATGTTTTGATGTGAAATGATAAGGATAGGTTATGTAAACCCTAAATAGATAAAAATGGACTCTATAAAGGGTGTTAAAGCATAATGAGATAATGAATGGCATAATGTAATATGCTTAAAGCTAAGTCAAATGATGATATGAGTTTTGAAAATGTCGGTAACGAGTTAGGATGTATTAGTAACCTACATAAGGTGTAATACATCAAAAGTGAAATGAATAGAGATAGAATAAAAATTAAGCAATTATGGATAAAGTTTGATAAGTTATATTAAGGCTTATGATCTTATAATGACATATAAGTGCAATGTTGACAGATAAGGTTCGGATTAGCAACTCGAGACAAGGAAAGGATAGGAAAGCCAAGCGAGACAGTAAAGGTTAAGTAAATAAATGCAGAACAGGCAAGTTTTTCAGACTTAAGTGTACTAATTGTTCTACGTGAACTATGTGATAGTTGAAATGTGCACTCTGTGTAACTATGTGTATTAACTGTTAAGTGAAATATGTGTCATGAAGCATAGCATGGTAAAGTAGAGGATGCGTGACGCATAAATATAAACTATAAGCGTGAAAGGTGTTATTTGATTGACTTGTTGAGCCTATGTGCTCACTCTTGCTATGAACTAACATTTCAGGTAAAGTACGAGAAGTTCGGAAGTTCCGGTTAAGCTAAGGTAAAGGAATGTGAATGTACGATAAGGGAGAAGCAAATTTGTTATATGTAATATATGCAATGTGCAAACAAGTCAGTTAAATGTAAAGTTATACAGATGCAAGTGATGAAACATTTTGGTTTTAAATATTAAACTATGATTGTAATAAGAATGAATGGTTTGTAAATTCATAGCGATAACAGTAAATTTAATTTATTTTTGAGAAATGATGTAAAATTATAAGGCGAATGTATTATTTAGTAATCGAATTTTATATGTAATAAACTCCTATATATGGTACAGATATGTATAAACATATATATGTATGGATATATATACGATGGATAACTGTATGTAAACAGGATCTGATACGAAGCATGTATGGGGTAAGCAGAATTTTATATATGACAAAGATATATGATGAATATATTCACAAGTGATGTTACGTTGAATCATAAATTATATGATTATGAAATTGTAATATACTAGGTCACAGTTAATAAATGTTTGACTTAAGTTCTTATGAATTGTAAGTGAACGTTACGATCCTGAGATAGGTAAAGAATGTAAGATAAATAATCAGATTTATGGACCGCATTATGGCCAATTAATGTCTTTAAAGGTTAAAAGTTATATTTTAACGCATGAAACACCGTTAAGATGATTGAGGATAATATAATTTGATTTTAAGATTAATGATTATGAAATTCATAATTGAATGGATAGAATTAAGGAACGTAGAGATTTCGGTGCGTTATAGTTAGTATCAGAGCAGACAGGTTATAGACCTTATGTAGGAATACCTTAGGCTATGACCTTTGTGAGAAAGAAGAAAATAGTAAAGAAAGGGACTCTAGAGGAGTTGAGTAATAAATAAATGAATTTTTGGAATTCAGGATTAAGAAATGATAAAGGATATCTTAAGATAAGATATTGAAAAATAGTAAAACGGCTATGAGATCATAAATGATCAAAGATAAGGGACTTTTGATGAGTCATAAATGGTAAGATAAGATTAAGGGACTCTTGATGAGTTGTGAATTTTCAGATATGAATAAAAGAGACTCTTGGCGAGTTGTGAACAGTAAGATATGAATTGATGAAATTCATATCAGGTAAAGGAAAAAGCCAAGAAAGGACAAGATAAGGAAATGCTAGGGTGTGTAGGATTTTTCATTGAGGACTTATGGTAGTGTCTGAGTTTTACACTTCCTTGTATAGCCGCGGATTTATACTTACTAAGCTTCCTATAATGATAATCAGTGGAGATCCAGCGTCACAGTATCAGTTATGTGTGTTGAGAAGGTAATTCTTTTCTTCTACATGTACCTGATACATAGGAAGTGAAAAGGATTAAGTGAGAAAGATTAAGGTTAGTTGCATGTTCTGAAAACCCAAACGTATGGTAAGTTCGTGACTCATGATCGTATGGTGGAGCCCCTCAGCGAATGAGCGACTTTGGCCTGACTAGGACAAGCTCCTCAAACCATATGATTATGGTAAGTTCTTGAGCCCAAATGTGTGGCAAGTTTGATGAACATAGGTGGGGTTAGAAAAGGGAGTCATAAGTTGAGAGAAATAGTTCTTAGAGATTGGCTAAGGACAAGGAAATAGGAAAGAAATATAAATGTTAAGGAAGAATAGAATGAGTTAAAGGAAGGAAATGAATAATGATTAGGATTGGGTAGGCAATCCACTCTTTTAGCTATGCTAGATCATCGAAGTTTTAAAATGTGCTTATTCTCGCACGTTGGTGCATTGAAATGTTTTGTTCAAATATCGAACTATGATTTTTAAAATTCTGTGATTCATGGTTTATACCAATTGATTCGGCTAGACAAAGTTATTTAAAAACTTCAAAAGGTATTTATGAAATCATTGCCACACTATTGAATATGGCGTGGAATGGTAAAATGGCAGAATTCTCAATGTGCTTATATGACGGTACGGTATTAAGAGGTCTTGAATGACTGAATTCTCACATACTACTAAGATAATGCGGTATTATGAAGCCTTTTTAAAAGATTTTTTTGGGTTCAAGTTTTGAGCCAATGGCAGCATTTTTGAAAAGTTCAAGTTTGAAACGAATGAACAGTTTAAAGATGTGAGTCTATGCCATTTGTTTTGGCTAGACCATTTTGCTAAAGAAATGAGTAAATGATTTTGGATCCATAAATGGATAAAGGAATTTTTTTTTAAAGTTTGAGGCGAACAAACCTAAAAAGGGGATATGATATGTGGGTTGGTTAACGTGGTTCAACCTAAAAAGAAAAGGAAAATGGCACAATAGGCTGATCACCTAGCGTACCAATGGGCCAAAGGAAAAAGAGTGGCGTGGTTCATCGTAACTCATGTTCCTGGTCTTTATGAGCCGCATGTATTATCAGTTTTTGTGATTGTTAATATTCTTAACGTGTTCATAGTCTATGTGACCCCTCAGCAAAAAGAAAAGGTTTTTTTTTTAAAGGAAAAAGTTTTATGTTTAAAGGAAAAAGCTATTCTTATTTATTCATACTACTTCACAATTATTGAACAATTGTGAAAATTCCTGAAAGACATTCCAATCTTCTAGAATGAATGTTAGAAAGGGGTAAGATGGGTAGAGAGAGAGAGAGAATGTAAAGGTTGAAAACGTAGTTGAGATAAACGAATGCAAAGAGATGTGTATGTTCAAAATGAGCAAGATATGAGTACACAACAATTTCGAGGATGATTTTTATTTAAGGAGGGGTGAATATGACATCCCGATTTTTTACAAGATTTCTAATTGAGGATTTTGATTAATTTAGTAAAGGTTAGTAATTAAAACCTACTGTTGAATGGCAGAAAGTTGTAAGAGTGATTAAATATGAATTATTATGTGATCAATGTGATAGCAGTAAGCGTGTTGAAATGGTAAAGAGGGACTCATTGTAAAAATAAGGATCTATAGAACGTACAAAGACCCGTTATTTATGTAAAGTGTATAAGTGACGTAACAAATTTTTAAATCGAAACAAATATGAATTTTGATGGTTAAATGTTAATATAATGGATTTAAGATGAATGATTGATTGTAATGCCCACAATAGGGTAATTTGAAAAGAATTATGGTAAGACACTATGTTGTGTTAGCAGGTAATAGATTGAATATGTGTATGTGTATATTTGAACAGATAGAGAAAGAAAAGTTTAAATGGAGGAAATAATGGAAATGAGGAAAGAGTGTGAATTGAGCTTAAATTATGAAATTAATAGCGAATTTAATGATTAGGCCTTGAGAGGCTAGGTTACGAGAAGGTATAGTAATGTGTGGTTGAATGTGCAGAAAAGAAGGAACAGTTTGACCTAATTGGTATATGAGAAATTGATTGAATGATAATAATTATGAAGTTCAAGGTGTGAAGTGGAGTATTAAATACATATTAAGTGATGAAATAAATTATATATTTTATACAACATGTAAACACAAGAAGGTAATACTCTCAAAGGTGTGGAGAAGAAATGCAGATTGTATGTAGGCTGAAAATTGCCATATGAGTATTAAGTGAACAAGCGAAGGGATGTAAAAGTCGTAATAAAGGTATTATGAGTTTATATGATTAAATGACGTTGGATTTTGGTAATTCGGTCGAGATTCGCTTTTCGAGAAAGCGATTTAAGGAAAAAGTTAGTATTTTGATTATTGGAGATGTCGATACTTGAAACTTCTGACATGTGGAACTAAGAAAGTTTGTAAGGAACTAGATATGTATTTTATGGTTAAAAAGAAAGTTGTATAATCGATTTGCGATTAAATGGCTATTTAAGTCGTAAAATGAGTTTATGTGAACGTATTATGATGAAAAACGAGTGACATAATCGGTCGATCGAAAGAAAATCGATTTAGACGAGCATGAAATGGATTAACGAAAGGAAATAGCGAAGTTGGTTTGGAAATGGAAAATGGCATGAAAATCAAATTCTAGCAAAATTGGATTTTTACCAAAATGCCCCTTAACAATTTAAATAATGACCATTGTGTCCTAAAGGGTAAAATGACCAAAATATCCTTGACAAATTAGGTAATGACCTATGTTTCCCAAGTGATAAAATTACGAGAATGCCCCTCACTTATTATATGAAATGACTAAAATACCCTTGGATGGGTTAACTATGATTATCATACTTAACTAAGCTTAGTTAAGTCTCATATAAGCGACAAGCTAAGCAAGTGTTCTCTTTCATGTTCATTTTGCTGAATTTCAGCCCTCAGAGAGAGAAATAATGTGACAAACCATGGATATATATAGAGAGAAAGGTTGAATAATCAAGAAGGGATGGTTGGATGGTTATGGAGCAAGAAGAAAAGATGAAGCTCTCTTTATGAAGAAACTTTCTATGTAAAGAAGTTGGGCATACAAGAAGGTATGATTATGTTTGAGCCATAAAATTTGGTACTTATGTATTTAAATTCAAGAATAGATAAAGCCATGCATGAATTTTGGTGTATATATCTGTTGGTTATATAAGTTGTGTGTCAAAAGTGTGTTCATGTGAAACCCTAAGTGTTAAAGCTATAGAACAATGGTGACATACTATTTATGTATATGTTCAAGGCTAGAAACCATGATTTAATGGATGATCATATGTTATATGTTGCTAGATTTGATGAAAACCTAGTTTGAAAGGTTGAATGTGTAAGAAGTATACATATTTTTATGCTAGATAGCTTCAAAGATGCATTGAAGGTTGAAAATAATGTTTTGAAAAGGAAGTTAAATATTAGGCTATGATTTATAATGAAATCAAATCATAATCTGTAAAAGTGTTTTGAAAGGTGCGTATAAAAGTTATATGAATACACAAAGTTGTTAAATTTGTATGTGGTAGCCTATGTGATTTACGGAGTTTAAGGACTTGTGTTTAAAGGTTTGAAAATTAAAAGTTGACAAAATACCGTCACAGTGTGATTTTTGACAATTTTGAGGAATTAAAGGTGAAATGAAGTCAAACGAGTTAGTTTTATGTTATTACACGTGTTTAGGTTGATTTGGTAATCAACGAATAGGAACTTGATTAAAAAGGCGATTCGAACGATCGAAATCGATCGTTTCGACCCTAAATGGATTTTAACGGACAAATCTCGCCTCGTACGAAGTTTTAAGGTTTTAAAAGTTTGGACATGTCATATATGAGTTATATTAACTTTGTCAAGCATTGGAATGAAGTTTTGTTGCAAATGGCCAAAAATCACAAAGTTGAAAAAATTGAGTTTTAAAGTTAGAAAATTTTTCTAAGTCTGAAAATGTTTTGAAACGCCCTCCTACGGGCTAGTGTATCAATGATTTTGAAAAGCCAAATGAGGAAAGTAATTTTTTTTAAAAAATACTAGGTAGTAATACCTAGTATTGTGCCAAATTTAGACTTAATTGGATGTATATTGAAGGAGTTAAAAATCAGCAAAGTAGCTGTAAAAATAAAATGTTTTGGTTCTGTTAACTGCGCCAGGGCGCAGTCTACTGTTCATTGGCTGAGAGGAATGCGCAGCTAGCAAGGTCTGAAGTAGTCGGGGCGTAGTTGCTCTATACTTGAAAAAATTTTAAGCTTCTAAAAAGCTATGTTTTGATGTGAAATGATAAGGATAGGTTATGTAAACCCTAAATAGATAAAAATGGACTCTATAAAGGGTGTTAAAGCGTAATGAGATAATGAATGGCATAATGTAATATACCTAAAGCTAAGTCAAATCATGGTATGAGTTTTGAAAATGTCGGTAACGAGTTAGGATGTATTATTAACCTACATCAGGTGTAATACATCAAAAGTGAAATGAATAGAGATTATTGGTTAAGCAATTATGGATAAAGTTTGATAAGTAATATTAAATCTTATGATCTTATGATGACATATAAGTGCAATGTTGACAGATAAGGTTCATATTAGCAACCCGAGGCAAGGAAAGGATAGGAAAGCCAAGCGAGACAGTAAAGGTTAAGTAAATAAATGCAGAACAGACATGTTTTTCAGACTTAAGTGTACTAATTGTTCTACGTGAAATATGTGATAGTTGAAATGTTCACTCCGTGTAACTATGTGTATTAACTGTTAAGTGGAATATGTGTCATTAAGTATAGCATGGTAAAGTAAATGAGGCATGACGTATAAATATAAACTATAAGCATGAAATGTGTTATCTGATTGACTTGTTGAGCCTATGTGCTCACTCTTGCTATGAACTAACATTTCAGGTAAAGTACGAGAAGACCGGATGTTCCGGTTAAGCTAAGGTAAAGGAATGTGAATGTACGATAAGCGAGAAGCAAATTTGTTATATGTAATTTGTGCAATGTGCAAGCAAGCTAGTTAAATGTAATGTTGTACAGATGCAAGTGATGACACGTTTTGGTTTAAACCATAATTGTAATAAGAATGAATGGTTTGTAAATTCATAGTGATAACAGTATTTATTTTTGAGAAATGTTGTAAAAGAATAAGGCGAAGGTATTATTTGGTAATCGAATTTTATATGTAATAAACTCCTATATATGGTACAGATATGTATAAATAGATACATATATGGATATAGATACAATGGATGACTATATGTAAACAGGATCAGATACGAAGCAGGCATGAGGTAAGCATAGTTTTATATATGACAGAGATATATGATGAATCTATTCACAGGTGATGTTAAGTTGAATCACAAATTATATGATTATGAAATTATAATAGACTAGGTCACAGTTAATAAATTTTTCACCTAACTTCTAATAAATGGTAAGTGAACGTTGCGATCCTGAGATAGGTAAAGAATGTAAGAGAAATAAACAGATTTATGGACCGCATTATGGCCAATTAATGTCTTTAAAGGTTAAAAGTTATGTTTTAACACACGAAATCGCCGTTAAGATGATTGAGGATAATATAATTTGATTTGAAGATTAATGATTATAAAATCCAGAATGGAATAGATATAATTAATAAACGTTGGGATTTCGGTGTGTTATAACCAAGATAGCTTCGTACTCTGCCTCATTGTTGTTGCTAGAAACTTGAATCGGATAGTCTGTTGGACCTTGAAGCCTTCAGGGCTAGTTAGAATGACTCCAACCCCACTAGAATCTACTATAGACAACCCATTGACACATAAAGTCCATGAATAAGATGAGACCAACTACCCCCCAGCTACTAACTTTACTTCCAATCTTGAATAGGTAGTTGGTTCTCCTTCGAAAAATATGCACTCCACCATAAAATCTACTAATGTCTGTCCCTTAATCGTCGTTCGAGGATAATACTCCGTCAAAAACTGGCTTAACTTAACAGCCCATGCAACCATCTTTCCCGGCAAATCAGGTTTGTGTATAATTTTCTTCAACTGCTGGTCAGTATAAATAACTATTACCCGACTCTGGAAGTAATGTCTAAGCTTTACGCTCGCGATTACCAAATAGTAAACACACTTCTCCAAATTGGGGTATCTTGTTTCAGCATTCCTCAGATCACGACTAAAATAATAGACCAGATTCTGCCAGCCCCCTTCTTCTTGGATCAAAAATGCCCCTATTACTAACGAACTCACTGCCAAGTATAAATAAAGCAACTCCCTTGGTAAGGGTTTCTGCAACAACGGAGCCGAAGATAGATATTGCTCGATGCCTTGAAACACATCCTCACAATCCAAAGTCCAGTGAAAAGATTTTTTGTTTTTTGGCCTTTTAAATGTGTCGAAGAACAACAAACACCTTTCTACTTATCAGAACATGAATCGTCGGAGAGCAGCTATCTGACCCGTCAGTCTCTACGCATCCTTAAAATTTTTTGGAGACTTCATATCAACAATTGCCTTGATCTTTTCTGGATTGGCCTCTATTCCCCTCTTGCTGACCAAGAATCCCAAGAATTTACCTGAACCGAGCCCAAAGGTGCATTTTTTAGGGTTGGGCCGCATATGGTAGTGGCCAACTATCCGAAAGCACTCCTCCAAGTCCTCCAAGTGGTCGTGCAGCCTTGTACTCTGAACAATCATGTCATCTACATATACCTCCATATTTCGATCGATCTGCTTACGGAACAACTTATTCATCATCCTTCGGTAGGTCACCCAAGCATTAATAAGCCCAAACGTCATTCTGTTATATGCATAAATAGCCCAATGAGTAATAAAAGACGTATTCGGATATCTTCCTTCGCCATTAAAATTTGATAGTATCTTGAGAATCCGTCTAGGAAACTTAGTATGGTATTCCCTGAAGTAGTATCACTCAGCTGGTCTCTATGAGGGAGAGGGTAGAAGTCCTTCAGACATGCTTTTATTGAGATTCGTGTAATCGATACAGATCCTCCACTTCCCATTCTACTTTCAGACCAAGACCATGTTGGCGAGCCACTCCAGATATTCGATTTCCTTAATTATTCCTACATCCAATAACTTTCCCACTTCTTCGTCAATTATCGTTTTTTGATGTTCAAATGCAATAATTTGCCTCTTTTAGAACACGAGTTTCTTTTCGGGGTCAACTGATAACCTGTGGATGGCCACGTCTTCTGCCATCCCTGACATAACACGAGGTGTCCAGGTGAAGATATCTTCATATGTTCTAAGTAGTTCTATCAACCCTTTCTTTAAAGTACCTTGTAGTCTGGCACCTATTTTAGCCAACTTCTCTTTGTTGCCCAGAATGAGTTCCACATCTTTAGTTTCTTCGGCGGGGAACACCAAGAGTTCTGTAACTCCTTCAGTAAAAGCATTTATATCCACAGTTAAAGTTTGCTTCATTTTACTAACCCCGACCACAGGTGCTGTTAGTGTATGCTGATAACATCTTCTAGCAATGTCAAGATCCCCTCTCACTTCACCGAGTCCATGGGAGGTGTGGAACTTTATTTTAAAATGAGGAATTGAAGTAACAGCTTGAAGTACGGATAACATCGTCCGTCCAAGAATGGAATTATATGCTGAGTTTACCTGTACCACAAAAAACTTCACATTGATTTCAATTTGTCTAGGAGCTTTCTCGAACACCACCGGCAATTTTACTGTTCCAATTACAGGCACCGCTTCATTCCCGAATTCATATAAAGGTGACTCATGTTCAACCTCTAGCCTGACTCCCGCCATATCCATGAGTTGGTAAGCATGACTGTATAACACATCAACAGATGATCCATTGTCGATTATAATTCTCTTCATGTCGACGGACCCTACCTGGGCAGTTATCACCAAGGCTCCTTCATGTGGTTCCACCGTATATGGGGGTGTAAGGACCAAGAATTTTAAATTATATTATAAATAAAATTGAAAAATTAAATTCTAATTAAATGAGTTATTGTGTGATTTAATTTATACCTTTATGTGATAATTTGATTGTTGACTATTCAGTTAATTTTAGTAAAGGAAGTCTGATTAATGGATTTATTAAATTAACGGACTAACCTAAGATTATTTTGTGAGGAATCCTAATTAAATATTCAATTAATCTTGAATATGACAAGTCTAATTGGATTAAATAATCAATATGAATATTAAATATGTAAGAATGTTTTAAACTAGATGAATTTATTTAATAGTCCATGTATATAATTAATTACTAATGGACTAACTTAGTAAGTTAATTAAACAAGCCCAAGTATTTAATTATGTAAAGGACTTGTAGATAATAATGTATGATCATGTAATTTAATTAATTTAGCCCAATGCTTGATTTAATTAGCAAGTCATGCTAGCAGCCCATTGATTTAATTAACTTAGCCCAAGTTAAATTAAATGTAGTAGCCCAAATGGTATATTAAGTGAAAGTCAACAAGTGGTCAATGTTTCTACCAAATTCAAATTAAAAAAATAAAGAAAAAATGGGAGGATAAAGATGAGCTATTGGATGGATAAGAGAGGGATCTCTTGGGTCCCATGTCATCTCTTATGTGGCACATATGATTGGTTAGAAATTTCTAAAAATCTCTATGTAAGCTTGGATTGGATGAAGTCGGTGATAGATCTATACATACATAGGTGTATGTATAATTGTTGGAAGATGAGATCTAATTTAATAAGACCATCTTTGACCAATATTAGAATACTTCATTTTTCAAGTTGTAATCATTTTAGAGAGAGAAGCTCTCAAGAAAAAAGTTGCAAGAGAAATTCTCTAGAGAAAATAGAGAGAGTTTTAGTGAGAGAAGGAAAGGAAAACCCTAGAAAAGCCACTAAAGAAAAGCCACTAAAGTTCCAAGTCTTTGGTAGTTAGAGAGCATTAAAACCATCAAGGGTGAAGCTTTGAATGTCCAACAACTTAATCTTCTACTTTGGAAAGGAAATGAAGCAAGCTAGCAAGAGCAAAAGGTATAAAAGTACTTAAAACCCCTAATCTTGGTTTTTTTTTAATTTTTACGGTAAAAATGTTATCTTTGAGCTTTTTGTGCGTAGAACCATGATAGACATGTTTATATAGGATGCCATGTGGTTTAAATGTGTAGTGGTATGGGTTTATGTAGAAAAATCTAGCAAAATGCTTGAAAGCATTTTTACCGACGAACAAAACATAGGTTGTACGAATAAATTGCACATTTTGAAATCTATAAATTATTTTTGTGATTTTATATTTTTCGAGAATATATGGGTAAGTTAAGAACAAAAGCAAAATAGTCCACTTCATGACCATTTTCAGTAATCAAATCTTGTCCAAATTTTTTATGATGGAATCTTGTAGTTCAAAAAGATATGAATTCAACAACACCAATTTGAGGTCAATAGGACTTATATATTTCGTTTTATTCAAGTTTTAGTCAATGAGGCAAAATTAGAAAATTTTAGAAAGTATTATGCCGATTTTCTGAAAAAACCCGGCCGGTTCGATTTTTTTAAGTTGTAGGGTCCAGTTCGGATCTTTCTAAGTCGATTCTTGTTATGGTTCCAAAAGAAAAAATGTTTGTAATTTAATAAATAATATTATAAATTTTATTTTGGGTAATTATGCTGTCATTAGGTATTTATTAAAATTATTGATTGATTAAATGCATTACTAAATAATTTTAATAGTAGATAATTAATTTTAATTACCATTAATTAATAATTAAACTGATTAGTTATTATTTCATTAAGATTAAATAATAAGAAAAGATAATTAATAATTTAATTAATATTAAATATTAATTAAAAAAATAAAGTTAATAAACTAATTATTTATTATTTAATTAAGATTAAATAATAAGTAAGGATAATTACTTAATTAATTATTATTTAACTAACATTAAATAATAATTAAAGGAAGTTAAAGTTAATAAACTAATTATTTATTATTTAATTAAGATTAAGTAATAAGTAAGGATAACTAATTAATTAATTATTATTTAATTAACATTAAATAATAATTAAATGAAGTTAAAGTTAATAAAATAATTATTTATTATTTAATTAAGATTAAATAATAAGTAAGGATAATTAATTAATTAATTAATTGACATTAAATAATAATTAAAGAAAATTAAAGTTAATAAACTAATTATTTATTATTTAATTAAGATTAAATAATAAGTAAGGATAATTAATTAATTAGTTATTATTTAATTAACATTAAATAATAATTAAAAAAATTAAAGTCAATAAAATAAATTATTTATTATTTAATAAAGATTTAATAATAAAAAAGATAATTAGTAAATTAATTATTATTTGATTAATATTAAATAATAATTAAAGGCAAATAAGATTAATACTTTAATTATTTATTATTTAATTAACTTTAAATAATAAATAAATATAATTAGTCATTATCTATTGTTAAATAATGACTAAAGATAATTAACTAATTACTATTTAACTAATATTAAATAGAAATTAAATAAATATAGAGTTAATAAAATAAAAATAATTTAATTAAATAATTATAATAAATTATTTAAGGGTTTAATAAGTGTTTAACACTTAAGAAAAATAATATGGATTAATTAAATAGTTAAGATAAGATCAATTAAGTGTCTTATACGATTAAATGATAGTATATAAAATTATATGTGTTATGTGATTGATTATTTGCTAGATAAATAGCATAGGTAAGTGTTTAAAGTGCATGAATACATGCTGTACTAATTGATAAGCCAACGTTATTAATGTTAGGACTTCAAGAGAAGTTTAAATTAAACGAATTAGCCGTAAGTCGACGGACAGACAAGTTATTTAACCTTACTCAAATTTTATATTAAGCAAGTTTCTTAACTCAAACTCGAGTTCTATTTTTAGATTATGTTCTAAGTAGTTTAATTCTTGTAAAGTTATTCCACATCCATATGATCATTGTCATTCGCACATAGTTCGTATTGAATTCAAGTTCTATTATCGAACTATAAATCATTTAAAGTTCTTTTCTACATGAATTGTTTAAGAAGTAGTCTATGTCAGTTGTTTCAGGTAGACCTTTCAGTATACCTTGTTGTAAAAGCTATCCAAACCTAGTATTAGGCGGATTCTTGTACTGAGATGAACAACCCATAATGGGAAAGAACCTAAGTATCAGATAAATGATACATACAGAATAAATGTTATGCATATACATATGGTACACGAGGTTGATCCCCTTAAGTACATTCTGGAAATGTAACCTAAGAGGGTCAATCAAGTGACTAATTCGTCAAAGCAGACATTCATGGTCTTTTGAACACTTAGCATTTAAATAATCAATTTTCATTCATTAAATTGTGCGTTGATTATATCAAATTCATATTATTGAATCTTTCAGTTATTATTCTTATTCATAGCATATTTTATATTCATTTTAAACTTACTGCGCAAACTAGTTGCTCACCCTTACTACAGATAAAGGCAAAGGAAAAGCGAGATCTTTATTATCTGGATAAATGTTAGTTTATTAATATTTTGTTTAAGACTTATAAGAATGTAACACAAACACTAATATCCTTTTGTAGTTTATGATGTATATGTGGTAAAGGTTGTAGACCTTGGGACTAGAAAGTCATTGGAATAGACAACATATGTTTATTTATTTTTCGTATTAGTATTAAATGTTGTTTAGCAATGATTGTTTATATTATTACGTGAGCACCAAATTCGAGGTAGTGGTGCCTGAATTTGGGGGTATCACAGGTTGGTATCAGAGTCGTAGGTTATAAACTTTAGGAATTGCAAAACCTGAGTTATAACCTTAGAATTAAACTCATATAGAGTACGCTATGAGGGTGGGTCGAGGAGATCCATTGAGTCGAGTTTTGTTGGAGGTGAATTGTGAAAATTCATCGAGCCAATGTAGTACATAATGAAATATTATTTCATTTCATCAATGAATATATTTTATTATGATATTAAATGTTGTATCTTATTTTATGTCTGTGACTGTAGGATGCCTAAGGTAGGAGAGTTCAGTCAGCATGTTGTTGAGGAAGAGTTTATTAACATACCGGTAGATACAGAGCAGTTGTATAGGATTGAGCCAGTAGGACTAGTGATTGAGGCATATGTTGTTGAGTATGAGTTGGAGGTTGCTGCTGAGGAGGAGGAGCAGATAGCAGAGGCTGAGTCACCAGTACGAGGAGGGGTTATGAGATTTGATGGTGATAATGAGTCTGAGGGACAATAGACAGACTTCGAGGAGGAGTCAGCTGAGGAGCCACACTCTGAAGATGATCGATAGGGCAGCCGGTTGAGTATGATGATGGCATGGGCACTACTGCCAATGATATTATCGAGGAGCTGACTTGTGCTAACATAGATCTGGAGACTAGAGTTCAGTAATTGGACGAGGACAATAGGACCCATCAGGAGATGGAGGACTGATATAAAGATGCTACATATCAGATGTTTGACGAGGTGACCAGGTTGAAGGAGCATGTGGTTGTGTTGAAGATTGAGGTGTAGGGGCACCGTCAGACTGCTACTTCGCTGGGAGTTACAGTACATCACCTCCTTGAAAGGGAGGTAGATCTGGTTAATGAGCTGGAGCAGTCTAGGAGGCAGGCTAAGGGATTCTAAATAAAGAGGGATGAGTTGTAGAGGGATGTCAGCTGTGTTTGACATGGAGATAGCGGATAAAATCCGCATATATGAGGACTGGATGAGGGCATCCAGAAGGGCTAATGAGCTTAAGGTCGAGGTTAGGGCCAGTGCCACCAAATTTGACACTGCTAACTTTGAGTTAGATGTCGCTTTTGCTAGACTGAGGAATAGGATTCAGAATTATCCTCGGGAAGATTATTTGAGCAAGCAGATAGTGAGACGTAGTGTGGTTGACAGGATCGCTCGGTAGGAGCACGAGGTCGCTGCCCGCCGGATTGCTCGTTGATGTTTTATTTTTCTGTCTGTATATAGATGTAGTTTAGAACCCACTTTTTGTTCATAGGGTTATATATATGATGTAAACCTCAGACTATAAGAGGTGCTAGGTGTTTATGATACATCTCCACTTTTTGTGTTTTAGGGGAATGTAGTTCTTATAAATCCTATCTATTGTTGTTCTTTGGGATAGGTTTCGTGTTATCCCGTCTTCTGTTGACTAGAGGGATAGTTAGCATTTATAGAAATATGCATGTGATGTAAGTGTTTGACACTACTAGTTGGTATATGAATAAAAATGCGACATTATTATGATTACCTAGTTAGATTGAGCTTGACTTTTGCGTTAACTATTAAATGTCTAAACATTCATAAAATGTTGCATAAAATGTAATATACAAAATAATATAAGGTTTTATTTAATAATAGAGAATGCCGCCAAGATGTGTACCCCGAGTTCGACGTGTAGATGAAGTCAGAAACAATGCTGAGAGGCAGGAAACCCCAATGAAGGCTTTCGTAGCAATGATGATGGAGATGATGCATATTAGACCACCACCAGTAGTACAACTAGTAGTACCGCTAGTTGTAAACTAGCCAGGGACGTATTTAGCAAATTTTAAGGATTTCAAACTAGTAGGACCACAAGTATTTTGTGGGTGTACAGACCCTATAGAGGCCCAGACATGGATTAAGGAAATAGAAAAAATGTTCAAGGTCGCACGAGTGGTCGATGAACAACAGACGTCATTCGCCACCTTCATGCTAAAGGGAGAGGCGAATTACTTGTAGAAAGAAAATAAGGGTAAAGCTGAAGAAGGTACTGTAACATGGGCACATTTTAAGGAACTATTCTTTGAGAATTATTTCTCAGATAGCATGAAAAACAGAATGGAGATAAAGTTCTTGGACTTAAAGCAGGGAAACATATCAGTGGCAGCGTATGTTGCAAAGTTCAACGAATTAGCTCGATTTTCTCCACACCAGGTGGACACCTAGGCGAGGAAAGCATGAAGATTTAAGCAGGGTTTGAAGCCTTGGGTGTATAACAGGGTTATTGTTATGAGAATCTACACATTTTTAGCTTTATTGGAGAGGGAAATTATTGCCAAATGAGGAAATGAAGAGTTAGTGAAATACAACCAAGACAAGAAGAAAAAAGGTCATGATGGGCCTAGGGAAGGAACTGGAGGTAACAATCATAACAAAAGGAAGCAGAATGATAACCAGATGTTAGGAGACAGTAAGACTAAAGGAGAAGCCAAGAAAGGCAACAAATGTGAAAAGTGTGAGAGAAACCATTCTGGGGAATGCATGAAGGGCAAGGGGATCTGTTATAACTGTTGGCAGCAAGGGCATATTGCTCCCCATTGCCCTAAAGGGAAAAGAAGCAGATGTTTTTCTTGCGGAGCGTTGGACCACCAAATTAAGGATTGCCCAAAGAAGAAGAATGACGTAGCTTGTGGAAATAGAAGCGACAATAGCAAGCTAACCATTTGAGGACCAGCCAATCAACTGAACAGACCAACCCCACGCACCTTTAACATGACGGTTCAAGATGCTGTGAAATCTAAGGACGTAGTGTCAGGTATTCTTCCGATCAATAATATCAATGCTTATGTATTATTTGATTCAGGTGTTATCTGTTCATTTATATCCGAAGAATTTGTTAAAAGATTAAAATTACCCCAAGAAAAGCTAGAAAATCCCAAATATAGAAGTACCAAACAAAGAAGTTATTACCATAGAATATATTCATAGGAATTGTTGCGTTGAATTAAGAGGATTTAAACATAGAGTGAACTTAATTCTAATTCTCTTGGGAAAGTTCGATATCATTCTCGGTATGGACTGGTTATTGAATCACGAGGCGTTGATTGACTGTAAGAAGAAGAGTATAACTCTAAAAACCCCTAGTCAGTTAAAAGTGGTATTTCAAGGGAGTAAATCACTGAGACAATATCGTTGTCTAACGATGATGCAAGCAAAGAGATTGTTGAGGAAGGGGTGCATGGGTTATCTGGCTCATGTGGTTAATACTCGAAGAGTAGAGGGTGAATTGGGTCAGATACCTGTGGTACAGGAATTCTCAAATGTCTTCCCAGATGAGATACTGGGTTTACCACCGGATAGAGAAGTTGAGTTCGAAATTGAACTGGTACCAGAGACTGCACCAATTTTGAAAGCACCATGTAGAATGGCGCCAGTGAAATTGAAGGATCTAATAATACAACTGCAGGAGCTGCTAGATAAAGGGTATATTCGGCCAAGTGTGTCTCCTTGGGGAGCACCAGTATTATTTATAAAGAAGAAGGATGAATCCTTAAGACTTTGTATTGACTATCGTGAGTTGACCAAAGTTATGATTAAAAATAAGTACCCGCTACCCAGGATTGATGATCTATTCGATCAGCTTAAGGGAGCGAAGTACTTTTCAAAGATAGACTTGAGAACCAGTTACCATCAGTTGAAGGTAAGGGAAGAAGATGTACCGAAGACGACATTTAGAACTCGTTATGGACATTTTGAGTTTCTGGTAATGTCGTTCGGTCTAACGAATGCGCCAGCAGCATTTATGAATATAATGAACAAGGTGTTCTAGCCGTACTTGGACAAATTCGTTGTTGCATTCATCGATGACATTCTGGTATATTCGAAGACGGAAGTGGAGCACGCTGAACACTTAAGAGTGGTGTTGGAAACACCAAGGAGGGAAAAACTATATGTGAAATTTTCAAAGTGTGAATTTTGGCTACAGAGGGTACAGTTTTTGGGACATGTAATTGATAAGGAAGATGTTTCGATGGACCCAGCAAAGGTAGACGCAGATATAAATTGGGAGCAGCCGAAGACATTGACAGAAGTTAGAAGTTTCCTTGGGTTGGTGGGCTATTATCGAAGGTTCATTCAGTATTTTTCAAAGATAGCGACACCGCTAACCAACTTGATAAGAAAAACGGTTAAATTTGTATGGAGGAAAAAGTACGAAGCAAGTTTTATGGAACTTAAGAAGAGGATTAGTGAAGCACCGGTGTTGTCATTGCCTAACGATACATTTTGTGGTGTACAGTGATATGTCACTCAAGGGACTTGGTTGTGTGTTAATGTAACACGAAAAGGTCATTGCGTACGCATCAAGACAGCTAAAGGACTACGAGAAGGGATACCCAACTCATAACTTGGAATTAGCAGTAGTAGTGTTCGCTTTAAAGAGTTGGAGGCACTACCTGTATGGGAAGAAGTGTGTGATACACACAGACCACAAAAGTATGAAGTATATCTTCACCCAAAATGAGCTAAATATGAGGTAGAGGAGATGGTTAGAGTTAATTAAGGGTTACGATTGTGAAATTCTATACCATCTGGGTAAGACCAATGTTGTAGCTGATGCTTTGAGCAGAAAGGGTAGGGAGAAGTTATTGAAGTTGACATCTTAAGAGGGGTTAACATTGGACATAGAAAGATTGCAGTTAGAGGTGAAATATCCGAATGATTCACATGAGAAACTGTTCACAGTAGAAGCGAGTCCGACTTTATTAGATAGAATAAAGGAGGCTCAAGAACAAGATGAAGAGTATGATAGTATCAAAAGAAGAATTTTAGAAGATAAAGACATGAAGTATAGAATTGATAACACTGGGTTACTAAGGTTTGAAGGGAGGATCTGGATACAGATGGTTCCAGAATTGAGAGAAAAGATCTTGCAAGAAGCTCACAATACAAAGTACTCGATACACCTTAGGAGTACCAAGATGTATCAGAACTTACGTCAATATTATTGGTGGCCAAATATGAAGAGGGAAGTGGCAGAGGGCGTTAGCCGATGTCTAACATGTCAGAGAGTTAAAGGATAACATCAGAGACCGAGTGGACTGCTACAACCGTTGAAAATTCTGGAGTGGAAATGATAGCATATCACGATGGACTTTGTGGTGGGACTTCCAGTTACTCATAAGGGATTTGATCCAATCTGAGTGATTGTGGATCGTTTGACAAAATCTGCACACTTTTTACCGATCAAGATCAGGTATAATTTGGAGCAGTTAGCCAAGCTGTATGTTAAGGAGATTGTGTGGTGTCGGTATCTATTGTGTCAGATAGAGATTCGCGCTTCACGTCAAAATTTTTGAGAGGTTTGTAGGAGAGATTGGGAACATAATTAAGGATGAGTACTCCATATCATCCCCAAACCGATGCGCAGAGCGAGCGAATTATTCAAACGCTTGAGGACATGCTTAAAGCCTGTGTTATGGATTTGGTAGACTACTTTAGAAGCAATGTACCTATAATACTATCTTGTGTTGTATTAGAGATGGAAGATGTAAATAACTGCCATATGTACATTAAAGAATGCCTTAAATGATTTCACTTTAATTGTGTGTTCAAGCACCCACATTAGACCACATCGCACTTCAAAAGTGCATCACAAAAGCCACCCAAAACAAAAAAAAACACACACACAAAACACATTGTGCTTTGCAAAAACTGAATGAAACCAACATCATCTGCTTCGGTAACTAAGAATGTATTGCTTCTCCTTCAAAGTCAACAAAAAGCTAGACAATAGGAAAACTAGCCAATAACGGATCCCTTTACACAGTACTGGGACTACCTATGTAGGGTTTAGGAGGAATAGACTAACTACAAACGTAACAAACCTAATGTTTTGCATATTTCTCCAAGTATAGCTACTCTAACACTATGACTCAAACATAAGTTGTCACACATGGCAATCAAGTATACCCCTTTTAACTAAAAGCAATACAATATGAAATTACACAAAGTCATAATGAACAAAAAAAATTAAGCTACATAAAATTGGAAAATACATGTTTGCAAGAAGGCAGATCAGACATAGATCAGTAAATATGTCAAACCATGGTCATCAGAACTGGCCAGTCCAGCGAAATGGACCGATTGGTCCAATCGGGAACTGGACTGACAACCGGTCCGAGTCTCTAAAAGTACCAGAAGTTGACACGAAAAGTAAGGCAACTTTAGATATCTATTTCTGAATTTGGAATTTTGAAAAAGTGAAAGGTATAGGGGAGGAGAAGGAAGACAAATATCAGGCTTAAAGTAAACCAAACAGCATCCATATGACAAACTTAACTCAAGTTAAATAAATTTGGTATAGTGTAACACTTTTACCAAATTTCCCTACTATACATTTCTTCACATTCTGTAAGTGTCCTAAACATCATTATACCATTTAAACAAAAATTATACAAGCAAAGCTAATTTAGTGACCTTGATAGCTCCCGTTTCATGAAGCTCAACACCAACAACACCCAAATTCAGCCTCTTTGTGTTAGGGGATCGACCTACATTTGATAGAAGAAGACTGCTAAAGAAATGGAAATTATATTGATATATATATATAGTAATAAAACTGAACTGAAAAAACACCACCACCAATAACAGTCGGTCGTTGGTGTAGCAACATCCATGACATAAGAAAGGTACCTATAAATAAGCATTATAGATGTGTGTATCAGAAGACTCATGGCTTTGACATCACATAATTCACATCCTTCAGTTTCATACTAAAACATTTGTCACATTATTTATCTTTGAAGCATGTGATTTGATAACAATATAAATTAGCTATTCTGGCACTCTACATAGATTTCCTTACTCTAATTATTGTTAGTATAATAGTTACCTACAAAAAATGAGTAAAAGAATAATGTGCTCACTAAGAGGTTGATAGCTAACAAACATTTATTTTCAAATCAAATACAAGGAATTTCAAATTCAAGAAGTATTACAAGTAAACAAATAATGAAAATTGCAATAATTTATTAAAAGGTTCGATGTGAGACCATTACCAAAAGTGTAATGTTGGACCAACAAACACCAGCTCCAAAAATGTAAATAGAAATATCCTCTTCAGGTCTAAACATAAAGTATTCAACTGGAATGACATAAAGAAAATTACACTACTCAAAATAATTATCAGCAACAACACTTACTATTAAACAAGTAATAGAATTGACTGTTTGTCCCTCCCAAGTTTGATTGTTTTTCTTTTGTATTTGCTTATTGTTTTTCCTTTGTATTTGCTTATTGGTAATGGTGTTGAGGTTCTCTTTAAATGGGATACTTTGGAGTGTGCGTAAGTTAGATTCTAAATGACCTTGTAGGCTTAGTTAGAATATACATGCAGAGAGATTGTTAAGACTGAATGAGAGAAATAAGAGGGGCAGGGGACAACAAATAGCATTCTAGATTATATAACTTCAAAAGTAAATTTTTTTTTAACAATCATCGTATTGAACCCTTAACACTTGAGACAACAGCTACTGTATGAGATTCAGCATAAAGTTAACAGCTTTAACAATGACTAGCATTATCTTACGGGTAAAAACTGACTTACTGATTACCTAAATACAATGCTAACATCCCTTGCCATTTTCTTCTCAATAGGAGTGAATAGCACAGGATATCTAATGTGACGCCCCGAGATCCCGCCTTCCTTAATTCTATCCGATTATCTCTGGATATCATAACCATTAACTTTAAATCCATATTAACCGGGATCTCGTGCGTCAAACTTAACCTTTAACTTTAAAAACCAATCTGTTGACCATAATACGGTCCATTTTTTTTTATTTTTTTTTAAACTTTATCTTTGTTTAACTTATATTCCTTAAACCTGTCTCAGGATCGCAACGTTCACTTACCCTTCATTAAACTTAGATCAAACAATTACTAATGGTGACCGAGTCTATTTCATTTCATACACAAATATATACTCATCAGTTTCATAACTTGTAAACAAAATTTCTCCATGAACCATTTATATTTGGCCCTGTTACTTATACCTGTTTACATACATCATTCATCATATATATACCATATATCATCATGTCTGCTTATAACTAATCTATACATATGAGTTTATTACATTTAAAACTCAACCTACCATACAACAAACTTTACCTCATTACAATCTCTACTTAAATAATATATACATGCTCATTAGCTATATAGATATACAAATCATACATTCCTTTCTATGATTTAGGTTGAACATTTAAAACCAAACTGTTACATGATTCCTTCAATACAAATGTACATATATTAAATTTGTTCACGCTTATCCATGCAATCACATTCTATTACCTTAGCTTCACCAGAACCTCCGGCCTTCTCGTACTTTACCTGAAATGTTAGTCATAGCAAGGATGAGCACATAGGCTCAGCAAGTTAATCAGATAACACCTTACATACTTACAGTTTATATCCATGCGTCATGCATCCTTTACTTAACATGATATGCTTAACGTCACGTAATTCATCTAGCAATTAAACCATATAGTTGCACATTGGGCACATTACAACTCATTTACTATCACGTAGTTCACATAGAAAATCTATAACACTTAAGTCTGAAGAACTTGCTAGTACGCTTTATTTTAACTTAACCTTTATTGCCTCGCTCGGCCATTTAACCTTTCTTGCATCGGACTGCTATTTCGAACGTTATCTGTAAACATACAATCTATTTACATCATTATAGGATCATAAATCTTTACAATCTCAGTCAAACTTAACTTATAATTGCACGACCATTCGTCTCAAATCATTTCACCTTTGGTGTATTATACCTTATGTAAGTTTATAATACACCCTAGCTCGTTCCCGACCTTTTCACAACCTTAAACATACTTTGGCTTAGCTTTAGGCATGTTATATTATGCCATTCATGATCTCGTTATACCACAACACCCTTTTCATAGTCTATTTTTATCAATCTAGGGTTTATATAACTTATCTCTATCATTTAGTATTAAAACATTTTATTTTGGGTCAAAAATAATATTTTTCTAAACTCTGCTATCCGTGACCTCGGCTGGATTTTTGGTCTAGAATCCATGGCCCCGGCCGTGACCTCTTAGCCAAATCTAGCCCCGGCCGCGGTTTACCCACAAAAATCTGGCCCCGACTGTGGCCCAGAAATCTAAAATTTTGATTTTCTCTCCTGCTTTGCTGATTTTTAATTCTTTAACCATACATCCAATTGACACCAAATTTGGTACACATGTAGACCTCATACCATAGTATTTTATGAAATTTTCATTTGCCTCATTTGGATCTTTAAAATTAGAGATACATTTGCCCATAGGAGGGTTGTTTAACTAACTTTCAGACTTAGAATTTTTCAGAACTTCAAAAATTCAACTTTTGCAACTTTGTGATTTTTGGCCATAAGCTTTAAAATTCCATTCTGACACTTGACATAGCTCACATACATCATATATGACATTTCTCAACTTTCAAAACCGTAAAATTTCGCACGAGGCGATTTTTGTCCAAAAAAATCCATTTCGATTTGAAACGATCGATTTCGATCGTTCGAATCGCCAATTCATTCAAATTGAAATCCGTTGATTACCAAATCAACTCTAACATGTGTAATATCATAAAACATAAGTGTTTGGCCTCATTTCACCTTTAATTCCTCAAATTTTTCAAAAATCACCTTTTGGTTGGATTTTCACTAACTTTTCCAAAATTTTCATTTCCAAAACTTAACCTCCATTACAACTCTTGACTCTATGCACCACATAGGCAATCTTATACATATTTAACGATTTCATAGGTCCATATAACTTCCGTATGCACATTCTAGTGCACTTTACGGATTACAATTTGGTTTATCCAAAAAGTATAGCCTAATATTCAAACTTTTCATACCAAATCATATTTCTTAACCATCAAAGCATTTTATATGTTATCTAACAAATTAATATGCATGAATCCAACATGTTCAACTCTCTAAACTAAGTTTTCATCAAAACCATCAACTTATTACACATAATTATTTACAAATCATGATTTCTATACATGATTATAAGCATGTTTGCACATAAAATCTATATCCTCAACTATAACCCTTAGGGTTTCACATGAATCCCACTCTTAACATATAATCTCTGAAAATCTCTACATCTAACCATTAATTCATGCATGGCTACCCTTGTTCTTACATAAAAACATATAAAAGCTAACTTTTAATGCTAAAACTCATTTATACCTTCTCATAGCTCATTTCCTTCTAGCTTTGAACCTTAATAAGGTTATGTGCTGTGTGCTCCTCTTTGAAGGCTTACCAAGCTCCTCTTGTATATTTTTCCAGCAATCTTGCATGCTTTTTGTCAAACCCTAGCCTTCTTCTCTCTTAGCTCTTCATTCCTTCTAGCATCTTCAAATGAGAAGTAAAAAATGAACCCAAAATGCTGAAAAAATGATATACATATATGTTTTATATATATCTTCCAACACTTAATCATATATTGGTTAAGTTAACTCATGCTTAGTTGGGTAGTTATGTCATTTCACATGGCTAGTTAAGGACATAATGGTCATTGCACCATTTAAGGACACCAAGGTCATTTTCAAATTTGTTAAGGGCATCTTTGGTCATTTGTCTTAAAAATCTAGAGAATTAATTCTCTTAAATTATAACTTATCCATTTTAATCCCATTTTGCTCCAAACTTGTTTCATCACACTTGAATTTAATTCCATCATCAAATACACCATAATTGTCTTGTCCCAAATCTCTTGTCACACCTCAAAATGCCAATTTAATTAATTAATAATAATTATCATAATTCACCATAATTACTAATCTTTACATATCATATCATTCTTAATTTTTTACGAACCATTTTTGGTTTCATGTTCCATAAAATTTCAATATCCGACAACTCAAAATAGTCATAATACTCATTTTTTCCATAAATTGCTTCCTCGAGAAGCAAACCTCGACCGGATTACCAAAATCCATCGTCATTTAACCGTATTTGCTTATATATCACTTTACGATGCTAACGTCATTTTATTCGCTTACATAACACACATAATACCAATTCGCAACATGCTTGCATACGACTTTCTTCCTACACATTCTCAGGGTATTACTTTCCGTATTTACCTCTCACAACTATTAATTATCTCCTTTCAATCATATAAGACCACTTCCTAGACAATTCTCTATATGTACTTATCAATACATAATATTCCATAAATTTTAATATACCAATTAGGTCAAACTGCCATTTCTTTTCTACACATACAGCTATATGTTACATTGTCCTTTCTCATACTCTCGCCTCATCAGGCCTATTTCTTAAGCTTGCTACCAATATTCACAACTAAAGCATTATTTTAATATGCTTTCTTCATTTATTACATATAATATATTCATAAACATACATTTATCTTATTACAAACTGACACAACCAGTGTCCTATCATAATTACATCCTAATTGCTTCACTATAGGCATTACAACAATCATTCGTCCTAAATCCGTTATATTATTATTCAATCATCAACTTCATTTTCATTATAATTTCATGATCTGCACATCACTATTGTACTTTAAATAGCAACTAATCTTTGTACGTTCTATATACATTATTACCGATCCAACCACATAGGTCCTTCTTTCACACAGGTTATTTATAGTACATTGCTCACATAGTAATAATTCATATTCTTAATTATTATTACACTTTCTATCATTCATAACTAGGTTTTATCGCATAATCCTTACTTAATTAACCATAATCCTCATTTGAAATTTCTGTAAAATCCTGGGGTGTCACATCTGACTTGACAAAGATAAAAACTTCATATGTAGTTTAAATGCACTTCAAACTTAAACTTAAACATGAAAATGTCTTTTCGATACATCTTGAAAACTGTGTAGATATGACAAGTAATATTGTTTGAAGTTAATGTTCTACGAGATTTTTGAAATAATCTCAAAATTTTGGAGTATTGAATATAAAAGATAATTAGTGGGATACATTTAAGTAAAATTTATATATTAAAGATTTATTGAAAAAAAGTATTTAAGTTTATGTTTCAATTTTGAAATACCAAAAGGTTTGTGGGTGCATAATGTTTGACTAACACGTGAATCTAGGACCTCTTTTTTAGCAAGGTGTGCGCTATAGTCTGCTATATAAATTAGTAATTATAGTTAATAAAAAAACACACAAAAATCTTCACATGCCATTATAATTTTTCTCATCATTTTAATTTAATAAATCGTGTAAACAAACTAGACAATTAGCTTGAAAATTCAGCATAATAAGATGCTATCATATGACCAAGTGAAACACATTTTTGGCTCCCAACGTCAAAATTGTTTATGACTACTTACTTACGTAAAATCAAATCAAATAAGTAATTATAATACTATGTCTTTGGATAATAAGGCAAAAGTGATCTGATAACTAGTTCAGCTCAGTAGAGTTGTGTATGAAGGGCAGTTTAGTCATATTGGAGGAGTTTCTAAAAATCTTGTTGAACAAAACATGGAAAATAATTCCTACTTTGGGCTAAATAAATAGGGCATATTCATATGTGTTTAGCATAGTTAGTAACCAAGGCTGCAGCTACAAAACATTAACATAAGTTAACAACATCATCAACCAAACAAAGTCTAACATTGAATTTAAAGGTTACCCTGTATAATTACATGCTGACATACTTATTAGAGGGTGGGGGAAGTAACAAGATGTTTTTCTAACTCTACAAGAATCATTGAAGTCCCTGAAATGGACACAATAACTAATTAAGAAACTATAATAAATACATTTTGAATAATGAAACATACAAGAAAAGGATACATAAAGAAATAATGTTTACTGATGGACTAAACCTTCAAGGAAACATCACATCTGTAGTAATTCAAAAAAAAATGCTACAATAACCAAAGTAATCCAAATACTAAATATAACAATTGATATAGGAAGTTCTAATTCCACACACCTATTGATATTTCTACATTTAACATTAGTTCCCATAAAAATTTGTAGTGAATTATTGATTTAACCATGTTTCACAGCCAAAAAAAGGAAGGAATCTCTTTTTTATTACTGTAGCACGACCTCACCAATACCTAGCTAAGCAGCCATATACTTCTAACCCTAACGCCAAGTGGGTCTATAGGGGAAGTGACGGATATGTGATATGTAATATGTGGTGATAATGACATAAACGAAAGCAGGTGCACTCAAATTTTGCTATTATTTTTGTTTAGGAAAAAAAGCACAATATGGGGATATCATGGTTAGACCAACCACAACCAACTACTATGGCAAAAGTATTTCATTACTGCCACTTTTCATTTTTCACTTCACCAATTTCATTAATGACAGTTTTGTCATTTTATATTTCATAAAAAAAACTACATAGTTTTATTTGCGTGGGTATATGTGTATATATATCAAAATATTACAATCATAGCATTCTGAGAACAAGAATAAATTCGTGCTTTGAACATCTTCTAACAATATAGACTGAAGAGCAAAATCATCTGATAAGAGAACAAATCCCTTATTTGCATCTTCATTAAAAAATAAGCAAACCTTGACCTGTTTACAGAAATTCAAGCGAGAACTTTAAAAAACATGGTAACTTTGAATTGAATCACTATTCACTAACAGGAAAGAATGTACAACTCCAAATGCAACAAAGTTCTCTCCCTTAAACATTAATGGCCACTCCCATAAAATAAGGTGAAAGAAATCCCAAGTATTCTCAATCAATTTCAACTAACTATGATCTTATTCACATGCAAAAGAAAAACACAAAAAGAACACCATATGATTCTATGTGCTAAACAAGGCTAATATGAAACTCCCTTAATTACATTGTCAAACCAACACATAAAAGAGTAATAAATCTCCAAATATATTGTGATACCCCAAGATTTTTGGAGTAATTCCAAATAAGGATTATAATGAATTAAGTAAAGGTTAGCATTTTAAAACCTAATGTTGAATAATAGAAGTATTAAGGAATAATTTATGAAATGTGAAGAAGATTTATATAAATTAAGAAGAGAAGGTTGAATGTACAGAATATAAATGATGTGTAATAGAGAATATGACATAAGTGAACTGAGCAAGGGTAAATGCGATTAAAGAAATGAAATTTTTCAGAGAATGAGAAATTATCTTGATATGTACCTCAAGGAAATGAATTAAAGTTTTATGAATAAAATTTTTAGAGAATTATGAAATATAATTTAGTTAAGAATTGAATATTTTGATAGTTACGATTTTTATTGGGATTGTCCATAGGAGTTATGGATATTAAAGAAGTAAAATATGATTATTATGAATTTAATTGTTATTCATCAAGATAAAGATATAACAAAATGCTATAAATAAAATACGTATGATTATTACGGTAATTATGATTCCGAGGACGGAATCTGGTTAAGGGGGGAAGAATGTGAGGACCTGAATTTTCGGATTTACTTAATAATATTAAATGAGAATTTAATTGATAAAATTATCAAGGTTGTTAAATTAATTATTATTTTATGTGGTTTAAGGTATGTGAAGGAATTTAATTGGTAAATTAAATCTGTGCAGAGATTTTGATAAATGGTATTGAATTAAAGTAATTGAAAAGTAAATAAATTGTTTAAAAACAATTTATTAAGAATAAGAGAAATTTCAGATAAATGTACATTAAATTGTACAATTAAATTGTTATGAAAATACAGAAATAATGATTTAATTGAGGTTATGTGGTAATGTGAAATATATGAAATTAGCTATGTATATATATATATATATATATATATATATATATATATATATATATATATATATATAAATGTGTATGTTTAAGTAATAATTATAAATTTCAGTAATTATGAAAATAAAGGGATTAATAATTAAATTAATCCGAAAATTTATGAAAAGCTAATGAGGAAGTTAGTAAAATTATAATTGTTGATTTTAAATTTAATTAAGAATTATGGAGGAAGTTTAGAAATTAATTGAGAAGGAAAAGTAATTATATAAATTATATAATAATAAATTATATAATTTATATAAGGAAATTAAAATAAGGTATGAAGAAAATAATAATTATATAAATTATATAAAAATAATTATATAATTTATATAAGGTGATTAAATGGAATAAGGTTAGAGGAAATTAAGAAATTATTTAAGAAAGGAGAATGTATATATATAAATTATATAATATTAAATTATATAATTTATATATAAAGAAATTAATGTGAAATGTAAAGAAATTAAATTAAATGAGGAAAAATGAATGTTTTAATTCATTAAAAATTATGGTTATGTATAATTGAATTATTATGACTTTTATGAAGGATAATATTTTAAAAACGTGAACATATTAGTGTAACATGTTGTTCAATTAACGAAGTGAAAAAGTATGAAAACTAATTTTTTATGTTGTATGAATTATTTTATGATTTTTGGATGTATAAATTGCCTCATATAATTACATGCATGTTATTATGCGTGTACAAAATTTGTCATATAAAGTACCCAAAAAGGGTATTAATATTATTTATAATTCATGTTATGAATTTTGGTACATTAAAATAATTATTTTACATACATTATGTAAAATAATTATTATACGAAATAATTATGTAATGTATTAAAATATGTATGCATGTACAATTTTTATACAATCCGGAAAAAAAAAAAAAAAAGTGGGGAAGTAATATTCAAAGTCGGCGGATGTGTGAGCTTCTTTAAATTGACTAAATGTGGTATGAATGAAAAGAAATTATATATATATATATATATATATATATATATATATATATATATATATATATGTGTGTGTGTGTGTGTGTGTGGATATATATCAAAGGAGGTAAGAAGAAAAAAAAACACACACAACTAAATATCCTTTTATCTCTTCCCTCACCATACTGTCGACGCCATCATCCGAAATCCACTGAGGAGAAGAAAGAGAATTTTCATATACTCTGATTTATGCCACCAAGAAGGATAGCAAGTGCAAGAAAATAATTTTTCAAGTAATATGAAGGTATAAAACTATTTTAATTGATTTAATTTAGTTTTTATTTTGTTGATTAACTAATTTTGTAAAAAATTAGTAAATACTTAAGATAATTGTTGTTTACCATTTTTGGATGTGTATATGTGGATTATATGATGTTTAGAGTAATTATTGTGGGAAAAGTTGGATTAAAAATAGGAAAATTGGAATTTAAAATGAGTAGTCCGAACAGGGGCAATTCTGTCCATTTTGGTGCAGAATTTGGAAAAAATTTCTTCTACAAAATTGTAGATAATTAAATTTCGTGTGGAATGGACTTAAGATTCATAGTTTTTGAATAAACGTGCTAATTACTGTGAATTTCAGAAGTTTCAGTGCATTAAAATTAAAATTTAATTACTAAAAATATTTTTGTGCTGAAATTTGTTCTAGACAGCATTACTGTTATATTATTCCAGAATTTGTGAAAATTTTTGGTAATTTATTGAAGAGCATGGTATTTATTGTATTTTTAAGGCTATTTAAAGTTAATTTAAAAAGAGTGAAAATTCATAGAAAATTCTATGAATGTTAGAAAATTATGAAACTTGGTGAAAAATCTTATAATAATATAAGATAAATATGGATGATGTTTGGAGGATATAAAAGTATGTTGTATTATTATTTCTATTTTAAAGCTATTAAATAATAGTTTTATAAATAGAAATAATTACATAAAATTGTCGGATAATTCAAAAAATGTAAAAATGGGTTGAAAAGTCCAGAATAATATTTTGGAGACTTTGAAAGGTTTATTAGACTCGTGAGATGTTAGGATGTTATGGATCGTGTGTTGACTGATTAGAGAACGTAAACGATTAAGTAACGAAAAAGTTACGATAAAGGCAACGTTGTGAAAGTTTAGTAGAATAATTTAGAAGAATATTATTTCTCGAACGAGCTTATTGATTGTGATATAACCTGAGTTTGATATATAGGTTATGTGATGAATGATAAAGATCACATAAATGTTAATTGACGAACAAGGCTATATGTGGGATGTTGTAAGTGTTACGTACTGAACACAAATCGAGGCAAGTTCTTCAGTCCTTAAATATTAAATGTTAAATGTTATGATATGTAATTCTTGTTTTAAATGCGTACAAATGACGTGTTATGTGATACATGATTGATGTGGCCACAATATGTACTTTGTGAAAGGCTATGAACATATTTGAGATATAATGCCTGAATAGAAGCACTACATGTGATGTATGACACACACCAAGCATATTAAGGTATGTGCTACGTGAAGCATAAACTGTTGAACTTGCTGAGCCGTTGTGCTCATTACTTGCTTAATATACATTTTTGCAGGAAAGAAATGAAATTCAGGATTATCATATTTCATTAAAGATGGATTGACCTAAGAGGTTGTAAACGTAATTGTATTATTTTCATATTATAATCCAATGTGGGTAAATTTGCTAAGTTTACGTTGATGCGTTGTATATATGTATACATGCAAAATTGGTCCAGATAGGACAAGTAGAATTAAAATATGAATATGATTGTTTAATGTAGTTGGTATGAAAGAGATTATTATATGTTTAATTATGAATGAGGATACAAAGAACTTTTGTATGGATATAAATGATATTAAATGGTTAATGTTGAGCGTTATGACACTTGTAATAGAAAGAAAAAGTAAAGGTTGCGATCCAGGGACTAGGATCCAGATGAGGATTTTAGATATCCAAATATTTTAATACAATGATTGAGAAAAGAAAAAGAAAAGTGAAAAATTTATACCGAAAATTTGGTAAGTGATGTCTGTAAAGTCAATTTAATGGATTAAATAAGGTGATTAAAGATTTATTAACGAACCGAAATTTGGACGTAAGAAAGATAATGTTTAATAATTATGAAATTTAAGGGAATAAAGTTGGTCGAATTTTGGGGTCGTTACATATTCAAATAATCAACAACAAACAAACTAGAATTGGATATTCTACTCCACCCATTATTTATTTAGATAATAGGGAAATGCCCAAAATCATTCAAATAGGTAGTTAATCCCACATGGGTAGTTCAATTATTGCAATAAAGAACAACACCTTACAAGAATGAAATCATTTGCAAGAACAACAAGATTATTTACATGGAGCATGTCATTAGTTTAAGTTAGTTTCAAGACTCCAACACATAGTTATTCTCTTACTTTGAAAACAATATCTTGCATAACCAACTTAAATATCAGTCCTTTATAGTTTACTTATCAAAAAAATTCCATTAATCATTATGGTTTATAATACAACGTTTAAAAATCAGTTTATTCTTGTTGAATTTAGTTTTATATATGTATACATATCATCCATGAACTTTTAAAGCTTTATCCAAGTTAGCAGTTAGAAACCAACACTTAGCATAACAAGACTTATAAAGTCATTTCCTACACGATTAATAACATAAATCAGGTTCATTTATAACACCTATGCAACCTCATGACTCTTTCAACATTTAAACATTGAAAACAGTAAAACATGACCAAATTTGTTCTCTCAGAACTTGTGTCCAACATGTGGTTTGTAGTCATTAAATCACTATAGATAATAATCACATATGACACATATGAACACAGATCTCCACCATAATCCCACCCTTATGGCTCTTGGATCCATCATGATCCCCAACAATCAACAAATATGTGAGGATCCGAATTTTCATGATTTCTTTAATAATATTAAATGAGAATTTAATTAACAAAATTATCAAGTTTGTTAAATTATTGGTGAATTATATGTGATTTAAAGTGAGTGAAGGGATTTAATTGGTAAATTAAATCGGTATAAAGATGATGACAAATGATGATTGAATAGAAATAATTAAAGAATAAATAAATTGTTTAAAAACAATTTATGAAAAATAAAAGAAACTTTGATGAAATTATTGATATTTAGAAATGGTTGTGGAGGTACAGAAATTAAATGGTGTTATGTGATAATGTGAAATATATGATTTAGATATATATATATATATATATATATATATATATATATATATATATATATATATATATATATATATGTGTGTGTGTGTGTGTGTGTGTGTGTGTGTGTGTGTGTGTGTGTGTGCGTGTTTAATTGATAATTATAAATTTTATTAATTATGAAAATTAAGGGATTAATAATTAAATTAATCCAGAAATTTATGTAAAGTTAATGAGGAAGTTAGTAAAATAATAATTAGTGATTTTAGATTTAATCAAGAATTATGGAGGAAGTTTAGAAATTAATTGAGAAGAAAAGTAATTATATAAATTATATAATAATAAATTATATAATTTATATAAGGAAATTAAAAGTAAGGTATGAAGAAAATACTAATTATATAAATTATATAAGAATAATTATATAATTTATATAAGGTGATTAAATTAATTAAGGATGGAAGAAAATTTTTATGAATTGTAATTGTGTAAAATGGATATTATGTAAAAAGGGATAATATAATTATATGAATTATATAATAATAAATTATATAATTTATATAAGGAAAGTTAATATAAATAGTAAAGAAATGGAGAATAAATAAGGAAAAAGGAAGATTTTAATTTATTAAAAATTATATTTATATATAATGAAATTTTTATGATGTTTATGAAGGATAATATTTCGAAAACGTGAACATGTTAATGTAACATGTTGTCTAAGAAACGAAGTGAAAAATTATGGAAAATAATTTTTAGAAGCAATATGAATTATTTTATGATTTTTGGAGGTATAAATTACCTCATATAATTACATGCATGGCGTTATGCGTGTACAAAATTTGTCAAGTAAAATACCCAAAAAAGGTATTAATATTATTTATAAATCAATTTATGATTTTTAGTGAATTAAAATAAATATTTTATATATGTTATATAAAATATTTATTACACGATATAATTACGTAATGTATAAAAATAATTAATTTTTGCATGCGTGATTTGTGTGGAACGTCCGAGAATTCTCAAAGTCGGTGGTGGCTTGATAAAGTCGGTGGAATTTTTTTATTTTTTTTATGCAAAAAGGGTTAAGTGACTTGAAGATTATAAAAAGGAACAAGAACAAGAAAAGAAAATAGAAAGAAAAAAATAAACAACCAACCATTCTTCTCCATTTCTTCCACCACCGTAGCCACCGACTCCATGGCCACTGAGAAGAAAAATTTTGTGCTATCAAGAAGGATTACAAGCTTCAAGGAAGGTAAAACCATTAATTTTGTTGGTTTATTTTATATTTTTGTGGTAAAATAATTATTGTGGAAAATTAGAAAATAATTAGAATAATTATTCTAAATAATTTTTGGATGTTTATCTATGGGTTATATAATTTTTGGAATAATTTTGTTGGGAAAAATTGGAGCAAAATGGTGATTTTTGGATAAATTGGTACACTGTTCACGGCGGCAGAAGAGGAAGAAGAAAGGATAGCCCGCGCATTGCGCGGGCGTTTTTTCAGTAACAGGTAACAAAACGGCGGCGTTTTGGAACCGGAAGGGACGGGCCGTGCGATGCACGGCGGAAATTTCCAGAAACATGGATGAAACGACGCCGTTTGGCGTCGGCAAAGGGGGGCCGCGCGCCATGCGCGGCCGACGACACGCAGGAAATTACCAGCGTGCCCCTGCCCTTTTCGGTTAATACCGACCATTTCCCTTGACAACGAAAATTACGGTAATGCCCCTGGACTTTCCAGAAAATTTCGGTTATGTCCTTAACATTGCTGAAATTACGAAAATGCCCCTGGGCTTTTCGGGAAATACCGAATGTGTCCCTAAGGGCGCGGAATTTACCAAAATGCCCTCAGAAGTGATTTTAATTGAAATAAATGTTTAAAAATTATAGAAAAATAGTAAAAAAATAGAAATGATGTTTGGGCATTAAATTTAATATTTTTATAAAAATATTAAGTATTAGGGATTAATATTTAAATATTAATCTATTAAGTTTAAAGGTTAGAAAATGATTAAATGAAAATTCGGACAACCAAATGTGCTAAAATTTATCCGATGAGCCGAGTTGTCTGTATTAAAGGTGTTGGATATTAAGTTAAATGAGTATATTAGGGAACGGGGTTAATTTAATTAACCATATTATTTAATAATTGGCCATAGATGATATTAGGTAATTAAATTAATATCATAAGAGGATAAATAATTATTATTTGATTTTTTTATGATCATAGGTTGATCGAGAGAGAGTTTTGAGCTATCAAATAATTAATTGGACATATAGGCAAGTTCTTCAGTACTTTTAAGTTAAATGTTTAACTGTTATGATATGTTAAAACTTGTCAAATGCATAGGAATTATGTGTTATGTGATACGTGGATAGTATCACAACTATGTGTACTTTGTTCAATGATATGAGATATATTGCTATAGTAGAAGCACAAACACATGATGTATGACAAACACCGAGCATATTAAGGTATGTGCTACGTGACACATAAACTGTTGAACTTGCTAAGCCATGGTGCTCATTACTTGCTTAATATACCTTTTTGCAGGTAAAGAAATAAAATTTCAGAAATATCGGATTGTGATGGATTTTGCTATAAAAGGTTGTAAACATAATTATTTATATTTTCAATATAATACTCTAATGTGGATACATTGACAAATATGTATATATGTGTTGTATATAAATGCAAATTAGATCTAGATTGGACAAGTAAAGTTAAATGATATATGATAATTCAAGATTGTTGTTATGATAAAGGATAAGATATATTTGATTATGGATTATGAAATCAAGAATAATTTGTATGTATACGAACAATATTAGGTTTTGAATATTAAGCTTTATGATATTGTTTACAGAAAGAAAAAGTAAAGGTTGCGATCCAGTGACTACGATCCAGATGTAAGGATTTTAAATGTCCAAATATTTTAATACAATAATTGAATTGAGAAAAGAAAAAAATTTATACCGAAAAATTTGGTAATTGTTGATTTATAAAATCAATTAAGGGTTTAAATAAGGTGATTAAAGATTTATTAACGAACCGAAATTTGGACGTTATAAAGATAATGTATAATAAATAAAAGGTTTAAGGAAATAAAGTTTGTCGAATTTCGGGGTCGTTACAAAATAGCTCCCACAACAAGAAGTATAATAATGTACATTAAGACACTAAGACAATTCAACAATATACTATAAATTTTAGGAGGCTCTGTTTAGATCTGAAAATAAAAATAGATCAACCAAGGAAAATCATTACCTAGGATTGTAGACATAAGAGAAACTCATGTTCCAAATAATTACCTAAAATTGCATATTGATAAATCAATCCATACTTCGTCTAAAGACTGAATTGAAACGTAATCGTGCCAGACATAATCGTGCCAAAAGGATTTTTTAGACACATATTGCTATGTCGTATCAAGAGGGAGACGCAAGAGAGAAAGGGCTCGATTTTGTTTCAGCGGTTCAGCAACACACAACTCCTAAATTAGGGACTATCTTCTAAAAAAAAGTTTGATAACATTTTTAAAAAAAAAAAAAACTCTTTTAGAAGTAATATTATATGTAAAATTATTTATTCAAAAATTTAATAGTAAATCTAAATTTAAATTTTAGGATATCATAAATTAATTAAAACAAATTGAAATATAACTCTTTTGTCGAACAAAAAAAGTAATATTTTAACATTTGTAATCTATTCCACAAAAGACGTTATTGAAAATGACCTCAAGATACAATATTATCATTACTAAATTATTATTATAATTTTGTTTATTGTCAATTTACAATATTTTAAATTTTAAATTATTGTAACTTAATATTTTAATTGATATAATTAATATTATAAATTACTAAAAAACTATTATTAAGAATAAAATATCTATTAAAATATTAATTACATTATAATTAAGAACTAATAGTCTCACATTAAACAACTACTTGTCCTTCGTCAAAAGATTAAATAATTCGTAATAATGTTAAATTAAGAGAAAATAGTTCAATCCCAAACATATTTTGGAATATTAAGAAAGTTTGAGCCACATATTAAAGTGCTCATTGGCGAAGTAATGCATTATAGTCAGGCTTGCATGCAAACGAACCGAATCGTTCGTAAACAGGTTAAGTTCGATTCGAGTTCGGTTCGATAAAGTTCGATTTGATTAACTTATTGAGTCGAGTTCGCGCATGATATCGCGAGTAGTTCGCGGGTAGTTCGTGAGATGTTCAAGTCTGAATTATATTTTTACATATTTAATATTTTTAAATTCTAAATACTTTCATATTAAATTATAAGGTTTGTCTTATCAATAATTGTTAAATTTGTAGTAATTTTTAATTTTTATTACTTTAACATATTTTTATTTTAAAAAAAAAATCATTAGAAGTAAACATTTTTATTAAATAATTAATAATGTGTACTTCTTCACCTCTAATAATGGACCTTGAAGATTTGAAATACTTTTGGGATATTAATATTTGATTTTTGATATTTGTTAATCAAGAATTTCTTAAGTACTTGTTAACTTTTAAGTTCTAACTTCTAAGTAATCATTTTTAGTTTTGGATAAATAATTATTACAATATTTGGCCTAATTTTTTGTCGAATTACTTAGAGAAGACATTTTTTCTATTTAAGTATGTTATTTATAGTTTATTTTTTAGATGAATTACTTAAAAACCGTTTTGCTATTAATTTAATTGTTCTTTGCTTTAGTGCATGTAATGAGCTTATTCAAATGTTCGTGAACTTGATCAAGTTCGAATATGTTCATGAATTGTTTGCGAATGAGTTTGTATTCGTGAACATTTAGATATTCGTGAACATGATGTTATTCGACTATGTTCGCGAATTCGAGCGAACAACAACTAATGATCCGAACTCGCACATGTGTGTTTGTTCAATTATGTCGTAAAAGTATTGTATTTTTTTTTACGTATTGGATATATAATAACCTTGGTGATATTGAAGATCTATTTATTCTTTAACTACTTTCATGTTTGCCAGCCACAAGATTTAATTAATATGAATAGGAAAATTCAATTTTTTTTATGGTAAGTTTGTTTAATTTAAATTTTAATTAACTTACTTTCATGTCTACCAGCCACAAGCATTTAAAAATTATTGAATGATATAATAATTTTAATTTATAATAATTTTAATTATTATTTGTAGTCACAACTGAATATTTAGTTAATACTAAAACTATTTAAAAATATAAAAAATTATTATTTTATAAATATATCTAAAATTTTAAAGACATGTTAGTATTTACTGCATGGTCCATAGCCCCTAATACAATCACTATACAAAGGTTTGAAAATATTAATATAAAAATGAATTAACACAAAGAAAATAAAAAAGAAAAAGAAAAAAAAATGAATTCTAATAGCAGCATTATACGTCTCGTCTGTCTCCCTTTATTATTTTCCCAAATCTAAAAAATCCCTCTCATCTGTCTCCCTCCTTTATTTCCCCAAATCTCAAAAGATCCCTTTCCTCTATCTCCATCCTTCATCAATTATTATCACCAATCTAAACTCTCAAAAGCCTTGTTTGTTGTAAACTCTAAAAAATTGATCTAAGCCTTCTTTGTTTTCATCTCTGTACTGGCCTCCTTCTTTCTTAAACCCTAAATCCTCACCGTTGCAATTCAAGCCCTAAATCTCCCATATCAAGCTCTAATTTATCATAACCAGCCCTTTTTGTAGTCACAATCGGCGCTTGCATTCTTAGTTCCTTCATTTTACCACTGCCATATGTTCCCAATGACGATGAAGAGAGTACCTCAATCATAGATACGTCCTAATCTCAGCTCATTCCATAAATCTGCTCAAGCTTCCAGCTTTCTCAGGTATGAAAAACAAACATTTAGCTTTTATATCAAACTTTTTTTACCTATGAAGTGTTTGACAAAATTTCTCAATGAAGACTAATTATGAACACAAAGTAAAACTTGTACCAAATTTATTCTATAAATGCAGGCTTGCTTTCATGTTCTTATCAAGAATGTTAGTAGAAAGGAAGACAAAGAAATTAACATGCATTAAGAATGTAGCACTCCATGTGAATATGCATGACTCATTAGGAACCTGTTAACAACGCAATTTGTGTGTTTTTGTTCCCTACTAAGAAGGGGTAGAGTCTTGTAACCTTTTTATCTATTAAACATTTGGTAGCAAACTGACTATCCAAAAGTTAAGGGTCCTTTTTTGCAACAGTCTTTTTAGCTGCAATATAATGTGAGAGTAATTGATGTAATTATTTGTTTATTTATTTATTACTGGGGATTTAGAACATTTAATAGTGATGTAATCCCCATAAATTAATTAGACTATTGAATTATTAAATAATATTATTACTAGAAATTTTGATTGTGATCAAATCCTCTCTTCTGTGGTAGTGGTGTTTTGAGATGTATTTATAAAATAAAACTCGGGTGCCCTTGCTACATCATCTTAATTGAGGATAAAGTAGAACATGAAAATTAATAATAACAATGTTGAAGAAAAACTTAGAATTTATTTGGTTACATATTTTCCTTTCATCTTTAGGCACAATGCTAACCTACTACCTTCTTTATGGTGGTTAGCAGAAGTAATATATATGTGTGTGTGTGTGTGTGTGTGTGTGTGTGTGTGTGTGTGTGTGTGGACACACACAAAACAAGTCATTTCAAGCCTAAATGAATTTGAGCACTGTTCTTCAATCACTTAATAAACCATCTAAAAAGCACATTCAAACTTGACTTGTTTAAAGAATGACAAACATAAAGTATCTTTTAGACAAACCGGGCATACTTTTACGATTCAAGTTGCAGAGTCAATGTTTCCTGTTATTCAACATTCCTAGAACCAAATATGTTAATGATATGTTATCTTAGGTGTTAGTAGTCAATTTGATCAGTCTTCTTTAAGATTTTCATATTCCTCAACAAGAATTGAACTAGGCATATTCTTATTGAAATACAAAAATTGAGTGCGACATTTAGTTTAAATTGTCAGAAAATTATCATAATATAATGTTATAACTTTGATAACAATGCGTTTGAATCTTCATAAATATATGGTTTAATTTTTGGTTCAATTTAGCTATTGTCTTTGGACTTTCAGTCCTACTGATCTTTGTATTTTACATATATATGATTCATTACTTCTTGCTCATGAGGTAGATTGCATGATCAAGTTCCAATTTCCCTATAGAAGGCCTCATTGAAAATGCGACTGGCTTGCTATCTTTTCTTCATTTATACATGAGATCTGATTGGAATAAAAACTGATATATGACAATTTGGGTTCTCTTCCATTGGAATGATTGGATGATCTTATTTGAATACAATACATATGTTATTACACATGATTGTCCAAAAGTTCTAATTGCTACCAGTATTATTTGCAAATTATTTCATGTTTCTTTTTAAATCTTTAATTTATTTGCATTTCTTTTGGACGTGATAGTTGTTTTTGGTTTTGTTAGGTTGACATTGTGGTCAAGATTACTGCTGGGACTCCAATCAGGAATTTTTTTTTACTAGAGACTACAACTTGTAATGCAACTTGGCTTATACTAGATAGGTAGCCTGTTGCTCTTTTAAGTTTGATATACATGAATCACAATTGATGATGGTGAAAGAATAGATAATTTCTAAACTTTTTCTCTTGTTCCGAATATATTTTCAGTTAAAGAGGAAAGAAAATAAGAGATGAGATTGAGCTATACAGTTGAATTTTATTCCCCTTGGCAAACATTCTCTTTTCAAATTCTCATGGACATATTTTTAACCACCATATGCATTTCCTCAAGTTATGACTTTTCTGAGATAAATTACGTATCCAAGTAAAATTAGCACCCCCCTTCTTTCCCCCCATCCTTCTTTCCCCCCATTTTGAAAATGCATTCTCTATACTTTTCAATAAGTTTGTGTTTATTAGAGTTACATTTGCACAGAAGTTTCTATGAGTTCATTTTTTCTCCCAAACAAATTGAGGCGATAAAGGACCCTCCAAGTGTTTACACAGGGATTAAATAGGCCTATGCGGTGATTTTTAGAATATTGTATATGAGTGATTATAGCTTTGTGAGTTTCTTTATATGCTTATTCATTTAAGAATCTTGTAGACTACGTGGTTAATATTCAAGAAAATCTAGCACACTGTGTCTTTGCATTTTATTTTATTAGACTTTTGACTAATAATCTCATATAAATTGTAGTGATCTGTTTTGTTTAACTCATATAGGAACCAAAATTTGTAGACCGGGAATACTAAAAGAAAAGAATTGGCTCTCGCTTGGATGATATGTACAATAAAGCATATGAAAGTATGTCATAATGCTTTACTCATTAGTTATTTTGTAGTCTTTGCTCCTGTTGATATATTTCGATCTTTGTTGCTTTTCTGTATCTCAATTTGCCACCACCTTGGTGCCTCTTTTATTAGTAAATTTTGACTTACCAACTAGCACTCTTGATGTTAATGCTGATATTTAAATAAATGTTAACTGCAGATTGAGGTTGTTAGTAATTGTATAGCATTGAGACAATCTTGTATGGATATTAAGGACCCTTTTAGCTTTCGTTTCTTTCCTAATTCTACCAAAGTCTTCTGTTTCTGGTTGCTGCTGATTGAGTATCCATGACTAATTAAAACAACCATGCTACCCACATTTGGGAAAGTTATATTGTTGTTTTTTTGCTAATGTTGACCAATTGTTAATTTAATCTATCTGGAAATTACATTTGTCCCATTTCTAAGATATTTAGATGCCACAATAGAGAACTACTATATCAACTGCTCATCATTATATTATGTCCTTATATAATTGAAAAACATTCTTTATTTATCACCCTTTCACTTTTGACAATTTTGTTTTGTAGGTCCAAAAGCTGATGGATGTTACTCAATCAAACTTGGTTAAGAGAGGGAAAATAAGTATAAATGTGCTCTGCCCTTGTAGTTCCAAAAAGAGATACAAATGGTAATTTTGCTTCTCATCTCTCACTAAAGGTTATTTCACTTGGGTGTTTATTATTTTTTGCTAGTAATGAATATTTCCCATGGTAATTGCTAAATGGTGTGACAACTTCTGCTTCCTTGAGTCTCTTGAAATAGCATGTCTTTTGTCTTATCAAACGTGCTCTAATTTCCAAAGTTTATGTATGTTTGTTCAATAGCTAGAAAAGGCACCAATGTATAATAGATAGTATTGTGAATCTGTTGTCAACCTGATCATCATCCCGACATGATGCAAACATATTGCATTTTTTCTGTAAATATTTCATGCCAGATAATGTTTTTAATTAATAGATTTTAAAATATTATATGAATTAAGAAATGTACTATATATCTGTGTGTGTGTGTGTGTTTCCTAATTTTCTTGTGCTTTGCTTGTTTATTACTAATTTTTCAACATGTTTCATTTTCAAATGTTTATTTGCATGGACTTATAGGGATTCCCAAGTGAGTAGAATTTACAATATAGTTCTCCACTTTATGTTTCTGGAATACATGAAGCTACGTCAAGGTTGGTCTAAATTAAGCTTTTTTAGGAATATTGAAGCTAGTAAGCTCGACTTAACAAGTTTGAAGGTCTTCATCCAGTTTCTTCAGTGACACAAACTGTGTTTTTTTTGCTAAATCAGACTATTCTTTTATATGCTTTTGAGAACATATAATGCTATATCATTTTCCAACAGCTATGACTTGCTATTATTTTTAAATATGTGCAGAAAGATTGCTTCTGTTTACCTTACAATATTGGGCATCAAATTTCCTGTATATGATGCGCTATGTTTATGAAAGAAAAAGGATGAAATAAGAAGTGTACTCTCTCTATATATATATGTAAATATATATTTGATTGAAGAACTTTGGCAGCCTTAGACGGTCTATTGTAAAGATGATGAATGATTATGTACTAGATGATTTTATTAAGTTAATAATATTTTTGCCTTTTTTATTTTTGCCATTATTTGCTATGGGGTCATTGAACCAATCAGGTATATAACAAGATTGTCAATTTTTGATTTACGAAAGCGTTGTACAATTAAGGATATAACAACAACTTTTTATACATTTAGCAATAAATTTTCATTGCTAATGGCACTAAAATACAATTTTTGGCAACAAAAAATTAACCTAATAACAACGGGGAGGATATTGTTGCTATACCCAAATGAAAATGCAACATTTATATCGTTGCAAATCATATCAATTTTCATTGCACATATAAAGAAACAACAACGTATAATGCCGTCACTAATCAACAACTTTCATTGCTACTGAAAAATAACTCGCAACAAACATTATTGTTGCTGATTAATCATAATGTCATTACAAAATAGTATAATCAGCAATGAACATCGTTGCTAAAAAGTATATAATCAACAACGAAAACAGGGTTAGGCAACAATTTCTATGCTTTTTTGTGAGGATCCGAATTTTCAGGATTTTCTTAATAATATTAAATGAGAATTTAATTGATAAAATTATCAAGATTGTTTAAATTAATTATTATTTTATGTAATTTAAGGTATGTGATGAGATTTAATTAGTAAATTAAATCTGTACAGAGAGATCATGACGAATTGTGTTAATTTAAAATAATTGAAAAGTAAATAAATTGTTTAAAAATAATTTATGAAGAATAAGAGAAATTTCTTGTAAAGGCACAATAAAATTATTATGAAAATACGAAAATTATATTTAAATGGTGTTATGTGGTAATGTGATATATATATATATATATATATATATATATATATATATATATATATATATATATATATCTGTGTGTGTGTGTGTGTGTGTGTGTGTGTGTGTGTGCATGTTTAATTGATAATTATAAATTTTATTAATTATGGAAATTAAGAGATTAATAATTAAATTAATCCAGAAATTTATAAAAAGTTAATGAGGAAGTTAATAAAATTAGAAATATTGATTATATAATTAATCAATAATTATGGTGGAAGTTTGGAAATTAATAAAGAAGAAAATTAATTATATAAATTATATAATTTATATAAGGGAATTAAAGTGAAATATGAGGAAAATAATAGTTATATAAATTATATAGGAATAATTATATAATTTATATAAGAAGATTAAATTGAATAAGGTTGGAAGAAATTTTTTATTGTATTGGTGTAAAATGGAAATTATGTAATGAGAAAGGAATTATATAAATTGTATAATAAATTATATAATTTATATAAGAAAAGTTAGTGTAAATTGTAATGAAATGAAAATAAATGAGAAAAAATAATGTTTTAAGTTATTAAAAATTATGGTTATTTATAATGGAATTTTTATGATGTTTATGAGGAATAATATTTCAAAAACGAGAACATGTTAGTGTAACATGATGTCCAAATAACGAAGTGAAAAATTACGAAAAATAATTTGTATATGTTATATGAATTATTTTATGAATTTTGGAGGTATAAAATACCTCATATAATTACATGCATGTCATTATGCGTGTACAAAATTTGTCAAGTAAAGTACCTAAAATAGGTTTAAATATTATTTATAAATCATGTTATGATTTTTGGTGAATTAAAATAAATATTTTATATATATTATATAAAATATTTATTACACGTAATAACTACGTAATGTATTAAATTCATTAATTTGCATGCTATTTTGGAACGTCTGAGAAATTGGCTAAGGCGGTGGACTTGGAAATGAGAATTAAAATTATCTATATACTTAAGGTGTGTATATATATATGGAGAGGAAAAGAATAAAAAGAAAAACAAAAGGAAATTAAACAAACATTTCCTTCCTATTTTAGTTCCAACCGAAACCACCACCATGACCACCATAAAACTCTATCACCATCATGGAAGGATCATCTTGGGGGCATCAAAGTGAACAAAAAGCTTCAAGGGAGGTAAAGAAATTAATTTAGTTGAATTATTTTAGCAATTATGGTGATAAATATATTTTGTGAAAAAATTATAAATAATTAGAATAATTATTCTAAATAATTTATGGATGTATATCTATGAATTTTATCATGTTTAGAGTAATTTTGTGGTAGAAAAAGAGATCAAAAATGGTGTGTTGTTGCTTGGGTTGGTGCACTGTTTCGCAGGAAGAAGATGAATTTTGTTAAGGGACGACCGCGCATGGCGCGCGGTCAGTTTTTTTTCGTCCGCCTTAGATGAAACGGCGTCGTTATGGGGCCAGAGGGGAAAGCCGCGCCACACGCGACTGAATTTTGTTAACGGCCGAGCCAAACGACGTCGTTTTGTTGGGGGGGGGGGGGGGGGGGGGGCGCAATGCGCGGTGAAATTACCAGCGTGCCCCTGCCCTTTTCCGTTAATACTGAGCATGTCCTAGACGCACGAAAATTACGAAAATGCCCCTGGATTTTTCGAGAAATTCCGGTTATGTCCCTAAAACTGCAGAAATTACCAAAATGCCCCCAGAAAGTGATTTTTAATTAAAAATTGTTTAAAAATTCTAGAAAATTATAAAAAAATACTAAAAGTATAGAAATGATGTTTGAGCATTAAATTTAATATTTTTGTAAAAATATTAAATATTGGAGATTAATATTTAAATATTAATCTAATGAGTTTAAAATTTAGAAAATGAATAAATGAAAATTCGGACAACAGAATACGCTAAAATTTATCCGATAAGCCGGGTTGTCCATATCGAATGTGTTTGATATTAAGTTATATTAATATTTTATGGGACGAGGTTAAAAATAATTAACCATATTTATTAATAATTGACCCGGTACCCTAAAATAAATCGTCGGGTAGGGTTAATTACAGTATAGATGATATTAATTAACTAAATTAATATCATGAGAGGACAAATAATTATTGGTTGTTGTAGACACCCAAATTTTGCACTTCTCTACTAACCCTGGCAGGAGGGCAAAGTCGTCACTTGACCCGACATGCGAAAAGGAGGGTGGACCCCAACACGAAGCCACCCCAACGATTTACGGTCAAAGCCGCCACAAACGGACAACGAGCATCCGGTCACTTGAGGCAAAGCAAACAGTTGATCCAGAAAACCTGAGTTGATCACAAAAGGCGACTAATGGCCACTACGCTTACGATGTTCGGGGGTCTCCTGGAAGCCAAGCACAGTTAGCAAATTCTATATCAAGTCGCAGCCCTCCGAACTAGCCTCCCAGAACAATATGGCACGTTTCCCAGGGATTTCCGGATTGCAAAATACGAGCCTTCTAGCGAAAAAACAAAAGACCGACATCAGATGCGAAAATCGAGGAAAATATCGGAGCCAGCTGCACCTGCGGCAAAGATCTGAAGATTTAAATCGCAACTTCCGGTTCATTTCTTGGCAGACGCGGACGAAAAAAAGAAAAAGAGAGAGAGAGGCTATGGGAGCGAGAGAAAAGAGAGAAAAAGAGAGAGAAATGTGAGAAATCTTCATTGTTTGTTCAATCTTTACATTATATTGTATCCTATTTCGATTTTCAAGTGTCAAAGTGCGTCTTTCATCATTTGAAATGTGAAGAAATCCAAGTTTATGGCGTTTGATATAGTTAGATCTAGTTCTCATTTCATCTTATTGTTTAAGTTGTTATAGATCTAATATTTGTACATTTGTTGGGTGGATCTACTGTTAGATCCGAAAATATTTGGTGCATTGCTAATTAAGTAGTTTGATTCGGTGTATTTTGAAGTTAGATCCAATGTAGTCAATATATTGTAGATCTATGGATTAGGGACGGTTAGAGAGGATTTATTGCGGATGAAATCTCCTCCTAATCTCCCGATGATATCCTTTTAGTTTGTTTCATAGCTTTTACGTATGTAGCGATTGCGATGCGCTTTTATTGTAAATATGTAAATTTTTGGGCCTTAAAGCGATGTCGAATCGAAAATCGGGTTTAAGGCCCCGTAATAATGAAACGTGCGATTGTGGGCGTTTGGGGTTATTTAGATGGCTCACATGCCCGTGAATAGCCCCAACGCCATTTTAATGCTTGGTTTTTCCTTTTGACGCGAGAAAATGATTTTGGAATGAAATGATAAAGATTTGCATAAAATAAATCAAAATAGGATATTAGATCATCCGTAGGCTAAAATAAAATTGTAAGTGTCGGACGAGCTCTATTCCTATTTGGCGAAGGATTTGAAAAAATATGTTTTACAAAATATCATCGATTTTATTATCGAAACAAAAACAATAAAAATGAACTCTTCGATTAAATCAAATCCTTCGTGCATAGGGTTAACGAGATTTCTGAAGCACTTTCAAAATAAAGTATTCCAACAACATTCATTTAGGCATACACGCACACACACACACACACACACACACACACATTTTAGGATTTAAAAGGATAGAAAAACATTGAGATTGCGGTAACCGTGTTTCACGGAAGTCGGGGGGTGCCTAACACCTTCCCCTCGCTTAAGCAAGCCCCCGAACTCTATGAATCTCGGTTTGCGGACCAATTGAATCGGAGTCACATATGAGCCATTACGATTACGAAAAAAAAATTCGGATGAGTTGGTACATCCATTTCAAATATACCAACTGGTGACTCTGGTCAATTGGCTCATAAGAAAATCGACATTTCGAAACCCCGTCGACACTAAGCCGACCCTTTTCAAAAATCACATCTTAATCTAAAGGCTAAAATTGGAAAGGGACTTTTAATTATTAAAAAACGAAACGACAAAATCCCGGCGTCGACAGTTGTTTTATGATCATAGGTTGATCGAGAGAGGGTTTTGAGCCACTAATTTATAATTGGACGTCAGGCAATTTCTTCAGTACTTTGAAATTAAATGTTTATCTGTTATGATATGTTAATTCTTGTTCAAATGCATACAAATTATGTGCTATGTGATACGTGATTAATATGACAACATTGTGTACTTTGTGCAATGATATGAATATATATGAGATATATTGCTCAAGTATAGGCACAACACATGATATATGACACACACCGAGCATGTTAAGGTATGTGCTACGTGAAGCATGAAATGTGTTAACTATTGAACTTGCTGAGCCATTGTGCTCATTACTTGCTTAAAATAAACTTTTGCAGGTAAAGAAATAAATTTCAAGAATATCAGATTATATTAGAGACGGATCACCCTATAACGTTGCGAATATAATTGTGATATTTTCAGTTGTATAACTCAATGTGGGTAAATTGCAAAGTTTACATTGATGTTTTGTATGTACATATATGTTGGATCCGGATATGATGAATAGACTTAATGTATGAACTGTAATAGTTCAATATAATGGTTACGATAGAAACTATGATATGTCTAATTAAAGATTATGAATCAAGGAATAATTGTACGGATGTGAACCATATTAAATTGTGAATGTTGAGCTTTATTGAGCTTTACAATAATGGAATAGAAAGAAAAAGTGAAGGTTGCGATCCAGGGACTAGGATCCAGATGTAAGGATTTTAAATATCCAAATATTTTAATACAATGATTGAATTGAGAGGAAAAAAAATTATAGCGAAAATTGGTAATTGATGACGATAATGTCAATAAATGAATTAATTAAGGTGATTAAAGATTTATTAACGAACCGAAATTTGGACATTATAAAGATAATGTATAATAAATACAAAGTTTAAGGGAATAAAGTTGGTCGAATTTTGGGGTCGTTACATTTTCCGCATTGAAACTGATCGTTGGCAAAAGTGAACCAGCTGCAACAAAAGCACATGTTCGTTGCCCAAAAAAATAGTCCATTTCATTGCCAATTAGTAGGATTTCGCAACGAAAGATGATTTTTTTTAGTAACGATTTTTTATTGATTCTGCAACAAAATATTTCGTTGCTAAAGGATCGAGACTTTTGCACGAAAGCCAACTTTTGTTGCAAAATGTATTACTTTCGGCAACGGCCAAAATACGTTCGTTGCGGAACAATTTGCAACGCTCATTGCGCAACGACAAAAAAATCGTTGCTAAATCCCTTTTGCAATGAAATTTGGCACCTTTAGCAACGAAAACTAGTTGTTGCTAAAGCCCCATTATGTTCCAGTACTTATTAGAAACATTATTTCTATTCCTATGTTAGACAATAATGATTTTCACATTATAATTAAGAATAATAGTTGTTCTATTTATAATGATAATATTTTGTATGGTACTGACAAATTGCACAATGGACTTTACTTACTTGACTTACATGAAAATATATTACAAATTGAACAAACTAAGAAAAAAAAGAGACAATGTAAATTATACCTTTATGTGGCACTGTAGACTTGGTCATATTAATAAAACTAGATTAAACAAGTTGTATAAAGGTAGACTTTTAGAGTTATCTGATTATGAATCATATCAAACTTGTGAATCTTGTCTCATGGGAAAGTGACCAAATCTCCTTTTAGTGAAAAAAGAGAAAGAGTTACAGAGTTGTTACCGCATGCATAAGGAAGGTATTCATATTTTTTTACTTTCACTAATGATGATTCAAGATTTGGATACGTGTATTTGATGAAATACAAGTCTGAATCTTTTGAAAAGTTCAAAAAATTCAGAAGTGACGTAGATAAACAAACTGACAAGAGTATTAAGATTCTTTGATCGGATCGAGGTGGTGAATACTTAAGCAATGAGTTTCTCAATTATCTAAAAAAAATATGGTATAATCTCGTAATAGACTCCACTAGGTACACCACAATTGAATGGTGTATCTAAAAGGAGAAATCGAACATTGTTGGACATGGTTCGTTCCATGATGAGTTTTACCAATCTTCTAATTTCATTATGAGGTTATGCCCTAGAAACGGCTACATATCTACTTAACAAGATACCTTTTAAATTCGCCACAAAGACTCTATATGAGTTATGGACAGGGAGGAAACCAAGTCTTAGCATGTTAAGATTTGGGGTTGTCCAGCTTATGTCAAAAGGTTTGAAAATGATAAGCTAGAGACACGATCCGACAAGTGAAAATTTGTGGGATATCCTAAAGAAAGTTTAGGATATTATTTCTGTCATCCAACAGATCAAAAGGTGTTTGTTGCAAAACATGTCTTCTTCTTGGAAAATGAGTGTATCCTCAAAGGGGTAAGTAGGAGTAAAATAAACCTTGAAGAAGTTCAAGAATTGCAAAGCACTATGGGTCAAAGTGAGGTACCTAACTAAGTAACACAACCTAATGTACCATAACCTATTCGTAAATCTAAAAGAGTACCAAAGATACCTGAAAGGTATAGATTCATCGTAGAAGATGATGATGAGGTACGCATCATAAATGATGATGATCCATGGAATTACAAAAAGGCAATTAGTAGTAAAGACTCAGAGAAATGCCTAGCAGCCATAAAATCCGAAATGGACCCCAAGTATAGACTTTGGTTATTCCACCTAAAGGCATTATACCTATTGCGCGTAAATGAGTCTTTAAGAGAAAGACTGGAGCAGATGGCAAGGTAAAATCCTATAAGGCCCAACTGGTTACAAAAGGTTTCAAACAAAAACAATGTGTTGACTATGTTGAAACCTTTTCAACAGTAGCGATGCTCAAGTCCATTTGGATTTTTCTTACAATTGCAGCTTCTAACAAATGGACGTGAAAACGGCATTCCTCAATGGAAAACTAGAAGATGATGTATGTATGATATAGCCATAGGAATTTGTTTCAAAGATTGGAACAAATTAAGTCTGTAAACTATAATGATCCATTTATGGATTGAAGCAAGCTTCTCGAAGGTGGAACATTCGTTTTGACGAGACAATCAAAGAGTTTAATTTTATCAAAAATGAGGATGAACCATGTGTGTACAAGAAGGTTAGTGGGAGCGCTGTCACATTTCTAGTATTATATGTTGATGTTATATTACTGATAGGGAATGATGTTCCAATGCTACAATCGATCAAGATCTGGTTCTCTAAACACTTCTCCATGAAGGACTCAGGATAAACATCCTATATTTTGGGGAGAAATATCTATAGAGATAGATCTAATAGGATGTTTGGCTTATCCCAAGGAATGTATATTGATTCTATGATTAAGAAGTTTAACATGGAAGATTTTAAGCAAGGGCTCATGCCGATGGGTCCTGAAATACATCTTTCCAAAAAGCAGGCCCCAAAGACACCTGAAGAGAGATATCGTATGAGTAAAATTCCTTATACCTCGGTAATAAGATCTATCATATACGGGATGATATGTACAAGACCTGATGTTGCTCATGCACTTAGTGTAACAAGAAGATATCAGTCTAATCCTGGAGAAGAACACTGAAAGGTAGTGAAAAATATTCGAAAGTACTTAAGAAGAACTATGGTGGGTCTGATTTGAAACTAGAGGGGTATATAGACTCAAGTTTTCAAACTGACTGAGATGATAGTAAATCCATTTTGGGTTATGTGTTTACCATAAATGGTGGTGCAGTGAGTTGGAAAAGTTTCAAATAGCAAACAGTTGTTGATTCAGTGATAAAGGTAGAGTACATAACTACAAGTGAAGCCACAAAGGAAGCTGTTTAGATGAAGAAGTTTATTGCAGAACTTGTAGTGGTTCCTAGCATTCAAGGACCAATGCCTTTATTTTGTGAAAACACAATAGATGTTACACGAGCCAAGGAACCAGGTCTCATCAGAAATTCAAACACGTGTTACGACGGTTTCATTTGATTAGAGAAATTATTGAAAGAGGAGATGTTATCTTGGAACGTGTAGACTCTCTTGACAATATAGCACATCCATATACTAAAGTTTTAACTCAAAGTTTGATCGTCACTTAAATAAGATAGGTATTAGATACCATGACAATTGATTTTAGTATAAGTGAGAGATTGAAAGTAATATGCACACAAGCCAATCATATTTGATATAAAGTAGCATGTACTTTGTATTCTTATTCATTTATTAATAAAAGTTTATTTATACAAAATTATTTTCTTTATCCATATTTAATAGATGATATTAATTGTGATAAACTCATAGTTGTTGAGCAATACTTTTAGAATCATGATAATGATCATGCTAATGAGATCTAAATTCAAGGTAGCTGAAAACTAAAATTGTTCCTAATCGTGGAATTACTAAAATGAGGATTAGTGAATTCGGATAGATTAGTACATACTATGCTTACTCTTATGAAGATGATGATTGATCTTATAATCACTTTTGTAGAGATACTAAAGTAAGTATGTATGTACTTATTAGAGAATAAGTTCACTGAACATGACTCGCTTAAAAAACACCTAATGGAGTCTTACTTGCCTGTCAATAGGATTTCCTTTTATGATAGTAGTACAAGTGATCCTTTGACTTGAGATCATGATAGTATCTTGTGTATGATGAATTATATTTTGACATATTCCTTAAAACCTTTAAGGTGTATCAAAGAGTATGTTCAGGTATAATAAGTTTTACATGGAGATAGGTAAATGATCAACAAAGAGTCTACCACTTTTAGTAAAATAAGAGAATGTCCTATGCGATTCGATAAATGACAACTCAGTAGTCTTTGGCCAAGGCAAAATGAAAATTAGAAAGTAGTTTCTAATTTACATTAATTAGAGTTATTCATTTGAGAATCGAAATGCGTATAATCAAATAAAATAAGAGTTGGAAGTAATACCATGTCTTATATTTGATTGGGACATTGTGAGGTAGAATGATTGAATTGTACGGTAACTATTCGCTGAATATGTTCTTTTGTGATTAAATGCTAAAATCTATATTATTTGAAAAGTTGTTGATCGCTAAGGGGGTTTACTTTTGTTATAGAATAAATTTTATTTATTTAAATAAATTAAATATTTTAATTTATTTATATAAATAAGATTATAAAAGTTCTAATTAATTTATTCTATAACCGGTTTAGTATGGAGAACCTAAAGGGTCAAATCGCAAAAGAAAAATAATTATTTAAGAAGTAAATGGTATAATGGTAATAATGAATTAAGTATATTTAATTTATACTATGGGGATAGAATAAATTAAATAGCTTAATATTTATTATTTAGTATTTTAGAAATACTAATTATAAATTAATAAGAGGAGTATTATTATTATTATTATTATTATTATTATTATTATTATTATTATTATTATTATTATTATTATTATTATTATTATTTATTTATTTATTTCCTAAATTATTTAGGAATTAATTAATAAGAGTACTCTCATAATTGATAATTAAGTTCCTAATTGATTTAGAAATTATAATTATTATATTAAATTAATTAAGTTACTTAGGAGTTTAATTAAAAATCTTATTCCTAAAGATGTTAAATTAGTTAAGTTCCTAATTAGATTAGGAGTTTAATTAAAAATACTATCCCTAAAAATGTTAGGAGGGTTGACTCAATCTATAAATAAAAAAAGTCTTATTATGGATAGGGGTTACATACACTTCCATAAGTTTTGGGAGAGTACTCACAAGTTCTCTAGATCTAATAAATTAAAAGATAGAGAAAACTAGGGTTTGCCATCACCCACTTCTTGAATTCTTATTCTTCATTGGTGGATCACCTCTAGAGGTCAAACACTTGGGTGACTAACGTTGATCTAAGGAATCTAATCAGTGAAATTCAAGAAAAACACGAAAGAATTGGAGTTGAATATGTACCTGTGAAAAGTTAAAATCTAGAAGGGTATAATTCTCTATCTTCTTCTTGTTAATTAATAGTTATGCATAAAGGTCGATCCTGGATTATGGGTTGTAGCAAAAATTTTAAATTCTGATTTTACCATAATTCCGCTACTTATATGTAATTTGATTGCATGTTTATGGATTATTACAAACCAACATGATCATAATAATCCATGAGGTAAAATACAAGAAGTTACATGTTGATATAACTGACAAGAAGTTGTCTACCTATTTATTTATATATAGTTTGTTGTGTTGCACAAGGTTATATACATTTGAAATATAATCCTTATTCTCACTAGCCAGTCTTTAATTATATTTGTCGAACTATATAAGGAGGGTAATATTATTTGATGAAAATAGTTAGAGACACCATTTTAAATAAATACCTGATTAAATTGGTGCTTAAGAAAATAAATGAATGTTAATGTTGTTATTAATTCACTTAAAGAATATTGCTATGTTTAATTCACTAACACTGCATAACATATTGGATGTTAATAATTTAATCGAACCGAATTGTTCGAATTGGTTAAAGTAATTTGAGAATAGTTCTCAATGCTGAAAAATTATCAAATGTCCTTAATTTTTCTATCATTGCAAATGTTATAGAAAATGCCTATGAGGAAGAGATTGCTACTTATTAAGTAGCAAAATGATGCAACTGTGGCTCAAATGCATCATACTTTCATCTATAAGTATCGAGTTACAGCATCAACACGATAAAATGGATGCACCTACTATGTTGCTACACCTTCATGAGTTGTATGGTGAACAAAGTAGGTCAACTAGATATAAGATATCTAAGGAGCTCTTTCGATTTATAATAACCAATGACACCAAAGTACACACATGTCCCAAAGATGATTAATTGGATTGATCAATTGGGATAACTGAGATTTGTCAAGGATGAAAAGTTGAGTCAAGATTCGATCTTGTGGTCACTCACTGACTCATATTTATAATTAGTCGTGAACTTCAATATTAATAAGCTAGATGTCAATTTAACGGATTTGCTTAATATGTTGAAGACTGTGGAGAGTCAATTTTCTTCCGAGAAAAACCTTACTCGTAGATGAATCTTCTAAGTGAAAAAAGATGGACAAAGGCATTTCTGAGGAGTCAAAAAGGATATAAAGCAAACGAAAGACACTAATTAAAGAAAATAAATAAAAGTGATCCTGATGACAAATGAGTTTACTTTTATTACGATAAGCTAAGACACTAGAAGAACAACTACAAGAGAGTTTCAATACCTAAGCAGAAGAAGCTTGGATGAGTTTTTACTATAGATAGTGATTTGTTCACAATGAAATAGAATTTTATATAAGTTAAGGTTGTACTTAGGTATTAGACATCGGTTGGTGATCTCACCTATGCAAGTTGTTACAGAGATTAAGCAGAAGTAGAAGGCTAAATAAAGGATACAGAATCCTATGCATGGGCAATGCAACAAAGGTTGCTATGTTAGCCATATGTACTTAAAGTTTAGCTTTGCCAACGGACAAGTCTATTAAGTAAGTGGTATTACTTGATAGACTTAGTATACTTGACTTACATGAAAAATATTTTAAATTGAACAAATTAAAGGCAAAAAGATGATATGAATCATACCTTCATGCAGAACTGTAGACTCGATCATATTAATGAAACAAGAAGTAACAAGTTGTATAAAGATGGATTTTTAGAACCATTTGATTATGAACAAATACAACCTGTGCATCTTGTCACATGATTAATATGATTAAATCTTCATTTAGTAGACGTGGAGAGAGATTTACAGAGTTGTTAGATATGGTACACAGTTGTGTGTGAGACTTATGGCAACAAATGCATAAAGAGGGTATTCATTCATTACTTTCAGTGATGATTCTAGATTTCGATATATGTATTTGATAAATAACAAATCCAAATCATTTGAAAAGTTTAAAATAATTCAAAAGTGAAGTACAGAAACAAATGACCAAAAGTATTAAAGTTTTTCGATTAGATCGAGAAGGGAATAATTAAGCAATACGTTTCTAGATTATCTCAAGTGCAATTGGTATTCTCTCATAATGGAAATTGTGATTATCTTAGATGAGTTTTATTAATTTTTCAGTATTCTTCTAGGGTTACACGCTAGAAATGGTTGCATACCTATTAAATAAGGTACCTTCTAAATCCGTCCCTAAAACTCCATATTAGATATGGATAGGGAAAAAACTAAATCTTAAGTACATTAAAATTTGGATTGTCCAACTTATGTCAAAATATTTGAAAAGGATAAGACTGGGACAAGATCTGACAAGTATAAATTTGTGAGATATCCTAAACTAAGTTTAGGATATTGCTTCTATAATCCTATTAATTAAAAAGTATTTTTTGAACCATGCTACCTTCTTGGGAAAATGAGTTTATCTTTGAAGGGTCAGTGAGAGTAAGATAGATATTGAAAAAGTTTAAGAACCACAAAACACTACAGATCAAGTGAAGAAATCTGTCCAAGTAAATAAACCTAATGTACTACAACCAAGTAGTAAATCTGGTTCAGTACCAAAAATACCTTAGAGGTATAGATTCGTCATAATTGATGATGATGAGGTATGCATCATAGTTGTTGATGATCCAGTAAAATACGATAAGGTATGTGCATAAGATACTCAAAGAGAAATGGTTTGTAATGACCCCGAAATTCGACAAACCTTATTACCTTAAATTTCATATTTATTATACATTGTTTCCTTAACGTCCAAATTTCGGTCTGTTAATAAATTTTTAATCACTTTATTTAATCTATTAATTGACTTTAAATTGTCAATTATCAAAATTTTCGATATAATTTATTATTATTTTTTTTAATCATTGTATTAAAATATTTTGGCATTTAAAAACTTTACATCTCGATCTTAGTCCCTGGATCACAACCTTTACTTTTTCTTTTCTTTTCATAATAAATATTATTAAATACCCAAACTATACGACTAAACCTTATTTATCCTATCAGAATCTGAGTTATATATATCTCATGAATTATAAATACTCATTCCACTAATTTAACCATATCCAGTTTCTATATACAAACAAAATATATACATCAATTACAATTACAACTTTAACTGATGTCGCATATAATCTCTAGTCATGATTTAATACTCGTGAAGTTTCATTTTTAACTACAAAATTTATATTATACAAGGAATGAGCACAACGGCTCAGCAAGTTCAACAGTTTACACCTTTCATGCTTCATGTAGCACATAACATAACGTACCCTGTGGGTGTCATACATCATGCATTGTGCTTTTACTAAAGCAATATATTTCATGTATATCATATTTAATTCAGATTAACATTTACCTAAATTAAACATTTAACTATTTCACATATAGTCACATATTTTCACCGAAGGCATATAACAATCATATTAACAATGGATCATATAACACATAATTTTATATGCATTTGAACAAAAGTTAACATACAGTAACAAATAATCACTTAGCATCAAGTACTGAAGAACTTGCCTCGATGTCCAGTTATTAAATTAACGGCTAATAATCCTTTCTTGGACAACCTATAGTAAAATTAATTAAATAATAATTGATTAGCACTCTACTATATTAATTTAGTTAATATAAAACACATTCAATGTGGACAACCCGGCTCGTCGGATAAAATTTAGCGTATTCGGTTGTTCGAATTTTATTTAACAATTTTCTAAACTTTAAACTTAATAGATTAATATTTAAATATTTAAATATTAATCCCCAATATTTAATAGTTTTTGAAAAAATATTAAATTTAATGCCCAAATATCATTTCTATATTTTTAGTATTTTTCTATAATTTTAAAACAATTTTTAAACATTAATTAAATTAAAAATTAATTTTTGAGGGTATTTTCGTAATTTCAGCATTTCAGGGACATATTCGGCATTAACAGAAAATATTAGGGGCATGGTCGTAATTTGCTGAGCACAAGGGACACGCTCGGCATTTTTTGAAAAGTCAGGGGCACGCTGGTAATTAACCAGCAGTGTCGACCGCGCATTGCGCGCCCCTTCCTTCCGCCTACGCCAAACAACGTCGTTTCGTGTACCGTTATCGAAGCCTCTGCACATGGCGCGGCCTCCTTCCTTCCGCTCCCAAAAATGTCGTCGTTTTAACCCGGCGTCCGAAAAAAAATGGTCGTTGCGCAATGCGCTGGCGGCCTTAATCTTTTTTTTTCTTCTTTCCCGGTAACAGAAGCCCCAACCAACAATTTAATACCATTTTTGCTCAAATTTTCCACAACATAATTACTCCAAAAATCATATAATCCTCATATATACATCTAAAAATTATCTAGAATAATTATTCTATTCATTTACTAATTTTTTTCACAAAATTTAATTAACACCATAAATACTAACATAAATCAAATAAATTAATTTTATACCTTCCCTTAAGCTTGAAAACCTTCCTTGAAGCTTGTTCTACACTTGGATGGCACCAAATATTTTCTCTCTTGTGCTGGTGGTGTTCGGGTGGCATGGTGGTGGTGGAAGAAGAGAATAGAGTGAGAGTTTGTTTTGTTTTTTTGTGTGTGTGTGCATGAGCTTTTTTTCTTTTTGTTTCTTTACTTCTTCTCCTTTTTAATAACAAAAGAAATTAACTATTTTGGAGAACCAAAAAAAATCCACTGACTTACCCATGCCACAACCGACTTGGTTTTCGGATAGCTAAAAAATTCAAGCATAATAAATATTTTCAATACATTACGTAGTTATTTTGTGTAATAAATATTTTATATAATGTATATAAAATATTTATTTTAATTCACTAAAAATCATAAATTGATTTATAAATAATATTTATACCTTTTTCAGGTACTTTACTTGACAATTTTTTTACACGCATAATGACATGTATGTAATTATATGAGGTAATTTATACATCCAAAATTATTAAAATAATACATATAACTTATAAAAATAAGTTTTCATACTTTTTCACTTAGTTACATGGACATCATGTTTAATCAACATATTTACGTTTCTAAAATATTATTTCTCATAAAAATTAAAACAATTTCATCATACATTAAACATAATTTTAATAAATTAAAACATTCCATCTCCTCATTTATTTTCCCATTTCTTTACTATTTGGCACACTTTAAATATACACATATAATAATATATTGCACCATTGGTACAATTATATTTTCTTTCTTAATTAATGTACACTTCTTATATAAATTATATAATTATTTTTATATAATTTATATAATTATTTCCTTACCATTTACTTTAATTTTCCTTATATAAATTATAAAATTTATTATTATATAATTTGTATAATTACTTTCTTTTCTTAAATAATTTTCCAAAGTTTCTCCATAATTATTGATTAATTATATAATCAATAATTATACATTTATCAATTCTCTCATTATTTTCTATTTTCTTCTATCCCCATTTAATTGAATTCTCTTATATAAATTATATAATTATTCTTATATAATTTATATAATTATTATTTCAATAATATTTTGCTTAAATTTTCTTATATAAATTACATAATTTATTATTATATAATTACTTTTTCCTCTTAAAATTTCTAAACTTTCATCATAATTATTAGATAATCAATAATTTCAATTTTACTAATTCCCTCGTTAGCTTTTCATTATAATTTTGGATTAATTTAATTATTAATCCATTTATCTCATAATCAATAAAATTTATCAATATAAAAATTTAACACGCACACACACACACACACACACACACACACACACATATATATATATATATATATATATATATATATATATATATATATATATATATACATATTAAATTTATATACCTCATATTACCATGTAACACCATTTAAATAATAATTATTATGCACCTCCATAACTATTTTAAATATTAAAAATTTAATTGTATAATTACATGAAATTTCTCTTATCCTTAATAAATTATTTTTAAACAATTTATTTACTCTTCAATTATGTTAATTCAACACACTTTATCACCATCTCCGTACAGATTTAATTTACCAATTAAATCTCATCAGACACTTTAAAGCACATAAAACATAACAATCACAAATAAATTAAGCAACCTTGATAAATTTTGATAATTAAATTCTTATTTATTATTATTAAAATAATCCCGAAAATTCGGGTCCTCACATGGTTAATGACTACGAAATTCAAAATGGGTCTTTGGAGGATGACTAGAGCATATGGCAAGGTGGAGACTGATAAGACCTGACTAGTGGCAAAAATATTTCATACAAGGTGAAGTAGTTAACTATGATGAAAATTTTCACTGGTAACAATGCTTAAGTTCATTCGGATTTTTCCTACAGTTGTAACTTACTATACAAACTCTGGTAAATAGACGTATAGATGTCCTTCCTCAATCTAGGATGTATATATTGTGACGTCCCTAAACTCGGGCCCCTTGAACCTCGAATTTGGTGTTCACTATTCATATATACCATATTCACTAACCACTACTCAAAATTACCATTAATATACATTACATATGTTAATATCCAACATAATACAAAATACATCTATCACACTCCCAGGGTCATCAACCTTTATACACATATAGCATTACCAGGACAACATTTCCTATCTAAAGTTACAACATGGATTTAAGACTACCGGCTGGGGACCATTCATCAATTTCTTCATTCCGACATCTTTCCCTTGCCTATGTCTTTCTTATCTAAACTCTCAGGTTTTTATATCTTTGTCTGTGACATTTTAAGCAAGTAAAAGTGAGCAACTAAAGTGCTCAGCAAATATAATGAACAGAATAACAATGCATTATGAGGATCATAATTTATATCAACAAGGTAACATTAATTCATTTAAAATGAAGGAAAATAACTGCAGGAATTATCTTTTGAAACATGATAAATATGAATCGTACTGAAGGTCACAAGACCATTGAACATAGGTTAATCAATTTTAATATTGATAACCCGTTTATGTCATAAAGACCATAAAACCTTAAACTCGTACTCGAGGTGATCAACCTCTCGTAAATATGATTGTTCACATCATATTACCGCATATCGCGGATGATCAAAATTTAAAGCATCCGACAAGCTATATCCCCTGAAACAGGGTTGTCCATCTCAATTTCTAGGAATCCGCACCAAAACAATTTGGTTTGGCTCAGCTTTTAACAATAAAGAGTAATTTGAGATTCAATGGTATCAAAAGTCTAGCCGGACAAATGACTTAGACTCATAACCCACCATTTACTTATCAACCATTATGATTCATTAGAAATGACATTTAATAGTGAATGGGAATAACAACAGAGATTCTCAGTTTTATTTGCACAATTTACAACATTAATTGTAATCAAAGTTCAAAAAAATGTAATGATGATGAAACTTAGGAAATGGAATGCAATTAGGATTTTAATGTCTAACATATGATCAAAGAATCAAGGTTAGGGTTTAGGAACTTGCCTCGATGTCCGTTTACTAATTTAACGGCTAACTATCCTTTTTTGGACAACCTATAATAATAACATAATCAAATAATAATAATTTAGTAACCTACGATATTAATTTATGTAATTAGTATCACTCACAGCCTAATTATTCTACCCATCGGATTTATATGGGTGTTTACAATAAATTTTAACCTAATTCGGTTATTATATCTAATTATACGCTTTTAATTCTCATTATTAAACACTTATTATTAATTGGAATTATTCCTCAAAATTGGAAAAATGTTAAATTTAATTTATAAAACATATATATATATATTTCTGATTTTATATAAAAAAAATTATATTTTTTTAATCAATTTTTAAACATTTATTTTAATTAATTTAACTTCCAGTGGCAATCTTGTAAATATTCTGAAAATCGGAACTGGGGCAAAACCGTAATTTCGTAGAAAACTCGCGGTCGCGCATGGTGCGCGCCCTCTCTTGGCCAGCTAAAACGTTGTCGTCTGGCCCTGCACCGGAAAGACTGGCTGCTGCACAAGGCGCGACTTATCATTTGTATTCCAAAACGGCATCGTTTATATGCCGGCTTCAGAAAAAAATTTGGCAGCCGTGTAATGCGCGGGCGACCTGAATTTATTTTTTCTTTCTTCTTCCTGCGTTAACAGTAGCCACCTCAAACAATTTTCCATCATTTTTGGTATTTATTTCCACCATATAACTACACTAAATATCATATAATTCATCCGTCTATATATATAAATTATTTAGAACAATTATATAGTTATTTACTAATTTTTCATAAAATTATTTTATTATCAAAAATACAAAAATAAATCAACCAAACTATTTTATACATTTTCACAAGCTTAATATCCTTCTTTGGAGCTTGATATGCACTTTAATGGTACCAAGCTTTCTCCTTTGGTGGTGGTGGTCGTGTTCCGACGGTGATGGAAGAAGAAAAGATGAAGATGGTTTTGCTTGGTTGTTTGTTTTGATATTGTTATATTATTATTATTATTACTAGTCTATATATACACATAACTTGCACAATTGAATTTATTTGAACTTTTACACTCAATTCCACCGACTTAGTTTAAGTCGGTGAGAAAATACCATGCATACGTACATATTTAATACATTATGCAGTTATTTCGGATAATAAATGTTTTATATAATGTATATAAAATATTTATTTTATTTTCCTAAAATTCATAAAATAATTTATAAATAATATATATATATTTTTAAGGTACTTTACTTGCTAAATTTTGTACACACATAATGACATGTATGTACTTATATGAAGTATTTTATATACTTCCAAAATTAATAAAATAATAACCGTAATTTAATAAAATTATATTTTTCCACGTTTCAGTTTTGTTACATATACATTTCGTAAACATACATGTATTAAATCTCATAAAAATAGAAATAATTCTATTTTATATAAACATAAATTATCTTATTAAAATAAGAGTTACCCATATTTATTAATTATTCCTTATTGACTATTTTATATATTTTATATAAACTATACAATATAATTTTGTATAATTTATATAATTATTAACCTTTTCCTTAATAACTTTATTTTCTTGTATAAATTATATATTACCCTTATATAATTTATATAATCAAAATTCCTCCATACCTAATTATATTTCCTTATATAAAATAAATAATTTATTTCTATATATTTTATATAATTAATTCCCTTCTTAATAATTTCCAAATATTCCTCATAATTATTAATTAATCCATAATCAATAATTTTGACCTCGTTACTTACCTCATTAACTTTTAATTTTATTTAGGATTAATTTCCAATATTAATCATCTTTTCATTAACATACATCATTAAATTAATAATCGTAACAATAAAATATATATATCCATAATTAATTTACGTAATTCACATTACTTGCATAATTTAAATAATTAAAATACGCACATTTTATTTATTTAAACTTTTTACACGTCATAATATTCTAGATATTACATATATGATACATCCAGATAGATTTATCTCCTAAGTTGGAATAAATTAAGTATGTAAGCTATAATGATCCAATTATGAATTAAAATAAGCTTTTCAAGGATGGAACATCCGTTTTGACGAGATAATTAAAGGAGTTTGATTTGCAAAATGAGGGGGTTGGGTATTCTGTTTAGCAAGAACTGGGTTCCTATTTTGCATTGCACTTGCTAGTAAATCTACTAACCTTTGCACTAGATCAACTGGGGCTATTTCTGGTTCTATTATTGTACTTGTCCTAGTGATTTCATTCATTGATTCTTCTTGTGCTTTTCTAGCAGGTCTACATCTCTTTGGCGGCATTCTGAAATATGAACTTTATATTAATTTACATTACTATTTTTATAATGCAGAATTTAAAACTAGCAATTTATATCAAAACATACTTTATAACACTACCATTCAAATATTTACATTAACAGTCAACTATTTTACAACGTACATACCCCAGGTCACACATACATCCTATTTACATATCCTATCTCTACTATTTACATCAAAAGTAGGATTCCATATTATTTATATAAATACCAATATATACATACATATATATATATATATACATATATATATATATATATATATCCCAATACCACCTCACCCTACATTCCATGGATTCATTGCTCTTCTCATTGCATCTTCGTATTCTTGTCTTATAATATTGATTGCCACATCGCAATCAATGTCTCGCTAATATTGACCTTCCTCCACTCGAAAGTATTGAATTCTATGTTGTGCCCTTTCCATTGCGCAATTAAAGGCGTACTCCATATCATCCATTCTTACTTGTTTAGCCCTCGCCTCGTTTTCTGTAAAGCCTACTTGTCTAGTTGCTCGGTCCCAAGCATTCTCAATTCTCGTACGATCTGCCATCTCTCTATTCAACCTATCAACCAGAATCTGTCTTTCTGTAGACAACTCTGTTATTCTATGTTCGGCTTGGGCTAGTTTATTTACTGCCTCATTTCTTTGTTGGGTGAGGACCTGGAGTTCTTCCTCTCTTTGCTGTGACACAACATTTTGAGCTACAACTTGGGCTTCTAACTCATGTACTTGGTGTGTAAGATCGACTACCTAAATCTCTAACCCATTTATAGTGTCTATGACATTGGCTATTAATTCTTCATTTGGGTCTAAGTTTTCATGAGGAGTACCTTCAGAAGATCCTCCTATTCCTTCTTCTTCTTCTTCTTCAATTACTCCCATAGGTTCCTCTGGTTCAACATCTGGTCCATACTCCGACCCTAGTTCAGACACTGGTGGACTAGCAATCACTCGCTCAGGTACTACATGTATATCCCTAACCTCTTCCTCTTCAATCCTAGCCCTACTTGGCTCGCCTGCTTCCGTCATCCTATAAACAACAACACAATAATCCTCTATTAACGTTAATCTAACGATTACATAATAACTTTTAAGTAACACATAAATTATTAACTTTTGGACGTCCTAGATTTCCCCACTTCCCTTTTTCCTTAAACTCGATTTGAGTTGCGCACTTATACCTAGGTTTTATATTCAGGTTTTCCCTCACCTATAGTCTTAAACCTTTCAGCTCTGATACCACCCTGTGACGCCCCCAAATTTGGGCTCCTTGAACCTCGAATTTGGTGTTCACTATTCGTATATACCATATTCACTCACCACTACTCAAAATTACCATTAATATACATTACATATGTTAATATCCAACATAATACAAAATACATCTATCATACTCCCAGGGTCATCAACCTTTATATACATATAGCATTACCAGGATAACATTTCCTATCTAAAGTTACAACATGGATTTAAGACTACCGACTGGGGACCATTCATCAATTTCTTCATTCCGACATCTTTCCTTTGCCTTTGTCTTTCTTATCCAGACTCTCAGGATTTATATCTTTGTCTGCGACATTTTAAGCAAGTAAAAGTGAGCAACTAAAGTGCTCAGCAAATTTAATGAACTGAATAACAATGCATTATGAGGATCATAATTTATATCAACAAGGTAACATTAATTCATTTAAAACGAAGGAAAATAACTGCAGGAATTATCTTTTGAAACATGATAAATATGAATCGTACTGAGGGTCACAAGACCATTGAACATGGGTTAATCAATTTTAATATTGATAACCCGTTTATGTCATAAAGACCATAAAACCTTAAACCCGTACTCGAGGTGATCATCCTTTCGTACCTATGATTGTGCACATCATATTACCGCATATCGCGGAGGATCGGAATTTAAAGCATCCGACAAGCTATATCCCCTGAAACAGGGTTGTTCATATCAGTTTCTAGGAATCCGCACCAAAACAATTTGGTTTTGCTCAGCTTTTAACAATAAAGAGTAATTTGAGATTCAATGGTATCAAAAGTCTAGTCGGACAAATGACTTAGACTCATAACCCACCATTTACTTATCAACCATTATGATTCATTAGAAATGACATTTAATAGTGAATGGGAATAACAACAGAGATTCTCAGTTTTATTTGCACAATTTACAACATTAATTGTAATCAAAGTTCAAAAAAATGTAATGATGATGAAACTTAGGAAATGGAATGCAATTAGGATTTTAATGTCTGACATATGATCAAAGAATCAAGGTTAGGGTTTAGGAACTTGCCTCGATGTCCGTTTACTAATTTAACGGCTAACTATCATTTCTTGGACAACCTATAATAATAACATAATCAAATAATAATAATTTAGTAACCTACGATATTAATTTATGTAATTAATATCACTCACAACCTAATTATTCTACCCATTAGATTTATATGGGTGCTTATAATAAATTTTAACCTAATTTGGTTATTATATCTAATTATAATCTTTTAATTCTCATTATTAAACACTTATTATTAATTGGAATTATTCCTCAAAATTGAAAAAATGTTAAATTTAATTTATAAAACATATATATATATATTTTTGATTTTATATAATTTTTTATATATATTTTATCAATTTTTAAACATTTATTTTAATTAATTTAACTTCCAATGGCAATCTTGTAAATATTCTGAAAATCGGAACCAGGGCAAAACCGTAATTTTGCAGAAAACTGACGACCGCGCATGGCGTGCGCCCCCTTCTGGCCAGCCAAAATGACGTCATCTAGCCCTGCACCGGAAGACTTGCTGCCGCGCAAGGCGCAACTTATCCTTTCTGCTCCAAAACGGCGTCGTTTATATGCCGGCTTCAGAAAAAAATTTGGCCGCTGTGCAATGCGCAAGTGGCCTGAAATTTATTTTTTCTTTCTTCTTCCTGCGTTAACAGTAGCCACCCCAAACAATTTTCCAACATTTTTGGTATTTATTTCCACCGTATAACTACACTAAATATCATATAATTCATCTGTATATATATAAAAATTATTTAGAACAATTATATAATTATTTACTAATTTTTTATACAATTATTTTATTATCAAAAATACAAAAATAAATCAACCAAACTATTTTATACCTTCCCACAAGCTTAATATCCTTCCTTGGAGCTTGATATGCACTTTAATGGTACCAAACTTTCTCCTTTCTTTGGTGGTGGTGGTGGTGTTCCGGCAGTGATGGAAGAAGAAAAAAAGAAGATGGTTTTGCTTGGTTGTTTGTTTTGATATTGTTATATTATTATTATTATTATTATTATTATTATTACTAGTCTATATATATACATAACTTGCACAATTGATTTTTTTTGAACTTTTACACTCAATTCCACCGACTTAGTTTAAGTCGGTGAGAAAATACCATGCATACGTACATATTTAATACATTACGCAGTTATTTTGAATAATAAATGTTTTATATAATGTATATAAAATATTTATTTTAATTTACTAAAATTCATAAAATAATTTATAAATAATATTTATATATTTTTAAGGTACTTTACTTGATAAATTTTGTACATACATAATGACATGCATGTACTTATATGCAGTATTTTATACTTCTAAAATTAATAAACTAATAACCGTAATTTAATAAAATTATATTTTTCCAGGTTTCAACTTTGTTACATATACATTTCGTAAACATACATGTATTTCTATTACTACATAATATATACATATATCAATTACTTGTTTTATATATATATATATATATATTATGTATTATAATAATTTCTTACACATATTTAAATCTCACAAATATTAAATGTAATATCCCAGATATTTTCAAGATTTTAAATAATATCTTAATTGATTTTATTAAAAGTTATGGTTTAAAACCTAGAGTTTGAAAAGTGAGATGTGTAGAATTTGGGTAAACATTTTTTTTTAACATAATGTATTTGTTAGAAATTAAATGTGAGAATATTGTAAGGATGCATATAGAGAATTTATTAAAGAAATAAATTCAATTGAGAAGTGAATACGGTTATAAGGATATATATACATAGTTATATATTCCTAGAGTTGTGCTTGTTAGCCAAATACGAAGATGAGTAAATTTAATACTCAATTAAACTAATAAATTAATTAGTTTAAATATGAAGTCATGAAATATAATTAATTATATTAATTATATTAGTTATGAGTTAAAGTTGTGAAAAATTTAGAATGATTGTCTGGAATGACAATATTAAGAAGTTAATTAATTAAGTAATTAACTTAATTATTAAGTTGTGGTATAGAGCCCAATATTGATTTAATTGACTAGTACAATGAAATGGTGTAGCAAGCCCAATGGTAATGTAGAGAAGTCCAATTATGGGATTTAATTTTCAAGCCCAATGATCTAATTAAATTGTGTCAAACCTTAGCTCAATGAATTAATTATGGTAGCCCAACTTAGAGTTTAATTGTTTTAATTGTTGGGAGCCCTAAAGGAATTAATCTAGTAGATTAATATTTAAGGAAATTAAAATGTGAATTGGATTATATAATTTGTCCGAGGAAGTTATTGAATTAAGTTTAATAAAGGAAGTTCGATTAATGGATTTATTAAATTAACGGACTAACCTAAGATTTTTGGGAGGAACCCTAATTAAATATTTAATTAATATTGAATATGGCAAGTCCAATTTGATTACATAAATTAAATTTAATTTGATTATTAAATTATTCCTTAATTATTTAAACAAGCCAATTAATTAAATTAAGTGACGGACTTGTGGAAAATTCTATATGATTGGGTATTTTATTAATCTAGCCCAATGTTTTAATTAATTGGGAGCCTAGTAAATTAATTTAGTAGCCCAACATTTCAATGGATCAAAGGAGTATCCATGGCCCAAATGATTAAATTCCAAAGCCCAAATATTGACCCATTGATAAATTAGCTTCTAGAAGGTTATTTTCTCCAATTAGGTAATAAAAATAAATGAAATTTGGTCAATTTATGGGGCATGACTGGTGGATTTGATGGTGGAGTGCTTGGACTCCAAAATTTTATTAATTTGAATTGTTGACATAGTGTATGGAACACTCAAGGTAAATGTTAGCAATTTGGGAAATGGTTGAGGTCCATTATATAGATATATATGTGTTATATGTATAAATCTATACTACTATAAATAGCATATCAAGTCTTCATTTGTGAGGGTTACCAAAAATATTGCTAGAGAGCTTTTATTATGTGTTGGTAAATTCTAGTGAGTTAACTCGGTGAGTTAAAGAAAAAGGATAGTGAGTTACTACCGAGTCAAGTGAGCCAAGTCTATTTATTCAAGAGGAGTGTTCTTGGATGTCATCTAACTCCATCATCTATCTTTGGAAGGAGAGAAAAGTAGCTCACAAGTCTAGAAGGTATAACACTAACTCCAAACCCTAGTTTTGAAGTTCATTATGTTTTATATTGAATATTTATGGTAGAAAAGTTATTCTCAAGCTCTAAATGTTTAGATCCATGCTAGATTGGTAGATCTAGGGTTACATGGGCTTAACATGAATATTTATGGGTGTTGGTGTCGAAAAGTTTAGCAAAATGTATGAGAACGATTTTTACCGACGGAACCTTAAACGAACGTGTGATTTGGAGCTTTATATTTTGAAACCTAAAAGTTAGGTATGAGATTTTTTTCTTTGATATGGTAAATATATAAGTTAAGAACAAAACCTAGTTGGTATAATGTTCATATGAGTTGTTATGGTTAAGATATGATTTTTAAAACCAAGGATTGTGAAATTAGTTTTCACTTTTCCCTTGTGAGCGATTTGAAGCATAGATCCATTTGGAATTTGGAATTGTGATATAAAGAGAAGTTGTAGAGGGGGAAATTCTAATGAGAATGGACTCAAGAATCACCCCAAAATGTTTTAAAATGAAGAAGTTATGCAAGATTTAATCAAATGAGCAAAAGTTGAAAAATCAGAAAATGGCAATTCTGCAGTTTCTGCAAGAGGAGGGCCGGGGCCCTTGTTTCCTTTGTAAAAGGAGGGCCGGGGCCCTTGGTCACTGTTCACGGCCAGTGAGTTTTCCGTTCCGGGTCGGGTCGGGCCATTCGGGTCGGGTCGGTTTGGGTCTTTTAAGTCCAAAATTGATAAAATTGCTTAAAAATTAATATAATTAATTTGGGACCCAACTTTAATAATTATTTATTATTTATAATAAATAATAAATAAAGTAAATAAAAGCTATTATTATAATTAATTATTATTTAAAGGATATTAAATGGTAATTAAAGAAAGATGAAGTTAATAAGGTAATTATTTATTATTTTAATAAATAAGGATAATTAGTTAATTATTATTTAAATGATATTAAATAATAATTAAAGGGAGATAAAGTGAATAAAGTGATCATTTGTTATTTAATGAATATTAAATAATAAATGAGATTAATTAACTAAGAGATTATTATTTAAATAATCATTAAAGGATTTGAGGATTGTTAAAATATTATTAAATGGTTAATAATATTAATAAGTGATTAAAATATTATTAAAAGGTTAATAATATTAATAAGTGATTAAAATATTATTAAATGGTTAATAATATTAGTAAGTGATTAAAATGTTATTAAATGATTAATAATATTAATAAGTGAGTAAAATATTATTAAATGGTTAATAATATTAATAAGTGATTAAAATATTATTAAATGGTTAATAATATTAATAAGTTGTTAAAATATTATTAAATGGTTAATAATATTAATAAGTGATTAAAATATTATTAAAAGGTTAATAATATTAGTAAGTGATTAAAATGTTATTAAATGATTAATAATATTAATAAGTGAGTAAAATATTATTAAATGGTTAATAATATTAATAAGTGATTAAAATATTATTAAATGGTTAATAATATTAATAAGTTGTTAAAATATTATTAAATGGTTAATAATATTAATAAGTGATTAAAATATTATTAAATGATTAATAATATTAATAAGTGATTAAAATATTATTAAATGGTTAATAATATTAATAAGTGATTAAAATATTATTAAATGGTTAATAATATTAATAAGTGATTAAAATATTATTAAATGATTAATAATATTAATAAGTGATTAAAATATTATTAAATGGTTAATAATATTAATAAGTGATTAAAATATTGTTAAATGATTAATAATATTAATAAGTGGTTAAAATATTATTAAATAGTTAATAATATTAATAAGTGATTAAAATATTATTAAATTGTTAATAATATTAATAAATGATTAAAATATTATTAAATTGTTAATAATATTAATAAGTGATTAAAATATTATTAAAGGGTTAATAATATTTGATTGTAGTTATATATTATCAAAGGTAGATAATATTTTGAGATATTTGGTACATTATCAAATGTCCAAATCATTAAGTTGCGTAAAGAAGAAAGTTTAATTGAATTAAACCAAGGTAAGAGTCCATTAGTGATTAAATATTAGACAACTTATAAAATATAGGTTGTATGAAGAACGCAAGGTATTGGTGAAAGATGGTTAAGCGTACCCGATATGTCCAACTAGGTTTGGGCTAGGGGTTTTGTCCGGAACTTAAGGGTTCGTTTGTCGGACATCTTAAGAGTTAATAATTTAAAGTTAGAGTCTTATATAAAGGCTAAGTAATAGTCATTATATCTAATGATTATTTCAATTTCCTATATAAATTGTAGGTTGAACGCAAGACGCAAATAAACGTAACTGGTAGAAGCGAACCAGGCAAGTTTTTCAGATATTGTTGCTATGTGTATAACTGTTGTGTGTGCACTTGAAGCCTGTGAGAATTTGAATTAAATATGTTTCTGTGAAATCATATGATGTGCGTTGATTCTATATGTTAGAAAGCCTGAATTAATTGAATAAGTTGAACTGTATGCCATGTATTCATTCCAATGCATGATCAGTATGTTGCATGAATAAATGCAAAGCATGAGAAGCATGATGCATTCATATAATGTAATGCATGAAGTATGAGAAGAATGTATAAACATAAACTATGTGTTATGTGCTATCTGTTAGACTTGTTGAGCCGTCGTGCTCACTCTTGCCTAAACCAACATTTTCAGATAAGGCTAGTTACCTGAAGTTCTCGATAAAGAACAAGGAACAGGAAAACATATTACTTCCATTGAAGATCTAAATATCTATTATAGATATCAGTCCGAATTGGACAGGTAAATGATTGTGTAGCATAAGATTTAGTTGGTACGTCATATGAGTGTTAAATACTCAAGTTGATTGTAATAGAATGTCGTATCAGGTATGATATTAAGACATACTAGGAATGTATAAAGATTTCGATTCTGGAATAGAAAGAGATGTTGTAAAATTATAAATAAATGGTTATTTACCAATTATAATATTGTTGTAATTCTTAAACAATAAGGAAAAGGTTGTACTCGTGTTGAACCGGATCCGAGGTTCAAGGAACCCGGATTTGGGGTCGTCACATTAAATCTCATAAAAATAGAAATAATTCTATTTTATATAAACATAAATTATCTTATTAAAATAAGAGTTACCCATATTTATTAATTATTCCTTATTCACTATTTTATATATTTTATATAAACTATATAATATAATTTTGTATAATTTATATAATTATTAACCTTCTCCTTAATAAATTTATTTTCTTGTATAAATTATATATTACCCTCATATAATTTATATAATCAAAATTCCTCCATACCTAATTATATTTCCTTATATAAAATAAATAATTTATTTCTATATATTTTATATAATTAATTCCCTTCTTAATAATTTCAAAATATTCCTCATAATTATTAATTAATCCATAATCAATAATTTTGACCTCGTTACTTACCACATTAACTTTTAATTTTATTTAGGATTAATTTCCAATATTAATCCTCTTTTCATTAACATAAATCATTAAATTAATAACCATAACAATAAAATATATGTATCCATAATTAATTTACGTAATTCACATTACTTGCATAATTTAAATAATTAAAATACACACATTTTATTTATTTAAACTTTTTACACATCATAATATTCTGGATATTACATATATGATACATCCAGATAGATTTATCTCCTAAGTTGGAATAAATTAAGTATGTAAGCTATAATGATCCAATTATGAATTAAAATAAGCTTTTCAAGGATGGAACATCCGTTTTGACGAGATAATTAAAGGAGTTTGATTTTATCAAAAATGTGGATGAACCAAGTGTGTACAAGAAGGTTAGTGAGAGCGTTGTGACATTTTTAGTACTATATGTTGATATACTACTAACAAGGAATGACATGCCGAAGCTACAATCAGTAAAGATGTTGTTGTCTAAACAGTTTTCCGTGGAAGACTTGGAAGAAACATCCTACATATTGGGAATATAGATCTATAGAGATAGATCATAATGGGTTCTTGGCTTAACCCAAGGAATGTACATTGATTCGATGCTAAAGATGTTTGGTATGCTAAACTCCAAGAGAGGTCTCATGTTGATGAGTCATGGAGTAAATCTCTCTAAGAAATTATCCCAAAAGACAATAGAGAGAGAGATTGCATGAGTAAGATGCCTGATGCTTCGGTAAAAGGATCTATTATGTACAGATGATATGTACTAGACCTGATGTTGCTTATGTATGACAAGTAGAAATCAGTTTAATCCTGGAGAAGAATATTATAAAAGGAGTTTATAATAGTGGGTTTGTTAAGAAACTAGAGGTCTATGAAAACTCAAGTTTTTGAACTAACCAAAAAAATCACAAATCCATTTCAGGTTATATGATTACCTTGAATGGTGATGCAATGAGTTGGAAATATTTCAAACAACAAAGAGTTGCTGAATTAGTGACAAATGCGTAGTATATAACTATAAGTGAAGCTGTACGGAGGTTGTTTGGATGTACAAATTTAGAACTTGTATTGGTTCCTAGCGTTAAAGGAGTTTAATTTGCTAAGGAATCTAGGTCTCATATGAAATTTAAACATGTGTTTTAGCACTTTTATTTAATAAGAGAAATTATTGAAAGAGGAGATGACACCATAGATGGTAAACTTTCAGAACAACATTACAGATCCCTTAACTAAAGCATTTACTCGACAATTGTAAAGTCGCCACTTAGAAGAAGACGGTATAAAATACCAAGGGCGATTATATTTAGTGCAAGTGGGAGATTAAAAATAGTACACACTCAAGCCAATCACATTTGATGTAATAGAGCATTTAATTTGTAATCTTATTCGTTTATTAATAAAACATTTAAAGACATTTATTAGTCATGATTAATTTGTTGAATTAATTAAATGGATAAACCTATAGTCTTAAGTAATGCTTTTAGAATCATAATGATGATTATGCTAATGAGATCTAAATTCATGTTAGCTTAAAACTAAAATTGTTCCTAATTGTTGGAACACTAAAAAAGGGATTAGTAGATCCGAATAAATTGGTACATACTATGCTTGCTTTTACGAAAATGATGATTGATCTCGTAATCATTTGTGTAGAGACACTAAAGCAAGTATGTAGGTGCTTATTAGAGAATAAGTTCAATAAACGAGACTCGCTCAAGGAACACCTAATGGAGTTTTATTTCTCTGTCAATAGGAGTTCCTTATGTAATAGTCGTATAAATAATCTTTGGACTTGAGATCATCATATCATCTCGTGTGTACTAAGTTATACTTTGACATATTCCTCAAGGCTTGTTGGTATATCAAAGAATATGTTTGGTTATAATAAGGTACACATGGAGATAGGTGAATGATCAACAAATGATCTACCACTTCTAGTAAAGGGAGGGAATGTCCTATGTAATTCAATAAGTGATAACTCAGAAATTCCTGCCTAGGGTTGAATGGAATTAGAAAAGAGTTTCTAATTTATATTAACTAAAATTGTGCATTTGTGAATTGAAATGCATATGATCAAATAAATAAAACTTGACAGAAATTCTATTTCTTATATTTGATTGGGACATTGTATGGTAAAAGGATTGAATTGTATAGTAACTATTCACGGAATAGGTTCTTCTGATCAAATGTTGAAATTCATATTATCTGAAAAGTCGTTAATTGCTAAGGGGACTTACCCTTATTGTGAAATAAATAAATATTTATTTATTATGAATTAAATAGTTTAATTCATAATAAATAATTTAGAATTGTTCTAATTTAATTATTATATATTTGGTTTAATATGAAGAACCTACAGGGTCACACTGCAAAAGAGTAATATTTATTTTAGAAGTGGATAACATAATCGTAATAATAAGTTAAGTATATTTAATTTATACTATGGTAATAGAATAAATTAAATAGCTTAATATTTTAAATATAGTATTTTGAAAATAATAATTATAAATTAATAAAATGAATCTTATTATTATTATTATTATTATTATTATTATTATTATTATTATTATTATTATTATTATTATTATTTACTACTATTATTATCATTATTTAGTTCCTAAATGATTTATGAATTAATTAATAAATAATAGAATTATTATAAATTATTAAGTTCTTAAATAGTTTATAAATTATAATTATTATAATAATTAATTGAATTACTAAATGGTTTAGAAATTAATTAATAAGGAGTACTCTCAATATTAAATAATTAAGTTCCTAAATAGTTTAGAAATTATAATTAATTAATTTAGTTCATAATTATATTGAGAGTTAAATGAAAACCTTACTCTTAAATAGTTTAGGAAGGTTGACCATATCCATTAATAAGAGGAGTCTTATTATGAATTGAGGTTATACACTTTTTCACATGAATTGAGAGAATACTTCATATTTTCTTTACAACTATAAGAGAGAGAAAATTAGGGCTAGACACCCATGGTTTGGTGAAACCAAAATTTATTTCTTGAATACTTATTAATCCTTGGTGGATAACCTCTAAAGACTTCATACTTGGGGAGCTAACATTAATCCATGGAATCTAATCAGTGATTTCAAAGAAAATGCGAATGATTAAAGGAGGTGAACTCATATATGTGGAAGCTTGGTTCTACAAAGGTATAAATCTTTTATCCTTCCGTAGTTAATAACTATCGTATAAGAATGATCCTAGTTATTGGTTTATAAAATTTTAAAATTTGATTTTGTTTACTTCCATTGCGCTATTACTATTGGATTGTATGTATGCCATTCTTTTAGCAAACCAACAATATAATCTCACAATTGAATGGTGTATCTTAAAGGAGAAATCGAACCTTGTTGGACATGGTTCGTTTCATGATGAGTTTTACCGATCTTCCAGTTTTCTTCTAGGGTTATGCCCTAAAAACGGCAGCATACCTACTTAACAAGGTACCTTCTAAATTCATCCCAAAGACCCCATATGAAATATGGACATGGAGGAAACCTAATATTAAGTATGTTAAGATTTGGGGTTGTCCGACTTATGTCAAAAGGTTTGAGCATAATAAACTAAAGACAAAATCTGATAAGTGTAAATTTGTGGGATATCTTAAAGAAACTGCAAGTTATTATTTATATTATCATACTGAACAAAAGGTGTTTGTTGTGTAAGATGCTACCTTCTTGGAAAAGGAGTTTATCTTTGAAGGGGTCAGTGGGAGAAAAATAGACCTTGAAGAAGTTCAAGAATAATAAAACACTATAGGTCAAAGTGAGGTACTTAACAAAGTAACATTAGCTACTGTACCATAACCTATTCGTAAATCTAGAAGAGTACTAAAGATACATGAAATGTATGGATTCATCATAGAGGATGATGATGAGGTATGCATCATAGATGATGATGATCTATTGACTTACGAAGAGGCAATGGGTAGTAAAGACTCAGAGAAATGACTAGCAGCCATGAAATTCGAGATTGACTCAATTTATGAGAACTAAGTATGGACTTTGGTTACTCTACTTGAGGGCATTAAGCCTATTGGGTGTAAGTGGGCCTTTAAGAGAAAGATTGGAGCAGACGACAAGTTAAAGACCTATAAGGTCTGATTGGTTACAAAAGGTTTCAAACAAAGACAAGGTGTTGACTAACCTTCTCACCTGTAGCGATGCTCAAGTCCATTCGGATTTTGCTTGCAATTACAACTTATCATGATTAAGAAATCTGGCAAATGGAGATGAAAACGACATTCTTCAATGGAAAACTTGAAGAGGATGTATATATGATACAACTAGAGGGATTTGTTTTAAAGGTTGTAACAAATCAAGTTTGTAAGCTACAACGATCCATATATGGATTGAAGCAAGCTTATCGAAGATGGAACATCCATTCTGATGAGACAATTAAAGAATTTTATTTGATCAAAAAATGAGGATGAACATTGTGTGTACAAGAAGGTTAGTGGGAGTGCTGTTACATTCCTAGTATTATATATTGATGACATATTACTAATAGGAAATGATGTTCCTATGCTACAATCGATCAAGATATGGTTGTCTAAACACTTCTCTCAAGGAATGTACATTGAATTGATGCTAAAGAAGTTTAGCATGGAAGATTCCTAAAGAAGACTCATGTCGATGGGTAATGGAATAAATCTCTCCAAGAAGCAAGCCCCAAAAACACTTAAAGAGAGAGACCATACGAATAAGATTCCTTATGCCTCAACAATATGATTTATTATGTATGGGATGATATGTACAAGACCTAATGTTGCTCATACACTTAGTGTAATAAGCAAATATCAGTTAAATCCAGGAGAAGAACACTAGAAGGCAATGCAAAATATCCTAGAGTACTTAAGAAGAAATAAGGATGTATTTCTTGTCTATGGTGGGTTTGATTTGAAACTAGAGGGCTATACAGACTCAAATTTTCAAACTAGCCAAAATGACAGTAAGTCCATTTCGGGTTATGTGTTTATCTTAAACGGTGGTGCAATGAGTTGAAAAAGTTTCAAGCAGCAAACAATTACTGATTCAGTAATAGGGGAAGAATACATAGCTACAAGTGAAGATGCAAATGAAGTTGTTTGGATGAAAAAGTTCATAACCAAACTCGAGGTGGTTCTTAGATTCAAGGACCAGTGTCTTTATTTTATGAAAACACGGGAGCTGTTGCACAAGCCAAGGAACCTAGGTCTCATCAAAAATCTAAACATATGTTGTGGCGGTTTCATTTAATTAGAGAGATCATTGAAAGATGAGATGTCACCCTTGAGCGTGTGGACTCTTAAGGCAACATTGCAAATCCTTTTACTAAAGTTTTAACTCAACAACAATTTGATCATCACTTTAAGAGAAGATGGGTATTAGATACAATGACGATTGACTTTAGTGCAAGCGGGAGATTGAAAGTAGTGTACACACAACCCAGTCACATTTTATGTGATATATCATATACTTTATAATCTTATTCATTTATTAGTAAAAGAATTTATTTATTTAAATGCATTTTCCTTATCCATATTTTGTTGTCGTATTAATTGTGATAAACCCATAATTTTTTAGCAATACTTTTAGAATCATGATGTTGATCATGCTAATGAGATCTAAATTCAAGATAGCTAAAAAATAAAATTGTTCCTAATCATGGGATCACTAAAATGGGGATTAGTGAATGTGGATAGATTAGTACATACTATGTTTTCTCTTATGAAGATGATGATTGATCTCATGATTATTTGTTTAAAGACACTAAAATAAGTATATAGATGCTTATTAGAGGATAAGTTCCCTGAACGTGACTCGCTAAAGGAATTCTTAATGGAGTTTTACTCCTATCAATAGGATTCCTAATGTCATAGTAGTACAAGTGATCCTTGGACTTGAGATTATCATAGTATCTTGTGTATGATAAGTTATACTTTGACATATTTCTTAAGACATTTAGGGTGTATAAAAGGGTATGTATGTGTATAATAAGTTATACATAGAGATATGTGAATGATCAACAAAAAATCTATCACTTCTAGTAAAAGGAGAGAATGTTCTATGCAATTCAATAAATGACAACTCAGTAGTCCTTGGTCAAAGTAGAATGGAAATTAGAAATGAGTTTATAATTTATATTAAATAGAGTTGTGCATTTGAGAATCGAAATGCATATGACTAGATAAAATAAAACTTGACAGTAAATTCATGTCTTATATTTGATTGAGACATTGCATGGTAGAAGGATTGAATTATATGATAACTATTCACTGAAAGATTCTTTAATGATTAAATGTTAAAATCTATATTATCTAGAAAGTCGTTGATCGCTAAGGAGGGTTTATCCTTATTATGGAATAAATATTATTTATTTAAATGAATTAAATATTTTAATTTATTTATTTAAATAAGATTAGAATTATTCTAATTGATTTATTCTACAACTGGTTTAATATGGAGAACCTAAAGGGTCACACCGCAAAACAAAAATATTTATTTAAGAAGTAAATGGCATAATCATAATAATATATTAAATATATTTCATTTGTACTATGGTAATAGAATAAATTAAAAAGCTTAATATTTATTATTTAGTATTTTAAAAATGCTAATTATAAATTTATTTATTTATTATTATTATTATTATTATTATTATTATTATTATTATTATTATTATTATTATTCTTTAGTTCTTAAATGGTTTAAGAATTAAATAATAAGAATACTCTTATAGTAACTCCTAATTGGATTATGAGCTTAATTAAAACCCTACTCCTAAATAGTTTAGGAGGGTTTTCTATATCATAAATAAGAGTAGTCTTATTATAGATTGGAGTTACATATATTTCTACAAGATTTGGGAGAGTACTCACATATTCTCTAGAGAGAGAAAACTAGGGTTTCCCATCACCCATTTCTTGAAACTTTATTCTTCCTTAGTGGATCACCTCTATAGGCCAAACAATTGGGTGGATGACATTGATCAAAGGAATTTAATTGGTGAAATTTAAGAAGAACGCGATGGAATTATACTTGAACTTGTACATGAGGAAGCTTTGTTCTATAAGGGTATAATTCTCTATCTCCTTCTTGTTAATTAATAATTGCGCATAAAAGTCGATCCTGATTATGGTTTGTAAAATTTTAAATTCTGATTTTAACATGCTTCCGCTATTATTGTGCAATTTATTTGTATGTTTATAGATATTACAAACTAACATTTACATAATCAAGATTCACAGTATTAATAATAAAGATTGGTCTTGGCAACAGAGGGGCGCATTCTGGTAATTTTAGCATCTTACCAACACTCATTAGTGGAACCTCAGTGCTTACAAACTCTCAATATCATTCAATATATATATATATATATATATATATATATATATATATATATATATAGAGAGAGAGAGAGAGAGAGAGAGAGAGAGAGAGAGAGAGAGAGAGAGATTTCTTTATATCGATGTTTTTTATTTATCTAAAATCCACTTTATTATCAAAGGAATTTAATCGGTGAAATTTAAGAAGAACGCGATGGAATTATACTTGAACTTGTACATGAGGAAGCTTTGTTCTATAAGGGTATAATTCTCTATCTCCTTCTTGTTAATTAATAATTGCGCATAAAAGTCGATCCTGATTATGGTTTGTAAAATTTTAAATTCTGATTTTAACATGCTTCCGCTATTATTGTGCAATTTAATTGTATGTTTATAGATATTACAAACTAACATTTACATAATCAAGATTCACAGTATTAATAATAAAGATTGTTCTTGGCAACAGAGGGGCGCATTCTGGTAATTTTAGCATCTTACCGACACTCATTAGTGGAACCTCAGTGCTTACAAACTCTCAATATCATTCAATATATATATATATATATATATATATATATATATATAGAGAGAGAGAGAGAGAGAGAGAGAGAGAGAGATTTCTTTATATCGATGTTTTTTATTTATCTAAAATCCACTATATTAATAACACACTTGTGCTTGGAACAGAGGAACCTTGCGATGAATTAGGTTTCTTCATCGGTGCTAGATCTCTGTTCTTATAGCACTTACAATGCTATTTAATATCTTATTCAGATATATAATTATTTATTAATATTATTTTAATGTTTAACAATTCTAAGTTATATCAAATTTAATACATAACACTTTTTAATGATAATATGATAATATCATTGAATAATATTCGATTACATGTTTACTTGTTCATATTACAAAAGTCGTAATGACTTAATTCATAAATAAATAAATAATCTAGTCTACACATTCTTCTTTTTGTCCACGATCTTTTTATCATTTTTTTTAACTGCAAATAAGTTTTATTCGCAAGAATGAACACAACGGCTAAATAAATCTAACAAATAATACATACACAGTTTATGCCTTCATATAAATTTTAACATGCTTTGACTTAACATACTATTTAATTCAACATTACAAATAACTCTCATTTTAACAATTTGTAGCACGTTGTAAGACAAAGCGTATATATCACATTTATAAATTGTAAACATAATACATAAGAGTTAAAAGACTTGCACATAACACAATTTGAAGAAGGTTAGAACTTGATTGATTCAATAATACATTTTTCGTTAATTCTTGGGTTCATTCGTACGGCCTACAAAGTATGTAAGTTTGACAAAACCATTAGTCATAATCAAAACTCTCTTACAATAATTTATCTATTATATTTTAACTTAAGATTCCAACCACAATGGGTCATAAAAATGGCTCACAAAGTCAATGATCTCTCTAATCAAATGAAATCGCCGCAACACGTGTTTGAATTTCTAATGAGACCTGGGTTCCTTGGCTTGTGCAACAGCTCTCGTGTTATCACAAAATAAAGACAGGTCCTTGAATGCTAAGAACCACCCTGAGTTCGATTATGAACTTCTTCATACAAATAGCTTCTTTTGCAACTTCACTTGTAGCTATGTACTCTGTTTATTTCACTGATTCAACAACTGTTTGCTGCTTGAAACTCTTACAACTCATTGCGCCACCATTTAAGGTAAACACATAACCCAAAATGAATTTACTATCATCGTAGTCTATTTGAAAATCTGAGTTTGTATAGCCCTCTAGCTTCAAATCAGACCCTCCACAGACAAGAAATACATCATTAGTTCTTCTTAAGTACTTTAGGATATTTTTCACTGCATTCCAGTGTTCTTCTACAGGATTCGACTGATATTTGTTTGTTACACTAAGTGCATTAGCAACATTAGGTCTAGTACATATCATCCCGTATATGATAGATCCTATTGCCAAGGCATAAGGAGTCTTACTCATATGGTCTCTATCTTCAGGTGTTTTTGTTGGTTTGCAAAAATATGACATACATATAATCAAATATATAAGCGCAACGGAAGCAATAAAAATCAGATTTTAAAATTTTTGTACTAACCCGGATCTTTCTTATGCGACTATTATTAATTGAAGAATGATAAAAGAATTTATACCTTTGTAGAACCAAGCTTCCACGGGTACAAGTTCATCTCCCTTTAATCCTTCACGTTCATCTTCATAATTCACCGATTAGATTCCACGGATCAATGTTAGCTCCCCAAGTGTGAAGCCTCTAGAGGTGATCCACCAAGAGATCTATGAATTAAAGAATTGGATCTTGGTTTCTCCAAACCATGGGTGGCTAGCCCTAATTCTCTCTCTCTCTCTAACTCCTCAGATATAGAGAATTATGGAGTACCCTCTCTCTCTCTCTTATGAAAGAGTGTGTAACCTTGATCTATGATAAGACTCCTCTTTTTTATAGATCTAGTCAACCCTCCTAAACTATTTAAGATTAGGGTTTTAATTTAATTCCCAATTTAATTAGGAACTAAATTAATTAATTACAATTCCTAAACCATTTAGGAACTTAATTATTTAATAATGAGAGTACCTCCTATTAATTAATTACTAAACCATTTAGTAACTTAATTAATTATTATAATTATAATTCCTAAACTATTTAGGAACTTAATTATTTAATAATAATATTACTACTTATTAATTAATTAATAAACCATTTAGGAACTAAATAATAATACTAGTAGTAATAATAATAATAAAAATAATAGTAATAATAATAATAATAAGACTCCTCTTATTAATTTATAATTAGTATTTCTAAAATACTAAATTATAAATATTAAGCTATTTAATTTATTCTATCATCATAGTATAAATTAAATATACTTAATTTATTATTACAATTATGCCATCCACTTCTAAAATAAATATTACTCTTTTGCGGTGTGACCCTTTAGGTTCTCCATATTAAACCGGTTGTATAATAAATAAATTAGAACAATTCTAATTTATTTATTACGAATTAACTCTTTAATTCAGAATAAATAATTATTCCACAATAAGGGTAAGTCCCCTTAGCGATTAGTCGACTTTCTAGATAATATAGATTTCAACATTTAATCGTAAAAGAACCTTTCAGCAAATAGTTACCGTACAATTCAATCCTTCTACCATATAATGTCCCAATCAAATATATGACACGAAATTTCTGTCAAGTCTTATTTATTTGATTATATGCATTTCAATTCACAAATACACAACTCTAGTTAATGTAAATTAGAAACTCCTTTCTAATTCCATGCAACCCTGGCCAGGGATTTCTGAGTTATCACTTATTGAATCGCATAGGACATTCTCTCCCTTTACTGGAAATGGTAGATCCTTTGTTGATCATTCATCTATCTCCATGTGTACCTTATTATACCCAATCACATCCTTTGATATACCAATAGGTCTTAAGGAATATATCAAAGTATAACTTAGTACACACAAGATACTAAGATGATCTCAAGTCTAAGGATCACTTGTACGACTATCACATAAGGAACTCCTATTGACAGACAAGTAAAACTCCATTAGGTGTTCCTTGAGCGAGTCACGTTTAGTGAACTTATTCTCTAATAAGCACCTACATACTTGCTTTAGTGTCTCAACACAAATAATTATGAGATCAATCATCCTCTTCATAAAAGCAAGCATAGTATGTACCAATCTATCCGGATCTACTAATCCCCTTTTTAGTGATCCAACGATTAGGAACAATTTTAGTTTTGAGCTATCTTGAATTTAGATCTCATTAGCATGATCCTCATCATGGTTCTAAAAGCATTGCTCGAAAACTACGGGTTTATCCATTTGATTAATTCAAGTAATTAATCATGAATAAAGAAATGCCTTGATACTTTTATTAATAAATGAACAAGATTACAAAGTATATACTTATCACATCAAATGTGATTGGCTTGAGGGCATACTACTTTCAGTTTTTAGGGCTTGCTTCTTAAAGAGATGTATTCCATGACCCATCGGTAGAGTCCTCTTTTGGAAACTTCCATGCTTAACGTTTTTAGCATCAAATCAATGTACGTTCTTTGGGACAAGTCGAGCATCCTTTTAGATCTATCGTTATAGATCTTAATCCCCAAAATGTAAGATGTTTCACCCAAGTCTTTCATGGAGAAGTGTTTAGACAACTATATCTTGATCGATTGAAGCATAGAAACATCATTCCCTAATAGTAATATATCATCAACTTATAATACTAATGTGACAGCGCTCCCACAAACCTTCTTGCACACACAAGGTGATCAGTGAGTTTTATACCTTAGAATCGGATGTTTTTTAGCATAATTATTTGCCATCTTCAAGTGTTTTTAGATATATTTTACTTATTTTATTGTTTATTTTGCAAAAAATGGCTTTAGGAGGATAAAATGAGAAATTCTAGTTTTAATGGCAATTTTGTAATTATGGCAGCAGTGACAGCGCTAGGGCGCTCTTTCCTAGTTCAAAACCAGCGCTAGGGCGCTCTTTCCTAGTTCAAAACCAGCGCTAGGGCCCTGGTCAGCGAAGTCAGTTGCCTAGATTTCTCGCATTACAGTATTTGATGCTAAGTAGGACTCTTATGTTGTAACGCTCAAAGGGACTTTCAGAGGGTTTTTATTGGAGAACTTTAGAGGATATAAAAAAAAGAATTAACAACCATTGGAGGCTAACTTTTGGAGACTAGAAGACTTGAAGGAAAAGCACACAAAGATTAAAGAGAAGGTTTGATGAGTGGATAATCTAATAGAGTTTATTCTTTTCTTTTCCTTCTCTCTTGATACTTTGATATGTTATTTTCTTTAATGGATTCAGTTTTGAATTGCGTTATATGGAACCAAATTCTATATTTATGATTACAATGGAATCGTTGTTTGAACTTTAATTGATTCATCTTAGTTTCAGTTAATTGATCAATTTTGGATTATTTATTATGTCTTGTGCCTAATTTATAATTGACTGATCAATAATTATCTAATTTCTTAGATGTAATTGAGAAAGGAAGTTTAAGAATAGACCTGGATATAATAACATGTGAATTTATTTATTCTTTTTAGGAAAAATAACATGATAGTGTATAGGATGAATATATTTATATGCCGTATATAACATATTGAGAGTTTGATCTTAATGAGTCTATTTTAAGTTAGGTTGCATAGTGATATAGTAATTTAATTGGAGTAGATCTTTTTATTAATTATTGCAAAAGGTTAATAAATAGAAACACATTCTCAGTTAATAATCCATATTATTAATTAATTGAAAATAAGATGATGAAATTATTGTGATACAATTGGAAAAATTATAATCTTAAAGCTTTTTAATATCTGATTTTCAATCTTGTTAGTTAATTTTAGTTTTATTTTTTTAGTTTTAAATATTTCACAACTGTATCGATTATCAATATACGTGTAAGTATACATGGTCAACAAGTAATATACTAGTAAGTTATTGACTTGGTCATATTCCAATCTTGTGTTTTGATGATGACTTTATGTTGGAACTAAACTGTGCATTTTTGTAGCTATAAGATTAAAGTAGTATACTAAATCCATTAATACAGCAGACTGAATATCAAACTGGATATCTGCAGTAGCCATCAGAATTGATACAGGATTAATACAGCAAACTGGATTAATGCAACAGATTTTTTATGTTATTCTGAACTGAAAATCATGAAGATTAATCTTGGGCTTCTAGGTTTTCAATGTAAGATCCTAGCTCTAATTATATCTCAATCAAGGCTCTAGGATGTGCATGATATTTTGCATTGCATTGATCATGAAAATAATTATAAAAGTAATTAATTATGAAAATAATTAATTAAGCCTTTATAAATTAAAAGAATATGGTTTCTTTAATATTGGAAAAATTGCTTGGAAAATTAATTTGATTTATTCCTAACATGGACATTTGACTTGGTCCTAATTAATTTCTTCAATTAGTTTAGAGTTCATATCTTGACAAACTTTTTTTTAAAACTATTTGAGTTATTTCCTCCAAGTTGGTTTGGTATTCAAATGAATATATTTTTAATTATGGGGAAACTATTTTTAAATGTGATTTTATTCCTTCCCATAATTAGTGGAGTTAAATTATAAAGCAAGTTATTATTATTCTTTTTTTATTAAATCTTGTTATCTTAAATCTTGGAATTGAATTTTCAAAAATCATGAAACTAATTAAATAAAAATGAAAGCAATTAATTGCGCTTTCTATATTAATATGGAAATATTTTATATGCTTAAAATTTATTGTGTCTAAGGTAAATTCCAAGTTGCCCATTTTGATTATTTAATAGAATAATCAATTAGTTCATTTCCTTCCATAATTAAAGTTGATCATTATTAATTCTCTAGTTTCCATACTAAGCTACTAAATTCATGGACTAATCTTAAACAACATTCCTTATTGGTTAGATGATTAACTGCATCTAGTGGAAATCTATTAGGAGTAAATTAAATAATAATAATATAATCATGCTTTCATAATTAAAAATGAAACAATATTTATTTTGAAAAATAGAATTATCACTCTACTCATAAATAAACTAAAACAGATTTTTAGATGGTTTGTTTGAACTTAAATCATAGGATTAAATATTACAACCCTTCCATGCAAATATGCAAACATGATTGAATTATATTTTTAGAAGGTTTGTTTCTAAATTCTGTTGAACTTAAATCACGGATTAAATATTACAAACTTTCCATGTATACATGATTGAGTGAGCTAATTTGATAATTATGGAAACATGCAAAAAAAAAAAAAAAAAAGAGTGTCCGTTTGGTAACAGTCACATGTTTTATAAGATAATTCTTTTTGCAAGATTCACTCTTAACAAATTACAAGTGTATTGGTAATTCCTTCACAATGTATGATTAATGGAATCAATTTGTTGGGTTAGTGGTGATATGACTTGATTGAATAAATCATGTTTGATTTATTATCTTGGACTAATGATAATGTTGCTTTACTGGAAATTAAGGAGGACTATGTAACTTGACTAAGATTTAGGGATTTAATATATACTGGTTACAACAGTTGGAAAAGCTTTTCTTATATATTGACAAATCTCCTTGATTATCATAAACACGTAGAATATTATTGAAATCATTATTACTGAGCATATCATTGCAAATTCTCTCGGCAACACAAAGTTTTCTTTTTTTTAAAAGCTACCTTGTTTGAAAGGAACAGAAAACTGCAAACATAGTTTTACTCTTTGAAACTAAATTGGTGATATCTTCTATACCTTGATCATTGCATATGTTGGTTTGCAAAAACATGACATACATACAATCAAATTTAAAGCACAATCGAAGCAAGCAAAAATCAGATTTTAAATTTTTTACAAACCATAATCTATGATCATTCTTATACGACTATTATTAATTAAGGAAGGATAAAAGATTTACCCTTGTAGAACTCAAAACTTCAATGGGTACAAGTTCAACTCCAAGTTCTTCACGTTCTCCTTGAATTTCACCAATTGGATTCCAATTTTCCACGTTAGCCACCCAAGTGTTTGGCCTCTAGAGGTGATCCACCAAGGAATAATAATAATTCAAGAAGTGGGTGATGGCAAATGCTAGTTTTCTCTCTCTAGAGAATATATGAGTACTCTCCCAAAACTTGTAGAAGTGTATGTGTGTAACCCCAATCTATAATAAGACTTTTCTTATTTATAGATTTAGTAAACTCTCCTAACATATTTAAGAATAGGGTTTTTAATTAAACACCTAATCTAATTAGAAACTTAATTAATTTAATATAATAATTATAATTCCTAAACCATTTAGGAACTAAATAATAATGATAATAGTAATAATAATAATAATAAAAATAATAATAATAATAATAATAATAATAATAATAATAATAATAATAATAATAATAATAATAATAATAATAATAATAATAATAATAATAATAATAATAATAAGATTCCTCTTATTAATTTATAATTAGTATTTTCAAAATACTAAATAATAAATATTAAGCTATTTAATTTATTCTATCCACATAGTATAAATTAAATATATTTAATTCATTATTACAATTATGTCATTTACTTCTTAAATAATTATTTTTCTTTTGCGGTATGACCCTTTAGGTTCTCCAAATTAAACCAGTTACAGAATAAATTAATTAGAACTATTCTAATCTTATTTATATAAATAAATTAAACTATTTAATTTATTTAAATAAATAATATTTATTCCATAATAAGGGTAAACCCCCTTAGCGATTAACGACTTTCTAGATAATATAGATTTCAACATTTAATCACAAAAGAATCTATTCAGCGAATAGTTACCGTACAATTTAATCCTTCTACCTCACAATGTCCCAATCAAATATAAGACATGGTATAACTGTCAAGTCTTATTTTGTTTGATTATATACATTTCAATCCTCAAATGAATAACTCTAATTAATGTAAACTAGAATCTACTTTTTAATTTTCATTTTGCCTTAGACAAGGACTACTGAGTTATCATTTATCGAATCACATAGGAGATTTTCTTCTTTTACTAGAAGTGATAGATTCTTTGTTGATCATTCACCTATCTCCATGTATAACTTATTATATTGGATCATACCATTTGATATACCCTAAAGGTTTTAAGGAGTATGCCAAAATACAATTCATCATACACAAGATACTATGATGATCTCAAGTCCAATAATCATTTGTACTACTATCACAAAAAGAACTTCTATTGATAGGCAAGTAAGACTCCATTAGTTGTTCCTTGAGCAAGTCACGTCTGTAATATCCAGGATATTATAACGTGTAAAAAGTTTAAATAAATAAAATGTGTGTATTTTAACTATTTAAACTAGGAAATTAATGTGAATTATGTAAATTACTTATGGATGTATATTTCTATTACGGTTATTAATTTAATGATGTATGTTAATGAAAAGAGGATTAATATTGGAAATTAATCCTAAATTAAATTAAAAGTTAACGAGGTAATTAATGAGGTCATAATTATTGATTATGGATTAATTAATAATTATGAGAAGTATTTGATAATTTTAAGAAGGGAATTAATTATATAAAATATATAGAAATAAATTATATATTTTATATAAGGAAATATAATTAAATATTGAAGAATTTTGATTATATAAATTATATGAGGGTAATATATAATTTATACAAGAAAATAAATTTATTAAATAAAATGTTATTAATTATATAAATTATACAAAATTATGATGTAAAGTTTATATAAAATATATGAATTAGTGAAAAAGGAATAATTAATAATATGGGTGATTCTTATTTTAATAAGATAATTTAAATTTATGTTTATGTAAAATAGAATTATTTCTATTTTTATGAGATGTAATGTTTTGTGAATTATGCATGCAAAAGAAATTATTGTAATACATAATATATATAATAATTGATATATGTATATATTATGTAATAATAGAAATACATGTATGTTTATGTAATATATATATATATAACAAAGTTGAAAACAAGAAAAATATAATTTTATTAAATTATGGGTATTATTTTATTAATTTTGGAGGTATAAAATACTAAGTACATGCATGTCATTATGCGTGTACAAAGTTTATCAAATAAAGTACCCCAAAATATATATAAATATTATTTATAAATTATTTTATGAATTTTGGTTAATTAAAATAAATATTTTATATACATTATATAAAATATTTATTACCCGAGTTAATTTCGTAATGTATTAATTTTGTACGTATGCGTGGTAATTATCTTTCTCACCGACTTAAACTAAGTCGGTGGATTTGAGTAAACAAAGTTCAAAACAATTAAGTGGTGGCAAGTTATATATATATGCATGGAATAAATAATAATAATATTAATAAGGATATAACAACACAAACCAAACACCATCTCTTCCTTATCATTTTCTTTTCTTCTCCGCCACCACCAACCGCCACACAAGACCACCGCCTACCAAGAGAGGAGAAATAATTGGAGCTATTTGGGTGCATACAAGCTTCAAAAGAAGGTATAAACCATTTTTATTAATTTATTTGGGTATTTGTGGAGATAAAATAATTATATGAAAAAATTATAAATAATTATATAATTGTTCTATATATTTTTCTGATGTGTATGGGTGAATTATATAATATTTAGTGTAGTTATATGTTGGAAAATACTAGCAAAAATGGTAGAAATCTGTTCCGGGTGGCTACTGTGATCGTAGGAAAGAGGAAGAAAATTTTTGGCCGTCCGCGCATTGCGCGCGACCAAAATTATTTTTCCAGAACCGGCCCATAAACGACGCCGTTTTGGGCAGAAAAGGCAGGCCGCGCATTGTGCGGCGCCCAGTTTTTCCGGTGCAGAGCAAACGACGTCGTTTTGGCTGGACAGAAGGGCCGCGCGCGCGCACAACGCGCGACTGACCGATTTTCTGAGAAATTACCGTTATGCCCCCGGTTACGAATTTCAGATTATTTACGGAAAAGCCATTGGAAGTAAAATTAATTAAAATAAATGTTTAAAAATTAATAAAAAATTATATAAAAATTATGTAAAATCAGAAAAATGTATAAACATGTTTTATAGATTAAATTTAACAAATTTTCAATTTTGAAGAATAATTCCAATTAATTATTAAATGTTTAATAATGGGAATTAAAAGAATTTAATTAGAATTAATAACCAAATTAGGTTATAATTAATTATAAATACCCATATGAAGCCGATGGGTAGAATAATTAGGTTGTGAGTGATACTAATTGTGACGCCCCCAAATTCAGGCTCCTAGAACCTTGAATTTGGTGTCCACTATTCATAATATCGCCTACATTAATCACTACCCAGAATTACCATTAATATATACATTACATATGCTAATCTCCAACATAAAACAAAATACATCTCTCACACTCACAGGGTCGTTAACCTTTACATACATATAACATTACTAAGACAACATTTCCTATTTACAGTCATAACATAGATTTAAGACTACCGGCTGGGGACAACACATCAATTTCTTCAATCCGATATCTTTCCTTTGCCTTTGTCTTTTTTATCTAAGTTCTCGGGTTTTACATCTTTGTCTGCGACATTTTAAGCAAGTAAAAGTGAGCAACTAAAGTGCTCAGCAAGTATAAAGAACAGAATAACAATATATTATGAGAATCAGAATTTATACCAATAATGTAACATTAATTCAATTAAAAGGAAAGAGAATAATTGCAGGAATTATCTTTTAAAACATGATACAAATGAATTAAACTGAGGGTCACAAGACCATTGAACATAGGTTAATCAATATTGATAACCCGTTTATGTCATAAAGACCATAAAACCTTAAACTCGTACTCGAGGTGATCAGCCTCTCGTACCTATGACTGTGCACATCATATTACCGCATATCGCGGGGGATCGGAATTTCAAAGCATCCGACAAGCTATACCCCTGGAATAGGGTTGTTCATCTCAGTTTCTAGGAGTCCGCACCAAAACAATTTGGTTTGGCTCAGCGCTAACAATATAGAGTAATTTGAAATTCAATTGTATCAAAGGTCTAGCCGAACAAATGGTCTAGACTCATAATTATTAATTCACTGACAAACAATTATGTTTCGTTATGAATGGCATTTATGAATATACGTGTGTAACAAAAGAGATTTTTCATTGAATAATCCACAATATCACTGAAATCAATATTCGATAAAATGGAATAATGATGAAACTTTAGGAAATAATGCTCAATAAATATTTTAATAGCTAACACATGATTAATGGTTCAAAGTTAGGGTTTAGGAACTTGCCTCGATATCCGTTTACTATGTTAACTGCTAAATTTTTCTTTCCTGAACACCCTATAATAATAACATAATCAAATAATAATAATTTAGTAACTCGAGATATTAATATATATAATTAATATCACTCATAACCTAATTATTCTACCCATCGGCTCTATATGGGTATTTAAAATTAATTATAACCTATTTTGGTTATAATTCCTAATTATGTTTTTTCAATTCTCATTATTAAACAATTAATTGGAATTATTCCTCAAAATTGGAAATTGTTAACTTTAATTTATAAAACATTTTAATGCATTTTTCTGATTTTATATGATTTTTACATAATTTTTATAAATTTTAAAATTCATTTATTTTAATTAATTTAATCTCCAATGGCATTTTCGTAATTATTCTGAAATCCGGAAGCAGGGGCAAAACGATAATTTCGCGGAAAAACCGATCGGCCGCGCATGGCGGCGTGACCGGCCTGCCGCGGACCAAACGACGTCGTTTGGTTTCGTTCCGGGAAATCAACAGCCGCGCATGGCGCGGCCCCCGGTCTGGCGTCCAAAACGACGCCGTTTTATGCTAGCCGTAGAAAAAACTATGGTCGCCGCGCCATGCGCGGTCGGCCTTATTTTTTTTTCTCTGCTTCCTGGCGACACAGTAGCAGCCGGAAGGATTATTTTCCCACTTTTGATCAATATTTCCACCACAAAATTACCCCAAACATCATGAAATTCATAGATACACTCCTAAAAATTATATCGAACAATAATATAATTATTTACTAATTTTTCATACAATTAATTTATCACCAAAAATTACACTAATAATTCAAATAAATTATTTTATACCTTCCTTTGAAGCTTGTGGGCTCTCGGATCCCTAAGGATTATTTTCTCTTTCCTGCTAGTGGTGGCGTTGGTGGTCGGTGGTGGCGGTCGGTGATGATAAAGGAAGAACATGATGAAGAAAAGTAATTTGGTTTTGGTTTGTTTTTGCTTGCTAAGTAAGTGTATATTGTGATATTATTATTATTAGTATTACTATGCATGTATATATATATATTACCTAGCAGCTGATTTGGATTAGTTCCATTAATTCCACCGACTTACTTAAGTCGGTGGAAATTTTTTACGCTCCATACGTATATTTTAATACATTATGCAATTAATTCGGGTAATAAATATTTTATGTAATGTATATAAAATATTTATTTTAATTTACCAAAATTCATAAAATGATTTATAAATAATATTCACATATTTTTGATGTACATTACTTGATAAATTTTGTACACGCATAAGGACACACGTGTACTATATGAAGTATTTTATACTTCCAAAATTAATAAAATAAGTTACCTAATATAATAAAATTTATTTTCCTATGTTTCAATCTTCATTACATATACATTATATAAACATACGTGTATTTTCTATTACTACATAATATATATATATATAAATTATTTGTTATATATATTATGTATTATACAATTTCTCTTACATGCATAATTCATAAAACATTATATCTCATAAAAATAGAAATAATTCTATTTTTCATAAACATAATTTATTTTATTAAAAATAATAATTATTCATATTTCTTTATTATTCTTTTCACCACTTTATATATTTTATATAAACTATACAATATAAATTTTTCTATAATTTATATAATTATTAACCTTTTCTATAATAAATTTATTTTCTTGTATAAATTATATATCATCTTCATATAATTTATATAACCAAAATTCCTTCATACATAATTATATTTTCTTATATAAAATATACATATTTATTTCTATATATATTTTATATACGTAATTCCTTTCTTAATAATTTTCAAATTTCCTCATAATTATAAATTAATCCATGATCAATAATTTTGACTTCATTAATTACCTCATTAACTTTAATTTAATTAAAAATTAATTTTCAATATTCATCCTCTTTTCATTAACATATAACATTAATAACCATAATAGAATATACATCCATAATTAATTTACATAATTCACATTAATTGCTTAATTTAAATAACTAAAATACACACATTTTATTTATTTAAACTTTTTACACGTCATAATATCCTGGATATTACATTCTTCCCCCCTTATAAAAATTCCATCCCGGAATTTCTACATTAACTATTCAAATAAATGGGGATAATTATTTCGCATTTTCTCTTCTAATTCCCAGGTTGCTTCTTCAACGTTATGATTTCGCCATAGCACTTTAACAGAAGGAATCACTTTATTCCTTAAGACTTGCTCTTTCCTATCTAATATTTGCACAGGAATTTCTTCATATGTTAAATCCTTCTCTATCTGAATTGGTTCATATGCTATGACGTGCTTATAATATGGCTTGTACGGTCGTAGCACGGACACGTGAAAAACGTTGTGTATGTGCGCTAAATCTGGAGGCAGAGCCACTTCGTATGCCACTTCCCCAACTTTCCTTAATACTTCAAACGGTCCGATAAATCTAGGACTTAATTTACCTTTCTTTCCGAATCTAATTTTTCCGTTCCATGGAGACACTTTAAGAAACACGTGACTTCCCACCTCAAAATCTCGGCTTTGCCTATGCAAATCTGCATACTTTTTCTGTCGATCTTGTTGGGCTGCCACTAACCGGGTCCGTATCAACCGGACTGTATCTGCCGTCTGTTGAACCAGTTCGGGTCCTAGTAATTGACGTTCCCCCACTTCATCCCAACACAAAGGAGTCCTACATTTTCTTCCATATAAAGCTTCATAAGGTGGCATTCCTATACTTGCGTGATAACTGTTGTTGTACGCAAATTCTACCAGAGGTAGGTGATCATCCCAACTCCCTTTGAAATCCATAACACAGGCCCGCAACATATCTTCCAAGGTTTGTATAGTTCTCTCGCTTTGACCATCGGTTTGAGGATGGTAAGCCATACTCAACCTCAATTGTGTTCCTAATCTCTCTTGTAGACTTCTCCAAAAATTTGATGTAAATCGCGGATCACGATCTGACACAATTGACACTGGTACCCCATGTCGTGATATTACTTCTTTAATGTAGATTCTAGCCAATTGATCCAAATTGTATTTGATCTTAATTGGCAAGAAATGGGCCGACTTTGTTAATCTATCCACGATCACCCATACAGCATCGTAACCCTTTTGAGTAGTCGGAAGTCCTACTACAAAATCCATGGTAATATGTTCCCATTTCCATTATGGAATTTCAAGAGGTTGTAACAGCCCACTTGATCTCTGATGCTCAGCTTTGATCCGCTGACACGTCAAGCATCGACTTACATAATCCGCAATTTCTCGTTTCATGTTTGGCCACCAAAAATGCTTTCGCAAATCTTGGTACATTTTCGTACTTCCTGGGTGAATTGAAAATTTTGAATTATGTGCCTCTTGTAATATCTCCTCCTTCAATTCAACGACTGCTGGTATCCAAATTCGCCCCTCAAATCTTAGAATTTCATTATTATCTATCTGAAATTTTACTTCATCACCTGAGGTAATCCTATTCCTTACCTGGATACATTCATTATTGGTTAATTCAGCCTCCTTCACCTTATCTAACAACGTTGGTTGCATTTCTACAACAAATAACATCTCATCTGTTTCAGAAGGGTACTTCACTTCAATTTCCAACTTTGTCATTTCCTGAATTAGTTCATCCTGAACAGTTAATTTCATCAACTTTTCTCTCTCCTTTCTACTTAAAGCGTCTGCCACCACATTAGCTTTTCCTGGATGATAGAGGATTTCACAATCATAGTCCTTTATTAATTCCAGCCACCTCCTTTGACCCATGTTCAACTCCTTTTGTGTGAAGATATACTTCAGACTTTTGTGGTCTGTATATATCTCACATTTTCCCCCATAAAGATAATGTCTCCATATTTTCAATGCAAAAACTACTGCCGCCAATTCCAAATCATGCGTCGGATACCCTTTCTCATAATCTTTCAACTGTCGAGATGCATATGCAATAACCTTTCCGTTTTGCATAAGCACACAACCTAATCCCTTATGAGAAGCATCACTATATACCACAAAATTTCCAGTTTCATCAGGCAAAGTCAACACTGGGGCTTCACTTAGCCTTTTCTTTAACTCACTAAAACTTTCTTCACATTTATCTGTCCACACAAATTTTACCGACTTTCTAGTTAAATTGGTTAGCGGAGTTGCTATCTTAGAGAAATCTTGAATAAATCGTCGATAATAACCCGCTAAACCTAAGAAACTTCTTACCTCCGTGGGTGTCTTTGGTTGTTCCCAATTAATTACAGCTTCAACCTTTGCAGGGTCCACAGAAATTCCATCTTTATCAATAACATGACCCAAAAAGTGAACTCTTTGCAACCAGAATTCACACTTTGAGAATTTAGCATATAATTTTTCTTTTCTCAAAGTTTCCAACACTATTTTTAAATGACCAGCATGCTCTTCCTGAGACTTAGAATATACCAGAATATCATCTATGAACACCACTACAAATTTATCCAAATAGGGTTTAAAAATCCTATTCATCATATCCATGAATGCCGCTGGTGCATTTGTCAGTCCAAACGGCATAACCAGAAACTCGTAATGACCATAACGAGTTCTGAATGCTGTTTTTGGCACATCCTCCTTTCTTATTTTCAACTGATGATACCCTGACCGAAGATCAATCTTTGAAAAATACTTTTCTCCCTTCAACTGATCAAAAAGATCATCAATCCTTGGCAATGGGTATTTATTCTTGATGGTCATCTTATTTAACTCTCTATAATCAATACATAACCGTAGAGTTCCATCCTTCTTCTTAACAAATAGCACTGGTGCTCCCCATGGAGACACACTCGGCTGAATAAACTTCTTATCTAATAGCTCCTGTAGTTGTTTCATCAATTCTTTCATTTCCACTAGGGCCATTCTATACGGAGCCTTAGATATTGGAGCCGTTCCTGGTGCTAAATCAATCATAAATTCGATTTCCCGATCTGGTGGAAGACCAGGTAAATCATCCGGAACCACATCGGAAAATTCATTCACTACCGGTATTTCTCCCATTTTCATCTCACCTTTTTCGGTATCTATCACATACGCTAAGTATCCCGTGCCTCCCTTCCTTAACGCCTTACTAGCTTGCATGACTGACAGACAACTAAATTGTCTTGGTAATTTGCTACCATAAAATACTATTTTTGACTTTTTAGGAGTCTGTAAAGTTACGCACTTCCGTTGACAATCAATCATCGCTTTATGCTTATACAACCAATCCATCCCTAGGATGACATCAAATTCCCCAAGACGTATTGGAATTAAATCCACATACAACTTATGTTTTCTTATTACCATAGGGCAATGTTTATGCACATGATTAACAGGTATCACTTCCTTGTTTGCAATTTCTATATTCAAGGGTTGTTCTAAGTTTTCATGAGTCAACCCTAGTCTTCTACAAAATTCATCAGAAATAAACGAGCACGTAGCACCCGAATCAAAAAGCACGCATGCATTAGTATTGCAAATTGAAATGGTACCTGACACCACATCTTTTGATTTTTCCGCATCCTGCACCGTCATATTAAAAGTTCGAGCGGTAGGACGACCTGGTGGAGTTGGTGCAGGGAGTGTCAGTTTCCCTCCACTTGTTACCTCCATCATCTTCTTTGGACAATTACGAGCAAAATGATCTGCTGCTCCACAGTTATAACATCCAGTTTTCTTTAATTTTGGGCAATTTGGTGCAATGTGTCCCTCTTGCTGACACTTATAACATACCTTCTTTCCTTTCAGACAAACCCCATAATGATTCTTCCCACAACTGCTACACGGCTCAACTTTCTTCTTTACATCCCCGGATTTGTTCCCGGAGGTGTTGGTACTACCACTCCACTTTTTCTTGCTAGGAGGGTTGGTGCTACTACCACTTCCCCCCCTGGAATCTCCTTCATTCTTTCTTTTCTTTTGCTCCTGATGATATTTCGTAATAGCTTCACTACCTCCCTCGACCAAAATTGCCTTTTCCAACACATCAGCATATGTTGTTGTCTGAAACATATTCACCTTGCTATAAATCCAGGGCTTCAATCCCTGTTCAAATCTTTTGGCTTTTCGCTCTTCTGTATTGACCTGGTATGGGGCAAACCGGGCCAATTCATTAAATTTGGCAGCATATTCAACTACTGACATGTTATTCTGTTTTAATTCCAGAAATTGAATCTCCAATTTGTTCTGCATACTAGTGGGAAAATAATTTTCGAAAAATAGTTCCTTAAACCTCTTCCAAGGAACTATTTCTCCCGCCTCTCTACTCCGATTTGCTTGCCACCAGTGGGCAGCTTCTACTTTCATCATGAAGGTCTCAAAAGCAATCTTCTGCTCCTCAACTACTCGAACTACCTCAAAAACCCTTTCCATCTCCATAATCCAAGTTTGAGCTTCTATAGGGTTTATAGAGCCCTTAAATTCTAGTGGTCCAGCTAGTTTAAAATTTTTAAAATTTGCAAAATTTAAGGGTTGAGTATTCTGTTCAGCAGGAACTGGGTTCCTATTTCGCATTGCACCTGCTAGTAAATCTACTAACCTTTGCACTAGATTAACTGGGACTATTTCTGGTTCTATTCTTGTACCTGTCCCAGTAACTTCATTCACTGATTCTTCTTGGGCTCTTCTAACAGGTCTACCTCTTTTTGGCGGCATTCTGAAATATAAACTTATATTAATTTTCATTACTATTTTTACAATATAAAATTTAAAACTAGCAATTTATATCAAAACATACCAACCTTCCAATATTTACATTAACAACCAACTATTTTACAAGATACGTACATACCCCAGATCACACATACATCCTATTTACATATCATATCCCTGTTATTTACATCAAAAGTAGGGTTTCATACTATTTATATAAACATCAATATATACATCAAAATCACACTATCCCACATTCCACGGGCTCATTGCTCTCCTCGTTGCATCTTCAAATTCTTGTCTTATAATGTTGATCGCCACATCACGATCAATATCTCGCCAATACTGACCTTCCTCTACTCGAAAACATCGAATCCTGTGTTCTGCCCTTTCCGATGCACATTTAAAAGCATACTCCATATCATCCATTTTTACTTGTTTAGCTCTCACCTCGTTTTCTGTGAGGCCTACTTGCCTAGTCGCTCTTCCCCAAGCATTCTCAATTCTCGTCCTATCTGCCACTTCTCTATTCAACCTATCAACAAGAATTTGTCTTTCTATAGACAATTCTTCTATTCTATGTTCGGCTTGACCCAGTTTATTTACTGCCTCATTTTTCTGTTGGGTGAGGACCTGGAGTTCTTCCTCTCTTTGCTGTGACACAATATTTTGAGCTACAGCTTGGGCTTCTAACTCATGTACTTGGTGTGTAAGATCGGCCACCTGAATCTCTAAACCATTTATAGTGTCTATGGCGTTAGCTATTAACTCTTCATTTGGGTCTAAATTTTCGGGAGGAGTACCTTCAGAAGACCCTCCTTCTTCTTCATTTACATCCATATGTTCTTCTGGTTCAAAATCTGGTCCGTACTCCGACACTGGCTCAGACACGGGTGGACTAGCAATTATTCGCTCCGGTACTACATGTATATCCCTAATCTCTTCTTCTTCAACCCTAGCCCCACTTGGTTCGCCTGTCTCTGTCATCCTATAAAACAACAATACGAGAATCTTCTATCAACGTTAATCTAACCATTATATAATAACTTTTAAATAACACATAAATTATCGACTTTTGAACGTTCTAAATTCCCTACTTCCCTTTAAACTCGATTTGAGTTGCATATTCATACCTAGTTCGTACTAAGGTTTTGCCTCACCTATAATCTTAAATCTTTCAGCTCTGATACCAACCTGTGACGCCCCAAAATTCAGGCTCCTGGAACCTTGAATTTGGTGTTCACTATTCATAATATCGCCTACATTAATCACTACCCAGAATTACCATTAATATATACATTACATATGCTAATCTCCAACATAAAACAAAATACATCTCTCACACTCACAGGGTCGTTAACCTTTACATACATATAACATTACTAAGACAACATTTCCTATTTACAGTCATAACATAGATTTAAGACTACCGGCTGGGACAACACATCAATTTCTTCAATCCGATATCTTTCCTTTGCCTTTGTCTTTTTTATCTAAGTTCTCGGGTTTTACATCTTTGTCTGCGACATTTTAAGCAAGTAAAAGTGAGCAACTAAAGTGCTCAGCAAGTATAAAGAACAGAATAACAATATATTATGAGAATCAGAATTTATACCAATAATGTAACATTAATTCAATTAAAAGGAAAGAGAATAATTGCAGGAATTATCTTTTAAAACATGATACAAATGAATTAAACTGAGGGTCACAAGACCATTGAACATAGGTTAATCAATATTGATAACCCGTTTATGTCATAAAGACCATAAAACCTTAAACTCGTACTCGAGGTGATCAACCTCTCGTACCTATGACTGTGCACATCATATTACCGCATATCGCGGGGGATCGGAATTTCAAAGCATCCGACAAGCTATACCCCTGGAATAGGGTTGTTCATCTCAGTTTCTAGGAGTCCGCACCAAAACAATTTGGTTTGGCTCAGCGCTAACAATATAGAGTAATTTGAAATTCAATTGTATCAAAGGTCTAGCCGAACAAATGGTCTAGACTCATAATTATTAATTCACTGACAAACAATTATGTTTCGTTATGAATGGCATTTATGAATATACGTGTGTAACAAAAGAGATTTTTCATTGAATAATCCACAATATCACTGAAATCAATATTCGATAAAATGGAATAATGATGAAACTTTAGGAAATAATGCTCAATAAATATTTTAATAGCTAACACATGATTAATGGTTCAAAGTTAGGGTTTAGGAACTTGCCTCGATATCCGTTTACTATGTTAACTGCTAAATTTTTCTTTCCTGAACACCCTATAATAATAACATAATCAAATAATAATAATTTAGTAACTCGAGATATTAATATATATAATTAATATCACTCATAACCTAATTATTCTACCCATCGGCTCTATATGGGTATTTAAAATTAATTATAACCTATTTTGGTTATAATTCCTAATTATGTTTTTTCAATTCTCATTATTAAACAATTAATTGGAATTATTCCTCAAAATTGGAAATTGTTAACTTTAATTTATAAAACATTTTAATGCATTTTTCTGATTTTATATGATTTTTACATAATTTTTATCAATTTTAAAACATTTATTTTAATTAATTTAATCTCCAATGGCATTTTCGTACTTATTCTGAAATCCGGAAGCAGGGGCAAAACGATAATTTCGCGGAAAAACCGATCGGCCGCGCATGGCGCGTGACCGGCCTGCCGCGGACCAAACGACGTCGTTTGGTTTCGTTCCGGGAAATCAACAGCCGCGCATGGCGCGGCCCCCGGTCTGGCGTCCAAAACGACGCCGTTTTATGCTAGCCGCAGAAAAAATTATGGCCGCCACGCCATGCGCGGTCGGCCTTATTTTTTTTTCTCTGCTTCCTGGCGACACAGTAGCAGCCGGAAGGATTATTTTCCCACTTTTGATCAATATTTCCACCACAAAATTACCCCAAACATCATGAAATTCATAGATACGCTCCTAAAAATTATATAGAACAATAATATAATTATTTACTAATTTTTCATACAATTAATTTATCACCAAAAATTACACTAATAATTTAAATAAATTATTTTATACCTTCCTTTGAAGCTTGTGGGCTCTCGGATGGCTAAGGATTATTTTCTCTTTCCTGCTAGTGGTGGCGTTGGTGGTCGGTGGTGGCGGTCGGTGATGATAAAGGAAGAACATGATGAAGAAAAGTAATTTGGTTTTGGTTTGTTTTTGCTTGCTAAGTAAGTGTGTATTGTGATATTATTATTATTAGTATTACTATGCATGTATATATATATATATTACCCAGCAGCTGATTTGGATTAGTTCCATTAATTCCACCGACTTACTTAAGTCAGTGGAAAATTTTTACGCTCCATACGTATATTTTAATACATTATGCAATTAATTCGGGTAATAAATATTTTATGTAATGTATATAAAATATTTATTTTAATTTACCAAAATTCATAAAATGATTTATAAATAATATTCACATATTTTTGATGTACATTACTTGATAAATTTTGTACACGCATAAGGACACACATGTACTATATGAAGTATTTTATACTTCCAAAATTAATAAAATAAGTTACCTAATTTAACAAAATTTATTTTCCTATGTTTCAATCTTCATTACATATACATTATATAAACATACGTGTATTTTCTATTACTACATAATATATATATAAATTATTTGTTATATATATTATGTATTATACAATTTCTCTTACATGCATAATTCATAAAACATTATATCTCATAAAAATAGAAATAATTCTATTTTTCATAAACATAATTTACTTTATTAAAAATAATAATTATTCATATTTCTTTATTATTCTTTTCACCACTTTATATATTTTATATAAACTATACAATATAAATTTTTTTATAATTTATATAATTATTAACCTTTTCTATAATAAATTTATTTTCTTGTATAAATTATATATCATCTTCATATAATTTATATAACCAAAATTCCTTCATACATAATTATATTTCCTTATATAAAATATACATATTTATTTCTATATATATTTTATATACGTAATTCCTTTCTTAATAATTTCCAAATTTCCTCATAATTATAAATTAATCCATGATCAATAATTTTGACTTCATTAATTACCTCATTAACTTTAATTTAATTAAAAATTAATTTTCAATATTCATCCTCTTTTCATTAACATATAACATTAATAACCATAATAGAATATACATCCATAATTAATTTACATAATTCACTTTAATTGCTTAATTTAAATAACTAAAATACACACATTTTATTTATTTAAACTTTTTACACGTCATAATATCCTGGATATTACACTAATTATATAAATTAAAATTGTCAATTACTAAATAATTATTATTTAATTATGTTATTATTATAGGTTGCTCAAGAAAGGAAAAATTTAGCTATTAAATTAGTAAACGGATATCGAGGCAAGTTCCTAAACCCTATCTTTGAACTACTAATTTTATGCTAGACATTAAAATCTTTATTGAGCTCTATTTCCCAAGTTTTGTCATTATTCCACTTCCTTGAATGTTGAATTCAATTGATATTGTGAATTGTTTAGTAAAAATTTAAAAATCCTTGTAGTTATTCACATTCATTTTTATGCCATCCATAATGAATCATAACTATTGATTAGTGAGTTAATGGTTGTAAGTCTATGTCACTTGTCCGGCTAGACTTTTGATACAATTAAATTTCAAATTACTCTATATTGTTTAACGTCGAGCCAAACCAAATTGTTTTGGTGCGGACTCCTAGAAACTTAGATGAACAACCCTATTCCAGGGATATAGCTTATCGGAAGCTTCAAATTCCGATCCCCCGCGATATGCGGTAATATGATGTGCACAGTCATAGGTACGAGAGGATGATCACTTCGAGTATGAGTTTAAGGTTTTATGGTCTTTATGACATAAACAGGTTATCAATATTAAAATTGATTAACCTATGTTCAATGGTCTTGTGACCCTCAGTTTAATTCATTTGTATCATATTTCAAAAAGATAATTACTGCAATTATTTTCTTCATTTTAATTGAATTAATGTTACATTATTGGTATAAATTATGATCCTCATAATACATTGTTATTCTATTCATTATACTTGCTGAGCACTTTAGTTGCTCACTTTTACTTCCTTAAAATGTCGCAGAAAAAGATGTAAAACCCGAGAGTCTAGATAAGAAAGACAAAGGCAAAGGAAAGATATCGAACTGAAGAAATTAAGGTGTTGTCCCCAGCCGGTAGTCTTAAATCTATGTTGTGACTGTAGATAGGAAATGTTATCTTAGTAATGTTATATGTATGTAAAGGTTAATGACCCTGAGAGTGTGAGAGATGTATTTTATATTATGTTGGAGATTTGCATATGTAATGTATATTAATGGTAATTCTGGGTAGTGATTAATGTATGCGATATTATGAATAGTGAACACCAAATTCAAGGTTCCAGGAGCCTGAATTTGGGGGCGTCACAGGTTGGTATCTGAGCTGAAAGATTTAAGACTGTAGGTGAGGGAAAACCTTAGTACAAACTAGGTATGAGTACGCAACTCAAATCGAGTTTAAAGGGAAGTAGGGAATTTAGGACGTTCAAAAGTCGATAATTTATGTGTTATTTAAAAGTTATTATATAATGGTTAGATTTACGTTGATAGAAGATTCTCGTATTGTTGTTTTATAGGATGACAGAGACAGGCGAACCAAGTGGGGCTAGGATTGAAGAAGAAGAGATTAGGGATATACATGTAGTACCGGAGCGAATAATTGCTAGTCCACCAGTGTCTGAGCCAGGGTCGGAGTATGGACCAGATTTTGAACCAGAAGAACATATAGAAGTAAATGAAGAAGAAGAAGGTGTAGGAGGGTCTTCTGAAGGTACTCCTCCCGAAAACTTAGACCCAAATGAAGATTTAATAGCTAATGCCATAGACACTATAAATGGTTTAGAGATTCAGGTGGCCGATCTTACACACCAAGTACATGAGTTAGAAGCCCAAGCTGTAGCTCAAAATGTTGTGTCACAGCAAAGAGAGGAAGAACCCCAGGTCCTCACCTAACAGAAAAATGAGGCAGTAAATAAACTGGGCCAAGTCGAACATAGAATAGAAGAATTGTCTACAGAAAGACAGATTCTTGTTGATAGGTTGAATAGAGAGGTAGCAGATAGGACGAGAATTGAGAATGCTTGGGGTAGAGCAACTAGACAGGTAGGCCTCACAGAAAATGAGGTGAGAGCTAAACAAGTAAGAATAAATGATATGGAGTATGCTTTTAAATGCGCATCGGAAAGGGCACAACACAGGATTCGATACTTTCGAGTAGAGGAAGGTCAGTATTGGCGAAACATTGATCGTGATGTGGCGATCAATATTATAAGACAAGAATTTGAAGATGCGATGAGAAGAGCAATGAACCCGTGGAATGTGGGATAGTGTGATACTGATGTATGTATATTGACGTTTATATAAATAGTATGAAACCCTACTTTTGATGTAAATAGCAGGGATATGATATGTAAATAAGATGTATGTGTGATCTGGGGTATGTACGTATCTTGTAAAATAGTTGGTTATTAATGAAAATATTGGAAGGCTGGTGTTATAAAGTACGTTTTGATATAAATTGCTATTTTTAAATTTTGTATTGTAAAAATAGTAATGTAAATTAATATAAAGTTCATATTTCAGAATGCCGCCAAAGAGAGGTAGAAGAGCACAAAATAGGAACGTTAGTTTTAAATTTTGTATTAATAGAAGAGCACAAAAAGAATCAGTGAATGAAGTTACTGGGACAGGTACAAGAATAGAACCAAAAACAGTCCCAGTTAATCTAGTACAAAGATTAGTGGATTTACTAGCAGGTGCAATGCAAAATAGGAACCCAATTCCTGCTGAATAGAATACCCAACTCTTAAATTTTGCAAAATTTAAAGATTTTAAACTAGCTGGACCACCAGAATTTAAGGGCTCTATAAACCCTATAGAAGCTCAAACCTGGATTATGGAGATGGAAAGGGTTTTTGAGGTGGTTAGAATAGTTGAGGAGCAGAAGACTGATTTTGCAACTTTCATGATGAAAGGAGAAGCTGCCCATTGGTGGCAAGCAAATCGAAATAGAGAGGCAGGAGAAATAGTTCCTTGGAAGAGGTTTAAGGAACTATTTTTCGAAAATTATTTTCCCACTAGTATGCAGAACAAGTTGGAGATTCAATTTTTAGAATTAAAACAGAATAACATGTCAGTAGCTGAGTATGCTGCCAAATTTAATGAATTGGCCCGGTTTGCCCCATACCAGTTCAATACAGAAGAGCGGAAAGCCAAAAGATTTGAACAGGGATTGAAGCCCTGGATTCATAGCAAGGTGAATATGTTTCAGACAACAACATATGCTGATGTGTTGGAAAATGCAATTTTAGCCGAGGGAGGTAGTGAAGCTGTTACGAAATATCATCAGGAGCAAAAGAAAAGAAAGAATGAAGGAGATTCCAAGGGGGGAAGTGGTAGTAGCACCAACCCTCCTAGCAAGAAAAAGTGGAGTGGTAGTACCAACACCTCCGGGAACAAATCCAAAGATGTAAAGAAGAAAGTTGAGCCGTGTAGCAGTTGTGGGAAGAATCATTCTGGGGTTTGTCTGAAAGGGAAGAAGGTATGTTATAAGTGTCAGTAAAAGGGACACATTGCACCAAATTGCCCAAAATTGAAGAAAACTGGATGTTATAACTGTGGAGCGACAAATCATTTTGCTCGAAACTGTCCAAAGAAGACGATGGAGGTAACAAGTTGAGGGAAACTGACACTTCCAGCACCAACTCCACTAGGTCGTCCTACTGCTCGAACCTTTAACATAACGGTACAGGATGCGAAAAAGTCGAAAGATGAGGTGTCAGGTACCATTTCAATTTGCAATACTAATGCATGTGTGCTTTTTGATTCTGGTGCTACGTGCTCTTTTATTTCTGATGAATTTGCTAGAAGACTAGGGTTGACTCATGAAAATTTAGAACAACCCTTGAATATAGAGATTGCAAATAAAGAAGTGATACATGTTAATCATGTGCATAAACATGTGCATATTCATTGAAATGTTAGAGTCGCGCTAAGAGTTTTTGATAGATAGATAATATTAAGTTAGGCACGAGTTCTTAAAACTCATGCATATGGTAAGTCCATGACTCATATTGGTATGGTATGTTTTGAGCCCCTCAGCATATGGACAGTCTTTGATATGTTCTCAGACTACATATTGTTAGGACAAGCTTTAAAACTCATATTCTTGTGGTAAGTTCCTGGACTCATAATGTGTGGCAAGTTTGATGAACTATACGGGGGTATAGAAAAGTTGGAGTAGATAGAAAATTCTAATATGATAAATAATAATAGTCCTAGCAATAAATAATGTAATTAAATAATGAAGCGGAAGGAGAATGTTAGGGAATTTAGGATATTCCCATTCTTCTACCCTTGCTAGACTTCAAAAATTTTTGGCCTCAAGCTAAATTGGCATGAATGTGTTTCGAAAAATATAAATGAAATATTTCTAAGCGATCTAAAAAGTGTCTATGCCACTTGTTTCGACTAGACGAAAATATTTTTAACATCAAAATGTATTTCAAAAGAATCATCCACGCACCTTTTAACCCGGTGCAGATGTGATGAATAACGGAATGCTCAACGTGTCGTTGAGACGGTGCGGTACTATTTCGTTATAAGATGATTCAACACCATAAAGTATGGTTAATGGTGTAGGAATTATTAACGACGAAATCCTCAACGTACTGTCAAGATGACGCGGTAACATGAAGTCATAAATGATTTTGATTTATGAAGGTATGTCAAAGCTATAAGTCATTGCCATTTGACTCGGCTAGACGTTTTGAAAAGTTTTGACATAAATGTTTTAAAAATTTCTGCGGATTATAAATTGTTAAAAGAAAGTTTATGCCAATTGATCTGGCTAGACAAGCGTTGAAGAAATACAAGTCTAAGCTATTTGATTCAGCTAGACAAATTTTAACATATATTTATTGAATTCGTATTTTTTGAAAGTTTAACCAATCAAATTACTTTTGAATGAATTCTAATGCTGAGATGAACAAAGAGATTAAGAATATTGCAGGTTGATCGAATGGTCACCTGGCATAAGGAAATACTGGCATTACATATTGTTCTACTGGCGTACCAAATTACGGATTAAATATACACCATTTTAATGGCAGACTGATCCACTGTCAGGGTTTGCAGTATGAAGTACTCGGGGAGCGAAGTACTGTAAACCGGGATAAATGTTCATTCAGCATATCATGAAAGTTTTCCAAAATAAAAATTTTGAATTCTTCTACTCTTATGAAGATTGGATGGTAGGATGGGGTAGTATTTTAAATGTGAGCGATAATGAAAGTAATATTGTAAAATAAAGAAATTATGAAGTATGATGGATTAGAAAATTTCAATGGGCAATGATCACGAAAAATGAAGGGAAGAAAGATTTGTGGAATAAATACAAAGGAAATGTGTAAGTTACAAATGAATGAGATATTAATACATAGAAATTTCGAGGATGAAATTTTATGAAGAATGGGTGAATGTGACACCCAGGATTTTTGAAATAATCTCAAATAAAGAATATGATGAATTAAGTAAAGATTAACGTTTAGAACCTAGTGTTGAATGATGGTGGTATTAAGGAAGGATCTAGGAAATGTGAAGAAGTTTCATGAATATGAATTAAGAAGAGAAGGATGAAGGTGCAAAGTATGAAATAAGTGAATTGAGTAAGGTTACGTGTGAGTAAAGAAAGGAAATTTTTCAGAGAATGAGAAGTTATCTTGATAAGCGTATCAAGAGACGAGCTAAAGTGTTATCAAATAATTTTTTTTAGAGAATTATGAAATGTAATACTACAAAGAAATTATGAATTTAGTTAAGAATTAAATCTTCAGACAATTATGACCATTATGGGTTATCCATGTGAGTTATGGAAATTAACGAGGTAAAATATGATTATTTTGGATAAAGTTGTTATTTATCAGGATAAAGGTATAGCAAGGTGCTATGAATAATATATGTATGATTATTACGACAATTATGATTCCGAGGACGGAATCCTGTTAAGGGGGGAAGAATGCGAGGATCCGAATTTCTAGGATTTCTTTAATAATATTAAATGAGAATTTAATTGATAAAATTATCAAAGAGGTGTAGGTAAATTATTATTTTATGTGATTGTAAGGTATGTGATGGGATTTAATTGGTAAATTAAATCGGTACAAAGATGGTGATGGTTTGTGTGAATTTAAAATAATTGAAAAGTAAATAAATTGTTTAAAAACAATTTATAAGGAATAAAAGAAATTCCATATAAGGGTACAATAAATTGTACAATAAAATTATTGTGAAGGTGCATGAATTATTATTTAAATAATGTTATGTGGCAATGTGAAATATAGAAATTTGATATGTATATATATACATTTGTATGTATATATATAAATGTGCATTTTTAATTGATAATTATAAATGTTATTAATTATGGCAATTAAGGGATTAATAATCCAAGTTTGAATAAAAAGGTAATGAGGAAGTTAGTGAAATTATAATTATTGATTTTAGATTTAATCAAGAATTATGGAGGAAGTTTAGAAATTGATTGAGAAGAAATGTAATTATATAATTTATATAAGAAAATTAAAGTGATGTTTAAAGAAAATTATAACTATATAAATTATATAAGGATAAATTATATAATTTATATAAGAGAATTAAAATAATGAGAGAGTTAATAAATGTGAAATTATTGATTAATTGATAATTATGGAGGAATTTAAGAAATTATTTAAGAAATGAGAATGTAAATATATAAATTATATAATTTATATATAAAGAAATTATTGTAAATATTAAAGAAATTAAATAATAAATAAGAAAAAGGAATGTTCTAAGTTATTAAAAATTATATTTATGTATAATGGAGTTATTATGACTTTTATGAAGGATAATATTTCGAAAACGTGAACATGTTAATGTAACATGTTGTTCAAGAAACGAAGTGAAAAATTACGAAAAATAATTTTTATATATTATATGAATTATTTTATGATTTTTGGAGGTATAAATTACCTCAAATAATTACATGCATGATATTATGCGTGTACAAAATTTGTCAAGTAAAATACCGAAAAAGGTATTAATATTAATGATAAATCATAATATGAATTTTAGTGAATTAAAATAAATATTTTATATATATTATATAAAATATTTATTACACGTAATAACTATGTAATGTATTAAATTAATTAAATTGCATGCCAATTTTGGAACGTTCGAGAGGGAAAAAAAAATTGGATTGCATGGTAAAGTCGGTGGACATGTGAAATCTTTTAAAAACAATTCATATATTAATGTTTTAAAAAGGCAAGGAAGGATGGAAAAAAAAAAAGAGAAACAAACACTCTCCTTTTCTTCTTCTCCTTCCTCATCCGAAACCACCACCATTATGCCACCCGTGAACCTCCATAGCCACCAAGGAAGAGAAGTTTGGTGCCCTCTAGAGGATGAACAAGCTTCAAAAGAGGTATAATTTATTTATTTTTTTGTGAATTATTTTGGTAATTATGGTGTTAAAATATTTTTATGGAAAATTAGAAAATAAATAGAATAATTATTCTAGATAAATTTTAGATGTATATTTGAAGATTATATGATTTTTAGAATTTATATGTTGTGAAAAGTTTGGAGCAAAATGGTAGAAAATGAACAATTCTGGGAAAAAGGTGACTACTGTTTGCGGAAGAAAAGGGAAAAAAAATACAGAGTTGTCCGCGCATTACGCGGCAGCATTTTGTCGCGGGCGGTTCGAAACGACGTCGTTTAGGGGCAGTTAAGCAGGCCGCGCCATGCGCGGCTGTAGCTTATCGATCGCTAAGCCAAACGACGTCGTTTGCCTGGCGGAGGAAGAAGGCCACGCGCCATGCGCGGCCGTCGTTCTTGATGAAACTACTATTTTGCCCCTGTCCTTTTTCAGAAATGCCGGTCGCGTCCTGGATACGCCGAAATTACAAAAATGCCCCGTAACTTTCAGGAAAATGACCAGCGTGTCCCCAAGGCCGCGGAAATTATGGAAATGCCCCTGGACTTTCCGGGAAATTCCGGTTGTCCCTAAGGGCACGAAAATTACCAAAATGCCCTCAGAAAGTATTTTTAATTGAAATAAATGTTTAAAAATTGTTTTAAAATTCTAGAAAATTATGGAAAAATACTAAAAATATATAAATGATGTTTGGGCATTAAATTTAATATTTTTGTAAAAATATTAAATATTGGGGATTAATATTTAAATATTTTCAATATTAATCAAATGAGTTTAAATGTTAGAAAATGAATAAATAAAAATCCGGACAACCGAATACGCTAAAATTTGTCCAATGAACCGGGTTGTCCGTATTGAAGGTATATGATATTAAGTTAAATTAATTTATTAAGGAACGAGGTTAATATAATTAACCATATTAATTAATATTGGCCTAGAGATGATATTAATTAAGTAAATTAATATCATAAGAGGATAAATAATTATCATTTGATTATTTTATGATCATAGGTTGATCGAGAGAGAGTTTTAAGCTATCAATTAAATAATTGGACGTCAGGCAAGTTCTTCAGTCCCTTTTATGTTAAATGTTGAATTATTATGATATGCAATTCTTGTTTTAAATGCATACAAATTATGTGTTATGTGATACGTGTTTAATATGACCACAATGTATTATTTGTGTAACGATATGAGATATATTGCTATATTTGAAGCATAAGCACATGATATATGACACACACCAAGCATGTTAAGGTATGTGCTACGTGAAATATAAATTGTTGAACTTGTTGAGCCGTTGTGCTCATTACTTGTTTAAAATAAACTTTTGCAGGATAAAGAAATAAGTTTCCGGAATATCGGATTAAGTTGAGATGAATTGCCTAGAAGCTAGAAAACGTGATTGTTATATTGTTGATATTATAATTCAATGTGAGAAATTTGTTAATTTACTTTGATGAATTGTATGTATATATAATTTGAATCTGAATATGTTAAAAGTTCAATTATGAACTGTGATTGATCAGGATATTTGTTACGATAGAAATTATTATATGTTTAATTACGAATGATGTAACAAGGAATATTTGTATGAAAATAAATAACAGTAAATTTTGAATGACGAGATTTATGATAATGGTATAGAAAGAAAAAGGTTAAGGTTGCGATCCAGGGACTAGGATCGAGAAGTTAAGTTTTTAAATATCCAAATGTTTTAATGCAATGAATAAGAAAAGTGAAAGAAAAATTTATACCAAAAATTTGGTAATTAATGATTTATAAATCAATCAAGGGATTAAAGAAGGTAATTAAAGATTTATTAACGGACCGAAATTCGGACATAAGAAAGATAATGTTTAATAAATATGGAATTTAAGGTTGAATTTCGGGGTCGTTATAGTCACAAAATAAAGGCACTGGTCCTTGAATGCTAGGAACCACTCCAAGTTCTGTAATAAACTTCTTCATCCAAATAGCCTCCTTTGCAGCTTCACTTACAACTATGTACTCTGCCTCTGTCACTAAATCAACAATTGTTTGTTGTTTGGCACCTTTTCAACTCACTGTGCCACCGTTTAGGGTAAACACATAACCCAAAACGAATTTACTATCATCTCAGTCAGTTTGAAAACTTTAGTCTGTATAGCCCTCTAGTTTTAAACCAGACCTACCGTAGATAAGAAATGTATCCTTAGTTCTTCTTAAGTACTTTAGGATATTTTCACTACCTTCCAGTGTTCTTCTCCAAGATTAGACTGACATCTGCTTGTTACACTAAGTGCATAAGCAACATCAGGTCCTGTACATAGCATCCCATAGATAATAGATCATATTGTCGAGACATAAGGAATTTTACTCATACAGTTTCTCTCTTCAGGTGTCTTTGGGGCCTACTTCTTCGAGAGATGTATTCTAGGACCCATCGGCATGAGCCCTTTCTTGGAATCTTCCATGCTAAACTTCTTTAGCATAGAATCAATGTACGTTCCTTGGGACAAGCCAAGCATCCTTTTAGATCTATCTTTATAGATCTTTATCCCAAAAATATAGGATGCTTCTCCCAAGTCCTTCATGGAGAAGTGTTTAGATAACCAAATCTTGATCGGCTGTAGCATTAGAACATCATTCCCTATTAGTAATATATCATCAACATATAATACTAGGAATGTGACAGTGCTCCCACTAACCTTCTTGTACACACATGGTTCATCCTCGTTTTTGATAAAATCAAACTCTTTGATTATCTCATCAAAATGAATGTTCCATTTTTGAGAAGCTTGCTTCAATCCATAAATGGATCGTTGTAGCTTACATACTTGATTTGTTCCAACCTTTGAAACAAATGCCTCTGGCTGTATCATAGATACATCTTCTTCTAGTTTTCCATTGAGGAAGGCCGTTTTCACGTCAATTTGCCATATCTCATAGTCATGATAAGTTGCAATTGCAAGCAAAATTCGAATGGAATTGAGCGTTGCTACTAGTGAGAAGTTTCATTGTCGACGCCGGGATTTCCGTTGTTTCGTTTTTTAATAATTAAAATGCCCTTTCCAATTTTAGCCTTTTGAATTAAATGTGATTTTGAAAAGGGTCGGCTTAGTGTCGACGGGTTTTGAAAGATCGATTTTTTTATGAGCCAATTGACCAGAGTCGCCAGTTGGTATATTTGAAATGGATGTACCAACTCATCCGAATTTGTTTTCGTAATCGCTGGCTCATATGTGACTCCGATTAATTGGTCCGCAAACCGAGATTCATAGAGTTCGGGGGCTTGCTTAAGCGAGGGGAAGGTGTTAGGCACCCCCCGACTTCCGTGAAACACGGTTACCGCAATCTTGATATTTTCCTATCCTTTTTAAATCCTAAAATGTGTGGTTTGCGTGTGTGTGCGTGCGTGCCTAGATGAATGTTTGTGGTGCGTTTTGCATAAAAGTTCGCTTTTGTTTTTATATGGCAAAAGTGTTATCTGGAAAGTGTTTTGGACGTTCTTTAACCCAAATGACGAGGCTTCGCTTTTTATAAGAAAGATTGATTTTAATTTCGAAAGCGTTGAGGATTTTTTATTTAGATGTCTTTTTAGAAAACAATAGTTTTAAACTTTTGTCAAATAGGAATCGAGACTATACATTGCCTTCTAACAGTTAATATAAATAAATCGAGGGCAACTTCTAGAACTCTTTAACCCTATGCACAAAGTTTAATGAAAACATTTATTTATTTGCAAAATCGTTTTTTGTGACGTTTTAAAACCAACTAAAGCCTATTCATCAATTATGGATTAAAGTTTACCAAAACACTTAACCTTTAAACCTCGTGAATCTAATATCCTAAATTTGCTTGATTTTATAAAATCTTCCTTATTTGCCTTATTTTGAAAACCATTTTTTCGTGTCGTAAATTAAAACATACATCCCAAAACGTGTCGGGGTTATCTACGGGCATGTAAGCCATCCAGACAACCCCAAACACCCACAATCACATATTTCATTATTTTCACGGGGCCTTAACCCGAACACGCATTTGTGTCGTTTTAAGGCCCGATATTACAAAACACACATCCATGGACTCTACATCATGATTACACATACCCAAAACGTCCATCATCGGGATTCGACCGCTAGGATCTCCTCCCTAGGCTCACAATCATTCAAAACGCTACATAACTCATACAACAACCAAATCTAACCACGCTAAACAACTACGATGCTATATAAATCGTAAATCACACAAAACCAACACTACAACTATTTAAAAACTTCCAATGAACGATATATCCCCGTACGGATGTCATCGGGGCGTTAGGAGGAGATTATGTTCCAATGGAACCCTCGCTAATGACCCCTAACCCACGGATCATCATCCACACAACAACAAACTACATCACAAACTCAAAAAACACAACATCAATACATCAATATAAACAAAAAAAAACATCAAAAGAACACTCCTTTTTCACCTTGTGATGAACCGAAACGAGCTTTTATTCCAAGATCTAGCAAACCCACAAGAATACTCAACTATCTAGCACACAAAGTGAGATTTCCCTCAAGTTTTGATCCAACCCGAGCTCCCTCTCCTTCTTCCTCGCGATTTTCTCTCTCTAAAATCCTAAAATTTCTTCTCTCCCTCGAGCTCTCGGGTGGAAATGGCGATCTATAGCCATTTCCAGTCAGCCGCAGATGCATCTGCGGCTGGCCGCAGATCCATCTGCGGCTGGGCGGCTGGCCGCCTGCGCCGTTTCCTCGGCTGCCGTGTGCCGTCTCCTCGAGCCGTGCGAACCTCGAAACTCGTTTTGGCCGCAGATCCATCCGCGGCTGTCTGGCTGGCTTTTCTCAGTTTTCGTGCCACGCGGTCCTAATTCGCCAATTTCTGCGGTATTATTTTGGGAGGCTGTATTTTTGCAGTCCGGAACTCCCTGGGAAACGTGCCATATTGTTCTGGGAGGCTAGTTCGGAGGGCTGTGACTTGATATAGAATTTGATAATTGTGCCTGGCTTTCAGGGGGCGCTGCCCCCTCCCCCCCCGCCAGCTCACCGGCGAGCTGGGCAGCCGCTCGCTCACCGGGGAGCGAGACCCCCGAACATCGTAAGTGGAGTGGCCATTAGTCGTCCTTTGTGATCAGCTCCGGTTTTTCTGGATCAAATGTTTGCCTTGCCTTAAGTGACCGGATGCTCGTTGTCCGTTGTGGCGGCTTTGACCGTAAGTCGTTGGGGTGGCTTTGTGTTGGGGTCCACCTTCCTTTTTCGCATGTCGGGTCAAGTGACGACTTTGCCCTCCTGCCAGGGTTAGTAGAGAAAGTGCAAAATTTGGGTGTCTACAGCTGCCCCTCTTTATCATGTTTATGGAGTGCAATATGAAATGAACATGATAAAGAAGTAGGCACCCAATGCATGAAAATGACAGTACATATTTAAATGATGCAACATATATATCAATGATGCAACATATACATATTAATGATGCAACACCAATATCACCAGTTACTGTCTCAAATGGACTCGCATCGCATATTCGCCAAAACTATTTTTCTCTTGCTTAACGCGTATCGCATATTTAAACATCAAATCGCATATCATATTAAATCAAAATTATATCAAATCGCATATGAAATCGCATATCGCACTGCTTCTCATATGATGTATCGCATATCGCATCGCATATCGAATCGCACATCGCGTCGCATCGCATCGCACATCGCATCGCATCGCACATCGCATCGCATCGCATTGTTTTAGTCATTGTTGGATCTTTCTCCAACAGTCATTGCATTGTCATCGTCGGATCCTTTTCCAACGGGTCGTCTCGTCATCGTCGGATCTTTTGTCAACGGGTCGTCTCGTCATCGTCGGATCTTTTGTCAACGGGTCGTCTCGTCATCGTCGGATCTTTTGCCAACGGGTCGTGTCGTCATCGTCGGATCCTTTGCCAACGGGTCGTGTCGTCATCGTCGGATCCTTTGCCAACGGGTCGTATCGTCATCGTCGGATCCTTTGCCAACGGGTCGTATCGTCATCGTCGGATCGTTTGCCAACGGGTCGTGTCGTCATCGTCGGATCCTTTGCCAACGGGTCGTATCGTCATCGTCGGATCCTTTGCCGACGGGTCGTGTCGTCATCGTCGGATCTTTTGCCAACTGGTCGTATCGTCATCGTTGGATCTTTTGCCAATGGGTCGTATCGTCATCGTTGGATCCTTTGCCAACGGTCATCGTCGGATCTTTTGCCAACGGGTCGTCTCGTCATCGTTGGATCCTTTGCCAACGGGTTGTCTCGTCCTTGCTGGGCTTAGTCTCTAACAAGTTATCTCGTAATGGTCGGCTCTCATCTCCGACGGTTCATTTTTGTGAGGGTCAGGTATCGTTTCTGACGGGTCGCTTTTGAATTGCTCAGGTATTGTTTCTGAGGGGTCGGTTTTGAATTGGTCGGGTATTGTTTCTGACGGATCGTTTTTGAATTGGTCAGGTACTGTTTCTGACGGGTCGGTTTGAATTGGTAAAGTATTGTTTCTGACGGGTTGGTTTTGAATTGGTCAAGTATTGTTCCTGACGAGTCATTTTTGGGTCGGTCGGGTATCGTCTCTGACAGGTCATTTTTTGGTTCGTCAGGTATCGTCTCTGACGGGTTGGTTTTGAGTTGGTCAGGTATCGTCTCTGACGGGTTGGTTTTGAGTTGGCCAGGTATCGTCTCTGACGGGTCATTTTTGGGTCGGTCAGGTATCGTATCTGACTGATCGTTTTTTGGTTTGGTCAGGTATCGTATCTGACTGGTCGTTTTTGGTTTGGTCAGGTATCGTTTCTGACTGGTCGTTTTTGATTTGGTCAGGTATCGTATCTGACTGGTCGTTTTTGGGCTGGTCAGGTATCGTCTCTGACTGGTTGGTTTTGAGTTGGTCAGGTATCGTCTCTGACGGGTTGGTTTTGAGTTGGTCAGGTATCGTATCTGACTGGTCATTTTTGGGTTGGTCAGGTATCATATCTGACTGGTCGTTTTTGGTTAGGTCAGGTATCGTATCTGACTGGTCGTTTTTGGTTCGGTCAGGTATCGTATCTGACTGGTCGTTTTTGGTTCGGTCAGGTATCGTATCTGACTGGTCGTTTTTGGTTTGGTCAGGTATCGTTTTTGATTTGGTCAGGTATCGTATCTGACTGGTCGTTTTTGGGCTGGTCAGGTATCGTCTCTGACTGGTTGGTTTTGAGTTGGTCAGGTATCGTCTCTGACGGGTTGGTTTTGAGTTGGTCAGGTATCGTCTCTGACGGGTTGGTTTTGAGTTGGTCAGGTATCGTATCTGACTGGTCATTTTTGGGTTGGTCAGGTATCGTATCTGACTGGTCGTTTTTGGTTAGGTCAGGTATCGTATCTGACTGGTCGTTTTTGGTTCGGTCAGGTATCGTATCTGACTGGTCGTTTTTGGTTTGGTCAGGTATCGTATCTGACGGGTCATTTTTTTGGTCAGGTATCGTATCTGACTGGTCATTTTTTTTGGTCAGGTATCGTATCTGACTGGTCATTTTTATGTTGGTCAAGTATCGTATCTGACTGGTCATTTTTGTGTTGGTCAGGTATCGTATCTGACTGGTCATTTTTGGTTAGGTCAGGTATCGTATCTGACGGTTCATTTTTGGTTAGGTCAGGTATCGTACCTGACTGGTCGTTTTTGAAAGGGGTCAGGGGTTTTCACTGACGAGTCATTTTGCCATTGCCGGGTCTCGTCTCCGGAATCGCTGTGTATTGTCCCAAATGGACTCGCATCGTATTGTACATCATAAAAAAATGCAATAATTCTTGAGGAAATTTAAAAGAAAGCGTACCTGATTAGTTTGTGGGGCCTCCTTGGGATTCGTCCTCGTAAATCGCTTTTGCCAGCCACTTCTTTGATTTGACTTGTCATTCTCGGGGTTCGTCCTTGTAGATCGCTCTTGACAGCCATTGCTTTTGAGCTGTCATCTTTGTTGATTAGTTGAAGGTGCTTCAGACAGTCATTTTGTGATTCCTTGATGTTCCATAGATTCTGGGCGCATCGGATCGTGGAAGTTTCCCGCTGTCATGTCTTTTCGATAAATGGCACCGGTACTCGTGACGCCGACAGTCTCGTACCTGTGATTTTCTTTTCTTATGCATTTTATATACATGAATGCGCAGATGTTATGCATGGATCAATAGATATGCTTGGAATGGAAATGACCCCTGTTTAGTCAAATGATACAATTTTTCACGTGTCGTTTGACTACTCAGTTGTGCCATGCCTTATTTGGGAGGACAGTTTTCTGGACTTCAAGGTTGGTCCGTTGAATCGCATGCCCCTGATCATTTCTCTGTTGGGGAATTGTATCTGTCGTTTTGAATGCCCAATCGACTTATCCAGGGCTCCTCGTCCTGCTCACAGATCGTCATGTCTTTGAATTTGGGGTGCAGGGACTTCCTCTTATGCTAGAGGATTATGCCTAGATTCTGGGTTGATATCTAGGTGATCCCCTGGTCCGTTGGTCGTATGCCTTGATAGCTCTGGACTTTCATTTGATTGAGGCAGTTCACTTGGCTCTTTTGCGATGACCGACGACCATGTTGCCCTTCCTTGCCTTTTAATCGATCAGCTCTGACGTCAGGAATTATATCGCTCTTGCATATGCTCGCTCGAGTATCGAGGTAATGTCAGCGTGAATCATGCTGAGTTTGTCAAATCCATTGATGGTCGTGGGGGAAAGTTCGTTGAGGAGGAGTCTGATCCAAATCTGGGCTTCCTTCGTTTCCGTAATTTCCAACGTGCCCCAGCCTCTACTCGTGTTCTTGTCGAGGATTCGTATGGGAAGTCGTTTCATTGGTCATGTCGAATTATCCACATCAATTCATATCCTGCACAAGTAACAAACACTGAATGCTCGACGGTTCGGGTCGGCGGGGTTAACTTCGATATTACTAAACATCTCAACAGTAGAGCAGATAAAATGGAATGCTCATGATTATGCAATTTGGCTCGTGTTTGTGATGTTTTCGTCTTATTGTAAGAAAACTTGGCATCGAGATTGATCTCTTTTTTTTCGTGAATCGTGACTGTATTAACTTGATATTGAATGAATTGTGAATCTATTAAGTCACTCTTGATTATTATTATTATTATTATTATTTTTTTTATTTTTATTTTTTATTTTTTTTCATTTGACGAGTTATGGAATCGTAATAAAACATTTAAGCATTCATGGTCAATATACGTGAGTATGATTTAAATTCAAAACTACCTTCCTTTATCAAAGGTATTCCGTCTTCATTCTCGCTGTCGTTATTCACAGAATTAACGTCATATGGCAAGTGCACTGTGCGATGCATCCTTCAATTAGGGGCCTCTTTTCCGTGACTTTAGATGAGCCTCTCTTTTTTTTCTCTGGTCGAATATTTTTTCTTTTTCTTTTTTTCGACTCCGCCTTTTCCTTTTCGCGTCCACTTAACTTGTCTCGTTTTCTTAGGCTATTCAGAGTTACTCATTTAACGAGCTTTGGACCAATGACTCCCAAACCAGGCGGCTTTAGGGCATTAGGTGTTAAGACACCCCTTCGGGTTTACTTGCTCGAGTAACAGAGGCCACGCTTCGATACAAGTTAGGTGGTTTACCACATTCATTCCTCGTCTGACTCTGCGCAAGATTCGTTTTCTTAGGCTTGAGTTACCCATGTAGCGAGCGTTGGGCCGGTGACTCCCAAATCGGACGACCTTAGGGCACCAGGTGTAGAGACACCCTTTAGGCTTAATTACTCGAATAACCCTTGCCACGATTCGAATCTGCTCAGGTCTCTGCAGTTGTCATGCTCGTTTTCTTAGGCTCTGAGTTACCCATGTAACGAGTGTTGGGCCGGCGACTCCCAAATCAGACGACTTTAGGGCGCCAGGTGTGAAGACACCCCTCAGGCTTAATTACTCGAACAACTCAGGCCACGCTTCGAGGCATTTCATTCACTTTTATTTACCCTCCGACTCTGCATCAACTGTCATCATATCGTCATAGCTTTATACCCCACATCTGAAAGTTGGCGCAAACGCAAAGTGCAGACTTGCCTATAAGGTGGATTCTGCTTCGAACGACACTTCGAAATCAGGTCTTTGTGCAGTTTTAATAGGTTGATCAGTTTTAATCGTCTAATCATACTCACGAGTCTGCTCCACGGATGCTCGTCAGAATTAATTCGATTCCTAACAAGTCAAATAAAACTTTTCTCTTTCCAAAAGTAATGTTAGAGTTAAACTATGTACAGTCTTAATATATGTACATGAAGACAGGAAAGAAATAAATAACTGAGATGAGTTGTATCTTACCTGTGGGTCCTCGTATTCTGAAAGAGCTCTGACTGGAAAGGACCAATTGATCGTACATCTCGGATGACGTTGTCGTATGTTGACGAGATCGTACCATAGATGTTGAATTGTGCACTACCTTTCCATGGATGATTGATGAATGCCCCAGTGTCGAATCGTCATCGATTTCAAAATTGCCCCAGTCCTGATTGTTGTCAAGGTCATTGATTCATGGTGTCTTTGACAGGTGGGCTGATGAGATGCTGGGAACCCAAAATCCTTTGCTTTTGATCAGGTAGGAAGTGCACTCCGATGGGTTGACAGGAGAACAGGTTGTCTGGGTCATTGATCGTTAATTGCAAAACTATCGAAGGGTTATATACATTTTTACAAGGACTAGACCGCGCCAAAGTGGCTGCCTACGTACTCCTAGAGGAGATCAGGTCTTACGTAGTTCAGACTCTCAATAGCACACGAAATTGCTTTTTTTTTTTTTTTTTTTTTTTTTTTTTTTTTTACAAGAAAACATAACATAATAATGCATAGAAAAATAAAACGAGGAATAATATTAAGCAGCCAATAACATCCCCACCCCCTTTTTTTTTTGGGACTCGCAATCGTACCATTTAAATTCACCATTTCATAGTTCGCGGAGGCTCGTCAATCCATTTGTCGGTGTTCGGGTTCCCTATTGCGGTGATCTCAATATCGTTTGCCATTTTTAGCTCTCCTCTTTCGATAAGATTTTGGATCTTGTGCCGCAACGCCCAACACTCCTCAGTATCATGCCCTGGTGAGTTGGAATGATAGAGGCATATTCGTGTAGGATCGTATCTTTTAGATTCGGGGTCGGTTTGTGGCAGCAACTCCGTAATCTTTCCCCGGCTGATCAGAAGGTGCAATATTTCTGCATTTGATTTGCTCAAAGGGGTGAACTTTCGATCTCTTGGGAATGCTGCTCGATCTTTCCCTTTTGAGGGTTCACCTCTGTCCGAGCGATTATCAAGGCTCCACTGGTGGGGTCGTCTGGCATCTTTATTATTTTCAGTTCCCTGCCCTTTCATTCTGTTTTGATCTCCTTGAGTCAGCGGGTTTTCCTGTGAGGGATCCTGGTTTGAAATTTGTTTGTCCTCTTCTTCCGTTTGGTCTCTCAGTAATTGGGTGAAGAGTTGCCTCGTCAGATTATGTTGGTGTACCACCAGGTCTGCTAATTGCTTCATTTGATGCCTGACCAACTTCAATTCTTGCCTAACGACCTTAACCTCCTCCAGACATTCTCATTCAAGGACATTTGTTTCGCTCATTGGGGGGTATTCTTCGACCTTTCGGATGTATTTGCGATTGGGCTCCTCCCCGATATTTCCTGACCCAATCATGTTTACCTTATCTGTTTCGTATTGTGGCAAATGGCTGGCGCTGACATCTGGTCGTTCAACTACAATGTCCCCCCTATCGATTAAGTTTTGTATCTTATGTTTCAATGCCCAGCATTCCTGAGTGCCATGCCCCGGGGACCCAGAATGATAGGCACATTTCTTGTTTGGGTCGTACTTTCTCCCCTTTGGGTCAGTCGGTGGTGCCAGCTCCGTAATCTTCTTTTGGGTGATTAACACGGCCAAAATTTGCTCTAATGGATCTCCCAACGGGGTGAATTCCCTGTCTCAGGCATTTTCAAATCTTCTCCGCCCCTCAAATCTTTGATTGTTAAAAGTTGGCTGACGCGGGGGCTCGCTTCTTGGCATTCGGACAGGACGGCTACTCATTGCTTTCCCAGATAGCCCTTGCAAGACCAGGGACACATCTCCCTCTTCTCTCTCCTGTGGTCTCCAGGAAGTACTACCATAGTTTCCGCTTTGTATTTGCTCAGCAACAGCTTCAAGAGCCGTGAGGTCTCGGATCTTTCCTGACTTCAACCCCATCTCTGCCATTTCCCCATGTTTGATCATCTCCGCAAAAGGCTTCCCTATCCCAGCTATCACCCTTTCATAATAAGGGGCCTCCTGTATGTCTATGAAGGTCATCACCATCTCAGCCTCATCCATTGGAGGGTTTACTTGTGCAGCCATCCTTCTCCACCGTTGAGCGTAATCCATGAAGGATTCATTGGTCTGTTTTCTGATCTTTGTCATCTGGTATCGGTCCGGGGCCATTTGGGATTGAAAGCTGTATTGCGTCAGAAAGGTGTGGGCCAACTCCTCCCAATTGTGAATTTTAGCGTTATCCAGCCTCGCGTACCAGGTCCTAGCCTCCCCTGTCAGGCTTTTTTGGAATAACTGCATTCTCAACGACTCGTCCTCAGCATATGCCCCAAGTTCTCCGATATAGACTTTTAGATGCGTGTAAGGATCCCCCGACCCGTTGTATTTTTCAAATTCTGGAATTTTGAACTTCTTGGGGTATTTGGTTCCCGGAAAGATGCATAAGTCGGAGTAGTTAACACTGCCATACGACCCGATCCCCTTCATAGTTTGGATGGCCTCTTCCATCTGCTTTATCTTCTTGTTGACATTACTGGCAACTTCCTCTTCTGGAATGCCAATAATTTGTTTTGGCTGTTCAACCTTCGGGGTTTCTGGGGTCAGCTCGTTCCCTTGAGATGATGGCCCCGGTGGGTCCTCGGTTTGTGACTTCGATTTTAACTTGAAGTGCTCTTTTAGCATTATGGTCAATTCCGTCATCTGATTTTTCACAGCATCGAATTCCTCCCGGGATACAGGAGCTGGGTTAGGATTGGGGTTCTCAGCCATTTCGACTGTTGATTCTCTGGCTTTCTTGGATCGGAGACGGGTTTGGGGAGCAATCCTGCAGATAAAACAACTCGAGTTTAGTTTCGGGGAGTGATATTAGTGGATGCATGCTAAAGCGAATATCTATGTAACAATTTTTTGGAGTTTTTTAAACTTTTCCTGCAAAAACAGGGGCAGTATTCCTTTATTTTGATGAAGGTATATCAATGTGAAATCATGATGCTCTTCAAGCTGTCCCTGTAAAACAGAGGTTAGTACTTTTACTTGGACAAAAGTGGTTAGTACAAAATGATTGACTACAGTATGATATTACGTGCGTAAAGTGTAAAAGGGTATGAAGAGACTTTCCACGTGACGGGTTTATCTGAGGCTGACCTACCCTAAGTTGCTCTCGCGGGCTTTTCGGCATGAAGGCTCCCAGATCTTCGCAACATACTCGAAGGGAATAAATCCGATCTTTCAATTGGATTGGATCTGAGTGGATGCTTTTCCTGAGCCTCGCCGGGGAGCACCCCTTTGAGTCCAGTAATCCACATCCGACGGGTTTGCCTCAGGAGGAGGAACTGCTCAACATACATTCATCATACATTCATCGTACCTCACCGTATGCAAATGATGACATTAAAGTAAAGCATTCATAAAGCAATCATCAAACTCGCACATTCATTCATACACGCACAAAAGGTAGATTAATCGCAAGTAATGCACACACACACATTTTTTTAGATTTTAAAGGATAGAAAAATATCGAGATTTTAAATGCGGCTTAAGCCCTCTACTGTCCCCAGCGGAGTCGCCAGCTGTCGACGCCGGGATTTCCGTTGTTTCGTTTTTTAATAATTAAAATGCCCTTTCCAATTTTAGCCTTTTGAATTAAATGTGATTTTGAAAAGGTTCGGCTTAGTGTCGACGGGTTTTGAAAGATCGATTTTTTTATGAGCCAATTGACCAGAGTCGCCAGTTGGTATATTTGAAATGGATGTACCAACTCATCCGAATTTGTTTTCGTAATCGCTGGCTCATATGTGACTCCGATTAATTGGTCCGCAAACCGAGATTCATAGAGTTCGGGGGCTTGCTTAAGCGAGGGGAAGGTGTTAGGCACCCCCCGACTTCCGTGAAACACGGTTACCGCAATCTTGATATTTTCCTATCCTTTTTAAATCCTAAAATGTGTGGTTTGCGTGTGTGTGCGTGCGTGCCTAGATGAATGTTTGTGGTGCGTTTTGCATAAAAGTTCGCTTTTGTTTTTATATGGCAAAAGTGTTATCTGGAAAGTGTTTTGGACGTTCTTTAACCCAAATGACGAGGCTTCGCTTTTTATAAGAAAGATTGATTTTAATTTCGAAAGCGTTGAGGATTTTTTATTTAGATGTCTTTTTAGAAAACAATAGTTTTAAACTTTTGTCAAATAGGAATCGAGACTATACATTGCCTTCTAACAGTTAATATAAATAAATCGAGGGCAACTTCTAGAACTCTTTAACCCTATGCACAAAGTTTAATGAAAACATTTATTTATTTGCAAAATCGTTTTTTGTGACGTTTTAAAACCAACTAAAGCCTATTCATCAATTATGGATTAAAGTTTACCAAAACACTTAACCTTTAAACCTCGTGAATCTAATATCCTAAATTTGCTTGATTTTATAAAATCTTCCTTATTTGCCTTATTTTGAAAACCATTTTTTCGTGTCGTAAATTAAAACATACATCCCAAAACGTGTCGGGGTTATCTACGGGCATGTAAGCCATCCAGACAACCCCAAACACCCACAATCACATATTTCATTATTTTCACGGGGCCTTAACCCGAACACGCATTTGTGTCGTTTTAAGGCCCGATATTACAAAACACACATCCATGGACTCTACATCATGATTACACATACCCAAAACGTCTATCATCGGGATTCGACCGCTAGGATCTCCTCCCTAGGCTCACAATCATTCAAAACGCTACATAACTCATACAACAACCAAATCTAACCACGCTAAACAACTACGATGCTATATAAATCGTAAATCACACAAAACCAACACTACAACTATTTAAAAACTTCCAATGAACGATATATCCCCGTACGGATGTCATCGGGGCGTTAGGAGGAGATTATGTTCCAATGGAACCCTCGCTAACGACCCCTAACCCACGGATCATCATCCACACAACAACAAACTACATCACAAACTCAAAAAACACAACATCAATACATCAATATAAACAAAAAAAACATCAAAAGAACACTCCTTTTTCACCTTGTGATGAACCGAAACGAGCTTTTATTCCAAGATCTAGCAAACCCACAAGAATACTCAACTATCTAGCACACAAAGTGAGATTTCCCTCAAGTTTTGATCCAACCCGAGCTCCCTCTCCTTCTTCCTCGCGATTTTCTCTCTCTAAAATCCTAAAATTTCTTCTCTCCCTCGAGCTCTCGGGTGGAAATGGCGATCTATAGCCATTTCCAGTCAGCCGCAGATGCATCTGCGGCTGGCCGCAGATCCATCTGCGGCTGGCCGCCTGCTCCGTTTCCTCGGCTGTCGTGTGCCGTCTCCTCGAGCCGTGCGAACCTCGAAACTCGTTTTGGCCGCAGATCCATCCGCGGCTGTCTGGCTGGCTTTTCTCAGTTTTCGTGCCACGCGGTCCTAATTCGCCAATTTCTGCGGTATTATTTTGGGAGGCTGTATTTTTGCAGTCCGGAACTCCCTGGGAAACGTGCCATATTGTTCTGGGAGGCTAGTTCGGAGGGCTGTGACTTGATATAGAATTTGATAATTGTGCCTGGCTTTCAGGGGGCGCTGCCCCCTCCCCCCCCGCCAGCTCACCGGCGAGCTGGGCAGCCGCTCGCTCACCGGGGAGCGAGACCCCCGAACATCGTAAGTGGAGTGGCCATTAGTCGTCCTTTGTGATCAGCTCCGGTTTTTCTGGATCAAATGTTTGCCTTGCCTTAAGTGACCGGATGCTCGTTGTCCGTTGTGGCGGCTTTGACCGTAAGTCGTTGGGGTGGCTTTGTGTTGGGGTCCACCTTCCTTTTTCGCATGTCGGGTCAAGTGACGACTTTGCCCTCCTGCCAGGGTTAGTAGAGAAAGTGCAAAATTTGGGTGTCTACATTCATCATAGTCAACACCTTGTCTTTATCTAAAATATTTTGCAACTAGTCGGGCCTTATAGGTCTCTCTACCTTGCTGTTTGCTTCAGTCTTTCTTTTAAAGACCCATTTGCACCTAATAGGCTTAATGCCCTCAGGTGGAGTAACCAAAGTCCATACTTGGTTCTCATACATGGAGTTCATCTCGAATTTCATGGCTACTAGCCATTTCTCTGAGTCTTTACAACTCATTGCCTCTTCGTAAGTCCATGGATTATCATCATTTATAATGCGTATGTTATCATCATCTTCTATGATAAATCCATACCTATCAGGTATCTTTGGTACTCTTCCATATTTACGAATATGTTGTGGTACATTAGGTTGTGTTACTTGGTTTGGTACCTCACTTAGACCCACAGTGTTTTGTGATTCTTGAACTTTTTCAAGTTCTATCTTATTCTCATTGACCCCATCGAGGATAAACTCCTTTTCCAAGAAGGTAGCATATTTTTGCAACAAACACCTTTTGCTCAGTAGGATGATAGAAATAATACCCTCCAGTTTCTTTAGGGTATCCCATAAATTTACACTTATCAGATCTTGTCTCTAGCTTATCATGCTCAAACCTCTTGACATAAGCTTGACAACCCCAAATCTTAACATACTTAAGATTTGGTTTTCTTCCTATCCATACTTCATATGGAGTCTTGGGAACAGACTTAGACGGTACTTTGTTAAGTAAGTATGCAGTCGTTTCTAGAGCATAACCCCATAATGAAACTGAAAGATCGGTAAAACTCATCATGGAGCGAAACATGTCTAACAATGTTCGATTTTTCCTTTCAGATACACCATTCAATTATGAAGTACCTGGTGGAGTCCATTGTGAGATTATACCATTTTCTTTGAGATAATTAAGAAACTCATTGCTTAAGTATTCACCACCTCAATCCGATCGAAGAATCTTAATACTCTTGCCAGTTTGTTTTTCTACTTCACTTCTGAATTATTTGAACTTTTCAAATGATTCAGACTCGTATTTCATCAAATACACATATCCAAATCTTGAATGATCATCAGTGAAAGTGAAAAAATATGAATACCCTCCTCGTGCATGTGTTGTAATAGGTTCACATACATCTGTGTGTTCTAACTCTAACATCTCTGTAACTCTTTTTCCTTTTTCACTAAAAGGAGATTTGTCATTTTACCCATGAGACAAGATTCACAAGTTGGACATAATTCATAATCATATAACTCTAAAAGTCCATCTTTATGCAACTTGTTTAATCTAGTTTTATTAATATGACCGAGTCTACGGTGCCACATAAAATTATAATTTATATTATCTCTTTTTCTTTTTTTTAGTTTGTTCAATTTGTAATATATTTTCATGTAAGTCGAGTAAGTAAAGTCTATTCAGTAAATTGTCAATACCATATAAAATATTATTTTTATAAATAGAACAACTGTTGTTCTTTATTATAATTTCAAAACCATCCTTGTCCAACATAGGAATATAAATAAAGTTTCTAATAAGTACTGGAACATAATAATAATTATTTAAATAAACGGACTTGCCCGTAGGCAATACTAAACAATAAGTTCTTACGGTTAATGCAGCAACCTTTGCTCCATTCCCCACTCCCAGGATGACTTAATCTTTGTTTAGCTTTCTACTTCTGGTTAGTCCCTGCATAGTATTACATATGTGAGAACCATAGCTGTTATCTAATACTCAAGTAGAACTTTGACTTACAGAAATATTTATTTCAATCATGAACAAACCTTGATCTACGGTTGAAAGTTCTCCAAGCTTCTTCTGCTTTAAACTTGCAATATACTCTTTGTAGTTTTTTTTCCAGTAACCCGACTTATTGCAATGGAAGCGCATTCCTTTGTTATCTGGATCTGCCTTCTTATTATCCTTTTCTTTAGCCTTGCCCTTAGCCTTCTTGAATTTCTTCTTTTGAGAAGTTCCCCTGGGCCTCTTCCTTTTCTTAGAATAATCATCTACCAACATGAATTTGTTATGTTTAGACGAGAAGTGACCCTCCACAGTTTTCAATATGTTTAGTAACTCAGGCAAGCTGATGTCCAACTTATTCATGTGAAAATTCACAACAAATTATGAGAAGGTGTCCAGGAGTGACTGTAAGATCAAATCTTGGCTCCCCCATCATTACAAACCCTAACTGTCCAAGTTGTTAAATCAGATTAATCATTTTGAGGACATGAGTCTCAACGGTAGTGCCATCGATCACCCGAGATCGGAAGAGCTCCTTAGATATCTGATATCTAGCAATCTTACTTTGATCACCATAAAGATCTTTAAGGTGCAACAATATAGTAGGAGCATCCATTTTTTCGTGTTGATGCTAAAGCTCGTTAGTCATGGATGCGAGCATGATGCATTGAGCCACTACTGCATCATCTTGCCACTACTTAAAAGTAGCAACTTCTTTCTCAGAAGCATTTACTGCAACAGTTGCAGGGATAGGTGAATTTAGGACATAGGAAAGCTTTTCAGCAGTGAGAACAATTCTTAAATTTCTTAACCAATTCGTGTAATTAGGTCCGGTCAGTTTTTTAGCATCAAGTATGCTACGCAGTGATAGTGAGTTTGACATTTGTAAAATTCTGCATGTGAAAAATAGATAACATTTTAGCATACATTCATTTTATTAATTACCAAAACAAATTAGGTCTTTATTTAAATTGGTATCTCCCACTAGTTTTATCAAACTATATTACTCTCCTTCTATAGTTCGACAAATCTAGTTAAAGATTTGCTAGTGAGAATAAGTTAGAAACTCCTTTCTAATTTTCATTATGTCTTGGCCAAGGACTACTGAGTTGTCATTTATCAAATCGCGCATGACATTCTCTCCTTTTACTAGAAGTAATAGATTCTTTGTTGATCATTTACTTCTTTCCATGTACAACTTATTATACCCAAGCATACCCTTTGATATACTTTAAAGGTCTTAAGAATATGTCAAAGTATAATTCATCATACACAAGATACTATGATGGTCTCAAGTCCAATGATCACTTGTACTACTATCACATTAGGAATTCCTATTGACAGGCGAGTAAAACTCTATTAGGTATTCCTTTTAGCGAGTCATGTTCAGTGACCTTATTCTCTAATAATCACCTATATACTTGTTTTAGTGTTTCTACACAAATGACTATGAAATCAATCATTCTCTTCATAAGAGTAAGCATAGTATATACTAATCTATCCGTATTCACTAATCCCCATTTTAGTTATCCCAAGATTAGGAACAATTTTAGTTTTAAGCTATCTTGAATTTAGATCTCATTAGCATAATCATCATCATAATTCTAAAATCATTGTTCAACAACTATGGGTTTATTCATATAATTAATTCAGCCAAATAATCATGAATAAAGAAATACCTTAATACTTTTATTAATAAACAAATAATATTACAAAATATATGCTTATTATATCAAATGTGATTGGTTTGAAGGCATACTACTTTTAAGAGCACGCCAGGTGAATTTTTCGGATACTGCCTACCTGGCACATGGCATGCTGCTCTAGGGTAAAACCTGGCACGGGGCACGCTGGGTCGACAGACTGGGTCGGGTTAACCCATGTTGGGTCAATTTTGGGTTGGGTTATATTGGGTCAGGTCGGACCCATATCGGGTCAAATCAGATCCATTTACGAATGGATCGATTGGGTCTGTTTGATTAGTCGGATCGGTTCAATCTAGTCAGTCGGGCAGGGTTAATCGGGTCGGCTCGGTCCGAGTCGAGTTGTCAAGATGAAAAGTTAATACTTTTAAATCCTGGATAAAATATGTAAGAGTTTTAAAGAATCCGAACTATTAAAGGACAAACGAATGTGATTATATGATTTAGATAAATGTCCAAACTAGTAAAGGGCATATGAATGTGATATGTGATTAATGTAAATGAAGAGTTCAAAATTAGTAAAGGATGTACAAGTGTACTTATGTGATTAGTTAAACTAGTATGTGGGTCCGTACGCAACTAACTGGTAGACAACTTATTAAATGTAGCACGAACGAAGGATGATAATATTTATTTGCGTTAATCGACGAAGAAGACAAGTATTCTAACCAAACTTGTTCTAAATTTATACTTTATAAACGAATGCCATGTTTGCACGAAAGTGTTTCAAAAGGAATGTTCAACTATTGAACTATTTTTAAAAGTTAAAGATCGTTATGCTTGAACTATTTTTCCATGTAAGTCTATGTCAATTGTTTCAGCTAGATCTTTGAGATATGATTATTAAATTCTAAAATGATTCTTTAAAGCTAATCAAATCTAAATTATTTGGTGCAGAATCCTATGTTAAAAGCTAAGAACGAATAACTCTCATAGGAGGGATAACTAAAAGCTAGATAATCAGATATTTTGATTTTGGTTAATACTTAAATTAGATGGTTATGTTGTGCACAATATAGGGTACAATAGGTTGATGATAAGTGGGTTTTATACCTATGTATTGATTATCTATTCGCTTAATATTTTGTAAATTCTTAAGTGTTTTATATTAATTTTATGTGTTTTGATGTTATTTGGTAGGAATTGGGGTAAAGGCTTGGTGGATCAATGTTTGGAGTTGCTATGCTTACATTTTTAGCTTGTCAATTACGCAGCAATCACTTCAGGCCTTATTCTTACCTTGATCATATCAGAATTTGTCGAATCCTAAAACATAAAAATAGTAGATCTACTATTAGCTTTCTGTAACATCTTGGATCATATCAATCGAAGTTTATATGTGAAAGTTATGGTCATTTTTTCAAAAGACGTCAAAGCTGAAAACAGGGCCACGACTGGGGAAAATTCGCCTAGTGTAAATCCACGGCCAGGGTCTTGTTTGGCCGAGAGGTCACGGTTGTGACAAATTCCCTTAGTACAAAAAAACGGTAGGGGTCGTGTCAGGCCAGACTTGATTTAGACACATTCTTTGATGTTTTTGACTTTGAATTAGATTAAGTTGTCCATATATGTTAGGGATTTGATATGTAACCTATAAATACATGTCAAAACTCATATTTTAGGGGAGTCTAACATAAGATTAACATAGATTAGAATAGATTCAAGTAAGGTTTTATTAGATCTAAAGAAGGATTAAAGGAAGGATTGCAATGATTGAAGAAGAAGATTGGAGATTACGGTTCAACTCAGATTATTTTCTCTAACTCTTCTCTTTTACTTTTGTATTTTTGGGATGATTTATATAAATATGATGATGTTTTCTTCTTTATTTATGAACTAATCGTTTAATTGAGATTGTAATGGAACCCAATGTGTAGTTTATATTAATTTGCTTCTTTTTTATTATGTTTGATTATATAGGAATTGTTTATTATATTTGGTGCTTTTGGGTATTAATTATTCGTAGTAATTAATTTGATAATCTATATGAAGTTATCTAATGGATTATAGAATTAGATTCAAATATTTTTGTGCTAAATATTTGTGGGCATTCAAGCATGAATTATTTGCGGGTAATTAATTGGGATAATATATATGAAATCTAAAGATGGATTATAGGTTTAGATTTGAATATGATATCATGTGACTGATTTATTCTTCTTCGGATTGAATAGTTGGGTTATGTATAGGATGAAAATATATGTCATATGTAACCTTTTTGGTAATATGTTCTTAACGACTTGTGCTTAATTTAATTCACATAAGCCTATAGTGATTTATTGAAGTAGGAGATACTTACTTGTCATTGATAGAGGCTCGTAAATATTATAAAGAATTTCTGGTTAACAATTCAATATAATTACTTAATTAAAAAGGGAGTGAAGAGATTTAAATAAAACATTTGAGAAAATTGTGATATTAAGTATTTAAAATATGATTTAATCCTTTTCATTAGTTTAATTAGTTGTTAATTTTAATTAGATTTAATTTTATAGTTTAAATGTGAATGTTTAAATAGAATTAATTTGATTAAAAGTTATTAATTGGTGATAATTATTTTTTTAATTCTTTGTGGGTTCGACACTCAACTTAATTATTATATTACTTGTTGGTTACGTATACTTGCGAGTAAATTCCTAATAAAAATTAGGCAAACAGTTGATCCCCTAAAGTACACATCTGTAATAATATGGTCCAATAACCTACCCGGAGTTAGCAATCCGTGTGATTGTTAATGTCCATCAAGAGTTCTTAGTCTTATGACCATTTTGTATGAAAGTGATGATTTTAAAAATCTAACGAAATGTTGTGTCTATTATTCAAACATCTTTGTAATTATTTAACAATTGTTAAAGATTATCCGAAAATGTTTTAAACTGTGAGATATTATGTTCTTAACTGTTTTATACTTGCCAAGTGATTTAAATGCTCACCCTTGCTTTAAACATAATATTTCAGCTAAGCCAGAAAAGGCCAGTAGATCTGGTAAAGACAAAGAAAAAGGAAAAACATCCGAGTAGATGTTAATTAGTTTATGTTTTATTTATGTAATGTAGTAATGTGTAATAGACTTCATATTATTATTTCTTTTGTAATTCATAAATATTAGAGTAACCTGAGACTAGTTGTATGTTTTTGATATAAGGATATTGTATTTAATTTATGTCGTGAAGTTATAAATGATGATGTATGTGTATTATTGTATAGTACCGTGAGCACTAACCTTGTGGTTCAAGGGACCTAGATTTAGGGACGTCATTTGTGGGTATCAGAGCTGATAGGTTATAAACCTTAGGTGGAAAAAAACCTTATGAATATGATCGTAAGAGAAGTAGAAAGACTCATTTAGAGTTATGAGAGATGAATTATGGGATTCGTCACAAATAAAAATTTGCAAAATATGTGCTATGTGAAAAGATAAAATGTTGTTACGAATAACTAATTAAGTTATTAATGTGATTTTGTAGGATGTCCGAACTTGGGGAATCCAGTTAGACAAGAGAGAAAGAACCTCGAGATATACATGTAGTATACGATGAACTAGTGGCAATTGAGTCGATACTGGCAGGGGTTGTCGAGGGTCAAGAGTTTGAGGCCGAGGACGATGAAGACGAGCTAGGAGGATTCTCGGATGAACCACTGGATGATGAGGATCCATCAGAGGTTGACTTCTATGGGTAGCAGATGGATAGGATTTTTGAGCTCAAGGACAGGGTCCAAGAGCTAGAGGGGGAGAATTAGGGTCATCAGGATATGGAAGATGTAATGTTCTGAACTTCTAACAATCTTATAATCTGACTTTATGTGAATAATAAAGGTGGTGTTATACTTCAAGACTGTATTATGTGATTGAATTATGTTCTAATCTATGTGCATATGAAATTTTATGTATAACTTTATGTACTTTAAAGAAAGATAAGTATTAAAACCTAAACCCTAAGGGTTAAAAATCTAGAAATCAGTTATACATGTGAAATTCGTCTTATATCCTTTTGAGATTTTTCATATTTCACAAAATAGTGTTTATATTAGTCATAGAACCCAGGGAACTAATAAATTTTTTTTGAGGAAAAGCCACAAAAAAAAAATTCTTTTCCCGAGAAAATGTTTTTCGTCTTTTTGGCTATTATATTCGTCGTTTTGAGATTTCGCATTTCACGACATAATATTTATACGAGATATAGATGCTAATGAGCCAATAATATTTTTCCTATAATAAGATGAAAAACACTATTCATTCAGGAACTGTCTTCCGATTTTGAAAAATTCACATTCTTGAATAGCTTTTATTCGAATAATAAATGCATTTTCACCAATAAATTTTTTACCTAAAATAATTTTTGAAGATTACTATTCCCAAATACGGGATAAATATGGAAAAAATACGAATGATAATGTACTGTATAATACAAAAATTATATGGAATAATATACGAGATTAATACGAAGTGTAATACGAGTATTATACGATGTAAATACATAAGTATTATACTAATTAATGAAATTAATTGAAATTAAACTAATTATTAACTAGTAATCCAACCAAATTATTTTCGACCAATCGTGTTCGAGTATGGTAATCCATGTGATCCAAAATGGCCCAATGGGAGCCGAGAAAAGAAACATTAGTTTGATTAACTAAACTAGGAAAAGAATAACAAGTTACACTAAATAAAAAGCTAACTAAAACAAAACAGACCAATCAAAACCAAAGAAACCTAACTAGCTATCCAAGTGAACTCTTTTTGACCAATCGTAGCAAAGATGATGTCACCTTAGGAAGCACAAATATGGCTGGCCATTTGAGGGCATTTTGGTCTAAGAAAAGTTAGATATTTTGTGGTTCTAAAGTGTAATTAACGGAGGCTTTAATGTTTAATTTTGGAAACTTCAAATGCCTATAAATAGCAAGCATCCATTCATTATTTTCTAGCATTTTATAGAGCATTTCCTAGAGCCTTTCATAAGCTATACCTTTTATAGTTATAAGCAGAGAGAGAAAAATATATTTCAAGCGAAGAAGTTCCGCTATTTTGGAAGTAAAACAAACATTACAAGAGGTATACTCTAGTAATTATTTTGTTTACATTTTTTTTATATTTAGTTAAAATATACTTTTACAAGCAGTTATAATGCTCAAATTATTTCAAATATATAGTACAAAAGTTTATTTTACAAGCAGTTATAATGTCCGATTTATTTCAATTATAAAGTAGAAAACATACTTTTATAAACAATTACTATGACCAATTTTCTTTAAGTATTAAATGAAAATATTCATTTTATAAACAATTACTACGAATGATTTTCTTAAAATATTTATTCAAATACTTATTATATAAGTAGTTATAATACTAAAATTTTCTTGAAGTATTTATTCAAATACACATTATATAAGCAGTTATAATTCTAAATTTTTTTTATAAATATTTTGTAAAATATTCATTATACAAGCAGTTATAATGCTCAAAATTATTTTATATAAAGTAGAAGAAGTCTTAATTATAAGCGGTTATAATGTCTGAATTAAAACTTAAAAGGATTAAATTTGTGTCTAACTAGTTTATATAAAATATTAATGTGTAGGATTTACGAAGAATATTTAATTGTAAAACTTATCAAAAAGGCAAGTTTTCTTCTACCTTAAGCTTATTATTTACAAGCTTTATATATGATTTATGCACTTTTTGCAACAACGTGTTATAAATCTTTGCCATGAAAGTTATTGTTATTTGATTCGACATAACTTGATAAATGAATATGTTTATTCGTGAAATATTTATTTAAGCTTTTTAGTCAAACCAAGTTGTCTTGGGGCGACCTCTGCATGCGAAGCAAACTAAGATGAACATTCTTTTAAACACTGTCATGATTAGTCAGAGTAGTGTATGTTGTGCATAATATAGATTATTGTTAGGTTGATCCCATATATATGTCCACTATATGGTTCTAAGTCATATTAACTGACGAACGGTTCTTAGTTATATTACCACTCACCTTTGTTGTGTTAAACAATTCAACTATCTTTTGTGAGCTATTTATTCAGTCAAATCCTTATCGGTTTGAGTTCTCTTGCATGCTAAGTGTTAAAAATTGTTGAGCTATTGTATGCTTATTCTTGCAATAAATTTTAATTGCAAACATACCAGAGAGCTCCAGCTATAAGAAGAAAGGAAAGAAGAAATGTGTAGACTAGGCTATCTTTACCTGTTATTCTGTCTACCTTATGTTTTGTATGAAGTCTTTATGACTTATGTAAATATGAACAAGTACTACGAACTTTGTAACCGAATATTATAACAATAAAACTATCTTATTATCATCAATTGTGTTCTGTCTTTACTTTTATAAGATTTAGAACTGTTAAAATATTAAAATATCGTTAAAGAACTATACATCTGAATGAGGGTATTGGTAATATAGACTGATCATGTTATGCCAATACTCTGAATTTCAGATAGATATGGATTTTCAATATGAAGAGATAACTATCAGTTATGAAACTATGTATCCAAGTGATAGTATTGTGCACATGAATTTTTTTTCTAATTGAGTGCCGCATTTCTCAGAAAGCCCCCTTAGTTACTAAAAGAATTTCTTGTACTGATACTGTGAATTTTGGATATATAGTAGTCATAAATGATAAGATATCTAAAATCTTAAGGTTAAAATTATGAAAGTTAATACTAATTCTATTGTAGTATTTTACAAGGATTTAGTATAAAATAATGACAGATCTTTTGGAAGTTAAGATGAGAACTTGGTTTATAAAATTATTTAATTGACTGAGGATATTGGTAGTATGGACTGATCATGTTATGCCAATATTTTGAATTTCAGCTAGATAAGATTTATAAATTAAGGAAAGGTCTATACTTAGAACGATCTAGCATTGGTAGTGAGCACCAAATCATCTATATCAAGTATAGTGATTTGGAAGCATCATAGAAGAACAATACAAATCACTAGCATATCAGTTAGTGGTAAGGAATGCTGAGCTGAGTGAGAAGCATCAAGCAGCGAAGCATAAGATAGTGAATCTGCGGGTTGAGAAAGAGGTTGTACATGCCTATTGGGACAAGGAGGTGGTTGACTGAATTCAGACAGTCCATCAGAGGGACGAAGGCAATGAATTGGAGAAGGAAGTAAGGGATAAGAATGCCAAGATGGAGAGAATGAGCTATGCATTTCGGACTGCCTTTGGGAGGTGGCAGGATCGGGTGTATAACTACCCCACTGAGGATGGTCATACTCATAGGACTCTAGGCCAAAAGAGAATGATTAGGATGGGGGATGAGGAGTATCATGACGCTAAAAAGCGTGGCATGCTCCACTAGTACTATGTAGTCGATATGTAGCATGTTTAATTATATTTGTATGTTGTAAGTAATCCCAACTTTTGTATAGCCAGTGGGAAGTCTTTTGTTTAAAACCCATCTTTTGCTTTTGATAGAGGGTTAACTTTTATAAATCCTAACTTCTGAAGTATCAGTGGGATAAACGGTATTTATAGTAGTATGCTAGCTAATGTAAATTGCTTGGCACTAATCCGTCATATATGAATATAAATATGTTTTATGTTCATGTGCCTCGCAAGGATTAACTTGTCTTACTAATTGTTACATTACCTTAAAAGACAATATGATAATAAATAAATGATAAGATAATAACATAAGTTTATTTAAATAGAAAATGCCGCTAAGACGTAGATAACCAATTCCATCACCACCGGAGGAATCGATTAACGCCGGACCAGAGCCAGTAAACCCTATACAGGGGTTTGTCGACTTACTGATAGGAGCACTACAGAACAGAACGCTGAGCGTGGTGGGTGTGCAACTTCCAGCAACTCACCTAACAAACTTCAAGGACTTTAAAGCTATAGGTACTCCAGAATTTAAGGGAACTATCAGCCCAATAGAAGCCCAGATCTGGGTTGTGGAGATGGAAAAGGTATTCGAGGTGGCAAGAGTCGCGGAAGAACAAAAGAAAGCTTTTTATAACATTTATGATGAAATGGATAGACCAACTACTGGTGGTAGAAAAACTAGAATAGAGCAGGAGCGACGATTATGCTGTGGGATAGGTTCAAAGAACTATTCTTTGAGGCCTATTTTCCCCAAACTACATAAGATCATATGGAGGTGCAATTCTTGAAACTAAAATAAGGAAATATGACAGTGCTAGAGTATGTGGCAAAGTTTAACAAGTTGGCAAGGTTTGCTCTGTACTACGTAGAAATGGAGGCAAGGAAGACAAAATATTTTGAACAGGGACTGAAACCCTGGCTCTACAGTAAGGTGTCAATGTTCTAAATCAGGACGTTCACTACAATATTGGAGAAGGATATACTGGCGGAAGGAGGCAGGGAGGTTATGTCAAAGTACAATCAAGAAAAGAAGGGAAATAAAGGAGATAGAGGGAATAAAGATTGAATTAGTGGAGGAAGTAACTAAAACAAAAAGAAATGGAGTGGCAACAGCAGCAACAGCGAAGGAAAAGAAGAAGAACAAAAGAAAAAGGTGGAGGCATACAACAACTATGGCAAAGGTCACTTAGGAGTCTGTATGAAGGAAAAGAACGTATGTTACAAATACAGGCAGTAAGGACACATCTCTCCTAACTACCTAAACCCGAAGAAAAACTAGTGATGTTTCTCATATGGTTCAGTGGACCACCAAATTAAGAATTGCCCAAAGAAAGGGGCAGATGGAGGAAACAGAAGTAAGGGAACCACATAAAGTGACAAACTAACTATAAGGGGATCGACACAGCTAGGTCGACTTACAGCCAAAACTTTTAATATGACGGTGCAGGATGTGATTGCATCAAACGCGGTGTTAGGTATCATTCTTATCAATAATATAAATACTTATGTATTATTTGATTCGGGTGCTACCTGTTCATTTGTGTCAAATAAATTTGCTAGAAAACTAGATTTACCCCAAGAAGAGTTAAAGAATGCATTAAACATAGAAGTTGGAAATAAGAAAATAATTACAGTAAGACAGATTCATAGGAATTGTGATATGGAAATAAGGGGACAGAAGTTATCAGTCAATTTGATACCTATTAGATAAGGAGAATTTGAAGTGATACTGGAATGGATTGGTTGTATAACCATGGTGTTGATTTGTAATATTCATGAACATACAATCAAATTGCACAATAACAACGGAAGCATGGCAAAATCAGAATTTAATATTTTATAAACCATAACAAGGAATGATCTTTATGCTCAATTATTAATTAACAAGAAGGAGATAGAGAATTATACCCTTATAGAAAAAGCTTCCTCAGGTACAAGTTCAATTCCAATTCCTTCGTGTTCTCCTTGAATTCAACTAATTAGATTCCTTTGATTAATATTAGTCACCCAAGTGTTTGGCCTCTAGAGGTGATCCACTAAGGAATAATAAAGATTCAAGAAGTGAGTGATGACAAACCCTAGTTTTTTCTTTCTAGAGAATATTTAAGTACGCTCCCAAATCTGGTGGAAGTGTATGTAACTTTAATCCATAATAAGACTCCTCTTATTTATAGATATAGTCAAGTCTCCTAATACCTTTAAGAATAGAGTTTTTAATTAAACTCATAACCTTATTAGTAACTTATATGAAAGCACTCTTATTAATTAATTCCTAAGTTATTTAGGAACTAAATAATAATAATAGTAATAATAATAATAATAAGACTCCTCTTATTCATTTATAATTAGTATTTCTAAAATACTAACTAATAAATATTAAGCTATTTAGTTTAATCTATCACCATATTATAAATTAAATATACTTAACATTTTAGTGAATAGTTATCATACAATTCAATCCTTCTACCATATAATGTCTCAATCAAATACAAGACACGGATTTACTGTCAAGTCTTATTTTATTTGATCATATGTATTTCGATTATCAAATGTATAACTCTTTTTAATGTAAATTAAAAACTCCTTTCTAATTTTCATTTTGTCTTGGCCAAGAACTACCGAGTTATCATTTATTGAATTGCATAGGTCGTTATCTCCTTTTACTAGAAGTGAAAAATTATTTGTTGATCATTCACCTATCTTTATGTACAACTTATTATACTCAATCATACATTTGATATACCTTAAAGGTATTAAGAATATGTCAAAGTATAATTCATCATACATAAGATACTATAATGGTCTTAAGTTCAAGGATCACTTGTACTACTATCACATTAGGAATTCCTATTGATAGACGAGCAAACCTCCATTAGGTATTCCCTTTAGCGAGTCATGTTCAGTGAACTTATTCTCTAATAAGCACCTACATACTTGATTTAGTGCCTTTACACAAATGATTATGAGATCAATCATCCTCTTCATAAGAGCAAGCATACTATGTACTAATTTATTCGAATTTACTAATCATTATTTTAGTGATCCCACGATTAATAACAATTTTAGTTTTAAGCTATCTTAAATTTAGATCTCATTAGCATGATCATCATCATGTTTCTAAAAATATTGCTCAACAACTATGGGTTTATCACAATTAATATCAACAATTAAATATGGATAAAGAAAATGCCTTTGTATAAATAAACTTTTATTAATAAATGAAGAAGATTACAAATATATATTATATCATATCAAATATGATTGATATATGTGTATACTAATTTCAATCTCCCACTTGCACTAAAGTCAATCGCCTTGGTATCTAATACTTATCTTCTTTAAGTGATTATTAAACTGTTGTTGAGTTATCGCTTTAGTAAATGGATCTACAATGTTATCTTAAGAGTCTACTCACTCTAGGATGACGTCTCCTTTTTCAATGATCTCTCTAATCAAATAAAATCGCCGTAACACATGTTTGGATTTCTGATGAGACCTGGGTTCCTTGGCTTGTGCAACAGCTCCCGTGTTGTCACAAAATAAAAGCACTGGTCTTTGAATGCTAGGAACCACCCCGAGTTCAGTTATGAACTTCTTCATCCAAATGGCCTCCTTTGTATCTTCACTTGAAGCTATGTACTCTGCCTCTGTCACTGAATCAGCAAGCCTTTTTTGCTTGGAACTTTTTCAACTCACTGCACCACCGTTTAAGGTAAATATATACCCCAAAAAGGATTTACTTTCATCTTGGTCAGTTTGAAAACATAAGTTTGTATAGCCCTCTAGTTTCAAATCAGACCCCCTATAGACAAGAAACATATCCTTAGTTCTTTTTAAGTACCTTAGGATATTTTTTACTACCTTCCAGTGTTTTTCTCTAGGATTAGACTGATATCTACTTGTTATACTAAGTGCATGAGAAACATCATGTCTAGTACATAGCATTCTATACATGATAGATCATATCGCCGAGGCATAGGGAATCTTACTCATATGGTCCCTCTCTTCAGGTGTCTTTAGGGCCTGTTTTTTGGAGATATATATTCCATGACCCATCGGTATGAGGCTTCTCTTGGAATCTTCCATGCTAAACCTCTTTAGTATAATGTACGTTCCTTGAGATAAGCCGATCATCTTTTTAGATCTGTCTCTATATATCTTTATCCCCAAAATATAGGATATTTCTTCCAAATCCTTCTTAGAGAAGTGTTTAGACAACTATACCTTGATCGATTGAAGCATAGGAACATCATTCCCTATCAGTAATATCTCATCAACATATAATACTAGAAATGTAACAGCGCTTCCACTAACCTTCTTATACACATATGGTTCATCCTCATTTTTGATAAAATCAAACTTTTTGATTGTCTTATCAAAACTGATGTTCCACTTTCGAGAATCTTACTTCAATTCATAAATGGATCGCTGTAACTTACAGACTTGATTTGTTCCAACCTTTTAAAAAAAACCTCCGACTGTATCATATATACATCATTTTCTAGTTTTCTATTGAGGAAGACCGTTTTCACATCCATTTGCCAGATTTTGATGTCATAATAAGCTGCAATTACAAGCAAAATACGAATGGACTTAAGCATTGCTACTGATGAGAAGGTTTTGTCATAGTCAACACATTGTCTTTGTTTGAAACCTTTTGCAATCAGTCGAGTATTTTAAGTCTCTACCTTGCCGTCTGATCCAGTCTTTCTCTTAAAGACTCATTTACACCCAATAGGCTTAATGCTCTCAAGTGGTGTAATATCCCAGACATTTTACAAGACTTTTAAATAAGATATGAGATAATGAAATAAAGGTTGAAGTTTAAAATAAGATTTGGAGAAGTAAAAGGTGTAGAAAATGAGTAAACATTTTTACTCTAATCTTTATGTTAGGATTTAAATGTGAGTAAATATAGGTTTTTAAATTTTAAAACTTATAATTTTATTATTATGTACACTTTGAGGTATATTAAGAGTAAGGTAATATAATACCTTTAAAACTCGATAAATTATTTGACAAAAGATAATTATATAAGCTCAACTAATTAACTTAAATGTCATAATAAATAGTAATGTGACAAGCCTAATAAGGGAAAATGACAAGTCTAATTGGATTATAAAATTAATTCAAAGTGGTTATTGAATAAAGTTCAAAATAATTTAATTAAATCTATTCCAAGCATTTGGAGTGGGTTGGAAAAAGTTAATGTAAGTAAATATGTTTGTGAATATATTTATTGGTGCTTGTATGCTATTAAAAATAAATGAAAAGTTAAAATGTGAGAAATTTCTATTTATGAAAAGATTTGAGAAAATAAGGGCATATGAAAGTCATTTGCCAAGCAAGATGAAGGATATTAGTGTCGTTAAAAAATAAAATAAGTAAGAAGATTTTTTCCTTTTGTTTTATCCAAAATTGATGAGAATTAACCATGAATGGGTTAATTGAATAACCTTAGGTGGGAAATAAGTTAAAAGCTTTAACCATGCATTGGTTAGTTGTTAGCAAAAATGTGTAGATATATAATTATATGTATACATGATGGATGAGACTTAACTAAAGTGGAGAGAGTGTATTCACCCTAGATTAATTGTTATAAGGGAATTAACCCTACATAGGTTACTTGGTGGTGTATTATCATAGATACACTTAGGTATGTATATAGTTGACTATAAAGAAATTAGTAAGCAACCAAGAATTGCATATTTGTAGAGAATTAACCATACAATAGTTAATTGGTGGGAGATAAATAATCATGAAGTGATTATTTGTGCAATTAAACTAAAGGGGAGTCCAATTAATTGATTAATTTAAATTAATGGACTAACCTAAGGAATTTAATATCAATAAATTGATAAGTTAGTAAACTAATAAACAATTCAATTAACTTTGTAACTAGCGAGTCTAATTGGATTTTGTGATTAAATAAATGTATTTACTAAATTAGCCCAATGTGTTTAGTTTTATGTGAATTAATTAATAATCCAAGTAAATAAATAAATTACTAGTAGACTAACCCAATTATTTAATTAAACAAGCCAAGTAATTAAATTAGTAATAGACTTGTTGACAATATTATGTTAATTGTGTGATTTAATTTAACTAACCCAATACTTGTTTTAATTACCAAGTCATGCTAGTAGAATTAGGTATCCCAATGATTTAATTAGTTGAAGCCCAAATGAAATTTAACTAGTGACCCAAACCTTGATCCAACTTGGCACATTAAGTGAAAATCAAATCTTGGTCAATGTTACTACCAAATTGTAATTAAAAATAAAGCAAAAAGAAAGGATAATTAGGGGATAGAGCCATGGGTCCCATGTAATCTCCCACATGGCATGTTTGATTGGTGGTGAGGTTTAAAATCTTCCATATAAGCTTGGATAAGATTTTATTGGATAAAAGAAAAGATAAACGTATAGATCTAAGAAGTGTATGTAATAATGTTGGAAGATGAGATTTATATCACTTTGACCAACGTAGAAGACTTTATTTTTTCATCTTACATTATTTCTAGAGAAAAAAGCTCTCAAAGATAAAGAAAAACACGAGAGAGAGAGAGAGAGAGAGAGAGCGCTCTAGAGAGTAAGCTAGAACAAAGAAGAAAAAGATGATAGAAAAGCTTGGAAAGCTAAACGAGGGATAGCCATGTTTCGAATCTAACAAAGATGGAGGAGGGGATCAAGCAAAATAAGATCTATTCAAAAAGAGCTCAAGGAGGTTTAAAGTGTTTTAAAATCCTAATTTTGTACTTTTCTTTACTCTATATTTTATTTCAATGGTAGAAAATTATTTTCAAAACTCTCTATGCTTAAATCCATGCTAGATTAGAAGATTTAGGGTTTAATGGGTATTTATACGCATATATGTTGAAAAACTTGATCAAAGGCAAGAAATCGATTTTTACCGAAAAATCCTAAACGGATCAGCCCGTTTTCCGGAGTTACTGTTCATGTTTTGTAACTTGTTTTCGAGATCCGTCAACTCTAGGTGGTTGAACTATAAGATGCAAAACTTTTTAAAATGGAATGACTAAAAAATATTAAAAGGACTATTTTTGATATTTTTCTAGTAAAACAGTTCACTACTGAAAAACCAAGAAAAACCTACTACCCATAAATCCAAATGGGTTGTTTCGGTCACTTATCTTATTTTAAAATTTTCGGCCTTTTTATACCTAAAATGATATGGTATGAAGAAGTCACTGTCCAAAAATGAGCTCAATCCGATCTCGAATGAGTGAGATATGACCCAACGGATTTTTAAGTTTTAAAAATTATGACTGCAATATCTTGAAGTCAAACCATTGTTCGGACATGTCGGGTTTGCTTCTCCAACTTTCACCAATACCTTGCGTTCTTCATACAACCTATATTTAGTAAGTTGTCTAATAATTAGTCACTAATGGACTCTTTACCTTGGTTTAAATCAATTAAACTTTCTTCTTTTACATAACTTAATATTTCAGACATTTGATAACGTACCAAATACATCACCACATTATCAACCTTTGATAATATACAACCACATTCAAATATTATTAACCATTTAATAATATGTTAATCCTTTACTAATATTATTAATCATTTAATAACATTTTAATTACTTACTAATATTATTATTCATTTAATAATATTTAAATCACTTATTAATATTATTAACCATTTAACAATACCTTAATCACTTACTAATATTATTAACCATTTAATAATATTTTAATCATTTACTAACATTATTAACCATTTAATAATATTTTAATCATTTACTAATGTTATTAATCATTTAATAACCTTTTAATTACTTACTAAGATTATTAATCATTTAATAACTTTTTAATCACTTACTAATATTATTAACTATTTAATAATATTTTAATCATTTACTAATTACTAATCATTTAATAATCTTTTAGTTACTTATTAATATTATTAATCATTTAATAATATTTTAAGAATCTTCAAATAATACAAATAGTTAACTTTTTAATTGTGTTAACCTTCGTCTTTAGTTTAAACATTTAGTTACCAATTAGTCACTAATAGACTCTATAAATATTGGTTTATTATACAAACATATTTATTTTACACTTATTTCAATTTAATTTTTCAAAGAAAACCCAACCCTACCTGGACAACAAAAATATGTTTTGGGAAGAGTGTTTTACCGCTGCGATGGTGGTTTACACCGCTGCGGCGGTAGGCCAACAAAACAAAGCCCTAATTTTAGGACTACCCAACCCTCAGTCACTCTGACAGCCATAACTTTCTTATTTCTTAACTTTTTTGAGTGATTCAAGTGTTCATGCGTCTATAACTTCTTCCTCTACAACTTATTTTTAGATAAAACTTTCAAATTCCACATAAGAATAAACTCAAAATCGTTTACAAGGACAAAGTGAAAACTTGTTTTACAAATCATTGATTCGATTACTTCAAACATGATCCCACAAGCATTATTTTGCTAGACCATCATGTTTTATATATATATAACATTATAATACATAACTTACATCTTGAAAATGGTTTATACCCTTGAGTTTCATAGTTTTAGAAAATCATTATAGCATCTAGATTTTCTTATCTTCAAAAATCATTCATCAAAACACAACAATACCAATACTTCAGATATAAGATAAAACTCATAGATCTATAATATTTTCACCCATACAAGTTGATTCCATTGAAAACTCAAACTTTATAACTAAGGTTTTTACTAAAACGTATCATAGTTTATATAAAAATTCACATGGGCTCATATAAGCTTCATTTTTGTTCATATCAAAATAGTTCATTTAAAAGAACCCATAGATCTATATAATAACTACATGGATCTTTAAAAATACACCTCTATAATAAGGTCTTCTTTTGAACTTCCTAACCAGTAAAGTTAGGGTTTTAATCAAAACATCTTTTTGATCCTATATAAAACATTTATGTGATTACCCACATAACCACCATCAACTATCACATACCACCATCCTTGTATCTTTCGGTTCCACCATGAACCACTACACAAAACTCATAGATTTCCCTTAACAACCCATCAAAGCACAAAATAAAAACATAGTTTAAATAAAAGTTAGGGTTTATGAGACTTTTAAACCTCTTGGAGATTTTTTCTTCAAAGCTAGAATCTCCTTCTCTTGGTGCCATCCGAATCTCTCTATATATTTATCTTTAGTGTATCTTTGGTCTCAAACTCACAAGCTCAAACACTTAGTGTATTTCTTACTTTTCTCTCAAATGCTCTCAACTTCTATCTTGGTGAAAGAAAACAAATGAATCAACAAACCTTGTAAGCTTGGTGAATGCTCTTATTTATAAAACTTTTCAAAGCTTACTTAACATCCCTTAATCAACTAACACCTAGTTAATTAGGCCTCTAATTACACAAACAAGATCTACATTTTGGGGGAATTAACATTTACATTAGGGAGGGTTTTGTGGATTTGTGTTATCTAGGGAACTTGGAGCTTTGCACCCAAGTGGGCCCCCTCTCCCCTCCTAGCCAGACAATTCCCTTTTTCTTTAGCAATTTAGCTTTATTTTTTCGTCTTATATACATATATACATATACATGTTGACCACAAAGTTTGACCAATACTTGAAATTGCAATTTGGATCCATTCATGGGCTACTAGTTTATTTCATTTAGGCTCCCAATATCAAATTGTTTGGGCTTAACAATTAATTCCATTGGGCTGTTAATTAATTAAGTTTGACATTTAAATTGGTTGGGCTACCAATTAATACATTAACACATGTTATTGCTTAAGCTTATTATAAAACAAACCCTAGACTAGTCCATTAGTTAATTAATTATCTTACTTGGACTTAAATATTAACTTTTAGTGGGTTACATATTTAATTATGTTTGGGCTCAAAATTTACTTCCATTTGGCCTACTACATTAATTCGTTTAGGGCTCCCAACAATTAAATCAATTGAACTCAAAGTTGGGCTACTGTAATTAATTCATTAAGCTAGGGTTTGACTTAATTTAACTAAGTCATTGGGCTTGAAATTTATTCCACCATTGGGCATCTCTATAACTCACGTTGGGCCTCTATTTTAATTACATTGGGCCAACTAATAAAATTTATAATAATTTGGCCTTAAAGATTTAATGAATTAGGGTTTGGGCTAATTAAAATTTAATTTCATCACAAGGGCAAACTTATCATTACTCCTCACCAACCAAGGGTAAAATGGTCTCTAAATGATTATTAGGGCATCCTAGTCATTACTAAATACTCTAGGGCAAATGGCCATCTCTCATTTTCTCTAGACTTTCCTTTTATAGAAACTTTCTATTTATGAAAAGTTGTTTTCACGTATTTCATTCCGTAATCGTGATTAGTGATTTTGTTTTTATACATCATATAAATACTTAGCTCTTAATATACCACAAAATATTCATATTAATCGACTCTAGGTTTTAATTCTCATAGCTCATGATTACTCACATTTAATTCCTAACACATAAATTAGGTTAAATATTTAATTATTCCTCTTCACACTTATTTCCACCAACCTAGGCTTTGAACCTTAACCTTTAATCGTCTTTGATTCTATTTTTGAACCTCATAAATATTCGAGATATTACATTCACCCCTACCTACAAGAATTTTGTCCTCGAAATTATAGTATACGTACCTTTTCTCATTCTATTCAACATGATTAGGTTTTATATAAACCTTTAATTAACCATATTTGATTTATTCTCATATTACTCACTACCTTCCTCCTTCATCCTCTGAGGATCTCTTTTCGATCATTTGATTTTATGATCGCACTTCTCTTGGAAGTTCATACCTCTAAACTTATAATTCCAGAATATTGAAAATTAAATATTCATTAAAAACTTTCATAATATGTTGAGGGGTCATAAAGACCATGAACATATGTTTCGAATATTAGTAATCATATCAATTATAATATGCAAAGATGGGTGACATATCCCCACCAGAAGGAGTATTTCTTATAATGTTCCTGTGACATATCCCACCACTAAGAGGATTTCTCACAATGTCCCTGTGACATATCCCACCACAAAGAACATTTCTCACAATGTCCCTATTTCGGGAACTGTTCATCTCAAACTTAATACAAAATTTTGTACCAAAATAATTTGAATTGAAAATAAAACTTGAACCATTTCTTACTAAAGGTGTCTAGCGAAAATAAATGGAATAGACTTGAATTATTAAACTGTTCATATATTATGAACTCAAAAAAAATATTTTAGATTAGTTGAAATAACTTAAATTTATTTTTAGGACTTCATGATACTGCACCGTCAAAACAGTGTGTTAGGATTCTGTTATTTTCCATCCACGCACCATGGCTTTAATGGTGCGTGATGATTTCATAAATACATTTTGATATTTTCAATTCAATTTGTATAGTCGAAACAATTATCATAGACTCTTCTTTAAACGTTTCAAAATAATGGAAAAATTATTTTTAGGTTTTATCATATCGTCACAAGTAACGATGGACTTCTCCACACCTCGTGTTATCGCGACTTAATAATAAAAAAAATAAAATTTTATTTGTCTTTTCAAAGGCACAAAAGTGCGAATTTGACATTATTTTAAGAATTTCAAAGTCTAGCATAGCTAGAAGATTCGTAATATATTAAAACCTCAAATATCTCCAAAAAAAATATTTCCTGCACATCCTTTCCAACTTAATAACTCTATTAATCCTCGATCCGACTAACGTTCTCTAATCAATAAAACTCTCAAATCTCTATTCATGACCTTTCGCAAATCTATATTCCCCATTGTTCATCAAACTTATCACACACTATGAGTTCAGGAACTTACCATAAGAATATGAGTTTAGAGACTTATCCTAGCAATACGTAGTCCAAGAATAAATCACAGACTATCCACATGCTAAGGGGCTCAAAAACATACCATACGATTATGAGTCACGAACATACCATTAGTATGAGTTTTAAGAACACGCACCTAATCTTAACATTCTCTAACTTTCTGATATACACGTGAAGAAAGAATCACCTTCCTATTATATATATAAAAAATAGCACGTCACAAGATTTTAACGATTATCATCATTGAAAGCTAAGTTGTAACGACCCCGAAATTCGACCCTTATTCTTCCCTTAAACTTCGTATTTATTAAACATTATTTTCATTCCGTCCAAATTTCGGTCCGTTAATAAATCTTTCATCTCCTAAATTGATCCATTATTTAATTTCAAAATCATCAATTATCAAAATTCTCATATAATTTTTTTCTTTTTCTTGATTCAATCGCATCTGGATCCTCACATTCTTCCCCCCTTAACAGGATTCCGTCCTCGGAATCATAATTGTCGTACTAATCATACGTATTTTATTTATAATACCTTGTAATACCTGTATCTTGGTGAATAACGATTTAAATCCATAATAATCATATTTTACTTCTTTAATATCCATAATTTACATGGATAACCTCATAAAATCATAATTGTCGGAATATTCAATTCTTAAATCACATTCACAATTTCTTTGTGACTATAAAGCTTTAGCTCTTTCCTTGATGTATTTATCAAGATATATTCTCATTTTTCGAAAACTTTCTTTTCCTCTAATCGTACTTATCCTTACTTAACCAACTTATTTCATACCTTCTATTACACCTCATATATACTCTGTACATTCATCATTTTCTTCTTAATTCACATTCATAATCTTCTTCATATTTCATAATTCATTCTTTAATACCTCCATTATTCAACATTAGATTTTAAATACTAACCTTTACTTGATTTATCATAATCCTTATTTGGAATTATTTTAGAAATCTTGGGTGTCACATTCACCCCTCCTTCATAAAATTTCGTCCTCGAAATTTCTATGTACTAATACTTCACAATTTGTTTACATTTATTCCACATATTTTTATGCCCTTTCTTTCTCGTAGTCATTGCACATTACAATTTTCTAATTCATCACATTTCATACTTTCTTTACTTCACAATTACTGCTTTTATTATCACTCACATTTAAATAATACTACCCCATCCTACCATCCAATCTTCATAAGAGTAGAGGAAAAATAAAATAATTTTATTTTGACAACTTTCATACTTTGCTGAATGAACATTTATCCCGGTTTACAGTACTTCGCTCCCCGAGTACTTCATACTGCAAACCCTGACAGTGGATCAGTCTGTCATTAAAGTAATGGATGTTTCACCATATATTGGCACGCCAGATGATCAATCTGCAATGCCTGTGTCTTCTTATGCCAGGTGACCATTCGATCAACCTGCAATATTCTTAATCTCTTTGTTCATCTCAGCCTTAGAACTCATTCAAAAATAATTTGTTTAGTTATAACTTTCAAAGAATATGAATTCAATAAATATATTTCAAAATTTGTCTAGCGGAATCAAATAGCTTAGACTTGTATTTCTTTAACGCTTGTCTAGCTAGATCAATTAGCATAGACCTTCTTTTAACTATTTATAATCCGCAGAAATTTTTAAAACATTCATCATGACAAAAATATTCAAAATATCAAGCCGAGTCAAATGGCATTGACTTATAGTTCTAACATACCTTCATAAATCAAAATTATTTATGACTTCATGTTACCGCATCATTTTGACAGTCCGTTGAGAATTCCGTCGTTAATAATTCCTACACCATAAACCATACTTTATGGTGTTGAATCATCTTATAACGAAATAGTACCGCACCGTCCCAACAACACGTTGAGCATTCCGTCATTCATCACATCTGCACCGGGCTAAAAGGTGCGTGGATGATTATTTTAAAATACATTTTGATGTAAAAACATTTTTGTCTAGTCGAGACAAGTAGCATAGACACTTTTTTAAATCGCTTAAAAATTTCATTTATATTTTTCAAAGCACACACGTGCCAAATCAACTTGAGGCCAAAATTTTCGAAATCTAGCAAAGCTAGAAGAATGGGAATATCCTAAATTCCCTAACATTCACTTTCTGCTTCTTCACTTAATTATTAATTTATTGCTAGGACTATTATCATATTAAAATTTCTATCTACTCCAACTTTTCTATACCCCCGTATAGTTCATCAAACTTGTCACACATTGTGAGTCCAGGAACTTACCACAAGAATATGAGTTTTAAAGCTTGTCCTAGCAATAGGTAGTCTAAGAACAAATCAAAGACTATCCATATGCTGAGGGGCTCAAAACATACCATACGATTATGAGTCATAGACTTACCATATGCATGAGTTTTAAGAACTCGTGCCTAAATTAATATTATTTATCTATCAATTGATAGCGCGACTCTAACATTTCAATGATTATCACATAGTAACTAAGGAAACACAAATCCCCCGCCCATAAAAAGGATTGTGCAACTCAGTCACCACATGAGTCCTCAATTGAAATTTCGTACCCAAGTTTTCTGCCCCCTTATCATAACATTTCATTTCTTTCATTCTTGTGTCATCATTCACTGAATTCTTCTTTTACTATTTCATAGTACCATATCTCTTTATAGCATCAAGCTATACCTTGTTGACCATGATCTTGCTTCACAATCCATTCCTTACTCGTTTCCTTTATCTCATGATCGTATCGTAGTACGATCCTCTCGCTGTTCCTGATCATATTGTTATGATCTCTTCCTATACGTTTTGGATTACCTTGTCATATTTATTGCTTAAATCAGGTGTCCCCTGATTATCTTTGAGATTCATCTTTGAATCCATTCAAATATTTTTTCAGATTTGTTCTTAATTGAACTTATAAATTTTCTCAATTCATTACTTTCATTCAACTTTTTCTTAACATCTTTATCTCTTTCTTATAATCTTATTTCTTTCATATTTTCTTTCCTTTAGCCACTATCTGAGATATGTATTTCTTAACTTACATCTTTCTCAAATTATATATCTTCATTCTAATCCCCCATGTTCATCAAACTTATCACGTATTTGGGCTCAAGAACTTGCCATAATCATATGGTTTGAAGAGCTTGTCCTAGTCAGGCCATAGTCGCCCATTCGCTAAAGTGGCTCCACCATATAATCATGAGTCACGAGCTTATCATACGCTTGAGTTTTCAGAACACTCAACTAACCGTACTCTTTCTTACTCTAGGTTATAGCCTAAGGTATCATTTACCTAAGGTTTATAACCTCTAGCTCTGATACCAACTGTAACGACCCCGAAATTCGACCCTTATTCTTCCCTTAAACTTCGTATTTATTAAACATTATTTTCATTCCGTCCAAATTTCGGTCCGTTAATAAATCTTTCATCTCCTAAATTGATCCATTATTTAATTTCAAAATCATCAATTATCAAAATTCTCATATAAATTTTTTCTTTTTCTTGATTCAATCGCATCTGGATCCTCACATTCTTCCCCCCTTAACAGGATTCCGTCCTCGGAATCATAATTGTCGTACTAATCATACGTATTTTATTTATAATACCTTGTAATACCTGTATCTTGGTGAATAACGATTTAAATCCATAATAATCATATTTTACCTCTTTAATATCCATAATTTACATGGATAACCTCATAAAATCATAATTGTCGGAATATTCAATTCTTAAATCACATTCACAATTTCTTTGTGACTATAAAGCTTTAGCTCTTTCCTTGATGTATTTATCAAGATATATTCTCCAAATTTCGGTCCGTTAATAAATCTTTCATCTCCTAAATTGATCCATTATTTAATTTCAAAATCATCAATTATCAAAATTCTCATATAAATTTTTTTCTCTTTCTTTGTTCAATCATTGTATTAAAATATTTGGATATTTAAAATCCTTACATCTGGATCCTAGTCCCTGGATCGCAACCTTAACTTTTTCTTTCTTTCACTTGAATCATAAAGCTCGGCATTCAAATTTTAATACCATTCATATCCATACAAATATTCCTTGTATCATCATTCGTAATCAAACATATAATAATTTCTACCGTAACAATTATCCTGACCAATCACAGTTCATAATTGAACTTTTATCATATACATATTCAACTTACATATACATACAATTCCTCACAGTAATTTAATAAATTTCTCACATTGAATTATAATATTAACAATATAACAGTCACGTTTTCTACCTTCTAGGCAATTCATCTCTAACATAATCCAATATTCTTGAATTTCATTTCTTTCCTGCAAAAATGTTTATTAAGCAAGTAATGAGCACAATGGCTCAGCAAGTTCAACAGTTCATGCTTCACATAGCACATACCTTAACATGCTTGATGTGTGTCATATATCATGTGCTTGTGCTTCAACTATAGCAATATATCTCATATCATTGCACAAAGAACACATTGTGGTCATATATATCACGTATCACGTAACATATAATTTGTATGCATTTAAAACAAGAATTATATATCATAACAGTCCAACACTTAACATAAAAAGGGACTGAAGAACTTGTCTGGCGTCCAATTATTTAATTGATAGCTTAAAACCCTCTCTCGATCAACCTATGATCATAAAATAATCAAATGATAATTATTTATCTCTTTATGATATTAATTTACTTAATTAATATCATCTCTAGGCCAATTATTAATTTATATGGTTAATTATATTAACCTCATCCTTTAATATATTAATATAACTTAATATCCAATGTCTTTACTACGGACAACCTGGCTCATCGGATAAAATTAAACATATTTGGTTCCCCGAAAATTTTATTTCAACATTTTCTAAATTATAACCTTATTAGATTAATATTTAAACATTTAAATATTAATCCCAATATTTAATATTTTTACAAAAATATTAAATTTAATGCCCAAACATCATTTCTGTATTTTTAGAAATTTTCTATGATTTTCTATAATTTTTAAACAATTTTTAAACATTTATTTCATTAAAAACTAATTTTGGGGGCATTTTGGTAATTTTCGCGCCTTTAGGGACATAACCGGAATTTCCCAGAAAGTTCAGGGGCATTACCGTCATTTTAACGCGCCAAGGGACACAATTGGAATTTACCGGAAACTCTAGGGGCATTTCTGTAAATTGCCGAGGCTAAAGGACACGGCGGTCCTTTCCGGAAAAGACTGGGGGCATTATGGTAATTCCCCGCGTACGTCGGCCAAAACGACGTCGTTTCCTTGCCTGTTCCACAAACTTCAGCCGCGCAACGCGCGGCCTTCTCCTCAGCCCCAAAAACGACGTCGTTTCTGGTCCCTTCGCGCGGAAATTTGGCTCGTGCAATGCGCGGCCAACAGTTTTCTTCTTCCTTCTTTTTCCGCGAACAGTGACCAGCCAAAACCAATTTTTACACCATTTTGCTCACAAATTTCACCACAAAATAACTTTAAAAATCACATAATTCATAGATATATATCTATAAATTATTTAGAATAATTATTCTAATTATTTTCTATTTTTCACAATAATAATTTATCACTAAAAAAATTCATAAATAAATCCATAAATTAATTGTTTTACCTTCCAAAACTTCAATTCCTTCCTTGATGACACCAAATAATTCATCTCTTCTCCCTCTTAGTGGCTATGGAGATTTTCCGGTTGAGGAAGGTGGCGGTGGTGTTGCCGGATGGAGGATGAAAGGAGAGATATATATATGTATTATTTCCTTTTTCTTTTCTTGGTTTTTTTTCTTGCTATCCTTATCTTTTATAGCCCTCACACTTAATTATTTTGGAAAGTTAAACCAATTCCACCGACCTTACCATGCACATAACGCCTTAGAAGTTTCCGAATTACCAAATTCCATGCATAAAAATTATTTTAATACATTATGTAATTATATCGTGTAATAAATATTTTATATAATGTATATAAAATATTTATTTTAATTTACCAAAAATCATAACATGATTTATAAATAATATTAATACCTTTTTCGGTATTTTACTTGACAAATTTTGTACACGCATAATAACGTGCATGTAATTATATGAGATAGTTTATACCTCCAAAAATCATAAAATAATTCATAGAACATATAAAAATTATTTTTCATAATTTTTCACTTCGTTTCTTGGACAACATATTACATTAACATGTTCACGTTTCTGAAATATTATCTTTCATAAAAGTCATAATAATTTCATTATGCATAAATATAATTTTTAATAACTTAAAACATTCATTTCTCTTATTTATTATTCAATTTCTTTAATATTCATATTAATTTCTTTATATATAAATTATATAATTTAATATTATATAATTTATATAATTACATTCTCCCTTTAAAATAATTTCTTAATTTCCCCTAACTTTATTCCATATAATTACCTTATATAAATTACATAATTATTCTTATATAATTTATATAATTACTATTTTCTTCATCCTTTATTTTAATTTACTTATATAAATTATATAATATATTATTATATAATTTACATAATTACCTTTCCTTCTCAATTAATTTCTAAATTTCTTCCAAAATTCTTGATAAAATCTTAAATTCAATAATTTCAACTTTTCTTAGTTTCCTCATTAACTTTTATCTTACTTTGGATTAATTTAATTATTAATCCCTTAATTCTCATAATCAATGAAATTTATAATTATCACAATTAAACATAAATACACATATATATACACATAATTCATATTTCTTACATTTCCATATAACCTTATTTAAAACATAATTTCTGCACTTTCATAATAATTTAATTGTACAATTTATTGTACATTTATCTGACATTTTTCTTATCCTTCATAAATTGTTTTTAAACAACTTATTTACTTTTCAATTTTTTTCTAAACCAACACGAATCATCACCATCTCTGTACAAGTTTAATTTATCAATTAAATCATATCACATACCTTAAATCACATAATATAATAATTAATTTAATAACCTTGATAATTTTATCAATTAAATTCTCATTTAATATTATTAAAGAAATCCTGGAAATTCGGATTCTCACATTCTTCCCCCCTTAACAGGATTCCGTCCTCGGAATCATAATTGTCGTACTAATCATACGTATTTTATTTATAATACCTTGTAATACCTATATCTTGGTGAATAACGATTTAAATCCATAATAATCATATTTTACCTCTTTAATATCCATAATTTACATGGATAACCTCATAAAATCATAATTGTCGAAATATTAAATTCTTAAATCACATTCACAATTTCTTTGTGACTATAAAGCTTTAGCTCTTTCCTTGATGTATTTATCAAGATATATTCTCATTTTTCGAAAACTTTCTTTTCCTCTAATCGTACTTATCCTTACTTAACCAACTTATTTCATACCTTCTATTACACCTCATATATACTCTGTACACTCATCATTTTCTTCTTAATTCACATTCATAATCTTCTTCATATTTCATAATTCATTCTTTAATACCTCCATTATTCAACATTAGATTTTAAATACTAACCTTTACTTGATTTATCATAATCCTTATTTGGAATTATTTTAGAAATCTTGGGTGTCACATAAGTGGTCATAAAATCAAGCACAATCCTCTGCCCATACAAAGGAATGTTCAACTCAGCCACTATCATGAGTCCTCAATTGAAATCAGCAATCCTCTAACCTTTTCTTAGCTTAATACGAATTTCCTTGATCCATATTTTAACACATAACTCATTATGAGTTCATCTCTCTTGATCATTTCACGATCTTATTAACGTTTTTTTTCTGCTTCTCAAAATCTTATTATAAGATATTTTCTATCATTTCTTTGAATAAGGTACAGCATGGTCCTTTTCATTTTTCTTATATCTCTTTAAATTCACCTTTGGATAATCCTCTATATATGAATTTTTTAAATTCATCTTTTATTACTGAAACTCACCTGAGTTTAATTCATTACCATTTTCCTTATCATCTACAACGGTTATACTTTAAGGTCTTACATAAGATTTTTAACCTATCAGCTCTGATACCAATTGTGACGTCCCGGGAATCCCCGCGTTGGCCACAAGCAACGCCCGCGTGATAACGCTCAACCTTCTTATAAAATCCACAACATTATATAATAAAATGCTACTAAAAACTCAACAAATTTAAAATTTTTACAACATCTTTATTTACTTTGATCCTTGCTTCAAAATTGCAATCTTTACAATTTCTTATTACACATTCATATTATACACGATATGAATTCATTTTATTACAAATATTATAAGTATAAAAATACTCAAGATACCCACTAACTATTACAATAATACATAATCATTTTTTATCTATCCAACTGGACTCATAACTATAATAAATGTTTAGACTTTTGGGTAAAAGTAATTCGCATTCCTGTTTCTTGGTCTTTATCGAAAATCATCGGATACCTCGCACTTATCTGAAAGTGTTGATTTTATAGCAAGAGTGAGCACAACGGCTCAACAAATCTAACTGTTTAACATATAACACACAGTTCGTGTATCATGCGTGCTTAATAATATATCCACGTATGACATCGTATACATGCTTCTCTTATCTCATGCATTGCATTTTTATTCATGCATCATGCTTTTCATAACTTGCATTTATATATGCTTAATATCAATCATGCATTAATAATTAACACATGTCATGCAGTTCAACTTTATCAGTTAAACTAAATTCAATAATTTTATATCAATAATTTTTATCTCATGAACGCACAAAGGCACATCAACTCATATTAACACATAACAACAAGTTACATTTAACATCAATGTACACATATAACAAGTGCACACATAAAAAAATTTACACAAAGCAACAAGTCCTGAAAAAACTTGCCTGATAAGCTTATTGGTCTTACGCTAGTTTTGCATCTTTCGATCAACCTACAATTATGTATGAGATTGACAAAATCATTAGTTACAATGACTATTAATTAGTCTCAATTTAAGACTCTAACTTCAATTTATTAAATTTTAAAATGTTCGACGACCGAACTTTTGACTTTCGGACAAAATCCTAACCAAACTATAGTTTGAACATGTCGGGTTCGCTTCCCCAACGTTCACCAATACCTTGCGTTCTTCATACAACCTATATTTAGTAAGTTGCCTAATAATTAGTTACTAATGGACTCTTTACTTTGGTTTTAATCACTTACTAATACTATTAATCATTTAATAATATTTTAATCCTTTACTAATATTATTAATTATTTAATAATATTTTAATTACTTACTAATATTATTAATTATTTAATAATATTTAAATCACTTAGTAATGTTATTAATTATTTAATAACATTTTAATCACTTACAAATATTATTAATTATTTAATAATATTTTAATTCTTTACTAATTACTAATCATTTAATAACTTTTTAGTTACTTACTAATATTATTAATCATTTAATAATATTTTAACAATCTTTAAATAATACAAATAGTTCACTTTTTAATTGTGTTAACCTTAGTTTTTAGTTTAAATATTTAGCTACCAATTAGTCACTAATAGACTCTAAAAATATTGGTTTATTATACAAACATATTTATTTTACACTTATTTCAACTTAATTTTTCAAAGAAAACCCGACCCGACTCGGACAACAAAAACATGTTTTGGGCAGAGTGTTTTACCACTACAGCGGCAGTTTCCACAGCTGCGATGGTAGTCCAACTGTGAGGACCCGAATTTCGGGATTATTTTAATATTATTAAATAAGAATTTATTTTAACAAGAATTATCAAGGTTGTTTAAATTATTTATGATTGATATATTTTATGTGAATTAAGGTATGTGATGCAATTTAATTGGTAAAGTAAATCTGTACAGAGATTATGACAAATTGTGATTGAATAAAAAGTAATTGAAGAATAAATAAATTGCTTAAAAATAATTTATGAAAAAATAAGAAAAAATTTAATGAAATTATTGATATTTAAAAATTGTTGTGGAGGTACAGAAATTAAATGATGTTACGAGGTAAGGTGAAATGTATTAATTAGATATGTATATATATACATTTGTATATACATGTGTTTATGTTTAATTATTGTAATTATAAATTCTATTAATTACGGAAATTGAGGGATTAATAATTAAATTAATCCAAAGTTAAATAAAAAGTGAATGAGGAAGTTAGTAAAAATTAAAAATTATTGATTATAAAATTAATCAATAATTATGATGAAGGTTTTGAAATTATTAAGAGGAGGAAGTAATGTTATAAATTATATACTAATAAAGTATATAATTTATATAAGAAAATTAAAGTAAAATATTAATGGAAGAATAATTATATAAATTATATAAGAATGTTTATATATAAGAGGATTAAATTAATGAGAGAGTTAATAAATGTATAATTTTGGTTTTATAATTAATTGATGATTATGAAGGTATGTTGAAAATTATTAAATAGGAGAATGTAATTATATAAATTGTATAATAATAAATTATATAATTTATATAAGAAAGTTAATGTAAGTAGTAAAGAAATGAAAAATGAATGAAGAGAATGAATGTTTTAAATTATTAAAAATTATATTTATATATAATGAAATTTTTATGATTTTTATGGAGGATAATATTTTAGAAACGAGAACATGTTAGTTTAACATGTTGTCCAAGTAACGAAATGAAAAAGTATGCAAAATAATTCTTATATGTTATATGAATTATTTTATGAATTTTGGAGGTATAAATTACCTCATATAATTACATGCATGTTAGTATGCGTATACAAAAATTGTCAAGTAAAATGTCTGAGAAAGGTGTTAATATTATTTATAAATCAATTTATGATTTTTAGTGAATTAAAATAAATATTTTATATATGTTATATAAAATATTTATTACACGATATAATTACATAATGTATAAAAATAATTAATTTTTTTTGCATGATTTTTGTGATTAATCTGGAATGGGCAAGTCGGTTGTGAGCATTAAATGGCGGTGGAATTGTGTTAAAATTACAAAATCATTAATTGCCATGAATTATAAAAGAAAAGAAAAGCAAAGAAAAAGGAAAACAAACAAAAACAATAAAACAAATACACACACTCTCTCTCTCTTCCTTCCACCGCCACCCTCACCACCACCGGAAAACTCCATGAGCCACCAAGAGGAGAGAAAATATTGATGCCATCCAAGTATAGAGAAGCTTCAAGGAAGGAAATTCAAGCCAAGGAAGGTATAAAAGTAAATTTATTTAATTTAATTGTGTATTTTTGTGTGAAAATAATTTTATGGAAAATTAGTAAATGATTAGAATAATTATTCCAAATAAATTTTTTATGTATAGCTATGAATTATATGATTTTTGGAGTAGTTATGTTGTGAAATTTTGTTATAAAAATGGAGAAATTTGGAAAAGTTGGCTACTGTTCGTGGAAAAAAAATTGAAGAAGAAGAAAAGGGTTGCCCGTTCATTGCGCGGGCCATTTTTTTCCGAACGTGGCATTAAAACAACTGCGTTTTGGGCAGTAGGGTAGGGCCGCGCCATGCGCGGTGGAAATTTTTGGGAACAGGGGCCAAACGACGCCGTTTGGCGGGGCGGAGGGGAGGCCGCGCAATGCGCGACTGGCACGGCTAGAAAATTACCAGCGTGCCCCTAGCCTTTTCAGAAAATGCCGACCGTGTCCTTGGCTCGACGAAATTACGCTTTTGCCCCTGAGCTTTCCGGAAAATACCAATTATGTCCCAAAGTTGCGAAAATTACCAAAATGCCCCCAGAAAGTGATTTTTAATTAAACAAATGTTTAAAAATTGTTTAAAAATTATATAAAATTATAGAAAAATACTAAAACTATAGAAATGATGTTTGAGCATTAAATTTAATATTTTTGTAAAAATATTAAATATTGGGAATTAATATTTAAATATTTATCTAGTAAGTTTAAAAACTAGAAAATGATTAAATAAAAATCCGGACAACCAAATACGCTAAATTTTATTCGATAAGTCGGGTTATCCGTATTGAACATCTTTTATATTAAGTTAAATTAATATATTAAGGAATGCGGTTAATTTAATTAACCATATCATTTGATAATTGGCCCAGAGGTGATATTAATTAATTAAATTAATATCATGAGGAGATAAATAATTATTATTTGATTATTTTATAATCATAGGTTGTACGAGGAGTATTATAGAAAGGGTATTTATTATTAATTCCATAATCCAGGCAAGTTCTTCAGTACTTTTATATTAAATGTTTGTCTGTTATGATATGTAATTCTTATTTCAAATGCATATAAATTATGTGTCATGTGATCTGTGGATAATATGACAACGATGTGTATTTTGTGCTATAATATGAATGTATGTGAGATATAATGCTTAAGTAGAAGCACAACACATAGAGCATGTTATGCTATGTGCTACGTGAAGCATGAAAGGTGTAAACTGTTGAACTTGCTGAGCCGTTGTGCTCATTACTTGCATAATATACATTTTTGTAGGTAAAGAAATAAATTTAAAGAATAACGGATTAAATTAGAGATGAATTGCCTAGAAGGTTGGAAACGTAATTGTTATATTTTCAACATCATAATTCAATGTGGATACATTTGCTAAGTTTATATTGATATTTTGTATGTACATATATGTTGGATCTGGATAGGACGAAGAGAGTTAAATTATGAATTGTAATTGTTCAAAGTAATTGTTACGATAGAAGTTATTATATGTTTAATTATGAATTATGGAATAAAGGGTAATCGTGTAAAAATAAATAATAGTAAATTTTGAATGTTGAGCTTTATGACACTGGTACTGAAAGAAAAAGTGAAGATTGTGATCCAGGGACTAGGATCAAGATGATAAGTTTTAAATACTCACATATTTTGATACAATGATTGAGAAAAAGAAAAATTTATACCGAAAAATTTGGTAATTGATGATTTATAAAATCAATTAAGGGAGCAAATAAGGTGATTAAAGATTATTAACGGACCGAAATTTAAACTTAAGAGAAAATAATTCTATAAAATTAATTAATTAAAAAGGGAATGAATGAATTTAAATGAAGCATTGAGAAAAATTGTGATCTTAAGTCTTTAAAATGTGATTTAATACTTGTCATTAATTTAATTAATTGTTACTTTTAATTAGATTTAATTATACAGTTTAAATACGATTGTTTAAATAGATTTAATTTGATATAAAATATGTATTTGATAATTATTATTATTTAATTTTTTATGGGAACGATACTTTACTTACTAGTATATTACTTGTTGACCGTGTATACTTGCACGCATATATTCGTATAGAAAATACCCAACAAGTTACTTCTATATTACTTGATTGACTATGTGCACTTGCGCGAATTTGACCATATATAAATCGGTAACAAGTTTTTGGCGCCGTTGTCGGGGAATTAATTTAATAATTTTTGTCAATATTAATTTTAGTCAAATTAGTTTTAATTTAAACGTGTATATTTTTATTTTTTTATTTTTTTTATTTTCGTGTACGATGGCTGCATTTACTTATCAATGGTCTTCTGCATGGATGGATTGATCATGTGCAGAATTAGTTGACCAAATGACTACACAGTTGGCAAAGCTTGAAAGAAAAATTGACGTTCTTGGGAATCAATCCATTTAGAATGTCTACTATTATCAACAACAACGTAGTTACACCCCGAACTATTATCACTCGGGTTGGCAGGATTATCCAAATCATTCATGGAATAATAATGATCAAGACCAACTTTATGCTCTAAGTCTTTCTTACCCATCACCACCTCTACTACAACAAAAGCATATATCTAATTTGGAGGAAATTCTTGATAGATTTTTGGATCAAACTGAGACGAGAATGAATAATCAAGAAGATTTTACCCCAAATTTGTCATACCCATTAGAACTTTCATATCAGCCTCAATCGTATAAAATTTCGTATCAACAACCTCCACCGCAACAAGAGGAAAAATCAAACTTGGAGGAAATTCTTGCAAGCTTTACAGAGAATATCGAGTTCAGTAGTAAACGCAATGAAGAATTAATGTGAGAATGAAAAATTCGAAGGGCGTGAGATGGCGATTCAAATGGAAGATGATGGGATTCGAAAGGAACAACTTGCTAATCTAGTCAACAGTTGCCTTCGCAACTTTTTACCTAGCAATACAGAGATAAATTTTAAGGATGAAGGTAAAGAGTTATGCAAGGAAGATACATTAGAAAAATGCAATGAGTTATACGTGGCTAAAAAAATAAATCTTAAGAGATCTCATCCGAATGAGGAAGATGATGATGAGGTTGAAAAGAAGACGAGCAAGGTTTGGGAAGAGAAAAAGAATGATGAGGATGATCTAGCCTTGAATTTGAATGGTATTAACAAAAATTCGATAATGTCTTCCGTGCAAAAAATTTAAAATTCTGAAGAGTACTATTAGGTTGACTTTGTTAAATAATATAACTTGGATGAATTTAAGTTTAGGGGTGGTTTGCAATTTTGGAAGAATACCATGGAAATCAAAGAAAAGACAAGGATAGGGTATGAAAAGATAATTTTTACAATTGAGCCTGATTGAGAGAAAAGGGAATAGTCAGGCTAAAACTTAAAAATAAGCGTTTATTGGGAGGCAACCCAAGTTTTAGTTTTAGTTTTAATTTTTATTTTTAGTAGATCTCTTAGTAGTAAAATTTAGTTTTTTTATTTATTTATTAGTTTAATATTTTATTTTTATTTTGTTTCAGTTTTATTCAATGCAGTCCAAACTTAGCAAATGAGGAGAAAAATATTCATGAGAGTGTTCTGTTTTTAAATTATTTTATTTTATACATTGAGAACAATGTCTATTTTAAGTTTAGGAGTGTGGGGTAAATTTTGAGAAAAAAAAAATTGTTAGGTTTATTTTAGGTTTTGTTTTGAATTTTGTGGGTATACTTACAGCAAACCCACACGCGACATAACTCACTTACTTGGGATAACCATGGGGTTTAAAGTCTTGTTACACGTGCTAAATATAACCGTGATACCTACGAAAATGAGTAGTTTAGGTTGTGTTTTGTTTTCATGTTTAGTTAAGTACTTATGCAATAAATTGTGTGAATTAGGATATGGCCAATGATAAGAATCTGATTATTTACTGTTATTTAAGGAGAATTGATGAATATGCGGGGTTTATATTTTGACATTTGAATCGGTTTTGCGATATTCACGATTCGTTTGCATTCATGAGCACATACCATGCTGTTTGATTAGTTATTATTTAGAAAACTTATTTGGTTAGATGTTTCTGAGAATTATCATTGAAAATTAAAAAAAAATATTTGAACATCGTTTCGTGCTAAGTTTAGGTTTTTATATAAATTTGGGAAAACATTGGATAATATTTATATTTGGGAAAAATAAAAGAAAATATATATAATATTAAAATAACTTGACTTACTCAAAATTTTGTGATCCCTGTTACTCGAATGAGTAAGCCCTTAGGGATGTCTCTACATTTAGTAGCCTAAAATCAACTGGTTTGGGAGTCATTGGTCGAAAGTTTGTTATATGGGTAGCACTGAAAAGCTTAATAAGATTAGACATTGCACAAGTTAAGAATAAAATATGAGGGTGAAATGGAGCGTAAAACGCATTCATCCATATACACGCGTACAAAGCGAGACGGGAAAAAAGAAGTAATATATGCACTCGCTTAAGAAAAATAAAAGTGCTTACATGTTAAATTCATGTGATCCTGTACTTATATGATTGTCTTGCTAGCCGTTATTGATGTGAAAAAAAAAATTTAATTTGAAAATTAGTATTTCTTCAGATGTTTGACTGTATGAGTTTATCTAACTTCTGACTAGTTGAAACAGATGGACACACACACACACACTAAAGAATCTTGAGTATTTGTGAAATTAGTTATTATGTTAAGATTTAAAATTCTGTAGTGTTTTAAGGTTTTTCTTGAGTCATGTTACATAATCTTTGAGGGTGTTAATCCAATTCATGTTGGTATATTGCTTGAGTATTTAGTTTATAATTATAATTTTTCTTAAGAGCAAGCAAATGGTTAAGTTTGGGGGTATTTGATAATTGATTTTTATACCTATGTATTGACTATCTTTTAGTTTAATATTTTGTGAGTTTTTAAGTATTTTATATTAGTTTTAAGTGGTTTATGTTGTTTTTATGTGTTTTAATATTATTTTCTAGGAATTGGAGTAAAGGCTAAGTGGATCAAAGTTTGGAGTGGCTTTGATTGCATTTTCAGCTTGTCAATTACATAATAGTCACTTCAGGCCTAATTTTGATCTTGATTTGATCAGAATTTGTCAAATCCTAAAATATAAAAGTTGTAGATCTACTTCTTAGCTTTTCGAAACATCTTGGATCCTCTCAATTGGAGTTCGTACGAGAAAGTTATGACTATTTTACGAAAGGACGTTAAAGCAGAAAGTGGTTGAGTGCCAGGGCGCCCAATTCCAGTGTATCTTGAGAGCTGGGGCATTCAAGTTAGTGTGTTCACTGTTGAGGCTCTCCAAATCAGCACCGGGGCATTGGTGATTAGGCCAGAACTTTAGTTTGACGTGTTTTTGATATTTTTGACCTCGAATTGAATTTGGTTGTCCATATATGTTAGGAATTTGATATGTATCCCATAAATACATATCAAAACACATACTTTAGAGGAGTCTAACATAGAATGAATATAGATCTAACATGGATAAGAGTAGAATAAAGTAGAAGAATGATTAATTGGAAATCTGAAGAAGGAATCAAGCGAAGGATTGCAAGGATTCAAAGCTAAAGTGGAGATCAAGCGCTTCAATTATAGATTTATTTTCTTTATCTTTTATTTTTATTCTTGTATTCTGAACATGATGAATTATTTATTGATATTGATTTCTTTTTCAGTTGTGGATTAATTTTATATTAAGATTGTAATGGAACCCAATGTGTAATTTATATTATTTTTTTATAATTATTTATGGACTATTTATCATATCTTGAGCATTAATTTTGAATTGCATGATTAACAATTACTGTGATAATCTATACAAAATTGGGAGATAAAGTATAGATTTAGATCTGGGTATGATAACATATGTTCATATAATCTGTAGTGGGTTAATATGATTAGTATATAGGATAGGAATATACCTATATATCTTTTGCAACCTTAAAGAGAATTTGAACTTAAAATCTTAATTAACATATTCCACATAAGAATATAGTGATTTAATTAATTAGGGTATTCCTTGTTAATTCTGTTGTCTTATGGTCAGATTTAAAAGGATTTGTTTATATGTCTATAAAAAAAAGTGTATACATACTATAAAAAATTCTCAGTTAATAATTTTGTATAATTAATTAATTAAAAAGGGAATAAATGGATTTAAATGAAACATTGGAGAAAATTATGATCTTGAGTCTTTAAAATATGATTTAATACTTGTCATTAGTTTAATTAGTTGTTAATTTTAATTAGATTTAATTATACAATATAAATTTGATTGTTTAAACAGAATTAATTAGATATAAAATTAGTATTTGCTAATAATTATTTTTAATTTCCTGTGGGTTTGACACTCAACTTACTTCTATATTACTTGATTGACCGTGTGCATTTGCGTGAATTTGACCATATACAAATCGGCAATAAACCCATCAAAGCATAAAATAAAAATATAGTTTAAATAAAAGTTAGGGTTTAGGAGACTCTTAAACCTCTTGGAGATTTCCTCTTCAAAGTTAGAATCTCCTTCTTCCTCCTCTTGGTGCCATCCGAATCTCTCTATATATTTCTCTTTAGTGCATCTTTGCTTTCAAGCTCACAAGCTCAAACGCTTAGTGTATTTCTTACTTTTCTCCCGAATGCTTTCAACTTCTATCTTGGTGAAAGAAAATAAATGAATTAACAAACCTTGCAAGCTTGGTGAATGCTCTTATTTATAGAACTTTTCTAAGCTTACTTAACATCCTTTAATCAACTAACACCTAGTTAATTAGGCCTCTAATTACACAAACAAGATTCACATTTTGGGGGAATTGACATTTGCATTGGGGGAGGGTTTTGTGGATTTGTGTTATCTAGGAAACTTGGAGCTTTGCACCCAAGTGGGCCCCCTCTCCCCTCCTGGCTGGAGCTTTAGCTTTATTTTTCCATCTTATATACACATATACATATAAATGTTGACCACATAGTTTGACCAATACTTGAAATTGAAATATGGATCCATTCATGGGCTACTAGTTTATTTTATTTGGGCTCCCACCATCAAATTGTTTGGGCTTAATAATTAATTTCATTGGGCTTTTAATTAATTAAGTTTGACATTTAAATCAGTTGGGCTACTAATTAATACACCAAGGTTGTGTTTGATAAAATTAGTTATTAAGATCTGAACAGTTTAGACAACTGAATAATATAGAGTGTCTGAATAGAATTGTATCTGAATGAAAAAATATTGTTTGATAATTATTTTTTTCAAAATATCTGAATAAAAATATTTTACTATTTTATCCCTAAGAAAAAAAAAAGGTTAAAGCAGCAGCAGTCTCTTTTCCCTCCCGCTCCCACCCCCCCCCCCCCCCCCCCCACGCCATTAGTCTCATCGTCTCCCTCCCCCATCCCCATCCCCGCCCCACCCCCACCCCCACCCTCCTCCTCCCCCCCCCCCCCCCATCCCCGCCCCACCCCCACCCTCCTCCTCCCTCCCCCTCCCCCACCAGCCCTATCGTCCCCCTCCTTCTCCCCCATCCCCGCCCACCCCCACCCTCCTCCTCCCCCATCCCCGACGCCCCCCTTCCCCCTCCCCAGATCTGGCGTGGCACCTCCCCGGATCTGGCGTGGTGGTGGTGTGGTGTTGTCATGGTGTGGTGGTGGCATGGTGGTGTGGTGGCATATCTGGTGATGGTATGGTATGGTGGTGGCAGATCTGGTGGTGGTGTGGTGTGGTGGTATGGTGGTGTGGTGGTGTGGTGGTGTGGGGGATAGGATAGGAAAATGATAATATTAAGGAGGATATTTTTGTCAAAAAATAGTAATGTTTATTCAGACTTGCCTCTTAATTATTTAGACTTGATTTTGTATCTTAACCGATTAGAGGCATTAAAAGGTAAAAAAAAAAAAAAAAAAAAAACAAACAAACAATCATTTGCATCTTACCGAATAAGAGACAGTCTATTAAGAGCTAATAAGAGGTAAACAAACAGCCCCTAACACATGCCATTGCTTAAGCTTATTCTAACACAAATCCTAGACTAATCAATTAGTTAATTAATTATCTTACTTGGACTTAAATATTAAATTTTAATAGGCTACATATTTAATTATGTTTGGGCTCACAATTTACTTTCCTTTGGCCTACTACATTAATTCGTTTAGGGCTCCCAACAGTTAAATGAATTGAACTCAAAGTTGGGCTACCGTAATTAATTCATTAAGCTAGGGTTTGACTTAGTTTACTTAAGTCATTGGGCTTGAAATTTATTCCACCATTAGGTTTCTCTACAACTCACGTCAGGCCTCTAATTAAATTACATTGGGCCAACTAATAAAATTTACAACAATTTGGCCCTAAATATTTAATGAATTAAGATTTGGGCCAATTTAAATTCAATTTCACCCTAAAGGTAAACTTGTCAATACTCCTCACCAACCAAGAATAAAATGGTCTCTAGGTGATTAATAGGGCATCTTAGTCATTACTAAATACTCTAGGACAAAATAGTCATATCTTATTTTCTCTAGACTTTTCTTTTATGAAAACTTTCTATTTATGGAATGTTGCTTCCTCATACTTCATTCCATAATCTTGATTAGTGATTTTGTATTTACACGCCGTATAAATACTTAGCTTTTAATATATCATAAAATATTCATATTAATCGACTCTAGGTTTTAATTCTCATAGTTCATGATTACTCACATTTAATTCCTAACACATAAATTAGGTTAAATGTTTAATTATTCATCTTTACACTTATTTCCTCCAACCTAGGTTTTGAACATTAACCTTTAATCTTCTTTGATTCTATTTTTGAACCTCATAAATATCCGTGATATTACAATAAATCTTTCTAAGAAACATCCCCTAAAGACACCTGAAGAGAAAAACGGTATGAGTAAGATTCCTTATGCCTCAGCGATAGGATCTATCATGTACGGAATGATATGTACTAGGCCTGACGTTGCTCATGAACTATATGTAACAAGCAGATATCAATCTAATCCTAGAGAAGAATATTGTAAGGCAGTGAAAAAATATAATAAAGTATTTAAGAAGAACTAATGATGTATTTTTTATCTACGATGGGTCTGATACGGACCAAAGTTTTCAAACTGACCAAGATAATAGCAAATTCTTTTTAGGTTATGTGTTTATCTTAAACGGTGGCGCAGTGAGTTAGAAAAGTTCCAAGCAGTAAACAGTTGTTGATTTAGTGACAAAGGCAGAGTACATAGCTGCTAGTGAAGCTACAAAGGAGGTTATTTGGATAAAGACGTTCATAACTGAACTCGGATTGGTTCCTAGCATTCAAGGACCAGTGCATTTATTTTGTGACAACACGGGAGCTGTTGCAAAAGCCAAGGAACCCAGGTTTCATCAGAAATCCAAACTCATGTTACGGCGGTTTCATTTGACTAGAGAAATCATTGAAAGAGGAGACGTCACCCTGGAATGAATGGACTCTAGACAACATTGCAGGTCCATTTACTAAAGCGTTAACTCAACAATAGTTTAATCGTCACTTAGAGAATATGGGTATTAGATACCAAGGCGGTTAACTTTAGTGCAAGTGGGAGATTGAAAGTAGTATGCAAACAAGTCAATCATATTTGATATGATATAGCATATACTTTGTAATCTTATTCATTTATTAATAAAAGTTTTTTTTTTATATAAAGTCATTTTCTTTATTCATATTTAATTATTGATATTAATGGTGATAAACCTATAGTTTTTTAGCAATTCTTTTATAATCATGATGATGATCATGCTAATGAAATCTAAATTCAAGATAACTCAAAACTAAAATTATTCCTAATCTTGAGATCACTAAAAAAGGGATTAGTGAATCCGAATAAATTAGTATATACTGTGCTTACTCTTATGAAGGAGATAATTGATCTCATAATCATTTGTGTAGAGATACTAAAACAAGTATATAGGTGCTTATTAGAGAATAAGTTCACTGAACGTGAGTCGCTAAAGGAATACCTAATAGAGTTTTACTCGCCTATCAATAGGAATTCTTAATGTCAGAATAGTATAAATGATCATTGGAATTGAGACCATCATAGTATCTTGTATATGATGAATTATACTTTCACATATTCTTAAGACCTTTAAGTATGTCAAATGGTATGCTTGGGTGTAATAAGTAGTACATGGAAATAGATGATTGGTCAACAAAAAATCTATCACTTCTAGTAAAAGGAGAGAATGTCATGTGTGGTTTGATAAATGATAACTCAGTAGTCCTTGGCCAAGGCAGAATGAAATTAGGAAGGAGTTTCTAATTTGCATTATTCAAAGTTATGCAATTGAGAATCGAAATGCATATGATCAAATAAAATCAGACTTGACAGTAAATTCATGTCTTGTATTTGATTAGGACATTTTATGGTAGAATGATTGAATTGTATAGTAACTATTCACTGAAATATTCTTTTATGATTAAATGTTAAAATCTATATTATTTGGAAAGTTTTTGATCGCTAAGGGGACTTACCCTTATTGTGCAATAAATATTATTTATTTAAATAAATTAAATATTTTAATTTATTTATTTAAATAAGATTAAAAATTTTCTAATTCATTTATTCTATAACCGGTTTAATGTGGAGAACCTATAGGGTCACACCGCAAAAGAAAAATATTTATTTAAGAAGTTAATGGCATATCGTAATAATAGATTAAGTATATTCAATTTATACTATGGTGCTAGATTAAATTAAATAGCTAAATAACTATTATTTAGTATTTTTAAAATACTAATTATAAATCAATAAGCGGAGTCTTATTATTATTATTTAGTTCCTAGATAGTTTAGGAATTAATTAATAAGAGTACTCTTGTATTAGTTTCTAATAAAATTAAGAGTCTAATTTAAAATCATATTCCTAAAGGTGTTAGGAAGGTTGACTATATATATAAATAAGAGAAGTTTTATTATGAATTAAGGTTATATATACTTTCATAAATTTTGGGAGAGTACTCACAAGTTCTTTCGATCTAAGAAATTAGAAGATAGAGAAAACTAGGGTTTGCCATCACCCACTTCTTGAATCCTTATTTTTCCTTGGTATATCATCTCTAGAGGCAAAATAGTTGAGTGGCTAACGTTGATCAAATGAATCTAATAGTTAAAATTCAATGAGAACCTAAAGGAATTGGAGTAGAACACGTACATGTGGAAGCTAGTGTCTACAAGAGTATAATTCTCTATCTCCTTGTTAATTAATAATTGTGCATAAAGGTCGCTACTAGTTATGGTTTGTAAAAATTTAAATTATGATTTTACCATGCTTCCACTGTTATTGTGTAATTTGATTGTATGTTCATGGATATTGTAAATCAACAATCATTTATTGAATCATATATGACATTCTCTCCTTTTACTAGAAGTGATAGATTCTTTATTGATCATTCACCTATCTTCATGTACAACTTGTTATACCCAAGCATACCCTTTGATATACCCTAAAAGTCTTAAGAAATATATCAAAGAATAACTCATCATACAAAATATACTATGATGATCTCAAGTCCAATGATCACTTATAATACTATCACATAAGGAACTCCTATTAACAGGAAAGTAAAACTCTATTAGGTGTTCCTTTAACGAGTCACGTTCAGTGAACTAATTCTCTAATAAGCACCTACATACTTGTTTTAATGTCTCCACATAAATGATTATGAGAACAATCATCATCTTTATTTAGTAGAATTAATAATTGGAAAAACCCATAGATTTTGAGCAACACTTTTAAAATCATGATGTTGATCATGCTAATGAGATCTAAATTCTAGATAGCTCAAAATTAAAATGTTCCTAATCATAGGATCACTAATATGGGATTAGTAAATCCGGATATATTAGTACATACTATGTTTATTTTTTTAAAGAGAATGATTGATCTGATAATCATTTGTGTAAAGATACTAAAGTAAGTATGTAGGTGCTAATTGGAGAATAAATTCACTAAATGTGGCTCGCTTAAGGAACACCTAATGGAGTTTTACATGTCTGTCAGTAGGAGTTCCTAATGTGATGATAGTATAAGTGATCATTGGACTTGAGATCATTATAGTATCTTGTGTATGATGAGTTATATTTTGTCATATTCCTTAAGACTATTTGGGTATAACAAATGATATGTTCGAGTATAATAAGTTGTAAATGGAGGTAGGTAAATGATCAACAAATGATCTACCACTTTTAGTAAAGGGAGAGAATATCATATGCGATTCGATAAATGACGGCCTAGAAATTCTTGGCCAAGGTGGAATACAAAATTAGAAAGGAGTTTTTAATTTACATTAATCAGGGTTGTGCATTTGAGAATTGAAATGTATATGATCAAATAAATTAAGACTTAACAGTAGTTTCATATCTTATATTTGATCGAGACATTGTATGATAGAAGAATTGAATTATACGGTAACTATATGCAGAATAGGTTCTTTATGATCAAATGTTGAAATTTATATTATCCGAAAAGTCATGAATTGTTAATGGAGTTTACCCTTATTGTAGAATAAATATATTTAATTATTTTGAATTAAATGAGTTTAGTTCATAATAAATAATATTAGAATAGTTTTAATTTACTTATTCTACAACCGGTATAATATTGAGCCTAAAGGGTCACACCATAAAAGAAAATTATTTATTTTAGAAGTTATTGGCTTAATAATAATAAATTAAGTATTTTTAATTTATTGTAGAATAAATTAAATATCTTGTTATTTATTATTAAGTATTTTTAAAAATATTAATTATAAATTAATGAGAGGGGTCTTATTATTATTATTGTTGTTGTTGTTATTGTTGTTGTTGTTATTATTATTATTATTATTATTATTATTATATTAAATAATATAATTCCTAAATGGTTTAGGAATTATTATTATTATTATTAATTATTTAATTCCTAAAAGGTTTAGGAATTAAGTTAATTAATAATACTCTTATTATAAATAATTAAGTTCCTAATTGGATTATGAATTATAATTATTATAATAATTAATTTAGTTCCAAATTAGATTGAGAATTAAATTAAAACCCTATTCTTAAAGAATTTAGGAGGGTTGAGCAAGTCTATAAATAAGAAGATCCTTATTATAGACAAGGGTTACACAAGTTAGGAGTATTATAGAATACTTTAATTCTCTACATCTAATTAGTTAGAGAGAAAAAATTAGGGTTAGCCACCCAAGATCAAGTAGAATAAAAATTACTTCTTGAATCTATATTTCTTTTGGTGGATCACCTTTAGAGGTTACACGCTTGTGTAGCTAAAATTGATCCGTGGATCTTGAAGAATCGCGAAGGATTTAAGGAGGTGAACACGTAGCTAATTAAAAGTTATTCTTCTACAAAGGTATAACTTTTATCCTTCCTTAATTAATAATTTTACATAAGGTAGATCCTAGGTAATTGCAAAAAATAAATATAAATAACCTGATTTATGCCATTCTTTCGTGTTTTATTATAATTAGATTGTATATATATGGTTTTCTACAACTTACAAGCACACCTTTATAGAAAATTTGTGGTTTGAATCACGAGATGTCAAGATTGATTTCATGATAGTGAAATTCAAAAGTCATTCCATGGTCACATTTGAAATGTTTGATCTAGTTCATGATCCTTCCCAGTATATAACATGTTATATTGTACACCAGCTCCCAAAGAATGAGTATTTCCCCATGACAATGCATCTAGACAACCATCTCGATAATCTAGTAAAGCAATCAGTGGGACTGGAACAAGCATAACTGTCTTATCTCAAGATAGTTCAGCCGTTGTGGGTGGAACAACTATCTAACCTCAATATGGTTTAGCTGCTGAAGGGGGGTCTTTGGCTAGAAGGAGGTTTTTGAAAGTAGTATGCCCTCAAGCCAATCACATTTGAAGTGATATGCATATACTTTGTAATCTTATTCGTTTATTAATAAAACTATCAAGACATTTATTTATTCGTGATTAAATGACTGAATTAATTATATGAATAAACATAGTTTTGAGTAATGCTTTTAAAATCATGATGAGGATCATATTAATGAGATCTAAATTCAAGATAGCTCAAAACTAAAATGTTTCGAATCGTGAGATCACTAAAATGAGGATTAGTGAATTTAGATAGATTAGTACATACTATGCTTGCTCTTACTAAGAGGATAATTGATCTCATAATCATTTATTTGGAGACATTAAAGTAAGTATGTAGGTGTTTATTAAAGAATAAGTTCACTGTATGTGACTCGCTTAAGGAACACCTAATGAAGTTTTATTTACCTGTTAATAGGAGTTCCTTAAGTGATAGTGGTACATCTGATACTTGGACTTGAGATCATCACGGTACCTTATGTATGATTAGTTATACTTTGGTATATTCCTTAAGACTCTTTGGGTATAACAAGAGATATGTTCGGGTATAATAAGTTGTACATGGACGTATGTGAATGGTCAACAAATGATCTACCACTTTTAGTAAAGAAAGAGAATGTCCTATGAAATTTAATAAACGACAACTTAGAAATCCTTGGCCAATGTGGAATGAAAATTAGAAAGAAGTTTCTAATTTACATTAGAGTTGTATATTTATGAATTGAAATGTATATGATCAAATAAAATAATACTTGACAATAATTTCATGTCTTATAGTTGATTGAGACATTATATGGTATAATGATTGAATTGTACGGTAACTATTTGTTGAAAGTTTCTTTTACGATCAAATGTTAAAATCTATATTATCTGGAAAATCATTGATCGCTAAGGGGCTTACCCTTATTGTGAAATTAATATTGTTTATTAAATAAATTAAATAGTTTAATTCATTATATAAATAAGATTAGAATGGTTCTAATTAATTTATTCTATAACCAATTTAATATAGAGAACCTAAAGGGTCATATTGGAAAAATATTTATTTTAAAAGTAGATGGATTAATGGTAATAGTAAATTAATTATATTTAATTTATACTATGGTGATGGAATAAATTAAATAGATTAATATTTACAATTATGTATTTTGAAAATACTAATTATAAATTAATAAAAAGAGTCTTATTATTATTATTATTATTATTATTATTATTATTATTATTATTATTATTATTACTACTACTATTGTTATTATTTAGTTCCTAAATGGTTTATGAATTAAATAAAAAGAAGTACTCTCATAATAAATAATTAAGTTCCTAAATGGTCTAAGAATTATAATTATTATATTAAATTAATTTAGTTCATAATTAGATTATGAGCTTAATTAAAAACCCTAATCCTAAATAGTTTAGGAGGGTTGACTATATCTATAAATAAGAGAAGTCTTATTATAGACTGGGGTTACACATTCTTCCACAAGAATTGAGAGAATACTTCATATTTTCTTTATAACTAGAAGAGCGAGAAAATTAGGTCTAACCACCCATGATTTGTAAAGACCAAAATTCACCTCTTGAATACTTATTAATCCTTGATGGATCACCTCTAGAAGATTCACACTTGGGGAGCTGACATTGATCCGTGGAATCTAATCGGTGAATTCAAAAAAGAACACGAAGAATTAAAAGGAGGTGAACATGTACCTGTAGAAGCTTGGTTCTACAAAGATATAAATCTTTTATCCTTCCTCAATTAATAATTGTCGCTTAAGAATGATCCTGGTTATTGGTTTGTAAAAAATTTAAAATCTAATTTTGCTTGTTTCTGTTGCGCTATTACAATTTGATTGTATATATGCTATATTTTTACAAACAAATAGTGGGATAAAAAGCCAAACTTATGCGAATTATTAATTATTTTGATTTCATATATGTATGGGTATGTGTTTAGAATAATTTATTGGGCATGATTTATTATACAAAATCATGGATTTTGAAAACAAGTTACAAAAATCGTGTTTTGGATGCAAGAAGATCAAAAATTGCGAATTCAAAAAATTACAGAATTTGATTCTGCGTAGACTGTGCCGAGGCTAGATGTTTGAACTATAACATCACGCGGGGGCGAAGTTAGCTGGGGCGCAGTGTTTGAACAAAAACATCCCATCAAGGCTCAGTCCTGCATATTCCATTTTAAAAAAAAAATTCATGCATTTTTTAAAATCCAAAAATAAAAGGTTTATTTTGGATGATTTTATGATTAAAATAAAAAATATATATTTTAAAATTGGATTTCATGCAACTTAAATTGCCCGTTAAATGATACCGACATATAAGTTGAATGATTTATTTAAATTCATGAGATGAATGATACATATGATATTATTATGTATTGATACATATGATGATATGTATGATAATAAAATGATTTGATTATGTACTATTGACCAATATGATTGAATTTATTTTATGTGGATGCATTGAATGAATAGGTTTTAATAAATGGAGTCAGCATACTTCGTCTTATCTAATTTTCTATTGTAAATTCTCTATCTTTCTCTCCTATGTACTTTTTCTTAATTGCTTATCGAGGTTTCTATTTAATGTAAATAGTTTATAATATGATTAGTTAAAATTATTTTGAAGAATTTGAGCCAATGAGCAAGGAGAGCTTAAAGACTCATTTGTATTAAAGCCCGAGTTAAATGAAATAGTTACATTTATGTATTTATTCTTGCACCTTAGGTTTGACAATTTAGTTTATTTGGTGGCTTGAATAAACCAAACTAGAATAAAAGTCTATAATCAATCTAAGTAGAATATAGTATTTTATATGTGTATGGTTATTTATATATATTATGTATTATCAAACATGCTTCGCATATTAATTAATATGATGCATATATATATATATATATATATATATATATATATATATATATATATATATAATGTGTGTGTGTGTGTGTGTGCGCGCGCGCTAAATAAGATGCGACAAATAATAATAAAACCTCTCAAATTAAAATATATTAAGTTGTAACGTTCAAAGATATTTGGAATATCGAACGTTGTTTTCTAGCATAATAAAACGATAGAACATCAATAATCAATATACGTTTGTTGTGAACACACAAGGCTTATATCGCTTATTTGATATGTTGTTTTATCATATTTGATGCTTATAAGGAATTGAACATTACTGTTTTTTTGTGCACACACAAGGACAATATTTTTCTCTTTACTATATGGAAGTGCTAAGCTGGACTTAACTTAGATATTTTGATTCGGATGTGTACACACTTGATCATTATAATCTAATAGGCAAAATATAAATGAGTTACATGTTGATGTAATTGACAATGAGTTGTCTACCTATTGAATAAACTATAGTTTGTTGTGCACACACAAGACTATACTTATGTCGATAGAATCCTTTTCTCACTAGCGAATTTTTAACTAGATTTGTCAAACTATATATTAAGGGTAATATAGTTTGATGAAAATAGTGATAGACATCATTTTAAATAAAGACCTAATTAACTTGGTGATTAATAAAATGAATGCATGCTAATGTTGTTATTAATTCACTTAAAGAATATTTCTATGTTTAATTCACTAACACTGAATAGCATATTGGATGCAAATAATTTAATTGAACCGAATAATTTGAATTGGTTAAAGAAATTTGAGAATAGTTCGCAATGTTGAAAAACTAGCAAATGTCCTTAATTTGCCTATCACTGTAAATATTACAAACAATGCCTCTGATGAAGAGATTGCTACTTATTAAATGGTAAGACGATGCACATGTGGCTCAATGCATCATGCTCGCATCCATGAGTATCGAGTTACAGTGTCAACACAAGAAAATGGATGCACCTACTATATTGTTGCACCATTATGAGTTGTAATGGTGAGCAAACTAGGTCAATTAGATATAAAATATTTAAGGAGCTCTTTCGATCTATAATAACCAATGACACTATAGTACAGACACATGTTCTAAAGTTAATCAATTAGGACAACTGGGTTTTGTCAAGGATGGAAAGTTAAGTCAAGATTCAATCTTGCAATCACTCACTCACTCTAATTCACAATTTGTTATGAATTTCAACATTAATAAGCTAAATGTCAGTTTAACTGATTTGCTTAATATGTTAAAGACTGTTGAGAGTCACTTTCCTTCCGAGAAAAACCAAGTCTTACTGGTAGATGAATCTTCTAAGCGGAGGAAGATGGTCAAATGTATTTTTGAGGAGTCAGAAAAGATAAAGGGAAAAAGAAAGGTAGTAAACAAATGACATAAATAAAAGTGATCCCGATGATAAAGGAGTTTGCTTTAATTGCAATAAGCTGGGACACTGAAAGAGGGACTACAAGGATTATCTTGCAGCGGTTAAGTAGAAAACTTGGTGAATTTCTACTATAAATATAGATTTGTTCATAATAAAATAGAAAATTTTATAAGTCAAGTTCTACTTGGGTATTAGATACCGACTGGTGGTCTCACATACGCAAGTCGTTGTAGAGACTAAGCAGAAGTAGAAAGCTGAATTAAAGACAAGTAATCCTATACATGGGAAATAGAGCAAAAGGTTATTGCGTTAGCCATAGGAACTTATAGTTTGCATTGCCTAAGGGCAAGTCTATTAAATTAGTAAGTTGTTACTATGTTCTAGTTCTTTTAAGAAATATTAAATCCGTTCCGTATGTAGAAAAGAAAGTTGTGGCATTATAATAAAGAACAATCATTATTCTATTTATAATTATAATGTTTTATTTAGAACTAGTTGATTACTTGATAGACTTTGTATACTTGACTTACATTAAAAGCTTTTTCAAATTGAACAAACTAAACACAAAGAGATGATATGAATAATACCTTCATATGACATTGTAGACTCAGTCAAATTAATGAAACGAGACTAAATAAATTGTATAAATATGGCTTTTAGAACCATTAGATTAAAAATCAAATACATCTCGTGAATCATTATCATGGATAATATGACTAAATCTTCATTTAGTGGACATGGAAAGAGGGTTGTAGAGTTATTAAAGTTGCTACACACAGTTGTGTGTGGAGCCTATGACAACATATGCAAGAGGGGGATAATCATTCATTACTTTTGTAATATCCCGAATATTTGAAAGAATTAGAAATAAGATATTTTGTGTATGCTATTTAATTAATTATTTTAGCTAGCCCATTTGACTGAAATAAATTCCTTGTGTGCTAGTGAGATTTTTTTTAAGATCAATAATATATTTAATTTGGAATCTAGAAGAATGTAATAACCGTAGTTATTATCACACCTTGTAAATTAAATTGGAAAATTAAGTTTCAACAAGTTGAATTTTGGGGATTAATTTAAATCTTTGTGAGCACGTGATTAATTGGTAAATAATTAAAGGGAAGTCGATGCGATATGAGTATATTAATTAATGGACTAACCTATGAATTTAATGTCAGTGACTCGTCGAAGCGAGAAATTAAATATTCAAGTGTACTTGAATATAGCAAACCCTAAAACGGGATAAATAATTAAATAAATATTTAATTTTTGTGAGTCATCGTTGTAATTTAAATTAAAAAGTTTAATTATTTAATTATGTGCGTGACGGGTAATTATTTACGATACGAAACATAATTAAATTAAACTAGTTACTAATTAATTTATGTAACTAGTATGCTAGTGGATATTTTGGGTGATTAAACTTATCCTAATTTAAGGTGTTTGGGTGTATTTAAATTGAAACCCCTTTATTAAATTATTTTATGGAATTAAAAATGAGCAAAATTACCCCGTTTATGCATTTAAATATATATATATATATATATACACACACATATACATGGGTGGCCGGATATTTGGCCATGGAGCCCCCACTTAATGCCACTTGGTTGCTTTTTATTGGTGGACTCCAAATTTATTTCCAATATAGTTCATTAGTGCATGGAAAAGGGAGGTTAAGTTGGAATTAAATTAGATTACAAGTCCATGAGCACTTGCTAATATTCTATTGGTGGACTCCAAAATTGTTTCAAATTAATTTATTTGTGCATTGAAAGGAGAGATTATGATGGAGTTGATATTATTTCAATTCCATATTATCTATCATCTTCGAAGGGTATCCATCCTCCAACTATTCATCATCTTCTCCATGAATTTGCTTCAAACCCTAGCTTACTATACTAAGAGAAACCCTTGATTTTGTGGGAGAGATTGGAAGAAAGCTTCCTTGATCATCCTAACCTTGCTTTCCTCCATTCAAAATTTCTAAAATCTCAAGTATAGAGAGAGAGGAGGGCCACGGTTTGGGAGGAACATAGAGGGAGTGTATGTCATCAATATTCATCAATTATTTTGGCTTGAGGAGGAAGAGATCAAGCAAAACAAAAAGGTTTAAAAGTTTTCTTCAAACCCTAGTTCTATCTTTTGTTCATTTATTACTTTAAATATTTATGCCATGGTTAGTTGTGGAAGATATATGTGTATTGTAGCCATGGAGGGCTAGAAGATATAAGGTTGAAGATTTTGATGGAGTTTTTGTGATTTATTGTTCATGAGATACTCTCTTGAGAATTTAAGTATTTTTACATACTAGTTTATGTGATATTTTGGGTAAAAATATTTTCTAAAACCCTTGTATGCTAAGTTGATGAGATGATCAACTCTTGTTGTTTAAAAATGTTCTATGAGCTTAAATCTATGGTTGATCATCATAAGTTTTGTAGAAAAATTGTTTAAGTTGAAAACTAGTTAAGAAACCTTAAGCTATGCTTTCGGTTTTGAGTTTTAAAATCTTATGTGTTTATTTGGTATGCTCAGTTTTATGATCTATTATGTTAAAGGTATAAGTTTTGAACAACACCTAGTTGGTATCACGTCAAAATGATTTAAAACGGGCGCGATACGATTTTTCGAACGAAACTACGCAAAGCTGAAAATGGCCACTGTCGGCAGCCCGCTTTGCGCAGTTTCTGTGTTCATTCCGTAGCTCATTTTAAAAATCCGTGCACGTAGGGACCTATATTTTCGAGTTCTGGAATTAACCCAACTGGATTGACTAAATTCCGAGTTACGAGTGATTTTATATGATTTTTCCCATAAAACTGGCCAAAACTGTTTTCAGTCGAAATGCAATCTGCCCAGACTTTCTGAGGGGTATTTAGGTCATTTAACTTACTGTAAAAATTCTGGGTTTCTGGATTTTGAAAATATATGTTGTTGTGTAGCCTCTGTCCAAAATTGAGCTCAATCGGAGTTCGTATGAGTGATTTATGGCCAAACAAGTTTTTGCATTACAGATTGTTAAACTGTTATAACTCACTGTTGGTAACTCGGATTACTCTGAATTTTTTACTGTGTGCTATCTGATATAACAAGAGGCTACAGTTTAAATTTCAGAATTTTATGTTGAGTTTTAGATTTTTAATAAATATTGCAAATTTGGTCAGATTTGGCTCCATTAAAAATAGTAAACTGACTTGAAAAATTAAACGAAAATTAATTCGTGCGTATTATATCATATACTAATGATTTCCAGAAAATATTAAAAATAACGAGTCAGTTTGATATTTTTGAAAAATATATTTGTGTATTGAATAATTAAAGCTGTATTTATGTATAACTCGAATAAATTATATAACTTGATTTATTCGATCAAGAGGCACTAAAATGACATAATAAAGGTATTATGAGATACATATATGCAATATGGGGTGAGTATGTGAATTAAGTGTTAGCTAGATTGTTCAAAGTTAGCACTAACTAGTGGGTAACCTATTAATGATAGGTTTTCAGAAATGATTAATAATATTGATGTCTATTTAAAGTGTTATTTATCAATTAAATAACATTAGAAGTTGATTGAGGTGTTACTAGGTAATAGCTCAATATATTATCCGAGGCGGATAATATTATGACAAATTGTTGAGTTTTGTGGTGTAATTAAGTTAAACCCAGAGTAGGGTTCGTTAGCGACTAATTAGTGGTTCGAACTAGACGAATATAAGATTAAGCATTTAGTCAAACTTTGACTGATTTTGTGCACCGTTGATCTCACATACCGTGTAGGTGTTACAAGGAACATGAAAGGTTAGCTTAAGCTGGTTTTGCAATCCAGGCAAGTTTTTCAGATATTATTGCTATGTGTATAACTGTTGTGTGTGCACTTGAAGTATGTGAGAATTTGAATTAAATATGCTTTTGTGAACTCATATGATGTGTGTTGATTCTATATGATAGAAAGCTTGAGTTAATTGAATAAGTTGAACTGTATGCCATGTATTCATTCTAATGCATGATCAGTATGTTGCATAAATAAATGCAAAGCATGAGAAGCATGATGCATTCATATAATGTAATGCATGAAGTATGAGAAGCATGTATAAACATGAACTATGTGTTATGTGCTATCTGTTAGACTTGCTGAGCCGTCGTGCTCATTCTTGCTTAATCAACATTTTCAGTTGAAGCTCGAGAAATTTAGACGATGTCGATAAAGACAGAAAATGAGACGTGAATGTCCGACTTGTACGAATGGTATTATACATGGTAATGGAATCTCTGTGTAGAGAAAGTTAGATGTTATTGCGATAAACCTGTTAAGGTAGTTTGTTTGTATAAATCAAAGTTAGAAAACTTAAATAGTTAGTATAACTTGCAATTTGGAACAGATGTGAGATATATTATCGTACCGTTGTGTACAAAAGAATATTTGTATAAATAAAAATTTGAATGTGGTATTTAGTGAGTTTATTGTACTCATATTTTTGTAACACACTAGAACATATTATATTCGATCTAAGATGTCATTAAGTAAAGATTTCGATTCTGAGGCAGGATCATGTTATAGATTTAAATAAACTCTGTTTTAAATAACTACAATATAGTTGTAGATTGTGAATGCGATTGTAATAGTTTTAAAATAAACTAGTTTCATCAATTATATTATTGAGGTATATTGTGGATTTAAGTACAAGGTTGTACGTCTAACGAGCGGGATTCGGCGTGGCCAACACGCGGATTTCCGGGTCGTTACAACTTTCACTTATGATAATTCTAGATTCGGATATATGTATTTGATGAAACACAAATCTAAATCATTTGAAGGGTTCAAAGAATTCAAAAGCGAAGTACAGAAACAAACGACCAAAAGTATTAAAGTTCTTAGATAAAATCGAGAAGTTAATACTTTAGCAATACGTTTCTAGATCATCTCAAATGTAATTGGTATTCTCTCACAATGGACATACTGATGATCCATGATGAGTGTTACTGATCTTCCAGTATCCTTTTAAGGCTATACGCTAGAAATAGCTGCATACCTACTTAACAAGGTACCTTCAAATTTCGTCTCTAAGACTCCATATGAGTTATGGATAGGGAGGAACCAAGTCTTAAGTATGTTAAGATTTGGATTGTCCCACTTATGTCAAATGGTTTGAAAAGGATAAGCTTGTGACATGATCTGACAAGTGAAAATTTGTGGGATATCCTAAAGAAAGTTTAGGATGCACTTCTATAATCCTACTGATTAAAAGGTGTTTGTCGAAACATGTTACCTTCTAGGAAAAGGAGTTTATCCTTAAAGGGGTTAATGGAAGTAAGATATATCTTGAAGGAGTTCAAGAACCAAAAAACACTACAGATCACATGAAGGAATCTATTCAAGTAGATAAACCTATTATACCACAATTAAGTCGTAAATTTGGTTAAGTACTGAAGATACCTAAAAGGTATGGATTTATCATAGATGATGATGATGATGAAGTATGCATCATAGTGAATGACGATCCAGTTATATACGATGATGTATGAGTAGTAAAGACTCAAGAAAAATGACTGATGACCATGAAATGCGAAATGGATCTTTTACAAAGGCTAAAGCACATGGCAGGGTGGAGACCTATAAGACCTGACTAGTGATAAAAAGTTTTCTAACAAGGACAAGGATTTGACTATAATGAAACTTTTTACTAGTAAAAATACTTAAATCTATTCGAATTTTACTTACAGTTGCAGCTTACTATACAAAAAGGATGTATGTATAACACAACAAATGGGATTTATCTCCATAGAAATGTAGTAAATCAAATATGTAAGCTAAAACGATCCAATTATGGATTGAAACAAACTTCTCAAAGATGAAACATCTGTTTTAATGAGAAAATAAAGGAGTTTGATTTTATCAAAAATGAGGATGAACCAAGTATGTATAAAAGGTTAGTAAGAGCATTGTGACATTCTTAGTACTATCTGTTGATATACTGATAAGGGATGACATACTGATGTTACAATTAGTAAAGTTGTAGTTGTCTAAACACTTCTCCATCAAGGACTTGTGAGAAGCATCCTAACATTTTATTCATGATAAAGGTCTATAGAGATATAACAAAAAGGATGCTCGGCTTGACCCAAGGAACATGCATTGATTCGATGATATGTACTAGACCTGATATAGCTTATGTATGATAAGTAATTATCAATTCAATCCTGAAGAGGAATATTAGAAAAGAGTTTCTAATGGTTGGTCTAATTAAAACTAGAGGGCTATAAAGACTTAAGTTTTTCAAACTGACCAAGACAACAACAAATCCGTTTTCAGGTTATATGATTACCTTGAATGATGGCGCAGTAAGTTGGAAAAGTTCCAAACAGCAAAGAGTTATTGATTTAGTGACAAAAGTATAGTAAATAACTATAAGTGAAGCTACAAAGGTGATTGTTTAGATGAACACATTCATTAAAGAACTTATAATGGTTCCCAGCATTAAAGGAGTTTAATTCACCAAGGAACCTTAGTCTCATTTAAAATCCAAACATGTGTTGCGACACTTTCATTTGATTAGATGAATCATTGAAAAAGAGACGACACCATAAAGATAGTAGACTCTCAGTACAGCATTACAGATCCATTAACTAAAGTACTTACTAAGCAATTCATACGCCACTTAAAGAAGAATGGTATAGGGATACCAAAGGGCTATTAACTTTAGTGCAAGTGGAAGATTAAAAGTAGTATGCCCTCAAGCCAATCACATTTAATGTGTATATTATTTGTTTATTAATAAAAGTATCAAGACATTTTTTTATTCATGATTAATTGACTAAATTAATTATATGAATAAACTCATGGTTTTGAGCAATATTTTTAGAATCATGATGATAATCATACTAATGAGATTAAAATTCAAGATAGCTCAAAACTAAAATGTTCATAACCGTGGGATCACTAAAATGGAAATAAGTGAATCCAGATAGATTAGTACATACTATGCTTGCTCTTACGAAGATGGTGATTGATTTCATAATCATTTGTGTGGAGACACTAAAGCAAGTATGTATGTGCTTATTAAAGAATAAATTCACTGAACGTGACTCGCTTAAGGAACACTTAATGGAGTTTTACTTGACTGTCATAGGAGTTCCTTAAGTTATAGTAGTACATGTGATCCTTGGACTTGAGATCATCACAATACCTTGCGTATGATGCATTATACTTTGACATATTTCTTAAAACTCTTTGGGTATAACAAATAATAGGTTCGGGTATAATAAGTTGTACATGGAGGTAGGTGAATGATTAACAAATGATCTACCACTTTCAGTAAATGAGGAGAATGTCATATGTAATTCAATAAATAACAACTCAGAAATCATTGGCCAATGTAGAATGAAAATTAGAAAGCAGAGTCTAATTTACATTTTGTACGGTACCTATTCGCTGAAAGGTTCTTTTACGATCAAATATTAAAATCTATATTATCTAAAAAGTCGTTGATCGCTAAGGGGGTTTACCCTTATTATGGAATAAATATTATTTATTAAAAGAATTAAATAGTTTAATTCATTATATAAATAAGATTAGAATAGTTCTAATTAATTTATTCTACAACCGGTTTAATATGGAGAACCTAAAGGGTCACACGGGAAAATATTTATTTTAGAAGTTGATGACTTAATGGTAATAATAAATTAAGTATATTTAATTTATACTATGGTGATAGAATAAATTAAATAGCATAATATTTATAATTATGTATTTTAAAAATACTAATTAAAAATTAATAAGAAAAGTGTTATTATTATTATTACTATTGTTATTATTTAGTTCCTAATGTTAGGGTTTCGACACAGAGAAAGCAACGGAATTTAAAAATTTTTCGAAACCCTAAGCCAGGATCCATGCAAAACCATATTAATTTAGAAGTTTAGATTATTTACCGATTGTTCGAGATGGATAGGAGACGATGGATGTGAGGATCCGAATTTTCGGAATTATTTAATAACATTAAATGAGAATTTAATTGATAAAATTATCAAGATGGTGAAAATTATTTATGATATTTTATGTGATGAGATTTAATTAGTAAATTAAATCTATACAGAGATCATGACGAATGGTATTGAATTAAAGTAATTAAAAAGTAAATAAATTGTTTAAAAAACAATTTATTAAGAATAAGAGAAATTTCAGGTAAATGTGCAATAAATTGTACAATGAAATTGTTATGGAAATGAAGAGATTATTGTTTAAATAGTGTTATGTGGTAATGTGGGATATATGAATTAGATATGAATATATATACATTTGTATATATGTGTGGTTATGTTTAATTGTGGTAATTATAAATTTCATTAATTATGAGAATTAATGGATTAATAATTAAATTAATCCAAAGTTAAATAAAAGTGGATGAGGAAGTTAGTAAAATTGTAATAATGGATTTAAAATTTTAATTAAGAATTATGGAGGAAGTTTACAAATTAATTGAGAAGGAAAAATAATTATATAAATTATATAATAATAATTATATAATTTATATAAGGAAATTAAAATAAGGTATGAAGAAAATAATAATTATATAAATTATATAAGAAAATTATATAATTTATATAAGGTGATTAAATTGAATAAGGATGGAAGAAATTTTATAAATTATATCTAGTGTGAAATGGAAATTATAAAAAAAAAAGGATAATTTAATTATATAAATTATATAATTTATATAAGGAAAGTAATGTGAATATTAAAGAAATGAAATTAATTAAGGAAAAGGCATGTTTTAAATTCATTAAAAATTATGTTTATGCATAATTAAATTATTATGACTTTTATGAAGGATAATATTTCGGAAACGTGAACATGTTAATGTAACATGTTGTGCAAGTAACGAATTGAAAAATTATGAAAAATAATTTTTATATGTCATATGAATTATTTTATGATTTTTGGAGGTATAAATTACCTCAAATAATTACATGCATGTCATTATGCGTGTACAAAATTTGTCAAGAAAAGTACCCAAAAGAGGTACTAATATTATTTATAAATCATGTTATGATTTTTGGTGAATTAAAATAAATATTTTATATTTATTATATAAAATATTTATTACACGATATAATTACGTAATGTATTAGAAAATTATTTTTGCATGCAAGATTTGTGTGGAAAATTCGAGAGAGAGAAAAGTTGACTGCGTGGGATTTCTTAAGTCGGTGGAACCATAATTGGTTTTAAAAATAATTAATTGTTTTGCTTTAAAAAGGGAAGAAGCAAAAGGAAATAAAAAGAAAAGGAAGAAACATACACACAAGCAAACATAACTCTCTCCTCTCCACCGACGCACACCACCTCCAACCGGAAAACACCATTACCGCCAAAGAGGGAAATTTTATGATGAATGAATAGCTTCAAGGAAGGACTATAATGCCTTGGAAAGGTATAAATTAATTATTTTTGTAATTTATTCATGTATTTTAGTGAGAATTTATTATTGTGAAAAAAATAGCAAATAAATAGAATAATTGTTCCAAATAATTTTTGGATATTTAGGTATTAATTATGTGATTTTTTGGAGCATTTTTGTTGGGAAAAATTTGGAATAAAAATGGAAGATTGTTGTGCATGTTGGCTGCTGCGGGAAGGAGAAAATGAATAGTAAAAAGGCATGACCGCGCATTGCGCGCGGTCAATTTTTTTTCCGTGCCGCCAGATAAAACGACGGCGTTTTGGGGAAGCAGGGCTGGGCCGCGCCTTGCGCGGAGAAAATTTGTCGGATGCAGGGGCCAAACGACGTCGTTTGGCGTAGGCTGCGTGGCGAGGGTCGGCGCGCGCCATGCGCGGCCGACCAAATTTGGTGAAATTACCGTACTGCCCCTGCTCTTTTACGGTAATACCGACCGTGTCCCTAGAGCCACGGAAATTACGAAATTGCCCAGGATCTTTTCTGTTAATACCGGTTGAGTCCCTTGGCCGCGGAAAAGTACAGAAATGCCCTTGGACTTTCCGAGAAATTCCGGTTATGTCCCTAAGGGCGCGGAAATTACATAAATGCCCCCAGAAGTTGTTTTTAATGAAATAAATGTTTAAAACTTGTTTAAAAATTCTAGAAAATTCTAGAAAAATACTAAAAATATAGAAATGATGTTTGGGCATTAAATTTAATATTTTTGTAAAAATATTAAATATTGGGGATTAATATTTAAATGTTTAAATATTAATCTAATGAGGTTACAAGTTAGAAAAATGATTAAATAAATTTTTCGGACAACCAAAAATGTTAAATTTTATCCGATGAGCCGGGTTGTCCGTAATGAAGACATTGGTTATTAAGTTAAATAAATTTATTAAGAAACGGGGTTAATATAATTAACCATATTAATTAATAATTAACCCAATACCCTAAAATTAAAGGGTCGGGTAGAGTTAATTACGTTATAGATGATATTAATTAATTAAATTAATATCATGAGAGGTTAAATAATTATTATTTGATTATATTATGATCATAGGTTGATCGAGAAAGGGTTTTGAGCTAGCAATTAAATAACTGGACGACAGGCAAGTTCTTCAGTCCCTTAAATGTTAAATGTTGAATATTATGATATGAAATATTTATTTTAAATGCACACAAATTATGTGCTATGTGATACGTGATTAACATGACAACAAGGTGTGCTTTGTGCAACGATATAAATATATATGAGATATAATGCCTGAATAGAAGCACTACACGTGATGTATGACACACACCAAGCATGATAAGGTATGTGTTATGTGAAGCATAAACTGTTGAACTTGCTGAGCCGTTGTGCTCATTACTTGCTTAATAAATATTTTTGCAGGCAATGAAATAAATTTCAAGAATATTGGATTAAATTTGAGGTGAATTGCATAGAAGGTGGGAAAATGTATTGTTATATTTTTCAGTCAATGTGGATATATTTGTTAAGTTTATAATGATGTTTCATATGTATGTATATGTCAACTCCAGACAGAATGTGTGAAGTTAAATTATGAACTGTGGTAGTTCAAGATAGATATTACGATAAAGATTATTAAATGATTTAATTATGAATCATGATACAAGAAATATTGGATGGATATAATCAACATTAAAATTAAATGTTGAGCATTATAATAGAAAGAAAAAGTAAAGGTTGCGATCCATGGGACTAGGATCAAAATGTAAGGATTTTAAATATTCAAATATTTTTAATACGATGATTGAATTGAGAAAAAGAAAAAGAAAAATTTATACCGAAAAATTCGGTAATTGATGATTATAAAATCAAACAAGGGATTAAAGAAGGTGATTAAAGAATTATTAACGAACCGAAATTTGGACGTTATGAAGATAATGTTTAATAAATACAGAATTTAAGGTGATAAAATGGGCCGAATTTCGGGGTCGTTACAATGGAATTCTGAAACGGCTTCGAATCTTCAACGCAATCCAGCGACTGCGTCTCTACAGTATCCACACGAACGCTCCGCGAACCGTCACACGATCTGCAGCAAAAGGGATCTGCGGTACTAGCCACCAAGATCAGGATTTCTAACCTATTTTTCTCTCTAGCCTCTTTCTGAAAGCGGCTAGGGTTTTAGTTTTTCCTTACATGACTTTTAGACTACTGATATATCATATATATAGTAGTTAATAGGAATTAACTAAAACCTAAAATAAATAGAAAAATAAAATCCGAATTTATATATATTATATTTTAATTAAGTCTTACTTAATTAATATACATATATACAAATTATCCCATTAATTTAAATTCGTAATTTTTAAATACTATCAATCATATTGACATATTTAAAATACTTACAATTTAAATTAATTCTCTTTTAATTACGTTCTAAGTGTGTGACCCTATAGGTTATTATTATGTTGGCAATAATTTTAAAATCATATTATAAAATTATAAACAGTGAGCGGCATCTAGTAATGCATCACTGCTACCCAAATAATAATAAGATCGGTGATTCGATACAACCTTTTCGTGACCAATGTTTCAATGTAATTTAATCCTTTTAACCTTATATCCTAGATTAAACTCGAGGCATGGAATGTGTCATACTCTTCATAATTTAATCTGAATTTTCTTGATCAATGAGTAGACTATATGAAACAAATCAATATTTGAGCATGGCCATGCATTTCATAGTCCTACTCAATCAAGAGGCCTATGGATATCACCCCTAATATATAAGAGGGTTAAATTCCATCTAGATCACTCATATTCCTCACACGATTCATGATGTACCCAATAATCACCTTTATTGTCCACCCTATTAAAGGTGACATTTGATGATATCAAAGTACACAAATTCTCGTGTAATAATATAGTGACTTCAGGTCGGAGGATCATTACATCATTGTCACTATAAGAATTTCTTATGACACTTTGCATAATGCTCCATGTAGAATTCTCATGGTGGGTCAGTCCAGTACATTGTTCTCTAACATGTACCTATGCATTGACTCAAATATCTCATATATTTATGACCAATGAGATTTGGCCATCAATCAATCCACATACTAGTCTCAATGCATCATTGTTGTCCCATTAACAATGATACTCGACTAGGGACATTTAAGAGCAATGATACTAATTATAATTATATAATCTCATGTTCAAGTCACATACTTAAAGCTATATAATTCGTATTATTATTCTAAGAGCTTTTATTATGTTAACATTTATATAACGCAGTAAATGAAATCATAATAAAATAATCCATTTATTCAATCAAATATAATATCAAAAATATTAAGCAATTACATCAAATAATTAGCATCTAGGGCATAAACTCTATCACCTAAATGGTTTAGGAATTAAATAAAAAGAAGTACTCTCATAATAAATAATTAAGTTCCTAAATTGTTTAAAAATTATAATTATTATATTAAATTAATTTAGTTCCTAATTAGATTATGAGCTTAAATAAAACACCTAATCCTAAATAGTTTACGAGGGTTAACCAGATCTATAAATAAGAAAGAAGTCTTATTATGGATTGGAGTTGCACATTCTTTCACAAGAATTGGGAGAGTACTTCATATTTTCTCTACAACTAGAAAAGAGAGAAAATTAGGGTTAGCCACCCATGATTTGGAAAAACCAAAATTCACTTCTTGAATACTTATTAATCCCTGGTGGATTACCTCTAGAGGATTCACACTTGGAGAACTGACATTAATCCATGAAATCTAATCGGTGAATTCGAAAAAGAGCGTGAATGATTAAAAGTAGGTGAATTTGTACATGTGGAAGCTTGGTTCTACAAAGGTATAAATCTTTTATCCTTCCTCAATTAATAATTGTCGCTTAAGAATGATCCTGGTTATTGGTTTATAAAAAATTTAAAATCTGATTTTCTTGTTCCTGTTGCGCTATTACAATTTGATTGTATGTTTGCCATATTTTTACAAACCAATAGTTTATGTCAATGGTATCATACATAAACTACCCTTTACCACAATAGACTTCAAACGATCCACGCCTTATCACAGAAGACCTGTCTAAAAAATAAATCTGAAGAATAAATCTGAAGAAGTTATTCAGCTCCTAGTGATGTTGAGAAAAAAGGGGAGAAAAACTAATAAGAACGCCGAAGTAGAAGTAGAATTTACAAGAGATATCCTCCTCTCGGAAGATAATCCAACCCCAGGCCTAGTAGGAAATAAGCTTTTAATTTTTAATTTGAACAAGTGTTGTTAGTGTTGTTAGTGTTGTAAGCCTTATTTGTAAACAAAACTTCTTTTGGAAATTCTCTTAACCATCAATAAATTCATATTTTGTTGCTTAGATAATACAGTTTCTCACTATATCTAGGACATGTTTAAATTATGTATTGTCTTGCATTAGAGTAATTGATGATTATTAAAATTACTTGTTTTGTCATCATCAAATATAGGGAGATTATTAGTGCATTCGAGTTGAGTCCATTTGATTTAATGATGTCAAAAGATATGATAGAAGATATTAATGTATATTTGTAATGAACAAGTAATTTCGTACAGTCCTTATAAATGAAAATATGTTGTAAATCTACTGTAAAAAGACTTAGGGATCAAACTTGTTAAGTTGATCCAAATCATAGACATAAAGCTTGTAATAGACTAGACGAAATCATAGAGCATGGGGCCTATCTACTCTGAGCTCACAAGTAAACTAAAGAAGTCTAGCATAATCATTGAGTAGATTACAAGATTGTAGAACAAAGTTAAAGATCAAAGAGGAATCGTCGAGCAGAGCAGTTTGCAGAGTCAAATGAAGAAATCAGGTAAAATTGTAGAGCAAAGAATAAACAGCCACTCCGAGATAGAAGAATACATCACGAATAACGTAGAGTGATAAGCAAAACGTAGAATTCCTTCAGCAACTTTAAAGAAAGAAGAATCATCGAGCAGATTGAATAAACACTTCAAGATCAAAGAATGACAAATATTGTTGAATAACAGAGTATCTAAAAAGGATTATAAAGCAGAATATATCAGTAAGAACTTTAGGATCATAGAGCATAAGAATTTGACCATTGTAAAAATCTGAAAAGGAGCAAGATTGTCGAACAGAAAGGGAGAAAATCATAGAATTCAGCAAAACAGTAAAGATAAAAAGTCAAGATCATAGAGTAACACTAATCACATAATGGAGAAAAGAAGCTCAAGATCGTAAAGTGACACTAATCACATAATGGAGAAAAGCAGCTCAAGATCATAAAGTAAAGTCAAATCAGCTCAAGATCGTAGAGTAAAGCCAAGAAGCTCAAGATAATAGAATGAAAGTCAAACAGCCTAAGATCGTAAAGTGAAACAAAATTGTAGAGCTACGTTAGATCAAGAGTTACTTTAGATAATAAAGCTACATTAAATCGTAATAATACTCTACAAGTTTATATCGCAAAGCTACTTCAGATCAAAGAGTTACATCATATCATAGAGCTTATATCAGTGTTATATCGCGAAGCTCATATCGTAGAGCTACATAGCTACTACTTACATTGCAGCATGAAAAGACTAATACGAAAATTATTGATCTACAACAAATGATTGGAACATCTCTCTCAAATATGCTCCTAAGGATAAAAATTCATGATGGCGAAAGAATAAGAATTAAATTTAGAGCCTTATCAAAAGATGAATGTTTTATCAGATACAAAAGACGCGTGTCTACTACTACAGCAAAAAGAGTACGACTGATAGATAGCTAGTGGTCCAGCCGACAAACCTGCAAAGTGGGAATAATCAGACGATGACAAGTGTCTTAGGAAGAGTGGAGCAACAGTAATTTTCAAACGGGAAGAATTCCAAGGATGCTTATAAAAGGATTACGGCTCCAGACACCAGGACTAACAATTTCTACCAACAAGTCTTCTTCAACAATTTCAACGATTCAAAAGTTCAAATGCTCAAAAGTTCATAAAGAAATTGTTCAGTTGCTAAGTCTTTCAAAGAGATATTCATAACACCACTTTGGAACACCTTTCATAACTATCAATCAATCAACAACATCCTGATATTAGTGATCATCAGAAAGATAAGTCTAAATGACTTGCCTTGATTCTTGATAAATCAAACCTCTTAGTGAGAGAAGATCTTAGTGACCTTGAGAAGACTTAGTGTCTTAGACTTAATGTCTTAACAAGATAAAATCTTATTAATCTTAAGAAGACATTGTGTCTTAGCAAGAGAAGATCTTAGTGACCTTGAGAAGACTGGTTGTGTGACACCCAGGATTTTAAAAATAATTCCAAATAAAGATTATGATAAAATTAAGTAAAGGTTAGCAATTAAAACCTAGTGTTGAATGATAGAAGGTATTAAGAAATGAATTATGAAATGTGAAGAAGATTTATAGGAATTAAGAAAAGAAGGACGAATGTATAGAGTATAAATGATGTGCGATAGATGGTATGAAATAAGCTAATAGAGTAAGGAGATGAATGATTAAAAGGAAGGAAATTTTTCAGAAAGTAAGAAACTATCTTGATAAGTATATCAAGAAACGAGTTAAGGTTTTATTAAGAAATTTTTAGAGAAATAGGAAATGTGGTATTACAAAGAAATTGTGAATTAAGTTAAGAATTTAATATTCCGACTGTTACGATCAGTATGATGTCATTTGTTAAAAATGTGAATTATGGATATTAAGAGGTAGGTTATGATTATTATGGATGGGGTTTATTTAGCAATATAAAGGACAAGGCGCTATAAATAATATATGTATGATTATTACGGTAATTATGATTCCGAGGACGGAATCCTGTTAAGGGGGGAAGAATGTGAGGATCCGAATTTCAGGATTCCTTAAATAATATCAAATAAGAATTAATTGATAAAAATATCAAGGTTGTTTAAGTTAATTATTATTTAAAGTGTTTGAAGGGATTTAATTAGTAAATTAAATTTGTACAAAGATGGTGATGAATTATGTGAATTTAAAATAATTGAAAAGTAAATAAATTGTGTAAATACAATTTATGAAGAATAAAAGAAATTTCAAGTAATTGTACAATAAATGGTACAATTTAATTATTGTGGAAGTACAGAAATTATGTTTTAAATAAGGTTATGTGATAATGTAAATGCATGAATTTAATATGTATATATTTATATATATACATTTGTATATTTATATATGTGAATGTTTAATTGATAATTTTAAATTTCATTAATTATAGAAATAAAGGGATTAATAATTAAATTAATCCAAATTTAAATAAAAAGTGAATGAAGGAGTTGGTAAAATTGTATGTGTTGATTTTAGATTTTATCAAGAATTTTGGAGGAGGTTTAGAAATTAATTAAGAAGGAAAGGTAATTATATAAATTATATAATAATTATTATATAATTTATATAAGGAAATTAAAATAAGGTATGAAGAAAATAATAATTATATAAATTATATAAGAATAATTATGTAATTTATATAAGGTGATTAAATGGAATAAAGTTGGAGGAAATTAAGAAATTATTTAAAAGAAGAATGTAATTATATAAATTATATAATATTAAATTATATAATTTATATATAAAGAAATTAATATGAATATTAAAGAAATTGAATAATAAATTAGAAAAAGGAATGTTTTAAGTTATTAAAAATTATGTTTATGCATAATTAAATTATTATGACCTTTATGAAGAATAATATTTCTGAAACGTGAACATGTTAATGTAACATGTTGTCCAAGTAACGGAGTGAAAAATTATGAAAAATAATTTTTATATGTCCCATGAATTATTTTATGAATTTTGGAAGTATAAATTACCTCATATGGTTACATGCATGGTATTATGCGTGTACAAAATTTGTCAAGTAAAGTACCCAAAAGTGGTATTAAAATTATTTATAAATCATGTTATGATTTTTGGTAAATTAAAATAAATATTTTATATATATTATATAAAATATTTATTACACAAAATAATTGCGTAATGCATAAAATTACAAATTGTATGCGTTATTTTTGAAAATTCCGGAAGATCCGAGAGAAAGACTAAGAGCGGTGGAAATTTTGATGTATTACATGGGTGGCTAAGGTTGGTTATAAAAAGGAAAGAAACTCAAAAAGGAAGCAAAAGAAAAGAAAGAAAAGAAAAGAAAAATAAAACCATGTTAGTTCTTCTTCTCCCAACCGATGCACCACCACCCGACGCCATTACCACCTACCACCGACCACTATGGCTGCTAAGAGATGAGAAACAAACTTCAAGAAGGTTTCTTTGGCTTGAGGAAGGTATAAGAATTATTTAGTTGATTTTTTTTATATTTATGGTGGTAATATAATTTTGTGGAAAAATAGAAAATAATTATAATATTGTTTCAAATAATTTTTAGATGTATACCTGTGAATTTCATAATTTTTGGAGTACCTTTGTGGGAAAATTTTGATCAAAAAATGGATTATTTTGGTTAAGTTGGTGTACTGTTGCTGTCTGCCGAGAGAGAAGAAAGGGAACAGTGCGCCGCGCATTGCGCGCGGCGAATTCTTCAGAAACGCGGAAATAAAACGACGCCGTTTTGGGCGTTGTTGGGGGCAGGCCGCGCATTGCGCGGAGCCCAGAAACGGGCTGTAAAACGACGTCGTTTTGTGGCGTCGGCAGGAACAGTCGCCGCGCAATGCGCGGGCGACCGCAATGCTGGAAATTACTGTGTTGCCCCTGCCTTTTTTCCAGAAATACCCAATGTGTCCCTCAAAGACGCGGAAATTACAAAATTGCCCCTGGACTTTCCGGAAAATTCCGGATTTGTCCCGAACGTTGCCGAAATGACGGAAATGCCCCTGGACTTTTCGGGAAATACCGAATGAGTCCTTATGGGCGCGGAAATTACTAAAATGCCCCCAGAATTGATTTTAATTGAAATAAATGTTTAAAAATTGTTTAAAAATTATAGAAAATTATAGAAAAATACTGAAAATATAGAAATGATGTTTGGGCATTAAATTTAATATTTTTGGAAAAATATTAAATATTGGGGATTAATATTTAAATGTTTAAATATTAATCTAATAAGGTTACCATTTAAAAAATGGTTAAATAAAATTTTTGGGACACCCAGTTATGTTAAAATTTATCCGATGAGCCGGGTTGTCCGTATGAGAGGTGTTGGATATTAAGTTAAGCGAATATTTTAAGGAACGAGGTTAATATAATTGGCCATATAAATTAATAATTGGCCTAGAGATGATATTAATTAATTAAATTAATATCACAAAAAGTTAAATAATTATCATTTGATTATTTTATGATCATAGGTTGATCGAGAGAGAGTTTTAAGCTATCAATTTAAATAACTGGACGTCAGGCAAGTTCTTCAGTCCCTTTTATGTTAAATGTTGGAATGTTATAATATGTAATTCTTGTTTTAATTGCATACAAATTATGTGTTACGTGATACGTGATTAATATGACCACAATGTGTATTTTGTGCAACGATATGAAAATATATGAGATATATTGCTATAGTAGATGCACAAGCACATGATATATGACACACACCAAGCATGATAAGGTATGTGTTACGTGAATCATAACTGTTGAACTTGCTGAGCCGTTGTGCTCATTACTTGCTTAATAAACATTTTTGCAGGAAAGAAATGAATTTCAAGAATATTGGATTATATAGAGACGGGGTTTCCTAAAAGGTTGTGAACATTATTATTATATGTTTATATTATAATTCAAGGTGGATAATTTGTCAAAGTTATATTGATATGTTGTATGTACAGACAAGTTAGATCCGAATATGACGAGTATAGTTTAAATTATGAACTGTAATTGTTCAACATGAATATTATGATAGAGGCTATTATATGTTTGACTATGCATTACGACATAAGAATATTGTATGGATATAAATGACATTAAATGTTGAATGTTGACCTTTATGATACGGGTTACAGAAAGAAAAGAAAAAGGTTAAGGTTGCGATCCAGGGACTAGGATCGAGATGTAAGGATTTTAAATATCCAAATGTTTTAATACAATAATTAAGTTGAGAAAAAGAAAAATTTATACCGAAAAATTTAGTAATTGAAGATGGTAAAGCGAATTATTGGATTAAAGAAGGGATTAAAGATTTATTAACGAACCGAAATTTGGACGTAAGAAAGATAATGTATAATAAATACAAAATTTAAGGTAAGAATATGGGTCGAATTTCGGGGTCGTTACAGGTTGTCTTTGTTATTTCTAAGTCATTAAGCGTGTTGTAACTAGTTCAGAGAGAACCATTGGTTTTTATAACCTAGATCCTTAGTGGATCATCCTTGTTCAGCAGAGTGAAAAAGAGGTCTAGGAGTATTTTAGGCTTCAAATATCTTAAAAATTCATGTTTCTCTTTACTGCTTTTATATTAACTGTTATAACTACCATAACTACTTTATTTATTGCAATATCTTTCCACAAGCTCACTTAATTCAGAACTGAGACTCTTCATTTTATCTTAGAAAGGGTTTTTTAAAATAACAAATTTGACTGTGCATTATCAAATAAGTTAATTGTTTAAATATTTGTAAACATTCTTTAATAAGAAAATTTAATTAAAGGAACTATTCAACTCCCCCTTTTAGATCTCTTTTCTGTCTCTGGGAAATAACAGTTTTAACCTCATTCAACAAAAGCCTATGAGCCATAAAGTTAGTATTAGCTATTGGTAAATCAGTAGGTTTCAAGTGTAAAAAGTACAAGTATGCCTGGGCTTGAAGAAGCCATATTAAACCCCCAATGGTGTCTTAGATACCTTTGTCAACAAGTGGCCTAAACTTCTGCACAATAGGCCAACCATGTAAGGAGCCATAGCTACTTTTTTATTTTCCTCAGCTAAATTTAAAGTCAAATTTATATATTCCTTAAAACTCCTTTGGGTATTGACACAAAACAAATTTATTAAGGAAGTAAAGCAAAAACCCCACATGCTCTATCTTATCAAGGCCAGTCTTACCTCACGAAGTGCTCTTATAAGCTTATAAGTAGGAACGCAATTGGTATAAGAGAGATTATTATGAACCTTTAACTAGTTTTTGACCTCATCGACAGGTGCAAGCCTCTCCATGATAACAGAAAATTTAACACCAGAGGAGAATAAACCCAAAAGCAAAGACCCATCAAGCACCGAGATTGACATTGGTCCAAGTGGTAAGAGAAAGGAATTAGATCCCACACTCCAAAACACAGTAAATGTCATAATAATATTTGTCTGGTGCAAAATTATAGGTAACGAGTTTAATACACTCGTAAATCCTAACTTTTTGCCTTTGATTGGCAAAATGGCGTTTTATCCGAGCAATCTACTCTAACCAAGTGGGTGAAGCCGCAAGCCAATACCTCAAACCTATAGTCTCAAAACTCCTTCCAAGTTTGTTGACTTGGTCACACTCCATCATTGTGTTTTGATGATGACTTTTCATTTGCTAAATTTTTATGTTTTTATACTAACCATGCAGTAGGCCTATACATCATCCTGAATGGAAAATCAGTTATATACATCAATACAACACACTATAAACTGAACTGGATTAAGTAAAACAAAGCAGTATGAATACAACAAGTTGCAAACCAAACTAGATCAAGTCAGACAAGGAAATTTTATATAGCAGATTGTATAATCAAGCTGAATCGTACCTACATAATTCTTAGCGCTGGATAGAATTCAGATCTAGTCATTAAGGAATCAATGTAAGATTTCAACTTGAGTTTTAATTCAATCAAGGCTCTTAGATTGCATTGCATACATGGAAACCTTTCTTGAATTTTTAAAACATTTTCTACAAAGAAATAATTAATCACGTTTCTGAAAAGGTTAAATAAATTTCTTCTAAAATAAAATCTTTTAGCATATTAAAAGATGAAATGGACTTTCCATTTATATTTGAATCAATCAATTAGTTGGACTTTCCATAAATACACTAGTCATAATTGAATTGATTACATCTATTCAAAAATCATGGAGTTATAATAATCAAATCTTGCCTTGTCAGTCAAATCGAGGAATTTGTGTATCATGATTATCCTTTCCATAATAGGTGAATCCGTTAGTTAAATTGATTGAAGATTGCCTTAATAAAAGGAATCTTCTATACATCAATTAAGGTGATTACTTAAATAAATCTATCAAAGCTAATGGTAATATATTAATCAATTTTGCTGGACATAATATGCTGAAAATCATATCTGAACAAATTTGTGATTGATTAAAACGGAATCCTACCTTGTATGGTTATAACGACTATGTTAGTTTTTAATCTATATATATCATTTATTTCCCTTGCCATTATATACACTGAACAAACATAATATATAATACATAATACATAAAAGCTTTCTATTCAATTTTATATACTTCGTCCTCTCGGTTTAAAGTATAAAATCATTAATGAAAGTGTTCAATTGTTGAAAAGTCAAAATCAAAGCAACTTGATTTAGTTTTTAGCATTATTACGGTGTGCTATATTGGTGATATCTCTTACCTACATACTAGATCATTGCATATAGGGTTTGAGCCTTGAATTGTTTTTATCTATCTTGCTTTGATCATAGTTATTATGTAATTCATTATTTATCTATTTATTGTTTAATCTAGTGTGGGTTAGGTTATTTTGTAATTAAATTCCAAGAGAGCTTATGTGACGCCCCCAAATTCGGGTTCCAAATACCCGGATCCGGTCATCACGATCAAATACAAACATTCACCTCTAAACAACATACAATAACTAAATGCGGAATAATAAACATATGTTGTTCATTCAAAAGGTGTTACTAGTCCCAAGATACGATAACCTTACACAAAAGTACACAAATACCCTTAATAAAGTACTTAGGGTTTATATTACATAATAATTAATTTAATTAACTACAAGGCTGCATCCTGTAGTCTATCACTTCATCTTTCCTTTACCCTTGTTCTTTCCCGAAGTCTCGGGTTGCACTGCAATAAGGTTTCATGATATAGCAAGGGTGAGCAACTAGTTTGCTCAACAAGTTTAAATAACAACAAGAAACAATATATCATGAATGAAAGGGAATAGCTGAACAATTCAATAATATGAATAACATAAGCAGGAATAATGATTTGCTTTTAAAATTAGGATAGTCAAATAGACTATGAACTATAAATATCCACTGGAGTCAATAGCAGGTTGACCAAATGGTTACTACCAGAAATATGTACCCGAGGAGATCAACCTCAGTATAATATGTGTATGCATAACATTTAATTTTCGTATTTTGTACCTGATATTAGATACAGGGTACTCCCCTATAATAAAGGGGTGTTCATAATAGTCTAAGAATCCGTATCTTCAATGATTTGGATAGCTTTTAAAATCTTTAACATAAATGTCTAGCCGAACAATGACTTAAACCTACTTTGAACAGTTCTTTAAACAGTAGAACAATAATTAAGTACAAAGTCAAGGATTGTACAATATCAAGTGCAACAAGTGCGAATAACAAGAATAATTGTAAAGTAATTAAACCACTCAAAGCATGCTTGGAATTACAGTTCAAGTTTAAATAAATAGTTTGCTCAATGAAATGAGTTTAGAGATAAGGAACTTGCCTGTCTGCTCAGCTACAATTAATGTCTAGCTTTAACTAACTGGCTTTGAAAGACCTAACATTAATAAAGTTGGTCTAATAATTAGTACGACGTATTTGCACAACTATATGCTCACTAAGGAACTTATCTATCACATAAGTACTAACACATAATTTATATTAGTCAAAACAATATTATTAACCTTATGTCTCTCAATCATATTAGGTTAATAATTTAATAAGTTAGAAAATATTTTTCTTAAGTGTTGGACACTTATTAAACCCTTAAACAACTTATTACAATTGTTTAATTAAATCATAATTAAATTCAAATTATTTTATTAACTCAATCTTTATTTAATTACTATTTAATCTTGATTAAGTAGAAATTTAATTAATTAATTTTAGTTATTATTTACAATAAATAATAACTAATTGTACTTACTTATTATTTAATAATAATTAAATAATAAATAAGTATTGATTTAATTTTAATCTTCTTTAATTTAATATTAATCAACTAATAATTAACTAAGTAATTAACCTTACCTGTTATTTAATTTTAAGGAAATTAAATAATAGTTTACTAATTTTAATCCTCTTTAATTATTATTTAATGTTATTTAAATAATAATTAATTATTTAATTAATTTTAATTATTATTTAAGGTTAAATAATAATCAATTCATCCTTATTTATTATTTACATTAAATAATAAATTATTAATCTAGTAACTTAATTTCCATTAATCGTTATTTAATGCTAAATAAATAATAATTAATTACATAATTATCCTTATTTATGATTTAATAATATTTAAATAATAAATAATTAATTTATAAATTTTTATCTCTCATTAATTATTATTTAATAGGAATTAAATAGCAATTGCTACTTTATCACCATTATTTATTATTAACGTTGTAAATAATAAATTTATTTAACTTAACCATGGTTTAGCTAACTAGATTAATATTTAAAATATTTAAATATTAAACTTAATGAAAAATATCCTCCCCAATATCATTTTTGTATTATTATTATTTTTGTTATAATTTTAAATTAGTTTTCAAATATTTAAATTAATTAAAATTAACCCGAATGGCATTTCTGTAAATAAGTTGAAAACTGATCCGAGGGCAAAATAGTAATTTCGCCGAAAAATGAACGAAGGGGCAGTATCGTAATTTCCCCGAAAACTTACTCCCGCGCATTGCGCGCTTAATAGAAACCACGGACCAAAACGGTGCCGTTTTTGAAAAGCCGGTGACAGCTTCCGCGCATAACGCGCGGATGAAATTTTTACTTTCGCCAAACAACGCCGTTTCACTCTGCGTCCGACAGTGAACAGTAGCGCGCATTGCGCGGCTAGTGTTTTTCTTTTTCTTTCCAGCAGAGTGTGAACAGTGACCGAAAATACACACTTTAACAAAAACTATACCATCAAGTAAGCTTTAAATCCTCAATAAAAATCTAAAAAAATTACCAATCACTTAATATCAATTTATAACATGAAAATTTAATTTTTCATGATTTGATATCATTTTTTTTTATAAAAAAAATTTACATCACATAAACTACCACAAATCATAACTTTTTGTATATAACTCCATTTTGAGTGATTCAAACTTTATTTTTCTCATGATTTAATGTTTTATAATATTAGAACATCAAACCTAAGTTTTATAAAAATATTTTTGGTCACAAATTCCAAGACTTGTTTACACACTACTAAACACATATTTTAGCATACAAATATACTAAAATACAAACCAAGCATATTAAACTCAAACATGTCATAAATATTACTACCACACATTATTAACTATATTAACATATTTATACGCACATGTTGATTTATTTAATTTAAAAATAAAAAGTAGATTTAGAATAACCATTACCTTGATTTAATGGTTATCCTCCTTTTTCTTCCAAAATAGGTGGTGAAAGAAGATGCATGAACCAAGAACTCCTTCTCTTGATATTTTTGCTCTCAAAATATTTTTCTACACTCTCAAATGCTCTCTAGCTTACAAAGTGGAAGAAGAAGAAATGACTAATACAAGCTCCTAAATTGTAAGTATACTTACAATTTTGATAGATATAAAATCTATAGCTATTAAAATACCATCATGAGGGTAGCAAGGATACTTACACAAGAAATGGGTTAAATGACACATTAGGTGAAAAGAGGAATGGTCCATGTACTTTAAAAATCAATACAAGCAATCCTTTTATTAAATAATTGAAAAATAAACTAAAATAAAAATAAAATTATTTTTTTCTCTCTCTTCTCCTATCATGCTCGGCTGATGCCTTTTTTCTTGTCCCAAAATTATTATCATAAGCTCACTTTTTAATAATTAATAAGTTACATAATTATTTTCCAAGTGGGTCAAGTATTGGGCTTTATTTAAAATACCAATTGGGCTCCTATTAAATTGTTTGGGCTACTAGTTTGTCAAATTTCATTATTATTCACTTGTGCTACTAATTGATCCATGTTGGGCTAATTTAATAATTTACACATTAATTATTCAATCCATCGTTAAATAAATAATTAGATTGAATAAATAATTAAATACCCTAACCCATTAGTATTAAATTACTAAATGGACTAATAAATATTATTATTAATATTTCACATTATTTACATTAATTAATAATCATATTAATTAATTTATTATATTTAATTAACTCATTATATTTGATTTAATTAAATATTTAATTAATAGAAAACTTATCAATTATTTTAATATTAAAACTTTAGGGTTTGTTCACTAATTTAATAACACCCTTTAATTAATTCTAGTAATTAATCACATCATCATTTAATCACGTAATTAATTAATCACATAAAAAGATTTAAATAATCTCGAAAAACTAACTCGTTAGAAATTAAATTAATAATTTAATTAATAATGACGTGAAAATTCTAGGACATTACAGCTTAGGAGCTCAGTGAGTAAGTGTACTCAAATGGTACATTAGTGCTTAAGGGGGATAGATCCTTAAAGTTGGAAATTTGAATTGTAAAAGTGTGATTTAAAGTTAATTAATAAAAGGAGTCTCTCGTACAAATTGGTATTGGACGTGGATTAGGCCACTAGAATAGAGGTTAGGGGACGAACCATGTACAAATTCTTGGTGTTCGTGTGATTGCTTAATCTATTTAACTTTTTATATGTTTTAAGTTTCTCAATAGATAAAAGTATTAACAGTTTAAAACAATCTCCTATAAAGCTTATTGTATTGGTTTTATAACAAGTTAAATTAGTAATACAATGAACTGTTTCCATGTCTAGCAGACTAAATCCTTATTCCAGTAACCTGTTTTCATTATCCAGCTGATTGTATAATAAACTGTTTTAGTGATTTACAAAAATTGGACACTGTTTACTCACACACTTATTCAACCCCCTCTTCTAAGTGTGCCTACATATATTTCAATTGGTATCAGAGCTTGACTCTACTTATCTTGGTCTTAAAGGTGATTTGTAAGGTAAGATCTTGCTATAGAGCATTTTGGAAGCAACGTACAAGAAGGGCAATCGACCTCTATTGCTACATGTAACTAAGAACTACAACTTTTAGAAGTTTCGAATGAGGATTTGTCTTAAAAGAGATCCTTGGGAATGGTGGGTCGTTGAAAATGGTCTAGTTATTTCAAGGAAGGATGATGGCACACCAAAGGTACTAACCGAAATGGATTCAACCGAAGTGTACATGACATCCTATGACTCAAAGGCAATGAACACGTTACTTAGTGGTATGGTGCAGTCCGAAATAGACAAAGTATCATCATGCAGCACGGCCAAAGAGATATGGGATACCTTAAAGGTGAGTCGTGAAGGAATGTCAAAAGTAAGAGAACTAAAGCTAAGTATACTCATGCACAATTACGAGATGTTCAAGCTGGAAAAAGAAGAAACTATCAAGGAAGCTCAAGTTAGATTCCTAGTGCTCATGAACTCATTAAAACTACTCGACAAGATGATCCCTCAAAGTGAAATCAATCAAAAGTTACTACGGGCTATGCCCAAGAGGTTTGCATCAAAAGTAACCACTCTTCAAGATTCTTCTACTATTTTTATTATGGATACTTTAATTTTGTTTGGAAAATTAGAAGAATATGAACATCAGTTAAAAAGATATGATGACGATGAAGAAACTCCAAGAAAGAAAGTGTTAGCTCTTAATATAGAAAAAGAAGATGAATCAAGTGATGACTTGGATGAAGAAATTACTATGCTCTCTAGAAAATTAAAAGGGATGCTACAAAGGAAAAACAAAAGAAGAAACTCATAACATCCAACAAGTTCAAAGGAAAGACAAATGAAGAGACATGCTTTGAATGTGAATGTCCATGTCAATTTAAAAAAGACTGTTTTCAATTGAAGAATAAAGGAAAATTAAATTTCAAGGACAACAAAAAGAAAGCATTAATCACTTAGAGTGATGATTTAGATGTAGAAATTGATGCAAATGATGAGATAGCTCAAGTGTGCTTCGTGGGACTTGAAGGAGAATCAATTGAGGTATGCCTCAAAGAAAATGGCATGTATTGTGTGTACTTGATAAGGGGTGTACATGGTTGTGAGCAACTGAAAAGTATTATTTTTCAGGTAGATTGGTAGATTACTTGGGATTATGCTGCCATTATTATTGTAACCTTTGGGTACTACTCTTTTGTTGTTTTTCAAAAGCAGTTGCATATTTACAGTGATTTGGTGATCGTAATGGAAGTATCTTCCAGGACTGCTTGCGATGCTTACAGGACATATATGGAATGAACAATTTTCTGTTTTTATTTTATTTTATTTTATATTGGATGCAACCAGATGCATAATGTTATATTTTGCAATCCCTCTGTTACACAAAAATAGTTAAATTTGGAAACTTTACATAGTTTAAGGTTATATTTGTGTTCCATGATTACTCCTAAAATTATTGAGTCTTTAGCTTAGTAGTTATGGCATGATTATATAATTGTGATGGTAAATGTGACGACATTTAGTCATTTAATTTTAACATGAATAAAAATTGACTCTTTTTTGGAACAAATAAAGTTGGCGGATAGAACTCTTGTTGTCGAACTGAGGGAGTTATATTTGGAGATAATTATTGGTAGATTTTCTTTTTGGTGTTTCAATATATTCTTTATGTCTTTCTTCAACATCCTTGGTACTAGTAAGTCACAACTACTTTTTTATATCAATGAATTTATAATCTTTTTGGGAATTGGGAATTTTGAAAGCCCGTAGAACATATTGTTCTTCATCTTTTTGCAGTTGTATTGTTCATCTACTGCAATTTTTATTATGGATCTTTCCTAAAACAATGTCTTGTTCTAAATTATTTATTTAGTTTATTACGTTTGAACAACATGTCCCTAAGTTGGTCGTAGAATTCTTGAAACTACTTTGTGGTGCTGTTAGAAACTGCTTGTTCACTCTCTTCTTTTGCTCTAAAAGTTGTAACTTTACATTTTGCTAGGAACTCCTGTGGTTAGAGACGGTTTCTTCAATTTGCAAATAATAATTTGGGCATCTCAAAGTCTATGTTTTTTGCTTGGCAAAAATGAGTTTTACCCCATCGCGGTTGTCAAGTTGTAAGCATTGCCCCACTAAACTTAAAAAAAAATGTAATTGACACATTGACCTTCTTAAAAATCAGTAAATGCCCCATGCTATCTAATTTTTTTGACAGACGTCTAAACTTTTGTTACGTGGCTTTTCTTTTTTAAAAAAGAAATGACATATAAATCCTATGTGGTCTATTTGGCGTATCAGTTGCATCCACGTGGTGGGAGAATCCAAGTAGACCAAATAAACAAAACTAAACATGAATAATTAATTATGTGGTAATGCAAATTTTTATTTATTTTTTTTATTTTCTTATGTGGCAACACAAAAAAGTAAAAACAATAATTATGTGGCAAAAAAATAATTAAAATAATAATAAAATAATTTTATTATTATTATTATTATTTTAATTATACCATGTAATTATCATGCATTTTCACAATTAATTATAGGAATTGAAATTAAAGTATATTTCCAAAAATATAATATTTTCAGTATACAGAATTTTGAATTCTTCTTCTTCTTCTTCTTCCAGAAACAGTCTTCCTTCGTTCATCCTCTTCGAGAAAGAGCCTATCTCTCTCCCCTCAAACTCATTCCTTTCTCTGTCTAACCTTTCAATTTATAAAATAAAAATAAATAATAAAACCATTTCACCTTCTTCTCTTTTTCTTTCTTAGATCTCTGTGTATATATATTCTAAGATCTAGATATATGTATGTATGTATGTATGTGTATATATATATATGTGTGTGTGTGTGTGTGTGTGTTAAGTTATTTCCCAGATTTTTTACCTTTTGTTTTACCTAGAAACAAAATCTAGGGTTAGGGTTTTTAAATTAAATCAATTTAAGATAGAAATTACTCAAATTGTAAAGTAATCAGGCTGTTATTCGATGACTAAAATCATTTTCATCAAGTACAAAGCTCAAATTGTGAAGAGATTTTTAAAAATAGATGAAGATCCTAAAATCCTTCGTGAAGAACCCGTGATCTCTGGCTTTTGTTTTGTTCAAAGTTTGGGTTTCGCATTAGGATTTGCCAGAAGAAGAAGAAAAGCCATGAAGGAGAGAGAAAATAAGAAGGTGAAGAGAAGAAGGGAAGAGAAGAGATAGAAAGGGAAAAAAAATCCAATAGATAGAAAGAAGAGGAGAGAGAAATGAAAGAACCCAATAGATAGAAAGATGATGTGGATTTGATTTTAGAATCCAATTTCTTTTAGTGGATACTTGTTTGACCTGGTCCATGTAAAATATTTGTTTTAATTTTATTATTATTTTAATTATTTTTTTGCCGCATAATAAATGATAAGCCAAATAGACTATTTAGGATTTACATGTCATTTCTTTTTTTATTTTTTAAAATCCACGTCAGAAAATTTTTGTCGTCCCGCAAAGAAAATAGGCGGAATGAGGTATTTAATCTATTTACAAAAGTTCAGTTGACAAATTCTATTTTTTTAAAGTTCAATGGTGTAATGCTTACAAACTTACAACCACGGTGAGGTAAAAACCATTTTTGCCCTTTTTGCTTCCATAAATTTCATCTTAAACTTGGGAATTAGGATGGTATTTGGCTATTTAAGCTGGAATTCAAATCTGCATTGTATAGCACTGTAAATTGGCATTGGATATCCATGATATTAGCTAGCAATTATGTGTTGAGTTTGAGCTTTGTGTTGCCTACTTATCTTTTGCCTGTTTCCGTATTGCAGTATGAGCACATGATGTTGCTGGACTTGCTGCAGAAGGGTCATCTGGAGCCGGAGAAAAACATTGGTAATGGTATTCATGCCTTCCAAGTCCGATTTCATCCAAAGTTCAAAAGTCGCTGCTTCTTCCTTGTTAGGAACGATGAATCTGTGGTCGATTTCAGCTTCCGAAAGTGTGTGGATCACATACTTCCCCTGCCAGAAACCATGCAAATAAAATCAGATGTCAATAAGGCATTAGGTGGACGTTATGGTGGAGGTCGTGGCGGTGGTGGTGGAAGAGGAGCTGGTTGTGGTGTCGGTGAAAGTGGAGCTGCTGGTGGCGGTGGCGGTGGAAGAGGTGGTGGTCTTGGTGGCGGCGATGGAAGAGTTGGTGGGCGTGGGCGTGGGCGTGGGCGTGGTCGTGGCGGTGGCAGTGGAAGAGGAGCTTCGCATGACCGTGGTGGAAGAGGGGGTAAACCTAGATATTGATTTCAATATTGTTCTCTTTTGAGGGATTTGTGCTACTCATGTAGAAACTACAGCAGCAGATCTGACACCATTCCTTTGTTCTGGTTAAGCTAGTGCTATTGTGTTTTGCTACTCGAATATTGTCTGATCAGGTCAGATGAGATTTTTGTTTGAAAATGTGGTTTATAATTTCTTTTGAAAATAGTATGGCTAGGTCACTTTTGTTAGAAAATCACCCGTCGTTTCAGCTTCTTGTTAGGTATGGCTTATTATGAATTCCAGTCTATGTTTATAACCAGAGCATCTAGTCAATGTTGAATAGAGCATGGACGAACTCTGTAATAGTGCTGGGAGGTTTTAATGTATTACTCCTGTCGTTTAAACTTTAAAATTCGTTTAAGTTTTGAAAACAATAAATATGTTAATTACTAGCGTTTTACTGTAAGTTTGTAATTGTTGTTGTTTATATTAAAACTAAGTAATTAGTTTTAATTTTGAATCATAACATTTTGTGAGGTTTTGCAATAGACTTTAAAAGTCATATATTTTTAATTTTGCAACGGAGGGAATATGATTTGTTGCCGAAATTGACCTGGCAGATGTTGAATTTTCTCATCCAGGACTCGATCGTTCAAATTTTTATTTTTTTTGTTAATTATCGTTCAACTATTTTCTGTTTAACCCAAAACTAATATTATGCCACTACGCTAAAAAAAGTTCCAGATTAGCGCAAATAGAAATAGGGGTATGTACGAATTACAATTGGAAGTTAATCAAATACCCTTATCGTTAGTTGAAAACACGATACATACCTGTTCTAACAAAGGGATATCCAGGAAGATGCAACAGAAATAATGATACCGCTGAGTAACGCTAGTCTAAATAGCATTAAGCTATTAACGCTACTAACACTAGTGAAGCTATTAAGCTTCTAAAACCAGCGATAATTTGTCCTGTTGGGGGCAGAAACAGTGTTCTCAGACCCGGACCGGTGATCGAACCGAAAAAGTTATCGGGCGGACGGGTCACTGGTCCAACCAGTGGTCGGACCGTTATTGAACCGGTGACATCGTTAATATGTAATAAATAATAAATAATTAAATATATTAATTATTATTATATATTATATATAATATTTAGTAAAAATGTAAAATTAATCAATTTATCAACACACAAAAAAAAAAATTAAACCTATTTGTATAATGTTTATTTCATGTAATTCAAATAAATACTAAATTTATATAAAAAAAGATATTAAATCATGATCATAACACAAAATTCAAGACTCAAGAGTGATAAAATCAAATACAAATGAACAAAAACATCTCTAGGATATATTCAATCAAATTCGGTAAAAAAATAAATCTATTTGTACAATATTTATTTTATATAATTCAAATAAATACTAAATCTATATAAAAAGAAATATATTAAATCATGATCATAACTCAAAATTCAATTAAGGATATATTTAATCAAGTTTAAATGTTTAAATTTTTTTAAATTTTTTTTTTTAAAAAAAAAAAGAAAAAAAAGGAGGTAGGGAACCGGTAAAACCGGTGAACCGGTGACCGGGTCACCGGTTCGACCGGTCCGACCGCCGGTTCACCGGTTTTGACCGATTTTTGACCAAAAACGATTTTTGGGCTTGGACCGGACCAGAAAGTGAACCGGTTCCGGTCGAACCGCGGTCCGACCGCCGGTCCGGTCCGATTTTCAAAACCTTGGGTAGAAATAATTGGGTCCGGTTCAGTTGGTTTTGATGAGACCCATTATGATATATTCTGGTGGTTTGGTATTTTACAAGGGGCAACATTCAAGTTGACTTATTACTCTTTATCCTTTTTGGTTTGCAATCTTTATGAAGTATTTTATCCAATATGGGGATTTTAATTGTATGGAAACTCTGATCAAAACTCCTATTCTTAATTGGTCTCGTAGTATGAGTTGTGGTAAGACGGTGTGGACAATTATAAATATAGCTATATATTAAGGTCAAGGTACGCGCACAATTATCTTTATTTATATTTGAGTAATTTAATATCTCTATTGTTGAAGCTTTTGACCTGTATTAATTCTCACGCCAGAGTTATTCTCTGATGGCCCAAGCCATCAAGTTTTTGGTGTGTTCATTTATTATTCCATGTGCAGGTTAACTTGCAATTTGGTGATTTGGTAGGGACAAACTTTGGTGTTAACATTGGTGCTAGAAGGAATGCCTTGTTACAGTAATATCTTTTAAATTGCCAACTTTATTTTGAAAACATTATTATGGCGAATAAGGGAAAGGTGGTGCCAGATCAGGAAAGATCATCAATCACACCATCGCTACAGTAAGTCAGAAAGTTGGTAAAAGATAGACTCAATCTTAGTAATTTGAAATCTAGACCGACAAAAACACAATTAGCATTAGTCCGACACTAACTATTGTCCTCACTAAGCTCAGATCCCAGATATGCATAAACGAAGTACGAACCATCAATCCCACACCCATATTTGGGAGGATCGAGACCGGGAATAGGTAGGCAAGGGGGAACGAGAATTGATCCGACAACGTAAAATCAAACTGGCAAAGGTCGCACTTGAAGCGTCATATCTTCAGTATGAGGAGTGAGATGCTTAGTTGGCAGAATTGGAAGGGAGGGTGTGGTCTAGTCTACTATTTGGGAAAGGGATCGGGAGTCAACACCTCAAAGCCGACCCAAAACACATCACTCAGTTGGTTCTTCTGAACACCACATCACCGAAGGGTCTCTTCTCGGGATATGGAAGTGGCATATACATGCCCAAGGCATAGACAATGAGTCGGATCTTCCCTCTCGAACCACAAGACGAACCTCAAACCGAACGTATTCATTCTCCTTTATTCACACAAACTCCTACAACTTCTACTCAACCTTTAACAATTCCCAACCCTCAACCATCCACCTTCGACTTCTTCTACTTCACTTTCTGGCTTAAAGACCCCAAAAATGATGACCTCCCACTCAAACTCTTCAATCACTTCAACTTACCAGATGATGACAACACATTCAACAACTACACCAACTGACAACTTCTCCTCGCCTTAGCCATTCATCAAGGCCGAGTAAGTATCCTTAAACGATTTCCTATACTTTGATTCATATTCTATTCAACTTTTTTTTTACTAACCTCCTGTATCCTTGTAGACCCTAGAATATTTCAGTAGACTCTTGCAACGGGAGATGCAAGGTGAAGGTTTTAAGGATTAAATCAACGAATTGAAGACCAAACTTAGAACTGTAGAAGAAGAAAAAGCCAAACTCAACCAAGAAAATGAAGACCTCAAACAATATGTTAATACACTCCAAACCCACATGTCTTCCATGGTCGAAAATGAGAACAAACTCACCGAAGAATGAGACGAATACCGAAACCAAAATGAAAAACATCAACAACAGATCAAGAAACAAGGAAAAAAACTTTAAGAACTTGTTGACCACTTCCGAAACAATTGTGAGACCTTTCAAACCATAACAAAGATCGTTTGCTATCTTAAAGAAGAAAACTGGATCCTTAAAGAAAAGGCCTAAATAATATCTGAAGAACAATGCAAGACCATCATCAGTGAATAATGAACCTCTGACAAACTATTAAACAACTTTTTATCCAAATACGACAAGGGGTACCGGTTCACCAAGTCTAAGATAAAGACAGCCAGTCTCAACCCAACATGTCTCGGCTTCTCTGAAGATATATGGTCTGAGGAATACAAATTCTTGTAAATATAACAACAAATGAATGAAAATTTCCCTTTTATTTATGTCTTTCTACTTGTACAAATGAATGAATGACTTGTATACATGTATACATTGCTTATTGATAGTATTTTCTTAGTCTGCTAGCATACCACAAATTTTTTTAACTCTGAACCTCCCATATCCCGAGTCTATAAGTCTTGGGCTTCAAAACTTCAATGACCTCATAAGGACCTTCCTATTTAGGCATTAGTTTCCACATACCTTATGGCGTCGATGCCTCTATTTCCCGATGCACAAGATCCCCGATCTCAAACCTTCTTTGTCGAACCCTTCTGTTGTAATATCAGGCAAGTTTTTACTGATAAATAGCTAACTTCAAGACTCTAGCATCCCTGACCTCTTCTAACAAGTCTAAATTGAGTCGAAGACCTTCAACATTATATGCCTTCCTAAAGTTAACGACCCAAAATGAAGGAGACTCGATCTCCACAGGAATAAGGGTCTTCATCCCAAATGCCAGATGAAAAGGAGAGTCCCCCATAGAAGTCCGAGGAATAGTCCGATAAGACCAAAGAACATTGTGAAGCTCCTCGGGCCATCTTCTTTTAGCCTCATCCAATCTCCTTTTAATCCCGTTGAGTAGAATTCGGTTGATAACTTCCACCTGCCTATTTGATTGAGGATGTGCAACTGAAACCTTCTGATGTTGAATGCCCAAATTCGCCAAAAACTGCTCGAACTTTGATCCAACAAACTACAACCCGTTGTCTGACACCAAAACCATTCGGATCTCGAACCTGAATACCATTGACTCCTTAAAGAACTGAGTGTAGTCATGCTTAGTGATATGCCGAAGGGGTTTCATCTCTACCCATTTAGTCATGTAATTAATGGCGACCACTACATAAGTTAATTTCCCCTTAGCCTTAGGCATATGCCCTAATAAATCAATCCCCCATATAACAAATGGAATCGAATATAGCACTGATGATAACTCTTCAGGAGGCCGATGTGGAATCGGGCTATTTAGCTAGCACTTTGGACAGTTCTACACAAACTCCTTCACTTCTTGGAATATGGTCGGCCAGTAATGCCCCTGTTTGATCAACTTATACACCAATGAATTTACACCCATGTGATCACCACAGATCCCTTTATGCATGATGAGTGAGTTTTACACCTGCGAATTAATACTTTTGGCTTAATGATTTGTTAGTTTTTGAGAGTTATTATTGCTTATAACTATGATTTTTATGGTTCCTAATGTCTCGTTGTTGATTTGTAGGATTTTTAAGCTAAAAAGGTAAAGTGATAATTTCCATCCAGGACCACCACCGCAGCGGTGGAGAGCATCGCTGCAACGGTCGAACATGCTGAAATAGACGAGATTTTTTTTATTTAAATCCATTGGTTGCTTGACTTAACCAGATCGGATTTTATGCTTAAGAGCTGTTCTTATTCAGTGTTTTCAAGCCTTTAAATCAACTTGGATTGGTTTTAAGCTCAAGAACAAGAAGATTCATCAAGCTTGGATTGCTACATTTTAAAGGGAGTTTATGTGCTTGAAACTTGTGTTTTTAGAAGTTTCATTCATCTAGTTATCTTTATTTTGTGTAGTTAAGGCTGATGAGTGACTTGTTAATGGCTTTTATTCATTTAGTTATGAACTAACTTCATCCCTAGGATCACAATGGAGCTTATTACTTTATTTTAATTGAATATCTCTCTTTTTGATGTGTATGGATTGAAAATGGATGGTTATCAATTTTTGTTCTTCATGTATGGATTATGTACCTTGTATGTAATGTGGTGTTGTTTATGATATTGAAAAATGGATTAAATAACTTGACCTAAAGCATGATAGCACTTGTGGGATTCTTTATCTTCGGATGGAGTGCCTAACTTGTATCTCGGATAGGAATATACCGGGGTATCTTGTGTAGCCTTGTTGAGAATTGCTTTTATTGCCGTCTTACTTAATTAGGATTATATAGGAATATAGTGAACTAATTAGTAGGGTGTGAATCATTTAACTATCGAAAGAGGTTTATGGTTGCTTACATTTTCAGGTTACCATTCGTTCGATCTTAGCATTAAAAAGAGGGGTGTGAGGTTTAAATGTGGTAGTGCGTAAAGTTGTGATCTTAGCATGTTTAAATCTAATTCTTGTTGCCAAGTTTTAATTATTTTAAGAATTTGTGTTAACCAAAAATTACCATCTTTAATCATAGTTTAAATCAGATTAGATTGTATTAAGTTTAATATTCGGATAACATTAGTGTAACTCTTTGTGGGATCGACTTAGAAATACTCTTTACTACTTGAAGGCCGTGTATACTTGCACGTTAATATCAATCGTGAAAACGATCGTCAAGTTTTTGGCGCCGTTGTCGGGGAGTTATTTATCTAATTTCTCTACAATATTAAGCTCTATCAATATAATCTTCGTTTAAACGGTTACATTTGGTTTATTTTTTTTTTATTTTTTTTTATTTTCTTCCAGGTACTCTTGATTTTGCATGCAACCTTTCCAAGATCCAAATCTCATAACTTTCAATCCTAAGATTGAAAGAACTTTGTGTGTATTGCGAAAGGAAATGAGGGGTCAAGTCATTCACCATCAAGATACAATGGCGGAAGAAGTTCATAAAAAATTGTGGGAATATGCTATACCGCAAATCACAGATATCTATACGACCATCAATAGGCCAGCTATCATAGCTGCTAGCTTTGAGATCAAGCCGAGCACGTTTCAAATGATTCAGAATCATGTGCAGTTCGGTGGGATGCCTAATGATGACCTAAATGCTCATTTGGTTAATTTTCTGGAAGTTTATGACATTTTCAGATATCAAGGAGTTTCTGAAGACGCTTCAGACTTCGTCTGTTTCCCTTCACTCTGCATGATAAGGCAAAGAGTTGGTTGCATTCTCTACCAGCAGGATCTATTAGCACCTGGGTTGACCTAGCTCAAAAATTCTTGGTTAAGTTTTTCCCACCTGCTAGAACAGCAAGAATGCGAAATAACGTTACAGCCTTTTGCCAACATGATTTTGAGTCTCCCTATGAGACGTGGGAAAAATTTTAAGGATCTACTCAGACGGTGTCTCCACCATGGTATTCCTAAGTGGTTATAAGTACAAACATTTTACAACGGCTTATCGAGTTCTACCCAACAAAGTGTTGATGCCGCAGCTGGCGGAGCCTTAATGGGAAAGAGTTACGATGAGGTGTATGAGCTGTTGGAGATCATGATAGCAAATAATTAACAGTGGCCTTCTAAGAGGTTCACTCCAAGGAAAGCAGGGAGAATGCATAAAGTGGATGCAGTTACATTATTATCTGCACAAGTGGCTGCACTTGCTCAGAAAATTGACAATATGGGAGCAAAACATGTGCAGAGTGTAGCAGTGATATGTGATATATGTGCTGGAGAACATCCTAGTGAGCAATGTGCTAGCAAGGTAGAATCAGTGAAATGTGTCAGTAATTACAATTGGTAACAAAACAACAATGTGCCGACACATTATTATCCTGGAGTGAGAAATCATCCTAATTTCTCGTGGAGCAATAATAGCAATCAAGGACAATCTTCAGCTTCAAAGTAGCCATATCCTCCAAAATATCAAAATTACAATCCACAATAATATCAACCACCTCCACAACAACATCAACCACCTCCACAACAACAACAACATTAACAAGCTCATCCTCCTCCTCCTACGGAGAAGAAAGCTAACTTGGAAGAACTTTTGACTAGATATATTTCCCAGAATGAGACAAGGATCAACAACCAAGATGTTGCTATAAGGAATCTTGAAAACCAAGTGGGACAACTTTCTAGTGTTATTAACAATCGTCTGCAAGGAACCTTGGCTAGTGACACTGAGGTTAATCCAAAGAGGAATGACAAGAGCAATGCAAGGCAGTCACACTGCACAGTGATAGACCCTTGCTGAATACCACTAGAGAAACTACTACAATACCACCAATTCTAATTGAAGAGGAAGTAGTTGTTGAGATAGAAAATACAACAAGTGGAAATCCTAAAATTGTGGAAGAAGTCCAAGAGCCAATCCCCATAGTCAACAAAACCATTCCAAGAGTTTAACCCATGCCATTTCCTTAAAGGCAGCAAAAATAGAAATTGGATAAACAGTTTTCTAAATTCTTGGAGGTCTTGAAAAAGCTTCACATCAATATTCCATTTGCTGAAGCTTTAGAGCAAATGGCAAGCTATATGAAATTCATGAAGAATATATTGTCCAAGAAGAGAAAGCTTGGTGATTATGAGACGATTGCACTAACAGAGGAATGCAGCGCAATTCTGCAGAAGAAGCTTCCTCCCAAGCTAAAGGACCCTGGGAGTTTCACCATTCCTTGTTCCATTGAAAGTGAATTTACTGGCAAAACATTATTTGATCTTGGAGCAAGCATCAATCTTATGCCATTGTCTATCTATAGGAAGTTGGGGTTGAATGAAGCCAAGCCTACCAGTGTTACTCTACAACTTGCTGATATATCTCTGACATACCCTAAAGGAATTGTGGAAGATGTGTTGGTAAAGGTTGAAAAGTTCATCTTTCCAGCTGACTTTATAGTTCTGGACTTTGAGGAGGACAGGGAAGTGCCTATTATATTAGGGCGTCCATTTCTATCTACCGGGAGAACTATTATTAATGTCCAAAAGGGAGAGCTCACCATGAGGGTTCAAGATCAAGAGATAAAGTTCAATGTCTTCAAATCTATGAAGTTTCCAAGTGACTTCGAAGAGTGCTTTAAGGTTGATGTGGTTGACAAGGTTGTACATGAAGTTTTCATGGAAACTTTTATTTCTAATCCGTTGAAGAATTCGATCATTGGAACCACTACTGTAGAAGATCCTACTCATACAAAATGCATGAAATATTTAGATGCGTCTCCTCGATTTGCCAAGTTCAAACCGCATTATGAATCTTTGGAACAAGCAGGAACTTCTACTTCAAATGTATCCAAGGAGGAAGCACCAGTGCTGGAGCTCAAACTGTTGCCAAATCATTTGCAGTATGCATTTCTAGGAAAAGAATCCACTTATCCTGTTATAATTTCTGTAGCTTTAAATGAGGAACAGGAAAGTGAACTTTTAAGTGTGCTGAGGAAGTATAAGACAACTCTAGGGTGGACTATATCCGATATAAAAGGGATTAGTCCATCCATTTGTATGCACAATATCTTATTAGAGGATGACGCCAAGCCAACCATTGAGCATCAACGATGTCTTAACCCCATTACGAAAGAGGTAGTGAAGAAAGAAATCATTAAATGGCTTGATGCTAGAATTATATATCCTATCTCTGACAGCCCATGGGTGAGCCATGTTTAGTGCGTTCCGAAAAAGGGGGGTATGATCGTTGTATCTAATGAAAACAATGAGCTAATTCTTACTTGGACAGTCACCGGCTGAAGAGTATGCATGGACTATTGGAAGCTTAATAAGGCAACTAGGAAGGATCATTTTCCTCTTCCATTCATCGATCAAATGCTTGATAGACTGGCAGGGCATGAATTTTATTGTCTATTATATGGTTTCTCTGGTTATAATCAAATATCCATAGCATCGGAAGATCAGGAGAAAACCACGTTCACATGTCCATACGACACGTTTGCTTTCCAAAAGATGTCATTTGGATTATGTAATGCACCTCCTACATTTCAGCAGTGTATGATGTCCATCTTTTCGGATATGACAGAACAGACTTTAGAAGTCTTTATGGATGATTTTTCGGTGTTTAGGAATTCTCTTAATGCTCGTCTTGAAAATTTATCAGCGGTGTTGAAGAGGTGCGTTGAGACTAACCTGGTGTTAAACTGGGAAAAATGCCAGTTCATGATGGAATAGGGGATTATTCTCGGACATAGAGTCTCTGCTCAAGGAATTGAAGTTTACAAAGCCAAAATAGAGACTATTGAAAAGCTTCCACCACCATAATCTATGAAGGGAGTTAGGATTTTTCTAGGCCATGTGGGTTTCTATAGACGGTTTATGAAGGATTTCTCAAAAATCACTACGCCGCTGTGTAATCTTTTGGAAAAAGATGTGCCCTTTAGGATGGAAAAAGCATGCATTGACGCATTTGAGATTCTGAAACTTATCTCTGTTCCGATAGTAGTTGCTCCGGATTGGGAGTTACCATTTGAATTAATGTGCGATACATTATGCTATTGGAGCAGTGTTGGGGCAGCGGAAAGAGAAAATTTTTCACACCATCTATTATGCAAGTAAGACGTTGTCGGATACACAACTTAACTACAAAACCATTGAAAAATAATTACTTGCAGTTGTGTATGCCTTCGACAAATTCCGTTCGTATCTCATTGGAATGAAAGTTATAGTTTTTACAAATTATTCTACTATTAAATATTTGACATTGAAGAAAGATGCAAAACTAAGGCTGATCAGATGGATTCTACTGCTCCAAGAATTTAACTTAGAAATTCGAGACAAAAAGGGGACAGAGAATCAAGTCGCTGATTATCTTTCACGATTAGAAAATTCTGAGCAAAACAGTAAAGATGACAAGGTGATTAATGAGCATTTTTTGGATGAGCAGTTGTTTGCTACGCATAGTGAATTACCTTAGTATGCTGATTTCGCAAATTACATTGTGAGCAATGTGACCCCCTCGGAATTAAGTTATTAACAACGAAAAAAGTTCTTAAATGATGTATGGTTCTTTGTGTGGAATGATCCTTTCCTATTCAAGTAATGCGCAAATCAATTATTGAGGAGGTGTGTGCCCGAAGAAGAAATGAGTAATATTCTTGATCATTGTCATTCATCTAATTATGAAGGACATTTTGGTGGGGAGAGAACGGCGGCAAAGGTCCTACAGTCTGGGTTCTATTAGCCATCTTTGTTTAAAGACGCTCATTCTTTTGTAGCAAGATGCAACAATTGCCAAAGAACGGGAAATATTTTAAGAAGACATGAAATGCCCCTTAACACTTTCAAGAAATCAAAATTTTTGATGTTTGGGGCATAGACTTCATGGGACCATTCCCGTCATCTTATAACAACCAATATATACTAGTCGCTGTGGACTATGTATCTAAATGGGTCGAAGCTGTTACTTGGCCGACCAATGATTCCAAAGTCATTCTTATCTTTTTACGGAAAAACATCTTTTCGCGCTTTGGCACTCCCCGGGTTATTATCAGTGATAGGGGTTCACACTTTTGCAATAAGTATTTTGTTACCCTCCTTGCTAAATATGTGGTCTCCTATAAGATTACCACGACCTATCATCTGCAAACCAGTGGTCAAGCGGAAGTTTCTAACAGAGAAATAAAGCGTATTTTGGAAAAAAATGGTGAATCCCAACAGAAACGATTGGTCTAGGAAATTGGATGAAGCGTTATAGGCATACAGAACAGCTTTTAAATCACCAATTAGGATGTCACCATATCGCTTGGTTTTCGAAAAAGCTTGCCACTTGCCGGTTGAACTTGAACATCATGCTTATTGGGCCATCAAAAAGCTCACTTTTGAATTTCATGCCACCGGTGAGAAACATGCTCCAACTGAATGAAATGGATGAATTTGCCTCCAAGCGTATGAGATCGCAAAAATTTATAAGGAAAAGACCAAACGTTGGCATGATAAGAAAATTGTGGAGAGGAAGTTCGATATTGGCCAGAAAGTGCTTTTGTATAATTCCCGGTTAAGATTCTTTTCGAGAAAGCTGAAATCCAGATGGTCGGGCCCTTTCACAATCAAAAAGGTATTCCTGCATGGTGCGGTTGAATTGGAAGATGCCTCAACTTTGAACACATTCAAGGTCAATGACCAACATCTAAAACAGTACATGGGGGTGAGGTGGATCGACAAAAGGTGTCCGTCATTTTCACCGACCCGAAGTGAAACAGGAAGTAGCCAAGCTCAAGACTTTAAATGAAGCGCTCAATGCGAGACAACCCATTTTTATTGTCAATTTAGTTTTATTGTCATTGCATTTCATAATTAGTCATTTTTTCTTTAGTTTGATTGGTTAAATATTTTTTATGTAGTATATTAGTATAATTATAATTATAGTTAAAAATTAGCTTTATAACTAATTGCAATTTCTATGATTTTGAGTTAAAATTGTGAGTAGTTATTTAGTTTTTGATAAATCATAGTGAAACTTTCAGGTACTATCAAAGTAATGCATCAATTTGGGGAATTGAACAGAGAAAAAAAATTTATAGTAGAAATTTTTACCGCCGCGGCACTCCCCTGCTACCACTGCAGTGGTGGCCTTCAGCAAGTAATTTTTTTTCAAACAGAAACTTTTACCACCGCAGCGCTCATTGTCACCGCCGCAGTGGTCGTTTCAAAATCAGAAAAAAAAAACCATAAACCCCAGTCGGGGTTTACTTCCTAACAGGTAGCTTGATCGGCCCTTTCTCTTAAAACCCTTACTCTCGACTTCTCCAAATCATTCCAATCTTTCGATTCCTGCACCAAATTACTAGTCCTTCAAGCATTCAAGCCATGCCAATGATCCAAAGTAGACAAGCAGTACATTCTCTTTCCTAGCCAAACCGTGAGCTAGCTGTTGGGTTTCTCTTAGTTAAAAATTGGTACACATTATCATTGCAGATATCTTTTTAATTCTTTGATTGTGGGTTGAGAGTTAGGTGTTATTGGTGAAATACCCTAAAAGGGTGGCTGGAATTTGGTTTGGGGGAAGCTTTGTTCACAGTTCAAATCAATGGTGCACGCCAACTGTTTGTAAAATTGCCTCAACCAAGTATTGTTCAACATTTAGTTGGTTCATGTTGCTTATTGGGTTTTTTGGGCTTCTTGGTGTTGCATTGAGAGATCATGGCTCCTAAACGTTAACATGGGCAAACATCTCGTGCAAAATATGACACTCGTCATTTTGTAAGCGAAGAGGCGGAGAAGAAGTATTATAAAGTGCTAGAAAGGAATCCCGCCGCTACTCTCTTCAAATCAATTATGTAGCTTAGCAGGTCAACTCTATGACATAATTTAATGCTAATTTCACAACGACCTTAGCTGAGATGTTCGAGCGGACGGGGTTGAATGCTGGTCCACACCCACTGCAGTTCCCAAGCCCGCTAGTGATTCCTGATTACCCTCAGGATTCTCCTGACGAAGATGTAAATACCTAATCAAATTCAGGGGAGTTCTCAGTTTTGAATTCTCTATCTTTCCAATGAGGGCATTGCCATATTTAAGTTTGGGGGTTATTTTTGTTTCTATCTATTCATGTTTTTAATTAGTTCCTGATTAGTTTCGACGCTTTTATGCTTATGTTAGTTTAGTAGTAATTTTGAGTTTTAGCCAATGATATGATGTGTTGCCATGATGCTTGTTTATGTAAAATCAATTAGCATTCTTAGTCTTTATTTTAACGACTGATTTAAGTTAATGATGCCAATGATCTTGCCTTTTTCATCATGCACAATTGTGATTCCATATGTTGATTAGTTTGTGTTTAGAGAACTGGTGTGATAAATTGTTTGTGGGGTAAGCTGGGAAATTTTTTAAATCCCTTTCTGAGCGCAAAATCTAGGCTCGTATATAAGTTTGGGGGGATCTCGGATTTTTGTATATATATAAAAAAAAGAGAAGAAAAAGAAAAAAAAAGTAAATATCTATGTTCTTTGTATAATAAAAGTTTGGTTAGTCTAATTTTGTGACCTTTACTACTCGAGTGATTAGATCCATTGGGATGTCTTTCCACCTAGTGCCCTAAAGCCGACTGGTTTAGGAGTCACTGATCAAAAGCTCGGTACACGGGTAGCTCTGAATAGCCCAATAGAACTAGACATTGCACGGTCAAGCTTGTAAGTCAAGGTGAGACGGAGCTTAAAACGCACTCGCCTATGCATATAAAAATAAGTTTAGCTTTTCTTGTTTAAATTCGAGAAACCCCGTCCTTATATAATTGCCTTGTTCGGTTGTGATTGTTGGGTTATGTCGGTTAAAGTGAAACCACTCATGGCAGTTACTTGTTTAAGTTCATCTAAACTCTGATTATTTTAGCATTGGGTGTTGCACACACACACGTAAAGCGGATCATGGGCAGTCATGAGCTTGGAAATTTTGTTGAAATTTTAGACTTTGTTTTGCTTTATAATTTGTCTTAGCTATTTCATGTTAATTTTGAGACTATGATTCAATTTTATGACTGGTTAATATTAATTTTGATTATTTAGTCTGTGCTCTACTGTTTTCTCGAGGACAAACAAATACTTAAGTTTGGGGGTATTTGACGAGTGGGTTTTATACCTACGAATTAATACTTTTGGCTTAATGATTTGTGAGTTTTTAAGAGTTATTATTTCTTATAATTATGATTTTTGTGGTTCCTAATGTCTCATTGTTGATTTGTAGGATTTTTAAGCTAGAAGGGTAAAGTGGTAATTTCCATCCAGGACCACCGCCGCAGCGGTGGAGAGCATTGCTGCAGCGGTCGAACATGCTGAAATAGATGAGATTTTTGCTATTTAAATCCATTGGTTGCTTAACTTAACCAGATCGGATTTTACGCTTAAGAGCTGTTCTTCTTCAGTTTTTTCAAGCCTTTAAATCAACTTGGATTGGTTTTAAGCTCAAGAACAAGAAGATTCATCAAGCTTGGATTGCTACATTTTAAAGGGAGTTTATGTGCTTGAAACTTGTGTTTTAAGAAGTTTCATTCATCTAGTTATCTTTATTTTGTGTAGTTAAGGCTGATGAGTGACTTGTTAATGGCTTTTATTCATTTAGTTATGAACTAACTTCATTCCTAAGATCACAATGGAGCTCATTACTTTATTTTAATTGAATATCTCTCTTTTTGATGTGTATGGATTGAAAATGAATGGTTATCAATTTTTGTTCTTCATGTATGGATTATGTACCTTGTATGTAATGTGGTGTTGTTTATGATATTGAAAAATGGATTAAATAACTTGACCTAAAGCATGATAACACTTGTAGAATTCTTTATCTTCGGATGGAGTGCCTAACTTGTATCTCGGATAGAAATATACCGGGGTATCTTGTGTAGCCTTGTTGAGAATTGTTTTTATTGCCGTCTTACTTAATTAGGATGATATAGAAATATAGTGAATTAATTAGTAGGGTGTGAATCATTTAACTATCGAAAGAGGTTTATGGTTTCTTACATTCTCATGTTACCATTCGTTCAATCTTAGCATTAAAAAGAGGGATGTGAGGTTTAAATGAGGTAGTGCGTAAAGTTGTGATCTTAGCGTGTTTAAATCTAATTCTTGTTGCCAAGTTTTAATTATTTTAAGAATCTGTGTTAACCAAAAATCACCATATCTAATCATAGTTTAAATCTGATTAGATTGTATTAAGATTAATATTCGGATAACATTAGTGTAACTCTCTATAGGATCGACTTAGAAATACTCTTTACCACTTAAAGGCCGTGTATACTTGCACGTTAATATCAATCGTGAAAACAACTGTCAATGCACCTCTCGAAGAGCATATGATGTTTCTCACGGGACCAGACACTTCAACAGTAGGGAACAGTAAGCCAATCAATGGAGATCTCCATCAACTAAGTAGAAGTAAGAACTTCGATACCTGATTCTCTTCGTTAATAACTTGTCTGATGGGAGTTTACCTTCGCTGAGATACTCCAAATAAGGTGAAGTACTTAGGGTTTACATTACATAACAAGTAATTTAGCTAACTAAAAGGCTGCATCCTGAAGTCTATCACTTCATCTTTTCCTTACCCTTGTCCTTCCCAGAAGTCTTGGGTTTCACTGCAATAAGGTTCATGATATAGCAAGGGTGAACAACTAGTTTGCTCAACAAGTTTAAATAACAACAAGAGACAATATATCATGAATGAAAGGAATAGCTGAAACAATTCAACAATATGAATAACATAAGCAGGAATAATGATTTGCTTTTAGAATCAAGATAGTCAAGTAGACTATGAACTATAAACTTCCACTTGAGTCAGTAGCTGGTTAACCTAATGGTTACTACCAGAAATACGTACTTGAGGGGATCAACCTCTCGTACACTATGTGTTGGTTTGTAAAAATATGGCATACATATAATCAAATTATATAAGCGCAACGGAAGCAATAAAGATCAAATTTTAAAATTTTTATACAAACCAATAACCCAGATCTTTCTTATGTGACTATTATTAATTAAGGAAGGATAAAAGAATTTATACCTTTGTAGAACCAAGCTTCCACAGGTACAAGTTCATCTCCCTTTAATCCTTCACGTTCTTCTTCAAATTCACCGATTAGATTCCATGGATCAATGTTAGCTCCCCCAGTGTGAATCCTCTAGAGGTGATCCACCAAGAGATCTATGAATTAAAGAAGTGGATTATGGTTTCTCCAAACCATAGGTGGCTAGCCTTAATTCTCTCTCTCTCTCTCTCTAACTCCTTAGATGTAGAGAATTATGGTGCACTCTCTCTGTGACGCCCCCAAATTTGGGTTCCAGATACCCGGATTCGGTCATCACGATCCAATACAAACATTCACCTCTAAACAACATACAATAACTAAATGCGAAATAATAAACATATGTTGTTCATTCAAAAGGTGTTACTAGTCCCAAGATACGATAACCTTACACAAAAGTACACAAATACCCTTAATAAAGTACTAAGGGTTTATATTACATAACAATTAATTTAATTAGCTACAAGGCTGCATCCTGAAGTCTATCACTTCATCTTTCCTTTGCCCTTGTTCTTTCCCGAAGTCTCGGGTTGCACTGCAATAAGGTTTCATGATATAGTAAGGGTGAGCAACTAGTTTGCTCAACAAGTTTAAATAACAACAAGAAACAATATATCATGAATGTGACGCCCCCAAATTTAGGCCCACACAGCCCAAACTTGAGTTGTCAAAAGATTACAACAAAATTATTACAAGGTAGAACAACGTTCAACAATACAGTGTATAATAATACACAACTAAGTCTTCACTATTATTAACACACTATTTTACAACACGTGAAGACTACGATAGCTATCCCTCGGACTCTCACTCCATTCCCCTGCTAGACCCAGCTATGTTCTCATCTCCTGTTGAAAAACAATGGAACAAAAGAAAGGGTGAGCTCAAATAGCCCAGTAAAGAATATCATGACTAAGATAATGACGAATAAATTATCATTAGTCTTGAACAGTTGAGTTCTTGATAGAGTACAATAAACTACAAGGTTTATATCAAAAACTGCAGTTAAATTCTTAAACAACGTTCAGATCAATAATAGCAGCGGAATGAGCAATCTATTAGAAGAATAATGCAGACTATAATGTCCACTCGATTCTCTTTTTAGGAAAAACATCATCAACTTTTATCATCTGAAATGTCATTAGTCAAGATAATACAATTCACAGTTCCTGATCATAATCATGCAGATCAACAGTTCATCTTTGCACTACGGGCCAAAGACATTCAATATAACACCAACGGTTATGATTATACCAGATTCAGCCTTTGGTCATAATCATACCAAACAACAGTTCATCTTTGCACTACGGGCCAAAGAGAACATTCACCACGTGCCATAAAAGACACCGAACAGATGTATCGCCTTTAACCTATTATATCGCCTTTAACCTATCATCTGTTCAACAATTATATCGCATCTGTGCCCCCGACCACAGATATTCACAACAACTTGATTTTGGATGATTAGAATGATATAAATGATGAACAGAAGAAACAGGATAAACAATAAGTATCAGAAGTTTACTTTGTACAGATTCAAATAATGTCCAAATTGTCAACATGATGTGGAGTGAAATTTAAAAATGATATTCAAGATCCACAGTTCAGAATAACGGTTACAGTTCAATAGAAAGGTTCACGTAAATAGGATGATTCAATTGAAATGATGAAGTTCAACTATTATGGAACATATAATATTTTCAGGAATTATATAAGCAATAGTTCCATAATAAGTTTCGATTTAGGTGTATGAAAGAAAATAATATCCCTTACCGTAGCAGGTTTGATTAACAAAAGGTGAAGGAAATTAATATCCCTTACCATAGTAAGTTTGAATAATGGAAGATGAAAAAGATGGAATCCCTTATGAGTATAAAGAAAAATAATATCACTTACGAATATGAAAGAAAATGATATTATAAACGAATATGTAATAAAAGTGTCATGTGATAATTCGTGTAAACAAATTATTTCCACAAGAGACAAATAAGAAATGAATACAAAGAGTAATTCACCAAACATGCGGTAATCCGCGTAGTCAGGTTATTCTCAGAGATTAATAAGGAATGAATACGAAAGGTTATTCACCAACAGGCGATAATCCGCACCGTAAGGTTATTCCCACAATTTAATAAAAATTGAATACGAAGAGTCATTCACCAAACAGGCGATAATCCGCACCGTAAGGTTATTCTCAGATATTAATAAGGAATGAATACGAAAGGTTATTCACCAACAGGCGGTAATCCGCGCCGTAAGGTTATTCCCACAAATTAATACATGGAAATAAATGACATATCTTATGAGTAAGAAAGAAACGATATTATTTTCGAGAATCAAATAATGATAATCCTTTACCGTAGTAAGTTTGAATAATAGAATATGAAAGAAGATGATATTCCTTACCGTAGTAAGTTTGAACAATAGAATATGAAAGAAGATGATATTCCTTACCTTGATATTGTGAAATAAGTTTATAGCCGAACAAATCCTTCCTTGTTTGTAGCAGTAAAGAATATGACTTTTGAGTCTTCTAGAGTTTTTAAAATCTCTTTATGTTTTTAAAATAATGTTACTCTCGGAAAGATAGACGGCATAGACTCAAGAATCACTCAATTCGGAGTTAATATGAATGAGTTATGAATTTTCAAAACTAAGACTGAAAATAGTGACGAAAATCAGAATAGGTTACGATTTTTAGTATTTTAAGGCATGAAGATGACTTCAGATGACTTTTCTTCCTTCTTCAAAGTTGTAGAGGACGAAAAACTGAAGAGACAGGCTTTTAATTCATTAAATTCTGACAAATAATGAATTTACTATGATTTTTCGAAAGAGTTACTGTACATAAGAAAATTCCACTCGGGAATTCAAAGAAGAATGCAAACGATTTCAAAACTAGGAATGACTTAAGAACACTTAGAGAGAACTTACATAAAGAAGTATTTAGAGAGTAGAAGAAAATGTATGTAAGAATGTTATGAAAAATTTCTCAAGTTAAGTCCTCTATTTATAGCCAAAAATCTTATCATAACCTAAATTTCCTAATTTAATCCAAACCATTCATTTCAAGATAATGTTTAATCCATACCATTCATTTCATCTTTTAAGATTTCTTTAATTTAAACCATTCACTTAAAGAGCATCTTTAAACTACACCATTCATTTCAAATTATATATTATCTTTAATCTATACCATTCATTTTATCTAAACCATTCATTTAAATATCATCTTTTAATCTACATCATCCATTCCAAATTCTATATTATCTTTAATCTATACCATTCATTTTACATCACCTATCTTTATATTATAAATAAATAACTTTATCAATTCAATTATTCAACAATAATTCACACTTATTCATTATTATGACTAATTGTTATAAATACAGTGTAGTTGACTCTCTGAGTTAGATATCAAGTCAATTAATTAATAAAATACAACTGTTTAGATAACATCATAATAGAGAGAACAATAATGCAGAAAGCATGTAAAAGAAGGAATACGTTACTGTGTCATGACAATTATTGATCCAATAATGTGAATTACTGTGCATATTCTACTGTGACAATTATCAATTTAATAATATGAATTATTGTGGATGTGACAATAAAGTCAAATATTGTACGATAACCACTTTATTAGTTCAATAATACGAGACACTGTGCAATGCCGTGTGCTACTATGCAATACCGTATGCTACTGTGCAATACCGTATGTTACTATTCTTTTACCATTGGATATTTTAACAATTAAAAGTAATACTATCATTGACCATTTAAAAATTATTTATGTCATTTTCTATATCCGACAATTATTCTTTGTGGGGTCCACCAATGATTGGTTCGTACGGCGCCGTCGTACGAATATTCCCCGACAGAACGAATATTCCCCGACCAAAAGAATATTGTCCGACATAATATAATTTACACATAACATCCTTAACTTTTAACTTTATCAATTTAACTACTTACTGTTTCAGAAAAAAAAAAAACATATGAAGAAAAATTAAATTTTGTATTTCATAAAATTCGGGGTCTTACAACCTCCCCTCCTTATGAAATTTCGTCCCCGAAATTGACGTACCTGGCATATCGAAGAGGTAAGGATACTTAGATTTCATTTCAGATTCAAGCTCCCAAGTCATTTCCTCAGTATCTTGGTTCCTCCATAAAACCTTAACTTGAGGTATAACCTTTGAGCGTAGGATCTGCTCCTTCTTATCTAGGATCTTAACAGGTACCTCCTCGTACGTTAAATCCTTTGCTATAACATCTGGTTCTAACTCAATGACGTGGTTTGGATCCTTCACATATTTACGTAACATAGATATGTGAAAAACGTTATGAATGCGAGACATACTTGGTGGTAGGGCTAGTCTGTAGGCTACGGTTCCTATTCGATCGAGGATTTCAAATGGGTCAATAAATCGAGGGTTGAGCTTTCCTCTCTTTCCGAATCTCGTAACCCCTTTCCATGGAGAAACACGTAAGAATACATGATCTCCGACGTTGAAACTTTCGTCTCTCCGATGAAGATCAACATAACTCTTTTGTCATTCTTGTGCGGTCTGTATTCGTTGTTGGATCATTTGGATCTTTTCTGTTGTCAAGCGTACCAACTCGGGTCCCAACAATTTTACTTCTCCTACCTCATTCCAACATACTGGAGAGCGGCACTTCCTTCCATGCAAAGCCTCGAATGGAGCCATGCTTATGCTTGCTTGGTAACTGTTGTTGTAAGAAAATTCCACCAATGACAAGTACTTCTCCCAACTTCCTTTGAAGTCTAATACACAAAGTCTCAAAAGATCTTCGAGGGTCTGGATCGTCCTTTCCGATTGTCCGTCCGTTTGAGGATGGTATGCAGAACTAAAACGTAGTTCAGTGCCCATAGCTTTTTGTAGACTGATCCAAAAGCGTGAAGTGAATCTAGGATCTCGATCAGAAACTATGGAAACTGGCATGCCATGCAATCTCACAAAGTTTTCTCGTATAGGCAAGAAATGAACGGATTTGGACAATCTATCTACGATCACCTAAATTGCATCCAAGCCTTGAGAAACCTTAAAAAGACCCGTCACGAAGTCCATATTGATGTGTTCCCACTTCTATTCGGGAACCTCAAGTGGTTGTAATGGACCCCTAGGTACTTGATGCCCTGCCTTGACACGTTGACAAGTTAGGCACCTTGAGATAAACTCTGCAATCTCCCTTTTAATATTATTCCACCAAAATGTATGTCGAAGATTACGATACATCTTGGTACCTCCTAGGTGGATTTCAAACGGCGTGTTGTGTGCCTCCATCATGATTTTATGCTTTAATTCAGGGTCGTTAGGAACACAGAGTCGAGAGTTCACTCGAAGTATTTCTTCCTCGTCGATTCTTGCCTTAGGAATAACACCTTCTTGTACTTTCTTTATCATATTCATTAGCTCTGGATCAGTAGCTTGAGCAGCTTTAATTTTATCGATTAAAGCTGGTTCTACTCGTACGTGGGCAATCTTCAAGTGGGTTATTGGCGTTTTGAGCTCTATCTCCATCTTTTGCAAGTTGTACAAAATACGTTTTTCTTTTGTTAGCAGTGCACTTATACTCGCATAAGCTCTTCTGCTTAAAGCGTCAGCTACAACGTTCGCCTTTCCCAGGTGATACTGGATTGTGTGGTCGTAATCCTTCAACAGCTCAAGCCAACGTTGTTGTCGCATGTTGAGTTCCTTCGGGGTGAAGAAATACTTGAGACTTTTATGATCCGTATAGATATCCACTTTCTTTCCGTACAAGTAGTGTCTCCAGATCTTTAACGCGAAAACAACTGCTGCCAACTCTAGATCATGAGTAGGATAATTTTTCTCATAATCTTTGAGTTGTCGAGAGGCATAGGCTATAACCTTTCCATGCTGCATAAGAACGTAACCTAGACCTTTGCCTGAAGCATCGCTGTAGATGAGAAATTATCCCGATTCCGGTGGTATGGTCAGAACAGGAGCTGAAACAAATCTCCTTTTTGAGTTCTTGAAAACTCTTCTCGCATTCCTTGCTCGATATAAGTTTTGTACTAGAACGAATGATACCGATATCTAATAATTAAACTTTCAACTCTTGGCGTTCTATGAGAGCCATTTGGTATGGGGCTTTGAAAATAAGCTTAGTACCGATTTCAAGGTCAATATAAAATTCAATTTCTCGGTTTGGGGGTAAGCTAGGAAGTTTCTCAGGAAAAACATTAGGAAACTCATTAACAATGGGAATATTTTTCAAGTTTGACGTATTTTTGTTCAAATCAGTGACATGAGCTAAAAAGGCTTGACATCCGTTTTTCAATAAACGAATGGCTTTATGACTATAAATAACAGTTATAAATTTCAACGGTTTAGTTGCTTGAATTTGAATGACAGGTTGATTAGGAATATGAAAACTAATAATCTTATGAAAATAATCAATTTTAGCATGATGGTTAGTCAACCAATCAATTCCTAAAATCACATCAAATTCATGCATCTCCAAAGAAATAAGGTCAACAGGTAATGTGAGGTTGTTGATTTGAACTAGGCAAGATTTATAGATAGTAGATGTGATAGCTATTTCTCCCAATGGAGTTTCAACTGATAAGTCAAAGTCTAAGTTTTCAGAAGTCAAATTTAAACATTGAGCACATATAGGTGAGATAAAAGAATGGGTAGATTAACTATCTAACATGGCATAAACTTCACAAGAATTTATAAATAGCTTACCGGTTATCACTTCATTCGGTTTTTGACTGTTATCGTCAAATCGAATTCTGAATACTTCATCCGGATCTTCACGTATTTCAACCATGGGAATACCACTGAATAATTTTCTAGCAAATTGTTTCTCGGATTCATCAACTTCATCAGTAGTAACGTACCAATGATTTCCATTAAAATAGTATTTTCGATAGACTGCATTTTCCACGATAGTGACTAACTTAACCTGAATTCCTTTAAATTGTAAAGCCCAAAAGTATAGAAACATCATTTTTAAATAATCTTGAAAATCATAGCTGGAACACCATCAATCCCAAAGACTGATATGAAAAGTCCATATATTCTGATCCTTTGTTATCGAGCATAACCAAGTGATATGATCCTTCCAATTAGTGAGCATATTAAAGGCAATAATTTCTGCAAGTTCATTACATCCTTTAATTGCTTCTAAGAAAGGATCTGCAATGACTATAGTAGAGCTTTCACCTTCATCCTTACTGGATAGAACACGCATAAATTTTGCCTTAGGCAAAAGATTCAACTCTGAGTTTGTAGGAATATTATTCGCCGTCTCTTGATTCGCAGGTACATTTGTTTTGGGCACTCCATTGTTAACTTCCTGATTTTTATATGCCATATTCAACTGTAGTCACAAAATAATTGTTAGTTCAAACAAACTGACTCATCTCTTCATATTCCTACATTCAAATCGATTCATTATATAAGAAAATCTAATTTAAGTAGGACACACTAGTGATTGATTCTATTCGTCTCTCCCCTCCTAGTTCTAACCCTAGATCTCCATTAAAGACCATATCCCTAAGCTCTGATACCAATTGTGACGCCCCCAAATTTAGGCCCACACAGCCCAAACTTGAGTTGTCAAAAGACTACAACAAAATTATTACAAGGTAAAACAACGTTCAACAATACAGTGTATAATAATACACAACTAAGTCTTCACTATTATTAACACACTATTTTACAACACGTGAAGACTACGATAGCTATCTCTTGGACTCTCACTCCATTCCCCTGCTAGACCCAGCTATGTTCTCATCTCCTGTTGAAAAACAATGGAACAAAAGAAAGGGTGAGCTCAAATAGCCCAGTAAAGAATATCATGACTAAGATAATGACGAATAAATTATCATTAGTCTTTAACAGTTGAGTTCTTGATAGAATACAATAGACTACAAGGTTTATATCAAAAACTGCAGTTAAATTCTTAAACAACGTTCAGATCAATAATAGCAGCGGAATGAGCAATCTATTAGAAGAATAATGCAGACTATAATGTACACTCGATTCTCTTTTTAGGAAAAACATCATCAACTTTTATCATCTGAAATGTCATTAGTCAAGATAATACAATTCACAGTTCCTGATCATAATCATGCAGATCAACAGTTCATCTTTGCACTACGGGCCAAAGACATTCAATATAACACCAACGGTTATGATTATACCAGATTCAGCCTTTGGTCATAATCATACCAAACAACAGTTCATCTTTGCACTACGGGCCAAAGAGAACATTCACCACGTGCCATAAAAGACACCGAACAGATGTATCGCCTTTAACCTATTATATCGCCTTTAACCTATCATCTGTTCAACAATTATATCGCATCTGTGCCCCCGGCCACAGATATTCACAACAACTTGATTTTGGATGATTAGAATGATATAAATGATGAACAGAAGAAACAGGATAAACAATAAGTATCAGAAGTTTACTTTGTACAGATTCAAATAATGTCCAAATTGTCAACATGATGTGGAGTGAAATTTAAAAATGATATTCAAGATCCACAGTTCAGAATAATGGTTACAGTTCAATAGAAAGGTTCACGTAAATAGGATGATTCAATTGAAATGATGAAGTTCAACTATTATGGAACATATAATATTTTCAGGAATTATATAAGCAATAGTTCCATAATAAGTTTCGATTTAGGTGTATGAAAGAAAATAATATCCCTTACCGTAGCAGGTTTGATTAACAAAAGGTGAAGAAAATTAATATCCCTTACCATAGTAAGTTTGAATAATTGAAGATGAAAAAGATGGAATCCCTTATGAGTATAAAGGAAAATAATATCACTTACGAATATGAAAGAAAATGATATTATAAACGAATATGTAATAAAAGTGTCATGTGATAATTCGTGTAAACAAATTATTTCCACAAGAGACAAATAAGAAATGAATACAAAGAGTAATTCACCAAACATGCGGTAATCCGCGTAGTCAGGTTATTCTCAGAGATTAATAAGGAATGAATACGAAAGGTTATTCACCAACATGCGATAATCCGCACCGTAAGATTATTCCCACAATTTAATAAAAATTGAATACGAAGAGTCATTCACCAAACAGGCGATAATCCGCACCGTAAGGTTATTCTCAGATATTAATAAGGAATGAATACGAAAGGTTATTCACCAACAGGCGGTAATCCGCGCCGTAAGGTTATTCCCACAAATTAATACATGGAAATAAATGACATATCTTATGAGTAAGAAAGAAACGATATTATTTTCGAGAATCAAATAATGATAATCCTTTACCGTAGTAAGTTTGAATAATAGAATATGAAAGAAGATGATATTCCTTACCGTAGTAAGTTTGAACAATAGAATATGAAAGAAGATGATATTCCTTACCTTGATATTGTGAAATAAGTTTATAGCCGAACAAATCCTTCCTTGTTTGTAGCAGTAAAGAATATGACTTTTGAGTCTTCTAGAGTTTTTAAAATCTCTTTATGTTTTTAAAATAATGTTACTCTCGGAAAGATAGACGGCATAGACTCAAGAATCACTCAATTCGGAGTTAATATGAATGAGTTATGAATTTTCAAAACTAAGACTGAAAATAGTGACGAAAATCAGAATAGGTTACGATTTTTAGTATTTTAAGGCATGAAGATGACTTCAGATGACTTTTCTTCCTTCTTCAAAGTTGTAGAGGACGAAAAACTGAAGAGACAGGCTTTTAATTCATTAAATTCTGACAAATAATGAATTTACTATGATTTTTCGAAAGAGTTACTGTACATAAGAAAATTCCACTCGGGAATTCAAAGAAGAATGCAAACGATTTCAAAACTAGGAATGACTTAAGAACACTTAGAGAGAACTTACATAAAGAAGTATTTAGAGAGTAGAAGAAAATGTATGTAAGAATGTTATGAAAAATTTCTTAAGTTAAGTCCTCTATTTATAGCCAAAAATCTTATCATAACCTAAATTTCCTAATTTAATCCAAACCATTCATTTCAAGATAATGTTTAATCCATACCATTCATTTCATCTTTTAAGATTTCTTTAATTTAAACCATTCACTTAAAGAGCATCTTTAAACTACACCATTCATTTCAAATTATATATTATCTTTAATCTATACCATTCATTTTATCTAAACCATTCATTTAAATATCATCTTTTAATCTACATCATCCATTCCAAATTCTATATTATCTTTAATCTATACCATTCATTTTACATCACCTAACTTTATATTATAAATAAATAACTTTATCAATTCAATTATTCAACAATAATTCACACTTATTCATTATTATGACTAATTGTTATAAATACAGTGTAGTTGACTCTCTGAGTTAGATATCAAGTCAATTAATTAATAAAATACAACTGTTTAGATAACATCATAATAGAGAGAACAATAATGCAGAAAGCATGTAAAAGAAGGAATACGTTACTGTGTCATGACAATTATTGATCCAATAATGTGAATTACTGTGCATATTCTACTGTGACAATTATCAATTTAATAATATGAATTATTGTGGATGTGACAATAAAGTCAAATATTGTACGATAACCACTTTATTAGTTCAATAATACGAGACAATGTGCAATGCCGTGTGCTACTATGCAATACCGTTATGCTACTGTGCAATACCGTATGTTACTATTCTTTTACCATTGGATATTTTAACAATTAAAAGTAATACTATCATTGACCATTTAAAAATTATTTATGTCATTTTCTATATCCGACAATTATTCTTTGTGGGGTCCACCAATGATTGGTTCGTACGGCGCCGTCGTACGAATATTCCCCGACAGAACGAATATTCCCCGACCAAAAGAATATTGTCCGACATAATATAATTTACACATAACATCATTAACTTTTAACTTTATCAATTTAACTACTTACTGTTTCAGAAAAAAAAAAACATATGAAGAAAAATTAAATTTTGTATTTCATAAAATTCGGGGTCTTACAATGAATGAAAGGGAATAGCTGAATATTTTAATAATATGAATAACATAAGCAGGAATAATGATTTGCTTTTAAAATTAGGATAGTCAAATAGACTATGAACTATAAATATCCACTTGAGTCAATAGCAGGGTGACCCAATGGTTACTACCAGAAATATGTACCCGAGGGGATCAACCACTGTGACACCCCAGGGTTTTACAGAATTTCTAAATTAAGGATTATGGTTAATTAAGTAAAGATTATCAGTTAAAAATCTAATGTTGAATGACAGAGGTATTAAGAAATGATCAAATATGAATTATTATGTGATTAACGAGTTATAATGATATATGATGGTTGAATAGTGAAGTAATAAAATTCGATAATTAAATGTTAATATAATGGATGTAAGATAAAGGATTGATTGAAATGCCATAGTTAATCGGTTTGAAAGGAATTATTGTGAGGCACAATGTTATGTGTCAATAGGTAAGAGATGAAATTCGTGTTTAGGATTATCTGCACAGTTAAGGAAAGAAAAGAAATAGATAAGGAAATTCTATATGAATTAAGATTTAGTTTTTAATACTAACAGCAAGCTTATTGAATAGGCTTGAAGAGATGAGAGTATGGGAATGGCAAGATGATGTATCGTAATATGTGCTGGAAGGAAAGGTCTGTTGGCCTAGGTGATGTATTAAGGATTAAAGGAATAATTGGGATAATGATCTTAGAATATTTTGAAGTTGTAAGGAAATCCATATTTATGGACTTAAGAAGGAAATCATTTGTTATGACGTATAAATACAGGATGTGATACCCTGAAAGTGCGTAGCAGGAACAGAGATATTATGTATGTTGAGAATTAACATTGTGTGAGCTATGTAAATAGGTGAAAATGACGTAAAGATCGTAAAATGATTATATGAGTTTATAATGTTAAATGACGATGGATTTTGGATAATCCGGTCGAGGTTTGCTTCACGAGGAAGCGGTTATTGGACAATTGAGTAATTCAACTGGGTGGAGATAACATAAATTGGAATTCATTTTTGTGAATAAAAAGGTTTATAGAAATTGGAATTAAAGGAATAATATGGAATTTTGACATTTATTGTGAATTAATGATTAATTAATGAAATTTGTATTTTGAGGTGTGACAAGAGAATTGGGACAAGCCAATTATGGAGTATTTGATGATGGAATGAAATTTAAACATAATGAAACAAGTTTGGATCAAAATGGACTTCAATTGGTTAAGGAATGAGCAATTTATGAAATATAAGGAATTAAAATTTCCTAGAATTGTGGCTAATGACTATAGTGCCCTTGGCAATGTAAGGAATGACAATTGTGTCATATGTTGGTGAAATGACAATTATACCCTTGTTTAATAATGTGAGTTGTCCAATTTGACCTTAACCATACATAGTTAAGTTAACCAAGGGTGGTTAATTGCTAGCAAACATATTTGCAATCCATATATGTATATGTTCTATGTATATCCAGCCTTGTTCTATTCATTTCATTCGAAGGAAACTAGCAAAAGAGAGAAAAGAGAGAAGAAGGTTAGGGTTTGAAAAAAAGCTTGCAAGATTGCTGGAAAAGTATACAAGAGGAGCTTGATAAGTCTTCAAGGAGGAGCACACAACCTTATTAAGGTTTAAAGCTAGGAGGAAAGGAGCTATGAGAAGGTATAACCAAGTTTTTACTATAAAAGTTGATGTTTATGAGATTAAATTCAAGTATAAGGGTAGCCATGCATGTATTCATGGATACATGTAAATATTATATGATGTTTATGTGTTTTATGTGTTATATGATTGATTTATAGTGAAACCCTAAGCTTAGATTTGCTAGAACAAAGATGATGCACAAATTCAGTCTAAAAACTATGATTTAAAGGATGATCATGTGTTAATTTTTGGAAGTCTTGGTGGAAACCTAGTTGAGAGGTTAATCATGTAAGAAACATGAATATTTTTATGCTAGAAATCATCATAAGTGCATAAATGAAAGAGAAACATACTTAGTTTGAATAAAGTGTAAGATTAAGCTATGATTCATAAAGGATTATGTGTTATATGTAGCTAAAAGTGATAATAACCTGATTATAAAGGTTGAGCGGGTTTGAGGCATGATAAATTGAATGATAGATAGTGTTAAAGATGCAACAAAAATTGAAAAGTATGAATGGTTTGAGGAAATTCGAATATTAGGCTATACTTTGTGTATAGATTACGTTTTAATCTGTAAAGTGCATTAGTACGTGCATATAGAAGTCATGTGGACCTATGAAGTCGTTAAATGTATATGTGTTAGCTCATGTGGTGTTTGGAGATCAAAGTGTCAAGTGAGCTTAAGTTTGAATTTTGAAAAAGTTAATGAAAATGGCCGTTAAAGGTGATTTTTGACAATTTTAAGGAATTAAAGTTGAAATGAAGTTAAATGACTCATATTTATGTTAATACACGCGTTAGAGTTGATTTGGAAATCAACGGATGAGAATTTAAATGAAAATGAGTTTCGAATGATCGAAATCGATCGTTTCGACCCTAAACGGATTTTTATGGACAAAACTTGCCTCGTGCGAAGTTAAGTTGATTCGAAGGCCTAGACATGTCATATATGACCTATGTGAACTATGTCAAGGGTTAAAATTGAGTTTTAAAGCTTATGGCCAAAAATCACCAAGTTGATAAAAAAGTTGGTTTTGAAGTTGAAAATTTTTCTAAGTATTGAAACGTGTTTAATAGCCCTCCTAAGGGCTAGTGTATCTCTACTTTTAAGAAGCCAAATGGGTTAATTAGTATTTTTTTAAAATACTAGGTAGTAAGGTCTAGATGTGGTCCAAATTTCAGCTCAATTGGAATTAAGATGAAGGAATTAAAAATCGGCAAAGGTAGTGCAAAAATCAGATTCCAACTTCTGCAGACTGCGCCCCGACGCCATGTTTTGTACTAAACATTGCGCTAGGGTCGCAATGTACTTTTCATCGACCGAGAAGATTGCCCGGCCAGCGAGCTCTGGCGGCGCCGGGGCGAAGTTACTGTTCATTTGAAATTTTTTTAAGCTTCAAAAAGGCTATATTTAGATATGAAATGATATAAATGAGTTATATAAACCCTAAAAGTGATAATAATGGTTAAATTAAAGGGTGTTAAGTTATAATGAAATGATAAATGACATAATATAACATGCCTAAAGCTAAGCCAAAACATGTTATAAGTTATGAAAAAAGTCGGAAGCAAGTTAGGGTGTATTATAAACCTACATAAGGTGTAATACATCAAATGTGAAATGGTTAAAGACGGATGATCATGTATTTATGGAATTAGTTTGATAAGTTATACAAGTTTATGATCTTATAATAACATATAAGTTATATGTTGACAGAAAGAGTTCGAAATGAGCAAGCCGACAAGACGGATAACGAATGATGATTAAAGAAGTACAGGTTAAGTAAAATAAAGGCGTACAAGCAAGTTTTTCAGACTTAAGGATATATTATATATTCTATGTGAGTTATGTGATCGTACATGAGTTGAATGTGCCTTATGTGTAATTATGTGATTAAATGTTAAATGAATTACGTGACATTAAGCATGGTATATTAAGGTAAGGATGCATGACGCATATATTAAATTGTGAGCATGAAAGGTGTTAGCTGATTAACTTGTTGAGCGTTATGCTCATTCTTGCTATAACTAACATTTCAGGTAAAGTGTAAGAAAGCCGGAGGTTCCGGTGCTGCTAGAGGTAAACATATTTTATTGGTAGATAAGCATGAAGGAAATGTTGATTTGAAAATGTGAAATATTCATGTAAATTAGATATGTATTAAAGCTAGATGGAAGCAAAGGATGTATGGTTTATAAATCCATATAGTAAAAGGTGCATGTATGTATTATTTAAAGTGGGAATGAGGCTGCATGATTGTAATATTCTTGTAAATTGAGTCTAATATATATATAGAACTCATATGTATGGTATAAATGTATGAAACATGGTATGCATGATATGAATGTATGTATACAGGTATATGTGCGCAGAGTCAGGTGCAAAACAGGTAACTGTAAACAGGGCCATGCATAGATGGTTCATGGCGAAATTTCTTTATAAGTTATGTAAACCTTGAATGTATATATATTTGATTACGAAAGGAAATAGGCGTGGTCACCAATTAATAAGTGTTGACCTAAAAGTTAATGAATAATAAAGTGAACGTTGCGATCCTGAGACAAGTTTAAGGAATGTAAGTTCAATAAGTTTTAAAAACATATGGACCGAATTTATGGTCAACAGAACGATTTTAAAGGTCAAAGGTTAAAGTTTAACACACGGGATCCCGGTTAATAAAGTTTTAAGTTAATCACTATGTAATCCAGATATAATTGGACATAATTAAGGAAGGTGGGATCTCGGGGCGTCACAGCCTCAATACAATATGTGTATGCATAAAATTTAATTTCCGTATTTTTTTTTGTACCTGATATTTGATACATGGTACTCCCCTATAATAAATGGGTGTTCATAATAGTCCAAGAATCCGCATCTTCAATGATTTGGATAGCTTTTAAAATCTTTAACATAAATGTCTAGCCAAACAATGACTTAGACCTACTTTGAACGATTCTTTAAACAGTAGAACAATAATTAAGTTCAAGTCAAGGACTGTACAATATCAAGTGCAACAAGTGCGAATAGCAACAATATCGGTGTGGAATAATTGTAAAGAAATTAAACCACCCAAAGCATGCTTGGAATTACAGTTCAAGCTTAAATAAATAATTTGCTCAATGAAATGAGTTTAGAGATAAGGAACTTGCCTGTCCGCTCAGCTACAATTAATGTCTATCTTTAACTAAATGGCTTTGAAAGACCTAACATTAATAAAGTTGGTCTAATAATTAGTACGACGTATTTGCCTAATTATACGCTCACTAAGGAACTTATTTACCACACATAAATATTAACACATAATTTACATCAGTCGAAATAATATTATTAACCCTATAGACCCTCAATTAAATTAGGTTAATAATTTAATAAGTTAGAAAATATTTTTTTTAAGTGTTGGACACTTATTAAACCCTTAAACAACTTATTACAATTGTTTAATTAAAGCATAATTAAATTTATTTTATTTTATTAACTCAATCTCTATTTAATTACTATTTAATCTTGGTTAAATAGAAATTAATTAATTAACTCTAGTTATTATTTAAAATAAATAATAACTAATTGTACTTACTTATTATTTAATAATAATTAAATAATAAATAATTATTGATTTAATTTTAACCTTCTTTAATTTAATATTAATCAACTAATAGTTAACTAAGTAATTAACCTTACCTATTATTTAATTAAAGGAAATTAAATAATAGTTTACTAATTTTAATCCTCCTTAATTATTATTTAACGTAAATTAAATAATAATTAATTATTTAATTAATTTAAATTATTATTTAAGGTTAAATAATAATCAATTCAACCTTATTTATTATTTAAATTAAATAATAAATTGTTAATCTAATAACTTAATTTCCATTAATCGTTATTTAATGCTAATTAAATAATAATTGATTACTTAATTATCCTTATTTATTATTTAATAATATTTAATTAATAAATAATAAATTTTAAATTTTTATTATTATTTAATAGAAATTAAATAATAATTGCTAATTTATCAGCTTTATTTATTATTAACATTTTAATAAATAAGTAATAAATTTATTTAACTTAACTTTGGTTTAGCTAACTAGATTAATATTTAAAATATTTAAATATTAAACTTAATGAAAAATATCCTCCTCAATATCATTTTTGTATTATTATTATTTTTGTTATATTTTTAAATTAGTTTTCAAATATTTAAATTAATTAAAATTAACCCGAATGACATTTCTGTAAATAAGTTGAAAACTGATCCGAGGGCAAAACAGTAATTTCGTAGAAAAACGAACGAAGGGGCAGTATCGTAATTTCCCCGGAAACTTACTCCCGCGCATTGCGCGCTTAATAGAAACCACGGACCAAAACGGTGCCATTTTTGAAAAGCCGGTGACAGCTTCCGTGCATAACGCGCGGATGAAATTTTTATTTTCGCCAAACGACGCCGTTTGGCTCCGCGTCCGACAGTGAATAGTAGCACGCATTGCGCGGCTAGTGTTTTTATTTTTCTTTCCAGCAGAATGTGAACAGTGACCGGTAATACACACTTTAATAAAAACTATACCATCAAGTAAGCTTTAAATCCTCAATAAAAATCCAAAAAAATTACCAATCACTTAATATAAATTTATAACATGAAAATTTAATTTTTCATGATTTAATATCATTTTTTTTTTATAATTTTTTTTACATCACATAAACTACCACAACTCATAACTTTTTGTATATAACTCCATTTTGAGTGATTCAAACTTTATTTTTCTCATGATTTAATGTTCTATAATATTAGAACATCAAACCTAAGTTTTATAAAAATATTTTTGGTCCCAAATTCCAAGACTTGTTTACACACTACTAAACACATATTTTAGCATACAAATATACTAAAATATAAACCAAGCATATTAAACTCAAGCATGGCATAAATATTACTACCACACATTATTAATTATATTAACATATTTATACACACATGTTAGTTTATTTAATTTCAAAATAAAAACTAGATTTAGAATAATTATTACCTTGATTTAATGGCTATCCTCCTTTTTCTTCCAAAATAGGTGGTGAAAGAAGATGACATGAACCAAGAACTCCTTCTCTTGGTATTTATGCTCTCAAAATATTTTTCTATACTCTCAAATGCTTTCTAGCTTGCAAAGTGGAAGAAGAAGAAATGACTAATACAAGCTCCTAAATTGTAAGTATACTTACAATTTGGATAGTTATAAAATCTATATCTATTAAAATACCATCATGAGGGTAGCAATGATACTTATACAAGAAATGGGTGAAATGACACATTAGGTGAAAAGAGGAATGATCCATGTACTTTAAAAATCAATACAAGCAATCCTTTTATTAAATAATTGAAAAATAAACTAAAATAAAAACAAAAATCATTTTTTCTCTCTCTTCTCATATCATTCGGCTGATTGTGACGCCCCCAAATCTAGGCCCACACAGCCCAAACTTGAGTCGTCAAAAAACTACAACAAAATTATTACAACAAAGCACAACGTACAACAATACAGTGTATAATAATACACAACTAAGTCTTCACTATTATTGCCACACTATTTTACAACATGTGAAGACTACGATAGCTATTCCTCAGACTCTCACTCCATCCCCCGGCTAGACCCTGTTACGTTTTCATATCCTGTTGAAAAACAATGGAACAAAAGAAAGGGTGAGCTCAAATAGCCCAGTAAGAAATATCATGACTAAGATAATGACGAATAAATTATCATTAGTCTTTAACAGTTGAGTTCTGAATATAATAGACTACAAGGTTTATATCAAAAACTGTAGTTAAATTTTTAAACAATGTTCAGATCAATAATAGCAGCGGAATGAGCAATCTATTTGAAGAATAATGCAGACTATAATGTCCACTCGCTTCTCTTTTTAGTAAAAATATCATCAACTTTTATCATCTGAAATACCATTAGTCAAGATAATACAACTTCACAGTTCCTGGTCATAATCATGCAGATCAACAGTTCATCTTTGCACTACGGGCCAAAGACATTCAATATAACACCAACGGTCATGATTATACCAGATTCAGCCTTTGGTCATAATCATACCAACCAACAGTTCATCTTTGCACTACGGGCCAAAGAGAACATTCACCACGTGCCATAAAAGACACTGAACAGATGTATCGCCTTTAACCTAGTATATCGCCTTTAACCTATCATCTGTTCAACAATTATATCACATCTGTTCCCCCCGCCACAGATATTCACAAAAGCTTGATTCTTGATGATTAATACAAATAACAGTGATACAAATGATGAACAGAAGAACAGGATAAACAATAAGTATCGGAAGTTTACTTTGTGCAGATTCAAATAATGTCCAAATTGCCAACATGATGTGGAGTGAAATTTAAAAATGATATTCAAGATCCACAATTCAGAATAACGATTACAGTTCAATAGAAATGTTCAGAAAATAGGAAGGTTCAGTTGAAATAATGAAATTCAACTATTATGGAACATATAATATTTTTAGGAATTATAGAAGCAATAGTTCCATAACAAGTTTCGATTTAGGTGTATGAAAGAAAATAATATCCCTTACCGTAGCAGGTTTGATTAACAAAAGGTGAAGGGAATTAATATCTCTTACCATAGTAAGTTTAAATAATGGAAGATGAAAAAGATGGTATCCCTTATGAGTATAAAGGAAAATGATATCACTTACGAATATGGAATAAAAGTGTCATGTGATAATTCGTGTAGACAAATTATTTCCACACGAGACAAATAAAAAGGGTTATTCACCAACAAATAAAAAGGGTTATTCAAACACTCAAAATAACCTTACTATTCTCAGAGAAAACTCATAAAATTCTTATAGAAAATTTTTATGTTTTAGGTGTGATTTTTCTATTCAGCTGAACAAGCTATTTATAGGAGAAATAAGTTACTATGCGGTAGGTGAGCAGCACGCCAGTGCTGAATTGCAGCAGCAGCCGTCTGACTGCTTTCTCTTCATTTCACCTAACATCTGCAACATTTTACATGCTTAAATCTCATGTGGCCCCCACATAGGGTCCATATGTTACTATTCACATAATAATTAATTAATATATATTTATTTTTTTTTACATTTTTTTTTCTTCCTATAGGTCCTGCATATTAAATAAAATAATGCTACAACAATAATGTAATAAACACGTTACAGATTATTATTAATTTAACAACATAAATTACTGTGTATTTGCTACTGTGACAATTATTTGGTTCAATAATTTTAAAAACAGTGCAGCAACAATTATTGAGTCAATGATATGAAATACAGTGTAATGACAATTATTGAATCAATAATGCAAAATACTGTGCAACAACAATTATTGAATTGATAATATAAAATATTATGCAGTGACAATTATTGATGAAATGATGCGCAACAATTACGGTGTCAATTATCAGACTAATAATATGAGACACTGTGCAATACCGTGTGCTACTGTAGAATACCGTGTGCTACACTGAAATACCATAAATTACCGTATGCTACTATTCTTTTATCACCGGTATTTTAACAATTAGCACCGTTGACTATTTTTATTAAAAAGGTTACTTCTGTCGTTTTCTATATCCGACAAATATTCCGTTGTGGGGTCCACTAATAATTTGTTATTTCGGCACCGTCGTACGGCCCGAATATTCCCCGACAAAACGAATATTCCCCGACAAAACGAATATTGTCCGACAAAATAAAATTTGCACATAACATCCTTAACTTTTAACTTTATCGATTTAACCACTTACTGTTTCATGAAAAATATATATGAAGAAAAATTAAATTTTATATTTCATAAAAATCGGGGTCTTACACTGATGCCTTTATTTTCTTGTCCCAAAATCATTGTCCTAAGTCACTTTTTAATAATTAATAGTTAAATTAAGTATTTTCCAAGTGGGTCAAGTATTGGGCTTTATTTAAAATACCAATTGGGCTCCTATTAAATTGTTTGGGCTACTAATTTGTCAAATTTTATTATTCTTCACTTGGGCTACTAATTGACCCATGTTGGGCTAATTTAATAATTTACACATTAATTATTCAATCCATGGTTAAATAAATAATTAGATTAAATAAATAATTAAATACCCTAACCCATTAGTATTAAATTACTAAATGGACTAATAAATATTATTACAAATATTTCACATTATTTACATTAATTAATAATCATATTAATTAATTTATTATATTTAATTAACTCATTATATTCAATTTAATTAAATATTTAATTAATAGGAAACTTATCAATTATTTTGATATTAAAACTTTAGGGTTTGTTCACTAATTTAATAACATATTAATGACCCCCTTTAATTAATTCTAGTAATTAATCACATAATCATTTAATCACGTAATTAATTAATCACATAAAAAGATTTAAATAATCTCGTAAAACTAACTCGTTAAAAATTAAATTAATAATTTAATTAATAATGACGTGGAAATTCTAGGACATTACATTCTCCCCCCCTTATAAAAATTCTGTCCTCGGAATTGTAAAATAAGGTTATTCAAATAAAAGTGGGTAATTCACTCTCATTTCTTCCTCTAGTTCCCACGTAGCTTCTTCAATTGCGTGATTCCTCCAAAGTACTTTGATAGAATGAATTATCTTATTCCTCAGCTTTTGTTCCTTCCTATCGAGTATTTGGACAGGAACTTCTTCATATGATAAGTCCTTCTCGACTTGAATTGGTTCGTAGGAGATAACGTGCTTGTAGTCCGGTTTATACGGCCCAACACTGACACATGAAACACGTTGTGAATGTGTTCCAGTTCAGGAGGTAATGCTAACTCGTACGCCACTTCACCGACTCGCCTCAAGATTTCAAACGGTCCTATGAACCTAGGGCTCAGCTTGCCCTTCTTACCAAAATGGATCTTCCCCTTCCAGGGAAATACCTTCAGAAATACGAAACTGCCCACGTCGAAGTCCCGCTTTTGACGATGCAAATCCGCGTACTTCTTTTGACGATCTTGAGTTGCTACCAGTCGATTTCTGATAAGTTGTACTGTGTCTACTGTCTGTTGCACCATTTCAGGTCCAAGCAGTCTTCGTTCACCTACCTCGTCCCAACACAACGGTGTTCGACATTTTCTTCTATAAAGTGCTTCGTATGGTGGTATACCGATACTAGCGTGATAGTTGTTGTTGTAAGCAAACTCCACCAGTGGCAAATGGTCATCCCAACTGCCCTTTAGGTCCATCACGACCGCTCGGAGCATATCTTCCAAAGTCTGAATCGTTCGCTCGCTCTGGCTGTCAGTTTGAGGATGGTATGCTGTGCTTAACCTCAACTGTGTTCCCATCCTTGCTTGTAGACTTTTCCAAAAATTTGACGTGAAGCGCGGATCTCTGTTGGATATAATCGATACCGGCAGTCCATGTCGTGACACTATCTCCTTCACATAGAGCTTCGCTAACTGCTCTAGATTGTACCGTATTCTGATAGGTAGAAAATGGGCTGACTTGGTTAGACGATCCACTATTACCCAGATGGCGTCCAAACCTTTATGTGTCGGTGGCAAACCCACTACAAAATCCATCGTGATGTGCTCCTACTTCCACTCCAGAATCTCTAGTGGTTGAAGAAGTTCGCTCGGCCGTTGATGCTCTATTTTAACCTGCTGGCATGTCAGGCATCGGCTGACATATTCTGCCACTTCCCTTTTCATATTCGGCCACCAAAAGTATTGCCTTAAATCCTGATACATCTTCGTACTTCGGGGATGTACTGAGTACCTTGTACTGTGAGCTTCTTGAAGAATCTCTTCCTGAAGCTCCGGATCTAATAGTACCCAGACTCTCCCTTCGAACCTTAGCAACCCTGTGCTATCAATCTTGTACTTAACCTCCTCGCCTTCAGCAAGTCACTTCTTAATACTATCACAATCTTCATCCTTTTCCTGAGCCTCTTTGATCTTGTCTAATAAGGCCGGGCTTGCTGTTACTGTAAATAACTTCTCGTCTGGCTCCATCGGATATTTGATCTCCAACTACAAACGTTCGAAATCTCTCACCAACTCTTCCTGATTTGTTAGCTTCAACAACTTCTCCCTGCCTTTTTTGCTCAAGGCATCTGCTACTACATTGGCCTTGCCCGGATGGTACAGAATCTCACAGTAGTAGTCTTTGATCAATTCTAACCATCGGCGCTGCCTCATATTCAACTCCTTCTAAGTGAAGATATATTTTAGACTTTTATGATCTGTATATATCTCACACTTCTCACCATATAGGTAGTGCCTCCAAATATTTAGGGCGAAAACTACCGCTGCTAACTCCAGGTCATGAGTCGGGTAACCCTTCTCATAATCCTTTAACTGACATGACGCATACGTAATGACCTTGCCGTGTTGCATTGGCACACAACCAAGACCCTTATGTGACGCATCACTGTACACTACGAAACCTCTTGTGTCGTCCGGTAAAGCCAACATTGGTGCCTAACTCAACCTCTTCTTCAGCTCTATAAAACTTTCCTCGCACTTCTCCAACCAAACAAACTTCACAGTCTTTCGGGTAAGATTGGTCAACGGTGATGCTATCTTCGAAAAATCCTGAATGAATCTCCGATAATACCCCGCTAACCCTAAGAAACTCCTGATCTCAGTTGGCGTCTTCGTCTGTTCCCAATTGATAACTGCATCCACCTTCGCTGGATCCACCAAAACACCGTCTTTGTCGATAACATGACCTAGAAACTGCATCCTCTGCAACCAAAATTCACACTTCGAAAACTTGGCGTACAACTTCTCCCTTCTCAAAGCCACCAATGCGACCCGTAAGTGTTCTGCATGTTCTTCCTCATTCTTCGAATACACCAATATGTCATCAATGAATACGACCACAAATTTGTCCAAGTACTGCTTGAACACTCTGTTCATCATATCCATGAATACCGTTGGTGCATTCGTCAGTCCAAATGACATCACTAGAAACTCGAAATGACCATAACGAGTTTTGAATGCCATTTTCGGGATATCCTCCTCCCTCACCTTCAGTTGATGATAACCCGTCCTCAAATCTATCTTTGAAAAGTATTTCGCTCCCTTAAGTTGATCAAACAGATCATCAATTCTGGGTAGCGGATACCTGTTCTTAATGGTGACCTTGTTCAACTCCCGGTAATCAATACAAAGCCTCATTGAACTATCCTTCTTCTTTACAAACAGAACTGACGCTCCCCATGATGACACGTTTGGTCAGATGTAACCTTTATCTAGCAGTTGAACCATCAATTCTTTCATTTCTACTGGTGCCATACGATACGACGCCTTCAATATCGGTGCGGTCCCCGGTACCAAATCAATGACAAACTCCACTTCTCTGTCCGGCGGTAACCCCAGAATCTCATCTGGGAAAACATCAGTGAATTCCCGTACAATAGGTATCTGACTCAGTTCGCCCTCGACACGTCGAGTATCGACCACATGAACCAAATAACCTACGCACCCTTTCCTGAGCAACTTACGTGCTTGCATCATCGTCAGATAAATTGATTGTCTTGGTGATTTACTATCGTAAAATATAACTTTTGACCTATTTGGAGTCTTTAGGTGCACACACTTCTTCTTACAGTCAATAACCGCTCCGTGACTCGATAGCCAATCCATTCCTAGGATTACGTCAAACTCTCCCAGACGAATCGGTATCAAATACACGTTAAGTCTAAACCCTCGTAATTCAGCACAACAGTTCTTATGAATGTAGTCTACGGGAATGATTTCTTTGTTTGCTACTTCTACGTTCATAAGGTGTTCTAGCTTTTCTTGAGGTAAATCTAATCTCTTAGCAAAATCTTCAGAAACAAAAGAACAGGTAGCACCCGAATCAAACAATACATATGCATTAATATTATTGATCGGGATGGTACCTGACACCACGTCCTTGGAGTCGACTGCATCCTCCACAGTCATATTGAAGGTGCGCGCTGTGGGTCGGTTGGCCTGGCTGGCTTGCCCTCCAATGTTCAGCATGTTGTTGTTGTTGTTGTTGTTGTTGTTGTTGCCTCTGTTGCCACTCCCAGCGTCTCCCTTCCTCTTTGGGCAGTCCTTGGCATGATGATCGGTTGCTCCACAGGAAAAACATACCCCTTTCATCTTTTTCGGGCATTGTGGAGCCATGTGCCCCAGCTGTCCGCAACTATAGCAAACACTCTTCCCTTTCAAGCATTCGCCCGTGTGGTTCTTACCACAATTGTTGCATTTGCCCACATTCTTAGCCTCTCCTCCGGATTTGTTACCTCCGAACGATTGGCTCTCATTCCACTTTCGTTTATTGGGGTTGCTGCCTCCACTGCTGCCCGTCTTCTATCCTTCATGACCCTTCTTCCTCTCCTGGTTGAATTTAGCCAGCGCCTCACTGCCACCCTCTGCAATGATTGCCCTTTCCAATAGCTCTGCAAAGCTCTTGATCTTTAATACCGCCACAAAACGGTACACCCACGGCTTCAGTCCTAGCTCAAACCTCCGAGCCTTCCTAGCCTCCGTATCAACTTGATGAGTTGCAAACCTTGCCAACTCATTAAACTTGGCCGCATATTCGGCCATAGACATACTCCCCTGTTTTAGCTCGAGGAATTTCACCTCCATTTCTTGCTGCATGCTTTCTGGAAAGTAATTTTCTAGAAACATTTCTTTAAAGCATTCCCAGGTAATGACGCCTTCTCCCGCACGACCCTTGTTGGCCTTCCACCAGTAGTTCGTCTCCCCCTTCATCATGAAGGTAGCGAAACTAGTCTTCTGTTCTTCGGCCACCCTAGCAACCTCGAACACCTTCTCCATTTCCTCGATCCAAGTCTGTGCTTCGATCGGGTTTAGAGTTCCCTGAAACTCCGGTGGTCCAACCAGTTTGAAGTCCTTGAAATTTGCCAAGTGCGGCGCTGGCTGCGGTGTTGGTTGTACTACCACTGGTGGGGGTCTAGTTTGCATGGCTTTCGCCAGCATTTTCGTAAATATCCTCATAGGATTGGGTTGATCCCCAACCTCACTCTCTGACTCTGGGATACGTTGATTGCGTGGTCTACCTCTCGGCATGATCTTCTAAAGAGGAAATCTTAGACTTACGCTAATAGTTCTACGCATTATGTTAGCCAAATTAACATTTAAATTCAAAACTATTTATCAAGCACATTTCATTTAAACAAGGAAATAACTGCATTTATATTAATATACCAATATTTTAGTACAGACTCAACAAGTGGCATACTTCTATAAACGCTCAAGGCACAAGTTGCCTAATAACGACTATCCTCTGACGAACAAAAGTGAGGATTCACTACCATCAACCCCTCTAACAGAACAAAAGTTGGGGTCTAATTGACATACTATGCAAACATCAAAACATAATGGCTTACAACAGCTGAAACATCCCTAATAGAAACAAAAGGTGGGACTCACAACTACCTATCAATGCAACTAAAGATACTAACTGACAACAATCAACGCCTGCTGCGGCGAACTGCCCGACGGTAAGCCTGCCGAACCAACTCATCAACTACACGACGTCTAATCACGCGGCGACTACAGCCCGTCTCCCGAGGATACCTCATAACCCGGTCCCTTAAACGATCAAAGGAAACGTCCAGAGCATACTCTAGAGTGTCAATCCTGGTGGATATAACTCGAATCTCTCTCTCCAAGTTGCCTACCCTCATGGTAGCCGGCCAAGCCTCATAAATCTGAATCTGAATCCGATCTATTCGCTCCCGGTCGAGCTCAGCTCTGGTGGCATAAAGAACTGTCTGACTATGCATTTCTCTGGCGTTTAGCTGATCTACAGTCTGCCTAAGTTGCCTGTTTTGCAATACTAGCTGTTGTACCGTTGGACTCGGCTGAGGTGCAGCCTGCTCCAACTGTTGTACCTTGGCCTGCAGGTCGGCCACATCCATCTCCCTCTGGTATGCCTCATCTCTATATGCATTTTCCATCTGCTGATGGACGACGTTCTGCTCCTCCAGATGAGCAATCCGAGCAGTTTGCTACTCAACAACCTGCTGCAGCTCAGTAAGCTGCTCCTTCTCCGACGTAGAGTCAGCATAACCCTCAAACAAATCATCCACAAAAGTGTGGAACACAGGAGATCCCTCCTCAGGTACCTCCTCCTCTGCTGCTCCCTCGACCTCCATTTGCGTCTGGTCCTCCCCGGACTCCTCGCCCCAAACGGGGTCATCCTCCGACTCTGTAACCTGGTCCTGACTGCCGGACCTCATAACCCCGCCCCTGACGGGTTCTGCGGTATCTACACCATCGTCCTCCTCCTCCGGGTTGGATACTGCTAATTGCGATACTGGTGCAACGGGTGCATAACCCCCCATCTGCTGGGTATCCATCGGTATATCAATGAATACCTCCTCATCCCAAGCCCCACTCGACTCGCCTACAGCCGTCCTACAGCACACAAATCACACATGTTAGTACAGCAATAAAATTTATTCATTGATGAAATGAAATGATATTTTATCATGTACATCTCGGCTCGATAGATTTTCTCAATCCATCTCCAGAAATACACAACATGGTGAATCTCCCCGATTCATCTCCTAACGCACTCGATAAGAGTTTAGTACTAAGGTTATAACCTAGGTTTTGTAATCCTAACGTTTTTAACCTACGGCTCTGATACCAACCTGTGATGCCCCTAAATTCAGGTTCCAAATAACCGGATTCGGTCATCACGATCCAATACAAACATTCACCTCTAAACGACATACAATAACTAAATGCAGAATAATAAACATATGTTGTTCATTCAAAAGGTGTTACTAGTCCCAAGATATGATAATCTTACACAAAAGTACACAAATACCCTTAATAAAGTACTTAGGGTTTATATTACATAACAATTAATTTAATTAGCTACAAGGCTGCATCCTGAAGTCTATCACTTCATCTTTCCTTTACCCTTGTTCTTTCCCGAAGTCTCGGGTTGCACTGCAATAAGGTTTCATGATATAGCAAGGGTGAACAACTAGTTTGCTCAACAAGTTTAAATAACAACAAGAAACAATATATCATGAATGAAATGGAATAGCTGAACAATTCAATAATAAGAATAACATAAGCATGAATAATGATTTGCTTTTAAAATTAGGATAGTCAAATAGACTATGAACTATAAATATCCACTGGAGTCAATAGCAGGTTGACCCAATGGTTACTACCAGAAATATGTACCCGAGGGGATCAGCCTCAATACAATATGTGTATACATAACATTTAATTTCCGTATTTTTTTTTGTACCTGATATTAGATACATGGTACTCCCCTATAATAAAGGGGTGTTCATAATAGTCCAAGAATCCGCATCTTCAATGATTTGGATAGCTTTTAAAATCTTTAACATAAATGTCTAGCCGAACAATGACTTAGACCTACTTTGAACAGTTCTTTAAACAGTAGAACAATAATTAAGTTCAAGTCAAGGACTGTACAATATCAAGTGCAACAAGTGCGAATAACAACAATATCGATGTGGAATAATTGTAAAGAAATTAAACGACTCAAAACATGCTTGGAATTACAGTTCAAGCTTAAATAAATAATTTGCTCAATGAAATGAGTTTAGAGATAAGGAACTTGTCTGTCCGCTCAGCTACAATTAATGTCTAGCTTTAACTAAATGGCTTTGAAAGACCTAACATTAATAAAGTTGGTCTAATAATTAGTACGACGTATTTGCATAATTATACGCTCACTAAGGAACTTATTTACCACACATAAATATTAACACATAATTTACATCAGTCGAAGTAATATTATTAACCCTACAGACCCTCAATTAAATTAGGTTAATAATTTAATAAGTTAGAAAATATTTTTTTTAAGTGTTGGACACTTATTAAACCCTTAAACAACTTATTACAATTGTTTAATTAAAGCATAATTAAATTTATTTTATTTTATTAACTCAATCTCTATTTAATTACTATTTAATCTTGGTTAAATAGAAATTAATTAATTAACTCTAGTTATTATTTAAAATAAATAATAACTAATTGTACTTACTTATTATTTAATAATAATTAAATAATAAATAATTATTGATTTAATTTTAACCTTCTTTAATTTAATATTAATCAACTAATAGTTAACTAAGTAATTAACCTTACCTATTATTTAATTAAAGGAAATTAAATAATAGTTTACTAATTTTAATCCTCCTTAATTATTATTTAATTAATTTAAATTATTATTTAAGGTTAAATAATAATCAATTCATCCTTATTTATTATTTAAATTAAACAATAAATTGTTAATCTAATAACTTAATTTCCATTAATCGTTATTTAATGCTAATTAAATAATAATTGATTACTTAATTATCCTTATTTATTATTTAATAATATTTAAATAATAAATAATAAATTTTAAATTTTTATTATTATTTAATAGGAATTAAATAATAATTGCTAATTTATCACCTTTATTTATTATTAACATTTTAATAAATAAGTAATAAATTTATTTAACTTAATCATGGTTTAGCTAACTAGATTAATATTTAAAATATTTAAATATTAAACTTAATGAAAAATATCCTCCTCAATATCATTTTTGTATTATTATTATTTTTGTTATAATTTTAAATTAGTTTTCAAATATTTAAATTAATTAAAATTAACCCGAATGACATTTCAGTAAATAAGTTGAAAACTGATCCGAGGGCAAAATAGTAATTTCACAGAAAAACGAACGGAGGGGCAGTATCGTAATTTCCCCGGAAAATTACTCCCGCGCATTGCGCGCTTAATAGAAACCACGGACCAAAACAGTGCCATTTTTGAAAAGCCGGTGACAGCTTCCGCGCATAACGTGCGGATGAAATTTTTATTTTCGCCAAACGACGCCGTTTGGCTCCGCGTCCGACAGTGAATAGTAGCGCGCATTGCGCGGCCAGTGTTTTTATTTTTCTTTCCAGCAGAATGTGAACAGTGACCGGTAATACACACTTTAATAAAAACTATACCATCAAGTAAGTTTTAAATCCTCAATAAAAATTCAAAAAAATTACTAATCACTTAATATAAATTTATAACATGAAAATTTAATTTTTCATGATTTAATATCATTTTTTTTTATAAATTTTTTTACATCACATAAACTACCACAACTCATAACTTTTTGTATATAACTCCATTTTGAGTGATTCAAACTTTATTTTTCTCATGATTTAATGTTCTATAATATTAGAACATCAAACCTAAGTTTTATAAAAATATTTTTGGTCGCAAATTCCAAGACTTGTTTACACACTACTAAACACATATTTTAGCATACAAATATACTAAAATACAAACCAAGCATATTAAACTCAAGCATGGCATAAATATTACTACCACACATTATTAATTATATTAACATATTTATACACACATGTTGGTTTATTTAATTTCAAAATAAAAACTAGATTTAGAATAATTATTACCTTGATTTAATGACTATTCTCTTTTTTCTTCCAAAATAGGTGGTGAAAGAAGATGACATGAACCAAGAACTCCTTCTCTTGGTATTTTTGCTCTCAAAATATTTTTTTACACTCTCAAATGCTCTCTAGCTTGCAAAGTGGAAGAATAAGAAATGACTAATACAAGCTCCTAAATTGTAAGTATACTTACAATTTGGATAGATATAAAATCTATATCTATTAAAATACCATCATGAGGGTAGCAAGGATACTTACACAAGAAATGGGTTAAATAACACATTAGGTGAAAAGAGGAATGGTTCATGTACTTTAAAAATCAATACAAGCAATCCTTTTATTAAATAATTGAAAAATAAACTAAAATAAAAACAAAAATTATTTTTTTCTCTCTTCTCATATCATTCTGCTGATGCCTTTATTTTCTTGTCCCAAAATCATTGTCCTAAGTCACTTTTTAATAATTAATAGTTAAATTAAGTATTTTCCAAGTGGGTCAAGTATTGGACTTTATTTAAAATACAAATTGGGCTCCTATTAAATTGTTTGGGCTACTAATTTGTCAAATTTTATTATTCTTCACTTGGGCTACTAATTGACCCATGTTGGGCTAATTTAATAATTTACACATTAATTATTCAATCCATGGTTAAATAAATAATTAGATTGAATAAATAATTAAATACCCTAACCCATTAGTATTAAATTACTAAATGGACTAATAAATATTATTATTAATATTTCACATTATTTACATTAATTAATAATCATATTAATTAATTTATTATATTTAATTAACTCATTATATTCAATTTAATTAAATATTTAATTAATAGAAAACTTATCAATTATTTTGATATTAAAACTTTAGGGTTTGTTCACTAATTTAATAACATATTAATGACCCCCTTTAATTAATTCTAGTAATTAATCACATAATCATTTAATCACGTAATTATTTAATCACATAAAAAGATTTAAATAATCTCGTAAAACTAACTCGTTAGAAATTTAATTAATAATGACGTAAAAATTCTAGGACATTACATTCCCCCCCCCCCCCTATAAAAATTCCGTCCTCGGAATTGTAAAATATGGTTATTCAAATAAAAGTGGGTAATTCGCTCTCATTTCTTCCTCTAGTTCCAACGTAGCTTCTTCAATTGCGTGATTCCTCCAAAGTACTTTGACATAATGAATTATCTTATTCCTCAGCTTTTGTTCCTTCCTATCGAGTATCTGGACAGGAACTTCTTCATATGATAAGTCATTCTCGACTTGAATTGGTTCATAGAAGATAACGTGTTTGTAGTCCGGTTTATACGGCCGCAACACTGACACATGAAACACGTTGTGAATGTGTTCCAGTTCAGGAGGTAATGCTACCTCGTACGCCACTTCACCAACTCGCCTCAAGATTTCAAACGGTTCTATGAACCTAGGGCTCAGCTTGCCCTTCTTACCAAAACGGATCGCCCTTTGGTATCCCCATATCATTCTTCTCTAAGTGGCGTACAAATTGCTCAGTAAATGCTTTAGTTAATGGATCTGTAATGTTGTTCTGAGAGTCTACCATCTTTATGGTGTCGTCTCCTTTTCAATGATTCATCTAATCATATGAAAGTGCTGCAACACATGTTTGGATTTCAGATGAGACCTAGGTTCCTTGGTGAATTAAACTCTTTTAATGCTAGGAACCATTATAAGTTCTGTAATGAACTTGTTAAACCAAACAATCACCTTTGCAGCTTCACTTATAGTTATTTACTATGTCTGTGTCACTAAATTAGTAACTCTTTGTTGTTTGGAATTTTTTCAATTCACTGCACCACCGTTCAAGGTAATCATATTACCTGAAACGGATATGCTGTTATCTTGATAAGTCTAAACAAACTTGAGTTTGTTAAACAATCTAGTTTTATATCAGACCCATCATTAGAAACTATTTTTTAATGTTCTTCTCCATAATTGAACTGATAGCTGCGTATCATACACAAGCAATATCAAGTCTAGTACATTTCAACGAATCAATGTACGTCCCTTGGGTCAAGCCGGGCATCCTTTATGATCTATCTTTATAGACCTTTATCCTGAATAGAATGTTAGGATGCTTCTCCCAAGTCCTTGATGGAGAAGTTTTTAGACAACCACATATTTACTGATTGTAGCATTGGTATGTCATTCCTTATCGGTAGTATATCAACATATAATACTAGGAATGTCACAGTGCTCCCACTAACCTTTGTACATACTTGGTTCATCCTTGTCTTTGATAAAATCAAACTCTTTTGATTATCTCATCAAAATGGATGTTCCATCCTCGAGAAACTTGCTTCAATTCATAATTGGATCGTTGTAACTTTCATACTTGATTTACTCCATCTCTATGGAGACAAATCCTTTTGGTTGTATCATACATACATTCTTTTGTATAGTAAGATGCAACTGCAAGTAAAATCCGAATAGATATATGCATTTTCACTAGTGAATTTTTTTATCATAGTCAACTCATTGACCTTGTTTGAAATCTTTTTACCACTAGTCAGGTCTTATAGGTCTACACCTAGCCATCTGCTTTAGTCTTTCTCCAAAGACCCATTTCGAATTTTATGGTCATCGACCATTTGTTTTGAGTATCTAATACTCATACATCATTGTATATATCTAGATCATCATCCACTATGATGCGTACCTTATCATCATTATCTATGATGAATCCATACCATTCAGGTATCTTCGGTACTAAACCAGATTTACGACTTGGTTGTGGTACATTAGGTTTATCTACTTGTACAAATTCCTTCACTTGATCTGTAGTGTTTTGTGGTTCTTGAACTTCTTCAAGATCTATTTTACTCCCATTAACCCTTTAAGGAAAAACTTCTTTTTCTTATAAGACAACGTGTTTCAATAAACACCTTTTAGTTAGTTGGATTATAGAAGTGATACCCTAAACTTTCTTTAGGATATCCCACAAGTTTACACTTATCAGATCTTGTCCCTAGCTTATCATGTCAAACCTTTTTGACATAAGCTGAACAATCCAAATCTTAACATGCTTAAGACTTGGTTTTCTCCCTATCCATGACTCATATGAAGTCTTGGGGACGAAATTTGAAGGTATCTTATTTAGTAGATATGCGATCATTTCTAGAGCATAACCTTAGAAGGATACTGGAAGATCGGTAATACTCATTATGGATCATCACCATGTCCATTCTGTGAGAATACCATTTCGCTTGAGATGATCTAGAAACTTACTGCTTAAGTATTCCCTTCTTAATCTAATCGAAAAACTTTAATACTTTTGGCATTTAGTTTCTATACTTCACTTTTGAATTCTTTGAACGTTTCAAACGATTTGGATTTGTATTTCATCAAATCAAATATATATATCGAAATCTAGAATCATCGGTGAAAGTAATGAATGAATACCCTCCTCTTGCATTTGTTGTCATAGGTCCCACACACGACTGTGTGTACCATCTCTAACAACTCCGTAACTCGCTCTCCATGTCCACTAAATGGAGATTTAGTCATATTGTCCATGATACAAGATTCATAAGTTGTATTTGATTTATAATCAAAAGGCTCTAAAAGCTTGTCTTTATACAACTTATTTAGTCTCGTTTCATTAACATGACTAAGTTAACAGTATTGCATGAAGGTATGATTTATATCATCTCTTTACTTTTAGTTTGTTCAAATTGGAATATTTTTCATGTAAGTCAAGTATACAAAATCCATTAAGTAATCAACCAGTTCTAAATAAAACATTATCATTATAAACAGAACAACGATTGTTCATTATTATAATGTCAAAAACCCTTCCTTGTCATCATATGGAACTGAAATAATGTTTCAAAGAACTGGAACCTAGTAACAACTTACTAACTTAATAGGCTTGCCCGTAGGCAGTGCTAAACTTTAAGTTCTCATAGCTAATGCAGCAACCTTTGCTTCATTCCCCATCACAAGATTACTTATCATTTGTTTAGCTTTCTACTTTTGCTTAGTCTCTGCAACGACTTGCATATGTGAGACCACCAGCCGGTATCTAATACCTAAGTAGAAACTTGACTTATAGAAAGTTCTATTTCATTATGAACAAATCTATATCTGTATCTGAAGTTTCACTAAACTTCTTCTACTTAACTACTATAACTCTCTTGCAGTTGTTCTTCCAGTGTCCCAGCTTATCGCAATGAAAGCAAACTTCTTTGCCCTCGGGATCACTTTTATTTATATCCTTTGTTTAGCCTTTCTTTTGCCTTCTACTCTTTCTGACTCTTCAGAAATACCTTTGGCCATCTTCCTCCGCTTAGAAGATTCATCTACGAGTAAGACTTGGTTTTTCTAGGAAGGAAAGTGACTCTCAACAGTCTTCAACATATTTAAGCAAATCAGTTAAACTGACTTCTAGTTTATTAATGTTTGAAGTTCACAACATATTGTGAATTAGAGTCAGTGAGTGACTACAAGATCGAATCTTGACTCAACTCTCCATCCTTGACAAAACCTGTTGTCCTAATTGATCAATCCAATTGATCATCTTTAGGACATGTGTCTTTTACTGTAGTGCCATTGGTTATTATAGATCGAAAGAGCTCCTTAGATATCTTATATCTAGTTGACCTACTTTGCTCACCATACAACTATTGAATGTGCAGCAATATAGTAGGTGCATCCATTTTCTCGTGTTGACGCTGTAACTCGATACTTATGGATGCGAGCATGATGCATTGAGCCACCTTTGCATCATCTTGCCATTTCATAAAATAGCAATCTCTTCCTCAGAGGCTTAGTCTGCAATGTTGGCAGGGATAGGCAAAATAAGGACATTTGCTAGCTTTTCAGCATTGAGAACTATTCTCAAATTTATTTAATCAATCCGAACAATTCGGTTCGATTAATTGTTAGCATACATTATGCTATGCAGTGTTAGTGAATTAAACATAGCAATATTCTTTAAGTGAATTAATAACAACATTAACATGCATTCGTTTTATTAATTATCAAAATAAATTAGGTCTTTATTTAAAATGGTGTCTCTCACTATTTTCATCAAACTATATTACCCTCTTTATATAGTTCGGCAAATCTAGTTAAAGACTTGCTAGTGAGAATAAGGATCCTATTTCAAATGTATATTGTCTTGTGTGGCACAACAAACGATATATAAATAAATAGGTAGACAACTCTTGTCAATTACATCAACATGTAACTCCTTTTATTTTGCCTTTTAGATTATTATGATCATGCGTGACACATCCAAATCAAAATTATCCAAGTTAAGTCCAACCTAGCATTTTCTTATATTAGAAGAGAAAAAGATTGTGTAACACAACAAAATAGTAATGTTCAATTCTTTTTATAAACATCAAATGTGATAATACAACATCTCAAAAAATTAATATAAGCCTTGTGTGACACAACAAACTTATAATGATTATTTGATACTCTATCGTTTTACCATGCTAGAAGGCGACGTTCGATATTTTTAATAAATATCTTTGAACGTTACAACTTAATATTATGAGTAGTAGAATAAATAAATTAGAACCATTCTAATTTTATTTAATTGAATTAAACTCCTTTAATTCATGAATTAAACATTTTAATTCATTTTATAAATAATATTTATTTTACATCATGAGGGGTTTATTAATATTAATTGTCTCATCTTGTTTAACGCGCATACACACATATATATAAAATACGCGTCATATTAATTAACATGCGAAACATGTTTGATAATATATAATATATATAAATAAGCATGCACATATAGAATACTATATTATACTTGGATTGATTATGGACTTTTATTCTAGTTTGGTTTATTCGAGCCACCAAATAAAGCAATTGGTCAAACTTAGGGTGCAAGAATAAATTAAATTAATTATAACTATTACATTTAAATTTGGGCTCCATTACAAATGAGTCTTCATGCGCTCCTTGCTCCTTTGCTCCAATTCTTCAAAATAATTCTAACTAATCATATTACAAATTATTTACAATAAATAGAAACATTGATCAACAATCAAGGGGAAGTACATAGGAGAGAGATAGAATTTTACATCAGAAAAATTAGAAAGACGAGTTACGCAGACCCCATTTATTAAAACTCATTCATTCATGCATTTAATTAAAATTAAATCCAATCATATTGGTCAATAGTCCATAATCATTCCCATTTATTATCATATATATCAACATATATATTAATAAATAATATTCATCTCATGAATTAAATAAATCATTCCATATATGTATCAGTATCATTTAATGGGCAATTTAAAGTTGCATGAAATCCAATTTCATATTTAAAATAAATCTTTTATTTTAATTATAAAATTATTTAAAAATAAACTATTTATTTTTATTATTTTCAAATTACCCAAAATAAACTCTTTTATTTTGAAAATTTAAAATCTGCACAATATTACCAAACAGTTTGGCAAACAAATATATATTATAAATATATCTCATATATTAATAATATATAAATAACGGTTAGTGTATATATATATATATATATATATATATATATATATATATATATATATATATATATTATCGTGTAGTATATATATCTATATATATAGTATAATCGGTAATTATACACAATCCGAAAGTTGCAGCTCGAATTTACCAAAAAATGCAACAAGCTGCTTTGTTACAGCAAAACCGTGGGCTGCATGCTATACCAATATCACACACATACACACACAAATATATATAAATATAGCAGCCGACGACCTCTTTTTCTTCTTTCTTTCGGTAGTATATATATATATATATATATATATATATATATATATATATAATGCAATCCAAAAATTGCTTTATTGCATAGAAAACCGTGCACCATTTGTTGCTTTAATCAAATGGTGACAATTATTTCGGAACAACTATAACATATATATTCCAGCGCTGCTTCATTGCTTTACCGAATTCCAAACATTGCCTTACCGAATTGCTTTTTGAAAAACAACTGTGACTTTGTTTCTTAATTCTCGGTAAACCGAAAACTTTTTTGGAACAAGCTTTATATATATATACATATATTCCGAAAACTGCCGAAACAATATATATATAATCCAAAACCTTTTTGGATTAATTCACTTGATGTAAAAAAATAAAATAAAAAATTAATTTTATACAATAAATTATGCCCAACAAATTGTTCTAAACACATACCCATACATATATGAAATCAAAACAATTATTAATTTGCATAAGTTTGGCTCTGATGCCACTGTTGGTTTGTAAAAATATGACATACATATAATTAAATTATATAAGCGCAACGGAAGCAATAAAAATCAGATTTTTAAATTTTTATACAAACCAATAACCCGGATCTTTCTTATGCGACTATTATTAATTGAGGAATGATAAAAGAATTTATACATTTGTATAACCAAGCTTCCACGAGTATAAGTTCATCTCCCTTTAATCCTTCACGTTCTTCTTCAAATTCACTGATTAGATTCCACGGATTAATGTTAGCTCTCCAAGTGTGAAGTCTCTAGAGGTGATCTACCAAGAGATCTATGAATTAAAGAAGTGGATTATGGTTTCTCCAAACCATGAGTGGCTAGCCCTAATTCTCTCTCTCTCTCTCTCTCTCTCTCTCTCTCTCTCTCTCTCTCTCTCTCTCTCTAACTCCTTAGATGTAGAGAATTATAGAGTACTCTCTCTAATATAATGAAAGAGTGTGTAACCTTGATCTATGATAAGACTCCTCTTATTTATAGATCTAGTCAACCCTCCTAAACTATTTAGGATTAGGATTTTAATTTAATTCCCAAATTAATTAATTACAATTCCTAAACTATTTAGGAATCTAATTATTTAATAATGAGAGTACTTCTTATTAATTAATTACAAAACCATTTAGTAACTTAATTAATTATTATAATTATAATTATAATTCCTAAACTATTTAGGAACTTAATTATTTAATAATAATATTACTAATCATTAATTAATTACTAAACCATTTAGTAACTTAATTAATTATTATAATTATAATTCCTAAACTATTTAGGAACTTAATTATTTAATAATAATATTACTACTTATTAATTAATTCCTAAACCATTTAGGAACTAAATAATAATACTAGTAATTATTATAATAGTAATAATAATAAGACTCCTATTATTAATTTATAATTAATATTTTTAAAATACTAAATTATAAATATTAAGCTATTTAATTTATTCTATCAACATAGTATAAATTAAATATACTTAATTTATTATTACGATTATGCCATCCACTTCTAAAATAAATATTACTCTTTTGCGGTGTGACCCTTTAGGTTCTCCATATTAAACCGGTTGTATAATAAATAAATTAGAACAATTCTAATTCATTTATTACAAATTAACTCTTTAATTCAGAATAAATAATTATTCCACAATAAGGGTAAGCCCCCTTAGCGATTAGTTGACTTTCCAAATAATATAGATTTCAACATTTGATCGTAAAAGAACCTTTCAACAAATAGTTACCGTACAATTCAATCCTTCTACCATACAATGTCTCAATCAAATATAAGATACAGAATTTCTGTCAAGTCTTATTTATTTGATTATATGCATTTCAATTCACAAATACACAACTCTAGTTAATGTAAATTAGAAACTTCTTTCTAATTCCATTCAACCCTGGCTAGGGATTTCTGAGTTGTCACTTATTGAATCGCATAGGACATTCTTTCCCTTTACTGGAAGTGGTAGATCCTTTGTTGATCATTCACCTATCTCTATGTGTACCTTATTATACCCAAGCATATCTTTTGATATACCAATAGGTCTTAAGGAATATGTCAAAGTATAACTTAGTACACACAAGATACTATGATGATCTCAAGTCCAAGGATCACTTGTACGACTATCACATAAGGAACTCCTATTGACAGACAAGTAAAATTCCATTAGGTGTTCCTTGAGCGAGTCACGTTCAGTAAACTTATTCTCTAATAAGCACCTACATACTTGTTTTAGTGTCTCTACACAAATAATTATGAGATCAATCATCCTCTTCATAAGAGCAAGCATAGTATGTACCAATCTATCTGGATCTACTAATCCCCTTTTTAGTGATCCAACGATTAGGAACAATTTTAGTTTTGAGCTATCTTGAATTTAGATCTCATTAGCATGATCCTCATCTTGGTTCTAAAAGCATTACTCAAAAACTATGGGTTTATCCATTTGATTAATTCAAGAAATTAATCATGATTAAAGACATGCCTTGATTCTTTTATTAATAAATGAACTAGATTACAAAGTATATGCTTATCACATCAAATGTGATTGGCTTGAGGGCATACTACTTTCACTATGTGTATGCATAACATTTTATTTTTGTGTTTTGTACCTGATATTAGATACGAGGTTACTCCCCTATAGTGAAGGAGTGTTCATACCAGTCCAAGAATCCGCACCTCCAATGGTTTGGATAGCTTTTAAAATATTTAATATAAATGTCTAGCCGAACAATGGCTTAGATCTAACTTTGAATTGTTCTTTAACCAATAGAACTTAAATAAGGTACAAGTAAAAGACTGTACAAGCTCAAATGCACTAAGTGCGAATAACAATAATATCAATGTGGACTAATTGTAAAGTAATTAAACCACTCAAATAATGCTTGGAATTACAGTTTAAACATAAATAAATAATTTGCTCAATGAAATGAGTTTAGAGATAACGAACTTGCCTATTTCACGACGTACTATTAATTAAGATTAATTAGACTCCCTTTGAAAAACCTAACATTAACAACGTCAGTCTAACAATTAGTACAACACATAGGGATTCATGTTAAGTCTTAGTTAAGTAACCACTTAAGCACATTAACTCCCTAATCAATAACACATAATTTCTAAGACAATATTAATACATTTGAATAACTCTCTAATTGCTTATTAGAATTATTAATCATTTAATAACACTTTAATTAATTCCTAATATTATTAATCGTTTAATAATATTTTAAATGTTTACTAATATTATTAATCATTTAATAATATTTTAAGTGTTGGTGTATTCTTTAATTATTATTTAATATGTAATTAAATAATAATAAATTAACTAATTGATTTACTCATTATAAATAAAATAATGAATAATTACCTCATTTAACCTTAATATACTTTAAGCATTATTTAATATTAATTAAATAATGATTAATAAATTGATTAACTTTACCTATTATTTAGCATTAATTAAATAATAAATAATTAAATTATTGACTTTAATATCCTTTAATTATTATTTAATATTAAATAATAATTAATTATTTTTTAAAACTTACTTATTATTTAATATTAATTAAATAATAAATAATTAGTTTACTAACTTTAATATCTTTTTGATTATTATTTAATATACTTTACTTTAATTAGTATAATAAATACTTAATTAACTTTAATGTCCTTTAATTATTATTTAATATTGAATAAATAATAATTAATTAATTCTTTAACTTTACTTATTATTTAATATTAATTAAATAATAAACAATTACTTTATTAACTTAAATACACACTAATAAATAGCTAAATGATAATGAATTACCCAATTTTCTCCACATATTATTTTATCTCACTTAAATAATATGTCAAGATTTCATATATCATTTTTCTGTAATTAATAATAATAATTCTATAATTATCATTAATTTAGTAAGCTTTAATCCACCGTTAATTCTAATAAATACCAAATGACATAAAATTTCAGATTTAAATTTTTTATAATATTCTTTATAAAATTACAAACATTTTGTCTTTTGGAATCATCCCAAGAACCGGCCTAAAAATGCCCGAACTGGCCCCACCTAGTTAATTGAAAAACTAAAAAAAACTTGAACAGGTCGGTTTTTTTTTTAAAAATAGGCAAAATGTTTTGGCTAGTTTTCAGACTTGGGGTCTCTGGCGAAAACTTGAATAAAATGAAATCTACCAGTTTAATTGAGGTCATATCGATGGATTCTTATCTTCCCGAACTATGTGATTCATATATCAAACATCAAATTTGAATTTGTTTTGGTTACTGAAAATTACTCCAAAATGGACTGTTATGCACAATCCTAAAATCAGTGGGGTGTTTTGGTAAAAAATCCATATCTTTCGCATTTTAAATCGAATTTTAGTCATTCAACTTGGAGACTTTCGTATTTCATGGATCTATCACCCAAAATTGACGGATCATGAATCCGACATACGGATCATGAACAATAATTACGATAAGGGGTTGTCATGCATTAAGTGAAATCGTTTTCGTCGGTAAAAATTTATTCAACGAGTTTGATGAAGTTTTTCAACATAAACACATATAAAAACCCATGTCAAACCCATGTAACCCTAGATCTACCAATATAACATGGATCTATTCATTTAGACTTTGAAAATTAGTTTTCTACCATATAATCACATAATATACCAAGAGAAGTATTAAACTAGGGTTTTGAACGATTTTATACCTCTTGCTCCTAATAGCTTGTTTCCGTTGCTTTCCAAAGTAGTTGATGAAGGTTGATGACATCCACTAGGCTCCTCCTAGTTGCCGAGACCTTCCCCCTTAAGTCCTCTTGGTATTTTATTTGGTTATCTAAGAACTTCTAAGTGTTCTTACTTCTCTCTCTAACCTTCTCTAGCTTATCTCTTTTGCTCTCCAAGTTCTCTCTAACTCTTGGTGAAAATGAATGACTAATGGATGACAGAAGGAAATGCTAGAGAGTTTAGAGTGTTGGATGATATGTATGCTTACAAAATTTGTAAGGATACACATCAACTACAACACCCAATGCGATAGGCCTACTAGCTCTTGACTTCCCAACCATCTTGAGCATTGAACCCCCCCCCCCCCCCCCATTGGGAGCCTCCCAAAGATGCAAAAATTAGCCCCCTCTTCCCCATGATTTTTGCTTTTCTTTTAATGTTTTAATTGGTCATATATACATATATATATACATATCAACCAACTTGTATGCTTTGACCAATTTTGACTTGTGTTGGGCTATTGTTTGGGCTATTGAATTTCAATTCTTGGGCTAACAATTAAATTCACTTGGGCTCCCAATTAAATTCATTTGGGCTTCCATCATTAATTTCATGGGTTAGTAAATTAATTCCAATAAGTTAGGCAAAAATTGTTACCATTAAACATATAATGTTAATTAGTGGTCAAAATTAACCCTAGCATGTTTAATTGTTATCACTCCATAGATTATGGTTTATTGGTATCAAATGACCTACTTGGATTAATTAATTTATCCAATTAGACTTTCATTTAAAATTTATTCGATCTACCATACATCGATTTAATTATAAACCCTAACGCTTTTAATTATGTCATCGGTTTAGGGTTTCGATCTTATTGTTATCGATATTATTATTTCTAGATTAGTGACTTGGTTTAACAATTTCACCGAGTGAGCTTCCCTTTAATTCCAACCTCATACACATTGATATGATTATTCATGAATGCACAATAAATAAAATAAAATTTTAATTTCATTTCATTGATTAATACGTCATCAATTACAATTGAAATAGGTCATAATATTTGCGGTCATTACATCCTCCCCCGCTTATAAGAATTCCGTCATCGGAATTACAAACATAAGGTTACCCGAAAAGATTAGGATAATTCATTCTCATATTTTCTTTCAATTCCCACGTGGCCTCCTCGGCACTGTGATTCCTCCATAAAATCTTAACAGAGTGTATGACCTTATTTCGTAGCGTCTGCTCCTCCCTATATAAAATTTGGATAGGAATTTCTTCGTATGTTAGATCCTTCTCCACCTGGATCGGTTCGTAAGATATTACATACTTGTAGTCCGGTCTATATGGCCGCAACACTGAAACATGAAACACGTTGTGAATGTGCTCCAGTTCAGGAGGTAAAGCTACCTTGTACGCCACTTCGCCTACTCGCTTAAGTGAAAGTAGTATGCCCTCAAGCCAATCACATTTGATGTGATAAGCATATACTTTGTAATCTTATTCATTTATTAATAAAAAGAATCAAGACATTTCTTTATTCATGATTAATTACTTGAATTAATCAAATAGATAAACCCATAGTTTTCGAGCAATACTTTTAGAACCATGATGAGGATCATGCTAATGAGATCTAAATTCAAGATAGCTCAAAACTAAAATTGTTCATAATCGTTGGATTACTAAAATGAGGATTAGTAAATCCGGATAGATTAATACATACTATGTTTGCTCTTATGAAGAGAATGATTGATCTCATAATCATTTGTGTAGAGACACTAAAGCAAGTATGTAGGTGCTTATTAGAGAATAAGTTCACTGAACGTGACTCGCTCAAGGAACACCTAATGGAGTCTTACTTGCCTGTCAATAGGAGTTCCTTTTGTGATAGTAGTACAAGTGATCCTTGGACTTGAAATCATCATAGTATCTTGTGTATGATGAATTATATTTTGACATATTCCTTAAAACCTTTAGGGTGTATCAAAGGGTATGATTGGATATAATAAGTCATACATGGAGATAGGTGAATGATCAACAAATAATCTACCACTTCTAGTAAAAGAAGGGAATGCCTTATGCGATTCGATAAATGACAACTCAGTAGTCCTTGGCCAAGGCAGAATGGAAATTAGAAAGTAGTTTCTAATTTACATTAATTAGAGTTATTCATTTAAGGATCGAAATGCATATAATCAAATAAAATAAGACTTGACAGTAATACCATGTCTTATATTTGATTGGGACATTGTGAGGTAGAAGGATTGAATTGTACGGTAACTATTCGCTGAATAGGTTCTTTTTTGATTAAATGTTGAAATCTATATTATCTGAAAAGTCGTTAATCGCTAAGGGGGCTTACCCTTATTATGGAACAAATATTTTTTATTTAAATGAATTAAATAGTTTAATTTATTTATATAAATAAGATTAGAATAGTTCTAATTAATTGATTCTATAACCGGTTTAATATGGAGAACCTAAAGGGTCACACCGAAAAAGAAAAATAATTATTTAAGAAGTAAATGGCATAATTGTAATAATAAATTAAGTATATTTAATTTATACTATGTGGATAGAATAAATTAAATAGCTTAATATTTATTATTTTGTATTTTGGAAATACTAATTATAAATTAATAAGAGGAGTCTTATTATTATTATTACTATTATCATTATTATTTAGTTCCTAAATGGTTTTGGAATTAATTAATAAGAGTACTCTCATAATTAATAATTAAGTTCCTAAATAGTTTAGGAATTATAATTATTATATTAAATCAATTAAGTTCCTAATTAGATTAGGAGTTTAATTAAAAACCCTATTCCTAAAGGTGTTAGGAGGGTTTACTAATTCTATAAATAAGAGAAGTCTTATTATGGATTAAGGTTATACACATACACTTCCATAAGTTTTTGGGAGAGTACTCACATATTCTCTAGAGAGAGAAAACTAGGGTTTTCCACCACCCACTTCTTGAATTATTATTATTCCTTGGTGGATCACCTCTAGAGGCCAAACACTTGGGTGACTAACATTGATCATTGGAATCCAATCGGTGAAATTCAAGGAGAACGTGAATGATTTGGAGGTGAACTTATACCCGTTGAAGCTTTAAATTCTACAAGGGTATATCTCTTCTTTTTTATTAATTAATAGTTGCGCATAAAGGTCGATCCTGGATTATAGTTTGTAAATTTTAAATTTGATTTTACCATGCTTCCGCTATTTTATGCAATTTGATTGTGTGTCTATGAATATTACAAACCAACATTTAGTATTCAAAAGGTCCTACGAATCTCGGACTCGGTTTTCCTTTCTTGCCAAACCTAATCTTCTATTTCCAGGGAGATACCTTCAAAAATACAAAGCTACCCATGTTGAAATCCCACTTTTGGCGATGCAAATCTGCGTACTTCTTCTGACAATCTTGAGCTGCTACCAGTCAATTTCTAATCAGCTGTACTGTGTCTACAGTCTGCTGCACCATTTCAGGTCCAAGCTGTGACACCCCCAAATCTGGGCCCACACAGCCCAAACTTGAGTTGTCAAAAGACTACAACAAAATTATTACAAAGTAGAACAACGTTCAACAATACAGTGTATAATAATACACAACTAAGTCTTCACTATTATTATCACACTATTTTATAACGCGTGAAAACTATGACAGCTATCCCTCGGACTCTCACTCTATTCCCCGACTAGACCCAGCTACGTTCCCATCTCCTATTGAAAAACAATGGAACAAAAGAAATGGTGAGCTCAAATAGCCCAGTAAAGAATATCATGACTAAGATAATGACGAATAAATTATCATTAGTCTTCAACAGTTGAGTTCTTGATAGAATACAATAGACTATAAGGTTTATATCAAAAACTGCAGTTAAATTCTTGAACAATGTTCAGATCAATAATAGCAGCGGAATGAGCAATCTATTAGAAGAATAATGCAGACTATAATGTCCACTCGGTTCTCTTTTTAGGAAAAACATCATCAACTTTTATGATCTGAAATATCATTAGTTAAGATAATACAATTTCACAGTTCCTGATCATAATCATGCAGATCAACAGTTCATCTTTGCACTACGGGCCAAAGACATTCAATATAACACCAACGGTCATGATTATACCAGATTCAGCCTTTGGTCATAATCATACTAAACAACAGTTCATCTTTGCACTACGAGCCAAAGAGAACATTCACCACGTGCCATAAAAGACACCGAACAGATGTATCGCCTTTAACCAATTATATCGCCTTTAACTTATCATTTGTTCAACAATTATATCGCATCTGTGCCCCCCGACCACAGATATTCACAACAACTTGATTTTGGATGATTATAATGATATAAATGATGAACAGAAGAAACAGGATAAACAATAAGTATCAGAAGTTTACTTTGTACAGATTCAAATAATGTCCAAATTGTCAACATGATGTGGAGTGAAATTTAAAAATGATATTCAAGATCCACAGTTCAGAATAACGGTTACAGTTCAATAGAAAGGTTCACGTAAATAGGATGGTTCAATTGAAATGATGAAGTGTAACTATTATGGAACATATAATATTTTCAGGAATTATAGAAGCAATAGTTCCATAATAAGTTTCGACTTAGGTGTATGAAAGAAAATAGTATCCCTTACCGTAGCAGGTTTGATTAACAAAAGGTGAAGGAAATTAATATCCCTTACCATAGTAAGTTTGAATAATGGAAGATGAAAAAGATGGTATCCCTTATGAGTATAAAGTAAAATAATATAACTTACGAATATGAAAGAAAATGATATTACAAACGAATATGGAATAAAAGTGTCATGTGATAATTCGTCTAAACAAATTATTTCCACAAGAGATAAATAAGAAATGAATACAAAGAGTAATTCACCAAACATGCGGTAATCCGCGTAGTCAGGTTATTCTCAGAGATTAATAAGGAATGAATAAGAAAGGTTATTCACCAACAGGCGGTAATCCGCACCGTAAGGTTATTCCCACAATTTAATAAAAATTGAATACGAAGAGTTATTCACCAAACAGGCGGTAATCCGCGCAGTAAGGTTATTCTCAGAGATTAATAAGGAATGAATACGAAAAGTTATTCACCAACAGGCGGTAATCCGCGCTGTAAGGTTATTCCCACAATTTAATAAAAATTGAATACGAAGAGTTTTTCACCAAACAGGCGGTAATCTGCGTAGTAAGGTTATTCTCATAGATTAATAAGGAATGAATACGAAAGGTTATTCACCAACATGCGGTAATCCACACCGTAAGGTTATTCCCATAAATTAATACATGGAAATAAATGGCATATCTTATGAGTAAGAAAGAAACGATATTATTTTCGAGAATCAAATAATGATAATCCCTTACCGTAGTAAGTTTAAATAATAGAATATGAAAGAAGATGATATTCCTTACCTTAACACGTGACTGGATATTGATTTAAATGAGGTTGATTAACTTGAACAGTACTCGTACACTTATGAATCTTCACAAATACTCAAGATGACTTAAGCACACTTAGAGAGAACTTACACAAGAAGTATTTAGAGAGTGAAAGAAAGAACAAGTAAGGAAGTTTATGAAAAATCCTTAAGTTAAGGCCTCTATTTATAGTCAAAAATCTTATCATAACCAAGATTTCCTAATTTAATCCAAATCGTTCATTTCAAGATAATGTTTAATCCATACCATTCATTTCATCTTTTAAGATTTTTTTAATCTAAACCATTCATTTAAAGATCATCTTTTAATCTACATCATCCATTTCAAATTCTTTATTATCTTTAATCTATACCATTCGTTTCATCTTTTAAGATTTCCTTAATCTAAACCATTCATTTAAAGATCATCTTTTAATCTACACCATCCATTTCAAATTCTATATTATCTTTAATCTATACCATTCATTTTATATCACTTAAATTTATATTATAAACAAATAACTTTATCAATTCAATTATTCAACAATAATTCACACTTATTCATTATTATGACTAATTGTTATAGATACAGTGTAGTTGGCTCTCTGAGTTAGATATCAAGTCAATTAATTAATGAAATACAACTGTTTAAATAACACCATAATAGAGATAACAATAATGCAGAAAATATGTAAAAGAAAGAATACGTTACTGTGTCATGACAATTATTGATTCAATAATGTGAATTACTGTGCATATGTTACTGTGACAATTATCAGTTTAATAATATGAATTATTGTGCATGTGATAATAAAGTCAAATATTGTACGATAACCACTTTATCAGTTTAATAATACGAAACATTGTGCAATGCCGTGTGCTACTGTGCAATACCGTGTGCTACTGTGTAATACCGTATGTTACTGTGCAATACCGTATGTTACTTGTAATACCGTATATTACTATTCTTTTACCACCGGATATTTTAACAATTAAAAGTGACAGTACCATTGACCATTTAAAAATTATTTATGTCATTTTCTATATCCGACAATTATTCTTTGTGGGGTCCACCAATGATTGGTTCGTATGATGCCGTCGTACGAATATTCCCCGACAGAACGAATATTCCCCGACCAAACAAATATTGTCCGACATAATATAATTTGCACATAACATCCTTAACTTCTAACTTTATCAATTTAACCACTTACTGTTTCAGAAAAAAAAATATATGAAGAAAAATTAAATTTTGTATTTCATAAAATTCGGGGTCTTACACAAGCAGTCTTCGCTCACCAACCTCGTCTCAACACAATGGTGTTCTACATTTTCTTCCATAAAGCACTTTGTATGGTGGCATACCAATACTAGCGTGATAGCTATTGTTGTAAGCGAACTCTACCAATGACAAATGATCGTCCCAACTGCCCTTTAAGTCCATCACGACCGCTCAGAGCATATCCTCTAGAGTCTGAATTGTTCACTCGCTCTGGCCGTCAGTTTGAAGATGGTACGATGTGCTTAACCTCAATTGTGTTCCCATCCTTGCCTGTAGACTTCTCCAAAAATTTGACGTGAAGCGCGAATCTCTGTCGGACACAATCGATACCGACACTCCATGTCGCGACACTATCTCTTTGACATAAAGCTTCGACAACTGCTCCAAATTATACCGTATCCTGATAGGTAGAAAATGGGCTGACTTAGTTAAATGGTCCACTATTACCCAGATGACGTCTAAACTTTTATGTGTTAATGGAAAACCCACCACAAAATCCATCGTGATGTGCTCCCACTTCCACTTCGGAATCTCTAGTGGTTGAAGCAGTCCGCTTGATCGCTGATGCTCTGCTTTAACCCGCTAGCATATCAGACATCGGCTGACGCGCTCTGCCACTTCTTTCTTCACGTTCGGCCACCAAAAGTACTGACGTAGATCCTGATACATTTTTGTACTTTCGGGATGTACTGAGTATCTTGTATTGTGAGCTTCCTGAAGAATCTCTTCCCTTAATTCTAGATCTAACGGTACCCAGACTCTTCCTTCAAACCTCAGCAATCTATTGCTATCAATCTTGTACTTAAGTTCCTCGCCTTCAGCAATTCGCTTTTTAATAATATCACAAACTTCGTCCTTTTCCTGAGCCTCCTTGATTTTGTCTAATAAGGTCGGGCTCACTGTCACAGCAAATAGCTTCTCGTCTGCCTCCATCGAATACTTGATCTCCAACTCCAAACGTTTGAAATCTCTCACCAACTCTTTTTGAGTTGTCAGCGTCATCAATTGATCCCTGTCTTTTCTGCTCAAGGCATCTGCTACTACATTGGCCTTGCCTGGATGGTACAAAATTTTACAATCGTAGTCCTTGATCAATTCTAACCATCGGCGCTGCCTCATGTTTAGCTCCTTCTGAGTGAAGATATATTTTAGACTTTTATGGTCTGTATATATCTTGCACTTCTCACCATATAGGTAATGCCTCCAAATCTTTAAAGCGAAGACTACCGCTGCTAATTCCAGGTCATAAGTCGGGTAACCCTTTTCATAGTCTTTTTGTTGACGTGACGCGTACGTAATGACCTTGCCGTGCTGCATCAGCACACAACCATGACCCTTGTGTGACGCATCACTATACACTACAAAACCACAAGTATCGTCTGGCAAAGCCAACACCAGTGCTTGACTCAATCTCTTCTTCAGCTCCATAAAACTTTCCTCACATTTCTCCGACCCAACAAATTTCACCGTTTTTTGGGTAAGATTGGTCAACGGCGATACTATCGTTGAAAAATCTTGTATGAGTCTCCGAAAGTATCCCGCTAACCCTAAGAAACTCATAATCTCAGTCGGTGTCTTCGGCTATTCCCAATTGATAACTGCCTCTATCTTCGCTGGATCTACTGAAACACCATCTTTGTCTATAACATAACCACGAAACTGCACCCTCCATAACCAAAATTCACACTTCAAAAACTTGACGTACAACTTCTCCCTTCTCAAAACCTCCAATGCGATCCATAAGTGTTATGCATGCTCCTCCTCTGTCTTTGAATACACCAAGATGTCATCGATGAATACGACCACGAACTTGTCCAAGTACTGCTTGAACACTCTGTTCATCATATCCATGAATGCTGCTGGTTCATTCGTCAGTCCAAATGACATCACCAAAAATTCGAAATGACCATAACGAGTTCTGAATGCCGTCTTCGGGATATCCTCCTCCCTCACCTTCAGTTGATGATAACCCATCCTCAAATCTATCTTCGAAAAGTATTTCCCTCCCTTAAGTTGATCAAATAGATCGTCTATTCTGGGCAACGGATACTTATTCTTAATGGTGATCTTGTTCAACTCCCGGTAATCAATACAAAGCCTCATCGAACCATCCTTCTTCTTTACAAACAGAACCGGCGTTCCCCACGGTGACACGCTTGGTCTGATGTAACCTTTATCTAGCAGTTCTTACAACTGAACCATCAATTCTTTCATTTCCACCGGTGCCATACGGTACGATGCCTTCGATATCAGTGTGGTTCCCAGTACCAAATCAATAGCAAACTCCATTTCTCTGTCCGGCAGTAACTCCACTTCATCTGGGAAAACATCAGCGAATTCCCGTACAACAGGTATCTGACTCAGTTCACCCTCGACTTGTCAAGTATCAACCGCATGAGCCAAATAACCTACGCATTCTTTCCTAAGCAACTTTCGGGCTTGCATCATAGTCAGACAACTTGATTGTCTCGGCGATTTCCTACCGTAAAATATAACTTTTGACTTATTCGGAGTCTTTAGGTGCATACACTTCTTCTTATAGTCAATAACTGCTCCGTGACTCGATAGCCAATCCATCCCTAGGATTACATCGAACTCCCCCAGACGAATCGGTATCAATCTACATTAAGTCTAAACCTTCACAATTCATCACAATAGTTCCTATGAATGTAGTCTACGGGAATGATTTCTTTATTTGCTACTTCTACGTTCATAGGGTGTTCTAACTTTTCTTTAGGTAAATCTAATCTCTTAGCAAAATCTTCAGAAAGAAATGAGCAGGTAATACCCGAATCAAACAATACATATGTATTAATATCATTGATCGAGATTGTGACGCCCCCAAACTCGGGTCTCAAATACCCGGATCCGGTCATCACGATCCAATAAACACATCCACCTCTAAACAACATACAATAACTAAATACAGAATAATAAACATATGTTGTTCATTCAAAAGGTGTTACTAGTCCCAAGATACAGTAACCTTACACAAAAGTACATAAATACCCTTAATAAAGTACTTAGGGTTTACATTACAAAACAAGTAATTTTAGCTAGATGAATAAACTAAAGACTGTCTCTTGAAGTCTATCACTTCATCTTTCCCTTACTCTTGTTCTTTTCAGAAGTCTCGGTTTTCATTGCAATAAGGTTCATGATATAGCAAGGGTGAGCAACAAGTTTAAATAACAACAAGAGACAATATATATCATGAATGAAAGGGAATAGCTGAAACAATTCAACAATATGAATAACATAAGCGAGAATAATGATTTGCTTTTAAAATCAAGATAGTTAAGTAGACTATGAACTATAAACTTCCACTGGAGTCAATAGTTGGTTGACCCAATGGTTACTACCAGAAATATATACTTGAGGGGATCAACTTCTCGTACAATATGTGTATGCATAACATTTAATTTCCGTGTTTTGTACCTGATATTAGATACTGTTGGTTTGTAATATTCATAGACGCAATCAAATTGCACAAAATAGCGGAAGCATGGTAAAATCAAATTTAAAAATTTACAAACCATAATCCAGGATCGACCTTTATGCGCAACTATTAATTAATAAAGAAAAAGTTAGAGATATACCCTTGTAGAACTCAAAGCTTCAACGGGTACAAGTTCACCTCCAAGTCCTTCATGATCTCCTTGAATTTCACCGATTGGATTCCAATGATCAACGTTAGCCACCCAAGTGTTTGGCCTCTAGAGGTGATCCACCAAGGAATAATAATAATTCAAGAAGTGGGTGATGGCAAACCCTAGTTTTTTCTCTCTCTAAAGAATATGCGAGTACTCTCCCATAAACTTATGGAAGTGTATGTGTGTAATCTTAATCCATAATAAGACTTTTCTTATTTATAGATTTAGTAAACCCTCCTAACACCTTTAGGAATAGGGTTTTTAATTAAACTCCTAATATAATTAGGAACTTAATTGATTTAATATAATAATTATAATTCCTAAACTATTTAGGAACTTAATTATTAATTATGAGAGTACTCTTATTAATTAATTCCTAAACCATTTAGGAACTAAATAATAATAATAATAATAATAATAAGACTCCTCTTATTAATTTATAATTAGTATTTCCAAAATACTAAATAATAAATATTAAGCTATTTAATTTATTCTATCCACATAGTATAAATTAAATATACTTAATTCATTATTACAATTATGCCATTTACTTCTTAAATAATTATTTTCCTTTTGCGACGTGACCCTTTAGGTTCTCCATATTAAACCGGTTATAGAATAAATTAATTAGAACTATTCTAATCTTATTTATATAAATAAATTAAACTATTTAATTCATTTAAATAAATAATATTTATTCCATAATAAGGGTAAGCCCCCTTAGCGATCAACGACTTTCCAGATAATATAGATTTCAACATTTAATCACAAAAGAACCTATTCAGCGAATAGTTACCGTACGATTCAATCCTTCTACCTCACAACGTCCCAATCAAATATAAGACATGATATAACTGTCATGTCTTATTTTATTTGATTATATGCATTTCTATCCTTAAATGAATGACTCTAATTAATGTAAATTAGAAACTAATTTCTAATTTTCATTCTGCCTTGGCCAAGGACTACTGAGTTGTCATTTATCGAATCGCATAGGACATTCCCTTCTTTTACTAGAAGTGGTAGATTCTTTGTTGATCACTCACCTATCTCCATGTATGACTTATTATATCCAATCATACCCTTTGATACACCCTAAAGGTTTTAAGGAATATGTCAAAATATAATTCATCATACACAAGATACGATGATGATCTCAAGTCCAAGGATCACTTGTATTACTATCACAAAAGGAACTCCTATTGACAGGCAAGTAAGACTCCATTAGGTGTTCCTTGAGCGAGTCACGTTCAGTGAACTTATTCTCTAATAAGCACCTACATACTTGTTTTAGTGTCTCTACACAAATGATTATGAGATCATGGTAAGCTGTCGCAAGCAACCAAAAATAAAATCTTACTTTGAAAAATATTAATGTAGTAGTGAAAGTAAGAGTCGAACCCACAGAGAGTGAATTGTTTTAATAAATCTAATGTTTTCAAAAATGTCTAATTAAATGGGGGGGTTTGGAATTAATTATTAACTAATTAAAATTCAAATAAACAAATAAAACTAAATAATAAATAATAAATATAAGAAAAATCAATTAAAACAAACTTCAGTTCCTTAGTTCAGTATCCCCTTCTTTTAATTAACAAATTAACCAAGTTATTCTTATCTTTTCCTTTAATTGAAATTAATAATCCTAGATAACCGACAATCGCCAAGCTACCCGAAATCCTCCTTAAATTATAAATCTAATGCAGCAATCGCTCACAAAAGACCCTAACTATCATACAACCTAGAACTATCAGTCTAGATTTAATATAACAGTTGCATTAAAAATTAGAGAATTAGATTATTCCAAGCAACAATCTCAACATCGCGGACCATTTAACTTGCCATCTTGATAATCATAATAATATTCAAAAGTTTGTCCACAATCAAATATTATTAATTGCTACTTATGATCAGATAAAATATCGTTTGCTTAATATTAAATCTTAATCCAGCATATGATAAATTATTGATTAATCTAACAAGCCTTTATCAAATTAATCAAGCAAATATCATAGAACAATTAAAACAGATTATCAAGAATAAATCTCATGCATTAAGGAATAAATAATAAAACTCAATTAAAACATTAATTAAAAATAAGGTTCAACATCCCTTTAGAACTGAAAATAAAAACTTAGCCTGACATTCTTCAAAATAATCTCCAATAGTTGAAAAGCTCTCTCCAAGAAAGTAGAAGAAAAAACTCCCAAAAGCTTACAATGAATAATGAGAGAGCTTGACCCTCTATTTATAGGCCTCTAATTTGTCCAAACCCTAATAGGATTTACAATTAAAAATAAAAGAAAAAGAAAAATAATTATTATCCTAACCCTAGTTGGAATTAAAATCCAATTTGGAATCAAAAAGTAGCAAAAATCTGAAATAATTCCGTTTTGGACAAATTCCGTGCAAGCCAAACAAGCCTCTACGCGCCGTTGACCCGGTCAAACGCGGAAACAGTTGTCCTTTTCTTTTCCTGCTGGCACGTGTAAGTCACGCGCCCGTCCCAAATTTGCATAGCCGCGCATTGCGCGGAGGGTTTCTTTCCCGGACGTCAAACGACGTCGTTTCAAGCTCCGCGTTCCTTTCTCTCCAACGAGCACATTGCGCGGAAATTCGGAGGAGTTATTTACGAAACTGCCACCGGTGCTGGTTAATTACGAAATCGCCATCAGACTTTTGCCAGATTTACATATTTGCCCCCAAGCTTTATTTTTCCTAGAAAATAAAATATAAAAATAAATAAAAATAATATAAAAATACTAAAAATCCTAAAAACACATAATAATAAATAAAACACCTAAAATACTATAAATACATTAAAACACATAAATAAAAAGAAATATAAAAATGCTATAAAATTACCTAAATTAACATAAATTAACTAAAATCCTATAATACCTATTAAAACCAAAATAAGCTAAATAATTAAACATTTAAGTACACAATAAATATAAAAACTAAGTATTAGGGCATAAAAATATCGTATAATTTAGTCCTATCAGATCAATCATCCTCTTCATAAGAGCAAGCATAGTATGTACTAATCTATCCGGATTCACTAATCCCCATTTTAGTGATCCCACGATTAGGAACAATTTTAGTTTTGAGCTATCTTGAATTTAGATCTCATTAGCATGATAATCATCATGATTCTAAAAGCATTGCTCAACAACTATGGGTTTATCACAATTAATATTATCTTATTAAATATGGATAAAGAAAATGCCTTTGTATAAATAAACTTTTATTAATAATTGAATAAGATTACAAAGTACATGCTACATCATATTAAATATGATTGGCTTGTGTGCATACTACTTTCAATCTCCCACTTGCACTAAAGCCAATCGCCATGGTATCTAATACCCATCTTCTCTAAGTGACGATCAAACTGCTTTTGAGTTAAAACTTTAGTAAATGGATCTGCTATGTTGTCAAGAGAGTCGACACGCTCCAAGGTGACATCTCCTCTTTCAATGATTTCTCTAATCAAATGAAAGTGCTGCAACATATGTTTGGATTTCAGATGAAACCTAGGTTCTTTGGCAAATTAAACTCCTTTAATACTAAGAACCATTATAAGTTCTGTAATGAACTTGTTGAACCAAACAATCACCTTTGCAGCTTCACTTATAGTTATTTACTATGTCGTTGTCACTAAATTAACAACTTCTTGCTGTTTGGAACCTTTCCAACTCACTGTAGCACCGTTCAAGGTAATCATATTACCTGAAATGGATATGCTGTTATCTTGATTAGTTTGAACAAACTTGAGTTTGTTAAGCCCTCTAGTTTGATATCGGATCCATCATTAGAAACTCTTTTCTAATATTCTTCTCCAGAAATGAACTGATATCTGCTTATCATGTATAAGCAATATCAGGTCAAGTACATATCATCCCGTATATGATAGATCCTATTGCTGAGGCATAAGGAGTCTTACTTATACGGTCTCTCTCTTCAGGTATCTTTGGGTCCTGCTTCTTCGAGAGATGTATTCCAGAACCCATCGGTATGAGCCATTTCTTGGAATCTTTCATGCTAAACTTCTTTAGCATATAATCAATGTACGTTCCTTGGGATAAGCCAAACTTCCTTTTAGATCTATCTCTATATATCTTTATCCCCAAAATATAGGATGTTTCTCCCAAGTCCTTCACGGAGAAGTGTTTAGACAACCACATCTTTACTGATTGTAGCATCGATATGTTATTCCTTATCAATATTATATCAACATATAATACTTGGAATGTCATAGTGCTCCCACTAACCTTTGTACACACTTGATTCATTATCGTCTTTGATATAATCAAACACTTTTGATTGTCTCATCAAAACGGATGTTCCATCTTTAAGAAATTTGCTCCAATTCATAATTGGATTATTGTAACTTACATACTTGATTTACTCCATCTATATGGAGACAAATTCTCTTGGTTGTATCATACATACATCATTTTGTATAATAAGCTACAGCTGCAAGTAAAATCCGAATTGATAAATGCATTTTCACTAGTGAAAAGTTTCATTATAGTCAACTCATTGACCTTATTTGAAATCTTTTACCACTAGTCAGGTCTTTTAGGTCTCCACCTTACCATATGCTTTAGTCTTTCTCCAAAGACCCATTTCGAATTTTATGATTATCAGTCATTTCTCTTGAGTATCTAATACTCATACCTCATCGTATGTAACTGGATCATCATCCACTATGATGCGTACCTCATCACCATCATCTATGATGAATCCATACCATTCAGGTATCTTCGGTACTAAACTAGATTTACGACTTGGTTGTGGTACAATAGGTTTATCTACTTATACAGATTCATTCACTTAATCTGTAGTGTTTTGTGGTTCTTGAACTTCTTCAAGATCTATTTTACTCCCACTAACCCTTTAAGGAAAAACTTCTTTTCTTATAAGGCAGCGTGTTTCAACAAACACCTTTTAGTTAGTCGGATTATAGAAGTGATACCCTAAACTTTCTTTAGGATATCCCACAAGTTTACACTTATCAGATCTTGTCTCAAGCTTATCACTGTCAAACCTTTTAACATAAGCTGGACAATCCAAATCTTAACATACTTAAGACTTGGTTTCCTCCCTATCCATGACTCATATGAAGTCTTGAGGAGGAAATAAGAAGGTATCTGATTTAGTAGATATACGATCATTTCTAAGGTATAACCCTAGAAGTATACTGGAAGATTGGTATAACTCATCATGGATCATCACCATGTCCATTATGCGAGAATACCATTTCGCTTGAGATGATCTAGAAACTTATTGCTTAAGTATTCCCTTCTCGATCTAATCGAAGAACTTTAATACTTTTGACCTTTAGTTTCTATACTTCACTTTTGAATTCTTTGAACGTTTCAAAAGATTTAGATTTGTATTTCATCAAATACATATATCAAAATCAAGAATTATCAGTGAAAGTAATGAATTAATACCCTCCTCTTGCATTTGTTGTCATAGGTCCCACACACGACTGTGTGTACCATCCCTAACAACTTTGTAACTCTCTCTCCATGTCCACTAAATGAAGATTTAGTCATATTGTTCATGATACAAGATTCACAAGTTGTATTTGATTCATAATCAAAATGCTCTAAAAGCTTATCTTTAAACAACTTGTTTTGTCTTATTTCATTAACATGACCGAGTTAACAGTATTGCATGAAGGTATGATTCATATCATCTCTTTGCCTTTAGTTTGTTCAATTTTGAAATATTTTCATGTAAGTCAAGCTTACAAAATCCATCAAGTAATCAACATAGTAACATCTTACTAACTAAATGGACTTGCCTGTAGGCAATGCTAAACTGCAAGTTCCTATGATTAATGCAGCAACCTTTTGCTCCATTCCCCACGCACAGGATTATTTATCTTTAGTTCAGTTTTCTACTTCTGCTTAGTCTCTGCAACGGTTTGCATATTCGAGACCACCAGCCAATATCTAATACCTAAGTAGAAACTTGACTTATAGAAAGTTCTACTTCATTATGAACAAATCTATATCTGTAGCTGAAGTTTCACTAAACTTCTTCTACTTAACTATTGCAACTCTCTTGCAGTTGTTCTTCCAGTGTCCCAGCTTATCGCAATGAAAGCAAACTCCTTTGCCCTCGGGATCACTTTTATTTATGTCATTTGTTTAGCCTTTCTTTTGCCTTCTATCTTTTCTGACTCATCAGAAACACCTTTGGCCATCTTCTTCAACTTAGAAGATTCATCTACTAGTAAGACTTGGTCTTTCTTGGAAGGAAAGTGACTCTCAACTTATTCAACATATTTAAACAAATCAGGTAAACTGACTTCAAGCTTATTAATGTTAAAGTTCACAACAATTTGTGAAAGGGAGTCAGCGAGTGACTGCAAGATCGAATCTTGACTCAACTCTCCATCTTTGACAAAACCTAGGTGTCCTAATTGATCAATCGGATTGATCATCTTTAGGATACGTGTCTTTACTGTAGTGCCATTGGTTATTATAGATTGGAAGAGCTCATTAGATATCTTATATCTAGTTGACCTACTTTGCTCACCAAACAACTATTGAATGTGCAACAATATAGTAGGTGCATCCATTTTCTCGTGTTGACGCTGTAACTAAATACTTATGGATGCGAGCATGATGCATTGAGCCATCTTTGCATCATCTTGCTATTTCTTAAAATAACAATATCTTCCTCATAGGCTTAGTCTGCGACGTTTGCAGGGATATACAAATTAAGGACATTTGCTAGTTTTTTTTTTAGCATTGAGAACTTTTCTCAAATTTGTTTAAACAATCCGAACGATTCAGTTCGATTAAATTATTAGCATCTAATATGCTATGCAGTGTTAGTGAATTAAACATAGCAATATTCTTTAAGTGAATTAATAACAACATTAACATGCATTCATTTTATTAATCACCAAGTTAATTAGGTCTTTATTTAAAATGGTGTCTCCCACTATTTTCATCAAACTATATTACCCTCTTTATATAGTTCGACAAATCTAGTTAAAGATTTGTTAGTGAGAATAAGGATCTTATTTCAAATGTATATAGCCTTGTGTGTGCACAACAAACTATATATAAATAAATAGGTAGACAACTTTTGTCAATTACATCAACATGTAACTCCTTGTATTTTGCCTCTTAGATTATTATGATCATGTGTGTGCACATCCAAATCAAAATTATCTAAGTTAAGTCAAACCTAGCAATTCTATATAAGTGAAGAGAAAAATACTGCCCTTGTGTGTGCACAACAAAACAGTAATGTTCAATTCCTTATAAGCATCAAATGTGATAAAACAACATCTCAAATGATCGATATAAGTCTTGTGTGTGCACAACAAACGTATATTGATTATTTGATACTCTATTGTTTTATCATGCTAGAAGACAACGTTCGATATTCCAAATATCTTTGAACGTTACAACTTAATATTTTAGTAGTAGAATAAATAAATTAGAACAATTCTAATTTTATTTAATTGAATTAAACTCCTTTAATTCATGAATTAAACATTTTAATTCATTTTATAAATAATATTTATTCTACATCATGAGGGGTTTGTTAATATTAATTGTCTCATCTTATTTAGCGCGCATGCACATATATATATAAAATACACGTCATATTATTTAACATGCAAAGCATGTTTAGATAATATATAATATATATAATTAGCATGCACATATAGAATACTATATTCTACTTGGATTGATTATGGACTTTTATTCTAGTTTGGTTCACTAGAGCCACCAATTGAACCAAAAGGTCAAACCTAGGGTGCAAGAATAAATTAAATTAAATATAACTATTACATTTAAATTCGGGCTCCATTACAAACGGGTCTTCTTGCGCTCCTTGCTCTTTTGCTCCAATTCTTCAAAATAATTCTAACTAATCCTATTACAAAACTATTTACAATAAATAAGAAACCTTGATCAACAGTCAAGGGGAAGTACATAAGAGAGAGATAGAATTATACATAAGAAAAATTAGAAAAACGAGGTACGCAGACCCCATTTATAAAACTCAATCATTCATGCATCCATTTAGAATTAAATCCAATCACATTGGTCAAATAGTCCATAATCAATCCCATTTATTATCATATATATCAACATATATATCAATAAATAATATTCATCTCATAAATTAAATAAATCATTCCATATATGTATTGGTATCATTTAATGGGCAATTTAAAGTTACATGAAATCCAATTTCATGTTTAAAATAAACCTTTTATTTTAATTATAAAATTATTTAAAAATAAACTATTTATTTTTATTATTTTAAAATTACCCAAAATAAACTCTTTTATTTTGAAATTTTAAAATCTGCACAAAAATTACCAAACTGTTTGGGTAATTAATATATATATTATAAATATATCATATATATTAATAATATATATAATCGGTTAGCCATGGCCGAAACATTGCGGCAGAGACACATTAAATCTTGTCCCAAATTGTGTGTCGCATATAAAACCGAAAACCTGCTAGAATATAAATATATATATATAATCAATTCAGGCCATGCTAAACCAATTCCGTAATTAATACATATATATATAACCGGTTAACAATTCGGTAGCAGTGACACACAAATTGGGACAAGGCTGCTTTTATTTTGTTGGGTTTTCAAAAAACCGTGCATTGCTGCTATGTTGTTATATATATATATATATAATATTACTTGTGCTTTTGTTCCAAATCCAATTCGGAAAAAACAGTGTGTGTATATATATATATACACACACCCAAAACCGAAACAGTGCTGCGGGAATTGATATATATCATATATAAACCGAAATTTTTTTTGCTGCTTTGTTGCTTCAATTACACCAATTCCGTGCGGGCCCTTTTGGTCATTAACCCAAGCCAGCTTTTCGGTTTTTGTTAAAAAAAAAAAAACTGGCAGCTCCCTTTTCCGTTTTTATCAAAACCGAAACAGTGGATTTCGGTAAATAAAAATTAATAATTTTATATAATAAATTATGCCCAATAAATTATTTTAAAAACATACCCATACATATATGGAATCAAAACAATTAATAATTCGCATAAAGTTTGGCTCTGATGCCATTGTTGGTTTGTAATATTCATAGACGCAATCAAATTGCACAAAATAGCGGAAGCATGGTAAAATCAAATTTAAAAATTTACAAACTATAATTCAGGATCGACCTTTATGCGCAACTATTAATTAATAAAGAAAAAGTTAGAGATATACCCTTGTAGAACTCAAAGCTTCAACGGGTACAAGTTCACCTCCAAGTCCTTGAATTTCACCGATTGGATTCCAATGATCAACGTTAGCCACCCAAGTGTTTGGCCTCTAGAGGTGATCCACCAAGGAATAATAATAATTCAAGAAGTGGGTGATGGCAAACCCTAGTTTTCTCTCTCTCTAAAGAATATGTGAGTACTCTCCCATAAACTTATGGAAGTGTATGTGTGTAATCTTAATCCATAATAAGACTTCTCTTATTTATAGATTTAGTAAACCCTCCTAACACCTTTAGGAATAGGGTTTTTAATTAAACTCCTAATCTAATTAGGAACTTAATTGATTTAATATAATAATTATAATTCCTAAACTATTTAGGAACTTAATTATTAATTATGAGAGTACTCTTATTAATTAATTCCTAAACCATTTAGGAACTAAATAATAATAATAATAGTAATAATAATAATAAGACTCCTCTTATTAATTTATAATTAGTATTTCCAAAATACTAAATAATAAATATTAAGCTATTTAATTTATTCTATCCACATAGTATAAATTAAATATACTTAATTCATTATTACAATTATGCCATTTACTTCTTAAATAATTATTTTCCTCTTGCGGTGTGACCCTTTAGGTTCTCCATATTAAACCGGTTATAGAATAAATTAATTAGAACTATTCTAATCTTATTTATATAAATAAATTAAACTATTTAATTCATTTAAATAAATAATATTTATTCCATAATAAGGGTAAGCCCCCTTAGCGATCAACGACTTTCCAGATAATATAGATTTCAACATTTAATCACAAAAGAACCTATTCAGCGAATAGTTACCGTACCATTCAATCCTTCTACCTCACAACGTCCCAATCAAATATAAGACATGGTATAACTGTCAAGTCTTATTTTATTTGATTATATGCATTTCGATCCTTAAATGAATAACTCTAATTAATGTAAATTAGAAACTAATTTCTAATTTTCATTCTGTCTTGGCCAAGGACTACTGAGTTGTCATTTATCGAATCGCATAGGACATTCCCTTCTTTTACTAGAAGTGGTAGATTCTTTGTTGATCACTCACCTATCTCCATGTATGACTTATTATATCCAATCATACCATTTGATACACCCTAAAGGATTTAAGGAATATGTCAAAATATAATTCATCATACACAAGATACTATGATGATCTCAAGTCCAAGGATCACTTGTACTACTATCACAAAAGGAACTCCTATTGACAGGCAAGTAAGACTCCATTAAGTGTTCCTTGAGCGAGTCACGTTCAGTGAACTTATTCTCTAATAAGCACCTACATACTTGTTTTAGTGTCTCTACACAAATGATTATGAGATCAATCATCCTCTTCATAAGAGCAAGCATAGTATGTACTAATCTATCCGGATTCACTAATCCCCATTTTAGTGATCCCACAATTAGGAACAATTTTAGTTTTGAGCTATCTTGAATTTAGATCTCATTAGCATGATCATCATCATGATTCTAAAAGCATTGCTCAACAACTATGAGTTTATCACAATTAATATTATCTTATTAAATATGGATAAAGAAAATGCCTTTGTATAAATAAACTTTTATTAATAATTGAATAAGATTACAAAGTACATGCTACATCATATTAAATATGATTGGCTTGTGCGCATACTACTTTCAGATACAGGGTACTCCCCTATAATAGAGAGGTGTTCATAATAGTCCAAGAATCCGCATCTTCAATGATTTGGATAACTTTTAAAATCTTTAACATAAATGTCTAGCCGATCAGTGACTTAGACCTACTTTGAACAGTTCTTTAAACAATAGAACGTTAAATAAGGTACAAGTCAAAGACTGTACAAGATCAAGTGCACCAAGTGCGAATAACAACATCGATGTGGAATAATTGTAAAGTAATTAAACCACTCAAAGCATACTTGGAATTACAGTTCAAGCTTAAGTAAATAACTTGCTCAATGAAATGAGTTTAGAGATCAGGAACTACTCTGTCTGCTCAGCTACAACAAACCAGCTTTAATTAAATGGCTTTGAAAGACCTAACATTAATCAAGTCTGTCTAACAATTAGTACGGCGTATGCTGGCACGTTTGTACGCTTACTATGAACTTATCTAACAAATAAGTCTAACACATAATTCACATCATTTGACATGCTAACATTAACCCTATTGACGCGTACTCACACTTAGGTTAATGATTTAATAATGTAGGATTATTCATCCTAGGTATTAAACACTTAAGGAATCTTTAAACAATTTAATATAATTGTTTAATTGGTGAATATTAAATACTTTATATTTAATTAACTCTTTCTTTAATTAATTACTATTTTTATTAGTTAAATAGTAATTAATTAACTACCTTTAGTTATTATTTAATTATAAATAATAACTAATTAATCTTACTTAATAATTAGTTTATTTATTTTCATGCTTCTTAATTATTACATAAGATTAATTAGATAATAATTAATTATTTATCTTTATTATAATCTTATGTAATTATTATTTAATCTTAATTAAATAATAATTAATTAATTAATTAATTGACCTTACTTCTCTTTAATTAATAATTAATTACTTATATATCCTTATTTATTATTTAATATAAATAATAAATAATTAAATTATGAACTTGATTTATCTTTAATTATTATTTAAAAATTAAATAATAATTAATGACTTCTAAAATCTTATTATTTAATATAAATCAACTAACAATTAATTAAATAATTATCCTCACTTATTATTTAATTTAAAGAAATTAAATAATAGTTTATTAATTTTAATCCTCTTTAATTATTATTTAATGTCAATTAAATTAATAATTAATTGTTTATTTAATTTAATTATTATTTAATGTCAAATAATAATCAATTTATTTATCCTTATTTATTATTTAATATTTAATTAAATAATAAATAATTAATGAAATTTATATTTATGTAACTTAACCATAAATTTAGCTAACTAGATTAATATTTAAAATATTTGAATATTAATCATAATAAAAATATCACCCCAAATATCATTTTTGTATTATTATTATTTTTGCTATAATTTTAAATTATTTTTTTAAACATTTAAATTAATTAAAATTATACAAAATGGCAATCCTATAAATAATCTGAAAAACTGAACGGAGGGGCAATCTGGTAATTTTGCCAAATGTTTTGCTCCCGCGCGTAACGCGCGCTTTACAGAAACCACGGGCCCAAAACGGTGCTGTTTTGAAAGGTCGAAGACGGCTTCCGTGCATAACGTGTGGAGTAAAGTTTTTTTCTTACGCTAAACGACATCGTTTGGCACCGCGGTCTGTCAACAATACTGCTGACGCGCAATGCGCGGCCAACCACTTTTTTTTTTTTTTTTTTTCATCTTATGAGATTAGCTACAGTACCCGAAGATAATCCACTACAGTACTCAAAGGTACTGTAGCAAATTATCTATAGTACCCGAAGATACTCCACTTCAAGTAAGCTTTAACCCCTCAATAAAAATTCAAAAAATTACCCATCACTTAATATCAATTTATAACATGAAAATTTAAGTACCCGTGATTTAATTCCATATTTTTCATCAAAAATTATTATACCACATAAACTACTACAAATCATAACTTTTTATGTATAACTCCATTTTGAGTGATTAAAACTTTATTTTTCTCATGATTTAATGTTCTATAGTATTAGAACATTAAATCTAAATTTTATAGAAAAAAAATTGGTCATTATTTCAAGACCTGTTTACACACTACTAAACACATGTTTTTAGCATATAATTTATACCAAAATATAAACCAAGCATATTAAACTCAAGTATGACATAAATACAACTATTACACATTACTAACTATATTAACATGCTTATACTAATATGTTGGTTTATTTAATTTAAAAACAAAGCTAGATTTAAAATAACCATTACCTTGTTTTAGTGGCTATTTTTCTTTTTCTTCCAAAATAGGTGGTGCATGGTATGAACAATATTAGCTTCTCCTTCTTCCTCCTAAATCTCTCAAAAGTATTTTGCTCTCACTATAGCTTTCTCTTAAACTCTCTCTTGGACTTGGAAAAAAATGAAGTCTAATTATCTACAAATGTAAGTATACTTGGATAATAATAGATACACATAATATATCTAATAATCTAGACCATCATATGCTAACATAAATACTTGCACAAGGAATGGACTTAAGGACTAGAGTTGATGAAAAGAGGGATGGTGCAAGTACTACATAAAATCAATACAAGCAATTCCTAATTAAATAAATGAAAATAAAAAAATATCACAACACTCTCTCTTTTTCCCTTACACGGCGGACTTGGGATTCCTTGTCCCAAAATGATTGTCCATCAAACATGCTTTAATTTATTAAAAAAAACCATGCTACACATTTAATTCCCTAAATGATTTATTATTTGTACTACACTTAATACCCACTGGACTTATATTAAATAACTTGGATTATATTAGTCAAGTCCATTTAATTTATCATTGGACTATTTAATTATAACCCAAATAATTAGTTATTAATTTTTGTTACACATTAATTACTCAAACCATGATTAAATAAATAATTAGATTGACTACATAATTAAATACTTTAACCCATTAGTATTAAATTACTAAATAGACTAATAAATATTATTCTTAATATTTCACATTGTTTACATTAATTAGTAATCATATTAATTAATTTATAAAATTTAATTCACTCATTATATTCCATTTAATTGAATATTTAATTAATGGACAACTTATCAATTCATTTGATATTAAACTTTAGGGTTTGTTTATTAATTTAATTAACATATTAGTGATCATCTTTAATTAACTCTAGCAATTAATCACATAATCATTTAATCACATAATTAATTAATCACATAAAAAGATTTAAATAATCTCGTAAAACTAACTCGTTAGAAATTAAATTAATATTTTAATTAATAATGATGTGAAAATTCTAGGACATTACAGGGATGATACCTGACACCACGTCCTTGGAGTCAACTACATCATGTACAGTCATGTTAAAGATGTGCACTATGGGTCCGTTAGCCTGGCTAGCTGGCTGGCCCTCCAATATTCAGCCTGTTGTTGTTGTTGTTGTTGTTGTTGTTGTTGTTGCATCTGTTGCCACTTCCAGCGTCTCCCTTCTTCTTCGGGCAGTCCTTGGCATGGTGATCAGGTGCTCCATAGGAAAAACACCCTCCTTTCATTTTCTTCGGGTATTGTGGGGCCATGTGCCCGGCTGTCTGCAGCTATAGCAAACACTCTTGCCCTTCATGCATTCGCCCGTGTGATTCTTACCATAATTATTGTATCTGCCAACTTTCTTAGCCTCTCTTCCGGATTTGTTGCCTTCGGACGATTGGCTCTCATTCAACTTCCATTTATTGTGGTTGCTACCTCCGCTGCTCCCTGCCTTCTGCCTTTCATAACCTTTCTTTCTCTCCTGGTTGAATTTAGCCAGGGCCTCACTGCCACCCTTCGCAATGATTGCCCTTTCCAACAGTTTTACAAGACTTTTAATCTTTAATACCACCACAGAACGGTACACCCACAGCTTCAGTCCCAGCTCAAACCTCCGAGCCTTCCTAGCCTCAGTATCAACTTGATGAGTTGCAAACCTTGCCAACTCATTAAACTTGGCTGCATACTCGGCCACAGACATGTTTCCTTATTTTAACTCGAGGAATTACACCTCCATTTCTTGCTGCATGCTTTCTGAAAAGTAGTTTTCTAGAAACATTTCTTTAAAGCGTTCCTAGGTAATGACAGATTTTCCTGCACGACCCTTGTTGGCCTTCCACCAGTAGTTCGTCTCCCCCTTCATCATGAAGGTGGAAAAACTAGTCTTCTGTTCTTCGGCCACCTTAGCAACCTCAAATACTTTCTCCATTTCCTTTATCCAAGTCTGTGCCTCGATCGGGTTTAGAGTTCCCTTGAACTCCGGTGGTCCAACCAGTTTGAAATCTTTGAAATTTGCCAAGTGCGGCGCTGATTATGGTGCGGGTTGTACTACCACTGGTGGGGGTCTAGCTTGCATGGCTTCCGCTAGCATCTCTGTAAACATCCTCATAAGATTGGGTTGATCCCCAACCTCACTTTCTGACTCTGCGACACGTTGATTGCGTGGTCTACCTCTTGGCGGCATGATTCGCTAAAGAGCAAATCTTAGTCTTACGCTTATAATTCTACGCATTATGTTAGCCAAATTAACAATTAAAGTCCAAACTATATATTAAGCACATTTGATTTAAACAAAGAAATAACTGCATTTATATTCATATACCAATGTTTTCGTACAGACACAACAAATGACATACTTCTATAAACGCTCAATACACAAGTTGCCTAACATCAACTATCCTTCAATGAACAAAAAGTGAAGATTCACTATCATCTACCCTTCTAACAGAACAAAAGTTGAGGTCTAACTGACATCCTATGCATACATCAAAACATAAGGATTTACAACAGTTGAACCGTCCCTAATAGAAACAAAAGGTAGGACTCACAACTAATAGATATAAATAAGATAACAACAACAAATCACCGCCTGCAGCGGCGAACAACCCTACGTAAAACCTGCTGGGTCAACTCCTCCACTGTACGATGACGAATCCAGCGTCGGCTGTTACCCGCCTCCCTAGGGTACCTCATAACCCGATGCCTCAGTCGATCAAACAAAGTGGCAAGGGCATACTCCAAGGTGTCGATCCTAGTGGATCCAACTCTCCTAGTGGACCGGAGCCATACCTCCTGCATTTGCATCCTGTCAATTCTCTCCCTAACAAGCTCAACCCTAATGGTCTGAAGAACTGTCTGACTTGCCATCTCTTTAGCGTCAAATCTCTCCACCATCTGCCTCACCTGACTATTCTGGATCATAAGCTGTTGTACAGTAGGACCTATCTGCAGTGCAGCCTGCTCTAACTGCTGAACCTTAGTCTGTAGATCGGTCACATCCGTCTCTCTCTAGTATGCCTCATCCCTATACACATTTTCCATCTGCTGATGAATAACGTTATGCTCCTCCAGATGAGAAATATGGGCCTCCCGCTCCTCAACAATATGCTTTAGATCCTCATCACGACTGGCGTATTGTATGAGTAAATCAGTCTGAAAATGATGGTAGATAGGAGATCCCTCCGCGGGTACCTCCTTAGAAGCTCCCTTAACCTCCATCTCTATCTGGTCATAGCCTACAGGTGATACAGGTGCAACGGGTACATATCCTACCAAATGTTGGGTATCCACTGGTATGTCAATGAATACTTCGTCCTCTCGAGCTCCGCTCGTCTCGCCTATAGCCATCCTACAACACAACAGAAAAAACCAACATCAGTACAACTATAAAATATATTCATTGAAGAAATGAAATTATATTTCATTGGGTACGACTCGACTCGATGAATTCCCCAATTTATCCAAACCACATATGATAAATCTCCCCGATTTATCTCCTAACACTCAATACGAGTTTACTATTAAGGTTATAACCTAGGTTTCGCAATCCTAACGTTTATAACCTACAACTCTTATACCAACCTGTGATGCCCCCAAATTCGGGTCCTAATATTCGAATCCAATCATCACGATCTAATACAAACATCCACCACTAAACAACATACAATAACTAAACGCGGAATAATAAACATATGTTATTTATGCAAAATGTGTTACTAGTCCCAAGATACGGTAATCTTACAACAAAAGTACACCAATACCCTTAATAAAGTACTTAGGGTTTACATTACATAACAAGTAATTTAGCTAACTAAAAGGCTGCATCCTGAAGTCTATCACTTCATCTTTCCCTTACCCTTATCCTTCCCAGAAGTCTCGGGTTTCATTGCAATAAGGTTCATGATATAACAAGGGTGAGCAACTAGTTTGCTTAATAAGTTTAAATAAAAACAAGAGACAATATATCATGAATGAAAGGAATAGCTAAAATAATTCAACAATATGAATAACATAAGCAGGAATAATGACTTGCTTTTAGAATCAAGCTAGTCAAGTAGACTATGAACTATAAACTTCTACTGGAGTCAATAGCTAGTTGACCCAATGGTTACTACCAGAAATACGTACTTGAGGGGATCAGCCTCTTGTACACTATGTGTATGCATAACATTTAATTTTTGTGTTTTGTACCTAGATACGGGGTTACTCCCCTATAGTGAAGGGGTGTTCATATCAGTCCAAGAATCCTCACCTCTAATGGTTTGGATAGCTTTTAAAATATTTAACATAAATGTCTAGCCAAACAATGACTTAGATCTAACTTTGAATAGTTCTTTAACCAATAGAACTTAAATAAGGTATAAGTCAAAGACTGTACAAGCTCAAATGCACAAAGTGCGAATAACAATAATATCGATGTGGAATAATTATAAAGTAATTAAACCACTCAAAGCATGCTTGGAATTACAGTTCAAGCTTAAATAAATAACTTGTTCAATGAAATGAGTTTAGAGATAAGGAACATACTTGTTTCGCGACGTACTGCTAATTCAGATTAATTAGACTCCCTTTGAAAGACCTAACATTAACAACGTCGGTCTAATAATTAGTACAACATATAGGGATTCATGTTAAGTCTTAGTTAAGTTATCACTTAAGCACATTAACTCCCTAATCAATAACACATAATTTCTAAGACAATATTAATACATTTGGATAACTCTCTAATTGCTTATTAGAATTATTAATCACTTAATAACACTTTAATGAATTCCTAATATTATTAATCGTTTAAGAATATTTTAGGTGTTTACTAATATTATTAATCATTTAATAATATTTTAAGTGTTGGTGTATTCTTTAATTATTATTTAATATGTAATTAAATAATAATAAATTAACTAATTGATTTACTCATTATAAATTAAATAATGAATAATTACCTCATTTAACCTTAATATACTTTAATCATTATTTAATATTAATTAAATAATGATTAATAAATTGATTAACTTTACCTATTATTTAATATTCATTAAATAATAAATAATTAAATTATTGACTTTAATATCCTTTAATTATTATTTAATATTAAATAATAATTAATCATTTTTTTAACCTTACTTATTATTTAATATTAATTAAATAATAAATAATTAGTTTACTAACTTTAATATCTTTTGATTATTATTTAATATACTTTACTTTAATTAGTATAATAAATACTTAATTAACTTTAATGTCCTTTAATTATTATTTAATATTGAATAAATAATAATTAATTAATTCTTTAACTTTACTTATTATTTAATATTAATTAAATAATAAACAATTACTTTATTAACTTAAATACACACTAATAAATAGCTAAATGATAATGAATTACCCAATTTTCTCCACATATTATTTTATCTCACTTAAATAATATGTCAAGATTTCAAATATCATTTTTTTGTAATTAATAATAATCTTTTTGTAATTATCATTAATTTAGTAAGCTTTAATCCACCGTTAATTATAATAAATACCAAAAGGCATAAAATTTCAGATTAATTTTTTTTATAATATTCTTTATAAAATTATAAGCATTTTGTCTTTTGGAATCATTCCAAGAACCGGCCTAAAAAAGCCCGAACTGGCCCCACCTAGTTAATTGAAAAACCAAAAAAAAAAACTTGAACCAGTCGGTTTTTTTTGAAAAATAGGCAGAATGTTTTGGCTAGTTTTCAGACTTGGTGTCTCCGGCGAAAACTTGAATAAAATAAAATCTACAAGTCCGATTGAGGTCCATTAGATATCGATGGATTCATAACTTCCCGAAATACATGATTCATTTATCAAACATCAAATTTGGATTTGTTTTGGTTACTGAAAATAGCTCCAAACAGGACTGTTATGCACAGTCCTAAAGCCAGTGGGGTGTTTTGGTAGAAAATCTATATTTTTCGCATTTTAAATCGGATTTTAGTCATTCAACTTGAATACTCTTTGTATTTCATGGATATATCACCTAAAATTGACGGATCAAGAATCCGACTTTCGGATCATGAACAGTAATTTCGGTAAGGGGCTGTCATGCATTAGGTGAAATCGTTTTCGTCGGTAAAAATTTATTCAACGAGTTTGATGAAGTTTTTCAATATAAACACATATAAAAACCCATGTTAACCCATGTAACCCTAGATATACCAATCTAACATCAATATATTTATTTAGACTTTGAAAATTAGTTTTCTACCATAGAATCACATAATATACCAAGATAAGTATTAAACTAGGGTTTTAAGTGATTTTATACCTCTTGCTCCTAATAGCTTGTTTCTGTTGCTTTCCAAAGTAGTTGATGACATCCACTAGGCTCCTCCTAGTTGTCGAGACCTTCCCCCTTAAGCCCTCTTGGTATTTTATTTGGTTATCTCTTAAGAACTTCTAAGTGTTCTTACTTCTCTCTCTAACCTTCTCTAGCTTTTCTCTTTTGCTCTCCAAATTCTCTCTAACTCTTGGTGAAAATGAATGACTAATGGATGAGAGAAGGAAATGCTAGAGAGTTTAGAGTGTAGGATGATATGTATGCTTACAAAATTTGTAAGCATACACATCAACTACAACACCCAATGCCATAGGCCTATTAGCTCTTGACTTTCAAACCATCTTGAGCATTGCACCCCCCCTCCCCCTTGGGAGCCTCCCGAAGCTGCAGAAATCAACCCCCTCTTCCCCATAATTTTTTTCTTTTCTTTTAATGTTTTAATTGGTCATATATATATATATACATATATATATATCAACCAACTTGTATGCTTTGACCAATTTTGACTTGTGTTGGGCTATTGTTTGGGCTATTGAATTTCAATTCCTTGGGCTAACAATTAAATTCACTTGGGCTCCCAATTAAATTCATTTGGGCTTCCATCATTAATTTTATGGGTTAGTAAATTAATACCAATAAGTTAGGCATTAATTGTTACCATTAAACATATAATGTTAATTAGTGGTCAAAATTAACCCTAGTATGTTTAATTGTTATCACTCCATAGATTATGATTTATAGGTATCAAATGACCTACTTGGATTAATTAATTTATCCAATTAGACTCTCATTTAAAATTTATTCGATCTACCATACATCAGTTTAATTATAAACCCTAACGCTTTTAATTAGGTCATCGATTTAGGGTTTCAAACTTATTGTTATCGATATTATTATTTCTAAATTAGTCACTTGGTTTAACAATTTCACCGAGTGAGCTTCCCTTTAATTCCAACCTCATACACATTGATATGATTATTCATGAATGCACAATAAAATAAATTTTTAATTTCATTTCATTGATTAATACGTCATCAATTACAATTGAAATATGTCATAATATTTGCAGTCGTTACAATCACCACCTTCTTAAAAATACTAGGTTCATCCAGGACCTCCAAGTAAACTGACCTACCAAAGTTCTTCATTGGAGTAACAACCAATTTTAAAAGCACATTATCTACCATGTTACCATTTCCCTCAATTCCTTGAAGGGAACCAAAATCAAATCACCGCAGTAACATCTTTACCATAGCCAAATACTTTATCATCCTTGCCCCCCCCCAGGCCTTATACTCACGCTAGATCTATTTCATTACTAATTGTGAATCTCTAAAGATGAGTAGATGAAAAATATCAAGGCTTCGGGCCAACCTCAAACCAGTCAGGATGGCTTCATACTTAGTTTCATTGTTAGTAGCCCCGAATCAAAACTGGATAACATGCTGAACCTTAAACCTCTATGGACTAATCAAAATAACCCCAGCTCCACTTGCATCCAAAGTTGATGAACCATCCACCTATAAGGTCCAAAATGAAGACATCTGTTGCCCCTAGTTATCAGACCTACTCTAGAATCAGAATTTGTATTCGGATCCCCTTTAATAAACATGCATTCAACCATAAAGTCCGCTAATGCCTATTTTTTGATTTTTGTCCACGGTTGATAATCTAAGATGAATTGGCTCGACTTTATCGCCCAAGCAACCATCATGCCTGAAACATTTAGCTTATGGAACACCTTCTTTAATGGCTGATCAATATAGATTATAATCACCATCCCCTAGAAATAGTGCCAAAGTTTCCTACTAGCAATAATCAAGGCATAATCACATTTTTTCAAGTTCGGATACCTGTTTTTGCGACCCTTAATGCACAGCTCACAAATAAACTAGACGCTGCCTGCCACCCTCCTCTCAAACCAGCATCGCCCCAAAAGCCAATGAACTTATAGCTAAGTATAAATAAAGAGGTTTGAATAGAAGAGGTTTCTGCAATAAAGGAGTTGAAGATGGGTACCTTTTAATTCCCTGGAAGACATCTTCAAATTCTGAAATCCACTGAAAAGTCTTCTCATTCTTTGGACCCTTCAGAGTGTCAAAGAATGGAAGGCACCTCTCTGTCGACCTAGTTATGAAACGCAGAAGAGTTGTCACCCGACCAGTTAATCTTTGTACATTCTTAAAATATTGAGGTGACTTCATATCCAGGATTTCCCAAAGCTTCTCTGGATTAGCTTCAATTCCTCTTTTACTGATCAGATAACCCAAGAACTTCCCTGATTTTAAACCAAAAGTACAGTTCGTAGGATTAAGCCTTATATTTTCTGATGGTCTGAAAACACTCCTCCAAGTCCCGCAGATGATCATGTACAATAGTCCTTTTTACGATCATATAATGTACATAGAGCTCAATGTTCTTGCCGATCTGTCTACAGAAGACCTTATTCATCATTCTTTGGTAAGTTGCTCCAGCATTAATGAGTTTGAAGGGCATCCTCTTATAAGCATATATCACCCGATGGATAATGAATGACGTCTTCGGGATATCCTCCTTATCGAAATCTGATTACATCCCAAAAATGCATCAAGTAAGCTAAGAATCTCATGCCTCGACATTGCATTAATTAGCTGATAAATGTGAGAAAGTGGATAAAAGTCCTTCAAAAAAGCGTTGTTCAAATCTGTGTAGTCAATACAAACTAAGAATGATAATACAAAAGTGAGAACCTTGGTACAATCGCTTGTGTAGTGAAACTTGCATTATATAGAACCTCAACCCTTTGTCTATAAAGAGACAAAAACTTTAGTATATTTAGAAGACGCCACACCCATCTGTGGATTGTTGAATGATAAGTCAAGATTGATTCTCAAGAAAAACTAAGAACACTTACAAATTTTTAAAGAACCAAAAGATGAGAAAATTTTCACAAGTATATAATTAATCTCAAAAGTACATAATAATTTAATTTAATTTAATTTACTTATTTCTTGCTTATAACATTTTTAATTTAATTTACTTGAATTATTAATCCCATCCACATAACACATATAGGCACATAAGTGCACACAATAATTCCTTATTTTCACTAATAATAAAAGTACATATTTTTTCAGTTATTACATTCTATCTCCTTATAAAGATTTTGTCTTCTGAATTAGTACAAGGTTACACAAAAAGTTGGGGATAATCTCTCTTCATCCTATCTTCTAACTCTCACATAGCTTCATCGGCGTTGTGGTTTCGCCATATAACCTTAACCAAAGGTATTACCTTATTTCTTAATATTTGTTCTTTCGTATCCACTATTTGTACAAGGATTTCCTTGTATGTCATATCCTTCTCGAATTGAATAGGCTCATAGGATATCACGTGCTTATAATTTAGCTTGTATGGTCGTAACACTGAAACATGGAACACATTGTGGCTATACACCAGTTTAGGAGGTAGAGCTACCTCGTACTTCACTTCGCCTACTCGCTTTAATAACTCGAGCAGTCCTATGAACATTTGGTTTAATTTTCCTTCCTTTTCGAACATTATCTTCCATTTTCAAGGAGATACTTTCAAAAACACAAAACTATCGACTTCAAAATCTTGGCTTTAACGATGTAGATCTGCGTATTTCTTCTGTCGATCTTGAGCTACAACTAGTTGAGCTCTTATTACTCTTATGCCCTACACTGTTTATTGGACCAACCTTGGACCTAAAAGTCGACGTTCTCCTACCTCGTCCCAACACAAAGGCGTTCTACATTTTCTTCCATAGAGAGTTTTGTGTAGCGGCATGCCAATGCTCGCATGACATCTGTTATTATAAGCAAATTCGACAAGAGATAAGTGGTCGTCCCAACTTTCTTTGAAGTCCATTACACAGGCTCTGAGCATATCCTCTAAAGTATGAATAGTTCTTTCACTCTGTCCATTTGTTTGCGGATGGTATGCAGTACTCAGCCTTAGTTTTTTTCCCATTCGCTCTTGTAAGCTTCTCCAAAAGTCTGATGTGAAGCTCTAATTTTGATCAGATACAATCGATACCGACAGTCCATGTTATGAAATAATCTCTCTTATGTATAACTTTGTTAACTGTCCCAAATTAAATTTGACCTTGATTGGCAAGAAATGTACAGATTTTGTCAGTCTGTCCACGATTAACCCAATCATATTATAACCTTTCTGAGTAATTAGAAGTCTCACCACAAAATCCATCATAATGTGCTCTCATTTCTATTATGGTATCTCCAATAGTTGAAGCAGACCACTCGACCTCTGATGCTCTACTTTCACCTTTTGACAAGTAAGACACTTACTAAAGTACTCTGTGACTTTTTTCTTCATATTAAGCCACTAGATATATTGGCAACGGTCTAGGTACATTTTTTTGCTACCTGGGTGAACATAATACATGCAATTATGTGCCTTATGCAAAATTTTCTCGCTTAATTCGGATACTACTGACACCCATATTTGTTCTTCAAATTTCAAAATCTCATCTTTATCCATTTTGAATTTTTCTTCTTCATTCTCTTTTGTCTTTTCTTGATCTTCTCACATTCTTCATCTTTCTCCCGTGCTTCCTTTACTTTATATAACAACGATGGATAAGCCTCCATCATAAATAATTTCTCTTTCGACTCTTTCGGTACCTCCACCTTTAATTCTCTTATTAGCTCCTCATAAGCTGTCAATATCAATAATTTATCCATTTCTTTTATAGTTAGCGCATCTGCTACTACATTAGCCTTCATCGGGTGATAAAGGATTTTCAAACGTAATCCTTAATCAATTCCAACTATTTTCTTTGTCGCATGTTCAACTCCTTCTGTGTGAAGATATATTTTATACTTTTATGGTCTGTATATATCTCACATTTCTCCCCATAAAGATAATGCCTCCAAATTTTCAAAGCAAAAACTATAGTCGCTAACTCCAAATCGTGAGTAGGGTATCTCTTTTCATAATCCTTCAAATGACGTGACGCGTACGCAATGACCTTGTCATGCTGCATTAATAAACAACGAAGACTTCTGTGTGATGCATCACTGTACAATACTAAACCTCCTATATTGTCCGGTAAAAACAACACATGCGCCTCGCTCAACCTCTTCTTCAACTCCCTGAAACTTTCTTCATATTTTTTCGTCCATACAAACCTCACCGCCTTCTTAGTTAAATTGGTCAACGGGGTCGTTATATTGGAAAAATCTTTGATAAATCTTCAGTAGTACCCAACTAATCCTAAGAACTTCGCACTTCTGTTGGCGTCTTCGGCTGCTTCCAGTTAATCATCGTCTTTACCTTCGCAGGATCCACAAATACTCCATCTTTGTCAATTATATGTCCTAAAAATTGTACTCTCTCCAGCCTAAACTTACACTTCAAAAAACTTCGCATACAACTTCTCTCTTCTTAATGTCTCTAATACCACCCTCAGATGCTCCGCATGCTCCTCTTTGGTATTCAAATAGATCAGAATATCATTAATGAAAACTACCACAAACTTATCCAAATATAGCTTGAAAATTCGGTTCATCAAGTCCATAAAAGCTGCCGGTGCATTAGTCAAATCGAATGACATTACCAAAAACTCGTAATGCCCATATCGGGTTCTAAATGTCATCTCCAATATATCTTTTTTTCGTACTTTCAGCTGATGATAACTCTTTTTAAATCTATTTTTGAAAAACACATCGCTCCTTTCAATTGATCAAAAATATCGTCTATTCTCGGCAATGTGTATTTATTCTTGATTGTCACTTTGTTTAACTCTCGGTTGCCGATATAAAGTCTGAACGATCCATTCTTCTTCTTAACAAACAAAACTGATGCTCCTCATGGAGACATACTCGACTGAATATATCCCTTGTCTAGCAATTCTTGAAGTTGTATAATCGATTTCTTCATTTTTACCGGTGCTATGCAATATGGAGCCTTCAAAATCAGTGTGATCCTCGACACTAAATCTATTACGAATTCAATTTTCTTGTCTGGCGGAAGACCTGGTAAATTATCTGGAATTTCATCTTTGAAATTTTTGCACGACTGGTATACTATTCACTTTTATTCCCAGTTTTTGAGTATCTACAATATGGGCTAAATAGCCTACGCAACCTTTTCTCAATAACTTCTTGGTCTTCATCGTCGTAAGACAACATGAGTGTCTAAGCGATGTGCTACCATAAAAAATTACCTTAAACCGATTCAGGATCTGAAAATTGGGCCTCTAACGGGTCTGTCATTCCTTTGAATTCAGGCGGTCCCACTGCTTTTAAATCTTTAAAATTGGCTCTTGGAGCCACGGGGGGGGGGGGGGGGGGGTTAGGGTTATCAGTTCGAATTTTCTTTCTTGGAACACAACTTCCAATAAGTGTACTAACCTTTGCATCAGGTCTCTCTGACCTCCTTCGTTCTTTATGGATTCTTCTTGTGTAGGTTGTGCAAGTTGTCTACGTCTGGGTGGCATTTTCTGTTTAATAAAACTTAATATTATTACCTCATTATATTCTTTAAATATTTATTTGTACAACAACAATGGAAATAACACATTTTAATAAAGACGTTTATATTCATATGCCAATAGTCAGTACATCATATATGATCATCTTATAGCATACTGCTATAAATGTCACCATCTATCCCCTAATATAACAACAGGGTGGGGATTTACTAACATACTACCCCGTTACTAAATACAAAAGTGGGGGGCTATCCCATGTCTAAGTGTTTGGGATTACATCATATAACTTTCTAGAATACACAAAAGTAAAAATCATAATACAGTATATATATATATATATTACATCAAATAACTAGTCTATCAACACATGCCACGCTCCAACGTACTCTCATACTCGATCTGACCAATACGGATAACCAAATCTATTCTCATGGTATGGTGAGTCTGCCCCACCTCTGCTGGATAGTGATGAATATTGTCCATCCATCTCCCAAAATGCTGTGCTAAATGCATAACTCATCCTATTTATCTTCATCCTCTTACCTCTCACCTTCTCCTCAAGGTAACCCACTCTGTCATGTGCACCCCCCCCCCCCCCCACGTCTTCTCAAGCTGAATCCGCTCAGCTACCTCCTGCTCTAGCTAATCTCTAGTGGCCTCCTTCATAGCTTGAAAACTTTGCACCTAATACTCTACCTGCTCTAACTTTCCTACCAGCTCTACGTTCCCGGCCAACAAGTGATATACTATGGCCCATAACTAAATAGCGGTCTCCCATCGTCCATGCACCTCAGGATCTAGCTCATAAACCCTTCTTGTCACTCCTGAACCTCACCCTCGAGTTCTTGGATCCTATGCTCGTGCTACTATGATGCGATCTGCATACTCTCCTAACAGGTCATCCACAAAGGTGTGAAATATTGGTGATCCTCCATCTGACTCCTTAGCTGGATCTTTCTCTAGAACTGACTCCTCATTTGGCTCTGATTCCTCTATAATAAGCTCAACTACTAGGAGGGACTCTGGCACTACATGTATATCTCTCGGCTCATCTTCCATGACCTGGCTAGGGTCACCCATCTCTAGCATCCTACAACCACAAACACAAAGCAAATAACCTCTATTAATATCTTGAAATAAAATATAAATTCGTTGTATGGAATAAAAATATATTTCATGACTCTACAGACTTTCTATGACAAGTCTACTAACACGTAAACCTTTACATGAGTTTTATCTCCTTCTATTCTAACTCTCTTTTCTAATGTAATAGCCTAAGGATTCTCTTTCCTAAGATTTATAACCTACAACTTTGATATCTACATGTGATGCCCCCAAATTCAGATACATGTACCTTGAATCTAGTGCTTCACGATCCAATTCATAGATTATACCAAAAAAACTAAATACTGAATAATAAAAATATTTACATTGATAGAACAGAAATATTTGTGTCCCAAGTCTCGCAACCATTACTAATACACAACATAACTAAATCATAAGTCTTGATATAAATATCTAATAACATTATCTTAAAATTTAACAGAACAAAGCTACTCTATAGCCTTGCCTTGCCTTTTATCTTTTCCTGAAGCACTGCATTGCTCGGTCTTAACTATATCACTTAAGTTAAAGCAAGAATGAGTAACAAGTTTTGCTCAACAAGTAATAAGCCAACAAGAATAAATAATCATGCTCAATGTTTAATACTATTAGAATTATGGCAATTGAAGGCAGTTTATAAAGTGAATTGAATGAACTAAGGACAAATAGCTTTAATTATTTTAAGATTAGAACAATATCATCACTGAGTGGTCACTATGGACTATGAACGCATCGTGGGGTTAATAGTAATTTACTGAAAAACCTCCAAAATAAAACAAGTACATGAGATGATCAGCATCGTAGTACCCTATATTATGTATAACGTCTAGTCTCCGTGCGTTAGTCTCCGTGCGCGCACATGTCAGATTCCCCGACATATAGTAATTCCCCTTATCAGGATTTTTCATCTCAGTATACAAGAATTCACACTAAGACAATTATTTTCTTAAAAAAACATGAATAACTTTATGTCATTATTTGTCTAGCCGAATCAAATGGCATAGACATTCTTCTCGAACATTTACGTGTCAATTAAAACTTTTAATGTCCACCCGATAAAGTTCTAATAATCTGATAAAAGTATTTGAGTATGAATAACTCGGACTTTCAAGTTCAATAATTCAATATGAAATAAATTTTTGCATAGATATAAACATGGACAATTATTTCTGAATACGAGTTCTATTTCAATAATCATAGAATTTAAATTACTTGTACGAAACGATAAGGAATACAAGTTTAGGTACTTGCCTGGATCATCGATACTATTCAAATCTAACTCACTTTCCTTCAAACAACCTATATTCATTATCATCGTCTAACAGTAAATCTCTATTAACTTCCACATAAAGATCTAATCGATCTATCTTCATACAACTAGGACTTACAAATAATCTTTATTGCTTACATCTCTTACATATTTCTCAAAAATAAAATTATTTGCTTAAGTATTACTGTTCCTCATTTTTTTTTATTTAACTCATTCATTAACCTTCAAAAATAAAATAATACTTAGTATTATCTTATTTATTTAATCATCCGTAATTATTACTTAATTGTTCATGACTTATTTTATTTATGTCCCATTGTCTCACAAATAAAGTATCCTTACTTTATTTGTTTATAAATTATTATTGTTCAAATAATTTTCTAGATCATTATTTCACTTGTTCACACTTTAGTTCACAAATAAAATAATTTGAGTTATTATTTTATTTTATAAATCTCTAATGAGAATAATGTTAACACTTATTTTAATTATTTATGCTTCACAATTAAAATAATTCTTAATATTATTTTAATTATTTATCCTTTATTAATTCATAATTAAAAGAACCTTTAATATTATTTTAATTGTTTAGATCTCATAATAGTATTTTAATTGTTTATACTTTATTAATTCACAATTAAAATAATTCTTTAATATTATTTTAATTTTTTAAAGTAATTCTTTAATGTTAATTAAAATGATCTTTAATATTATTTTAATTAACTCATAAAAAAATAATTTTTAATTATTATTTTATTTATTATTATTATTATTATTATTATTATTATTATTATTATTAAAAAAATGTTCGGATCGGATCGGACCGAGTTAACCCAAGTATTGGTTGGACCTGAGTTTGACCAAACCAATTTACTGATAAATTGGCATAGCGCCCCAGTGCAGTTATTTGCCTTAGGGACAAGTGCCTCGACACCCTTCAGCAGAATGCTCAAGTTCATTTTTCAGTTTTTGTGATTTTTACCCTTTTTGATTCAATCTTCCATAACTTGCTTATTTTACATCTAAAATGAGCTCAAATTGTGACGCCCTAAAATCCACCTGCTTTCTTCTTGTAAGGTCGGATTTCGTGCTCATGTTAAATGCTAAATCGTTGTAAGTATAGATGTAATTTAATTTATAAGCCTTATCTATCTAAAATTCAGAGTATCAACAATAACATGATCAGTCCATATTATTGATACCATCATTCAGGTAAATAGTTTTATAAACAAAATTCCCATTTAAACCCTAACGATTTATCATTACCAAAATTCTAACATCTAAAACTTAGAGTACCAAGCAGAATAGTGATAATATTAAAATATTATTGTTCATTACATCATTTTAGGATCTCATGTTTTTATTACAAAAGTCATATAAGACTTTAATACAATAAAGTAAATTAAATAGTAGATATCTAATCTAGTTTCTTCTTTCCCTTCTTGTTCATTCTCGAACCCCTTGGATTATCTTCTCTAACTGCAAATGAAATTTATTTGCAAGGATGAGCTTTAAATAACTTAGTAAATTAATTTAATTGAATGAGGAAGTACACATTATTTCTTAGTTGAAAGAATAATCTTTCCACAACTCATTATTTGAAGTTCATAATTTAAACCATGATCTTTTACTCCTTAGTCTTTTAGATTCAAGGGTCATTGGATATTTAGGTTATCAACTTATTCAAATCCGATGCATATGCATACCATTAACATTACTGCGTATAACATTTAATGCCTTTCAGTTTTTTGACTTTATCATGTTTTGTTATCTCATGATAAAAGGGCTTTTACGTTATCATAATTTGTTTTCCCATGATATAAGGGTTGTGAATATGCATATCATCCCATTACTGTGTATAACAGTCAATCATTTCAGTTTAACCGACACATTATCATGTTTTCCAATGATATAAGGTTTTATTCAATTTATCATAACACAATGTTCCTTATTTAATAAAGACAACAATTCAATATTTCACATTTGAACGATAGTTCATTTTCTTAAGTTATGTTAAATCAAGAAGCAATAACTTCGCAATAATTTATAACACATTGTTACATAGAGTGCAAGAGATTAAGAAAACTTGCACATAATCATATTATAAAGAATTTCATAAGTCAAATAAAATTCCACAGTTTGAAATCACGTTGTTGCACGGAGTGCAAGAGAAAGGAAACTTGCCTGATTGATGCGTGTTATGATTACGATGATTTGGAATACATAGAGTAACCTCTTTGAAGCAAAATTTCAAATTTCTTTCTTTGATTCTGATCTTGGTTGCTTATGGAGCTGATAGGGGGCAATATATGACTGATTTTTGGTCTAGGATTTGTGGGTTTAATGAATAGAAGAGCTTGCTATTTATAGAAGGGCCAAGGCTAAGGTTTTATGGTCTTTAAGCCACTTTTCTTTCAAGTTAAGTTTGATGTAATGATCATGATCAAATCTCCACAATGAGGTCGATTTGCAGGCTCATTAATGCCATTTAATGACTTTGAATCATGACATAGGATGACTCATTCATTTTCAATTTTGTGTGGACATGAATTGATCTTCTTTTTGGTTAAAGGAAGAGAAAACCAATTTTGCTACTTCCATTTTCATGTGGCTGCGAATTTAGGGGTATTTTGGTCATTTTTCATGTCTCTTTAGGGTTTAAGGTTTAACCCTTTGGGTTTGTAATTTAAGGTTAGGGTTTGTTAATTAAGGTTAGAGTTTACTAATTAGGATTAGGGTTTTCAAATTAGGTTTTATTAATTTAATTTTATTATGTTTTATTTCATTTGTTAATATATAACAAGACACAATATTAATTACATAAATTAATTACACATAATATTAAGTACAAACATGTTTACTTGTATTAAATGAAAATTCTTATTAAAAATTTGAATTGTTGCACAAATCAGTTTTATTATTTTATAAACTCATAAATCTATATTATTTAGAATTTTAATTTTTTTTTTAAAAATATTTATTTAACCAAAGTTATTGGTTCTTCAAGCTAGGGTTTTATTTTGACATGTTTTACAAGAAAATTTACCATAAATTCATTTCAACTCCGTTTTTGTTGATTCCACTTGGATTAGTTTCATATGTTATAGATCCACAACATTCAATTTTTAGATAACACAAATAGCTTACACATTTTGTGCCAAATCTCATGTTTTTAACTAGTACACTTTAGCTTTGATGTTCTCCTTCCAATAACCATTCTTATATCTTTGGAATCCACCATGATTCTAACACATAATATTCTTCCATAACCAAGCATATAATACACTACTACATAGCTAAATTATACTATATCATGAGAAATAAACCTACTCAGGTTAAGAAATGTATTTATAACTCCTCAAAGCCTTCTTCCTCTTAGAGATGAACTTGTAGTAGTTCTCCATTTCCTTCTTCTTACTAGACCACACATGAACCACAATTTGGCAAGAATTCATATAGATTTTCTAATTTTCTCTCAACCTCGCTCTATTTCTCTCTAACACTCCAACTTCAAATACTTAGCAAAACTTTGTAAAATGATTTAGTAACTCCTATTTATAGGAGAGTTCTATGTACACATACACTCCATATACATGTATTAATACTTGTATTTGTCCAACCCATGATGGCATTATCCATATGTTAACTAAGTTTAGGTAAAAATCATTTACCTAAACCCTTATTTAAGGAAACATCACCACGCCTCTTCACATAATGACCTATATAGCTTTCATTTTTAAAAAATTCCAACATTATTACATATAAGAGGGGTGGTCAGTCAACGGGGTATATATATATATATAGACACACACACACACACACACACACACACATATATCACCAACATCATATGATTACACATTGGGCTTGTCCAATTAATATTCATTGGGCTACTAATTTAATTTTCTTTGGGCCATGAACAATTATTTCATTAGGTTAGTTAATAATTCTAGCAATCCTACACACACGAACTTTTAATTTCCAACACAAAGGTCACATTATGTCATGTGACAAATTCTAATATTCATATTGGACTTATTTATTTAATCACACTAGTCGATTTAATTATTTCACCCTTCGTACAATTAAATTAATTGTTCAATTTATTCTCATTTCACTTTATACTACGCAAGACATATTATATAAGCTTTTTTAATTATAACATAAGCTCATATATCAACTTTACTTTATTTCTTGCTTATCACACAATTAATTCAATTTACTTGAATTATTAATCCCATCCACATGACATATACAGACATATAAGGGCAAACAATAATTCATTATTTTCATTAATAATAAAAGTACATATTTTCTCGATTATTACAGTAGAGTCGCCGTGCTCATTCTTGCAAAAATGTCTATTTGCAGTTAAATGAAAAGTCATCAGATGAATATGGCCGTAAGGATTTGAAGCGTGTATATGAAGTAAGCGTTTATTATTTCTTTGATTTGTTGTATACTAAGTCATAAAGACTTATTGAAAAGCAAATGAATTGAGTTGTATTAAACTTTGAAATATCAAATAAAAGATATTCATTTTGATATTAAGTTGTTTACTTTACATTACGATTGTAAAGTAAAATTATATGATTGAGTACTATAAGAAAGTCAATGTATAACATGTTTATTGAGAATGTATTATACTGTTTTAGAAATCCAGGTTGTTATATAATACATTTAATACTGGATTATATCGAATAATGTATAGAGTGAAGCATGTATTGAAAGTTGAGTGTTTGTATACTCATAATAAATATTTTGAAATAAATCATAATATATATGATTTTGAAAACAAAGATGAATTGTAAAGATTGCGATCCGGGAATAAGTAAGGTTGCAAAGTTTTTAATTAAATGAATTTAATAAACTATAATGATGTCAAATGTTGTAAAATTTTAAATAATTGAGTTTTTATCAAAGTATTGATAATGAATGTTGTAGAGATTAAGAACAAGATTGAATATTAACACAGAAGATCGGGATTGAAAATAGTTCAAATTTTGGGGTTGCCACAATAGTAGTACTAGTGATCATTGGACTTGCGATCATCATAGTATCTTGTGTATGATGAGTTATACTTTATCATATTCCTTAAGACTATTTGGGTATAACAAATGATGTGTTCAGCTATAATAAGTTATATATAGAGGTAGGTGAATGATTAACAAATGATCTACCATTTTCAGTAAAGGAAGAGAATGTCCTATGTAATTCTATAAATAACAACTCAGAAATTCTTTACCATGGTGAAATGAAAATATGATTTGTGCATTTGAGAATTGAAATGCATATGATTAAATAAAATAAAACTTGACAAAAATTCGATATCTTATATTTGATTGGGACATTGAAAGTAGTATGCACACAAACCAATCATATTTGATGTGATATAGCATATACTTTGTAATCTTATTCATTTTTTAATAAAAGTTAATTTATACAAAGGCATTTTTTTTATCCACATTTAATTATTGATATTAATTATGATAAACCCATAGTTTTTTAGCAATTCTTTTAGAATCATGATGATAATCGTGCTAATGAATCTAAATTCAAGATAGTTTAAAACTAAAATTATTTCTAATCGTGGGATTATTGAAATAGGGATTAGTGAATCCGGATAAATTAGTACATACTACACTTATTCTTATAAAAAATATGATTGATCTCATAATCATTTGTATTGGGACACTAAAGCAAGTATATACGTGTTTATTAGAAAATAAGTTCACTGAACGTGACTCGCTCAAGTAACACATAATGGAGTTTTATTTGTCTGTCAATAGGAGTTCTTTTGTGATAGTAGTACATGTGATCATTGGACTTAAGATTACCATAGTATCTTGTGTATGATGAGTTATACTTTAACATATCCCTTAGGTCCTTTAGGGTATATTAAAGGGTATGCTCAGGTATAATAAGTTGTACACGGAGATAAATGAATAATCAACAAAAAATTTATCACTTCTAGTAAAATGAGTGAATGTCCTATGTGATTCGATAAATGATAACTCAGTAGTCATTGGCCAAGGTAGAATGAAATTAGAAAGAAGTTTCTAATTTACATTATTTAGAGTTATGCAGTTAATAATCGAAATACATATGATCAAATATAATAAGACTTGACAGTTATTTTCATGTCTTATATTTAATTGGAACATTGTATGGTAAAATGATTGAATTATATAGTAACTATTCGCGGAATAGGTTCTTTTGTGATTAAATGTTAAAATCTATATTATCTGAAAAGCTGTTAATCGCTAAGGGGCATTGTGGAATAAATATTATTTATTAAATAAATTAACTGGTTTAATTTTTTTATATAAATAATATTTGATTGGTTCTAATTAATTTATTCTACAACCGATTAAATATGGAGAACCTAAATGGTCACACCACAAAAGAAAAATATTTATTTAAGAAATAAATGGCGTAATCATAATAATAAATTAAATAGCTTAATATTTATTATTTAGTATTTTAGAAATACTAATTATAAATTAATAAGAGAGGTCTTATTTTTATTATTACTACTATTATTATTTAGTTCTTAAATAGTTTAGGAATTAATTAATAAGAGTATTCTCATATTAGTTCCTAATTAGATTAGGGGTTTTAATTTAAAAATCATATTCCTAAAGGTGTTAGGAGGGTTGACTATATCTATAAATAAGAGGAGTTTTAATATAGATGAGGGTTACATATTGTAATGTCCCAAACATTTTAAAAGTGATCTAACAAGATCTAAGCAGGGTTATCAATTCAAAATCTAAAGAAGGATTGCTCAAGCATACCTTGAACTATCTGAAAGAATATATACGACTCGAAACTACGATCATATACACCTACGAGGTTAAAAATGTTTAACCTAATTTGTGTTATGTGATTAGTAAAACTTGAATTGAGCTTTTAAATGAGTTATGTGAATTATCTATGTATAGGATTTTGTGTGTTTGGTTTGAGTCGTTAACCTTAACACTTATTAAAAATCAGAAGTCAATTTAAGACAAAAACCTAAATTGGGAAAAAAGTTAAAACTTAAACCCTAAACCCTAGGGTCTAAACTCTAGAAAATAACCTAGGCTCTCGAGAGAAACGTATAGGTCAAATTGACATTCCGTTTCAAGATTTAACATTTCCACGATTTGAAAACACGTAACAGTCAATAAAAGTTTTTCTCAAAAAACGTGTAAATGCACTATTCACGAGATGACGTTTTTCATCTGTTTGATTGTTTCTTTCATCTGTAGGACTTCTTACATTTCACAACATAGTGATAATATGAGGTTTAGATGTCAGAAAACCAATAAACTTTTTTAGGAAAAAGTCGAAAATGACACGATTTACGAGAAAAAGTTTGTCATCTTTTTTAACGTTCTTTTTGACTTTTTGACTTTTTACATTTCACGATATAGCATTTATACGGGGAATGAATACACGGGTTCCACTAATATTTTTCCCAAAAATAAGACATAAAACGCTGTTCATACGGAAACGCTTTCCGTTATTAATGAAATCGTTGATGGATACAGTGTTTGTATACAACACCGATGCGTAATAAGCAATAAAAGTTTTTCTTAAAAAGCGTGTCCAGAATAAGACGAAATAGGGAAAAGACAAAAATAAATATTATTTTTGACTTTTTGGTCGTCTGACCATTTTCTGAGAAATGGTCGCCAAAAACACTATTCACCGAAAAACATGCCAAGTCTTTTGAACTTTTCACTTCACAAAATAGTGTTTATACGGAACAAAACTCAGTAATATTAAAATTTTAAATCAGTAGAAGTTAACCATTTAGTTGAAATACGAAGAATAATAAAAGAATACTATAACGTATAATACGAAATTAATACGATATATATTACTAGTAGAATACGAATATTATACAATGTATTATATGAAAGATTATACAAGATTAATACGAGAATAATATGGTGTATAATACCAGTAGAATACGAATATTATACAATGTATTATACGAAAGAAATACGTATAAATACTAATGTATTATACTATTTAATTAATTAGTCGAAATCAAACTAGGTTATGTGTAACTAAGTTAGTGTAACCAAACTAGAAAAAACTAGCACGATTACACTAACTGGAAAAAGAACTAGCAGGATTTGTTTGGAACTAAATCCAAGTGAAAATGAATCGACCAATCAGAAGAAGGGTAATGTAAGCGATGATGCAAGCACTAGGGTGCAAAGTGTAATAAGTCGGGGTAAAAATGCGATTAATGAAACTTGGTTTTTCTATAAATAGGAAGTTAACCTCTTCATTTTTCTCATCATTTTCCAAAGCAAAAATTCAAGTATCAAAGCTATACTCAATATGAGAGAGAGTTCTAGTGAGTTACTACCTTAGAAATTACAAAGAAATAGTTAAAGCTTGCAAACACCAAAGGTACAATCTCTAGTAGTTATTATGTTCATTTTTCCTTTCATCTTTAAATTTTTAAAAGCTCAAGAATGCGAGTCATAACCATGTACGATTGTCGTTCTTCGCGTTCTTCATGTGTTCTTGAGCCTTTCTACATTTTGTAGTAGTTATAATGTCGAATCTCAATTCGTAGTTTAAAGCTCAATGAACATACGTCATTACCATGTACGGTTTATCCGTTCTTCGTGTTCTTCGTATGTTCTTGAGCATTTTTATAAATTTGTATAATTCAATTTACAAGCCGTTATAATGACCAAATTTTGTCAAATATAAAGTGTTATAATCACATATGTAAGTAGTTATAATGCTCAAATTATTTCAAGTATGAAATTCAAAAGCTCAAGAACATAAATCGTTACCATGTACGATTTTTCGTTCTTCGTGTGTTCTTGAGCAAAAGTCATAATTTCTTACATAAGTAGGTTTATGATTTTGTAATTTAGTGTTATAAAGTTGGGAAGCATGATGGCCTAGTAAATTCATGCTTGTGGTACCATGTTTTAACAAATTAAACCAAGAATGATGAAACTTAGTTCTTCATGTTCTTCGATTCGTTCTTCGTGTTCTTGAGAAAAAGTCATAAATCGTACATAAGTAGGTTTATGATTTTGTTATTTTTATGTTATGAAGTGATATTGAGTGCTATAACATGTTATCTTAGCAAATTAATGCTTGATGTATCATGTTTTACCTATCGAATCAAAGGAAGATAAGTCTAGTATGCTAACAGACCTTTCTGCCAAAATTTCAAAAATTTAAAGTCTGAATTTGCCTTATAAACCTAGATTAAAGTTGTAGATCATGAAATTTTAAGCAATTTAGACTCAAGAATCACTCAAAAATATTTCTGTATGACAAAGTTATAGCAGTTACCGGAAAGGGCGTCAAAGTAGTAAAATTAAGGGACCATTCGGGTGGAAGCACTTAAAATTAGGATTTTGAGTTTGCCACTTAACGAATGATTCCACCAATGAAAATAGTCTAATTAATTTATTCTAAGACTTATTCAAAAATTTTTTTTGATAAACTAACGTTCGGGGACGCATAACCCTTTTTGTAGGCGTTTAACGATTTTCCGGGAAACCCTAAAACAGTTTCAAAGCAAGTTCTAAACCCTTATGTTTTATTTGTTATCTAATAGATGTTATGTGAAGTATTTAACTGATGGTTACAAGCCTTCTAAATGTTATGTGTTATGTTTACGAGTTATGAACATGATTTATATACTTTGCCTGTCAATGTGATATACATTGTTGGAACGGGAGTTATATGTGATATTACATGGAGAATTATGTTCAGTCAAGGCATGCTAAAGTTTATATGAAAGCATAAACTGCGTATGTGCTGTATGTTAGACTTGCTGAGCTGTCGTGCTTACTCTTGGGAATAAAACCTTATTTGCATATTAAAGATGAACGTTAAGAAAACCATGAACGTAAAGATGAAGCGTAAATTAGGTTTTCATGTTTATTACTTGTATTTGTATAAGTCATAATGACTGTTGTACTACAAACAAACAAATATGTAACCAAATATTGAATGCATGATATAAATTATTATCATCAGAATGTTGTTATGTCTTTATTTTGATATAACCTAGAATTGTTAAAACTTAACATAGTATTGATAATGATCTATTTATCTGGATGATGATCGATAAATAACTTGTGAGTGTTGACTGGTTAAATCCATCGTTAAGATTCTTCAGACCCAGGTATAACTTGTTATTACTATTCTGAATACCATATAAGTAGGATTATGGATATGAAGAGATATCACTATAAACAAATATGTTTCAAATGAGGGTTTTAACTAGTTGGGTAATGTTCTGTACGGAAAGAGAATTTTGCACCAGACAAAGATACAACCATTTGTCATGGATAAAGATGCAAACATTTATCACGGGTGAAGATACAAACATTCACTGCGGGATTCTCTGTTCCTAAGAGCCGTCCTAATGATTTAATACCGTGGATGTTGGAACATCTAAAGTTATAGAATATTTAAATCCTAAGGTTAAAATTAGACCATTATATATGGTTTTATCCATTTATACGGATGAAATACAAGTTGATACTTGTATACTTATGAGACTGAGATCAAGTTAAGATACATGGACAAAGTTAAGAGAAAATTTTAATGTATAGTCTAAAATAAGACTAATTCAACCAATATGATTATGAGATCATTGGTTAAGTCGATAGATGTATGAAATTAACGCACAATGTCCGTCGCAGGTAAAAGTTCGGGGATTTTTGGGGCCGTTACACATATACTTCCATAAGATTTGGGAGAGTACTCACAAATTCTCTAGATCTAAAGAATTAGAAGAGAGAGAAAACTAGGGTTTACCACCGCCCACTTCTTAAATCCATATTATTCCTTAGTGTATCACCTCTAGAGGCCAAACACTTGGATGACTAACATTGATCAAAGGAATCTAATCAGTGGATTTGAAGGAGAATGCGAAGAACAAATGAGTTGAACTCATACCTATGGAAGTGTTGAATCTTCAATGGTATAATCTCTAACTCTTTCTTTTTTAATTAATAATTGTGCATAAAGGTCGATTTTGGATTATGGTTTGTAGTAAAAAAATTAAATTCTATTTTACAATGGTTCCATTGTTATTATGCAATTTGATTGTATGTTCATAGATTATTATAAATCAACAGTGGCATCAAGAGCCAAACTTTATGCGTATTCTTAATTGTTAAAATCATACTTTTGGGGAAAAAAAGTCAAAAATCGTGTTTTAAAAAAGGTTGAAAAAACCAGTTTTCCTATAAGCACGGGGCGCACTGGGCTTCTACAGGTATGGCGCAAGGCACGCTATTTTATGCCTTCGGGCGGCGCGGGGCGCACCAGACCTGCAAAATGTTTGTTTCAGTTTTTTGTGTAGTTTTTCAAAATTAAAATAAAGAGTTATTTTACATGGTTTTATAATTAAAATAAAAGTTTATTTTAAACATGAAATTGGATTTCATGCAACTTTGAATTGCCCATTAAATGATATCAATTCATATATGGAATGATTTTAATTTCATTAGATGAAAAATTTATTGATACATATGAAAATGATATATATGATAATAAAAGAATTAATTATGGACTATTGACCAATGTGTGATTGGATTTATTTTATGTGGATGCATAAATGAATGAGTTTTTATAAATAGGGTCTGCGTATCTCATTTTAAAATTTTTTCTTATGTAAATTCTATCTTCCTCCTATGTACTTCCACTTCACTGCTAATCAAGATTTTTATTTATTATAAATAGTTTTGTAATATGATTAGTTAGAATTTTGAAGAATTGAAGCCAAGGAGCAAGGAGCACTTGAAGACCCGTTTGTAATGGAGTCTGGGTTTATTGAATGTAATAGTTATATTCATTGTATTTATTTTTGCACCCTAAGTTTGACCTTTTAGTTCACTTTGTGGCTCTAGTGAACCAAACTAGAATAAAAGTCCATAATCAATTCAAGTAAAATATAGTATTTTATATGTGCATACTAATTATGTATTTATTATATATATTATCAAACAAACTCCGCATGTTAAATAATATGACGCGTATTATATATATATATATATGTGTGTGTGTGTGTGTGTGTGTGTGTGTGTGTGTGTGTGTGTGTGTGTGTGTGTTCATGTGTGCTAAATAAGATGAGACAATTAATAACAAACCCCTCAAAGTAAATATATTAAGTTGTAACGTTCAAAGATATTTGTAGTATCGACCGACGCCTTCTCGCATTATAAAACGATAAAGCATCAAATAATCAATATACATTTGTTGTGTCACATAAGACTTATATTAATTATTTAAGTTGTTATTTTATTACATAGTTGATGTTTATAAAGGAATTGAACATTACTATTTTGTTGTGTCACACAGTGACAATATTTTTCTCTTTACTTATATGGAAATACTAGGTCGGACTTAACTTAGATAATTTTGATTTAGAAGTGTCACACATGATTATAATAATTCAAGAGACAAAATACAAGGAGTTACGTGTTGATGTAATTGATAAAGAGTTATCTACCTATTTATTTATATATAATTTGTCGTGTCACATAAGGCTATATACATTTGAAATAGGATCCTTATTTTCACTAGCAAATCTTTAACTAGATTTGTCGAACTGCATAAAGAGGGTAATATAGTTTAATAAAAATAGTGAGAGATACCAATTTAAATAAACACCTAATTTACTTTGATAATTAATGAAATGAATTTATGCTAAAATGTTATTTTTTTCACATGCTGAATTTTACAAATGTGATACTCACTATCACTGCGTAGCATAATTGATACAAATAAACTGATCAGATCGAATTATACGGACTAGTTAAGGAATCTGAGAATAGTTCTCATTGTTAAAAAGATTTTTTTATTTCCTAAATTCGTCTGTCCCTGTAACTATTGCAAAAGAAGCCTCTGAGGAAGAGATTGCTAATTTTAAGAAGTGGCAAGATGATGCAATCGTGGCTCAATGCATCATACTCGCATCCATGCGTAACGAACTTCAGTGTCAGTATAAAAAGATTGATGCTCCTACTATACTGCTGCATCTTAAAGACCTTTATGGTGAACAAAGTAGGACTGCAAGATATCAGATATCTAAGGAGCTCTTCCGATCTCGGATAGTCGAGGGCACTACCGTTAAGACTCATGTCCTAAAGATGATCAATTTGAATGAATAACTTTAACAATTAGGGTTCGTGATGGATAGAGAGTTGAGCCAAGATTTGATCTTGCAGTCACTCCCTAACACCTACTCATAATTTTATTTTGAATTTTCACATGAATAAATTGGATATCAGCTTGCCTGAATTACTTAATATGTTGAAAACTTTGAAGGGTCACTTTTTATCCAAGAAGGACCAAGTCTTGTTGGTGGATGATTCTTCTAAGAAGAGAAAGAGGCCCAATGGTTCTTCTGAAAAGAAGAAAAAATAGAAGGCCAAGGGCAAGGCGAAGGTAAAGGATAATAAAAAGTCTGATCCTTATAACAAAGGAATATACTTCCATTGCAACAATCTGAGTAATTGGAAGAGGAACTGCAAGGAGTATCTTACAGATCTAAAGCAGGAGAAACTTGGAGAAGCTTCAACTTCAGATCATGGGTTGTTTATAATTGAAATAAATCTTTCTATAAGTCAAAGTTCTACTTGGGTATTAGATGTTGGTTGTGGTTCTCACATATGTAATACTATGTAGGGACTAAGTAGAAGTAGAAAGCTAAACAAATATGAAGTCGTATTGTGCGCGGGTAATGGAGCAAAGGTTGATGCATTAGCCGTAGAAACTTATTGTTTAACACTGCTTACGAAAAAGTCCATTAATTTAAATAATTGTTATTATGTTCTAGTACTTATTAGAAATATTGTTTCTATTCCTATGTTGGATAAGGATGATTTTCATATTATAATAAAGAATAACAGTTGTTCTATTTATAATGATAATATTTTGCATGGTACTGGTAAATTGCACAATAGACTTTACTTACTTGACTTGCATGAAAATATATTACAAATTGAACAAACTAATAATAATAAAAAAAGAAGATAATATAAATTATACTTTTATATGGCATTGTAGACTCAGTCATATTAATGAAACAAGATTAAACAAGTTGCATAAAGATGGGCTTGTAGAGCTATCTGATTATGAATCATATCCAACTCGTAAATCTTGTCTTATGGAAAAAATGTACAATCTCCTTTTAGTGAAAAAGGAGAAAGAGTTACAGATTTGATATACACAGATGTATGTAGGCCTATAACAACCCATGCATGAGAAGGGTATTTATATTTTATTACTGTTGATTTGGTCATATTATTACCTTATGTTTTGATGATGACTTTCTCATTATACTAAATATTTACTTATGCTCTACATGAAATTAAGTGAGACAAACAAAAGATAGTTATAGGCAATTAAGTTAGACAAACAAAAGATTTCTTGAAGCCTTGGTTTTACAAAGGATTGATGGCATGAAAGCTTGAAGATATAATTAAGTCATTAGGAGATCAATGTAAAATTCTAGCTCTAATTATATCTTAATCAAGACTCTAGGATTTACATGATATTTTACATTGCATTGTTCATGGTAATTATTATGAAAATAATTAATTGAGATTTCAGAAATAATAATTATCAAATATTTACTAATGGGTGTTAAATTAAAAAGTTGAATTTTAATCATTTCCATAATTAGAAGAGTTAATTTGAAAATAGATTTTAAAATGTACTTTCTAAATAAAATCTGTTATCTTAAATATCGGAATTGAGTTTTTAATAATCATGAAAATAATTATTGGAAACAACTAATTAAGTTTTTCAAAATTAATGAGGTTCAAAATAGTTGGTAATCATATTTAGTTTTTGAAAAGCTAAGTTTTTCATTACCATAATTAAGTAACAAATTCCATATCATTACTTATTAAAGATGGATTACTTAATTGAATAAACATTTTCATGCATGAATGAGTTAATTAGATATATTTATCAATTAAAGAAATATGTTTCATGGGACCAAGAAGGAAACTTTGTGCTAACAACTAAATGATTTGTTTCTAAAGGTAATTGTGCATATGAAATCAAAATGCTTCCATAATATGCTTAATTGATTTACTTATTTTCTCAATCAGAATATAAATTAAGTAACGTGATATCACAATACCTTTGAAATCAACTTTGACTAATATTCATAGACGGTAACGTAAATGGGACTAAACAATTAAGCAATTAGATCATTATATCTCTTTCCTAATTGTTTGTATACTCCAAACGGATATCCATCAAATCAATTCTAATCTTCTTCTCTCCTGATTATTTCCGACGGTAATATGGCTAATATACTTTGCTGGAAATTTGTGATGCTCACTTTTAAACGGTAACTTGCTTTGGGTTAAGTGTAATGGCTAAATAATTTTAAATAATCTTTATAATGGCCGAGACTAAAGGCATATGAGAGATGGGTTGTACATTATGAGATTTCTATGATTGATTGAGAAATTAATTTTAGATTTTCTGTCAAATCAATTATGAGATATGATTCAACATATTTCATGGGCTGAAGTTATATATATGCAAAGAATCTCCATTTAACAACTATATAACGAGGTATCTAATCTTAACAAGTTAACAGCTGAAGTCATATTGAAATATTTCTTATTGATTTCCTGAAAGTTATTTTTAAACGGTAACATTGTGCTAAATATGTGTAACGGCTATGAAATATTAATATATAAATAATCTAGTTCCTAGCTGAGCATTAGAGGTAGAGACATATGATGCATACTGAATATTCTCCGAATATTATATATAATATATAACATATACACTGAACAGAGAGAGGACCTAGATTGATTGATATACATTGAGATATTGAATACAATATAGAACATCCATCCTTTACATACTCTGAGGAAGAAACATTTATTTGTGAAGTATAGACTACAAGCTGCATTTTTTAAGCACAATCAATTCATTCATAGCTTCATTATTCTGGACTTAATCTGGTGATATCTCTTTATACTTTGATAATTGCATATTAGTTGAGCTTGAATTGTGATATAATTATTGCTTGGATCATTGTTAATTTTGTAATCATTCCCTAATTATTTTGAGGTTATTTAATAGACTAAGTGAGTAGTCTATTGGGTTGTTACAAGCAAGTTTTAGGTGAGCATAGGTGCTCAAGGTGAGTAGAGGTGCTCAAGGAGTGCATAAGTTTGCACAAGGTAAGCAAAGGTGCTCGGGGAGGATAAGTCCTCAAAGGTTGTGAAAATTTATTTTGTAAAGGGGTTTAATTATAAACCAAGTTGATCAATAAAAGTGTCTCCAATACTAGTTAGTATTGGACGTGGATTAAGCCACTAGGATAGAGGTTAGGAGTCGAACCACGTAAAAATTTCTTGTGTTCATGTGATTGATTGCGTAACTTTATTTGTTCATTGCATACTTCAATTGTGAATTATAAAATATATTATGAATGCTTTGACATACATATTTTAAGAGAAAATTATTTATTTTAACTTAGGTTTTCATTTGGAACAAATAAATTAATTTTCAACAGTGCTGCAATAAACAGTTTGCTGCCAAAATAATATAACCTGCTGAATTAGTTAATAAAGTAGACTGTAATCATAACAGATTTTTAAAATTGCAAAAATTAGATATTATTTGCTCCACACTTATTCAAACCCCCTTTTAAGTGTGCCTTCTAATATTTCATTTGGTATCGGAGCTTGACTCTACTTATCTTAGTCTTAAAGGTGCCTTGTAAGGAAAGATTCTACAATGACACATTTTGGGAACTACATCCAAGAAAGGACAATCAACAACCATATCTCCATTGCTACTCAGAGCTAAAAATTATAACTTCTGGAAATTTCGCATGAGGATCTATCTCAAGAAGGACCTTTGGGAATGGTGGGTTGTAGAGAATGTGTGATATCCCAGATTTTTGATAAAATTTCTAAATAAGAATCTTGGCTAATTAAGTAAAAGTTAGAAGTTAAAACTTAGTTTAGAAGGATAAAAAGTGTAAATGAATAGATTAAATTATTATTTAATCAAGGTAGTTTAAATCGGTATAGAAAGACTATGGATGTGAAAATGATAGTATGTGTTAAGAATGACTTATGTAGTTGAATTTGTAAAGAGGGGCACTTGATGTAAAAAGGGGTCTGTAGAGCTTATAAGGATAAGTCACTAATTTAAGGTACATTAGTGACTTGATATATGAGAAAATTATAATAAATATAATTTACTGTAGTTGCATGGAAATATAATGGATTAAAGACAAAAGATAGAATGTGTGAATTAATCTTAGGTTATGAAAATTCATGACTAGTTTAATGAACATGCCTTGAGATGCTAGGTTACGAGAATAATAATGTAAGGTATGTCAGAATGTGCAAAAATGATAGAATAGTTTAACCTAATTTGTATATTAGGAACTAACTGAATAATAAGGACTATGAAAATTAAATATCTGAAAATGATTAATGAATCAGTTTTAATTGATTAAATTGAATTGCATATTTATACGACGAATAAATACAGAAGATAATACTCCCAAATATGAGTAGAAGGAATAAAGAATGCATGTGTGAATTATATTGTCATATATGTATTAAGCAAACGAGCATAAAGATCTAAAAGTCGTAAAAAGGGTATAATGAGCTTAAATGGTAAAAAAAATTAATTTTTTGAAAATTCGAGCCGGGTTCGCTTTTTAAGAAAGTGATTTTATGAAAGAGTGAGCGTTTCTATTATTTGAAACGATGAGAATTGGAATTGAATAAGTGTGTAAAAAGGAAAGGATAGTAAAGAATTAGAAATGCAATTCAAAAATCACTTTTTGTTAACTAGATTAGAATTGAATATAATTTAGATTTAATTAATTATTCAATAATTCTCGTGGGATCGACCTCGTACTTTCCATCAAGCTATCTTACAATAGATTCGTGTGCATGCGAGTATTTTACAAAATTTAAGCACAACAAATTTTTGGCGTCGCTGCCAGGGATTATTAGAAATATTAATTAATTTAATTTTGTTTAATTCTTTTACTAGTTGTAGTTTAGTTTATAATTTAAAAAGTAATTGTCGCATTTATGCATTCACTCACATAGTGCACATCTTTCTTAGGTTTTATTTTATTTTATTTCATTTATTTTTTTTTAAATATAAACTGTGGTGATTGCTGGAGGATTGAAGTACGTCAAATTTCTCCTTCTTTCGTAAGTCACATAGTTTTAGAACATTTCATATGTTTACCGTTTTTTTTTTAATTGTGCATTTTTAATTTTAATCTAACATTAAGGGCAAAAACCATAACAAGATAAGGTGGAGATTTCATCACCCTTCCTTAGCCCACAAATAACCACACTTTGCATAACTCACCAAATAAAATCAATTAGACGTTGGCCCCTAGGACTCTCGAGCTCAATTAGGACAAGTGAATCTAAAAGGAGTCTGAATTTTAAATTAATCAAACTACTGGTGTCTAGGCAAGTGGTTCAAAAGGTAAACGCCTAAAGAACGTGTGGTTATTTAATTAGTCACCGTATTTACGGAGAGACTCCCCCGTTCTTACACTTACCTGGCTAGTGGTTGATTAATTTCGAATTTGGTGGACCTTAAAGACAAACTTGAAACAGTTAGGAGTTGTCTAGATTTTATTTAGGTTGACCTTAGAATTAGTTTTATTTTGTTTATTTTTATTTATTTTATCTTCGTTGTCTTTGTGTGCTTATTTGCTTATTTGCTCACATAATTAGGAAAAATAATTTTGCATTTAAAATGGCTGATGATAATAATAACAATGAAGTAGTGGAGCTTTTAGCACGTGAGGAGAGATCACTTAAGGAGTACTTTTTACCTATCACACCTAATCCACCTTCTTGCATTATATTACCACAAACTCAAGCGACACATTTTGAGCTTAAACCTAGTGTAATACAACTCATTTCATCATTCCATGGGTTAGATAGAGAGGACCCCTACAATCATGTCAAGGAATTTTTAGACATATGCACAACCTTCCGATTTTAAAATTTTTCAGATGAATCTGTGAGGCTTCTTCTATTTCAATTTTCTTTAAAAGATAGGGCTAGAGCATGGTTGAACTCACTTCCTTCTAATTCAATCAATAGTTGTGACCAATTAACTAGTAAATTCTTATCAAAATTCTTCCCAATGTCTAAAACAAATGTCCTTAGAAGAGAAATTGCAGATTTTCGTCAAACTGAGAGTGAGCAATTTTATTTATGTTGGGAGAGATTTAAGGACTTACTTTTAAGGTGTCCACATCATAGTCTCGAATTATGGAGACTCGTACAATATTTTTATAACGCTTTGACCATGTCAAATCGTCACATGATTGAGTCTATGAATAAAGGGGGATTCTTGAATTTAAGTAGCACTGATGCCTGACGATTCCTTGAAACCTTGTCCGAAATTTTCAGCAATGGGATTTTTCTAATGAGATAGAGAAGCCTAGGAAATGGGAGTTATATGAGGTAAGAAACAATTTTGATGTAAAAAATGCCTTAGAAAACCTTACTAAGAAAGTAGAAGCCCTAGCCTTGAGTCAAACTATGAATTCTGTGATGAGTGTTAGGAATGAGGGGTGTGCATCATTTGTCAATTCACCATATACCTCTCCAGAAAGCTATGTTGACCAAGAAAATGCTCTAAATTCTTATGGGAGATCATTTGATAGTCCATTTTCTACCACATACAATCCTAATAGGAAGAATCACCCAAATTTTTCTTGGAGACAAAACCAGTCTCCAATAAATTATGGAGGGCAACAATATGCAGCCCCAAATCCATCACATCCTCCAGGTTTCCAATCACAATCGCAGTTTGTTGCCCCTCAAAGAAAACCTTCTTTAGAAAACACTTTGCAACAATTTATGCAAACCACTCAGCAGTCTTTTCTTGGTACCCAACAGTCTATCTTGAAGCTTGAAACGCAAATGGGGCAATTAGCCACCGCCTTAGGTGAGAGGGAGAAAGGGAAGTTGCCTAGTCAACCCGTTCCTAACCCCAAAGTTCAGTATGAAGTCACCAATCCTGATAGGAGTTTTGAGGAAGCGAAGTCCATTACTACTCTTAGGTCTGGTCAGAAAATAGATAAACATGCAAATGGGTCTAGTGATAAGAAAATAGATGAGAAACCTACTCTTAAAGAATCAAAAGAGCTCGAAACACCTATTGCACCCTATATCCCCAAGGCTCATTTTCCACATAGACTTGACCCAATAAAGAAAGGCACACCATACAGTGATATTTTAGAAGTGTTTAAGCAAGTTCGCATAAACATCCCATTCCTTGATGCCATTCAGCAAGTGCCCTCTTATGCTAAATTCTTAAAAGATCTATGTACAATGAAAAGAAAAACAAATGTCCCTAAAGCAGAATGCTTGACCGAGAAAGTTAGTTCCATAATCCAAATGAAAACTCCTGTCAAGTATAAGGATCCCGGGTGTCCTACCATTTCTTGTGTTATAGGTGACCATGTGATCGATAAGGCCTTACTTGATTTAGGTGTGAGTGTCAATCTATTGCCATATTCTGTGTATGCACAATTAGGATTAGGAGAACTTAAACCCACCCATGTGAAACTTCAGTTAGCGGATAGGTCTGTCAAGGTTCCTAGGGGTATCAAAGAGGATGTCTTGATTATGGTTGATAAATTTTACTTTCCCGTAGACTTTATTGTCATAGATACTCAACCTGTGGAGAATATTAATGCTCAGATACCTGTGATTTTAGGGCAACCTTTCTTGGCCACCTCCAACGCGATAATCAATTATCGTAATGGGGTTATGAAACTCTCTTTTGGAAATATGACGGTAGAACTCAATGTGTTTAGTGTTTGTCAACAATCTCTTGATCATGATGACCTATGTGAAGTTAGTGTTATTGAGAGTGTTGTCCATAATTCCTTCTGGCAGTTATCCTACGATGATCCATTAGAAAGATGTTTAGCTCATTTTGGCATAAATTTTGATGATGATATTGTAATCAGTGAGGTGAACTCTTCGTTAGAATCTGCTCCATTAATGAATACTGCTCAATGGAAAGATAAAATTAAACTTCTCCCACGTTTTGAATCCATATCTCTTTTAGAACTGCCACTCCAACCCATGATCCAAGAGTTTTCTATGACTCAAGTGATAAATGAAAATAAACTTATGGTTGTAGATGATCCAATAGGCTTTTTCTTAAATCATCTTGACCGAAATTGGGATGAGTCTGAATACTTGGATAAGGTTAATGAGTTGTTAAGGTCCACCATACATGAGTCAACAACATGTGAACATGCATTTGAACCAATTCTTTCATGTTTTGACAATGTAAGTAAAAACATTCTTAAGGTTGATGCTAAACATAATTGTGATGAAAATTTTGACCATTTTCAATTTCCTAGACCGCCTGAAAATCATGAAAAGCTCACATTCATTTGCCCTTTTGCATCACTATTTTATAATTGCATGTGTTTTAGGATCTATAAGATTTGTAAATATGTTCATTTGTTTTCTTTTTCACCAAATTAATATAAAATTGAACCATTAAATCTATTTTTAGAGGAAATTAATATATAAAATATATACCCATCAAATACTGCCAAACCTATATTTTGCTAGTCCTCGAGCAAAACAAAATTAAGAAAAGTAAACAAATAAGTAAAATAAAATCCTAACCCAACCTAAGCCATTTTCGTAGGGAACACGATAGTATTTAGAATATACTACAAGCCTTTGAACCCCAAGGTTACCCCAAGTGGACGAGTTGTGTCTCGTGAGGGTTTTCAGTGAATATACCCACAAAATTCAAAATTTAAAATAAAATCTTTTTGGGTTTAACTAATTATGAAATTGAAATAAAACTTCTAAATATCATGGGCATTACACTTAAGCAAGATCAAATTCAAAATCACTCTTTCATCTATTCAAAAATACTCCATCTTTATTTAAAACATTATCTTTCATAAAATTAATTTTGTGGTGCATGCATGTATATGTAATGTAACTCTTAGTAGGGACTTTAACCATGAAAATCAAGCAAACTTATTTTTTTTTCTTCTGTTTCTATTTTATTTCACTCTTGACTTGTGCAATGTCTATTTTTCTTAGGCTTTTCAGAGTCACTCATGTAACGAGCGTTTGACCAATGACATCCAAACCAGTTGGCTTTAGGGCACTAGGTGTAAAGACACCCCTAAGGGCTTACTAACTCAAGTAACAAAGGCCACAAAAATAAACTAGTCAAGATGTTTATATCCATCATATCTTTTGGCATGAATTTTTTTATTCTATTGACATTGAAGCAGTATTTATATATTTTTCATTTTTCAACTTCTTTTTTTCTTACAACGAGTGCGTTTTACGCTCTATCTCGCTGCATTATTATTTTTTCCCTTTTTTTTAAGATTGCTCGATTCATAGTTTATACCCCACAACTAAGAATTAGTGCGAACGTGAAGTGCAAAAATACATATGAATTTTAATTTTATTTAAGATGGCGTTCCAAACTAGAATTTTGTATCTTATCAAAGGTTCAAGAGCTCTAAATCTTTTAAGCATACTTAACATTTTTACTCCACGGACACTTATTAGAATTTATTCAACTCATAAAAAGTAAAACAATTTTTTTAATTTTTTAATTCTTTTTAAAAAAAATTTAAATAAAAATTTAAATATAAAACTAACAAAAATGTAAAATTTCCCCCATATCTAAATCATGCATTGTCCTCAATGTGTACTACCCAAAAATGCATATGCATAAATACACAAACAAAAGAAATAAGTGACAATAACAAATAGTAAGGGAAAGATCAGAGCTGGTTGGTTTTGTACTGCACTCTAACAAAATAAAATCATGAACACGTTAGAACAACATTAGTACTCAAAGAGAATAATTAACCTAACTAACTAAACAAGACTGACACACTAAAAATAAATAACCTATAATAGAAAAATAAACAACATTAGTACTCCATCTTGTACTGCATCAACACACAGTCAAGACCTTCGTGTGACGCATCACTATACACTCAAACCCTCCAGTGTCGTCTGGTAAAGCCAACACCGGTGCTTGATTCAATCTCTTCTTTAACTCCATAAAACTTTCCTCGCATTTATTCGTCCAAACGAACTTCACTGTCTTTCGGGTAAGATTGGTCAACGACAATGCTATCTTCGAAAAATCTTAGATGAATCTCCGATAGTATCCCGCTAATCCCAAGAAACTCCTAATCTCTGTTGGCGTCTTCGACTGCTCCCAGTTGATAACCGCTTCTACTTTTGCTGGATCCACCGAAACACCATCTTTGTCGATAACGTGACCTAGAAACTACACCCTCTGCAACCAAAATTCATATTTTAAAAACTTTGCGTACAACTTATCCTTTCTCAATGCCTCCAATGCTATCCGTAAATGTTCAACGTGTCCTTTCTCTGTCTTCGAATACACTAAGATGTCATCGATGAATCCACCACAAACTTGTCCAAGTATTACTTGAACACTCTATTTATCATATCCATGAATGCTGCTGGTGCATTCGTCAGCCCAAATGACATTACTAGAAACTCGAAATGTCCATAACTAGTTCTAAATGCTATCTTTAGAATATCATCCTGTCTCACCTTCAGTTGATGATAACCCGTTCTTAAATTAATCTTTGAAAAGTATTTCGCTCCCTTAAGTTGATCAAACAAATCGTCGATTCTGGGCAGCGGATACCTATTCTTAATTGTAACTTTGTTCAACTCCCGGTAATTGATACAAAGCCTCATCGAACCATCCTTCTTCTTTACGAACAGAACCGGTGCTCCCCACGGTGACACGCTCGGTCTGATGTAACCTTTATCTAGCAGTTCCTGCAACTGAACCATCAATTCTTTCATTTCTACGATGTCATACGGTACGGTGACTTCGATATCGGTGCAGTTCCCGGTACCAAGTCGATTACGAACTCAACTTCTCTATCCGGTGGCAACCCTGGAATCTCATCTGGAAGACATCAGCTAATTCCCTTACGACAGGTATTTGACTTAATTCACCCTCGACTCATCGAGTATCAACCACGTGAGCCAAGTAACCTACACACCCTTTTCCTAAGCAACTTTCGTGATTACATCATCGTCAGACAACAAGATTGTCTCGACGATTTACTACCATATAATACCACCTTTGACTTATTTGGAGTCTTCAGGTGCATACACTTGTTCTTACAGTCGATAATTGTTCTATGACTCGATAACCAATTCATTCCGTCAATTACGTCGAATTCTGCCAAACGAATCGGTATCAAATTCATGTTAAGTTTAAACCCTTGTAACTCGGCACAATAATTTCTTTGAATGTAATATACGGGAATGATTTCTTTGTTTGCTACTTCTACGTTCATAGGGGGTTCTAACTTTTCACGAGGTAAGTCCAATCTCTTAGCAAATTCTTCGGAAACAAAAGAACAAGTAGCACTCGAATCAAACAATACATATGCATTAATATCATTGATTGGGATGATACCTAACACCACGTCCTTAGAGTCAACCGCATCCTGTACGGTCGTGTTGAAGGTGCATGTTGTGGGTCTGTTGGCCTGGCTAGCTGGTCCTCCTAGGTTCAACCTGTTGTTGTTATTGTTGCTGTTGTTGTTGTTGCAGTTTCCACTTCCTACATCGCCCTTCCCCTTTGGGCAGTCCTTGACTTGGTGGTCAGGTGCTCCACAGGAAAAACACCTTCCCTTCAATTGCTTTGGGCACTGAGGAGCCATGTGCCCCTGTTGTTCTGGTGTGATGTCGCAAGCACCCAAAAATAAAATCTTACTTTGGAAAAAAATAAATATGTAGTAGTGTAAGCAAGAGTCGATCCTACAGAGAATGATTATTTAATTTTATGTTTTGTAAACTAAAATTGAGGGGTTTTTGAATTAAAGAAATAATTTAAATAAACCTAACTAAAATAATTATGCAAGTAATTTAATAAAGTAAATGAGAAGAAAAGGCTTTGATTTAAGTCAATATCCACCATCAATAATTTACAACTGATCACTGATGCAAGAATAACTCAATTTATATTTTAAATATTCAACGTGGAATAATTACTCCCATTCGAATAATTTTCCTATCTCTCCTTAATTTTAGTTAAGCAGAAACAAGCGATCTAAATAACCCTTACTACTAAATAATCTCAGACAAGCGCTAAAGATTTAATCTAGTAGCAGCATAAAGAAATAGAGAGACCGTTGAACTAAACAACACAATCCAAGCGTCTGCATTTAATTTAGATGAATATTTTTCCTAAGATATAACAATATTTTGATAAGAAAAATAATTATTAACCTTCTTAGTTGCTTCGCAAATTAAAGTGACCAAACAATTATGGATTTGATAATTAATTTAGCAGTAGATTTCAACGAATAATAAACTAGTGTGCACCCTAGCAATTAAACGAATTAATCATAAAATTAAACACAGAAAAATATTCAATACTCAAAATATAAATTGAACAATTAAAATAAATTAGATCTCACAGTGTATAAATCTTGATGGCTTCAATCACTTAAACCAAGAAAAAGAATTTACCTACTCATAATTGTAGAGAGCGCCAAAGAATAGAAGAGAGAATTTTTATTCTAATAGAAAAGTTGTATATTACAATGTGTGTCAAACCCTCTATTTATAGGTTCCATGAACCTCCTAACCCTAATAGGAATTATACTCTCCAAACCCTAATAGGATTTAAAATACAAATAAAAATGAAAAAAAAAGAAAAATAATTATTATCTTACCCCTAGTTGGAATTAAAATCCAATTTGGAATCGAAAAGTAACAAAAATCCGAAATAATCCCGTTTTGGACAAATTCCGCGCAACCAAACACGCCTTACGCCGCTTTGACTCGGTCAACGCGCTCGGCTGACGTCAGCATTGCACCAGCACAATCCGCCCGCGCATTGCGCGGGCTGTTTCCCATCCAAGAGCAAAACGGCGTCGTCTCCCGTCCTCCGTTCATTTGCTGCATGGCCGCGCATTGCGCGGTTGCTTGTCTTTTCTGCAAATCAAAACGACGTCGTTCTCATCCTTGCAGCTGACTCCCTCCCCGTGCCATGCGCGGACGTCCGTGTTTCCGGTTAATTACCATTATGCCATCTGATCTTTGCAGATTTTACAAATTTGCCCCCAAAGCTTATTTTCCTACAAAATAAAATAAATAAAAATAATATAAAAATACTAAAAATCCTAAAAACACATAATAATAAATAAAACACCTAAAACACTAAAAATAAATACAAAGAAATATAAAAATATTATAAAATTATCTAAATTAACATAAATCCTATAAAACCTATTAAAATCAAAACAAGTTAACTAATTAAACATTTAAGCACACAATAAATATAAAAACTAAGTATTAGGGTATAAAAATATCGTATAATTTAATCCTATCATGTTCGCAGCTATAACAAACACTTTTGCCCTTTAAGCATTCTCTAGTGTGAATTCTACCATAATTATTGCATTTGGCCACTTTCTTAGCCTCTCCTCCAGATCTGTTGCCTCCAAATGATTGGCTTTCGTTCCTTCTCCTCTTGTTGGGGTTGTTGCCTCCGTTGCTTCCCCCTTTACTCCCCTTATGTCCCTTCTTTCTTGATTGATTGAATCTCACCAGGACCTCATTGCCTCCTTTTGCAATGATCGCCCTCTCTAACAACTCTGCAAAGTTTTTGATTTTCAATACCGCAACTGAACGGTACACCCACGATTTCAATCCCATCTCAAACCTTCGAGCTTTCTGGGCCTCTGAATCAACTTGATGAGGCGAAAACCGTGCCAACTCATTGAATTTGGCCGCATACTCAACCACGGACAGGTTTTCCTCCTTCAGCTCCAGGAATTTTACCTCCATATCTTGTTGTATGTTCTCCGAGAAATAATTCTCAAAAAATATTTCCTTGAAACGCTCTCGTGGAATGACACTTTCCCATGCACAGCCCTTTGTTGACCTTCCACCAGTAGTTCGCCTCCCCCTTTAACATGAAGGTGGCGAACCTAGTCTTTTGCTCGTCGGCCACTTTAGCGACCTCAAACACTTTCTCCATTTCTTCGCCCTATGTCTGGGCTTCTATTGGGTCTAGAGTTCTTTTAAATTTCGGTGGTTCAACCAGTTTGAAGTCTTTGAAGTTCGTTAAGTGATGTGCTGGCGGAGGCGCGGGTTGTTCCATTACTGGGACCACATGTGGTGGGCTCGCTTGCACGGCTTCTACCAGCATTTCCACAAACATCCGCATTGGGTTGGGTTGGTCCCCAACCTCACTCTCTGACTCTGGAATAAGGTTGTTACGTGTTTGTCGTCTAAGAGGCATGATCTACTAAAAAACAAATCTTAGACTTACGCTTATAGTTTTACGCACTATGTTAGTCAAATTAATATTTAAAACTATATATCAAGCACATTTGATTTAAACAAAGAAATAATTTCATTTATATTCGTATACCAATGCTTCAATACAGACTGACTCAACATATGTCATACTGCTATAACCGCTCAAGACATAAACTGCCCACTGCCAACTATCCTTTATTGAACAAAAGTGAGGATTCACTACCAATTACCCCTTATCCAAACAAAAATTGGGTCTGACTACTATCCTATGCATACTACAAAGCACAAGGATTTACAAAATTAAAATTGTCCCTATTATGAACAAAAGGTGGGACTTACTACCATCTAGAAATATAAGGTACTAACTGACAACAAACCAACGCCTGCTGCGGCGAACTGCCAGACGGTAAACTTGATGGGCCAACTCCTCAACTACACGGCGTCTAATCATGTGCCAGCTGCTGCCCGTCTCCCGAGGGTACCTCATAACCTAGTCCCCTAGTAGGTTAAAGCAAGTCTTCAGAGCATACTCCAGCGTGTCAATCCTGACAGATCTAACTCGATTCTCTCTCTCCAAGCTACCTACCCTCATGGTAGCCCTGAGCCAAGCCTCATGAATCTGAATCTGGTATACTCGCTCCCGGTCAAGCTCGACCCTGGTGGCCTAAAGAACTGTATGTCTATGCACCTCTCTAGCGTTTAACTGCTCTATAGTTTGCCTAAGCTGACTATTTTGCGACACCAGTTGTTGCACCGTTGGACACAACTGAGGTGCAACCTGCTCCAACTATTGTATCTTGGCCTGCAGATCAACCACATCTAGCTCCCTTTGGTACGCCTCATCTCTATATAAATTCTCCATCTGCTGATGGAGAGTATTCTACTCTTCTAGATGAGCAATTCCAGCAATCTGCTACTCAATAACCCTCAAATAAATCATCCACAAAAGTGTCAGCATAACCCTCAAATAAATCATCCACAGAAGTAGACTACTCCTTCTCCAACGTAGGGTCAGCATAACCCTCAAATAAATCATCCACAAAAGTGTGGAACACAAGAGATCCTTCCTCGGGTACCTCCTCCTCTGCTGCTACCTCAATCTCCAACTGCGCAAGATCCCCCTCGGACTCCACATCCCAAGCGGGATCATCTTCTGACTCAACATCCTGGTCCTGACTGTCAGACCTCATAACCCCACCTATAATAGGCTCTGCCATATCCATAATGTCATCATCCTCTTGGTCAAACTCTCTTAATGGTGATACCGATGAAACTAGTGCATAGCCCACCAACTGCTATGTATCCACCAGTATATCAATGAATAGCTCCTCATCTCTAGATCCACTCGCCTCGCCTACAGCCATCCTACAACACAACATGAAAAACCAACATTAGTACAATAATAAAATATATTCATTGGAGAAATGAAATTATATTTCATTGGGTACTACTTGACTCGATGAATTCCCCAATTCATCAAATACCACATATGATAAATCTCCCTTGATTTATCTTCTAAGGCACTCAATACAAGTTTAATACTAAGGTTATAACCTAGGTTTCACAATCCTAACGTTTATAACCTACGGCTCTGATACCAACCTGTGACGCCCCCAGATTCGGGTCACAAATACCCGGATCCGGTCATCATAATCCAATACAAACATCCACCTCTAAACAACATACAATAACTAAATGCAGAATAATAAACATATGTTGTTCATTCAAAAGGTGTTACTAGTCTCAAGATTCGATAACCTTAATACAAAAGTACAAACTTACCCTAAAACAGTAATTAGGGTTCAAATTACAATAACGGTAAGGAACTAAGAACAAAGCAAAAGTGTTGCTGCTAGAAGTCTATTACTTCGTCTTTTCTTTATCCTTGCCCTTCCTTGAAGTCTCGGGTTTAACTGCAATAAAGTTCATGATATAGCAAGAATGAGCAACTAGTTTCCTTAGCAAGTTTAAATAACAAGAATGAATAGTATATCATGAATGAAGGAAATATCTAAAAAGAATTCAACAATATGAATAACGGAAGCAAGAATAACAATGCTTTTAGAATAAACGATAGTTAAGTATACCATGAACAATAAACTTCCAATGGAATCAACAGCTGATTGACCCTTTGGTTACTAGCTCAGAAGCTCAGAAATAAGTACTGAAGGGGATCAACCTTTCGTACACTATGTGTATGCATAACATATAATTTCTATTTTTTGTATCTTATAGTTTACTAATTTTAATCCTCTTTAATTATTATTTAATATCAATTAAATAATAATTATTTATTTATTTATTTTACTTTAATTAGTATTTAAGGTTAAATAATAATAAATTTATTTATCCTTATTTATTATTGAATTTTAATTAAATAATAAATAATTAATTTACTAACATAAATTCCATTTAATCATTATTTAATGCTAATTAAATAATAATTAATTGCTTATAATAAATAATTTATTTATTTAATTTATCTTTTTGATATTATTATTAAATACTTAAATCATATATTTAATATTTAATAATAATTTATTAGAAATTTTATCTAATTATTAACTAATGACTAGTTAATTAGTGTACTTTTTATACCTTAAATACTATTAAAAATAATGAATTTCTTAATTAATCTTATTTATTATTTAATGTTACTTAAATAATAAGTAATTAATAGTTTTATGATTTTTCAAAAAATAAAAATATTAATTTAGCATTTTTCATTTAATTAGTAAGATTTAATTACATTCTAATTATGGAAATTACCGAATGGCATGATAAAAATACAAACTCATTTTTATAAAATAGTACACGAAAAATCGAGCAACCTTTGTCAAGGACACGTCACCGAAATTGACCGTAATTAGAGTGAACCGATCACGGGAATGTTCCGGGTGGTTCACAGAAAAAAATTGACAGTAACTTTGGAATTTATTTCAGAAATTTGTCCAGCTTTAGGTCTTGGGGAAAAACCTTAATAACTTGAGTTCTGTAACTTCGATGGAGCTCTAGTAGGTATCGATGTAATTGTGACTTCCCGAACTATAATTTTTTTGGCTCAAACAACATTTTTGGATAATTTTTGATTTCAGAAATTTGGCTCGAAGTGGACTATTCATGCAAGATCTTGGACAGTGAGGTGTGTTTGGTCAAACATGCATAACTTGCTCATTTTAAATCGATTTTTAATCATTCCACTTGGAAAAATCTTTGCATCAAATAGCTCGATCACCCAGAGTTGACGGATCATGATTCCGATTTATGGAACATGAACAATAACTTCGGGAGCGAGCTGTTCCAATTTATTTTTTTGGTAAAGGTGTTTTTGAGCTTTCTTTCAAGATTCTTGACATAAACACATACTAATACACAAGTTAAATTCATGTTAACCTATATACACATATTTAGCAAGATTCTAACCATTTAGAATTTTAACTTCATATAACTGACATAAAAAAAAATAACTAGCATGCAAGTTAGGGTTTAAAACGAAAGCTACCTTGATCTAGATGCTCTTCTTCTTTCTTTACCAAAGTAGGAGATGAATGAGGATGGCATGAAAATGAAACTCCTTATTCTCTAGTAAAATCTAAAAATCTCTCCCTCTTTGGCTCTCAAAGTATTTTACTTCTCAATATTTTCTCTCAAAGCTCTCTCTTGGACACAAGAAAAATGGTGAAAGAAAAAATGACTAACTCCTAAAACTAAATGCAAGTATACATGGATAATAATAGATATAGAAATATATCTATCAAAAATATCCATCATGAGGCTAATTGTATAGGTTTAAGTTTATGGTGACTTATGACAATCTATACCATTAAGTCTAGTACACATAGCTCCAAGCAACTATCAATTAAATTGCATAAGATTTCAAATCCATGTTCCTCATCCTTCTCTCCTCTCTTTGCTGGTAAATGGAAAGGGATTTGTCCCACTTTGGTTGTCACATTATTTGCTTTAATTAGATTAAGGATGTGACGACCCGAAAATCCGCGTGTTGGCCACGACGAACCTCCGCTCGTTAACCTTACAACCTTGTACTTAAATCCACAATATATCTCAATAATACAATTGATAAAACTAGTTTATGTTGAAACTATTACCATCTCATTCGTAACTTATTAGAGTTGTTTAAAACAGAGTTATTTAAAACTTTACAATAATCCTGCCTCAGAATCGCAATCTTTACATCTTACATGTAGATCTCTGATCATATATATCATGACCTAGTCTATTATAGTTTAGAATCATATGTTTTATGATTTAAACCAATATTCCCAAATGTGAATACACATTAATCATACATATATTACACGCTTCTTTACTTTTACATAACCGTTCTCATTCGTCCGAGTTTATTACATATACTACTCGAATAACACGGATACAAATATATTATCCCATTACAAGTTCTACGACTTATAATAAAACAAAACATCTCTATCTCAACAGGTTTACAATACCATGTTCATTACTGCCAACGAACACGTTTAACGTTAAAGCATACGCGTTGGACAATATATACCTTTATTGAATTCATTCGTTTAACTGATTTATCATATTTAATCAATAAATATAACAACTTAATCTTCGTGTGTGGCTACGCAAATGGCCTTCCTTACTCTTTGGCTTTACCCAAAATTTCGGCCTTCTCGTACTTATCTGAAAGTGTTTGTTTAAACAAGAGTGAGTACGACGGCTCAACAAGTCCAACAATTATCACATAACACATAGTCACATTTCATCATGCATCATGCATATCATGCTTTGCAATTTATACATATCTCATGCATATCCTGTTTTGCATTTAAATCTATGTTTCATGCTTTTCATGCACAACATTTATAATATTATACAATTCAATATAAAACAAGCATTTATGCACATTGACAATATAACGCATGTTATTGCTCAAAGGCACATTAACTCATGTTTACACGTAAAAACATATCACACATGAGAGCAAGTTCTGAAAGACTTGCCTGTACTGGCGTTTTACCAATACGCTAACATTTCGCGTCCTTCGCATGTCCTACACGGTAAGTGAGATTAACAACATACAATATCAGTCAAAGTTTGATTTTAATTTAGTCTTATATTAAGACACTACGTTAACTTTATGTTTTCTTGAATCGTCTTTAGGTTTCACAACATTGACTTCCAATGGTGTACTTTATAACCATCAACCGTTTTTACTTTTACTTTTATTTTTTACCATATACTAGTTCAGCGCACTAGTAGCTCACTGTATATACAACACACTATGCATTCTTACGCACTTGGTTAAAATATCACCCATCTAGGTATATTTAGCTTAGCTCATAAAAATAATACTAAGATATTGATATCTTTAAACACTTTTGGCTTTAGTTCGTTTTATTTGCTTTGTAATGTATTCTTACATTATTTGTAGTATACCTTGCATATTAGATTTTACTATAATCCATTTTCATTATACATATTTCATGTATTCGTCTTATATCATAGTACAAACATTACACGTAGCATCAATTATGCTTTACATATAAATCGGTAGCATAACTCTTATAATTTTTCATTTATAATTTTCTCAAATATTAGTTTTAGTATACTAATATTTGATTTAACACAGCCCCCTTCCATCACACATCCCATGCTACTAAATTTACAATTATATTCATTTAATACCCGTTTAGAGTTTAAAATATATTCTTAAGCTTGCTTGGTTCGTGGACTTTACGACACCAAAACTTAAATCTTTCATCATAATATAAATAACAAAAAATCATGGTTCAACATTCTAACTTTTTAAAATATTATTCTAGACTTTTTGACCAATTGTCACATTTTTCGGGTTATCCGACAATTTCTGTAACTATTTTCATTTATTAAAAACTATCATTTAATAGCTTCAAAACAAAAATAATAACTCAATATACTTTTATATCCTACAAACACCATAAATATCAACCTGATATTATTATAAGATTTTTTAAAAAGTTTCATAATTTTCCACCATTCATAGAATTTTCTATGAATTTTCACAAACTTTTAAATTAACTTTAAATAGCTTAAAAATACAATAAATACATCCTCACTTCAATAATTTTTCAAAACTTTTCAGAAATTCTGAAATAATATTATAGGATTTTTCACCAAGTTTCATAATTTTTCACTATTCATAGAATTTTCTATGAATTTCTACCATTTTTAAACTAATTTAAATGTCTTAAAAATATAATAAATACATATGCTCTTCCATAAATCACCAAACACTTTCAGTAATTCTTAAATAATATTAGAAGATTATCGTAACCAAATTTTTTGCTCAAAATCTATTTTCGGTAATTTAATTATAACTTTTTTTCATAGTGCTGAAACTTCAAAAATTCATAATAATTAAACCGCTTATCCAAAAATTATGAATTTTATGTCAATTCCACATGAAATTAAATTCTCTACAACTTTCTAATACAAAGTTTCTTCAAATTCTACCTTTAACATAGAGAAACAGGCTCTGCCGGAAAAGTTCGCCGGCGGCGAAAATTCAGCCGTCTTCTCCGGCGACTGTGCAAATTTTTCGGCGAGTTTTCATGAAATTTCTTGCCCATATCTCATCTACACATTCTCAAGTGTCCATACATATAATTATTTTCAAAATTCATTAGCGATTTCACGTTAAAACAAGTATCCGAAAATATTTTCCGGCGAAATTTTATTTTCTCATTTCTCCTTAGTTTCTCAACCATATAATGAATCATTTAGCATGTTAGATTTCTGAGAATCTTCTCTACAGACTCATGCCCATAATATAGCTTAACATTTGGAATTTAACAAACCCATTTTATACAAGAAGTAAAACTAAGGTTTTGTTTAGTTAAAATTTGATTTCTTCTTAGTTTAGCTTACATGAACTGAAATGTAATCACATCACAGCCTCCCACAATCAGTCAAATAGGAGAGATAAAACAGGAAAATTAGCTATGATCCAAGGTTTAATGTTAAAGTATTTATATACCTTTGGTACTTGAAGCTCCCCTTGTTATGGCTATGAGTTGATTCAAGGAGATGCAAGGCTGAAATCTTCTTCCTCCTCTTCCTACTGCTGAAAACTTTCTCTCTCTCCTTTCTCTACTATGAAATTACCGAAAATGACAAGGTTCTAACAATTAAAAAGAGAGTGAAATGCTCCCTCTCTATACTAGCTATAGCCATCCTAGGTTAGCCCCTACAAGTTGGCTCTACTCCTTTCCTGCCCAGCCGGCTGACACGATGCTCATCCTTGCTCACTTCTATCTGCACATTACGTGCTCTTGTTCCCTGCTTTGTCCCACTTTGATTGTCCCAAAATGAGCCTAGTTGAACATTACATACACAAGGTTTTTGGGCTACTGAATGTTGGGTTTAAACCAATTGCCATAATACTACATGGACTGCCGAAATTGGAATGGAAAAAAGAAGTATGGCTGCTCGAGTTGGGCTACAGTAATTCAAGAGTTAGGCTGGTTTTGAAATTTGCCAATTGGGTTTAATTAACCAATTGACTAGGACCGTTATTAATAAAATGCTTCAAAACCTCTGATTTTTCCCAATTAATATGTTGGGCCATCAAACCCCTAACCCGAATTGTACCCTTCTTGGCTTGAGTAATTTAATTTTTTTTTATATGTACTTGCCTTGTAGTAACATTTTACATAAGGATTATGATTAAAAGCTACACATTGACTCACCTAAATTGTCACACTAACATAACCTCAATTTGTTACGTAAATCATATATCATGTAGCATTATCAAAATAAATATGAAATATTAATTCATACAGTTAATTAAGTACATTACTTAATTAATTAACATTTTAATCTAGCCTTTATGGCAAAATTTTCAAGTCGTTTAAATTAAAATATTGCGTAGCCTTTAATTCTCTTAATTTATATTTTGGGCCCTAATTAAATTTGCCCAACCAATCTTACCAATTTAATCGTTTGGGGTCCTTATCAAATAATTTATGAATAATATCTCATAACATAACAATTAACTAAAGTACCTAATTAATTACAAATATTGACATACCCATAAACGGCCTTCCTACAAGCTAGTAAATTTTAAATAACAAAACTTACACACAGTCCATGTAATTAATTAAATATATTAACATACATGGCTTTCCCTTTTTGTCCAATAAAGTCACCGAGCTTTTAAAGGCTTTATATTACCTTATTATTAATATACCTCCAAGTATACATAATAATCAAATTCTAAGTTTTAAAATTTAAAAACCTATGTCCACTCACATTTAAATCCTAACACCAAAATTATGGTCAAATGTTTACTCAATTTCTATAACTTTTACTCTTCCAAATTTAGGTTTTAACCTCAACCTTTATTTTATCAGCAAGACCTTATTTAAAAATCTTGTAAAATATCCGGGATATTACATTCACCCCTCCTTATAAGAATTTCGTCCTCGAAATTTACATCATACTTATTTCTGCTATTCTGTCCATTAGGTTATCAACTAAACCTATCAATTTTTTCATTATCTGAGGATTCTTCATTGATCATTTAATTCTATGACCCATCTCCTCTCAAATTTACACCTCTACCCATTCAAATTCCAGAATATTGGGATATTTCCCCAGAAGTCTTCAACAATTGTTCAATAATTGTGAAGGAGCTTGAAAAACTAGGAAGTAAAAAAATAATTCCTTTAAAATAAATTTATACCTGACTGATGGGTCATAAAGACTATGAACTATAAACTTCCAATGGAATCAACAGTTGATTGACCATTTGGTTACTAGCTCAGGATACGTACTAGAGGAAATCACCCTCTTGTACGCTATGTGTATGCATAAGATAGCTTTGGCCTGTTGATTTTGACTGATGTCTTACTAGCTCAAGATACTCTACGATCAGTAAAGACTTTAGGAATAGGCAGCATAACCTTACGATATATCTGATTGTATTAATCTATACATAATATCAACTCAAATATCAACCTAACAAGTTTGATCAATCTATTCTAAGTCCTTGTACAATAAATCTCAAATAAGGACTTTACAGAAGCTACTAAACAAATATACATTACTCACTTTTGTATCATCAAATCATACATATAGATTCTAATACATTTGTTCTTTCACAAAACGTACCATCATCCCAGGTTCTACTAACCTTAATTACAGTATAACTCCCTGATAATACAAAAGGTTTACAACTACACATAACATATAATAACGATAACAATTTCTTCTAAGCATTTACCCGTCTTCCCTTCCTTTGCCTTTTCTTTTATATGAGCACTCGGGCTCAGCTAAAAAATGTTTATGATATAGCAATGGTGAACAACTACTTTACTCAACAAATTTTAAATAAGCAATCAAGGATATATCATTAATGAGTGAGTTTTATACCTATAAATTAGGTACTTTTAGGCTTAATTATTTTCTACCTTTAAGTGTTTTTAGTTATATTTTACTTGTTTATATGTTTATTTTGCAAAAAACGGCTTCGGGAGGACAAAACGGAAAAAAAGTTGATTCAGTGGCATTTTTGTAATTTTTGGACCACTGCGCCAGGGTGCGATGTTACAACACGAGGACTACACTGGGGCGTAGTCCGGCAAAGTCAATTGGCCCAGTTTGACGCGTTACAGATTTTGAGCCCAGTTAGGATTGTCATGTTGTTAATTTTAAGAGGGATTCCTAGGGTTATTAGAGAGGAGACATACAGACAAAATATAAAGGTGATAGACCAAGGATTAGAGCTAACTTTTGGAGACTTGAAGGTTGAACGAAGGAACATAGAAGCTAAAAGTGAAGGCTAAGGAGACGGATAGAATTCGAAAGAGTTTTCTATATTTCTCTTTACTTTATCTTTGAACTTTGAATGTTTTTCTATATTCATGTGAAGATAGTTTTCATTATGATGTGTAACTAAATTTCTATTTAAGATTACAATGGAACCATTGTTTGAACTTTAATCGATTAATCTTAGTTTTAATTGTTTGATTAGTTTTGGATTAGTTGTTATATCTTGTGGGTAATTTATAATTGCCTGATCAATAATTATTTGATTTCTTAGATGGAATTAGAAAAGGAAGTCTAGGAATATATCTGGGTATAATAACGTGTGACTTTGTTTATTCTTTTTCGGAAGAGTAGCATGATAGTGTATAGGATGAAAATATCTATATGTCACACGTAACATATTGAGAATTTAATCTTAATGAGTCTATTTCAAGTTATTTCGCATAGAAATATAGCGTTATAAATTAGAGTAGCTCTTTTTATAAATTATTGAAAGAGGTTATTAAATAGTTAGAGAATCTCAGTTAACAATCCATATGATTAATTAATTGAAATTAAGATGATGTTATTATGATGCAATTAGAAAAATTATAATCTTAAAGCTTTTTATTATCTGGTAATCCACTCTTGTTAGTTAGCTTAGTTTTAATTTTAATTATAAATATTTCATAATACAAATTTGCTATAGTTTAAATATAATGGAATTGATATAAATTTGATAGGTGATATAGTTATTATTACTTGTTCCCTGTGGGCTCGGAATCCTTCTTATTACTATATTACTTGATTGACTGTGTATAGTTGCGCGAATATTCTATATATATAAATCGGACAACAAGTTTTTGGCGTCGTTGCCAAGGAACAATTATTTTCGTCATTAGTTTTTATCAATTCAGTTTTAATTTAGATATTTTTTTAATTTTTTGTTTTTGTTTGCTTTTGCAGGCTTCTATCTGTTCGAGTCTTATTTTGCGAAGGAATGATCTTAGTCTTAAGTGTAACCCCAAGTGTTTGCTTGTCTATCTTGCGTATCACAGATTACGTAGCTACCAAAGCCATAAATTCCACTAACGTACGTAAAACTACATTTCCCCATGAATTTAAGCTTAAGTACTCCTAATTTGTGTATGCACACGAGATCCAAAGGTCAGGAACCGGTGTCATACGTCGACGAGATAGAACGAAGGTTCCGAAGGATTCGTAAATTCATTCACAAAACAGTGTAGAATCAGGAAAAGATGGTTAAAGATGAGCAGAAAGCACTGCGGGGTTATGCCATGTCGCAAGTGACGGAGATTTAGTCTAGTATTACAAGGCCTGTAATAACTGTAACCAATTTTGAGATCAAACCAGGAACTATCCAAAGGATCCAAAATTCAGTTCAATTCAAAGGTTTGCCAAATGATGATCCCAATGATCACCTAGTCAGCTTCCTAGAGATTTGTGACACACTCAAATATTATGGGGTGATGGAGGATGCTATATGGTTGAGGCTATTCACTTTTACTTTGAATGACAAAGCCAAAAGTTGGTTACACTCACTACCACCGGGATCCATCAAGACGTGGAATGATCTAGCTCAGAAATTCCTTGCTAAGTTTTCCCGCCTGTGAAAACGGCGAAGATGCGGAACGATATCACCTCTTTTGTTCAGCACGACTCAGAGTCATTGTACGAAGCTTAGGAGAGATTCAAAGACTTGTTACAGAGATGTCCCAATCATGTGATTCCCAAGTGGTTATAGGTTCAAACGTTCTATAATGGTCTAATCAGTCTCAAGTAAGGACAAGTATAGACGCAACAGCGGGTGGAACGTTGATGGGAAAAAACTATGACGAAGCCTACAATCTACTAAAAAATATGGCGACAAATAACTAGCAGTGGCTCACAGCTAGAACACATCAGCCAAGAGCAATAGGTATTCACGAGGTGGATGTTATGATAGCTTTTTCGGTACACAGCACAACTTTCTGCCCTTTCAAAGAAAATTGATGCTATGGGGATGCAAATGGTTCAGATGGAGACAGTGTGTGAGCTTTGTGCAGGGAATCACTCGACAGAGCAATGTGCAATAAGTTCAGAATCCATGTAGGTTATTGGAAATCAAAACAGGCAGCCACAATATGGCAACAATGCAAACAACTGTAATCCAGGGTGGAGGAACCACATAAACTTTTCTTGGAGCAACAATCAGTCACAACCTCAAGTTCAAGCTCCAAGGCATTCTTACCCACCTGTATTCAAAAACCAGCAACATCAACAACGCCAACAACCCAATAAGTTATCACAAATAGAGGATTTGTTAGCGAGGATGACAAATCAATTTGAAGTGACTCTGGAAAATCAGTCAACTCAGATAAGGAATCTTGAGAATCAGATAGGTCAGAAAGCTAGTGCTTTAAACAACCGACCTTAAGGTTCTTTACCAAGCGAGACTGAGAAAAATCCAATGAGATATGGTAATGAGCATTGTATGGCAATTACCTTGAGGAGTGGGATATAATTATCTAAAATAGTTAAGGAGAACTCAAAGCAACCACAAGGAGATGATTGCAAAGTTGAACAGAAGGAAAGTGATGACGAGGATTTTACAAAGAAAAAGGAGAAGACTGTGGAAAAATATGAAGGAGTCAAGCCGAATTCCTCTGTACCACCAGTTCCATTCCCACAGTGACTCCAAAAGGCTAAGGCAAACAAACAATTTTCAAAGTTTCTAGAGGTGTTCAAGAAGCTTCAAATCAATATACCCTTTATAGGTGCTCTAAAATAAATGCTAAACTACGTGAAATTTATGAGGGAGATTATGTCAAGGAAGGAAAATTGGAAGACTTTGAGACGGTAGCACTCACAGAAGAATATAGTGCCATTCTATAGAAGAAGCTACCACCCAAACTAAGAGATCCAGGAAGTTTCACGATACCATGTACCTTTAGTGACAAGTTCTTTAGGAAATCCCTGTGTAACTTGGGGGCCAGTATTAATCTGATGTCGTTGTCTATCTATCAACAATTGGGTCTAAAAGAAATGAAGCCGACCAATGTCACTCTACAGCTGACAGACAGATCATTGACTTATCCAAGAGGAATAATGGAGGACATATTGGTGAAAGTTGATAAGTTCATCTTTTCGGCAGATTTCATAGTGTTGGACTTCGAGGAAGACAAAGAAATTCTGATTATACTTGGGCGTCCATTCTTGGCTACGAGTAGAACCTTGATCCACGTGCAAAAAGGGGAGCTTACGATAAGGGTTCATGATCAAGAGGTCATATTTAGTGTGTTCGAAGCTTTGAAGTTCCCAAATGTGGCGAAAAAGTGTTTCAAGATTAATTGGTTAGAGGTAGTAGTGGATAAAGATTATGAAGTTAATTCTCATGCAGATCCACTTGCAACGGCCTTAGTTAATCCTAGAGCTATAGATTTTTCAGCCCCACTAGAGTTTGTGTAGCTATTGAATGCATCCACAGCACTCGTATAGGTTGGAAAGAAATATGAGCTATTAGAGCATTCAGAGAAATCAAATACCCATGTAAAGACATCCATAGAAGAACCACCCGTTTTAGAGTTAAAATAGTTGCCAAACCATTTGAGGCATTCTTACTTGGGGGAGTCTTCTACACTATCGGTGATATTCTCCGATTCACTCAACGAGTCACAAGAGAAAAAATTGTTAAGATTATTGTGGGAATTCAAAACTGTCATCGGTTGGACCATAGCGGATATTAAGGGAATAAGCCTATCGCTATATATGTACAAAACTTTGCTTGAGGAGGATGCTAAATCAGTTATAAAGCAACAACGAAGGCTAAATCAAATTATGAAGCAAGTCAAAAAAATAAGATTATCAAGTGGTTGGATGCGGGTATTGTAATATTCCAAACCCTAATAGGAATTATGTAATAAAATTTTAATATTAATATATAGCTAAACGTGTTTATATTTAAGATTATGTGTAATTACTTTAATTGTTAAAGGTGTGTTGTAATATATATTATTAAATGAGATAAGACATCCTAAAAATTTAATTATTGAAACATAATTTGAAAATCCTAAACCTAATTTGGAAACCCTAATCTAAAATTAGGAAACCTTAATTCAAATTAGTAAACCCTAAATCTAATTAACAAAACCCTAACCCTAAAAAGAAAACCCTAATGACTAAACTCTAAGGGTTAAACCCTAAACCCTAAATGGACATATGAAATGACTAAAATAACCCTAGAATCTCAGCCACTATTTAATCAAGCAAGCAAAATGGGAATTGACTTTCTTAAAGCAAAAATGGTGACTAGCTTGTCCACTTGATTTTTGGAAAGCCATGACACACCTTGTAATGATTCAAATGCATGAACCAGCTGTAATTAAGCCCTATAGCCTCTGCAAACTGACCATAGCTTCATCATTACTAAATTAAACTTAGCAAGCAAGAAAAATGGCTTAAAGATCCTTAAACCCTATCCTAAGCTTCCCTATAAATAGAGAGTTTCACTACTGGTAAAACCCACGAGATACACTCCCTATATCAGTCATAAATCAATCCCCATAAACCTCATATCATCCTTAGATCAGAATCTAGGAAGAATTAAGCAAAGTTGCTCTTTTAAGGTAAAACCCTAAATTTATTGTAGATCTTTAATCTTATGTTAAATCTTATGTTTTAATGTTTATAAATGACTGATTGTGTGTGTGTGTGTGTGTGTGTGTGTGTGTGTGTGTGTGTGTGTGTGTGTGATCTGGGTTGCTTAATTTATGTTTCATAACACTTAGATACATAAAATGATAGATTTTAGCTCACTATCCAAACTGCCCAGAAAATGTTGTTTGACAAGCCATTTTGTCAGACCTTTTAATCGACCTAAAGTGTTAGTTTAATGTGTTTTATAATCTTTAATTTTAGTATGCCATGATCTTAAGAGATAGAGACCTTAATCACCTCAATTGGATCACGGGTCCGTGAGATACAAGGCCCAGAAAGTGCCTACTTGATCACAACCCCCTGCCGGAAATTTTCTGGGTAACCCAGAAAACTGAAGAACAAACTCACAGGGCTCCTTGTCAAACGGTTTAATCTGATCCTTTTAGTTGTAGGTTAAGATTTAATGTTTGTAGTTATACTTTGACATGTAGGGTATACACAGAAACAAACCACACACCAATCAGACCATTGAGTTGTTAGTTATTGATGGTCAAAACCCGTTGATCGATCACATATTCCGTTTCTGGAAATTCCAGAAAATGAAGAACAGTCTGACAAGGCATATTGTCAGACGGTTTGATCCAATCCTATTGGTTGTATGATGTATGTTAATGTTTGTAGTTGCGCCTTGGCATGTGGGGAATACATAGAGACCAACCACACTTCAATCAGATCAATATGTATAGAGTTATATATGTTAAAAAATGACTACTCGATCACGGTTTCTGAAAAACCCAGAAAATGTGATGAACAACCTGCTAGGCTAGTTTGACCAGGATAGATCTTCCAACTAGGATGTTGTTAAGGTCCATTAGTGGTATCTCGTTATACAATGTCATATGTAGTATATCGAGATTCATTAGTTTTCCAAAACTGTAAATAATTCGAGAGATGAATCAAGCTAAAAGTCCCTCCTCGGCATTGACCGAGATTCTGGACAGACTCAAGAACGCGGCACCTTTAGCGTCGACCTCCTTCCCCAGCTAAGAACAGCTACTGTGACAGTTTTAGCGACGGAAAGGATCGTCACTATATCCCAGTGGCAGGTTTTTAATAAGTAATTAAAATTAAATACCTTTAGCGACGGACTTAGTGACAGATTTTTATAAATTCTTTATAAATCTCATATAGCCAGGGATTGGATCAGTAGCTATATCAATAAATCATAAATTTAATAAACTTTAATAATAAAATTAATTAATTAAAATACTTTTAGCGACGGACAAGCTTTGTAAAATTAAAATATAAGCCTTTAATAATGTAATTAGCAATGGGTAAATTATATAAACACTATATAACATCAAATACAATAATTAAATCGACGAATCGACACCAAATAATAAACTTAATTAATTAATTAAATTAGTTACCCATTGTTAAATGTTCTAACAATTATTATTGTTATATAATAAATATATTTAGGCGATAATACACGTCTAGATAGTGCATACACCAATCCATGCCAGTATTCTATTCTTTGTACATTTATGTACAAACTTATTATTCAGTTTTTGAATTCATTAAATTATATTGTTCGTGTTATCTATTATTGGAAAGTTATTGCTTATTGTTCAATCATAACTTAAAGTGTTGAGCTATTCTTTGCGTGAAATTGACTTGATAAGATATCATTGAAAATCAATATTGTTTGGTAAAAAATATATACTGAAACTTTACCGGCAGTATTACACTGACCGTGGTTTAGGCAATCAAATGGACTGGCCTCAGTGTGTCTAGAACACTAGTAGGATAATATGTATACTCCTAGGTTATAAATAGGTTGATCCCCTATTAAATAACCGAATCAATAATTCGTAAGTCTACATGACCTCTTGGAATGATTATTAAGTCCGATTGAATTTATCAACCTATGGTTTCTAAGTCTTTTTGACTGATAGAAACCATAATGTGTGTAGTTTGACAGATCAAACCTCAGTATATATAAATAGAAAAATCTTTTTAATTGAATGTTCTTTAAAATCAAATATAGTGAGGGTATAACTTGTTAATATTTACTCGTTGAGCCTTTCGTTGCTCATCCTTCCAAATATAATTTCATTTGCAGTGATGAATAATAATCCAGGATGTTCCAATCCGGACCCAGATGGGAAATGACCTTATTAGACTAGTTGTATTACTTTTGTTTATTTTTGTGTAAGTCTTTTAAGACTTTGATGTAATAAAGAACTTGAACTTGGAATTTATGTAACCAAACTTAAAGCTATGAAATATTATTATCATCGTTTGTTATATCAATTGCGTTGTATTTATATTCTTAGATGGTTAGAATGTAGTACTGATTAGGTACAATATCTACGAACTATACATCCGAATGAGGGTATTTAATAGTGGGAGTTCCGTGCGCATTGAGGTTCCCCATAATGAGTGTCGATACGGTATTTACCTTAACCGGAATGCGCCCCTCTATTACCAGGGACAATCTTTATCCTTAATACTCTGAACTACAAATAGATAGAGATCGTTGATATGAAAGAGATATCCATAAGACATGAATCTATTCATCTAAGTGAGGGTATCTAAACATAGTAATTGTTCTAATGAGAACTACTATATGTTATGGGATACTGTGAACCTGGGATGGATAGAAGTTATGTATTATGGAATATCTATAGTTAATTAGTCAGCGTGAGCACCTAATCTGCTATAGGACGTATAGAGATTTTGGGGGCGTCACATATATCATTTATCCCATATCAGACAGTTCGTGGGTTAGTCCGGTGCAATGTGTACCGAAGAAATGAGGTATGAAACTAGTAGCCAACGCGAACAACGAGTTAATCCCGACAAGGACGGTGACCAGTTAGCGAGTCTGCATGGATTATTGAAAATTGAACAAAGCAACTCGCAAATATCAATTCCCTTTGCCTTTTATTGATCAGATGCTAGATAGATTGGTGGGGCATCCATTTTACTATTTGTTGGATGGCTATTCAGGCTACAATCAAATTGCTATAGCCCCCAAGGATCAGGAAAAGACGACATTCACGTGCCCATATGGAACATTTGCTTTTCGAAGGATGTCTTTTGGGCTTTGCAATGCACCGACGACATTTCAAAGATATATAATGGCGATCTTTTCTAATATGGTGGAGCAAAATTTGAAAGTTTTTATGCACGATTTCTTAGTCTTTGGTGATAGTTATGATCTATGCTAAGCAAATTTAATATTGGTTCTCAAGAGGTGCGTATAAACAAATTGGGAGAAGTGTCATTTCATGGTACAAGAAGAAATCATCTTGGGGCATAAGGTGTCTGCTAGTGGAATAGAAGTGGACAAGACACAAATTGGGACAATTAAAAATGTGCCAAAACTGACTTTTATGAAGGGAATTTGTAGTTTCTTAGGACATGCAGGATTTTATCGACGATTTATCAAGGATTTCTCCAAGATCACAAAGCCGCTATGTGTTTTACTCAAAAAAGATGTTCCATTTAAGTTCACTACAGATTGTCATAAGGCATTTCAAATTTTAAAGAAGAAGCTAATAATTGCTCCAGTAATGGTCGCACTGGATTGGAGTCCACCGTTAGAGCTTATATGTGATGATAACAACTATGCAGTTGGTGTAGTCTTAGGCCAACGCAAGGAAAAGGTATTTCACGTAATTTACTACATTAGCAAGACTCTAACAGATGTACAATTTAACTACACCATGACAAAGAAGGAATTACTTGCAGTGGTCTTTGCCTTCAACAATTTTTTAGCATATTTGATTAGGACAAAGGTGATAGTGTTTACAGACCACTCCATGGTAAAGTATCTCATCTCTAAGAAAGATACCAAGCCAAGGTTGATCCGTTGGATTCTTATACTTCAGGAATTTAACCTTGAGATTCGAGATAGAAAGGGGTCCAAGAACCAAGTAACGGATCATCTATAACGCCCCCAAAAATCCCCTGCACTTTTACATGCGGCGGACCTTGTGCGTTAATTTCATACATCTATCGACTTAACCAATGATCCCATAATCATATTGGTTAAATTAGTCTTATTTTAAACTATACATTAAAAATTTCTCTTAACTTTGTCCATGGATCTTAACTTGATCTCAGTCTCATAAGTATACAAGTATCAACTTGTATTTCATCCGTATAAATGGATAAAACCATATATAATGGTCTAATTTTAACCTTAGGATTTAAATATTCTATAACTTTAGATGTTCCAACATCCACGATATTAAATCATTAGGACGGCTCTTAGGAACAGAGAATCCCGTAGTGAATGTTTGTATCTTCACCCGTGATAAATGTTTGCATCTTTATCCGTGACAAATTGTTGTATCTTTGTCCGGTGCAAAATTCTCTTTCCGTACAGAACATTACCCAACTAGTTAAAACCCTCATTCGAAACATATTTGTTTATAGTGATATCTCTTCATATCAATAATCCTACTTATATGGTATTCAGAATAGTAATAACGAGTTATACCTGGGTCCGAGGAACCTTAACGATGGATTTGACCAGTCAACATCGCTTAATCCTGTCTCGGATGTACAGTACTCACAAGTTATTTACCGATCCTCATCCAGATAAATAGATCATTATCAATACTATGTTAAGTTTTAACAATTCTAGGTTATATCAAAATAAAGACATAATAACATTCTGATGATAATAATTTATATCATTCATTCAATATTCGGTTAAATGTTTGTTTATTCGTATTACAACAGTCATTATGACTTATACAAATACAAGTAATAAACATGAAAACCTAATCTACGCTTCATCTTTATGTTCATGATCTTCTTAACATTCATCTTTAATCTGCAAATAAGATTTTATTCGCAAGAGTGAGCACGACGGCTCAGCAAGTCTAACATACAGCACATACGCAGTTTATGCTTTCATATAAACTTTAACATGCCTTGACTGAATATAATTCTCCATTTAATATCACATATAATTCGCATTCTAACAATTTATATCACATTGACACACAAAGTGTATAAATCATGTTCATAACTCATAAACATATCACATAACAGTTAGAAGGCTTTTAAACATCATTTAAAGGCTTCACATAACATCTATCACATAACAACATGACATTTCATATTTTATTTATCATTTTAACAATATTACAAAAGTAACACATAGCAAGAATTAGAAGACTTGCCTTTTTGCACAATTAGGGTTCCCCGATGATCGTTTAAAGCGTTTATATAAAGGGTTATGTGTACCCGAACGTTAGTTCATCAAATTTTCCTTCTTTAAACATGTTTTTATCACTAAAATAGACTATTTCCATTGGCAGAATCATTTGGAAAATTGGCTAACTCAAAAACTCAAATTTTAGTGTTTCCACCTGAATACCCTTTAAAATTTTCAGCTTTGACGTCCTTTCCGGTAACTGTCATAACTTTATCATGCAGAAATATTTTAAAGTGATTATTGAGTCTAAATTGCTTAGAATTTAATGATATACAACTTTCATTTAGGTTACTAAGGCATATTCTGACTTTAAAATTTCGTAATTTTAGCTGAAAGGTCTGTATGCTTACTTTGATCAATATTTTTAGGGTTAACCATGTGAAACATGGTACCACTTGCATTAACTCTTTAACAAATCATGTTATAAGACCCAATAACACCTTATAACATAAAAAAAATCATAAACCTTCTCATATAAAGATTCATGGCTTTTGCTCAAGAACACACGAAGAACACGAAGAACGGATAAAACCGTACATAGTAACAACTATGTTCTTGAGCTTTTGGTTTTCGTACTTGAAATAATTTGAGCATTATAACTGCTTACATAAGTGATTATGACACTTTATAATTGACAAAATTTGGTCATTATAACGGCTTGTAAATTGAATTATAACAATTTATAAAAATGCTCAAGAACATACGAAGAACACGGAGAACGACAATCGTACATGGCTATGACGTATGTTCATTGAGCGTTAAAATACGAATTGAAATTCAACATTATAACTACTGTAAAATGAAGAAAGGCTCAAGAACACATGAAGAACATGAAAAACGACAATCGTACATGGCTACGACTCGCGTTCTTGAGCTTTTAAACTACGAAAATTAATCGAACATAAAAACGACTATTGTTTACCTCTCGAAGTGCAAGCTTTAACTATTTCTTTGCACTTCTTTTGATTATAACTCACTAGAACTCTCTCTCATATTGTATATAGCTTTGATACAAGCATTTTTACCTTGAAAATGAATGATCAAACAAGTGAGGAATGCTTGCTATTTATAGGCCATGCAAAGCTAGGGTAAAATGGTCATTATTACCAAACTTCCAAGCTAAGCTAACATGAAGTGCACCTCCCTTTTCCACTTGATATGAGCGACCAAATCAGCCATTTAATGCCCACTAATGCTTGAAATCATCACATTTTGGTGACACCACAATTGCCACATGTTAGCTTCCAATTGGTCCACCAATTAGCCTACCAAATAAATAGTTCTAGGGCTTGTTTGGTTGGTGAATTAACCATTTCATTGAGGGGTAGTCATGGTCATTTACCAAGCTTGACCAAGGTTAGATTAGTCCTTTTGATAATCTAGCTTAGTTAGGATTAGGTTAATTAGCAATAAACCTAGGAATTTGATTCTTCGGTTAGGTTATTAATTCACCGATTAGATTAACTTATAATTTAGGTTAATCTTTAGTTTAATTAAACTTAATTCTATTTAGGTTTAGTTTAATTAATTGATAATTAGGTTAAATGGTAATCTAATTACCCTAACCTAGTTCAATTCCAACTAGGTTTAACATAACCTAGTTTTATTTCAACTAAATGTCTTCTAACCTAGTTTTATATCAACTAGATTAGGTTAACTATTTCACAAGCTTAGTTAGTTTGTAACTAGGTTTAGTTCCTAGTTAGGTACCTAACCCAGTTACATCTAACTTAGTTACATCTCAACCGAAATTAGTTCATCCTTAGCTAATTCTAGTTCATTTCTAAGTCTTCCGGTTAAATTGACCTCAACTAATTTAAAAGTATGATATTACAGAGTTTTATTCCGTATAAACACTATTTTGTAAAGTCGAAAGTGCAACAGACTTAGCACGTTTTTCGATGAATAATGTTTTCGACTACCATTTCTCAAAATATGCTTAAACGATCAAAAAGTCAAAAATAATATTTATTTTCGTCTTTTCCCTATTTCGTCTTATTCTCGACACACTTTTCGAGAAAATCTTTTATTGTTTATTACGCATCGGTGTTGCATACCAACACTGTATCCATCAACGGTTTGATAAAAAATAGAAATCGTTTCCGTTTGAAGAGCGTTTTATGTTTTAATTTGGGAAAAATATCAGTGGCTCCCTGGTATCTACTACCCGTATAAATGCTATATCGTGAAATGGAAAAAGTCCAAACGTTGAAAAGAACGGTTAAAAAGACGACAAACGTTTTCTCGTAAATCGTGTATTTTTCGTCTTTTTCTCCGAAAAATTTTATTGGTTCCCTGACATCTAAACCTCATATTATCACTATGTTGTGAAATGTAAGAAGTCCTACAGATGAAAAAAACGATCAAACGAATGAAAAACGTTTCTTCGTGAATAGTGCCTTTACACATTTTTCGAGAAAAAAAACTTTTATCGGCTATTACGTGTTTTTAAAGCGTGGGAAGGATGAATCTTGAAACAGAATGTAAATTTGACCTTCACGTTTTGCTCGAGGGCCTAGGTTATTTTCTAGGGTTTAGGGTTTAACTCTTTTTTCAATTTAGGTTTTTGCCTTAAATTGATTTCTAATTTTTTTAATAAGTGTTAAGGTTAACTACTCAAACCAAAACACAAAGTCCTACACATAGATAATTCACATAACTCATTTAAAAGCTCAATTCAAGCTTTACTAATCACATAGAACAAATTAGATTAAAGATTTTTAACCTCTTAGGTGTATACGATCGTAGATTCAAGTCGTATATATTCTTTAAGATAGCTCAAGGTATGCTTGAGCAATCGATCTTAGGTTTTGAATTGACAACCTTTCTTAGATCTTGTTAGATCACTTTTCAAATATTTGGGATATTACATCATCTCTCTAGACTGGAGAATTCGTAACAAAATGAAGGAAATGGTGTTTTGATAAATGAGTCATTCCCTGACGAGCAGTTATTCTATATAGCAAAGGCAACTCCTTGGTATGCAAATTATGTCAATTATATAGTTAGTGGAGTACTTCCATATGACTTGAGCTATCAACAAAAGAAGAGGTTCTTACATGAAGTCAAGTAGTATTTGTGGGACGAGCCTTTTCTTTTTCGACAATGTACTGACCAGATGTTAAGAAGATGTGTGGCTAAGGTGGAAATTAAAGGTATTCTACAACACTGCCACTCACCTCTCTATGGAGGTCACTATGGATGTGATAGAACAGCTGCAAAGATCCTCCAATCTGGTAATGCCTACAATTTTCAAAGATGCTCATGAATTCATAAAAAAAGGTATGATAGATGTCAAAGGTGTAGGGTTTCGACACATAAATGCAGTGGATTTTTTTTTAAAAAATTTTGAAACCCTAAAACAGGATCCTTACGAAAACATATTAATCAGAGGTTTAGATTTGTTTTACCGATTAATCGTGCTTGAATGGAGTCGATGGAGATGATTGAGAATTTTGGAACGCTTCGAATCTTCAACGCAATCCAACGACTACGTCTCTAGGTTATCCACACGAACGCTTCGCGAATCGTTACACGATCTGCAGCAAAAAGGTAGTCGCGGTACCAACCACCAAGATTAGAATTTCTGAACTATTTTTCTCTCTAGCCTATTTCTGAAAGCGACTAGGGTTTTTTTTAGTTTTAGTTTCATGTTCTTAAAACAGCTGATATACCATATATATATATATATATATATATATATATATATATATATATATATATATATATAGCTGTTAAAAGAATTAACCAAAACTAATTAAAAAAATAAAATTCGAATTTATATATATTATATTTTAATTAAGTCTTACTTAATTAATATACATATATACAAATTTTCCTATTAATTTAAATACTATCAATCATATTGACATATTTAAATTCTAACAATTTAAATTAATTCCCTTTTAATTACGTTCTAGGTGTGTGACCCTATAGGTTATTATTATATTGGCAATAATTTTAAAATCATATTATAAAATTATAAACAGTGAGCGGTATCTAGTAATACATCACTGCTACCCAAATAATAATAAGATCAATGATTAGATGCAACCTTTTTGTGATCAATGTTTCAATGTAATTTAATCCTTTTAACATTGACATACTAGATTAAACTCGAGGCATTGACTGTGTCATACTCTTCATAATTTAATCTGAGTTTTCTTGATCAATGAGTAGACTATATAAAACAAATCACTATTTAAGCATGGTCATGCATTTCATAGTCCTACTCAATCAAGAGGCCTATGGATATCACCCATAATATATAGGAGGGTTAAATTCCATCTAGATCACTCATATTCCTCACACGATTCATGATGTACCCAATAATCATCTTTATTGTCCACCCTATTAAAGGTGACTTTTGATTATATCAAAGTACATAAATTTTCGTGTAATAATATAGTGATTTCAGGTCGAAGGATCATTACATCATTGTCACTATGAGACTTTTTTATATTACTTTGCATAATGCTCCACGTAGAATTCTCATGGTAGGTCAGTCCAATACATTGTTCTCTAACATGTACCTATGCATTGACTCAATATCTCATATATTTATGACCAATGAGATTTGGACATCAGTCAATCCACATACTAGTCTCAATGCATCTAGGGACATTTAAGAGTAATGATACTAATTGCAATTATATAATCTCATGTTCAAGTCACATACTTGAAGCTATATAATTCGTATCACTATTCTAAGGATTTTTATTATGTTAACATTTATATAACGCAGTAAATAAAATTATAATAAAATAATTCATTTATTCAATCAAATATAATATATAAAAGGTTAAGTAATTACATCAAATAATTGGCCTCTAGGGCATGAACTCTAACAATAGGGTTGATAAAAAATCAAGTCGGCAAGAGATGCCTTTGAATACTATATTGAAAATGGAAATATTCGACGTACGGGGGATCAATTTCATGGGACCATTCCAATCGTCATTCAATAACAAGTACATCTTAATGGTGGTGGACTATGTCTCCAAGTGGGTGGAAGCAGTAGCTCTACCTACCAATGATGCCAAGGTTGTTCTCAATTTTTTTGCGAAAGAAAATTTTTACAAGATTCGGAACACCAAGAGCTATAATTGATGATGGGGGTCCCATTTTTACAACAAATATTTTGCAGCTCATCCTACTAAGTATGGAGTATGGCATAAAGTTGCAACGACATACCACTCGTAGACGAATGGACAGGCTGAGATTACCAACAACGGATTCTAGAAAAGATTATAAACCAGACCCAAAAAGATTGGTCTAGCAAGCTTGACGAGGTTCTATGGCCATACTGCACTGCTTACAAAACTCTAATAGGCGTGTTTCCATATAGACTCGTCTATGGAAAAGCATGCCATCTCCCTGAAGAGTTGGAGCATAACGCGTATTGGGTGATAAAAAAAGCTCAATTTTGATTTGCAGGCAGTAAAAGATAGGAGGCTTTTGCAATTAAATGAAATCGACGAGTTTAGAGTGCACGCCTATGAAAATGCTAAGTTGTATAAAGAGACAGTCAAAAAGTGGCATGACAAGCAAATCTTTGAACGGACATTCAAACCGAGCCAATCTGTATTGTTGTTCAACTCAAAACATAAGCTTTTCTGGCAAAATTAAAATCCAGATGGTCCGGACCATATACAATAACTAATGTCTTCCCATATGGAGTGATCGAAGTAAATGACTCACATTCTCATCAGATGTTCAAGGTCAATGGTCAAAGGCTAAAGCATTATTGAGGTGACGACATGGATCGTCAGCAGACCTCAATAATCCTTGAAGCTCCTGCTTGAACGGAAGGAGAAAGTCAAGCTGAAAGACTCTAAATTAAGCGCTAGTTGGGAGGCAACCTAATTTTAGTTTATCGTTTTATACATTTTGTTTTCATTTTTAGGTCCTTTTGGTTTAAATTATTTAATTTTTAGGAATTTATAAATTTCTAGCTTAGGATAGAATTTCTTATGTTAGCCTTATTAATTCTTGTGAATTTTACCTAAATGCAGATCTGGAGTATGATTAAGGTGTTAAGAAATCAAAAAGATTGCAACAGAATATTTTTTTTTAAAAACCAGTTACTGCGCCACGACGAGAAGTTTGAAAGGCATAACTGCACCCCAGTGCAATTATTGTGCCCCGACGAGATCAAACTTCGCCTCCAGCGAAAAGCTCTCAGTTTAACTGCTCCCCGACGAGATCTGACTTCACTCCCAGTGCAAAGCTCTCAGTCCGACTGCACCCCGACGAAATATGTAGGCTATTTCGTTGCGCCCCGGCGCAATGTCTGATTTTCAATTTTTAAAACACCTTCAACACCCGATCAGATTACACACTTAACACACCCTTAAGCAACCTAAACACGAACTATCTCTCTCTTAGAACCTCAATTGCTCTTTTCCCTCGTTTCCAAACCTTAATCTTCACACCCAATATACTAAACCATCTTCCATCTCATTTCAAATCTCAACATCACAAAACACCCATTTAACTTTAATCCATCCGAGTTTCTTCTCTAGGGGTTGATCGGTGTTCACGGTCCTTATACACAAATTAGGGGTTCCGGTGCAGTGCTCTATTGAAGCATCAATCATCAAAATTTAGGTAAAAATTAACGTAATTTCAGTCATCGTTCATTAAGTTCAATAATGTTTCATTAGTTGTTGTTGTCAAGTCTCGGTGTATTGTGTTGGGTTTGCCCAGTTCGTTTGTGTTGGCCACTGAAGAAGAAATGGCGATTTGGGTGGTGTGACTGGAGCTAGGTTAGTATTGTGCAGTTGTCAATCGGTGGGGGTTAATTTTAATTGAGAATTAGACTTGAGTTTGTGGAAAATAAGGTTATACACCATATGTTCGATAATTTGCCGTGAAGAGGAATTCTTTTAGTTTGAGTTAAATATGGATAATTTGAGTGTCTATTTTGGAGTTGTAAAGAATTAGTAGAGCTTCGAGACTGATATTGGGCATATATGGCTCTGAAACGCCAACAGGGAGAAGGTTCATCAACTACACCTCGGCCGTTTAATCGAAAAATATTTATTAGTACAGAGGCGGAGGATAAGTTTAATCATGTATTAGTTGGAAGGGTATTAATTCTAGAGCGGGGGCTGAAACCTAACCAATTAGAGGATGGTGAAATGTGTGAGATGATTGTGGGGCATTGTTGGCACACATTTACGGATCACCCAAATCCGGCAGTTACGACTATATTTAAGGAATTCTATGCCAATGCTTTAGATACACTGGATTGTGAGGTGATGGTACGAGGTCAAATGGTGTCATTCAGCAGGGTGGCGATGAATGAGTATACTAATTTGAGGGGGTATGATAATTGCCAATATGTTGTGATGGGGACCCCAAGCTATAGACAAATTATCCATGATCTTTGTCAATCGGGCACGAAATGGAAAATCAATAAGTATACTGAAGAATTGACATCGTTTTCGTTCAAGGCATTAAGTAGGTACAACAAGATTTGGTATGCATTTTTGTGTGCCAAATTAATGTTGTCTATGCATGTGAGTGGCGTGATACGGGATCGAGTCGTTCTTTTATATGCTTTCATCATTGGTTTGTCGATTGATGTGGGGAGTGTTATTGTGGCATTAATAAAGAAGAATTTGAAGGGGGCGACGTTAGGAGGATTACCACACTCGTCCCTTATTACTGTAATATGTAGACGAGCGGGAGTATGGTGGGGGTTGGCTGAACCAATGTAGCCACCCACGACTCTCCAAGACCATAATTTGATTGAGCGCTACAAGATTTGGGAAGGAGGAGAGTCACACCATCACAGTTTAGGATTTATTTTGCCGCCTCAATCACCTCCTCATGTAGATGAAGATCTTGGTAGTCCCAAACATGATGCCACAGAGAAAGGGTCAAAGAGAGCAATAAGGAGGTTACAAAGGCGAACAGATATCTAGTTTGATGAGGTGTTTCTCCTGAATGAGCGACTTGTTGAGCGTCAGGACGCTATGCACGCTTAACACTTACACCTATACTTGCACTTCTGCATTGGCAATGATGTTGGCTCAACTGAACCCGACTGTTCCCGCACGTCAGATTCCACCTCCACCACTGTTGCCAGAGTATCCACCACCGAAGTCGAATGACGATAATGCTACCGAGAACGCCGATCACGATGAGGTTGAGTCTAACGCTTGACCAATTAGGGGAGTTCTCTCGTTCTCTAGTCTTTATTTCTTTATACAATGAGGACATTGCATACTTCGAGTTTTGGGGTGGCATACACTACGCTGCATGTACATAGATTTGCATACCTCAACATTTGCACGTTTCTTTCAGTATTTGCATATCTCATAATAAATAAATAAATTAATTAATTAATTAAAATCATAAAAATATTTGCATATATAATCATATATTATTGCATTTAGGAACACTTGAGCATTTAATTAATGTATAAAAGCTAATGAAGGCCAATGATAAAAATGTGATAAATTATCTAATAATTTTAGTGAGACGGATAAGGACCGTTAAGTTCGAAATTTTAATTATTTGCTAGTTTTGTTAAGTTTGGGACCCTTAGAGCTTAATTGCACGTATTCAATGTATTAAGTCAGTTAGGTTTTGATTTAATTTTATGGATTATGCGCTCATTAAGGATTTTGATAACCTCTATCACTTGTTGGAACATAAATCATATAAAGGGAACGAAGTAATTTCTTCGATGTCTATCTTAAATGAAATGAAAAGAAAAATATAAAAAAACTGAGACAGGTGTGAGCAAAACTTGGCTAGTCTTTTTGTGTGGCCTCTATTGCTCGAATAAGTAAGCCCTTAGGAGTGTCTCTATACTTAGTGCCCTAAAGTCATCTGGTTTGGGAGTCACTGGTGGAAAGTTCGCTACATGGGTAATTTTGAATAGCCTAAGGAAAATGGACATTACACATGTTGAGTTAATCATATGCGAGATGGAGCGTAAGACGCACTCGTTAAATGAAGAGAATGAATAGAAAAATGTGAAAACAAATGTATAGAGGGGTAATACAATGTTATATACGATTAAATATCTTTTATTGAGCATTGGTATTCATGAGTTGTATTAGAATAATGACTGGTTTGATATGTTGAATTCACACACACACGAAAGGGTCGACAATGAGATAACATTGGTGATATGTTAGATTTTGGACTATACATGAATTTGAAGTATGGCTGAGTTATTACTTAAGATCTTTGAGGCCTAATGTTTAAGGATTATATTGATCTATTGCTCGAGACATTAGTTGTGAAGCATTTGCATTCATGTGGGTTAGAATAGTTAGTTATGTTTATTTTACTTGTGGTGTTTTTGCTTGAAGACAAGCAAAGTCTTGAGTGTGGGGATATTTGATGAATGGATTTTATACCTACAAATTAGATACTTTTAGGCTTAATTATTTGCTATCATTAAGTGTTTTTAGTTTTATTTTACTTGTTTATATGTTTATTTTGCAAAAAACGGCTTCAAGAGGATAAAACGGGAAAAAAAACTGATTCAATGGCATTTTTTTAATTTTTTGGACCACCGCACCGGGGCGCAATGTTATAACATGAAAACTGCGTCGGGGCCGCAGTCTGGCAAAGTTAGTTGACCCAATTTGTCGCGTTACAGATTTTGAGTACAGTTAGGATTGTCGTGCTGCTACATTTTAAAAGGGATTCTATGGTTATTAGAGATGAGATACAGAAATAGAATATAAAGGTTATAGAATTAGGATTGGAGATATTTTTTGGAGACTTGAAGGTTGAACGGAGGAACATAGAAGCTAAAAGTGAAGGCTAGGGAGACGGATAAAATTCGACATAGTTTTCTCTATTTCTCTTTACTCTATCTTTGAACTTTGAATGTTTTTTTATATTCATATGATGATAGTTTTCATTATGATGTGTAACTAAATTTCTATTTAAGATTACAATAGAACCATTGTTTGAACTTTAATTGATTAATCTTAGTTTCAATTGTTTGATCAGTTTTGGATTAGTTGTTATATCTTCTGAATAATTTATAATTTCATGATCAACAATTATTTGATTTCTTAGATAGAATTGGAAAATGAAGTCTATGAATAGATCTGGGTATAATAACATGTGACTTTGTTTATTCTTTTTAAGAAGAGTAGCATGATAGTGTATAGGATAAAAATATCTATATGTCACATGTAACATTTTGAGAGTTTAATCTTAACGAGTATGTTTCAAGTTATTTCACATAGAAATATAGCGTTATAAATTGGAGTAGATCTGTTTATTAATTATTAAAAGAGGTTCATAAATAGCTAGACAATCTCAGTGAACAATCCATATGATTAATTAATTGGAATTAAGATGATGATATTACTGTGATGCACTTAGGAAAATTGTAATCTTAAAGATTTTTATTATCTGGTAATCCATTCTTGTTAATTAGCTTAGTTTTAATTTTAATTCTAAATATTTCAGAATCCAAATTTGCTATAGTTTAAATAAAATTGAACTGATATAAATTTGATAGTTGATATAGTTATTATTACTTGTTCCCTATGGGTTCGACATCCTTCTTATTACTATATTACTTGATTGATTGTGTATACTTGTGAGAATATTCTATATATATAAATCGGACAACAATCATGAACGAAAAAGATTTGGTTTACAAACATTTCGACAATATACAACAACTGTGAAGTCTGAAACATACCAACAATATTCAATAGAAGGATATTTTAGAATATTTATTGCTGAGTTGGCCACTAAGGACTTAGAACATGTGTGAGGACTTATCAATCTTTACTAACCACCTCGAGATGACTTATCAGCCTTCATTGACCACTTCATGAGTGTTTAACAGTCATTAAAACTGCAACACTCAAACATGATACTTGAGGGGATCATTCCTCTTATATTTAATGTATATACATAACATTCAAGCATACATTCGTACGCAAAGTTAAATTCTCGACAAAATATACCCCTTTAAAATGGTTGTCCTACTCAGTTTTATCATATAAGTCCACACCAACTACTGGTTTGGACAAACTTCCAAAATTTATTAAAGTTAATGAATTACTATATGCATTGTCTAGTAAGTACAAATAGCATAGTCTTCTTCTTAAACATTTCATGAACTTAAAAGAACTTTAAAGCTTCAATAATTCAATAATAAAATAAGGCTTCAATTGCACTAAGTGCGGATATCAATAATTTATAACAATGTAGAATAATTTTTAATAATTATCCCACTTAGAATACTTGTCAAAATAAATGCAAGGTTAAGTTTAGGAAATTGCACAATTAAATAAGTACAAGAAAACTTGCTCAATAATAATTTGAGTAGGGTTGAAGAACTTGCACAATGAAACGTGTAATGTCCTAGAATTTCCACGTCTTTATTAATTAAATTATTAATTTAATTTCCAAAGAGTTAGTTTTACGAGATTATTTAAATATTTTTATGTGATTAATTAATTATGTGATTAAATAATTATGTAATTAATTACTAAAATTAATTAAAGGGGGTCACTAATATGTTATTAAATTAGTGAACAAACCCTAAAGTTTTAATATCAAAATAATTGATAAGTTTCCTATTAATTAAATATTCAATTAAATTAAATATAATGAGGGAATTAAATATAATAAATTAATTAATATGATTATTAATTAATGTAAATAATGTGAAATATTAATAATAATATTTATTAGTCCATTTAGTAAGTTAATACTTATGGGTTAGAATATTTAATTATTTATTCAATGTAATTATTTATTTAATCATGGATTGAATAATTAATGTGTAAATTATTAAATTAACCCAACATGGGTCAATTAGTAGCACAAGTGGAGAATAATAAAATTTGACAATTTAGTAGCCCAAACAATTTAATTGAAGCTCAATTGGTATTTTAAATTAAAGCCCAATGATTGACCCACTTGGAAAATACTTAAATTAACTAGTAATTGTTTAAAAGTGGAATGTGACACTCATTTTGGGACAAATCAAAGGCCATCAGCCGACCATCATGTTGGGAGATGAGAGAGAAAATTGATTTTGTTTTATTTTAATTTATTTTCTATTTATTTAATTAATGGTTGCTTGTTTTATTTTTTTTAAGTACATGAACCATGCTTCTTTTCACCAACTAAGTCATGGCTAGCTTTCTTGTGTAAGTATCCATATAGGGGCATGGGCTAAATTATTAGATATATTATGTATCTATCATATTTGCAAGTATACTTACAATTTAGTAGTTTTTGAAAGTCATTTCTCATCTTTTATTTTCAAACAAAAGAGAGAGTTTGAGAGCATTTGAGAGGGTGAGAAAATTTGAGAGAAAAATACTAAGAGAAGAGAAGGAGTCTTGGTTCATGTCATATTCCTTTACAACTTTTTTTGGAAGAAAAAGAAGAATAGCCATTAAATCAATGTAATGGTTATTTTAAATAAAGTTTTGTTTTTAAATTAAATAAATCATCATGTTAGTATAAATATGTTAATATAGTTATTAATGTGTAGTTGTAATATTTATGTCATGCTTGAGTTTAATAGGTTTGGTTTGTATTTTGGTATATTTTATATGCTAAAATATGTGTTTAATAGTGTGTAAACAAGTTTTGAAATTTATGTCCAAAAATATTTTTATAAAACTTAGGTTTGATGTTCTAATATTATAGAACATTAAATCATGAGAAAAACAAAGTTTGAATCGCTCAAAATGGAGTTATACACAAAAAGTTATGATTTGTGGTAGTTTATGTGATGTAAAATTTTTTATAAAAAATAATGATATTAAATCATGAAAAATTATTTTTTTCATGTTATAAATTAATATAAGGTGATTGGTAATTTTTTTGGATTTTTATTGAGGATTTAAAGCTTACTTGATGGTATATTTTTATTTAAAATGTGTGTGCCGGAACACTGTTCACATTCTGCGAAGAAGAAATTTTTTTTTAAGGGTTTCCGCGCAATGCGCGCGCAGCCACTGTTCACCGAAAACACGGAGCCAAACGACGTCGTTTGGTGTCCGTAAAAAGTTACTCCGCGCGTACGCGCGGAAGCCGTATTCGGCTTTTCAAAAACGGCGTCGTTTTGGGCCGTATAATCTGAAACGCGCGCCATGCGCGGTAAGAAATTTTCGGCGGAATTACGATTCTGCCCCTCCGTGTTTTTCTTGACAGAATTACCATTTTGCCCTCGGATCAGTTTTCTGATTAATTACGAAATTGCCATCGGTCCGGTTTTTCAACTTAATTACGAAAATGTCATTCGGATAAATTTTAATTAATTTAAATATTTGAAAATTAATTTAAAATTATAACAAAAATAATAATAATACAAAAATAATATAGGGGAGGATATTTTTCATTAAGTTTAATATTTAAATATTTTAAATATTAATCTAGTTAGCTAATCATGGTTAAGTTAAATAAATTTATTATTTATTATTTTAAATGTTAATAATAAATAAAGATGATAAATTAGCAATTATTATTTAATGCCTATTAAATAATACTTAAAGAGAGATAAAATTTATAAATGAATTATTTATTATTTAAATATTATTAAATAATAAATAAGGATAATTAAGTAATTAATTATTATTTAATTAGCATTAAATAACGATTAATGGAAATTAAGTTATTAGAAGTAATAATTTATTATTTAATTTAAATAATAAATAAGAATGATTTAATTATTATTTAACCTTAAATAATAATTAAAATTAATTAAATAATTAATTATTATTTAATTAACATTAAATAATAATTAAAGAGGATTAAGATTAGTAAACTATTATTTAATTTTCTTAAATTAAATAATAAGTAAGGTTAATTACTTAGTTAATTATTGGTTGATTAATATTAAATTAAAGAATGTTAAAATTAAGTTAATAATTATTTATTATTTAATTATAATTAAATAATAAGTAAGTACAATTAGTTATTATTTATTTTAAATAATAACTAGAGTTAATTAATTAATTTCTATTTAATCAATATTAAATAGTAATTAAATAGGGATTGAGTTAATAAAATAAATTGAATTTAATTATGATTTAATTAAACAATTGTAATAAGTTGTTTAAGGGTTTAATAAGTGTCTAACGCTTAAGAAAAATATTTTCTAACTTATTAAATTATTAACCTAAAATGATTAAGAGTCTATAAGGTTAATAATATTGTTTTGACTTCTGTAAATTATGTGTTAGTACTTATGTGTGATAAATAAGTTCATTATTAAGCGTATAGTTATGCAAATACGCCGTACTAATTATTAGACCGACTTTATTAATGTTAGGTCTTTCAAAACAAGTTAGTTAAAGCTAGACATTTATTGTAGCTGAGCAGACAGGCAAGTTCTCTAACCCTACTCATTTATTGTTGAACAAATTTCTATACTTGTATTTATTGTCAAAGTTTGAAGTGGTTTAATTATTAAAAATTATCCCACATCCATATTGTTTATAAAATCGCACTTAATGCACTTGAAGCTTATTAGTTCTTGATTCATGAACTGTATTAAAAATGTCAAAAGCTAATAGTTCAGCTAGACATTACGTTTATAAATTCAATACTTGAATACTTTTAAAAGCTTATCCAAACCATTGTTGGGTGCGAATTTCTTATATTAAGTCTGAGAGTTGAACAACCCTAAATTAGGGGATTTTGTGTCGGGAAACTGACTTTGGGCGCCAGTGACTAAATGTAATGCATATACAGCGGGTTGAATAGGCTGATCCTCTTGAAAATCAAACAACTCAAAGGGTCAGAGGAAACTCTATTATACCCTCGTTAGTTCAGGGTCCTTAGTGACCACTCAGCATTTTAAGATTCAAATCTTCTGTTTATTAAAATTTGAATCTTATTTCATTCACAATTGTTATATCTATTGTTGAATCATTGATGATATTTTCCATTCATTCATGATATATTAAATCTCTATGATTGTTCTAAACTTGCTGAGCAAACTAGTTGCTCATTCTTGCTATATCATGAACCATTTTTCAGATAATCCTGATTGCTCAAAGAAGGATAAGGGAAAAGGAAAGGCCAGAGCTTAAGTTAGTTTATGCATGCTAATTAGATGCTTAAATTTGTGTTTACTGTTGTTAAACCTTTTGTAATTCCTTATGATAGGAACTGTTTATGTTAAGGTTAATAGACCCTGGTATTGTAACCTTTTTGTAAGGGAACCAATATGTATTATTCCGCGATATTTAAATGCAATGTATGTATTTAATTGTTAGTAATGTGTTGAATAGTGAGAACCAAACTCGAGGTTATGTAACCCGGATTTGGGGTCGTCACAAAACGAGTTCAGAGTTAGAGAACTTGTATGTCTCGCTGTATACGACTAATCACCTTAAATTAACTTTTTTTGAATGACCTAACATTAATAACGTTGATCTACCAAATAGTATTTCACATATCGGTTTAATACACATTAATAACCTTCCTTTACACTACAACAATCATTTAACACTTAATCATAACATTTAATCACTTAATAATATTATTAACATTTGATAATATTTTACTCACATAATTATTATTTAATAACATATCAATCACTTCATAATATTATCAACATTTGATAATATATTAACCACATACCAATATTATTATCCATTTAATAATATTTTAATTATTTACGAATATTATTAATTATTTAATAATATTTTACCTACTTAATAATATTATTAATCCTTTAATAATATTTTAATCACTTATTAATTATCTTAAACATTTATTAACATTATTAATCATTTAATAAGGTTTTGCCTCTCCTTATAATATTATTAACCATTTAGTAATATCTTAATCATTTATAAATATTATTAATCATTAAATAATATTTCAACATTTTAATAATACATTAATCATTTAATAATATTATTAATTATTTAATAATATTTTAATAATTTACTAATATTATTATTCATTTAATAATACATTAATCCCTTACTAATATTATTATTCATTTAATAATATTTTATTCATTTTTAAATATTATTAATCATTTAAAATTTTTAATTTAATTATTTCATTATCTTATATATTTTATTTATTATTTACTGTTTAAAAAATAAATAATTACTTTAATTCTTTTTAGCATTTTGTTTATTATTTAATATTATTTAGATAATAAATAATTACTTTATTAACTTTATTTACCTTAATTATTATTTAATAACCATTAATTACATTCATGACTTTATTTGACTTTATTTATCTTTTAACATTATTTAAATAATAAATAATTATTTTAATTGGGTCTCAAATCAATTATGTTAACTTTTAAATACTTCCCGAGCCACATAATTAAAAATAGACCTGGACCAACCCAAATACCTAGCTCGCCAAACAGCCCAGTTGGACAGTCAGCTCGACCGCTGCGGCAAACTTGCCTACCACTACGGCAATAGTTCAAAATTTCAGCTTCTAAATTTTAGTTCTTCCAACTTTGATTGCCTTGGTTCAATCTTTCATAAAATACTCCAAACAAATTTAAATAATCTTAAACCTGTTTTGTTAGATTCATAACTTAGTATTCTTCAAGTTTTCAGGAACCAATTAACTCTCAAAAATATATTTGATAACAAAAATCAAGATCAACCAATTAGGGTTTTATAATGACACTTTTTACTAAAATCGCCCAACTTCTTCATTTTAGCATAGTTTTCACGATTCAAGTTGCATTGCAATCGAAACTCATAAATCTATCATTTAAGCCACAAAAATCACCTAACCATCTTACATCTCATAAAACACATACAATCCAACTAGGGTTTTATTTCAAAGCAAGCTCATATGAACTTTTCTTCCATCACTTTACATTTTAAACATGTTAATATACATATCTAGCATATTTAACTATAGATCTTCATAAATAATCTAGATCTGTCAATAAAGATTTTAAAAATAGGGTTTTTAACCATAAAAATCACTTATAAGTATATAGATCACATATATATTATATGTACACATATTCTCCATCATAGATCCAACCTTATCTCTTTGGATCTCAACATAGATCCTCTTCACATAGAAAACTCTCACAACAAACATACATACAAGACATTAAAATACAAACATAAACATAAATCTAAAGGTTAGAACATTTTTTAACCTTATGGATCTTCTTGCTCTTCTTCTTTATTAGATGAACCTTAGCTAGACTCCTTCCTTCTTATTCATTTGATCCACCTGAAATCTCTCTCTATTATCTCTCTTAGTGTTTTAATGATCTAGCTCACAAACTCACTAACACTTAGAGTATTTCGTACTCTTTTGTCTAAAGAGTTCTCTCTTCTTCTAACTTGGTAAAGCTAACAAAATGACTAACAACCTTCCAAGCTTGGTGATTTACTTTATTTATAGGACCATGGTAAGTACACTTAACTTTTCTAATCCACCAATACATAGTCAATTAGGCCTCTATTCCAATAAGAAACAAAATTCACAAATTGAGGAGTCTAGACTAGCTTTGGGGAGTGTTCTTCTTTGGAGTAAATTAAGGAAATGCTTGAAGCATTGCACCCACCTTAGGCTCCCCATTTGACCAGCTCCCTCTCCCATTTTTTCTCCAATTTTTGATTTATTTTTATTGCTTAATTATTCATATATACATTTACATGTTAACCACCTTGTTTGACCAATACTTGAAATTGCAAATTGAATCAATTCATGGGCTACTAGCTTATTTCATTTGGGCTCCCAACATCCTAGTTGTTTGGGCTCACAATAAATTTCAATTGGACTCCTATAGTACATTTGTTATGCTTCCCATATTAATTCATTTGGGTTACATGTTATGCTTCATTTAATTTTCTACTAGTAAGTCACTTTGAGTTACTAGTTTAAAATCACTTGGCTTAATTTAATAACTCATTTGGGTTAATCATATAATCCAATTAGATTTGTCATTTACAAGTAATGTGGGCTACTCGATTGGGTTCAATTATAAAACCCTAACACATATACATAATCACATATCTCTTGGGCTTGTTTTAAATAAAACCCTAACATACCTATGAGTACTTGAACTTGATTAATCTTATTCATTAACTACCACATACCATACACATATTCTTACATTGGTTTAACTTCAATAATTCATTTATTTTCTTCATCTTCATTAATCACACAAGTGATTATTAATAGTCTTCTTTTTTAATTCAATGCTAATGTTCAAGTTTTATGATCTCATCACATAAGCTCCATATGCATTTCTTTTCATTCCTTAGTTAATTCAAATTAATTTACTATATTATAATTTTCATCACACCACACATACACACAAATATACATGGTCACACATAGTATTAAATAAAAAAGAAAATTAGGTTCATAATTTTCTCGGTCATTATAACTTCCCCCATCCATCATTTTTTTTGGGCAATTCCAAGCTAGATGGTCCTTTGATCCACAGGTGAAACGTCTATTCTTCTTCGTACTTGGGCAATTGGGAGTGATGTGTCTCTCTTGTCCAAAGTTAAAGCACACTCTCTTTTCCTTTCAAGCAAACTCCTGTATAATTCTTTCTACAATTGACACACGCTTCTATCTTCATTATCATAGCTCATTGTTTGTTTCCAAAGTTATTATTGTTGTTATTACACTTTTTCTTATTGGAATTTCCTCCTTTGTTTTATCCTTCTCCTTTCTTTTCTTTTTTTTATCTTGGTTGTGTTGGATTTTTTCTATAAAAGTCCTATTTATCTATTTATTTAATGTTTATTTATGTTGGACATTTATTTATTAATAAAAGTACATCATTTGTCATTCATTAAATGGTCATTTATTTTGTTTATATAAATCTTCAAATTTATATATATTATGATTTATGTGTATAAATAAGTATTATACACAGAAGATATAAATCATATGTAATATATATAAATAAAAATATAATGGTTTATAACCTACGATAATTTGGAGATATTATCATGTATGTTATAGTGCTTTAATAGAGATAATTTATAGTAACAACCCAAGTTTTGCCCCTTCTCATATTGGTTGCTAATGTATCCTTAGTCTCACCTCAACTAATTGGAAACCTCTACCATTTTCTAAATCTATAAATAAAAGGGCTTGGCCCTTTTTACAAAGATCTCATTGGTTAAAATTTTTGCGTCGAGTGCGTAGGCAGTCTGTGGAACTCGTATTTTCGGGTATATTTTTTATTTAATTTTTATATAATTGTTATTATTTTAATATTGTATTTAGTTTGTTAGTTGATATTTTGTTAGTAATTAGTATTTTTGAATTTTTTTTTGTAGCTTTAATTATTGTTTTGTATTTATATTATTAGTTAATAATTTTGGGTTAATATTATTAGTTTTAATTATTGTTTTTTATTTATATTATTAGTTAATATATATTTTTAAAGATTAACGTTATTGGTTTTAATTATTATTTTGTATTTAGATTATTATTTTTGGCATAATAGTAATATTCGTTTGAAAATAGATTAAAGATTGAAAGATTATTTTTGTAAATATACTTATATTTATTTTGAGAGGAATAAGAAGGCTTAACAATAATAGAATTGTACTATAATGACATTTATTTGTTCTAAATTTATATTTAGGAATCGTTCGGCTATTAATTTTGTGTTCAGCGATATCGAGATAAGTGATTGTCTGAACTATTTAGTATTTTAAAATTATCGTTTATAATTATGTATGCTTTAGTAATTATTCGGATGCTTAAATATATTGTTTCAAAAATTGTTATACTTTATTTAAGGCTTCCATTTGAATGAAAATGTTACACTTATATTTTGTTAAAAACTCAGAGCAAGTATTAAATAGAGTTTTGATTTAGAAAATGAGATTATGTGATTTTGAACTGTAAAACAAGTACAGTTTTGAATATCAAAAATATTCAAAAATTATTTTTTTAGAAACCTCAGTACGACTATATATTAGAGTTTACGCTAGTTTCGAAATAATTTAGGACCTACTAAGGCTCACACCTTTAGATAACATTCGGGGGGGGGGGGGGGGGGGGGGCGCTCTTTGGGACGTGTGCATAATAAGATACCTTAGTATGGAACGTATCATTGACATTATTGAACCATTGGGCCGTGTTACAGGATTGTTGTAACCTTAATCGCCAGGGCCGTGGATTAAAAGATAAATCGAATATATTGAGCATATCGAAATCGTTCATTGAACATATTAAAATCGTTTCCAAATTATGATTATTGATTTTGAATGTACATATCAACTATTATTATAGGGGGAGGGGGAAAGATTATTTTCAACATGTTTACTATTATTATTGAACAAAAAGTTATTTCGAAAAAGTATTTTGCAAATTATACTTGATCCACCTAAATAGTAAAGATTGTCACTTGCTGAGCTTTACCGCTCACCCTTACATTAATTTTTACATGATACCTTATTAAGAGCCGAGCACTATGGATACTTTTGTAGATGACTGAAGTTCTTTTTTTTATTTAAGACGTTTATTAGTATTTTGATAAGACTTATATGTTGGGGAGCTGCACCTCCAAATTTATGTTTTTGATACCTAGTTATTGAACCCTAGTTTAATTTTGATAATGAAAGATTGTTGGGTTTTTAAATTTTTGGATTACTGTTGAGTTGCTATTGTTTGAGCTACGTTATTGATATTGTTGCCTTGCGAACTTTGGGTTTGCGATATGTGACACTCTGGACATATAGCGAGTTCGGAGTATTACATTTATATTGATCATGGAAGATAGACTTCTAATTAAAGTACTATTGCATTAACCGTGTGCATTAAATTTGATAATATTTTATTTATAAAATATTTTCACATAAATATTAATTTGTGAATGTTTCTTAATAGACTTAATATATATATATATATATATATATATATATATATATATATATATATATATATATATATATATATATTAATGTAATATTCCAATTAGTGAAATTATATTGTGTTAATTAATACCTCAGAATGTTTAATAAGAGGAATATTATTATTGTCAAAACATCAATAAGATTTTTCATAAGATAATTTATTATTGATCATAGAATCTTGGTCAAGTCTTTTAATATTTATTATTAAAATATTTGATTTAATTGTTAAATTAATTTATGATCAAATGAAGATAAATTATGACTTATGAAATTAGTTTAAATATATAGGGATTATATTTAATTCTTAAATATCAATGTACATCTATAGAGAAAATATTTGCAGTTTGTTAGTAAATGATTTATTTTAATTAATTCATGAATTGAAGTGCAATTACAATTATTTAGTGGAATTAATTATAATTAATATTTATTTAGTATATTATTATTAGATAATAATATATAAATAAGTATTAGAGTCAGAATAGGAATCCCTTATGTTCTCCATCCTAGCCTAATATGAATCAGTTTTATTAGAAAGATAATGGTCAATAATGATATAAATATATCATTGATCATATATGTAACATACACGAAATCCCGACCTTATTTAATTATCCGATTATCTCTGGATATCATAATTATTAACTTTAAAATCATATTAACAGGGATCTCGTGCGTTAAAACTTGCTCCTTTAACCTTTAAACCAATTCTGTTGACCATAAATGCGGTCCATAATTTTTTATTTTTTTTTAAAACTCATTCAACTTACATTCTTAAACCTGTCTCAGGATCGCAACGTTTACTTACCCTCCATTAAACTTAGGTCAAACATCAATTATTTGTGACCTATTATAATCATGTATAATTTATGATTTAGTATAACCTGCAATTAAAAATTCGCCATGAACTATCTATACATGACCCTAATTATGTACCTGTTCTGTACCTGCTCCTGTGCATATATACCTATTTTCATACATCTATATCATGCATACCATGTTTCATACATCTATTTACGTATTTCTATACTATACATACAAGTTTATCACATGTATCACATTTCCACTTTCCCTGGACAATATATACATACACTTTTTATCCTCCGATAATACAAATTAGCAAATCATACATTCCTTTCTACCATCTAGGTTTAATAATTAAAAACCGATTATTACAAATTTACATATATTTGCTTTACATAAATATCTCATAGATACAATTTGTTCACGCATCTCCATGCATTCACACTCTTTACCTTAGCATCACCGGATTATTCGGCATTCTCGTACTTTACCTGAAACGTTAGTTCATAGCAAGAATGAGCATAAAGCTCAGCAAGTAATTCAGTTAACACCTTTCATGCTCGCAGTTTATAATATGCATCATGCTTTCTTTAATTTAACATGTCATGCTCATATATCACGTATTGCATTTAACAATTAGATCACGTTATGGCACGGAGTGCCCATTTCAACTATCACATAGTTCACGTAATTCAATTAGTACATTTTAAGTCTGAAAAACTTGTCTGGAACGCTTTTATTTTACTTAACATTTACTTTCTCCATCGTTCTTTCATAACCGTCTTGTCGGCTTGCTACTTCGAGCTCTATCTGTAAGCATTGCACTATATGCATCATAATAGGATCATAAACTTTACGAAACTTATCAAACTTAATCCACAATTACATAATCATCAATCTCTATTCATTTCACTTTTGATGTATTACACCTTACATAGGTTAATAATACATCTTAACTCGTTCCCGACCTTTAATATCGCCCCTAACATAGTTTGGCTTAGCTTTACGCATGTTATTTTATGCCATTTGTCATTTCATTATAAATTAACACCCTTTAATTTAATCATTACTATTACTTTTAGGGTTTATATAACTCATCTCTATCATTCCATATCAAAATATAGCTTTTTGGAAGCTTAAAAAAATTTCAAATGAACAGTAACTCCGCCCCGGCGCCGCCAGAGCTCGCTGGCCGCGAAATCTTCTCGGTCGATGAACAGTAACATGGCGTCGGGGCGCCATTTTTGGTACAAAACATGGCACGGGGGCGCCATGTTCAAAATCTGAAATCTGATTTTTGCACTACCTTTGCCGATTTTTAATTTCTTCATCTTAACTCCAATTGAGCTGAAATTTGGACCACATCTAGACCTTACTACCTAGTATTTTACAAAAATACTACTTGCCTCATTTGGCTTCTTAAAAGTAGAGATACACTAGCCCCTAAGAGGGCTGTTCAACACGTTTCTATACTTAGAAAAATTTTCAGAATTTTAAAACTCAACTTTTGCAACTTTGTGATTTTTGGCCAATTGCTTCAAAACTCAATTCCAACACTTGACATAGTTCATATAAGTCATAAATGACATGTCCCAACTTTTAAAATCATAAAACTTCGCACGAGGCGATTTTTGTCCGTTAAAATCCGTTTTGATTCGAAACGATCGTTTTCGATCGTTCGAATCGCCATTTCACTCAATTTTCATTCCGTTAACTTCCAAAATAACCTAGACACGTGTATTTACATAAAAACAAGTCATGTGACTTCATCTCACCTTTAATTCCTCAAAATTGCCAAAAATCACACCTTGGTTGGATTTTTCTCAAAACTTCATGAATTTCTCATTTCCAACTCTTAGGCTATTCTTGGCCCCTCAATGTAAAACTTGATTCTAACTTAACACATAACACATATAGCATACAATTGACTTGCATGATCCTTTAAAACATCTATAACTTTTCATTTGAATACTTTTTTCCAAAATAACCCGTTTTAGGCGTCGGCGAACGTTTTAAAACGTTTAAAATCTTCAATTATCGCCATACGAATCGGATGACTTCCAAATTATTCCTAACACGTGTATTAACAACAAACTTAACTTTTTGGCATCATTTGATCACAAATTACACTCAATGACCAAATTCACATATTGATGGAAATTTTGTCATCTTTTCAATTTCAAGCCTTAAACTCAGCTTAACATCTTAAATCCAACACACCACATAGGCTATCACATATACATTTAACAACTTTGTATATTCTCACAACTTCCATATGTATCTTCCAATACACTTTACAGATTATTACGCTGTCTACACAAAAAGTATAGCCTAATATTTAGCTTTTCCTTAACAAATCATAATTTTAAACCATTTAAGCTTCTAACTTGCCTTCTAGCACAAAATTTAACTTGCATCTAATATGATCAACCTTTCTATCTAGGTTTTTATCAAAACTTTCAACATATATAACACATGATCATGCCTTAAATCATAACTTCTAACTTGAATCCATGCATAATAGTGCACCACCTTTACAAAATCAAATTTGAGCTTAGGGTTTCATAACTTCTCAACCATTTAGCACATAAACTCATATACAAACTTACATCTAGCCACTAATTCATGTATGGCTACTCTTATTCTTGAATTTGAACACTTAAATGCTAAGTTTTCAAGGTTAGAACTTTATATACCTTCTTTGAGCTTTCTTCTTTCTAGCTATGGACCTTGTTCATGCTGTAAGCTCCACTTTGAAAGCTTATTCTCCTTCTCTTGTTCACTTTCCAGCCATCTTTCATGGCTTTACAAGCAACCCTAGCTTCCTTTTCTCTCTTTCTCTCTTGCTCTTTCTCTCTTAGCTCATGTTTTCTAGCAACTTCGAATGAGCACAAATGAATAAGGCTGGATACTTGAAATATGCACACATATATGCTAAAAAAAATCCTCCAACACTTAACCACCTATTGGTTAAGTTAACTCATGTATGGTTAAGTGCTTGCATGTCATTTCACATGAACTAACTAAGGATATAATGGTCTTTACACCCTTCTAGGACACATGTGATATTCATCAAATTATCAAGGTTAGCATGGTCTTTAGCCACCAAAATCTAGAAATTAAATTACTTAAAATTCATAAATTACTTGTTTCTCATCCAAATTAAGTCATTTTTGATCCAAACTTATTTCATTATGCTTGAACTTTATTTCATCATCAAATACTTCAAAATTTGCTTGTCCCATATCACTTGTCACCTTTCAAAAATTAAATTTCATTTATCACTTATTAATTACCATAATATTGCCAAATTCCATATTATTCCTTTAAATTCCAATTTCTAGGAGCCTTTCGATTTTACAATAAATAAATTCCAATTTTTGATATCTCAACATAGTTGAATTACTCAATTGTCCAATGACCGCTTCCTCGAGAAGCGAACCTCAACCGAATTATCAAAATCTATCTTCATTTATCCTTATTCGCTCATATAACCACTTTACGATATTTCGCTTGTTTACTTGGCACATAATTGTCAATTTAACCATTCTTGAAATCTACATTCTATCTACTCCTTCTCGAAGGTATTACATCATGTACTCACACATCGTATAACTGATTATTTTCTTTAAATCAATAAATATCAATTTCTTGAACCATTTTAGATATTCATATATTATTCCTTTAATCTTTTATTCTCTAGCTTTAAACTCCTCTTTCTTTATCAGTTCAAATACATACATACACATATACATCCAACCTACCACATAGGTCATATATAGCACATTGATCACATAACATTCTATATCACACTTGTCGTCATCCAACACTAGGTTTTAACTAATAACCTTTACTTAATTACTATAATCCATAATTTAGAAATTCTGTAAAATCCTGGGGTGTCACAATATACGTGAAAAAGAGGTTATTATTCTAAATCAGAGTAAAGACCAAAAAGCATATACTCTCTCTCATCTCTTCCTAGGAAAAACATGTAAAAGCATTTTTCTAGAAGGATGCTTTGGATACCACACTCCAGATTCAGTATAAAGTCATAGGAATGAAGATCTTGAGGATACTCGAAGATTTAAACATGTTAATCCAACCAAGCACTAGGTAACAATTCATACTATAGATGCATGGTATATATATAATTGTTATTTTATATAAAATCATAAAAATGATTCTATTTTATTAAATTTTTAAAACTATTTTTTGGAGAATTTTCCCTTCAGATTATACCTTGTTAACGCGTCACTTCTTCCCTCGACGATTATCACTTTTTCTAACATTATGACAAACGAGTTTATCTGAAACATGGAAACTCGGCTATAGAACCAGGGATGCAGTCCCTGTTCGAACCTTCTCACTTTCCACTCATCAGTATTCACTTGGTACCGGCTAAATATTGTCAACTCATTGAACTTCGCGTCATATTCTGGCATTGTCATAGTTCCTTATTTCAGTTCCAGAAAATAAACTTCTATCTTATTCTGCATACATGGCAGAAAGTATGTCTCGAAGAACATCTCCTTGAATCTTTCCCAAGTAATACCTTCATCTTCTCCTCTACTCTTATTGGCTTGCCACCAGTAACTAAAGTCTCATTTCATCATGAAGGTAGCAAAAGCAGTTTTTTACTCATTGGCCACTATGACAACTTCAAACATTTTTTCCATTTTCATAACCTAAGTTTGGGCCTTTATCGAATTTATAGTCCCATTAAACTCTGGGGGTCCTACAACTTTAAAGTCCTTAAAATTAGCTAAGTGTGTTGGCGGTGGGTTTAGATTAGCTACCACTGGGTTTTTATTTTCCATAGACCCACTAAGAGATCTACGAATTTCTGCATCGAATCAACAGGATCCCTATAGTTATTAACTTCTTGCGTCTGTTGAGGTTGTGGTCTTCTACGAAGTGGCGTTTTCTGTTTAATAAAACCCATGTTATTATCATTTCCTTTTACACATTTAAATTTAACTTAAACACTTAATCTGTGACACCCTCAAATCTGGGCCCATACAGCCCAAACTTGAGTTGTCAAAAGACTATAACAAAATTCTTACAAGGTAGTACAACTTTTAACAATGTAGTGTATAATAATACACAACTAAGTCTTCACTATTGTTGCCACACTATTTTATAACACGTGAAGACTACGATAGCTATCCCTCGGACTCTCACTCCATCCCCCGGCTAGACCCAGCTACGTTCTCATCTCCTGTTGAAAAACAATGGAACAAAAGAAAGGGTGAGCTCAAACAGCCCAGTAAAGAATATCATGACTAAGATAATGACGAATAAATTATCATTAGCCTTCAACAGTTGTGTTCTTGATAGAATAGTTTAAACAACAAGTTTTAACTCAACAACTGCAATTAAGTTTTTAAACAAGGTTCAGATCAATGACTGCAGCAGAATAACAACCATTAGAAAAATCATATGGACCATAATGTTCACTCGCTTCTCTTTTTAGGAAAAACACCATTAACTTTTATCATCTGAAACACCACTGACCATGATAATACAAACTCACAGTTCCTGGTCATAATCATGCAAATAAACAATTTATCTTTGCACTACGGGCCAAAGATATTCAATATAGCACCATCGGTCATGATTATACCAGTCTACAACCTTTGGTCATAATCATACCAAATAACAGTTCATCAAATATATCTCCTTTAACCTATCAACGTCTTTAACCTATCAACACCTTTATCCAATCTGTGCCCCAGGCCATAGATATCAACATCAATTTGATTCTTGATTATTAGAATAATAACAGTGACACAAATGATGAACAGAAGAAACAGGACAACAATAAATATCAGAAGTTTACAATTTTACTTTTTACAGATTCAAATAATATCCAAATTATCAACATGATGTGGAGTAAAATTTAAAAAAAATGATGTCAAGATCCACAGTTCAGAATAACCGTTATAGTTCAATAGAAAGGTTCAGAAAAATAGGAAGGTTCAATTGAAATGTTATTAAATGAAGCACAAACTATTAAGGAACATATAATCATTTCAGAAAACTTTACCAAATAGTACTTACCATAGTCAGTTAAGAGTATAAAAGAAATAATATCTCTTACTATAGTAAGTTTGAATAATGGAAGATGAAAAAGATGGTATCCCTTATGAATATAAAGTAAAATAATATCACTTACGAATATGAAAGAAAATGATATTACAAACGAATATGGAATAAAAGTGTCATATGATAATTTGTATAGACCAATTATTTTCAAAAGAGACAAATAAGAAATAAATACAAAGGGTTATTTACCAACAAGCGGTAATCCGCGCAGTAAGGTTATTCCCACAATTTAATAAAATTTGAATACGATGAGTTATTCACCAAACAGGCGGTAATCCGCGCGGTAAGGTTATTCTCATAGATTAATAAGGAATGAATACAAAATGTTATTCACCAACAGACGGTAATCCGCGCCGTAAGGTTATTCCCACAAGTTAATACATGGAAATAAATGACACAACTTATGAGTAAGAAAGAAACAATATTATTTTCGAGAATCAAAGAATGATAATCCCTTACTGTGGTAAGTTTAAGAGTATGAAAAAAAAATGACATCCCTTACCTTATCACGTGGCTGGATATTGATAAAAATGAGGTTGATCAACCTATATATTTATAATATAATTAGTAATTACCACATATAAATTTCAAAGTGTATGATAACTCGTATAATATGAATCATCAAAATTATATATATTTAACATAATTTTTGTAGTATAATATAACAACTTTAAAATAGTTTTTAAAATAATATTCCAAAATAAATCTTCCAAAAAAAGCTTTTAAAAATGAATCTTCTTAAAGAAGAGTCTTCTAAAGGAAGATTTGTGAACACCGTGAAAAATAGGAATTTATGAAATTACTACACTTTAATAAAGACTTACTTGAAAAAAATTTGCACTCCTTTTAGCTTTCAAACACTCAAGATAACCTTACTATTCTCAGAGAAAACTCATAAAATACTTATAGAAAAACTTTATATTTTAGGTATGATATTTCTATTTAGCTGAGCAAGCTATTTATAGGAGAAAATAAGTTACTGTGCATGTGGTAGGTGAGCACGCCAACTGAAAATAATAAAAAAATATATTATTATTAATTTATTTTTATTTTTTTAAAAAAAAATTATTATTTATTCTTCCTGTGGGTCCAACATAACAATAATTCAGCAAAAAATGTAATAAACACATTACAAATCATTATTAATTTAATAATATAAATTACTGTATATTTGCTACTGTGACAATTATTTGGCTCAATAATTTTAAAATACAGGGCACCTACAATTATTGACTCAATGATTTGAAATACAATGTTATGACAATTATTGAATCAATAATGCAAAATACTTTGTAACAACAAGTATTGATGAATACTGTGCAATGACCACGTTATCAGATCAATAATATGAGACACTGTGTAATACCGTGTGCTACTGTAGAATATCGGTGCTACAGTAAAATAACATAAATTACCATATGCTACTATTCTTTTATCACCGTTATTTTAACAGTTTAAGAGTGATAGCACCGTTGACTATTTTTATTTAAAAAAATTTATGTCGTTTTCTATATCCGACAAATATTTCGTTGTGGGGTCCACCAATAATTAGTTATTTCGGCGCTGTCATACGACCCGAATATTCCCCGACAAAACGAATATTCCTCGACCAAACGAATATTGTCCGACATAATAAAATTTGCACATAACATCCTTAATTTTTAACTTTATCAATTTAACCACTTACTGTTTCAGAAAAAATATATATGAAGAAAAATTAAATTTGAATTTCATAACTTCGGGGTCTTACAACCTCCCCTCCTTATAAAATTTCGTCCTCGAAATTGACGTACCTGGCATATCGTAAAGATAAGGATACTTAGATTTCATCTCAGATTCTAGCTCCCAGGTCATTTACTCAGTATCTTGGTTGATCCATAAAGCCTTAACTTGAGATATAACCTTTGAGCGTAGGATCTGCTCCTTCTTATCTAGGATCTTAATAGGTACCTCCTTGTACGTTAAATCCTCTGCTATAACGTCTGGTTCTAACTCAATGACGTGGTTTGGGTCCTTCACATATTTACGTAACATAGATATATGAAAAACGTTTTGGATGCGGGACATACTTGGCGGTAAAGCTAGTCTGTAGGCCACGGTTCCTCCTCGAATGAGGATTTCAAATGGGCCAATAAATCGAGGGTTGAACTTTCCTTTCTTTTCGAATCTCGTAACTCCTTTCCATGGAGAAATACATAAAAATACATGGTTTCCGATGTTGAAACTTTCGACCCTTTGATGAAAATCATCATAACTCTTTTATCGTTCTTGTGCGGTCTGTATTCGTTGTCTGATCAATTGGATCTTTTTCGTTGTTAAGCGTACCAACTCAAGTCCCAACAGTTTTGCTTCTCCTACCTCATTCCAACATACTGGAGAGCGAAATTTGCGTCCATATAAAGCCTCGAATGGAGCCATGCCTATACTTGCTTGGTAACTGTTGGTGTAGGAAAAGTCAACCAATGGTAAGTACTTATCCCAACTTCATTTGAAATCTTGTACGCAAAGTCTCAAAAGATCTTTGAGGGTCTAGATCGTCCTTTATGATTGTCTGTCCGTTTGAGGATGGTATGCAGAACTAAAACGTAGTTCAGTGCCCATAGCTTTTTGTAGACTGATCCAAAAGCGTGAAGTGAATCTAGGATCTCGATCAGAAACTATGGAAACTGGCATGCCATGCAATCACACAATCTCATTTATGAACATACCGGCAAGACACTCAAGTGAAATTTTTTCTCATATAGGCAAGAAATGAGCTAATTTGGTTAATCTATCTACGATGACCAAAATTGAATCTAAGCCTTGAGAAACCTTGGGAAGACCCATCACGAAGTCCATATTGATGTGTTCCCACTTCCATTCGGGAACCTCAAGTGGTTGTAATGGACCCTTAGGCACTTGATGCTCTGCCTTGACATGTCGATAAGTTAGGCACCTTGAGATAAACTCTACAATTTTCCTTTTCATATTGTTCCACCAAAATATATGTCGAAGATCACGATACATCTTGGTACCTCCTGGGTGGATTGCAAACGACGTGTTGTATGCCTCCATCATTATTTTACGCTTCAATTCAGGATCGTTAGGAAAATAGAGTCGAGAGTTGACTCGAAGTATTCCTTTCTCGTCGATTCTTATTTCAGTAATAGCACCTTTTTGTACTTTCTTCCTCATGTTAATCAGTCCCGGGTCGGTAGCTTAAGCAACTTTAATTTTATCGATTAAAGCCGGTTCTACTCGCACGTGCGCAATCTTCAAGTGGGTCCCTGGTATCTTTAGTTCTATCTCCATCTTTTGTAAATCATACAAAATACGCTTTTGTGTTGTCAGCAATGCACTTGTACTCGCATAAGATCTTCTGCTCAAAGCGTCAGTTACAACGTTAGCCTTTCCCGGGTGATACTGGATGGTGTTATCGTAATCCTTTAACAGTTCAAGCCAACGTCGTTGTCGCATGTTGAGTTCCTTCTGAGTGAAGAAATACTTGAGGCTTTTATGATCCATATAGATATCCATTTTTTCTCCGTACAAGTAGTATCTCCAGATCTTCAACGCGAAAACGACCGCTGCCAATTCTAGATCATGAGTAGGGTAATTTTTCTCATAATCTTTGAGTTATCGAAATGCATAGGCTATAACCTTTTCATATTGCATAAGAACACAACTTAGACCTTTGCCTAAAGCATCGCTGTAGATGACAAATTCTCCCGATCCTGATGGTATGGTCAGAACAGGAGCTGAAACAAGTCTCCTCTTGAGTTCTTAGAAACTTTTCTCGCATTCCTCGTTCCATACAAATTTGGTGCTTTTCCGAGTAAGCTGAGTTAATGGAGTAGTGATTCGAGAAAATCCTTCTATGAATCTCCGATAATAACCAGCTAGGCCCAGAAAACTTCGGACTTCGGTTACTGTCTTGGGTTGTTCCCAATTTAGTATTGCTTCAATCTTCGCAGGGTCAACTGATATTCCCTGTTTTGAAATTACATGCCCAAGGAACATGATTTCCTCAAGCCAGAACTCGCATTTCTTCAACTTGGCATATAGTTTGTTCTTGCGAAGCTTTTGGAGTATCAATCTCAAGTGTTGTACATGATCTCACGACTCTTGGAGTATATGAGCATGTCATCAATAAAGACAACCACAAAATGATCCAAATATTCTTTGAATATTCGGTTCATCATGTTCATGAAAGCTGCAGGAGCATTGGTTAGTCCAAAAGGCATGACTAAGAACTCATAATGCCCATAACGAGTTCTGAAAGTTGTCTTTGGAATGTCCTCAGCTTTAACCTTTAATTGATGATATCCAGAATGGAGATCAATCTTTGAGAAATGTTGGGCACCCTGCAATTGATCGAACATGTCATCAATCCGAGGTAACGGGTACCTGTTTTTAATGGTGACATGATTCAATTCTCGGTAGTCAATACACAATCTCATACTCCCGTCTTTTTTCTTCACAAATAGAACAGGAGCACCCCAAGGTGATGCACTCGGACAAATGAAACCAGTATCCAACAATTCCTATAGTTGGACTTTCAACTCTTGAAGTTCAATAGGAGCCATTCGGTATGGGGCTTTAGAAATGGGCTTAGTACCGGGTTCAAGATCAATACAGAATTAAATTTCTCAGTTTGGGGGTAAGCCAGAAAGTTCCTCAGGAAAAACGTCAGAAAACTCATTAACAATGAGAATATCATTCAAGTTTGAGGTATTTTTGTTCAAATCAGTAACATGAGCTAAAAAGGCTTGACATCCGTTTTTCAATAAACGAATGACTTTATGGCTAGAAATAACAGTTATAGATTTCAATGGTTTAGTTGCTTGAATTTGCATGACAGGTTGATTAGGAATATGAAAACTAATAATCTTATAAAAATAATCAATTTTAGCATGATGGGTAGTTAACCAATCAATTCCTAAAATCACATCAAATTCATGTATTTCCAAAGAAATAAGGTCAACGGGTAATGTGAGGTTGTTGATTTGAACTAGGCAGATTTATATACAGTAGATGTAATGGTCATTTCTTCTAATGCGGTTTCAACTGATAAGTCAAAGTCCAAATTTTCAGGAGTTAAGTTAAAAACATTGAGCACATGCAGGTGAGATAAAAGAATGGGTAGAGCTAGTATCTAACAGGGCGTAGACTTCACGAGAATTTATGAATAGCTTACGGGTTATCACTTTGTTTGAGTTTCGTGCCATTTGGGATGCACAACAAAAGCTCTCCCTTGAACTATCAATTTTCCCTTATCCGTGCTAGCTTTTGGTATCATCATTGCAGCTGGACTTGATTTTGTAACAGGACAAAATCGAGCAACATGACCCTCCTTCCTACAACTGTAGCACAACTTGGACTGTTGTGTACAGTTTAGGCTGATATGACCCTCCTAACCACACCTATAGCATATTACCGGTGGTCAATCTCCTCCTCTTGAAATTGGTGTTGGTGCTGGTACTGGTACTGGTGCCCTTCCATAATTATTATGGGATCTCTTCCTCTTGAAATTGTTCCCACTGGATTCTCCTCTTCTATTATTCGATGCTGGATTACCACCGAAGTATTGGTTACGTCCTCTAGAGTTCTCATTCCTGTGGTTGCTGTCATTTCTCTCTTTATGTTGATCATTAACTCTTGGCTGCAATATTTTATCTGTTTGCTCTACCCTTTGAGCCCTATCCACAACATCTGAATATAAACTAAACTTATGAGCGCTAAGTTATTGACGAATTTTGAGTCTCAGACCTCGCAAAAACATTTGACTCATTCATGCTTCGTCATCAACCAAATGGGTCGCGAAACAAGATAATTCGGCAAACTTAACTTCATATTAAGAGACTGTCATGTTTCCTTGCTCCGGCATAATGAATTCCACCTCTTTCATATGGCGGATGCTGTTTGGGAAGTACTTTTCATTAAACAACTCTTCAAATTCTGTCAAAGACATCTCGAGTGCTGAAGAGTGGATACGTTTTACCGTTTCCCACCAATGGTCTACTTCACCACGTAACATAAAAGTGGCGAATGGCACCTTCTGATCATCAGCGCATTGTAAGACATCAAATATTTTTGTCGTCTGCTTCAGCCATGCCTTCGCTTTGAGTGGGTCAGACTTTTCGAGGAATTCAGGTGGTCCCTATTCTTTAAATTGTTTGACAGTAACCGCCCTCAAATTACCAGCATTTCTTTCGTTATTGTTGACTGGATTTTCTCCTACCTGGTTTTGCATGAACTGCATGAAGTTCCTAAAGAATCCATCATTCATCATGTTATCAGGAATATTATTTCCTGAGTTGGCAGGAGGATTGTTTATGGCCTCTTGATTCTCAGCTACATTGGCTTCAGGCACTCCTTAGTTAACTTCCTGATTTCCAGATGCCATACTTAACTGTGGTCACAAAATAAATGTTAGTTTAAGAAAACTGACTCATCACTTCCTGTCCCTATATTAAAATCGACTCATTAGATAACAAAATTTAATTTAAGTGGGACACTTTAGTGACTGATTCTATTCGTCTCTCCCCTCCTAGTTCTAACCCCAGCTCTCCATTAAAAACCATATCCCTAAGCTCTGATGCCAACTGTGACACCCCTAAATCTGGGCCCACACAGCTCAAACTTGAGTTGTCAAAAGACTACAGCAAAATTATTACAAGGTAATACAACGTTTAACAATATAGTGTATAATAATACGCAACTAAGTCTTCACTATTATTGCCTCACTAGTTTATAACATGTGACGACTACGATAGCTATCCCTCGAACTCTCATTCCATCCCCCGGCTAGACCCAGCTACGTTCTCATCTCCTGTTGAAAAGCAATGGAACAAAAGAAAGGGTGAGCTCAAATAGCCCAGTAAAGAATATCATGACTAAGATAATGACAAATAAATTATCGCTAGCCTTCAACAGTTGTGTTCTTGATAGAATAGTATAAACAGCAAGTTTTAACTCAACAACTATAGTTAAGTTTTTAAACAAGGTTCAGATCAATGACTGCAACAGAATAAAAACCATTAGGAAAATCATATGGACCATGATGTTCACTCGCTTCTCTTTTTAGGAAAAACATCATCAACTTTTATCATCTGAAACACCACTGACCATGATAATACAAACTCACAGTTCCTGGTCATAATCATGCAAATCAACGATTCATCTTTACACTACAGGCCAAAGATATTCAATATAGCACCACTGGTCATGATTATACCAGTTTATAGCATTTGGTCATAATCATACCTAACAATAGGTCATCTTTGCCCCAGGCCAAAGAGAACATTCACCACGTGCCTTAAAAGACACATCATCAAATATATCGCCTTTAACCTATTTGTTAGTTCCCAATGACACGAAATATATCTAGAAGGGGGGTTGAATAGATTCTTTAAAACTTTTTGACTTTTACTTCTTCCTTTTAAGATATAATGAATATTCAATCAACAAGTTTAGCACAGCGGAATGCGATTTAGTTACCCCTTCTTGTTGTGTAAAAGTAATAATTTAGCAAGCAATTATATAGCAGATATAGCAGTTAAAACACACAAGATAAATAACACTAGGTTTTAAGTGGTTCAGAGTTCACAAGATTCCTACTCCACTGTTCTGCTCTTCAAGCAGCAAATCCACTAAGGATACTTTTACAATTTCTGAATCATTTAGATTCCTTCAAGACCAACAGTATTGGAACTCTAGTTCACTAAGAACTCTTCAAGTCCAGTAGACTTGGATACTCTAGTTCATTAAGAACTCTTAACGCGAGTAGTTATGATTTGGGTGTACTACTGAGTTGCGTTTAGCATATGTTTCTGAAGAACTCAACAGTGAGGAAGGATTTTTCTTCAGTTTTGATCTTTTTGAATTTTTGCGTATTGCTCTCTTTCTTGTGTTTTTCAGCCTCTCTTGTCTTCTTCAGATCTGGGAGCTTTATATGAGAGCTACTGTCTTCTTCCTGTTGGAGTGCCTTCTCTTAGCATCAGTTTCTTCCTGTTACCTCACAGAGGGGAGCTTCTGACTATTATATTAATATAGCTCATTAATGCTCTGATGAGGTATTAATTGATCTCCTATTTTAGTCCATGGAAGGGGTTTCCTTTTTCCTTGGGACCAGATGTGTCAGTCGTGGGATTCTACTAACTTCCATAGAGGCATTCAATTTTCCACAATATATGACAGATAAGACACAGAGATGTGACTTTATCGCTACCTTGAAAGTCTCATTTTGTCGTTCAGCACGCCTTGGTCAGTTCTTTGACTTTTTTGACTTTGAACCCTTGGCAGAAGCTCTTCTGTCACATCAATGCAGATTGTTCTTCTCAACGAAATAGCTTCTGATCTTTTAGTTCAAGGTTCTGATCTGAGAGTCGTAATGTCTCTTGCCTTTTTGCTCAACGACCCTCCATGATCAACTCTACGAATATTCTTGCTGTTGTGATTGTTCTATAATAGACCATCTCTCATTGACATCATAGAGTTTACTTTATTGTCACTCTGATGGACGTAGAGTCTGTTCTTTGGTTGCTCGCTTCGGTCGTAGAGTCTGTTGGTCATAGAGTCTTTCTTGAGCATAATCGTAGAGTCCATTCTACGATTAGATTAAGTCATTGAGTCTTCTTAGCGTGAGGTCGTAAAGTCTTTTCTGCGGTTGCTCGCTTTAATCGTAGAGTTTGTTGGTCGTAAAGTCTTCCTTGAGCATAATCGTAAAGTCCATTGTATGATTGGATTATAACAAAAGATCAACCTAACAGTTTTGATGTATTTAAATCTAAGTCTTTGTACATCACAAAGGACTTTACACAATAAATTTATATCAAAAGATCAACCTAACAGTTTTGATCTTATCTAGCTAAGTCCTTGTACATTATACACAATCAAACATCTTTACAATTCTGCTATTGGATGCATTTAACAATCTTAATTCTTATCATCAAATTAAACATGCAATGTTCAACAATCTCCCCCTATTTGATGAATATTGCAATAGCATAAAGCAATTTGAACAACTTAAGTAAGTACATGCACTTAAATCATAGAATGCCTAATATACAGTGAGTAGTTGTATTTCTAATGAAACAAATATGAATTTTATTGATGTATAGTTTTGTTGAACAATGAGAATAAATAGACAAAAAAAACTTATCTCCTTCTACTATGAGGTCTTCTTCTTTCTTCTTCCCTCTACTTGAAGAGTGCTCTTCTTTCTTCTTCTGCTTTTCTTAGTTCCTCTTCCCTCTGCAAAGCTTCTTCTTCTTTAACTTGGAGCCATTCTTATGAGCTAGATGGCCTCACAGTTGAGGAAGAAGGTCTTGTTGTTGAGTCTTGTCTGGGATGAGATGGTACTGTTTCGAGTCTAGGAGGATGTATTGATGTTTAAACCATCATCATCCCTTGAGGTTCTCTTCCTCTTCTGCTATAATCCGAGCTTGTTCTCTTTTGTTCTGTTGTGCTCAGTTTCTTCTCCCCCTTATTGGCATCATTAATATTTGCTACATGTTTTGATAGCTGCTGCAGACCCCGAATAATTTCTTGAAGTTGAGTCTCAGTGGCAGCTACATCGTCATGATGTGCTTGGAGTCGTTCGTCAACCAGTATTTATTTTTGCTCCACCAATGACAGAGTGTCATTCAATCGATTTTCTTGTTCTCTAAGAGATTTCTTCAATTCAATGATTTCATTACTGAGGAGTGTTATAGATTTATCATTGGTTTCTTGAAGAGAGACGACCGCCTTCTGATGTTTGTTTATGGCTTCCAAGAATATTTCATCCCTTTTCTTGAGATTTTTAGAGACTGCTGCCGTTAACTGCTTTAATCTGGTGGAGAATTATTTTCCCAAACTTTTAGAGAGATCGTTGGCAGCATCAACGACATTGTCTACTCTTCGTTGAATGTTGTGGAACTTAGATGCCAGATCTTTTTGTATCTCTGTGTGCATATAACTTGTCAGTTCAGTTAACCCCTCAGTAGTGGGAAGCAGAGATATCCTGTCCAGAATTTCTTGGAGGAGTTGAGTGGATTGGCCCTGGTCATCCATTGAGCTTAGAATGTGAAATTATTCGTGACCAGAGGTGGAGGGAATATCCTCATATGTTAAGAGGAGTCTTGGAGGTGGAGATGGTTGAGCAGGAGGCATTGAGTGAGTTGAAGGCAGAATTATAGGAGAGTCTGGAGGGCACTCTACGTCTTGATCATTCAGGCTTTCTTGACCATCAGTCGTAGAGTGTGGGGACTCTACGACCGGGAAAGTTGTAGAATTTGTTTTAGGGTTAGCATTTGACAGTTCCTCAAATTTATTGAATGTCCAAGAAGGTGCATGATTATGTATAAAGGCTAGAGGAATAAAATGTACCTTTTGCCCTAACGAATGTGAGAAGGCTGCATGAAATGAGCTTTTGGGAAAAGAATAGATTTTGAGGATAGCCTTGAGCAATAATCACCACATTAAGGTATGCTTTGAAAGTCCAGAAGAGCTGATCCCACGTATTATGTACCAGAGCTCGGTGGAATGGCATCAGTGGCAAGAATTTCAGCAGACTGTAATAGTCAAGGTGTCTTTGTTCATTTCTTCCGACGACCACTATTTCGCTGTCATCCTCTTCATCATTATTCATTGTGGCTGAAGGGATTAAAATGTCTTCTTGAGTCTCTCCCTCAGCCTGAGCATCTGCTAGCTCTGGAACAACTTGTGGCTCCCCCTCAGTTTCAGTAACCATAGGCTCAGCTGCTTCAGATGACTCCCTCTCAACTGGAGCATCGTCAGATTTTTCAAGTAGCTCCCCCTTAGCTACTGAGCCTTTGTCGGCTAATTTTACTAGCCTTCTTTTCTTTTTTCTTGGCTCTTTTGGAGTGACATTTTCAGCTTCATACTTGCTGTGAGTTTCCCTTCGTAGATCTGAATTTTCATCCTCTGAGGCAGCCTTCTCTTCAGGAGCAGCATCAGGAGCCTCATTTGATGAGCCTTGAGGTTCTTCAATCTCAAGGACTCTTTTTACTTTCCTCTTTCTGATAAGACCTGGAGATTGCTTGCTGACCTCCTGAGATTCTCCTTCTGTAGGTGTGTTCTTCAATAGTGATGGCCCTGCACCACTCTGCGTTCCTTCACTATCCCCTAACCTGGATAGTTTCCTGTTTTTAACTGGATTCCTCCTCCAATTTTCAAAGAGTCTCTAGTTATCCTCTTGTTAGCATTTAGGGCTTCTCCTTCATCATGCTTAATCTTATCCCCCAATGAAGATCTGAGGAGAATGCTGATGAATCTCTCATAGAACATTTTTTTGGCCCCCTTTGCTTTTTCTGCATTTTGGACCCAATTCCCTATCCATTCCAACAGCAAGGAGCCATAGTCGATGTTTGTCATCTTGACTATAGCTGTCATTAATTTCAGCTGCACCTCACTGACTGAGTCATGAGCTGAGTCTTTGCAGAGGAGGCATTTACCTATATCATCAGCCAAGAACTCATATTTCTGAGGAAATTCTTTCTTCTTCAATCCTTTCAGTCCTGGATTCTTTTGGTGGTTCATTCTTCTCAGGCATTCTTCGGTGCTCACCATATTTAGAGACGTGAGGCCCCCCTGCTTGAAACCTAGGGCTAGGTTAAATTTTTCAGCAGTGAGGTTGAGCTGAACCCCTTTAACTGTGGTGGTTAGAGTTTCGTTCGCATAGGATCCATTGATGTAGAACTCTCGGACAAGCTTTGATAGAATCCTCGTATTTGTTCCCAAATCTTCTCGAAGGCCAGCCCTATCTAGCAACTAGATTATCCTTTTGAACTGCTTATATGCTGTTGTGAAGGCTTCGAAGTTGAGCTCGTTTCCAGAAATGACTTGAGCATGTGCCATTTGATAGTTTTCCTAAAACAAGAAGAACGATTTCTCTGAGTATTGAAAACCTAGGGTTCTGGATTGAGAGAGAGAGAGAGAGAGAGAGATTGATTTTTGATTTTGAAGAATAAAAAGAGACGTGCAGTTTAAAAGGTTTAAAATTTCCCTCTATATTTGCTGAACTGTGACGCGTACCATATTTGATAGGAGGAGTTGCAGATGGTTGATGACTATTTTGCCTTTTGTCTCCCCCTAAGCTCTACGATTCCTCTTGACACCTCAATCCTTAGTTTTGAATATTGTTGAGTGAGCTTTGCGATTTGCGGTGTACTCTACAATCCGTAGCTTGACGATCGTTGAGTAGGCTCTACGAATTGAAGTGTACTCTACGATCCTTAGTACGATCGTTGAGTAGACTCTACGAATTTACATTTACTCCATTCTTGTGAGCATTTTTCCTCCTGCAAAGTTAGTATCTTCCAAAACATAATATATATTAAGGGTCTAGATTTAGCATTCCTAACTCACTTATAAGTTTATTAAATCTTGATTCATCTAAAGGTTTTGTAAACACATTTGCTAGTTGATCTTCAGTTGGGATATAGTGAAGTGATATATTGCCATTTTATACATGATCCCTAATGAAATGATATCTTATATCTATGTTCTTAGTTCTTAAATGCATGACAGGGTTATGTGTTATAGCAATTGCACTTGTATTATCACAATATATAGGAACAGATTTAAGCTCAAATCCATAATCAGCAAGCTGGGTCTTCATCCATAGGATTTGTGCACAGCAACTGCCTGCGGCTATATATTCAGCTTCTACAGTTGATGTAGATATTGAGTTTTGCTTCTTACTGAACCAAGACACAAGTCTGCTGCCAAGCATCTGGCAAGTTCCACTTGAACTTTTCCTGTCTATTTTGCATCCTGCATAGTCAGCATCTAAATATGCTATTAGATTAAAGGAAGATTCCTTGGGATACCATAATCCCAAATTTTGAGTTCCTTTAAGGTATTCGAAAATCATTTTCACAGCTGTTAGATGAGACTCTTTGGGGTTAGCCTGAAACCTAGCACATATACATGTAGCAAACATTATATCTTGCCAGCTAGCAGTTAGGTATAGGAATGAACCTATCATACCTCTGTACTGAGTGACTTCAGTGTTTTTACCATTATCATATTTGCCAAGCTTAGTGGCAGGAGGCATAGGAGTTTTCATGATGGTTGCAGATTCCATGCCATACTTCTTTAATAAGTCTCTGATGTACTTGGCTTGGTTTATAAAGATGCCTTCATCAGTCTGCTTTACTTGAAGTCCGAGGAAGAAGTTAAGTTCTCCCATCATGCTCATTTCAAACTTGCTCTGCATAAGCTTGGCAAATCTTTCACATAATTTTTCATTAGAAGAACCAAATATGATATCATCCACATAAATTTTAACTAGTAGTGTTTTATCCTTATGTATTCTTAAAAATAAGGTAGTATCTATTCTTCCTCTAGTGAATCCTTTTTCAATGAGAAAGTTAGTTAAGGTTTCATACCATGCTCTAGGTGCTTGTTTTAGACCATATAGTGTTTTATCTAATTTATAAACATAATTTGAAAAGGTTGGATTGATAAAACCTGGAGGTTGTTCCACGTAGACTTCTTCTTGAAGTTCTCAATTCAGAAAAGCACTCTTAACATCCATTTAGAAGACTCTGAACTTCATGTGTGCGGCATGGGCAAGGAGATCCTTATGGCTTCTAATCTAGCAATTGGAGCATAAGTTTCATCGTAGTCAATTCCTTCTTCTTAAGAGTAACCTTTGGCCATCAGTCTTGCTTTGTTCCTCTGTCACACCATTTTCATCCATCTTGTTCCTGAAAACCTATTTGGTGCCAATGACTGGTTTATGCTAAGGTCTAACAACTAATCTCCAAACTTTGCTCATTTCAAAGTGATTTAGCTCATCTTGCATGACCTCTATCCAACTTGAATCTCCTAAGGCTTCTTCGATCTTCTTGGGTTCCACTTGAGAGAGAAAGCTTAGGTAAAAGCATTCATTTGAAGTTGCAGCTCTTGTCTTGATTCCAGTGTTTAGATCTCCAATAATTAGATCTTGAGTGTGATCTTTGGTCCACTTTATTCTGCTAGGAACATCTGTTCTGGTGCCATCTTATCTGAGTTCCTCCAAATCAACTTCTTGTCCTGATCGTAGAGTTTCAGTGTCTGGTGAGATGTGTTCTACGATTTCTTCTACTTGCTCAACGATTTCTGTTGCTGGTTCCGTGGTCGTAGAGTCCGACTCTACGATTTTGAGCTCTTCGATCATTGAGCTTGTATCTGAAGACTCGTTGAGTGTTGATTTTTTCTTTTCAGGATCTGATTCATCGAATGTGACATGGATGGAGGTTTCAACAGTTAAGGATTCCTTGTTGAACAACCTGAATGCTCTGTTATCTGTTGCATAGCCAAGGAAGATTCCTTCCTTTGATTTTGACTGGAATTTAGTTAGATGCTTCTTACCATTGTTGAGTACATAGCAAAGGCAGCCAAAAGCATGAAAATAACTTATGTTTGGCTTTCTTCCTTTCCATAATTCGTACGGAGTCTTCTTCAATGTTGAGTGTATGAGTGACTTGTTCTGAGTGTAGCATGCAGTGCTGATGGCTTCAGCCCAGAAATATTCAGGAAGATAGGATGTTGCTCAAAGGGTTCTTCTTGCTTCAATAAGAGTCCTATTCTTCCTTTCTGCTACTCCATTTTGCTGAGGCGTCCTTGGGGCTAAGAAGTTGTGATTGATTCCATTTTCTTCACAGAACTGGTCCATATCTGAGAAGTCAAACTCTCTTCCATGATCACTTTTGATGGCCTTGATCTTCTCACCTTTTTCATTCATGATTAGTCTGAAGAGCTTGATAAGATGTGAAATGGTTTCATCTTTAGAGCTTAGAAATGATACCTATGTATATCTAGTGTAGTCATCTACTACCACTAGAGAGTATCTTTTTCCTCTGAGGCTAATCGTCGAGATAGGCCCGAATAAATCCATGTGAAGTAATTGAAGAGCTCTATCATTTGAGTTTACAGTCTTGCTCTGGAATGAAGTCTTTGTTTGCTTTCCAAACTGACAGGCTTTGGCAATCCTTTTACTAGATCTTTGGAGGCAAGCTTTGAAATACTCTTGAAGTTAAGATGAGATAACCTTCTGTGCCAGAGTTAGCACATATCTTCAGAGGCTTTAACAAGGAAACAGACTGTCTCATCTGAACTTAAATGAGCAAAGTGATGAGTGGGTGTTATACCTACGAATTATGCACCTTTAGGCTTAATTATTTGTTATCTTTAAGTGCTTTTAGTTCTATTTTACTTGTTGTTATGATTAATTTGCAGAAAACGGCTTCGAGAGGTCAAAACGGGAAAACAAGCTGTCAGTGGCAATTTTGTAATTATGAACAGTACATGGCGCCAGGGCGCAGTGATAAAGCATAAAGACTACGCTGGGGCGCAGGTCGGCGAGTTCAGTTGGCCAAAACCGCGTCGAGCAATCCGAGTCTGCGTTGGAAGTTAGATGTTGCAGTTGAGTTGAAGATGGATTCTAGGACTTCAAGGCAGCCACGAAGGGGAACGCAATAAAGGAGAAAAAAGAAGGATTGTAAACACATGAATCTGAGAGCCAGTGGAAGGATTGGGAAGAGCAAGAACGAAGCAGTGAAGATTAAGGAAGCGAGAGAGTTCAACAGAGTTTTCTCTAATTCTTTTTCCTTTATCTTCTGAATTGTGATGATTTTCTTTATTAATTTGATTATGGTTTTCATGACGATGTGTAACTAAATCTTCTTTAGGATTACAATGGAACTGTTGGTTGAACTTTAATTAATTTATCTTAGTTTCAATTATTTGATCAATTGTTGGATTGGTTGTTATATATTGCATTAATTTATAATTATCTGATCAACAGTTATTTGATTTCTTAGATGGAATTGACAAAGAAAATCTAGGAATAGATATGGGTGTAATAACGTGTGACTTTGTTTGTTCTTCTTCGGAAGAGTATCATAATAGTATATAGGATGCGAATACCTATAGACCACACGTAACATATTAAGAGTTTAATCTTAATGAGTCTGTTTCAATGAATTTTGCATAGAATTATAGCATTATAAATTGGAGTGGATCTTTTTATTAATTATCGAACGAGATTAGTAAATAGATAAGTGATCTCAGTTAACAATCCATACGATTAAGTAATTGGAATTAAGATAATGACATTATTGTGATCCAACGGGAAAATTGTAATCTTAAAGCTCTTTATTATCTGATAAATCATTCTCATTAGTTAGTTAGTTAGTTTAAATTCAATTTCAATTTTAAGTAGTTTATAATCCAAAGTTGCTAAAGTTTAATTAGAGTTAAATTAATATAAATTTAGTAGTTAGCATAATTGTTATTACTTGTTTCTCGTGGGTTCGACATCCTTATTTCTACTATATTACTTGATTGACCGCATATACTTACGTGTGAATTCTATCTATCTAAATCGGACAACACAAGGTTGACCACATAGACATTTCCTTCTCGAACTCCTTCTAGCTTTAGAGAGTTAATCTTCAAATCTCTAACTTGGCATTGGTTGTTGAGGAAGGTGACTTGATATCCTTTGTCACAGAGTTGACTGATGCTTAGCAGGTTGTGTTGTAGTCCCTCAACATAAGCCACTTTACTGAAAGATATTGCACCATTTTCAGTTGAGCCATAACCTCTGGTTCCCAGAGTTGTTGTCTCAAAATATGACTGCAGGTCCATCTTTTTCCTTATAATCTGACAGAAGAGCCTTGTCTCCTGTCATGTGCCTTAAGCATCCACAGTCAATATACCATATGGATCTTTTTACCTGCATAACAAATCAATCTTCATTTTGGTACCCATATTTGTTTGTATTTTGTTAGTACCTTTTGGGACCCAAATCTGTTTCATTTTAGATCCTTGCAGTCTATGATAACTACTTGACAAACATTTATCATTTTTATAATGGTGCCTATGATTGATATGATATTGACGATGATATGTGTGCATTTGTGAATTCTTATTTGTCCAGGACCGGTATGGATTATGATTCCTCATAGTCCTTTGATTTTGCTAATCTACATTCTTCTTCCATACTACTCTACGATTCTCATGATTCGTAGAGTGATAGTAAACTCTACGATTTTTGTGAGGATGGTTCGTAGAGTGAGTTTTGCTTGACTTATTTTTTAATTTTCTGAACCCCAGACCAGTGCGAGTTTTATTGTCTAAAATGATAGTAGGATTAGCAGAGTGTGGATAGCTATGAGATATAGAATCTGAGGATTTGATGAACACAATTCCTTTATCAAGATTAAAGGATTTGCCTTCATTTATTTTCATAGACTTCTCCCTATTAGGCTTTGAGAATGAATTCTCAAAACCTAATCCTGATCTATCAGTCACATCTCTTTGACTTGAGATCAGGGTGTCCATAGACAAACTAGACAAGTTTCACATGAAAATTGTCTTTCCTAGTTCCTGAATCTTGGAGGCTAGTGAAGATTCTTTATGAGTGCTTAAATCATTTATCTCTTTTAGTCTTTCATTCTCAGTCTCAAGACTAGAATAAAGTTTTGCAGTTTGAAGTGAGGCTTCTAATTCTATGTTTATCTTTTCTTTATCCTATTTTAGATGAGAGTAATCTTTAGATAACTTTCTAAACATTTTCATGTATTTGTGTAATTCTACCATTAAGTCATGCATGCCTTCTCTAAGATCATCAATGCTTAATTCAGGAGAGTAGAAATCAAATACCTCATCTATGTTAAATTCCTTTTTGCTGCTTCCTTCTTTGTTTGCCATTAAGCACAGGTTGGCCTTCTGTGGCTCTTCATCGTCACTTGACTCAGAGTTTAATTCTTCTTCTGAGTCACTCTAGGAGCCTTCAGCTATGAAGCTTTTGTCTTTCTTCTTTTGCTTGTAGAGGCTCTTTAATTCTCTTTTTGTATTTACTTTTGTTCTGTCCCTCCTCAGCTCTTCTCTTAAGGTTTTGGACATTTAGCAACGAAGTGACCTGGCTTTTTGCAATTATAGCAAAGGTCATTTAGTTGTTCTTTGCTGCTGTTGCTTCTGAACTTCTGAGGTCTGTTCCTGTTGATGAATCTTTTAAAATGTCAGACTAGCATGACAGCTCCTTCATCATCATTTAATTCATCCTTGTCAGAGTCAAAGTTATCCTTGTGATTGCTTCTGTGAGATTAGGTTGAGGCTTTAAGAGCAATGTTTTTCTCCTTCTTTCTTTCCTCAGATAGAGTCTCTGCTCTTTGATTTAGCTTCAGCTCGTAGGTGAGAAGATTTTCATATAGTTGTTGTACAGTCATCTCGTGTAGGTTCTTTGACTCCCGGATGGCTGTTGTTTTGGCATCCCATTTGCTTGGCAAAGATCTCATGAATTTAATGATGAGATCTCTGTTTGGATAGACTTTTCCATAAGATCTGAGAGAGTTTAGTAGCAAGTTAAATCTCTCATAGGTGTTTGTAATATTTTCACCTGAGATGTGGGTGAACATTTCATACTGCTGAACAAGCAGTGATTGCTTATCTTCTCTGACTTCTTTTGTTCCTTCATGCATGATCAACATAGTTTGCCAGACTTCTTGAGCTATTTTATAGTTAACAATGTTCTCAAACAGATCATCATCTAGAGATTGAAATAGGATGTTTTTAGCCTTTTTGTCTCTTTGAACATCCTTCTTTTCATTGTCTGTCCATTCGTCTATTTTCTTTACTACTAGCTTGCTTGGATCTTCAGTTGATAGTGCAAGCTTCATTGGTATGATCAGCCCATTTAGCACTGTCTCGAACAGTTCATCATCTATAGCAACCATGTAAGCCTGCATACAAACTTTCCAGCGAGCAAATTTTTCCTTATTACACATAAGTGGTCTGTTACCTCCACCGAGTTCTGATCCATTCTTGTTGAGTGCCATTTGATCTACTCAAGCTTGTAAGGCTTTAAATGTGAGAACCTGCTCTGATACCAATTGTTAGTTCCCAATGACATGAAAGATATCTAGAAGGGGGGTTGAATAGATTCTTTAAAACTTTTTGCCTTTTACTTCTTCCTTTTAAGATATAATGAATATTCAATCAATAAGTTTAGCACAGCGGAATGCGATTTAGTTACCCCTTCTTGTTTTGTAAAATTAATAATTTAGCAAGCAATTATATAGCAGATATAGCAGTTAAAACACACAAGATAAACAAAACGAGGTTTTAAGTGGTTCAGAGTTCACAAGATTCCTACTCCACTGTTCTGCTCTTCAAGTAGCAAATCCACTAAGGATACTTTTACAATTTCTGAATCACTTAGATACCTTCAAAACCAACAGTCTTATAACTCTAGTTCACTAAGAACTCTTCAAGTCCAGTAGACTTGGATACTCTAGTTCACTAAAAACTCTTAATGTGAGTAGTTATGATTTGGGTGTACTACTGAGTTTCGTTTAGCATATGTTTCTGAAGAACTCAGCAGTGAGGCAGGATTCTTTTTCAGTTTTGATCTTTTTGAATTTTTGCCTATTGCCTCTTTCTTGTGTTTTTCAGCCTCTCTTGTCTTCTTCAGATCTTGGAGCTTTATATGAGAGCTTCTGTCTTCTTCCCGTTGGAGTGCCTTCTCTTAGCATCAGTTTCTTCCCGTTACCTCACAGAGGGGAGCTTCTAAATATTATATTAATATAGCTCATTAATGCTCTGATGAGGTATTAATTGATCTCCTATTTTAGTCCATGGAAGGGGTTTCCTTTTTCCTTGGGACCAGATGTGTCAGTCGTAGGATTCTACCAACTTCCATAAAGGCATTCAATTTTCCACAATATATGACAGATGGGACACAGAGCTGTGACTTTATCGCTACCTTAAAAGTCTCATTTTGTCGTTCAGCACGCCTTGGTCAGTTCTCTGACTTTTTTGACTTTGAACCCTTGGCAGAAGCTCTTCTATCACATCAATGCAGATTGTTCTTCTCAACGAAATAGCTTCTGATCTTTTAGTTCAAGGTTATGATCTAAGAGTTGTAATGTCTCTTGCCTTTTTGCTCAACAATCCTCCATGATCAACTCTATGAATATTCTTGCTGTTGTGATTATTCTACAATAGACCATATCTCATTGACATCGTAGAGTTTATTCTATTGTCACTCTATTGGACGTAGAGTCCGTTCTTCGGTTGCTCGCTTTGGTCGTAGAGTTTTTCTTGAGCATCATCGTAGAGTCCATTTTACGATTAGATTAAGTCATTGAGTCCTCTTGGCGTGAGGTCGTAGAGTCTGTTCTGCGGTTGCTTGCTTTGATTGTAGAGTCTATTGGTCGTAGAGTCTTCCTTGAGCATAATCGTAGAGTCCATTCTATGATTAGATTATAACAAAAGATCAACCTAATAGTTTTGATCTATTTAAATCTAAGTCTTTGTACATCACAAAGGACTTTACAATTCAATAAATTTATATCAAAAGATCAACCTAACAGTTTTGATCTTATCTAGCTAAGTCCTTATGTATTATACACAATCAAAGGTCTTTACAATTCTGCTATTGGATGCATTTAACAATCTTAATTTTTATCATCAAATTAAACATGCAATGTTCAACACTATCAACACCTTTATCCAATCTGTGCCCCAGGCCACAGATATCAACAGCAATTTGATTCTTGATTATTAGAAAAATAACAGTGATACAAATGATCAACAGAAGAAACAGGACAACAATAAGTATCGAAAGTTTACAATTTTATGTTGTGCAGATTCAAATAATATCCAAATTATCAACATGATGTGGAGTGAAATTTAAAAAATATTTGTCAAGATCGACAGTTCAGAAATACTGTTACAGTTCAATAGAAAGGTTCAGAAAAATAAGAAGGTTCAATTGAAATGATATTAGATGAACCACAAACTATTAAGGAACATATAACCATTTCAGAAAACTTTACCAAATAGTACTTACCATAGTAAGTTAACAGTATAAAAGAAATAATATCCCTTACTATAGTAAGTTTGAATAATGGAAGATGAAAAAGATGGTATCCCTTATGAGTATAAAGAAAAATAATATCACTTACGAATATGAAAGAAAATGATATTACAAACGAATATGGAATAAAAGTGTCATGTGATAATTCGTATAGACCAATTATTTCCACAAGAGACAAATAAGAAATAAATACAAAGGATTATTCACCAATAAGCGGTAATTTGCGTAGTAAGGTTATTCCCACAATTTAATAAAATTTGAATACGATGAGTTATTCACCAAACAGACGGTAATCCGTGCGGTAAGGTTATTCTCATAGATTACTAAGGAATAAATACGAAAGGTTATTCACCAACAGGCGGTAATCCGCGCCGTAAGGTTATTTCCACAATTTAATACATGGAAATAAATGACACATCTTATGAGTAAGAAAGAAACGATATTATTTTCGAGAATCAAATAATGATAATCCCTTACCGTGGTAAGTTTAAGAGTATGAAAGAAAATGACATCCTTTACCTTATCACGTGACTGAATATTGATAAAAATGAGGTTGATCAACCTATATATTTATAATATAATTAGTAATTACCACATATAAATTTCAAAGTGTATGATAACTCGTATAATATGAACTATCAAAATTATATATATTTAACATAATTTTTGTAATATAATATAACAATTTTAAAATAGTTTTTAAAATAATATTCCTAAATAAATCTTCTAAAGAAAGCTTTTAAAAATGAATTTTTTTAAAGAAGAGTCTTCTAAAGGAAGATTTGTGAATACAGTGAAAAATAAGAATTTATGAAATTACTACACTTTAATAAAGACTTACTTGAAAAAAATTTGCACTCCTTTTGGCTTTCAAACACTCGAGATAACCTTACTATTCTCAGAGAAAACTCATAAAATACTTATAGAAAAACTTTATATTTTAGGTATGATTTTTCTATTCAGCTGAGCAAGCTATTTATAGGAGAAAATAAGTTACTGTGCGTGTGGTAGGTGAGCACACCAACTGAAAATTTTCGGTAGAGGCTGCGCAGCCTCCACCAACCAATTCCCAGCAAAAACTCATTTCAATTTACAATTCATGTGGCCCCCATATAGGGTCCACATGTTACTATTTAAAATAAAAAAAATTATTATTAATTTATTGTTACTTTTTTAAAAAAATTAATTATTTATTCTTCCTATGGGTCCAACGTAACAATAATTCAACAATAATGTAAGAAACACGTTACAAATCATTATTAATTTAATAATATAAATTACTGTATATTTGCTACTGTGACAATTATTTGGCTTAATTATTTTAAAATACAGCGCAACTACAATTATTGACTCAATGATATGAAATACAATGTTATGACAATTATTGAATCAATAATGCAAAATACTTTGTAACAACAATTATTGATGAATACTGTGCAATGACCACGTTATCAGATCAATAATATGAGACACTGTGTAATACCGTGTGCTACAGTAAAATACCATAAATTACCGTATGCTACTATTCTTTTATCACCGGTATTTTAACAGTTTAAGAGTGATAACACCGTTGACTATTTTTATTTAAAAAAAGTTATGTCGTTTTCTATATCCGACAAATATTTCGTTGTGAGGTCCACCAATAATTAGTTATTTCGGCGTCGTCGTACGACCCGAATATTCTCCGACAAAACGAATATTCCCCGACCAAACGAATATTGTCCGACATAATAAAATTTGCACATAACATCCTTAACTTTTAACTTTATCAATTTAACCACTTACTGTTTCAGAAAAAATATATATAAAGAAAAATTTAATTTGTATTTCATAACTTCGGGGTCTTACATAATCCACACAATGCACTTTTAATAAACATAGTTATATTATGCCATTTCTTATCGGCTACATACATCTCTATCCCACTTTAAATTTCAAAAGTTTGGGATTTACATAGCACATCCTACTATTTACGACAAAAGTTAGGATTTACATCATATATATATATATATATATATATATATATATATATATATATATATATATATATATAAATATATATACACACACACACACACACACACAATCATATATACAAATCATCCTAAAGAAGCACTCCCCGCTGGACTGCATCCTGATAATCCTCGTCCAATATATCTATCATCAATTCCCGATTCTTAGTATAGCGGGAATGTAATATTCCGAACTTGCAAGAGAGTTGTAATCCGACTTTATATGAATAAATAAAGCTTGAATTACATCTTATATGTGTTATGGAATCCTCGTTACTGTTTATTTTTGTGTTTCGGTTCTAGTATCCAACCATAGCCCGTAAAAGGAGAATAAAAGTTTTTTTTTCAAAAATCAAAAAAGATGATAAACCCTAAACCCTAGGGTCTAAACCCTAGAAAATCTAACCTACGCCCTCGAGCGTTATGTATACATCAAAATGTCATTATGTTTCAGGATTCATCTTTCCCACGCTTTGAAAACACGTTATAGCTGATAAAAGTTTTTCTGTAAAAGCGCCAAGAAATATGACGAAATAGGAAAAAGACAAAAATTATTTATTTATTTTTTGCCTTTTTGGTCGTCTAACCATTTTCTGAAGAATGGTCGCCAAAAACACTTTTTACCGAAAAACGTGCCAAGTCTTTTAGACTTTCACTTCAGAGAATAGTGTTTATACGGAACAAAACTCAGTAATACCAAAATTTTAAATCGGTAGAAGTTAACCATTTAGTTGGAATACGAAGAATAATACGATGTATAATACTAGTAGAATATAAATACTATACAATGTATTATACGAAAGATTATATGAGAATAATACAAGAATAATACAACGTATAATACCAGTAGAATGCGAATATTATACAATGTATTATACGAAGAAAAAAAACATATAAATATTAATGTATTATACTATTTAATTAATTAGTTGAAATCAAACTAGGTTATGTGTAACTAAGTTAATATAACCAAACTATGGAAAACTACCACAATTACACTAACTGGAAAAGAACTTGCACGATTTGTTTGGAACTAAATCCAAGTTAAAATGAATCGACCAATCAGAAGAAGGGTGATGTAAGCGATGATGCAAGTGCTAGGGTGCAAAGTGTAATAAGCCAGGGTAAAAATGCGATTAATGAAACTTGGTTTTCTATAAATAGGAAGCTAACCTCTTCGTTTTTCTCATCATTTTCCAAAGAAAAAATTCAAGTATCAAAGCTATACATATATTAAGAGAGAGTTCTAGTGAGTTACTACTTTGAAAATTACAAAGAAATAGTTAAAGCTTGCAAACCCCAAAGGTACAATCTCTAGTAGTTATTATGTTCAATTTTTCTTTCATCTTTAATTTTTCAAAAGCTCAAGAACGCGAGTTGTAGCCATGTACGATTGTCGTTCTCTATGTTCTTCATGTGTTCTTGAGCCTTTCTACATTTTGTATTAGTTATAATTTCAAATTTCAATTCGTAGTTTAAAGCTCAATGAACATATGTCGTTACCATGTACTGTTTATCCGTTATCCGTATTCTTTGTATGTTCTTGAGCATTTTTATAAATTATTTTAATCAATTATGCAAGCCGTTATAATGACCAAACTTTATCAATTATAAAGTGTAATAATCACTTATGTAAGCAATTATAATGCTCAAATTATTTCAAGTACTAAAATCAAAAACTCAAGAACATAGTAGTTACCATGTACGCTTTATCCGTTCTTTATGTTCTTCGTGTGTTCTTGAGCAAAAGTTATGAATCTTTCTCTATGAAGGTGTATGATTTATTATTTTTATGTTATTAAGTGTTATTGAGTCTTATAACATGATTTATTAAAGAGTTAAACCAATCGGCACCATGTTTCACATGGTTAACCCTAAAAGTTTTGATCAAAGCAAGCTCATTGTCTGTTTTTGCCATTTTTTGAAAATTTAAAATCTAAATCTGCCTAAGCAAGGTGAATGAAAATTGTAGATCATGAAATTCTAAGCAATTTAGACTCAAGAATCACTTCAAAATACTTTCGTATGAAAAATTATGGCAGTTACCGGAAAGGACGTCAAAGTTAAAAAATTTTAAAGGCCCTTGGATCCTTGTACTAAAATTTATGGTTTTGAGTTAGCCATACCTCTTAAACATTCCACCAATGAAAATAGTCTAGTTTAGGTATAAAACTGTTATAGAACAAGAAAATTTGATGAACTAACATTCGGTACGCGAAACCCTTTATATATGCACATTAAGCAATTATCGAGAAACCCTAAATTGTGCTTAAAGCAAGTTTTCTATCATTAACCTTTGTTTACTTGATTTTTATGTGATTTATAAATTTTGTACAAGCAATGTGTTATAAATCTTTGATATGTGAGTTATTTCTTCTTGTTTCGACATAAGTTGGTAATTGAAATGCTTATTCGCGATATATTTTGAATCATGCTTTATTATATCAAACCAAGTTATCATGGGGCGATCCTGACATGTTAACTAAACTGAGATAAACAAGTATGTATCACTGTTCGTAATTAGTCCAGTGTATAGTATGTTATGCATAACATAGGATGTCGTTAGGTTGATCCCCTTTCTATATCCACTGTAAAAGGTTCTAAATCGAAAGATAAAGAACAGTTCAAGGTCTAATCACCACTCAGTCTTACTATGTTAAGAACATTTGTTATATCAATTATTGTGCCATGAATCCTTACAATCCATATCGGTGTGAGTTCACTTATATGCTATTGATAGAGTTAAATTATACGATATTTTTATTCCCTAATACTTAGTTTTTATATTTATTGTGTGCTTAAGTGTTTAATTATTTAGCTTATTTTGGTTTTAATAGGTTTTATAGGATTTTAGTGAATTTATGCTAATTTAGGTAATTCTATAATATTTTTATATTACTTTTTATTTATGTATTTTTATTTAATTTTAGTATTTTAGGTGTTTTATTTATTATTATGTGTTTTTAGGATTTTTAGTATTTTTATATTATTTTTATTTAATTTTATATTTATTTTTGTAGGAAAAATAAAGCTGGGGGGCAAATTTGTAAAATCTGCAAACATCTAGTGGCATGACGGTAATTTTTTACGGCAGACCGCGCAATGCGCGCATATAGGGAATCAGCACCGGAATTAAAACGACGCAGTTTGGGCCATCAGTTAACGGCATCCGCGCAATGCGCGAGAAGAAGCTGACAAAGCAGGCGCCGAGAGAAGGAAACGACGCCGTATTGAGCAGACAGGTAAAACCGCGCAATGCGCGGGCGACATGCTGACGTCACCGCACCCGGTTCCGCGTTGACCGGTCAAAGCTGGCGACTAAGGCGTGTTTATTTGCGCATTAATTGCCAGAAACGAGATTATTTCGGATTTTTGCTACTTTTTGATTCCAAATTAGATTTTAATTCCAACTGGGGTTAGGATAATAATTATTTTTCTTTTTCTTTTATTTTTATTTGTATTTTAAATCATATTAGGGTTTGGAAATTGTACTTCCTACTAGGGTTAGGAGGAATTTGGAGCCTATAAATAGAGGGCTTGACACACATTGTAATATACAACTCTCATGAGAATAAAAATTATCTATTCTATTATTTAGTGTTCTTTATATTTATGAGTAATTAATTTATTTTTCTTGGTTTAAGTGATTGAAGCCATCAAGATTTATACACTGTAAGATCTAATTTATTTTAATTGTTGAATTTATATTTTGATTATTGAATATTCTTCTATGCTTAATTTTATGATTAGTTTGTTTAATTGCTAGGAGGCCTACTAGTTTATTATTCATATTAATCTACTGCTGTTGGTGACGCAACTAAGTTTAATAATTGTTTTGCAGATCAAAAGATTATTTTATCTTAGGAAGAATATTCATCTAAATTAAATGCAAACAAGTGGCTTGTGTTGTTTAGTTCAACGATCTCTCTAATTCTTTATGCTGCTATTAAATTAAATCTTTAGCAAGTGCCGGAGGTTGTTTAATAGTAAGGGTATTTGGACCAAGTGACTCTACTTATCTAAAATTAAGGAGAGAGGAGAAAAATTATTCCACCTGCGAGTAATTCTTTCTACGGTGAATTTTCAAAATATTAATTGATTTATTTTTGCATCAGTGATCAGTTGTAAATTCTTGATGGTGGATATTAACTTAAACCAAGGCTTTTTATTTTTATTTATTTCTTGCATATTTATTTTAGTTAATTTTATTTAAATTGTTTCTTTAATTACAAAACCCCCCAATTCTTGTTTGCAAAAACATAAAATTAAATAATCATTTACTGTGGAATCGACTCTTACTTACACTACTACATATTTATTTTTCCAAAGTAAGATTTTATTTTTGGGTGCTTGCGACATCACACCAAATTTTGGCGCCGTTGTCGGGGAATGATTTTAATTTAATTTTGTGCTTTTGTAAATATGTATTTAATTTAGTAATTTTTTATTTTTATTTTTTTAGATTTTCATAATTTAATTTAGTTGTGCAGGTTAAGGAAGGAAGTCATGACAGCCTCTAATTATGTTGAGGAGGTAGAAATTTCTTCTCTTAAGCAACATATTAATGATCTAACTTCTCTTGTTTATCAAATGGTTGCAGGTAATGCACAACCAATGGAAGCTTGTAGGATTTGTGCGGTGGTAGGACATCTACCTAATATGTGCCCCATTCTTCGAGAGGATTCCTATGAGCAAGTCAATATAGCAAGTGGTTTCCCTGGTCAACCCCAATGGAGATATGATCCCTATTCAAACACGTATAATTCGGGATGGATGGATCATCCTAATTTTGGCTATGAGAATCCACAAATGAATCCACCTACAAATCAGAATTTTTTAAGCTATCAACAATACATGCAGCCATATTCCCAACAACACCAGAGTCAATCAAATACTTCTGATATGTCTTTAGAGGATATGATTAAATTAATTGGAACTAATAATTTGCAATTTCAACAGGAAACGAAGACAAGCATTCAGAATTTAAATACACAGATGGGACAAATGGCGATCGCACTCAGTCGGTTGGAGGAACAAGCTTATGAAAACTTATTTTCTCAAACGATAGATGATCCAACAGAGAATATAAGTGCACAAGTATTGAGATGTGCTAACGATGTAGAAGATCAGACAGTCCCTCCATCGTCACAGTAAGAGAAAGAAAATAACATCAATGAAGCAGACAGTGTTAATGTAGATGATGATGTTATTTTTTATGATGACATGTCTAAGGTGGAGGAAGTTGTTGAGGAAATAAACAAGGAAAATTTAGAGATTGCAATTACTAGCAATTTGGAGTTAGAGAAAGAAGAAGAAAATGAGCTGAAATTAGATTTACAGGAGGCTGAAGCTGCATTACATTCTTTGCCAGTGATTTTAGATAATTATGTAGCATTTTCCATTCAATTACCTATTGCTCATAACAAATTTTTATCTTATGTTTTGCAGGTTCCCATTCCAGATTTAAAAAATCTCCCTAGCCAGCTCAAATATTTATTACTTAAAGAGGGAGTCGAACATTCATGTCAAATCCAAGGGAGATTGAATCTACCGATGAAGAATAATGTGATGGATGGGGTACTAAAAATTCATGGAATTGGAGTGACGTGATGATTAATCATGTTGTCAAGCCAAGGACAATAAATAAAGGCTCTGCTTGAGAGGCAACCCAAGAAATCAGATTTGCATTTCTTTTCCTTTTTCTTTTTTATAGTTATTTGTGTCTTTTTCTTTGCATTTTACTTTACATTGGGGACAATGTAAATTTTAAGTGTGGGGGAAGGGATTTAGGATATTTATTTTATTTTTAGGGAATTTTAAAATTTTGTTTTATTTTATTTTATTTATTTATTTATTATTATTTTTAAAAAAAAATTGTTTTATTTTTAGAATTTTTTTGAAAATTTTGAAATTTTGAATTTCGTGGGTAAATTCACTACAAACCCTAACGAGACACAACTCGTCCACTTGGGGTGACCTTGGGGTTTAAAGGCTTGTTGCGCATGCTAAGTATAACCGTGTTTCCTACGAAAATGGGGGTAGTTTTTTTTATTTTTAGGATGAGTCACTTGAGCAATGAGTTAATTTGAATTTTAAAATTTTAGCCAATGATAAAAAAAAATTATTTTTATTTAATAACTCTTGAAAAAATGATAAATTTTTCCTTAGTCTGAATTTTGACTTTTTATTGATAATTACTTTGTTTGAGATTATTTAACTTTTTATGCACTTATATCCATTTGTTTAAGCTAGTTTTAATAAAGAGAAAGTTTAAATGGTTAAATGCTTATGAAAGATATTTTTGAGCTCTATATCTTATTTGATTATTAATTGAAGTGAAATATAAGGCACAATATAATTCGGAAGAGATGATTTAGGTAATTTTTTCTAGGATTATTATTGAAGAATTATGTGGTGGGTTGAGATGGAGCGTAAAACGCACTCACTCATAAACACATGAAAAAGCGAGATGGAGCGTAAAACGCACTCGCTGGTGAGATAGATCATAAAATTTTGCACTCACCGTGAAAAAAAAATGAAGAAAGAAAAAAAAAATGGGATGGAGCATAAAATGCACCCATTAAAAGAAAAAAAAAGGAAAAATATTTGAAAAAAATGCATATTAATAATCCTAGTGTATATAATTGTTTGAAACCTTTTGATCTTCTGATTTATATCTGTCTGTATTAGCTGAAAGTGATGAGAAAAATAAGTATATTGAGTTTTATTATATATCTTTTATAAGGTAATTAATGACCGAAACTTATCTGAATTTTGATTAGTTTGATACATTTGGATTCACACACTCACAAAAGATCTTGAGTAGAGTAAGATTAATAAATATGTTAAAGTTCTAGATTTTGCATTGTTTTGAAAAAAAAATTGAGTTATCATTAAAAAAATCTTTGAGGCTGAGGTTGAAATTTATATTGATATGTTGCTCAAGTAAGTAGTTTGGTTATTATTTTATAGTTTTTGTTTTTGTTTTGCCCGAGAACGAGCAAAAAGCTAAGTGTGGGGATATTTGATAGAGTTAAATTATACGATATTTTTATTCCCTAATAATTAGTTTTTATATTTATTCTGTACTTAAATATTTAATTATTTAGCTTATTTTGGTTTTAATAGGTTTTATAGGATTTTAGTGAATTTATGTTAATTTAGGTAATTCTATAGTATTTTTATATTACTTTTTATTTACGTGTTTTTATTTAATTTTAGTATTTTAGTTGTTTTATTTATTATTATGTGTTTTTAGGATTATTAGTATTTTTATATTATTTTTATTTAATTTTATATTTATTTTTGTAGAAAAAATAAAGCTGGGGGGCAAATTTGTAAAATCTGCAAACATCTAGTGGCATGATGGTAATTTTCGACGGCAGACCGCGCAATGCGCGCGTATAGGGAATCAGCACCGGAATTAAAACAACGTCGTTTAGGCAATCAGTTAACGGCATCCGCGCAATGCGCGAGAAGAAGTTGACAAAGCAGGCGCCGAGAGAAGGAAACGACGCCGTATTGAGCAGACAGGTAAAACCGCGCAATGCGCGGGCGACATGCTGACGTCACCGCACCCGATTCCGCGTTGACCGGTCAAAGCTAGCGACTAAGGCGTGTTTGTTTGCGCGTTAATTGCCAGAAACGAGATTATTTCGGATTTTTGCTACTTTTTGATTCCAAATTGGATTTTAATTCCAACTAGGGTTAGGAGAATAATTATTTTTCTTTTTCTTTTATTTTTATTTATATTTTAAATCATATTAGGGTTTGGAAATTGTACTTCCTACTAGGGTTAGGAGGAATTTGGAGCCTATAAATAGAGGGCTTGACACACATTGTAATATACAACTCTCATGAGAATAAAAATTCTCTCTTCTATTATTTAGTGTTCTTTATATTTATGAGTAGTTAATTTATTTTTCTTGGTTTAAGTGATTGTAGCCATCAAGATTTATACACTGTGAGATCTAATTTATTTTAATTGTTCAATTTATATTTTGATTATTGAATATTCTTCTATGCTTAATTTTATGATTAGTTTGTTTAATTGCTAGGAGACCTACTAGTTTATTATTCATATTAATCTACTGCTGTTGGTGACGCAACTAAGTTTAATAATTGTTTTGCAGATCAAAAGATTATTTTATCTTAAGAAGAATATTCATCTAAATTAAATGCAAACAAGTGGCTTGTGTTGTTTAGTTTAACGATCTCTCTAATTCTTTATGCTGTTATTAAATTAAATCTTTAGCAACTGCCGGAGGTTGTTTAATAGTAAGGGTATTTAGACCAAGTGGCTCTACTTATCTAAAATTAAGGAGAGAGGAGAAAAATTATTCCACCTGCGAGTAGTTCTTTCTATGGTGAATTTTCAAAATATTAATTAATTTATTTTTGCATCAGTGATCAGTTATAAATTCTTGATGGGGGATATTAACTTAAACCAAGGCTTTTTATTTTTATTTATTTCTTGCATATTTATTTTAGTTAATTTTATTTAAATTATTTCTTTAATTACAAAACCCCCAATTCTTGTTTGCAAAAAACATAAAATTAAATAATCATTCTCTATGGGATCGACTCTTACTTGCACTACTACATATTTATTTTTATTAAGTAAGATTTTATTTTTGGGTGCTTGCGACATCACACCAGCTATGTGTTTAAGACTTGTTGAGCATCTTAGCTTACCCTTGCATAAACCTAAATTGCAGACATACCAGAGAGCTCTGGCTCAAAGAAGAAAGTAAATAAGAAATGCGTAGACTAGTTTACTACTTTTCTTAACTGTTCTTAACTGTAGTCATAATGACATTTTGTAATAAGAACAAGTTCCACATATGTAACCGAATATTATATAAATATTATCAGATTTTATCACATTCTATTGTTATGTCTTTACTTTGATTAAACTTAGAATTGTTTAAAACTTAACATAGTATTAATAATGATTTATTTACCTGAATGAGGATCGGTAAATAACTTGTGAGTGTTGCACATCTTAGACAAGACTAAACGATGTTGACTGGTCAAATCCATTGTTACGATTCCTCAGACCCAGGTATAACTCGTTATTACTATTATGAATGTCGAATAAGTAGGATTATTAATATGAAGAGATATCACTATAAACAAATATATTTCGAATGAGGGTTTTAACTAGTTGGGTAATGTTCTATACGGAAAGAGAATTTTGCACCGGACAATGATACAACCATTTGTCACGGATAAAGATGCAAACATTTATCACGGGTGAAGATACAAACATTCACCGCGAGATTCTCTGTTCCCAAGAGCCGTCCTAATGATTTAATGTCGTGGATGTTGGAATATGTGAAGTTATAGAATATCTAAATATTAAGGTTAAAATGTTACAAATGAGTATTAAGTCTCTTGTATCGATTACAATGACTTGATATAAAATAATGAAAGATCTTTGAGAATTAAGATTTGAACTTTGTTTATAAATAAAGGGAATCATCTACAAACTTAATGATTTAGCATTTATAGTGAGCACCAAGTCAGCTATAGTAAGTATAGTTATTTGGGGGCATCACGGGTTGGTATCAGAGCTATAGATTATAACTCTAAAGTAGCAAGTACTTTAGGATATAATATGATTAATTAAGTTAAATAGACTTGTAAAGAGTCTAATAGATAATTAAAATATGATAATAAACTTTAAATCTTAATTACTTAAAAGACATTATGTGAAAGGACTATTCTAATTAAAGTCAACTTTGTTTTGTAGAAATGGCTGACATACGCGAAGACAACGCTCAAGCCTTGGGCTACAAAAGTGATCCGAATGAGCATTCTAGTGATGAGTCTGAAATAGAAGAGCCTAATCATAACATGGAACTACATAATGCCAGAGAGGTTAATCAAGTTCCCCAAATAGATAATGAAGATGTCATCAACTTGTCGACTTACGATGAAATCATTGCCGAGTTGGAAGAAGATGCTGCTGAAATGTTGGCTTACGATGAAGCTCAACAAGAACATATTGAGCAACTACAAACAGAGAACCAAGCCAACATGATCAAGGCCAATGATATTATGGAGGTGCTTGAAAGGCGGTGGTTAGATGAAACTGAAAGAAGCTACCAACTACAGATTCAGTTAGAAGCTTCCCAAGAGGAAGTATATCGCCTATAAGCAGATCGTGGTCAAATCAAAAGAGCTTATGGTGTTACTTACGCCAAGCTAGAGAAAAAAATAACTAAATTTCCTGCACCCGCCAAAGATTTGGGGTTGGAAATAAATAGGAATGTGGTTATTAGCATGATCCACAAGATCAATAAGAAGGCTAGAAAGATCTAATCGAATAATGTGTAATATATTAGTATGTTGTTAATGTTTTGTTTAGCATTTTCCATTTTTATAAGGGATGCTAATAATTGTTAAGTGATTTTAATCACTCGAATAATGTAATGTACAAATTTGGTTATATAAGAAGTTTGTTTAAGAAATATGTCTTGCAATTTTAATGATTTCATATTTACACGTATTTTCCATTTATATAGAAAATGGTTCTACAAAGGCCAAGAACGAGGGCAACAGTAACAGAAAGTGTTAGTGATGAGAGTAATGTTCAGACTCCAGATCCTATGCAATAATTCATTGATAGATTAATAGGGGTCTTAGATAGTCGTACAACAAATAATGTGTCACCCCCACCTCCACAACCACAGTCACAACCACAACCATAAATACCACCACCACCTCAGCCAGAACCCCAACCACAGAAAGTCTTATTTAAAGACTTTAAAAATGTATGTCCTCCCGAATTCAAAGGAACAGCTGAGCCTATAGAGGCTCAGTGCTAGATTAAGGAAATAGAGAAAGCTTTTGACTTAGCAGAGGTTGCTGAGGACAAAAAGACTAAGTTTGTCACGTACCTTATGAAGGGTGAGGCTAACTTCTGGTGGGAAGCCACCCAAGCCCGTGCCAGGGAAGGTGTGGTTGCATGGGAAGCTTTCAAAGAGTTATTCTTTGAAAACTACTTTTCACAAAGCATAAAAAATAGAATGGAGGTATAATTTCTAAATTTGATACAAGGGGACATGACTGTTCCCCAGTATGACTCCAAATTCAATGAACTAGCTCATTTCGCTCCAAATCAAGTAGATACGGAGGAATGTAAGGCAAGAAAGTTTGAGGAGGGTTTAAAATCCTGGATTTATAGTAAGGTAGTTATCTTATAGATAGATAGTTATGCCCATCTTTTAGAAAAGGCTATCATTGTTGAAGGCAGCAGTGAAGCCATCACAAAAGTTAATAAGAAAAGGAAAAATAATAAAAGAGGGAATGGAGGAGGAAATAATAATAAGTGAGGAAATGGGGAAGGAAATAATAATAATAATAATAATAATAATAATAATAATAATAATAATAATAATAATAATAATAAGAGAAGGTTCAATGGCGGAAACTCCCAACAACAAGGGGAGAATAAAAATAAAACATTAAAACCGTGCAAAATCTGCGGGAAACAACATGCAGGAGTGTGTCTAAAAGGGAAAAATATTTGCTACAATTGCAAACAAGAGGGACACATAGCACCTGCATGCCCTAACCCTAGGAAAGACACTTGTTTTCACTGTGGAGCCTCGGGGCATCAAGCTAAGATGTGCCCCAAGAAAGTGGAAAATGTCGAAGGGGACAATAACAACAAATCTATCCCAACAACTAACTCAGGTCGTCCAACAGCAAGGACATTCAACATGATCGTGGGAGATGTTGTAGCATCGCAGGATGTAGTGTCAGATATCATTCCGATCAACACCATAAGTTCTTACGTGCTATTTAATTTGGGTGCTACTTGCTCATTTATTTCCCATGAATTTGCTAAGAAACTAAACATGCCTAATGAACTGTTAGAAAGTCCTTTAATGATAGAGATTGCTAACAAAGAACAAATTCTTGTTCATAACATATTGAAAAGTTGTTGCATAGTGATCAAGGGTCATGAGTTGAGAGTCGATCTTATTCCAATCTAATTAGGGAAATTTGATGTAATTCTAGGCATGGATTGGTTAACCAATCACCAAGCGATGATCGATTGTCAACAAAAGTGTGTTAAGCTTCTTACAACGTCCAAGTTAACGGTAGTCTTCAACGAAAGTCATTCACTGAGAAAATCCCGATGCCTAACTACAAATCAAGCAAAGGGATTACTTTAGAAGGAATGTCAGGGTTATTTGGCATATATCATAGACACCCAACAGAAAGGGTTAGATATGAACCAAATATCAGTGGTTAGAGAGTTTCAGGATGTCTTTCTCGATGATCTACCCAGTCTTCCATCAGATAGGGAGATTGAGTTTGTTATTGATTTAGCTCATGGAACTGCACCTGTTTCGAAGGCCCCATATAGATGGCGCTTGTGAAATTGAAGGAATTTATGGTAAAGTTACAAGAACTGTTGGATAAGAAATACATTCAACCAAGTGTTTCCCCATGGGGAGCACCAGTGTTGTTTGTCAAGAAAAATAATGGAACTTTAAGATTATGTGTTGATTATCGTGAACTCAATAAATTGACCATAAAGAATAAGTATCCATTACCTAGGATTGACGACTTGTTTGATCAACTCAAAGGAGCAGAGTATTTCTCTAAGATTGATCTGTGGTCAGGTTACCATCAACTGAAGGTTAAGAAGGAAGATGTGCCGAAGACAGTGTTTACAACACGTTATGGACATTATGAGTTTCTAGTAATGTCCTTTGGATTAACGAATGCACCGACAGCATTCATGGACTTGATGAATAGGATTTTTAGGTCTTGTCTAGACAAGTGTGTTGTAGTGTTCATCGACGATATTCTCATATACTCGAAAACACTAGAAGAACATGTTATACACTTAAGAAGTGTGCTAGAAATCTTACGAAAGAAACAACTCTATGCCAAATTTTCAAAATGCGAGTTCTAGCTAGAGAAAGTTCAATTTTTAGGTCATGTGATAGACAAGAGTGGAGTTTCAATGGATCCAGCAAAGATAGAAGCAGTTATGAGTTGGGAACAACCAAAGACCCCAATTGAAGTGAGAAGTTTTTTAGGTTTAGCGGGGTACTATAGACGCTTCATTAAATATTTTTCAAAGATAGCAACCTCATTAACCAACTTAGCCAGGAAGACCGTGAAGTATGCTTGGTCAGACAAATGTTAAAAGAGCTTTCAAGAGCTAAAGAAGAGGCTAAGTGAGGCACCAGTATTATCATTATCTGATCATAGTGGAGGTCTTGTAGTCTACAGTGATGCCTCACATAAAAGATTAGGATGTGTTTTGATGCAGCATGGCAAAGTTATAGCTTATGCTTCACGACAGTTAAAGGATTATGAGTTAAGGTATCCTACTCGCGATCTAGAATTAACGGCGGTAGTAATTGCTTTAAAGATATGAAGGCATTACTTATATGGGGAGAAGTGTGAAATTTATACAGATCATAAGAGTTTAAAGTATATTTTTACACAACGAGAGTTGAATATGAGGCAAAGACGATGGTTGGAATTGATTAAGGAATATGATTATGAAATCCTATATCATCCAGGAAAAGCCAATGTAGTTGCAGATGCTTTGAGTAGAAAGAACCAATAGAAGTTAAATGTGTTAACAACTCAAGATGAATTGATTAAAGAGTTCGCTTGACTCGATATAGAGGTAAGAGTTCCTTCAATCTCGATAAGAAAATTGTTCGTAATGGAGGATCACTGGTAACATTAAGAAAATCCAAGAGAAAGATGGAAACTATAGGAAGTTAAAGAAGTCAACAAAGATTACAGACGGTAAATACAAGATGGACAAGGAGGGAATCATTATATTTGAATCTAGAATTTGGATTCCTTCAGTTCAAGAACTCAAGGAAGAGATAATGTCAGGAGCACATAGTACTAAGTTTTCAGTACACCCAGGAAGTACCAAAATGTACAAAGACATAAGTCAACATTTCTGGTGGCCAAACATAAAAAGAGAAGTGGTTGAATTCGTTAGTAGGTGTTTGACATGTCAGCAAGTTAAAGCTAAGCATCAAAGACCAAGCGGATTGCTGCAACCGTTAGAGATTCCAGAGTGGAAATGGGAGCATATTACAATAGATTTTTTAGTAGGCCTACTAACCACACAGAAGGGTCATGATGCCATATGGGTAATAGTGAATAGACTAACCAAGTCAACTCACTTTTTACCAATCAAGGTTATGTTAACTTTGGACCAATTAGCAAAGCTATACATTAAGGAGGTTATATCTAGACATGGCGTACCAGTTTCAATTGTGTCTGATCGAAATCTAAGGTTCACATCGAACTTCTGGAAAAGTCTTCAAGAACTTCTAGGTACACAATTGAGAATGAGTACTGCTTACCACCCACAAACTGATGGTCAAAGTGAAAGGACTATCCAGACTTTTGAGGATATGTTGAGAGCTTGTATGATGGATTTTGGGAAAAGTTGGGAAGATCACTTAGCTCTGGTAGAATTCTCTTACAACAATAGTTATAATGCTAGTATAGGAATGCCACCATATGAAACTCTGTATGAAAGGAAGTGTAGAACACCGATGTGTTGGGATGAAGTTAGTGAACAGAATATACTTGGGCCAGAATTGGTTCAACAAACAGCGGAGGTAGTTCGAATAATTCAACAGAGGTTACGAGCTGCTCAAGAAAGACAGAAGAGATATGCCAATCTACATCGACAAAATAGAGACTTTGAAGTCAGTAGTTATGTTTTACTAAAAGTATCTCCCTAGAAAGGAAAGATTCGTTTTGGGAAGAAAGGAAAACTGAGTGCAAGGTTTATAGGACCATTCAAAATATTACGAACAATAGGTGAGGTAGCTTATGAAGTAGCCTTACTGATAAGTAGGTTTTATACCTACTATTTCGATGCCAACTTGCTTTAACTTTCTCTTGTTCTCATTAGTTTTTATTACTTTTCATGCGTTTACGTCTCTTTTGTAGGTTTCATGCTCCATAGTTCATTATTGGCCATTTCCGCCTTTTTGTGGACAAACCGGCGTGTTTTGGACTAGAACTTGTGCGGGGAGGAAGAATTGCAATTTTTGGGACAAAAGTGGCTCAATGCGGGAGCGATATGCGTGATGAACGGGTGCAGCAGAAAAGATGGCACAGAGTCTAAGACTGGTGCACGGCGCAGCTGCGCCGCAATCCTTCACAAACCCTGCGCAGCTGCGCAGTAGCTCTACAAGCTGTTCGACTGGTGCACGGCGCAGCTGCGCCGCATTCCTTCGCATTTGCTGCGCAGAACCGCTGCTGAGTCTTTGACTGCCGTGAGGTGCAGCTGCGCCCCATTTCAGTACATTCACGGCGCAGCTGCGCCGGTCCTTCGCTCCAAAATCTGAGAAGACTTATTTTAAACGGGCCAATTGCAATCTTCTTGCTACAGTGATCGCGAAGGAGCAGCTTGAGGCTATATATACCAGTAGTATCAGTCCAAGGCCATATATAGAGGAGAAGAGATAGAAAAGTTAGGTCAAAAGGAATAAGAGAGAGTGCATTGTTCATTTCATTCTTTGTTTTCTTTGTTCTCTCTTGTTCCTTGTGATTTAGCTAGAGTAGTATAGCTTAGAGCTGGGCATTGGACGTTTGAAGCATTGTGTCAACCTTGTAACTTCGGATTTGAAGAAGAGAAACCGAGCTTTGCATTTCTTAACTTTGTTTTCTCTTTCTTTTCATTTGTAGCTTCAATGTATGAACATATGTGGATGATGGTTGTTATTTCTATTATGAACTAACTTCTCTTATGGGATTATAATGAAACCTAGGGTTTAGTTCAATTTGTATGCTTCCTTGTTTTGGCTAAATGATTATGTATGGATTGTCTAATGTGGTTTATTTTAATTGTTTAAATGCTTGATCATCATTTACCATGTTAACTCACACGGAACCGAGATGGGGAGTGTGAGTTTAGAACCGACCATGTTAGCTTGTGTTCATGATTTCACATGACGTTGGATTGCATGATTAGTGCTAAGGATAGACATATCTGAAGCACCGCACGTAGTCTTTTGAAAACATGTGCTTAAACCCGTTTTTCTCTAGGTCACATAGACATATAGTGATTTATTTAACTTGGGTGTTCTTTCCCGTTCTGTTGCCCTTTGGGTCGGATCTGGGTTGGATATGGGTATGATGCAACGAGAGTTGGTCATACTTTAGTTTCGTGTTTTCGACTAACAATCCGAAATAATCAGTTAGGTTTAACAGGAAGTAGCACAGTTGAATGACGCCCTAGGTGAAGTTATAATCTCATACCTCCTTTGTCTGCTAAAATCGTTTATTAATTAGTTGTCTTTAATTTTCATAACTTAGATTCATTTCACAATTCCTTAATTTACTTGACACTGTTTAAAGAAACCAAAATAGTTATAAAGCTGCTGCATGATAGTGTAATAGCTATCCATAGTCCTCGTGGGAACGATACTTTACTTACTTTATATAACTTGTTGACCACGTGCACTTGCGTGTAAGTGTTGATTTGTCATACGCACGGTTTGACACCCAACAAGTTTTTGGCGCCGTTGCCGGGGACTTTGAGTAGTTTTTATTACTTTCATCCTCAGTTTAAATTAGATTGGTTTATTTAAACAATCTTTTCGTACCTCATTTCTTTTTATCAATTTCTTTGGTTTCAGGTACTTGTGACTTGTGCATGCTAACTCGATCAAAGAAACGTAAGTTGTTGGCTAGCAACGACAATGTTAATACACAAGTTCAACAAGTGATTGAGAGTTGCCCTGACAGTCAAGAGAAAATTGAACAGCCAGAAGTCATGGCAGGAGAACAAGAGGCACCCAAGCCACTAAGAGACTATGCAACGCCGCGGATAAATGAGTTGCAAGCAAGTATCACAAGGCCGGCAATCACAGCCCTCTCCTTTGAAATTAAACCGAGCACCATTCAAATGGTGAAGAATTCAGTACAGTTTGGGGGAATGGCTAATGATGATCCGAACGATCACTTGCTGAGCTTCTTGGAAATCTGTGATACGTTCAAGTTTAATGGAGTAACGGATGATGCAGTGAGACTCAGACTCTTTCCATTTACACTGAGAGATAAAGCAAAGAGTTGGCTTCACTCATTACCTCCGGGGTCAATCACTACATGGGAAGACTTGGCACAGAAATTCCTGAAGAAATTCTTTCCTCCTGCAAAGACCAATAAAATGAGAAATGATATTTCTATGTTTGCACAACAACATGGAGAGTCATTATATGAAGCATGGGAGAGGTTTAAAGAGTTGCTAAGAAGATGCCCGCATCATGCACTACCACAATGGATGCAGATGAACACTTTTTATAGTGGTTTGAGTGGTAACACTCGGACTAGCATTGATGCAGCATCTGGCGGGGAATTTATGGCAAAGAATTTCGATGAGGCATACGAGCTGCTTGAAACTATGGCTGCCAACAATTATCAATGGCCTACTTCTAGGCTAAATCAACCAAAAGTGGCCGGGGTTATAGAAGTAGATGCTATCACAGCCTTAGCAGCTCAATTATCAGTCATGTCCAAGAAGATTGATGCAATTGCAGATAATAAAGTGCAGCAGGTGGCTTATGTATGTGAGCTATGTGCAGGGGAACATCCTACAGATCAATGTGCTATCAACTCAGAATCAGTACAGTTTGTGAGTAGCTACCAGAGGCAACCGACTCAGTATCAGAATACATATAACTCTGGAGCTAGGAATCACCCAAACTCATCATGGAGCAACAATCAGAACCATCAACAAGCTCCTAGACCACACTATCCTCCCGGATTTCAGAGTCATCAACATGCAGCACAACCGTCCCAACCAGAGAGAAAGCCAGACTTAGAAGAATTAATGTTGAAATACATGGCTAACACTGATGTGTTGATAAAGAGTCAGTCTGCTTCCATCAAAAATTTGGAGAACCAAGTGGGCCAAATGGCCAATTTGCTGGCAAACAGACCTCAAGGATCTCTTCCAAGCAATACAGAAGAAAACCCAAGAAGAGAGGGAAAGGAGCACTGCAAAGCTGTCATGACTAGAAGCGGGAAACAGTTTATGCCAACTGGCGCAAATGAGCCGGCAGTACAAAGAGAAACAGAACAGTTGCACCCCGCCTCAGACTCAGTTGGTGCAGAAAGCTCTAAGGAAAAGGAGGAAGTTGTTGTAGAGACTGAAGCAGGAAACAAGGATCAACCAGAAAAGCCTCCGGTTACTCACACACGAGTCTATCCTCCAGTACCTTTTCCACAGAGGCTTCAGAAACAGAAATTGGACAAGCAGTTCGCTAAGTTCCTGGAAATTTTCAAGAAGCTGCAAATAAACATACCATTTGCAGAAGCCTTAGAACAGATGCCGAGCTACGCCAAGTTCATGAAAGGGATTCTGTCAAGAAAGAAGAGATTGGAAGACTTTGAGACTGTGGCTCTAACTGAGGAATGCAGTGCAGTCTTACAAAGGAAACTACCTCCTAAACTGAAGGATCCGGGGAGTTTCACTATTCCTTGCGAGATAGGGAGTGTGTCTTTCAACAGATGCTTGTGTGACTTAGGAGCAAGCATTAACCTCATGCCATTGTCAATTTACACAAAGTTGGGACTTCCTCCACCAAAGCCCACAAACATATCCCTACAGCTCGCAGACAGATCGATTACATATCCAAGAGGGATTGTGGAGGACATTCTGGTCAAAGTTGACAAGTTCATATTCCCCGCGGACTTCATTATCTTAGACTATAAAGAGGACAAGGATATTCCCATAATCTTGGGGAGACCATTTCTAGCCACGGGGAGAACTCTCATCGATGTACAAAAGGGAGAATTAACAATGAGGGTCCAGGACCAAAGAATAACCTTCAATGTGTTCCGGGCAATGAAGTTCCCTACTGATGAAGAAGAATGCTTCCGAATGGATGTGGTAGAGAGGGTGGTGAAAGATGAGTTTCTTAGAATAGCAAGTAAAGATCCGATGGAGACTACCTTGGTGAGGGATAGTGACAGTGACAATGATGAGCCGGGGATGGATGACTGTATCTATGAGCTGGAAGCACTACCACAGGTGAATACATGCAAGATACCTGTTGAGCAGTTAGAAAGTGCAGAAGAACCTCCAGATCGCTTGAAACCATCCTTGGAGGTACCTCCTACTCTTGAGCTTAAACCGCTCCCATCACATCTCAGGTATGCTTATTTAGGTGAATCAAATACTTTACCTGTGATTATTGCATTTGCACTAACCCCTTTACAGGAAAGTAAGCTGATAAGAATCTTGAGAGAATTCAAGGAAGCTATCGGATGGACAATAGCCGACATCAAGGGCATTAGTTCGTCCTTCTGTATGCACAAGATTCTTATGGAAGAGGACAGTAAACCAACTGTGGAGCATCAGAGAAGGCTCAACCCCATCATGAAAGAGGTTGTCAAGAAGGAGATTTTGAAATTGCTAGATGCTGGGATCATATATCCTATCTCCGACAGTGCATGGGTGAGCCCTGTCCAATGTGTGCCCAAGAAAGGAGGGATAACAGTTGTGAAGAATGAGCATAATGAATTGATACCGACAAGGACAGTGACCGGTTGGAGGGTGTGTATGGACTACAGAAAGCTGAACAAGGCAACCAGAAAAGACCACTTTCCATTGCCGTTCATTGACCAAATGTTGGACAGACTTGCGGGTCGTGAATACTACTGTCTGCTGGATGGCTATTCGGGGTACAATCAGATAGCCATTGCACCTGAGGACCAGGAAAAGACAACCTTCACTTGCCCCTACGGGACGTTTGCATTCAGACGGATGTCCTTCGGGCTTTGCAATGCACCAGCAAGATTTCAAAGGTGTATGATGGCCATCTTTTCTGGCATGGTGGAGCAGAATGTGGAAGTCTTCATGGACGACTTCTCTGTATTTGGGGATTCCTTTGAATTGTGCCTGGAGAATTTGATTCTGGTATTGAAACGCTGCATAGAGACAAATCTGATTCTAAACTGGGAGAAATGCCATTTCATGGTACAGGAAGGAATCATCCTTGGACACAAGGTTTCAGGGAAAGGATTGGAGGTTGACAAAGCGAAGCTGGAGATTATTGAGAAATTGCCACCACCTACAACTGTTAAAGGGGTGCGTAGTTTTTTAGGTCATGCGGGCTTTTACAGACGATTCATCAAGGACTTCTCCAAAATCTCCAAGCCTTTATGCAGCCTACTAGAAAAAGAGGTCCAGTTCAAATTTGATGAAGACTGTTTAAAGGCCTTTGAGCTGTTAAAGTCAAAGCTAACATTAGCACCCATAATTGTAGTACCGGATTGGTCTATACCATTCGAGCTGATGTGCGATGCTAGCGATTATGCAGTGGGGGCAGTTTTGGGTCAGCGCAAGGAAAAGATTTTTCATGCTATTTACTATGCCGGCAAGACCTTAACAGATGCTCAACGAAACTACACCACCACCGAGAAAGAGCTATTAGCGGTTGTATACGCTTTCGACAAATTCAGGTCGTATCTCGTTGGAACAAAAGTTGTGGTGTACACGGATCATGCTGCTATTAGATATCTGATTTCTAAGAAAGATGCAAAGCCGAGACTTATCAGATGGATTCTTCTTCTCCAAGAGTTCGATCTAGAAATTCGAGACAAAAAGGGTTCAGAAAACCAAGTGGCAGATCATCTTTCTAGATTGGAACATCCGGAACAGGATAGGAAGGACGAGGCGGATATAAATGAATATTTTCCGGATGAGCAGCTCTTCACTGTGACCTCAGAGATTCCTTGGTACGCTGACTTTGTCAACTACATAGTAAGCAATGTTCTCCCACCAGAGTTAACTCGCCAGCAAAAGAAAAAGTTTTTCCATGAAGTAAAGAGTTACCTGTGGGATGAACCTTTCTTGTTCAGACAGTGTGCAGATCAGATAATCCGCAGATGCATCCCTCACAGTGAGACGTCCAGTATACTGCATGCATGCCATTCTTCTCTCTATGGAGGTCATTATGGAACAGAACGAACCGCCTCTAAAGTACTTCAAGCAGGGTTCTATTGGCCTTCTATATTCAAAGATGCCCACCAATTTGTAAAAAGCTGCGATCGATGTCAACGAGTGGGTAACATTTCCAGACGAAACGAAATGCCATTAAATTCAATTCTGGAAGTGGAAATCTTTGATGTTTGGGGAATCGACTTCATGGGCCCATTTCCATCATCGTCCGGCAATCTGTATATTCTCTTGGCAGTCGATTACGTCTCAAAATGGGTAGAAGCCAGTGCTCTACCATCCAATGATGCCAGAGTAGTCCTGAAATTCCTTCAAAGGAACATCTTCACTAGATTTGGCACTCCTCGAGCAATCATCAGTGATGGAGGGAGTCATTTCTGCAACAGGCTCTTCACAGCATTATTAGCCAAGTATGGGGTAAAGCACAGAGTAGCCACAACCTACCACCCCCAGACCAGTGGCTAAGCGGAAGTATCGAATCGAGATGTGAAGAGAATTCTAGAGAAGATGGTAAATCCGTCAAGGAATGATTGGTCAATGAAGCTTGATGACGCACTATGGGCATACAGGACAGCCTATAAGACTCTCATTGGCATGTCACCTTTTCAGATGGTTTATGGTAAGGCTTGTCACCTTCCAGCGGAGTTAGAGCACAAGGCTTACTGGGTCATCAAGAAGTTGAATTTCGATCTCTCAGCCGCAGGAGAGCAGCGACTGCTCCAACTTAATGAGTTAGATGAATTTCGACTGCGAGCCTATGAGAATATGAAATTGTACAAGGAGAAGGTGAAGCGATGGCATGATCGGAAAATCATCGAAAGGAAGTTCGAGCCGGGGCAAGCTGTACTGTTATTCAATTCCAGGCTTCGATTTTTCTCGGGCAAACTCAAGTCTCGATGGTCAGGACCATTCACAATCAAAACTGTCTATCCTCATGGCGCCATCGAAATTGTGGGAAAAGAGCATGAACGACCGTTCAAGGTTAATGGGCAGCGTCTGAAGCATTATTGGGGAGGCGATATTGATCGCCAACAGTCCTCAATTGCCCTCGAGGAGGCCGAATGAGCCGAAGAACAGTCGAGCTACGACTATAACTAAAGCGCTTGTTGGGAGGCACCCCACTTTTTGTCTAAATCTCCATTTGTTTAATTTTTGAATTATGAAATTGTTAAGCTTAATGTTTGAAATTCTCTTGGAGATTTGAATTTTGTTTTTGTGATTTCTTTCAGGAGGAGTTGAACTGAATTTGCATAAGGGATCACAGAAAAAAAAGAAGCCTCAGTTTTTGGGCTGACTGGTATAAGGCGCAGCTGCGCCGTATTTACACTGCCCAGAGGCGCAGCTGCGCCGGGCAGCAGGGCCGGTTTCTGAAGACAGGACACAGCGCAGCTGCGCCGTGTTCCCTTGCTTTTGCTGCGCAGCTGCGCCGCACGCCAGTTTCAGTTTTCGAATCTCTTTTAAAACCCGACCGATTGGCTTCCCTCTTCACTTCACATCATATCAGTTTCTTATTCCCTTCCTCATCAGATCACGAGAGCTCTCAAAGAATAGCAAACCCTAGTTTCCCCTACCTATTTCCTATCACACTCTTGCTCAATATTCTCCATCCATAGAATCCTCCTAGCACACCATCCTCACCTAGCCCTAGTCGAGCATACAATCAGATTACCAACATTAGGGTTGTGTGAAGCAAGTTTGGGGGTTCTTCAAGGTTGAGAAGCAGCGTTTTGACAGAGAAACACATCTAGACCTAACACTTTCAAAATGCCGAAGCGCATCCGTACCCCGTCGTCTTCATCGGCCAGTAGTGATGCGGGGGGAGAAGGCGATGACAGAAACACGCTAGATGCCTCCAGATTTGTCAACCTTTCTGCACAACACTATTACTGGGACGTCATGATAACGAAATCGTTTGTGTTAGAAAGGGGCCTCAAGCCCAGTTCTGCGGATGGAGGGTTGCTACAGCAAATCAAGAGCCGTGGGTGGGTTTTGCTGGTGGAAACGCCCATAGCGGCACCGATGTCTATTGTGCGGGAGTTCTATGCTAATGCCCGAGAGACTCAGAATGGGATTTCATATGTTCGGGGCAAGCAAGTAGACTACTCCCCTCGAGCCATAAACGAGCTATTCAGGATGCCAGCCTTGATTGCGGAGGCGATTCAGTGGACGCGAGAACTGCGGTTCCAGACCAACTTGGACACCCTGATGGAGGAGATGTGCAGGCCCGGTGTGGAATGGAAGGTTAGGCCAGATACGCATCAGAAGGTGCATTTCCCTCAGACGGCCTTGAGCAGGTATGCTAAGGCCTGGTACAGTTTCATATGTGGCAGCATACTGCCGACGACCCACCATCAGGACGTGACTAAGGAGATGGCGATAATTTTGTATGGTATTTGCAAGGGTCATAGTATGGATGTAGGATACATCATCCATCACTCTATGCTTAAATTCATGAGAGCCAGTAATTCGGGCGGAATCCCGCATGCCTCCATCATTACGCGGTTATGTACAGCAGCAGAGGTAGAGTGAGGCGAGGAGTCTTCTCAGTTGCCGATGAGGGATATCGATCATACTGTCATTGAGAAGTTCACGGTCTGGAAGGGTATGAGATCGCATCCAAGGGGTCTCGGTTTTATTAGGGAAGAGGTACCGGAGGAGCAGGGTGTGGCAGCTGAGGAGCCACAGGACGGAGGGCTTCCTCCTGATTTTGTAGCTAGGCATGGTAGAGAGATGCGTCGCTTGCAGAGGCGCATGGACGCGATGCACACGGACTTCAGTTCATATACTGCCGACTTCTCAGAGGCATTGACCAGTGCATTCTCTCAGCTAGGCGCGGACGTACAGTTCCCGACCTTCGGGCAAGGAGGCTTGTACCCACCGCCAGATGCACCACCCGAGGCCTAGGGGAGTTTTCTCTCACCTTTATCTCCAATGAGGACATTGTTACATTTAAGTTTGGGGGTATTGGGTGCATGTCATGTTTAGCTATGTCTTAATTATTATCATATTTTGCTTGTCATTTAAATTTGTAGTTTATGTTTAGTTGCATCGCATTTAGTTAAATTTGAAAAATAAAAATAAATAAAGCATCATATTTATTTCTCGTACTGCATTTAGGTTATTTGCATCTTATTGCATGAATCCTAGTGTTTTGTCGGTCGAAGTCATATTGGCCTATGATGATACTTGGCTTTGCTTGATCATGTAACGGGGTTGAAAATCGAGTCATAGTCTTAGTGTCATGTTGATTTACGATTCCTAACTTATTTGACTCTGATATAACCGGATAGCACTTTATGTGTAATCGTTTTGTTTGGTTTAATCTAAATTTGTGCATAAGTGTCTTCTGGTGGAAAAATTTTCGTTAAAACAATAGAATTTTGGTGAATGGGTTGTGTCGGCTATAATAACACAGAAATCAAGTTTGGGGGTTAAGAAAGCTATTGCGTGAGATGGAGCGTTAAAACGCACTCACATAAAAAAAAATAAAAAAAAATAAATAAATAAATAAAAAATAAAAATAAGCACGTTGGCTAGTTTAGTTCTGTGGCCGTAGATACTTGAGTTAATAGGCCCGTAGGGGTGTCTTTACACCTAGCGCCCTAAAGCCGACTGGTTTGGGAGTCGTTGGTCGAAAGCTTGCTACATGGGTATCTTCGAAGCCTAATAGGACTAGACATTGCACAGCCGGGTGTAAACGCAAGGTAGTGCAATTATTGCCCTCGTGGTTGTATATAAAGTCGGTTAATTCTGAATAACCCTGATATTGATTAATGTGAAGTCTTAGCTGACATTTTTCCTATTATCGTCTTTCTTGAGTTAAAATTGTGATTTTCCCTCTAAGAAGCGCATTATGACAATATTTGCATCATACCAACCTTAATGATGGCCAAGCACACTACACACTGCATCAGTAATAATATGTTGTGGAATTGTCGATTGATATGACCTATTGACGGTTTCTTGGTTAGATGCTATGTTTAATGATCTTTGCATCTTTTCTGAGGCTATTCAATTAAGCTTTGTACTGACTGACGTGGATTCACTTGCATGTAGCGCAGACTGCATTTGTAGCTTAACTTGCATTTCAGTTTGCTTATTATGTAGCTTGAGGGCAAGCAACGGGTTAAGTTTGGGGGTATTTGATAAGTAGGTTTTATACCTACTATTTCGATGCCAACTTGCTTTAACTTTCGCTTGTTCTCATTAGTTTTTATTACTTTTCATGCATTTACGTCTCTTTTGTAGGTTTCATGCTCCATAGTTCATTATTGGCCATTTCCGCCTTTTTGTGGACAAACCGGCGTGTTTTGGACTAGAACTTGTGCGGGGAGGAAGAATTGCAATTTTTGGGACAAAAGTGGCTCAATGCGGGAGCGATATGCGTGATGAATGGGTGCAGCAGAAAAGATGACACAGAGTCCAAGACTGGTGCACGGCGCAGCTGCGCCGCAATCCTTCACAAACCCTGCGCAGCTGCGCAGTAGCTCTACAAGCTGTTCAACTGGTGCACGGCGCAGCTGCGCCGCATTCCTTCGCATTTGCTGCGCAGAACCGCTACTGAGTCTTTGACTGCCGTGAGGCGCAGCTGCGCCCCATTTCAGTACATTCACGGCGCAGCTGCGCCGGTCCTTCGCTCCAAAATCTGAGAAGACTTATTTTAAACGGGCCAATTGCAATCTTCTTGCTACAGTGATCGCGAAGGAGCAGCTTGAGGCTATATATACCAGTAGTATCAGTCCAAGGCCATATATAGAGGAGAAGAAATAGAAAAGTTAGGTCAAAAGGAAGAAGAGAGAGTGCATTGTTCATTTCATTCTTTGTTTTCTTTGTTCTCTCTTGTTCCTTGTGATTTAGCTAGAGTAGTATAGCTTAGAGCTGGGCATTGGACGTTTGAAGCATTGTGTCAACCTTGTAACTTCGGATTTGAAGAAGAGAAACCGAGCTTTGCATTTCTTAACTTTGTTTTCTCTTTCTTTTCATTTGTAGCTTCAATGTATGAACATATGTGGATGATGGTTGTTATTTCTATTATGAACTAACTTCTCTTATGGGATTATAATGAAACCTAGGGTTTAGTTCAATTTGTATGCTTCCTTGTTTTGGCTAAATGATTATGTATGGATTGTCTAATGTGGTTTATTTTAATTGTTTAAATGCTTGATCATCATTTACCATGTTAACTCACACGGAACCGAGATGGGGAGTGTGAGTTTAGAACCGACCATGTTAGCTTGTGTTCATGATTTCACATGACGTTGGATTGCATGATTAGTGCTAAGGATAGACATATCTGAAGCACCGCACGTAGTCTTTTGAAAACATGTGCTTAAACCCGTTTTTCTCTAGGTCACATAGACATATAGTGATTTATTTAACTTGGGTGTTATTTCCCGTTCTGTTGCCCTTTGGGTCGGATCTGGGTTGGATATGGGTATGATGCAACGAGAGTTGGTCATACTTTAGTTTCGTGTTTTCGACTAACAATCCGAAATAATCAGTTAGGTTTAACAGGAAGTAGCACAGTTGAATGACGCCCTAGGTGAAGTTATAATCCCATACCTCCTTTGTCTGCTAAAATCGTTTATTAATTAGTTGTCTTTAATTTTCATAACTTAGATTCATTTCACAATTCCTTAACTTACTTGACACTGTTTAAAGAAACCAAAATAGTTATAAAGCTGTTGCATGATAGTGTAATAGCTATCCATAGTCCTCGTGGGAACGATACTTTACTTACTTTATATTACTTGTTGACCACGTGCACTTGCGTGTAAGTGTTGATTTGTCATACGCACGGTTTGACACCCAACACTTACCTCCAGAACTGGAACATATACATAATGTATTTCATGTTTTAGAATTACGTCCTTATAAACGTGACTACAAACACGTCATCAGCTACGAACCCATCCAAATCGAGAAGGATCTGAGCTACGAGGAGATTCCTGTCAAAATTATTGATAGGAAGGACCAAGTCTTGCGAAACAAAGTCATACCTTCAGTCAAGGTCATATAGAGAAATCAATCCATCGAAGAAGCTATGTGAGAATTAGAAGATAAAATGAAGATAGCATATCCACATTTATTTTCTTAATTATATAAGTTAAATTCGGGGACGAAATTCTTTTAAGCAGGGGTAAATGTAATATTCCGAACTTGCGAGAGAATTGTAATCCGACTTTATATGAATAAATAAAGCTTGAATTACATCTTATATGTGTTATGGAATCTTCGTTATTGTTTATTTTTGTGTTTCGGTTATAGTATCCAACCTTAGCACGTAAAAGGAGAATAAAAGTTTTTTTTTCAAAAATCAAAAAAGAGGATAAAGCCTAACCCTAAACCCTAGGGTCTAAACCCTAGGAAATCTAACCTAGGCCCTCAAGCATTATGTATACGTCAAAATGACATTCTTTTTCAAGATTCATCTTTCCCGCGCTTTGAAAACACGTTATAGCCGATAAAAGTTTTTCTCGAAAAGCGCGCCAAAAATAGGACGTAATAGGGAAAAGACAAAAAAAAATTGCCTTTTTGATCGTCTAACCATTTTTTGAGGAATGGTCGCCAAAAATACTTTTCACCAAAAAACGTGTCAAGTCTTTTAGATTTTCCACTTCACAGAATAGTGTTTATACGAAACAAAACTTAGTAATATCAAAATTTTAAATTAGTAGAAGTTAACCATTTAGTTGGAATACGAAAAATAAAAAAAGTTTACTGTAATATATAATACGAGAATTATACGAAAGATTACACGAGATTAATACGAGAATAATACGATGTATAATACCAATAGAATACGACTATTATACAATGTATTATACGAAAGATTATACGAGAATAATACGAAGTATAATACCAGTAGAAAATGAATATTATACAATGTATTATACAGAAGAAATACGTATAAATACTAATGTATTATACTATTTAATTAATTAGTTGAAATCAAATTAGGTTATGTGTAACTAAGTTAGTATAACCAAACTAGGAAAAACTAGCACGATTACACTAACTAGAAAAGAACTAGTATGATTTGTTTGGAACTAAATCTAAGGAAAAATTAATCGAACCAATCAGAAGAAGGGTGATGTAAGCGATGATGCAAGCGCTAGGGTGCAAAGTATAATACGCCGGGGTAAAAATGCGATTAATAAAACTTAGTTTTTCTATAAATAGGAAGTTAACCTCTTCATTTTTCACATCATTTTCCAAAGCAAAAATTCAAGTATCAAAGCTATACTTATATTAAGAGAGAGTTCTAGTGAGTTACTACTGTGAGGACCCGAAATTTCGGATTTTACTTAATAAAATTAAATAAGAATTTAATTAACAAGATTATCAAAGTTGCTTAAATTATTTATAATATGAGTAATTTAAAGTGTGTAAAGGAAATTTAATTGGTAAATTAAATTTGTACAAAGATGGTAATAAAATTGTATTTGAAAAGGAAATAAATTGTTTTAAAACAATTTATTAAGAATAAGAGAAATTACGTGTAATGGTACAATAAAATTGTACAATAAAATTATTGTGGAGGTACAGGAATTATTATTTAAAAGAAAAGTTAATGAGGGAGTTAGTAATAAAGTAATTATTGATTTTAGAATTAATCAATAATTATAGAGGAAGTTTATAAATTAATTAAGAAGAAAAGTAATTATATAAATTATATAATAATAAATTATATAATTTATATACGGAAATTAAAGTAAGGTATGAAGAAAATAATAATTATATAAATTATATAAGAATAATCATATAATTTATATAAGAGAATTAAATTGAATAAGGATGGAAGAAAATTTTTATAAATTGTACTTTGGGTAAAATGGAAATTAATTAAGAATAAAAGTAATTATATAAATTATATAATAATAAATTATATAATTTATATAAGGAAAGTTAATGTAAATAGTAAGGAAATAATAATAATAATAATAATAATATAAATTATATAAAAATGATTATATAATTTATATAAGGAGAATACATTAATTAAGAAAGGAAATATAAGTGTACAAATGGTACAATATTTTATTATATATTGTATATTTAAGTGTGATAAATACTAAGGAAGTGAAAAATAAATGAGAAAAATGAAGGTTTTAATTTATTAAAAATTATGTTTATGTATAACGGAATTTTTATGATTTTTATGGAAAATAATATTTCAGAAACGTGAACATGTTGATGTAACATGTTGTCCAAGTAACAAAGTAAAAAAGGCATGAAAATAATTTTTATATGTTATATGTATTATTTTATTAATTTTGGAGGTATAAATTACCTCATATAATTACATGCATGTAATTATGTGTGTACAAAATTTGTCAAGTAAAGTACCTGAAAGGGGTATAAATATTATTTATAAATCATGTTATGATTTTTGGTGAATTAAAATAAATATTTTATATACATTATATAAGATATTTATTACACAAAATGATTACGTAATGTAATAAATTATTTAATTGTGCATGTTGTGCGGTTATCCGGATGGTATAAGGCGGTGGAAGTGTTTTACTTTTCCAAAATAATTAAATCCTTTGGTTATAAGAAGAAAAGGAATAAGTAAATAGAGGAGAAAAAGCAACAAAAACACACCACAAAAACAAACTCTCATTCTTTCTTCTTCCACCGCCACCATGACCACCGGAAAAAAATCCATGATCACCAAAAGAGAAGGAAATATTTTGGTGCCATCCAAGTGTAGAGCAAGCTTCAAGGAAGTTTTTTTTTTTTTTGCTTAAGAAATGTTGTACGAGAAGTATTATAGAATGGATATTTATTAATTCCACAATCCAGACAAGTTCTTTAGTACTTTGATGTTAAATGTTTATCTATCATGATATGTCAATTCTTGATCAAATGAGTATAAAATTATTTGTTATGTGATCTATGGATAATATGACCATGATATATACTTGGTGCAATAATGTGACCATATGTGAATTTAATTAATGTTTACTTTACGTAAATTCTAATCTGAATTAGATATGAGACATGTTAGGTATATTGTTTTAGTAAAAGCACAACACGTGATGTATGACACACACAAAGCATGTTATGCTATGTGTTACGTGAAGCATGAAAGTTGTAAACTGTTGAACTTGCTGAGCCGTTGTGATCATTACTTGCATAATATACATTTTTGTAGGTAAAGATATAAATTTCAAGAATATCGGATTATGTTAAAGATGGATTATCCTAGAAGGTTGTGAATATAATTGTTATACTTTCAATATTATAAGTCAGTGTGGATTCATTTGCTAGTTTACATTGATATGGTGTATGTACATATAAATTGGATCCGGACAAGACGAATAGAGTTAAATTATGAATTGTAATTGTTCAAGGTAGTTATTACGAATGAGACTATTATAAGTTTAATTATGGATTATGAAACAAAGAAAATTGTATGGATATGAACAATATTAAATTGTGAATGTTGAGTTTTATGACACGGGTAATAGAAAGAAAAAGTAAATGTTGCGATCCAGGGACTAGGATCGAGATGCAAAGTTTTAAATGATCAAATACTTTAATACAATAATTGAGAAAAAAAATTATACAAAAAATTTGATAATTGATGATTTAAAGTCCATTAAAGGACTAAATAAGGTAATTAAAGATTTATTAACGGACCAAAATTTGGACGTTAAGGAAATAATGTATAATAAACATGAAATGTAAGGTAATAAGGTTGGTCAAATTTCGGGGTCATTACAGATGGTATCAAAGCCAAAAATTATAAACCTTAGGTAAATGATACATTAGGCTATAACCTAAGTAAGGAAGAGTAAAGATAGTTGCGTATTCTGAAAACTTAAGCGTATAGTAAGCTCATGACTCATGATTGTATGGTGGAGCCCCTCAACGAATAGGCGACTATGGCCTGACTAGGACAAGCTCCTCAAGCCATATGATTATGGTAAGTTCCTGAGCCTAAATACGTGACAAGTTTGATGTACATGGAGGGATTAGAGTAGAGAGCCCTAAGTCGGGACATATAGTTCTCAGATGTTGGCTAAGGTTAAGAGATTGTGAAAGATATAAGAATATAAGAAAGAGATAGAGATGTTAAGAAAGATTTGAATGAAGGTAATAAATTGAGAAAATTCATAAGTTCAATTAAGAATATATCTGAAAGAATATTTGAAAAGATTCAAAGATAAATCTTAAAGGAAATCAGGAGACAACTGATTTAAGCAATAAAGATGACAAGGTAGTCTAAAAAGCATAAAAATAGATCATAATAATATGATCATAGTAAGAGGATCGTACTACGATACGATCACTAAATAAGGAAGTCAAATAATGAATAGATTGTAAAGTAGGATCACGATGTGATCTAATGAGACTGTGAAATAACAGAGAGATCTGTTAATGATCTAAAAGGTATAGCTTGATGTTATAAAGAGAAATGGTACTATGAAATAGTACGAGATGAACTCAGAGAATAATAAGATATGAATTACAGAAATGTTATGATAAGGGGGCAGAAAGTTTGGGGTACAAAATTTCAATTGAGGACTCACATGGTGACTGAGTTGCACAATCCTTTGTATGGGCAGGGGATTTGTGTTTACTTAGTTACTATGTGATAATCATTAAAATGTTAGAGTCGCGCTAGCAATTTTGATAGATAGATAATATTAAGTTTAGACACGAGTTCTTAAAACTCATGCATATGGTAAGTCCATGACTCATAATCGTATGGTATGTTTTGAGCCCCTCAGCATATAGATAGTCTTTGATTTGTCCTCAGACTATATATTACTAGAACAAGCTTTTAAACTCATATTCTTGTGGTAAGTTCCTAGACTCATAATGTGTGGCAAGTTTGATGAACTATATGGGGGTATAGTTGGAGTTTTTAAAAATTCTAGTATGATAATAATAATAGTCCTAGCAATAAATTTGGTAATTAAGTGAAGAAGCAGGAGGTGAATGTTAGGGAATTTAGGATATTCCCACTCTTCTAGCTTTGCTAGACTTCGAAATTTTTGGCCTCAAGCTAATTTGGCACGAATGTGCTTTGAAAAATACAAATAAATTTTAAGCGATTTAAAAAATGTCTATGCTACTTGTTTCGGCTAAACAAAATTATTTTTAACATCAAAATGTATTTCAAAAGAATCATCAATGCACCTTTTAGCCCGGTGTAGATGTGATGAATGACGGAATGCTCAACGTGTTGTTGAGACGGTGCGGTACTATGACGTCATAAGATGATTCAACACCATAAAGTATGGTGTAGGAATTATTAACGACGGAATTCTCAACGTACTGTCAAAATAATGCGGTAACATGAAGTCATAAATGATTTGAATTTATGAAAGTATGTCAAAGCTATAAGTCAATGTCGTTTGACTCGGCTAGACGTTTTGAAAAGTTTTGGCATGATGGATGTTTTAAAATTTCTGCAGGTTATAAATTGTTAAAAGAAAGTCTATGCTAATTGATCTGGCTAGACAAGAGTTGAAGAAATACAAGTCTAAGCTATTAGATTCAGCTAGACAAATTTTGAAAAATATTTATTGAATTCATATTCTTTGAAAGTTATGCCCAATAAAATTACTCTTTTATGAATTCTAGAGCTGAGATGAACAACTCTGCAAAAAGGGGATACAATACTTTAATACAATAATTGAGAAAAAAAATTATACAAAAAATTTGATAATTGATGATTTAAAGTCCATTAAAGGACTAAATAAGGTAATTAAAGATTTATTAACGGACCAAAATTTGGACGTTAAGGAAATAATGTATAATAAACATGAAATGTAAGGTAATAAGGTTGGTCAAATTTCGGGGTCATTACAGATGGTATCAAAGCCAAAAATTATAAACCTTAGGTAAATGATACATTAGGCTATAACCTAAGTAAGGAAGAGTAAAGATAGTTGCGTATTCTGAAAACTTAAGCGTATAGTAAGCTCATGACTCATGATTGTATGGTGGAGCCCCTCAACGAATAGGCGACTATGGCCTGACTAGGACAAGCTCCTCAAGCCATATGATTATGGTAAGTTCCTGAGCCTAAATACGTGACAAGTTTGATGTACATGGAGGGATTAGAGTAGAGAGCCCTAAGTCGGGACATATAGTTCTCAGATGTTGGCTAAGGTTAAGAGATTGTGAAAGATATAAGAATATAAGAAAGAGATAGAGATGTTAAGAAAGATTTGAATGAAGGTAATAAATTGAGAAAATTCATAAGTTCAATTAAGAATATATCTGAAAGAATATTTGAAAAGATTCAAAGATAAATCTTAAAGGAAATCAGGAGACAACTGATTTAAGCAATAAAGATGACAAGGTAGTCTAAAAAGCATAAAAATAGATCATAATAATATGATCATAGTAAGAGGATCGTACTACGATACGATCACTAAATAAGGAAGTCAAATAATGAATAGATTGTAAAGTAGGATCACGATGTGATCTAATGAGACTGTGAAATAACAGAGAGATCTGTTAATGATCTAAAAGGTATAGCTTGATGTTATAAAGAGAAATGGTACTATGAAATAGTACGAGATGAACTCAGAGAATAATAAGATATGAATTACAGAAATGTTATGATAAGGGGGCAGAAAGTTTGGGGTACAAAATTTCAATTGAGGACTCACATGGTGACTGAGTTGCACAATCCTTTGTATGGGCAGGGGATTTGTGTTTACTTAGTTACTATGTGATAATCATTAAAATGTTAGAGTCGCGCTAGCAATTTTGATAGATAGATAATATTAAGTTTAGACACGAGTTCTTAAAACTCATGCATATGGTAAGTCCATGACTCATAATCGTATGGTATGTTTTGAGCCCCTCAGCATATAGATAGTCTTTGATTTGTCCTCAGACTATATATTACTAGAACAAGCTTTTAAACTCATATTCTTGTGGTAAGTTCCTAGACTCATAATGTGTGGCAAGTTTGATGAACTATATGGGGGTATAGTTGGAGTTTTTAAAAATTCTAGTATGATAATAATAATAGTCCTAGCAATAAATTTGGTAATTAAGTGAAGAAGCAGGAGGTGAATGTTAGGGAATTTAGGATATTCCCACTCTTCTAGCTTTGCTAGACTTCGAAATTTTTGGCCTCAAGCTAATTTGGCACGAATGTGCTTTGAAAAATACAAATAAATTTTAAGCGATTTAAAAAATGTCTATGCTACTTGTTTCGGCTAAACAAAATTATTTTTAACATCAAAATGTATTTCAAAAGAATCATCAATGCACCTTTTAGCCCGGTGTAGATGTGATGAATGACGGAATGCTCAACGTGTTGTTGAGACGGTGCGGTACTATGACGTCATAAGATGATTCAACACCATAAAGTATGGTGTAGGAATTATTAACGACGGAATTCTCAACGTACTGTCAAAATAATGCGGTAACATGAAGTCATAAATGATTTGAATTTATGAAAGTATGTCAAAGCTATAAGTCAATGTCGTTTGACTCGGCTAGACGTTTTGAAAAGTTTTGGCATGATGGATGTTTTAAAATTTCTGCAGGTTATAAATTGTTAAAAGAAAGTCTATGCTAATTGATCTGGCTAGACAAGAGTTGAAGAAATACAAGTCTAAGCTATTAGATTCAGCTAGACAAATTTTGAAAAATATTTATTGAATTCATATTCTTTGAAAGTTATGCCCAATAAAATTACTCTTTTATGAATTCTAGAGCTGAGATGAACAACTCTGCAAAAAGGGGATACAGAGAGATTACAGGTATTGCAGGTTGATCGAATGGTCACCTGGCATTTCAAGACACAGGCATTGCAGACTGATTATCTAGCGTGCCAATGTATGGATGAGATATCCATCACTTTAATGACAGATTGATCTACTGCCAGTGGTTTGCAGTATGAAGTACTCGGGGAGCGAAGTACTGTTAAACCGGAAAAAATATTCATTCAGCATATTACAAAAAGTTTTGTTTAATTTTTTCTTAAAATTCCTCTACTCTTATGAAGATTGGATGGTAGGATGGAGTAGTAATTTCTAATTGTGAGCGATAATGAAAGTAGAATTTGTGTGACAAAGAAACTATGAAATGTGATGAATTAGAAAAGTTGCAAATGATGAGATATGAGTATACAGAAATTTCGAGGACGAAATTTTTGAAGGAGGGAGGAATGTGACACCCTAGGATTTTTAGAGTAATTCCAAATAAGGATTATGATGAATTAAGTAAATGTTAGCATTTAAAAACCTAGTGTTGAATGATAGAGGTATTAAGGATTGATTTATGATGTAAGCAAAATGCTAAATGACCTATGTGGTTCACTGAATATGTTGAATATATTACAAAGAGAAATGAAATGTGAAGAAGATTTATAAATATGAATTAAAAAAAAAGATGTTGAATATGTAGAGTATAAATGTTGTGCAATAGAGAGTATGAAATAAGTGGATTGAATAAGGGTAAGTGCGATTTAAGAAAGGAAATTTTTCAGAAAATGGAAAACTATCTTGATAAATGGTAATGTTACGCAGAAATTATAAATTAAGTTAAGAATTTAATATTTTAACAGTTACGACCATTACGGTGTTATCCATGTGAGTTATGGATATTAAGGAGGTAAAATATGATTATTATGAATTTAGTTGTTATCCATCAAGATAAAGGTATAGTAAGGTGCTATAAGTAAAATGCGTATGATTATTACGGTAATTATGATTCCGATGACGGAATCCTGTTAAGGGGAGAAGAATGTGAGGACCCGAATTTTCAGATTTTACTTAATAAAATTAAATAAGAATTTAAGTAACAAGATTATCAAAGTTGTTTAAATTATTTATAATATGAGTAATTTAAAGTGTGTAAAGGAAATTTAATTGGTAAATTAAATTTGTACAAAGATGGTAATAAAATTGTATTTGAAAAGGAAATAAATTGTTTAAAAACAATTTATTAAGAATAAGAGAAATTACATGTAATGGTAGAATAAAATTGTACAATAAAATTATTGTGGAGGTACAGAAATTATTATTTAAATGAAAAGTTAATGAGAGAGTTAGTAATAATGTAATTATTGATTTTAGAATTAATCAATAATTATAGAGGAAGTTTAGAAATTAATTAAGAAGAAAAGTAATTATATAAATTATATAATAATAAATTATATAATTTATATAAGGAAATTAAAGTAAGGTATGAAGAAAATAATAATTATATAAATTATATAAGAATAATCATATAATTTATATAAGAGGATTAAATTGAATAAGGATGGAAGAAAAATTTTATAAATTGTACTTTGGGTAAAATGGAAATTAATTAAGAATAAAAGTAATTATATAAATTATATAATAATAAATTATATAATTTATATAAGGAAAGTTAATGTAAATAGTAAGGAAATAATAATAATATAAATTATATAAAATTGATTATATAATTTATATAAGGAGAATACATTAATTAAGAAAGGAAATATAAGTGTGCAAATGGTACAATATTTTATTATATGTTGTATATTTAAGTGTGATAAATACTAAGGAAATGAAAATTAAATGAGAAAAATGAAGCTTTTAATTTATTAAAAATTATGTTTATGTATAACGGAATTTTTAGGATTTTTCTGAAAAATAATATTTCAAAAACGTGAACATGTTGTCCAAGTAACGAAGTGAAAAAGGCATGAAAATAATTTTTATATGTTATATGTATTATTTTATTAATTTTGGAGGTATAAAGTACCTCATATAATTACATGCATGTAATTATGTGTGTACAAAATTTGTCAAGTAAAGTACCTGAAAGGGGTATAAATATTATTTATAAATCATGTTATGATTTTTGGTGAATTAAAATAAATATTTTATATACATTATATAAGATATTTATTACACAAAATGATTACGTAATGTAATAAATTATTTAATTATGCATGTTGTGCGGTTATCCGGATGGTATAAGGCGGTGGAAGTGTTTTACTTTTCCAAAATAATTAAATCCTTTGGTTATAAAAACAAAAGGAATAAGTAAATAGAGGAGAAAAAGCAACAAAAACACACCACAAAAACAAACTCTCATTCTTTCTTCTTCCACCGCCACCATGACCACTGGAAAAAAATCCATGACCACCAAGAGAGAAGGAAATATTTTGGTGTCATCCAAGTGTAGAGCAAGCTTCAAGGAAGTTTTTTTTTTTGCTTAAGAAAGGTTGTACGAGAAGTATTATATAATGGATATTTATGAATTCCACAATCCAGGCAAGTTCTTCAGTACTTTGATGTTAAATGTTTATCTGTCGTGATATGTCAATTCTTAATCAAATGAGTATAAAATTATGTGTTATGTGATCTGTGGATAATATGACCATGATGTATACTTGGTGCAATAATGTGACCATATGTGAATTTAATTAATGTTTACTTTACGTAAATGCTAATCTGAATTAGATATGAGACATGTTAAGTATATTGTTTTAGTAAAAGCACAACACGTGATGTATGACACACACAAAGCATGTTATGATATATGCTACATGAAGCATGAAAGTTGTAAACTGTTGAACTTGTTGAGCCGTTGTGCTCATTACTTGTATAATATACATTTTTGCAGGTAAAGATATAAATTTTAAGAATATCGGATTATGTTAAAGATGGATTATCCTATAAGGTTGTGAATATAATTGTTATACTTTCAATATTATAATTCAATGTGGATACATTTGCTAGTTTACATTGATATGATGTATGTACATATAAATTGGATCCGGACAGGACGAATAGAGTTAAATTATGAATTGTAATGGTTCAAGTTAGTTAATACGAATGAGACTATTATAAGTTAAATTATGAATTATGAATTATGAAACAAAGAAAATTGTATGGATATGAACAATATTAAATTGTGAATGTTGAGCTTTATGACACGGGTAATAGAAAGAAAAAGTTAAGGTTGCGATCCAGGGACTAGGATCGAGATGCAAAGTTTTAAATGATCAAATACTTTAATACAATAATTGAAAAAAAAAATTATACTGAAAGATTTGATAATTGATGATTTAAAGTCCATTAAAGGACTAAATAAGGTAATTAAAGATTTATTAACGGACCGAAATTTGGACGTTAAGGAAATAATGTATAATAAACATGAAATGTAAGGTAATAAGGTTGGTCAAATTTCGGGGTCGTTACAACTACCTTAAAAATTGCAAAGAAATAGTTAAAGCTTGCAAACACCAAAGGTAAAATCTCTAGTAGCTATTGTGTTCAATTTTTCTTTCGTTTTTAATTTTTCAAAAGCTCAGGAACGCGAGTCGTAGCCATGTACGATTGTTGTTCTCCATGTTCTTCACGTGTTCTTGAGCCTTTCTAAATTTTGTAGTACTTATAATGTCGAATTTCAATTCGTAGTTTAAAGCTCAATGAACATATGTCGTTACCATGTACGGTTTATCCGTTATCCGTGTTCTTTGTATGCTCTTGAGCATTTTTATAAATTATTTTAATCAATTATGCAAGCCGTTATAATGACCAAATTTTGTCAATTATAAAGTGTAATAATCACTTATGTAAGCAGTTATAATACTCAAATTATTTCAAGTACAAAAACCAAAAGCTCAAGAACATAGTAGTTACCATGTACGGTTTATCCATTCTTCGTGTTCTTCGTGTGTTCTTGAGAAAAAGTCATGAATCTTTCTATGTGAAGGTTTATGATTTATTATTTTTATGTTATTAAGTGTTATTAAGTCTTATAACATGATTTCTTAAAGAGTTAAAGCAATCGGTACCATGTTTCACATGGATAACCCTCAAAGTTTTGATCAAAGCAAGCTCACTATCTGTTTTTGCCATTTTTCAAAATTTTAAAATCTGAATCTGCCTTAGCAATGTAAATTAAAATTGTATATCATGAAATTCTAAACAATTTAGACTCAAGAATCACTTCAAAATATGTTTGTATGAAAAAATTATGGCAGTTACCGGAAAGGGCGTCAAAGCTAAAAAAAACTTAGAGGCCCTCAGCTCCTTGTACTAAAATTTAAGGTTTTGAGTTAGCCATACCTCCTAAACATTCCGCCAATAAAAATAGTATAGTTTAGATATAAAAACAGTTATAGAACAAGAAAATTTGATGAACTAACATTCGGTACACGAAACCCTTTATATTGGCACTTTAAGCAATTATCGGGAAACCCTAAATTGTGCTTAAGGCAAGTTTTCTATCCTTAACCTTTGTTTACTTGCTTTTTATATGATTTATACATTTTATACAAGCAACGTATTATAAATCTTTGATATGTGAGTTATTGCTTCTTGTTTCGGCAGAACTTGGTAAATGAAATGTTTATTCGCGATATATTTCAAATCATGCTTTATTATATCAAACCAAGTTGTCTTGGGGTGATCCTGATATGTTAAGTAAACTGAGATGAACAAGTATGTATCACTATTCGTAATTAGTCCAGTGTATAGTATGTTATGCATAACATAGGATGTCGTTAGTTTGATCCCCTTTCTATATCCACTGTAAAAGGTTCTAAGTCGAAAGACAAAGAACAGTCCAAGGTCTAACCACCACTCAGTCTTACTATGTTAAGAATATTTGTTATATCAATTGTTGTGCCATGAATCCTTACAATCCATATCGGTGTGAGTTCACTTATATGCTATGTGTTTAAGACTTACTGAGCATCTTAGCACCCTTGCATAAACCTAAATTGCAGACATACTAGAGAGCTTGGCCTCAAAGAAGAAAGGAAAGAAGAAATGCGTAGACTAGTTTACTGTTTTCCTTAACTGTTCTAAACTGTAGTCATAATGACATTTTGTAATAAGAACAAGTTCCACACATGTAACCGAATATTATATAAATATTATCACATTTTATCACATTTTATTGTTATGTCTTTACTTTGATTAAACTTAAAATTGTTTAAAACTTAACATAGTATTAATAATGATCTATTTATCTGAATGATGATCGATAAATAACTTGTGAGTTATGTACATCCAAGACAGGATTAAGCAATGTTAACTGGTCAAATCCATCGTTAAGGTTCCTCGGACCCAAGTATAACTCGTTATTATTATTCTGAATGTTAGATAAGTAGGATTATTAATATGAAGAGATATCACTATAAACAAATATTTTTTGAATGAGCGTTTTAACTAGTTGGGTAATGTTCTGTACAAAAAGAGAATTTTGCACCGAACAAAGATACAACCATTTGTCACGGATAAAGATGTAAACATTTATCACAGGTGAAGATACAAACATTCACCGCGAGATTCTCTATTCCCAAGAACCGTCCTAATGATTTAATGTCGTGGATGTTGGAACATGTGAAGTTATAGAATATTTAAATATTAAGGTTAAAATGTTACGAATAAGTATTAAGTCTCTTGTATCGATTACAAGGACTTGATATAAATAATGAAAGATCTTTGGAAATTAAGATGAGAACTTTGTTTATAAATAAAGGTAATCATCTATAAACCTAATGATTTAGCATTTATAGTGAGCATCAAGTCAGCTATAGTAAGTATAGTGATTTGGGGGCGTTACAGGGACTGACCATGTTGAACTGGGTAGCGTAATATCCTATCATGTGATCTCCCAAATGATGTCCAACAAGCATAGCTCATCGTGTCAACCCTAGTTTCTTGGCTCTAACTTCCCGCTTCATGGAATCCACTCTTCTTACAGCTCTAACCTAAGCATTTTCTGTGACGCCTCCAAATTCGGGTATCTTGAACCTCGGGTTCGGTGCTCACGGTCTGACCTCATTCTAACTTCCACGTCATAATCATAGCTTAATTGATAAATTTTGTGAATTTTAAAATAAAAAAAAATTATAACATTATTCAATATCAAAATAGATGTTACAACTCAGTTATTTAAAACTTTAGAATTCTTCGGTTCCAAAATCGTAACCTTTAATTCCGTTTATATTTTCAAAATCATATATTATAGAATTCATTTCAATATCTCATTTAAATATAAAATTCAACTTGTAATATCATATTCATTTTTTTATAGTTTCGTTGTAATCCAAACAGCTTAAATACAATAAACTACCTTATGATATATACCATCTTTTATGTAGTAACTCGAAATCACATATATTATCTTCATCCTTATGATGCACTTACCTTATAATTGTAATGTAGAGCACATAACTAAATAACAAAAAAATATTTATTTTAATCAAAACCTTTAAGTTTATTACAATATATACCCATACTCATTGCATTAAGTATTCCAACTTAATATATAGTCGACTAAAAGAAATAATCAATGGTCATTTATTACACAACCTTCGGTTCTTTATTGTTACTTTCGTCTGGCTCCTCGATCTATAGCTACAAAATTAATTATAAGAATGTGCGCGACGGCTCAGCAAGTCTAACAAATAACACATTTCATATTTCACATTTTATGCATGTCATACATGGTAATCATGTGTCATGTATCTAATACTGTGCATCTATATATGCATTTTATGCTTCATTTTGTGCAACAACTATATGCATCTCAATTTGCATATAACACATTCAGTCATTTTATATTTAATACATGTTTAACACGTATCACATTTATTACATTCATATTGATCAACAATTTTCTCAGTTACTGCACATTTATCATTTCACATGTTTCATATAACAGCACATTTATCATTTCACATGTTTCATATAACAATAAGTAATAAGAAGTTAAAAATAAGTTTCACATAGCAAGCAAATCTGAAAAACTTGCGTTGGTTCTCGTATAATATGATACGTTCGTTGAACGTTCATTGTCTAACCTCATTTCTACATTTATCACAATCCAAGCATTATCCACTATTGTATAACCTAGATATATACAAATAGGTTATCATATATTCATTAATCCCATTTGAGATGTGAATTACTTTTGAGGCTTAATCTTTGACCCAGATTAGATTACCAACCTTAATTTGTATAACGCGTTCGGTAATATAGCTTATGTAAGCTAATTACCACCTTTGAATTAATTTAATTCATTTAACTTAAAACTTGATATAAGTTCCAAATCTTTAGTTTAATACCCACTTTAGCTTCAACATCCTCAATATAGTCTAACTCATCACTTAAATTCATCTCATATGCATAAAATTACTTGGAATGCTCAGCTTTTAAAAATAAAATTAAAAATAGTTTTTTGGAGCACAACGCCCCGGCGCTGTCTCCCTTCTTTAACACTTCACCCCGGCTCGGTGCAGCGCCTCGACACAATTTTCTTACTTTAAGACTGTGCCCCGGTGTAGTCTTCTAAAACCAGATTCTACATAATTTTTTATGCAGAACTTCAATCCAATTGCTATCTAAATGCACTCAATTAACCCATATAAGTCTACCTGAGTTATAAACTACCCACTATAAGATCATATGTTAATGACCAACACTTTCCCATGTTTTCATAATTTTTCTCCTTGATGCATTTAATCAAACATTTGATATGCATGCATAAAGAACTTTAGTTTTAAATGAATTCAAACATAGACTTCCAATCCCCATCTCTAATTCAACCTTATAACTTCAGAACCCTTCATGGTTCTCCAATATTACATCCTCCCACAACAAATTATAACAATTAAAACTAATACTTAAACAATTTCTAAACTTTACAAAGGATTAGATATTATACCTTTCAGTTTGAATGGATGAACTTTGATTCAATTGTGTTATGAATTAAATTAGTTCCTTCATTGAAGATGCTCTGATTAACACTTCTTCAATATTCAGCTTAGAGCCATATTTTTCTAATAATCTTCCTTAATTTGGTAAAATATGGGCTTGAATTTATGAACAAATTGGTATGGAGCTTTAGGAACTTAGAAATCTTCTACTGAGTTTGGTATATGTTTGCATGAGCTGAATTAGCTCGATAATCTGTAGCTTTTCACTAACTGATGCTAGCAGCTAGGTGGATTCCACTATTGAAAAGTTAGCTAGGTGTCAATTTACTAATCTACATAGGTGGCCTTAAGGTTAATAAGCCACATGCATTTCACTCACAATAGTTTCCAGCATTCTTACTTATTAGCATACATGCACCTATACATATATGCAATGTTCAGCATACATGGATTTTGTATATAAACTAATATATATTACATATATACCATAAGTAATTTTAGCAGACATGCACTATTATTGATATTTTACACCAATTTTCAACACATTCATTATATTTATATAATTCCAATTCGTCTAATATAGTTAATTAATACATGTATTATAATTATAATTACACCAAATTATGAAATATTAATCATACTTGTATAATTATATATTGCTAATATGTATAAAAATCATTTCACTAATTACGGAATTAATCCATAATTAATTTAGCACTTTTTGTATAACGAATAAATAATTTAAAATAATTAATATTTATCTTATTAATTATTTTCCATAGCTTATCTAATTTATACAACCAATGCTGTGTATTTAAATTCAATCATTTCCTTCTCTCCAGAAATCGTTTCAAACAATTTATTAATCATCAAATATATTTTATTCCCTCTTTCCATAAATAGTTTTCTAACAATTTACATATTAAATATATTAATTTAATATATTCTTAACCATAATTCAAATTTAATTTTCTACATTGATTCCAATATTTATTTAATAAATATTGTTTCCTCATCTCATATTTTAATTCACATCCCTTTTTGATATAATATTAAATATTATATCATTATTTATGTTACATATTCATTATTGTAACACAATTGTCATCATTAACTAAATAAAAGAAAATAACTTTCTTTATTTAAGTAATTAAAGTTACTTTGTTAATCCATTAACAAAGATTAACGAATTAATTACCCCATTTCATATTTAATTTATTTTAGTTTGGCACAATATAACATATTGAGCCATTACATAAATATATTACACGTATATTTAATATATTAAAATAATGAGTTTTAAAATAACTCTCTCATTTGATTTACAATAAAATACATACATTAATTTACTATTTTTCTTAGGCGAATTAGTTAGACGTTTATGAAATTTAATTCATAATAAATCCATTACTGTTCAAAACTTAATATTATATTAATAAATCAATTACCATTCAAAACTTAATATTATATTATTTCATAATATAATTGTAGACCATTTTCTCAATTAATTAATATAGATTAATTAATTTTCGTCACTTCATACCTCATCTCGTAGTTAATTCCAACTATATACATAATAGTTAACTTATCTATAAAATTTATTTTCTAATATATGTATATATATCTCACATTTGTATACACATATTTAATCTACCACAAAAAAAAAACACATAAATATATATAGCACGTATATATTTAATTCTTAAACACGTTATGTCCTATAATAAGAATTTTATTTATTAAGTTCTTATTTTAATATTTCCTGAAAAACAAATCTGATTTGTCACATTATATCCTCACTCTCTCAACAGTCTCCACTGCCAAGTTTACTACTCTATGCTTTGCCTGATAGAGTTTAGTTCCAAGTTATATGTTCTGAGTGGCTATAACCTGAATTGCAGTCTCGTTCTATTCTAACGCTTGTTGACGCTCCGCAACTTGTGCCTCTAATTCCTAGATACGCTCCTCCAACTCATTAACTGTATTTCCTAGCTCAATATTTTGGTCCTGCAGACCATCTAGTAAATTATCCTCAAAAGGAGCATCCTCATATGGTGCCTCGTCTGAGTTCTCCTCTGGCTAATCTTTTGATTCATTTGCCCTTTCCTCAAGATCCTCCTTAGAATTCGTCGCAGACTCAAACTCCATGCCCTCAACTGTAACTAATGGAATCGGCTCCACTACTACTGGGAACTCCTCACATACTGTATATATGTCTCAGGGCTCCTCTTCCCTCATCTGACTCAACTCATCATTCTCTGACATCCTACAATCACAAGTTTTAATACTTGATTAGTACCTCGCAATAAAATCTTTTTTATTATTTTCAAATAACATATATGTATTTTTATTATTAATTTCCTTGATGAATTCATTAATTCGTCATTTAGAATTCTATACGAGTTTTAATTGACTTCTATTTTCACTATCTCTTATATAAGGTTATATCTTAAGGTTTTCCCACATAGGGTTTATAACCTATAGCTCTAATACCAACATGTGACGCCTCTAAATTTAGGTACATTTACCCTCAGATTTAGTGCTCGCAATCTCTTACATTCACACATCTATTTTACCCATTATATAACATAACATCTAATAATTACATTGGTTCTTAAAAAACTTACATAAACAAATCCCAGGTTAACTAACCTTAACTATTACATCATATCGTAAACAAATATTTACATGACTAACTTACAAACATTTCAAAACATAACATAGACCGTCTATACTTCTATTCGCGAACCTTTTCGTTGCCTTTATCTGTATTTGTCCCTTCAAACTTCTCGGTCTTAGCTGAAAACGTTTAATTACACCAGAGTTAGAAATTATGTGAGGATCCGAATTTTCAGGATTTCTTTAATAATATTAAATGAGAATTTAATGAAATTTTCAAGGTTGTTTAAATTATTGTTGATATTTTATGTGATTTAAGGTATGTGAAGGGATTTAATTGATAAACTAAATCTGTAAAGAGATGGTGATAATTGATGTTGATTTAAATTAATTGAAAAGTAAATAAATTGTTTTAAAATAATTTATTAAGAATAAGAGAAATTTCATGTAAAGGTACAATAAATTATACAATTAAATTGTTATGGAAGTGCAGAAATTATAATTTAATAGTGTACGTGATAATGTAAAATATAGAAATTAGATATGTATATATATATGTGTGTGTGTGTGTGTGTGTGTGTGTGTGTGTGTAAATATGTATGTTAAATTGATAATTATAGATTTCATTAATTTTGAAAATTAAGGGATTAGTAATTAGATTAATCCGGAAGTTAAATAAAAGTGAATAAGGAAGTTAGTAAAATGGTAATTATTGATTTTAGAATTTATCAAGAATTTTGGAGGAAGTTTAGAGATAAATTAAGAAGAAAAGTAATTATATAAATTATATAATAAGAAATTATATAATTTATATAAGGGAATTAAGGTAATATAGGAAGAAAAATTTTATAAATTGTATTTGGTGTAAAATGGAAATTATGTAATGAGAAAGTAATTATATAAATTATATAATTTATATCAGGAAAGTTAGTGTAAATTGTAAAGAAATGAAAATAAATGAGAAAAATGAATGTTTTAAGTTATTAAAAATTATGGTTACGTATAATGAAATTTTTATGATTTTTATGAGGAATAATATTTCGAAAACGTGAACATGTTAATGTAACATGTTGGCCCAGTAACGAAGTGAAAAATTGTGAAAAATAATTTTTATATATTATATGAATTATTTTATAAATTTTGGAGGTATAATTTATCTCATATAATTATATGCATGTCAATATGTGTGTACAAAATTTGTCAGGTAATGGACCTGAAAAAGGTATTAATATTATTTATAAATCAATTTATGATTTTTAGTGAATTAAAATAAATATTTTATGTACATTACATAAAATATTTATTACACGAAGTAATTACGTAATGTATTAAATTAAAATTTGCATGTTTGGAACATTCGAGAGATTGACTAAGCTGGTTGGCGTGTATAAGGCGGTGGACCTAAGATAATTCTCCAAAATAATTCATTATTTATAGTATAAGAAAAGGAAAATAGAAAGCAAATAAGAAAAGAAAAGAAAAGAAAAACAAAAGGCAACAAAACACATTCTCTTTTTCTTTCCTCCACTCAACACGACCACAGTAGCCACCGAGCACCACCATGAGAGAGGAAATAGTTGGTGCCATCTAGAGGAAGAAACAAGCTTCAAGGAAGGTATAAAAGCAATTATTTGAACTGTTTATGTATATTTTGTGGTAAAATAATTTTGTGAAAAATTAGTAAATAATTATAATAATCATTCCAAATAATTTTTATGTGTGAATTACATGATTTTTAGAGTCATTTTGTGGTGAAAAATTGAGCAAAAATGGTGAATTTTTGAAAAAGTTGGTGCACTGTTTCGGCTGGGAAAGAAGAAGAAAATTTTGGCTGCCCGCACATTGCGCGACGGCCAAATTCTGTCTGAAGCGGGGCCAAAACGACACCGTTTTTAGCCGCACGGAAGAAGGGGACACGCCATGCGCGACAGCCAATTCCTCGCCAGGGCAAACGACGTCGTTACGGTTATGCCCTTGTCCTTCTAAGGAAATACCAAGCGTGTCCTTTGCTCTCAGAAATTACTAAAATGTCCCTGGACTTTCCGAAAAATTTCAGTTATGTCCCTAAAGTCGCTGAAATTACCAAAATGCCCCCAAAAAGTGATTTTTAATTAAATAAATGTTGAAAAATTGTTTTAAAATTATAGAAAAATACTAAAAATATAGAAATGATGTTTGGGCATTAAATTTAATATTTTTGTAAAAATATTAAATATTGGGAATTAATATTTAAATATTTTAAATATTAATCTATTAAATATAAAGGTTAGAAAATGATTGAATAAAATTTTTGGACAACTAAATATACTAAATTGTATCTGGTGTGCCGGGTTGTCTGCATTTAAGGTGTTTTTATATTAAGTTAAATGAATATTTTTAAGAAACGAGGTTAATATAATTAACCTTATTATTTAATAATTGATCCGGTATCCTAAAATAAATCGTCGGGTAGGGTTAATTACGATATAGATGATATTAATTAATTAAATTAATATCATGAGAGGATAAATAATTATTATTTGATTATTTTATGATCATAGGTTGATCGAGAGAGGGTTTTTAAGCTATCAATTAATTAATTGGACATACAGACAAGTTCTTCAGTACTTTTATGTTAAATGTTTAACTGTTATGATATGTTAAAACTTGTCAAATGCATAGGAATTATGTGTTATGTGATACGTGGATAATATGACAACTATGTGTACTTTGTGCAATGATATGAGATATATTGCTATAGTAGAAGCACAAGCACATGATGTATGACACACACCGAGCATATTAAGGTATGTGCTACGTGACGCATAAACTGTTGAACTTGCTGAGTCGTTGTGCTCATTACTTGCTTAAAATAAACTTTTGCAGGTTAAGAAATGAATTTCAGAAATATCGGATTATATTAGAGATGGATCAAGCTAGAAGGTTGTAAATGAAATGGTTATATTCAATATGGTAAATTGCAAAGTTTATTTTGACGTTTCGTATATTAATATACGTTGGATCTGTATAAGATGAATAGAGTTAAATTGTGAACCGTGAATGTTCAAATTAATAGTTACGATAGAAATTATTATACGTTTGATTATGAATGATGCAACAAAGAATATTTGTATGAAAATAAATGATTGTAAATTTTGAATAATGAGCATTATGATATTAGTTACAGAAAGAAAAAGTAAAGGTTGCGATCCAGGGACTAGGATCCAGATGTAAGGATTTTAAATATCCAAATATTTTAATACAATGATTGAATTGAGAAAAAGGAAAATTTATACAGAAAAATTTGATAATTGAAGATCATAAAGTTAATTATTGGATTAAAGAAGGGATTAAAGATTTATTAACGGACTGAAATTTGGACGTAAAGGAAGATAATGTATAATAAATACAAAATTTGAGGTAATAAGGTTGGTCGAATTTCAGGGTCGTTACAAATTACATTGCCCAACAAGTATAAACAGTTTTAAAACAAAACATTGTATATAAGAAATAAATATTTCTCAAAATCTTTCAACAGTTGAACAATAATTGCAAAGTAGTTTGAATAATCAATTCTCAAAATATTTTGATTGACACTTGAAAATCATAACCAATACTGAGGGTCACAAGACCTCGAACAAATTCATAGAATAACAAGTATCTCTACAACAACCTTTAACAGTCATAAAGACTATCACATCTTTTAACGTACGCAAGAGAATCAGCCTATTGCACTTATGTGTTGTGCATAAACATATTAACGAATAAGCGTAAGTTGAAATTATAGGATCCGATACACTTTTCCCCTTTACAGGGTTGTTCATCTCAGTTTTCATCATTTGAACCCGCACCAAAATAATTTGGTTTGGTTTAGCTTTTAACAGAAATATGGATTTCATATACATACATCAACAACTGTCTAGCTGAATTGAATAGTATAGATTTACAATAATAGTTTGCAATTGGACAAATCTTTGAAACTTCAACTCAATTTGATAATTGAATAATAGTTTTTTTCAAAAACGAATAATATATACATATCATAGTTTAACAAAATCATATATAACTAGAGTTAAAATTCTTACATTGTCGCTGTTTTACGCTAACGCTTAGCATTTTCAATCGTCATATAACCTATGTATAATAAGTCGGGCTTATTAAAATCATTAAACACATAGCACATTACCAATTTCATTCAAAGCTTAACATCCTCTTAGATTAGTTTTCAAATCTTGAATTCATTCTTCAATTTGATTGAACATCCCATAATTAGGTTAAATTATACCCTAATTACATTCCAAGTTAGATTATATAACCTAAATGCTCAACACTAAGAAAAAAATCACAAAAACTAAGTCTGCAACCATGCGCCCCGGTGTATGATTGTTGCACCCCAATGGATTTTTACAAAAAGCTATGCGCCCCAGCAAAGATATGGTGTGCCCCGGCACACGCTTTGTTTCCAAAAAAAAAAAACAGAATATTTTTCCAATATGCTCACTTCTAACTTTGTTATCATGCTCAATATAAGTCTAAATAACTTAAAATTTGGACACCCTCAAGTCCATACTACAATGAACAAAATACACTAAAGCTTGGTTTTTTAAAACTTCTTTAGAACATAATTTCAAAAGCTCGAAAGTACGCGTTTAGCATAGCTTTCAGTTTTACACTAGTTTGTTGGAAAACCTTCAAAATTATTTTGGATTTGTTTTGAAACACTCATACAATTTGAGTTAACCTATAACTCATGTAGACATAACAATTTACAAAGAATGCCAACTAATTTTCATGTTCTAGCAAATAACCTTCTTTGAGGTATTTTATTAAATATCTAGTATGCAGACTTTGAAAACTCATAATTCTTATGAATATAATGCATAGACACACAACTCCATACCCAATTTTCACCTTATACTCCTGAATCCTTTATGATTCACAATTCAAATTTTCTCCCACAACTAATCATGCAACAATTAACAACTAAAACAAAACAAAAATCTTAAACTAAAAGTTAAAGGGTACTTTTAAATCTTGTGAAAGTTTAAATGATGAACACCTTAGTTCAATCTTGATTATGGTTTGATTAGATTCTATCACTTGATGAACTTGCTCATAATCCTCTTCAAATCTAGTTTGTAACACAAACTTTAATTATCTTGTTCCTAATTGTTTGGTGGGGTTTCTTATATAAGCTAGGAATACTCTTAATAGCTTAGAACTTAAACTGAACTTGGAATGAACTTGAAATTAGAGAGAAATGCTGAAAAAACTAAATTATTCTGCTAGAGTACTCCACTACCAAGCAAAACACTCATCAAGTTGGTAGTTGTAATCCACTCAATATTACAAGGCTAGGTGTCTTGCATATAACTACACCACACTTAGCTATCCACTCATAACAAAATCAACATTCTTATATATATATATATATATATATATATATATATATATATATATATATATATATATATATACACCACATGCATAATTACAATCTCTCTCTAAAGAATAAATCAACTACATGGGAAGCATCATCAGTTTTGTGACATGGAATGAAATGTGTCATCTTAGAAAATCTATCCACGATCACAAAAATATAATTATATATATATATATACCACATGCATAATTACAATCTCTCTCTAAAGAATAAATCAACTACATGGGAAGCATCATCAGTTTTGTGACATGGAATGAAATGTGTCGTCTTAGAAAATCTATCCACGGTCACAAAAATATAATCATGACCATTTCTAGACCTAGGTAATCCCAACACAAAATTCATAGAAATATCAATCCAAAGTTCACTAGGAATAGGTAATGTTGTATATAATCCATGGGGTTACACACGGGATTTAGCTTGGCGATAAGTAATACATTTATCATAAATTCTCACTACATCTCGTTTCATGTGTGGTTAATAAAAATATTTTTATAAAATTGCTAAAGTTTTAATCACACCAAAGTGCCCCATCAAACCCTCACCATGTGATTCTTTTACTAATAACTCATGTAAAGAACAAGCAGATATAATTAAAGTACTTACCTACTATATTCTTTTCACAAGATTTAAACTCTTCACCAAAATCATGGTCTAATGCATATAATTCCTTAATTTGCTCAAAACCAAATAATTTCGCATCAAAAGTAGTCAACAACACATACCTTCGTGAAAGAGCATCTACAACGATGTTTTATTTACCTTGTTTATACCAGATGACATATGAAAATGTCTCGAAGAACTCCATCCACCGCGCATGTCTCTTATTCAACTTGTGTTCACCCTTCAAGTGCTTCAAAGATTCATGATCTATATGTATCATGGACTCTTTAGGCCATAGGTAGTGCTGCCATGTCTCTAGCACTCGAACCAATGCGTACAACTCCTTGTCATAAATAGGATAGTTCAACACCGCCCCACTCATCTTCTCGCTGAAGTACACAACAAGTCTTCCTTCTTGTATCAACACTGATTCAATTCCCAAAACTAAAGCATCACATTCAATTTCAAAGGTTTTCGTAAAGTTAGGTAAAGTAAGTAAAGGAGCATTAGTTAACTTCTTTTTAATTAATTAAAACGACTTCTCTTGTTCATCTCCCCATTTGAATCCCACATTTTTCTTGATGACTTTGGTAAGAGAGGTAGTGACGCTGTTGAAATCCCTCACAAAGTGCCTATAAAAGCTCGCGAGTCCATGGAAACTACGAACTTGGCTCACATTTGTAGGACTTGGTCATTCTTGGATAACACGTATCTTTTCTTCATCTACTTGAATTCCCTGTAAACTAAGAATAAAACCAAGAAAAATAACTATATCCATACAAAACATCCATTTATTCATGTTAGCAAATAACTTATATTTTTTAAGCACATCTAAAATAGATTTTAAATGTACTAAATGTTCATCCAAGTTTTTTTTATAAACCAAGATATCATCAAAGTATACTACAACAAATTTTCCAATGAAAGAACGCAAAACATGGTTCATTAATCTCATGAAAGTACTAGGTGCATTAGTTAATCCAAAAGGCAAAACTAATCACTCGTATAAATCATATTTTATTTTAAAAACAATTTTCCACTCATCACATGCTTTCATCTTAATTTGATGATACCCACTTTTTAGATCAATTTTAGAAAATACTAAAGACCCATGTAATTCATCTAACATATCATCTAAACGAGGAATAGGATGTTAATATTTTACTGTAATATTATTTATCGCTCGACAATCGATGCACATTCGCCACTTCCCATCTTTCTTAGGTACTAGAATCACCGGAACTGCACACGAACTCATACTTTGTCAAACAAACCCTTTCTCCATTAGCTCATCAACTTGCCTTTGCAACTCCTTCGTCTCCTTGAGATTGCTCCTATATGTTAGTCAATTCAAAATGGTAACACTAGATTTAAATCTATTTGATGTTCAATCCCTTTAATAGATGGTAACCCTTGTGGTAGCTCCTTAGGAAAGACATCACTATAGTCCTGTAAAAGAGATGCAACAACACTAGGCAAAGAAGAGTTAGTCACATTAGTATTTAAAAACGCCTCCTTGTATAAGAGTACAATCATCGGCTATCTAGAATATGGAGCTCTCTTCACATCACTCTCTTTTGCATATAAATTTGTTTGTTTCTCTATTTCTCTCGTTCTCTTCTTTTCTCTCACTCTTTTCTTTTATCTTAACTCTCTCTTTTTCTCTCTTATTCTTTTCATTATTTATTTATTTTTCTTTCTTCACTCACTCTCTTTTATACATAATCTTTTTGTAAATGTAACTGATCTTCATGCACTTGTTTTGGTGGCATGGACAAAGAGTGACTGATTTTTGATTGTGAACAAACGAATACTGATTCGTAAAGTCATCATGTTTCACTCACCTATTAAACTGTCATGGCCTCCCAAATAATATGTGCCCCGTCTGCATTAGAACCACATCGCACTTCACCTTATCCACATATCTACCAATACTAAATGGAACCAATACATGTTTAGCCACCTTTACTTCACCACTATTGTTGAGCTATTGCAATCTATAAGGTTTAGGATGTTTGGTTGTAGGCGGCCCTAACTTCTCCACCATAGTAGTACTAGCAACATTGGTGTAACTCCTACCATTAATCACCACATAACATATCTTACCATTAACAAGACATCTGGGGTGAAAGAGATTTTCCCATTACTCCAAGTTATCTTCCTTTAATTGTGCTCTAAGAGCTCTTATAGTAACCAATGTCGAGCCAGAAATACCAAAATCCCTATCATCCTCAACCTCCTCTAATGATGGCATAGAATATGCGTCGTTATCCTCCTTTATGGTCTCTACCTCACCATTATCAAGTAAAAGCATAGTCCTTTGATCCGGACACTTGCTCGAGATATGAGCCCTATCTTGGCATTTAAAACATCTAATATTACAATTTTTATTATATGAAGGCTCAGTTTTATCTTGATTTCCACGGTTGGATGCTTCCTGCTTTGGCTCTACCTTGGGTTTGCTTGTCGATGGTTTTTCCTCCTTCAAAATATTAGGCTTCTAAGATGAACCTATAATGGAAATTGATCATTGGCCACATTTTCTCTTTAGCTGCTTCTCAATCTTGATAGTCATATGCACTATATCTTCTAGCTTCACATAATGTTACTATTCCACTAAATCTGTAATCTCCCAAATTAGACCCGTGAAAAATCTTGCCATTGTCGCCTCACGGTCGTCCACCACATTAGCCTTGACCATCATCACCTCCATTCCTTGTGATAATCTTTCACGCTCCTACTAACTTATTTGAGACTCTACAAACTCTTGAATATGTCGCAATAGTAGTGATTTGGTACAAACCGCTTCTTCATCACAGCTTTCATAACCTCCAAAGTCCCAATTGGTCGTTCTCCACATCTCCACTTGCTAATCTTCAATTGATCCAACCAAGTGACAGCACAGTCGGTAAACTCAATGGCTGCAAGCTGAACTTTCTTGCGCTATGAATAGTTGTGGCAGTTAACCACCCACTCCACCTTCTTTTCCTATTCTAGATACGCCTCAGGATTGCTTCTTCCTTGAAAAGATGAAATCTTCATCTTAATACTATCCAAGTTATTGTCTTCGTAATTCCTATCTCCTCTGTCCCTTACCTCATGTTTCCTTCGGATATCGGGACCAAACTCCTCCTCGTCACTACTCCTACCTCCATATGACTCTACTATTTCATCCTTGGCCTCCCCTTACTTTGCTTTCTCACTTCTTTGAGAGCCCATAATAATTTATGATTACTCTTTTTGAACACTCTTCACACACTCTTAAACCTATGATCTATCTGGTCTAACTTCCTAAATAACCTCTGTAACTCCCCCTTGATGGCTTCCATCTCAAACTTGGAATCCACTTTTGGCTCCTCCGTTGATGATGTTTCGCCAAATATACCTCTATACTTCATACCAAACATTTTTGTTGCAAAACAAGGGTTAGTAGATAAAAAAAAAAAGTATTACCACTCCCTTATGTGTTTCGCTTAAACAATTGAATAACTAGTGTATCACTTTATTGGCTTTTACCCTCAATTAATCTCACAACTCTTGCTGTGACACCCATAAATCCGGGTTCCATAACCTCATCAATGACATCTAAATACATAATCTTCATTAAGCTTAGCAGAATAATACATAATTATTCTTTATAAAAGGTAATACAATCCCAATGTCTTCTAACCTTAACATAATCAATACATATCTTAAGGGTTCACGAAAGATTTACAACATTAAAAAAAAATATTAAACAATAAACTTCTAGCATACAATTCTACTCTTTGGTTTTTCCTTTGCCCTTGTCTTTCTTGGAGCACTCGGGCTTAGCTGAAAAGTAGTTCATGATATAGTAAAGGTGAGCAACTAGCTTACTGAGCAAGTTTAATAATGATAAGTACAAGAATGATATATCATGACTGAATATAAATAATTTCTGAGACTTCAACAATATATAATAATTGTGAAAGAATGAGAATCAAGTTTCAATTAAAAGAAATAATTGAGTTTTTACTGCTAATTGTCCACTAAGGACCATGAAATAATACTAAGGTAAATCAAATATGTATCTGACCTTTTTATTGTTTTGATATTTGAGGGGATCAGCCTCTTGTACCCTATATATGCATAACATTCAGACATCTTGCGCATGTTCAATTTTTCGATAATAATCTTCTTATTAAGGGTTGTTCTTTCTCAGACTTACTATAAGAATCCGCACCAACCAATGGTTTAGATAAACTTTAACCATATTCAAGTGAATGAATTTAACATACTAGGTCTAACTGAATAATTAGTATAGACTACTTTTAAAATAGTTCATGAATAAAAGAACTTTAAAGTTTCACTGATTTAATAATAGAATAGGTCTTCAATTGCATCAAGTGTGAATATTAATAATTGATAATGATGTAAAATAATTGTCAATAATTATCCTACTTAGAATACTTGAAAATAATTACAAGTTAAGTTAGAAAACTTGCCTCGATTGTTGATTATGGCTAACCAATACAATTTAATTCTCTTTAAAAGGACTTAACATTAATAAGGTTGACATTTCAATTAGTATCACATATAAGTTCATATGAATTACCTTTATACATCTTAAATTATAAACATTTAATCACAAAGTTAAATATTTAGTAATACATTAAGCACTTAGAAATATTATCATACCTGTGTTAGTTTGTATAAACATGACATATACATATAATCAAATTATATAAGCGCAACGGAAGCAAGCAAAGTCATAATTCAAAATTTTTCTACAAACCAATAACCAGGATTGGTGTGGTGTCGCAAGCACCCAAAAATAAAATCTTACTTTGGAAAAATAAATATGTAGTAGTGCAAGTAAAAGTCGATCCCACAGAGAATGATTAATTTAATTTTATGTTTTTGCAAACAAAAATTGGGGGATTTTGTAATTAAAGAAATAGTTTAACTAAAATTAACTAAAATAAATATGCAAGAAGTAAATAAGAAGAAAAAACCTTGGTTTAAATCAACATCCACCATCAAGAATTTACAACTGATCACTGATGCAAAAATAAATCAATTCATATTTTAAATATTCAACGTGGAATAATTACTCCCATTCGAATAATTTTCCTATCTCTCCTTAATTTTAGTTAAGCAGAAACAAGCGATCTAAATAACCCTTACTACTAAATAATCTCAGACAAGCGCTAAAGATTTAACCTAGTAGCAGCATAAAGAAATAAAGAGATCGTTGAACTAAACAACACAATCCAAGCGTCTGCATTTAATTTAAATGAATATTCTTCCTAAGATAAAATAATATTTTGATAAGCAAAATAATTATTAATCTTAGCTGCTTCGCAAATTAAAGTGACCAAACAATTACGGATTTTATGTTTAATTTAGCAGTAGATTTCAACGAATAATAAACTAGTATGCATCCTAGCAATTAAACGAATTAATCATAAAATTAAACACAGAAAAATATTCAATACTCAAAATATAAATTGAACAATTAAAATAAATTAGATCTCACAGTGTATTAATCTTGATGGCTTCATTCACTTAAACCAAGAAAAATAAATTAGCTACTAATAATTGTAGAGAGTATCAAAGAATAGAAGAAATTTTTTTTATTCTAATAGAAAAGTTGTATGTTACAATGTGTCTCAACCCCTCTATTTATAGGCTCCATAATCCTCCTAACCCTAGTAGGAATTACATTTTCCAAACCCTAATAGGATTTAAAATACAAATAAAAATAAAAGAAAAAGAAAAATAATTATTATCCTAACCCTAGTTGGAATTAAAATCCAATTTGGAATCAAAAAGTAGCAAAAATTCGCGAATAATTCCGTTTCTGGCAATTAACGCGCAGCCAAACACGCCCTTTGCCCCTTGACCGGTCAACACGCCAGCAGCCGCGCATTGCGCGCGGCATAGAAGCCTAAACGACGTCGTTTTTATTTATGTTTGCTCTCCGCGCATTGCGCGGACTGTTCTTCTGCGTCTACTGCCAAAACATCGTCGTTCCAGCTTCGCATTCCATTCCATCCGCGCGCATTGCGCAGGAGCCAACTTTTCTGGAATTTACGGAAATGCCACCGAGCGATTTATTTACCAAAATGCCATTTAACTTTTGCTGAATTTACAGATTTGCCCCCAAACTTTAATTTTCCTACAAAATAAAATATAAAATAATGAAAAATAAATAAAAATAATATAAAAATACTAAAAATTCTAAAAACACATAATAATAAATAAAACACTAAAAATAAATAAAAACACATAAATAAAAAGAAATATAAAATTACTATAAAATTACCTAAATTAACATAAATTAACTAAAATCCTATAAAACCTATTAAAACAAAAATAAGCTAAATAATTAAATATTTAAGCACACAATAAATATAAAAACTAAGTATTAGGAAATAAAAATAGCATATAATTTAACCCTATCAAATACCCCCACACTTAGCTTTTTGCTCGTCCTCAGGCAAAACATGAACAAAAATTATAAAATTAAAACTAATAACAAATCAACTTACTTGAGCAACAGATCAATATAAATTTCAACATCAACCTTAAAGATTTTATTTTTTTAAATGATAACTCAAAGAAAATTTTAAAACCATGCAAAATCTAGAACTTTAACATATTTATCAATTATACTTTACTCAAGACCTTTTGTGTGTGTGTGAATCCAAATGTATCAAACTAATTAAAACTCAGATAAGTCTAAGTTATTAATTACCTTATAAAAGACATACAACAAAACTCAATATACTTATTTTTTTCATCACTTTCAGGTAATACAAACAAATATAAATCAGAAGATCAAAAGGTTTCAAACAATTAGGCATACTAGGATTATTAATATCAATTTTTTTCAAATAATTTTCAATTTTTTCTTTTAATGGGTGCATTTTATGCTCCATCCCATTTTTCTTTCTTTCTCTTTTTTTTTCTTTTTCAGTGAGTGCATTTTATGCTCTATCTCACCAGCGAGTGCGTTTTACGCTCCATATCGCTTTTTCATGTGTTTATGAGTGAGTGCGTTTTACGCTCCTTCTCAACCCACCACAATATTTTTCTTCTTAACAATCCTAAAAAAATTACCTAAATCATCTCTTCCAAATTATATTTTGCCTTATATTTTACTTCAAATAATGATCAAATAAGCTATAGAATTCAAAAATATCTTTCATAAGCATTTAACCATTTAACTCTCTCTTAATTAAAACTAGCTCAAACAAATAGATATAAGTGCATAAAAATTTAAAGATCTCAAACAAAGTAATAATCAATGAAAAGTCAAAATTTAGACTAAGCAAAAATTTATTATTTTTTCAAGAGTTATTAAATAAAAATCAAAATTTTATCATTGGCTAAAAATTAAAATCTAATTAATTCATTGCTCAAGTGACTCATTCTAAAAATAAAAAAATAAAAAAAAATAAAAAACTACCCCATTTTCGTAGGAAACACGGTTACACTTAGCATATGCAACAAGCCTTTAAACCTCAAGGTTACCCCAAGTGGACGAGTTTTGTCTCGTGAGGGTTTGCAGTGAATTTACCCACAAAATTCAAAATTTCAAAATTTTCAAAAATTTCCTAAATTTTTCAAAATATGACCTAAAAATAACAAAAAATCCTAAATCCCTTCCCCCACACTTAAAATTTACATTGTCCCCAATGTAAAATAAAATGCAAAGAAAAAGACACAAATAGATATAAAAAGAAAAATAAAAAGAAATGCAAATTTGATTTCTTGGGTTGCCTCCCAAGTAGCGCCTTTGTTTATTGTCATTGGCTCGACAGCAGGCCAAAGTACTACGTCACTCCAACTTCTTGAATTTTGAGTACCACATCCATCACATCATTCTTTATAGGTAGATTCAGTCTCTTTTGCACGTGACATGAACATTGTACTCCCTCTTCAACGAATAGATATTTAATATGATTGGAGAGAATCTTTATATTCGGAATGGGATCCTGCAAAATAAAAGATAAAAATTTATTATGAGTAACAGGCAATGGAATGAAAATTATTGCATTATTATCAAAAATCATTGGCAAAGAATTTAATGGAGCTTCATCCTCCTTCAAATCTTGTTTCAGCTCAATTGCTTTTTCTTCCTCTAACTCCAAATTGTTGGTAATTGCAATATCTAACTTTTCCTTGTTTATCTCCTCAACAACTTATGTCACCTTAGGCATGTCATCATAAAAAATAACATCATTGTCTATATTAACACTGTGTGCTTCATTGATGTTGTTTGCTTTCTCTTGCGTCGGTGATGGAGGGGCTGTCTTTTCTGGATCTTCTATATCGTTCTCACTTCTTAACAGTTGTACACTTGTATTCTCCGTTGGATTATCCATCGTTTGAGAAGGTACTTGCTCAGAACTTTGCTCCTCCGATTGATCGATTGTGATTTGTCCCATTTGAGTACCCAAACGCTGAATAATTGCATTATTTTCTTGAATACGAGTCTGCATGTCTTGTTGAAATTGCAAATTATCCTGTTAAAATTGTAAAGTGTTAGCTTCAATTAATTTAAGCAGATCTTCTAAAGACATATCAGAATAAAATGATTGGCCCTGTTGTGATTGTAAAGTGTTAGCGGTAAGTTGTTGAATCGTATCCTCTAAAGACATATCAGAATTATTTGATTGACTCTGTTGTTGTTAGGGATATGGCTGCATGTATTGTTGATAGCTTGAAAAATGTTGATTTGCGGGCGGATTCATTTGTGGATTCTCATAGCCAAAATTAGGATGATCCCTCCATCCCAAATGATACGCGTTTGAATAGGGATCATATCGCCATTGGGGTTGACTAAGGAAACCACGTGTTGTATTGACTTGTTCATAGGACTCCTCTTGAAAAATGGGGCACATATTAGTTGGATGTCCTACCACCGCACAAATCCTACAAGCTTCCCTTGGTTGCGCATTACCTGCAACTATTTGATAAACAAGAGAAGTTAGGGTATCAATTTGTTACTCAAGAGAAGAAATAGTTACCTCATTGGCATAATCATGCATGACTTCCATCCTGAACCTGCACAACTAAATTAAATGATGAAAAACTAGAAAAATAAAATCTAAGAAAAATTACTAAATTCAATAAATATTTCCAAAAACACAAAATTAAATTAAAATCATTTCCCAGCAACGGCGCCAAAATTTGGTGTGGTGTCGCAAGCACCCAAAAATAAAATCTTACTTTGGAAAAATAAATATGTAGTAGTGCAAGTAAAAGTCGATCCCACAGAGAATGATTAATTTAATTTTATGTTTTTGCAAACAAAAATTGGGGGATTTTGTAATTAAAGAAATAGTTTAACTAAAATTAACTAAAATAAATATGCAAGAAGTAAATAAGAAGAAAAAACCTTGGTTTAAATCAACATCCACCATCAAGAATTTACAACTGATCACTGATGCAAAAATAAATCAATTCATATTTTAAATATTCAACGTGGAATAATTACTTTCATTCGAATAATTTCCTATCTCTCCTTAATTTTAGTTAAGCAGAAACAAGCGATCTAAATAACCCTTACTAATAAATAATCTCAGACAAACGCTAAAGATTTAACCTAGTAGCAGCATAAAGAAATAGATAGATCGTTGAACTAAACAACACAATCCAAGCGTCTGCATTTAATTTAGATGAATATTCTTCCTAAGATAAAATAATATTTTGATAATCAAAATAATTATTAATCTTAGTTGCTTCGCAAATTAAAGTGACCAAACAATTACGGATTTTATGTTTAATTTAGCAGTAGATTTCAACGAATAATAAACTAGTATGCATCCTAGCAATTAAACGAATTAATCATAAAATTAAACACAGAAAAATATTCAATACTCAAAATATAAATTGAACAATTAAAATAAATTAAATCTCACAGTGTATTAATCTTGATGGCTTCATTCACTTAAACCAAGAAAAATAAATTAGCTACTCATAATTGTAGAGAGTATCAAATAATAGAAGAAAGAATTTTTATTCTAATAGAAAAGTTGTATGTTACAATGTGTCTCAAGCCCTCTATTTATAGCCTTCATAATCCTCCTAACCCTAGTAGGAATTATACTTTCCAAACCCTAATAGGATTTAAAATACAAATAAAAATAAAAGAAAAAGAAAAATAATTATTATCCTAACCTTAGTTAGAATTAAAATCCAATTTTGAATAAAAAAGTAGAAAAAATTCGCGAATAATTCCGTTTCTGGCAATTAACGCGCAACAAACACGCCCTTCGCACAAAAGCCTAAACGACATCGTTTTTATTTTGTTTGCTCTCCGCGCATTGCGCGGACTGTTCTTCCGCGTCTGCTGCCAAAATGTCGTCATTCCAGATCCGCATTCCATTCCATCCGCACGCATTGTGCGGGAGCCAACTTTTTCGGAATTTACAAAAATGCCACCGAGCGGTTTATTTACCAAAATGTCATTTAACTTTTGCTAAATTTACAGATTTGCCCTCAAACTTTAATTTTCCTACAAAATAAAATATAAAATAAATAAAAATAATATAAAAATACTAAAAATCCCAAAAACACATAATAATAAATAAAACATCTAAAACACTAAAAATAAATAAAAATAGATAAATAAAAAAATATATAAAAATACTATAAAATTACCTAAATTAACATAAATTAACTAAAATCCTATAAAACCTATTAAGACCAAAATAAGCTAAATAATTAAATATTTAAGCACACAATAAATATAAAAACTAAATATTAGAAAATAAAAATAGCATATAATTTAATCCTATTAAAGATCTTTCTTATGCGATACTTATTAATTGAGGAAGGATAAAAGATTTATACCTTTGTAGAATCAAACTTCCATAGGTACAAATTCAACTCCCTTTAATCTTTCGCGTTCTTCTTCAAATTCACCGATTAGATTTCACAAATCAATATTAGCTCCCCAAGTGTGAAGCTTCTAGAGGTGATCCACCAAAGGATCTATGAATTAAATAAGTGGATTTTGGTTTCTCCAAATCATGGGTGGCTAATCATAATTCCCTCTCTCTCACCAACTACTTATATGTAGAGAATTATGAAGTACTTTCTCAATTCTTGTGAAATAGTGTGTAACACCAATCCATAATAAGACTCCTCTTATTTGTAGATATGGTCAACACTCCTAAACTATTTAGGAGTAGGGTTGTAATTTAACTCTCAATCTAATTAGAAACTAAAGTAATTAATTATAATTTCTAAACCATTTAAGAACTTAATTATTTAATATTGAGAGTATTTCTTATTAATTAATTACTAAATTATTTAATAACTTAATTAATTATTATACAATTACAATTCATAAACTATTTGGGAACTTAATTATTTATAATAATATTGCTATTTATTAATTAATTCCTAAACTATTTAGGAACTAAATAATAATAATAATAATAATAATAGTAGTAGTAGTAGTAGTAATAGTAGTAGTAGTAGTAGTAGTAGTAGTCGTCGTCGTCGTAGTAGTAGTAGTAGTAGTAGTAGTAGTAGTAGTAATTATAATAATAATAATAATAATAATAATAATAATAATAATAATAATAATAATAGTAATAGTAATAATAATAATAAGACTCCTATTATTAATTTATAATTAGTATTTTTAAAATACTACATTATAAATATTAAGCTATTTAATTTATTCTATCACCATAGTATAAATTAAATATACTTAATTTATTATTACGATTATGTCATTCAGTTCTAAAATAAATATTACTTTTTTGTGGTGTGATCCTTTTAGTTCTTCATATTAAACCGGTTATATAATAAATAAATTAGAACAATTATAATTTCTTTATTACGAATTAAACTCTTTAATTTAGATTAAATAAATAAATATTTATTCCACAATAAGGGTAAGCCCCTTTAGCAATTAACGACTTTCTAGATAATATGAATTTCAACATTTGATCACAAGAACCTATTTCACAAATAGTTACCGTACAATTCAATCATTTTACTATACAATGTCTCAATCAAATATATGACACAGAATTTATGTCAAGTCTTATTTATTTGATCATATGCATTTTAATTCACAAATGCCCAAGATTAGTTAATGTAAATTAGAAACTCATTTCTAATTCCATTCAACCTTGACCAAGGATTTTTGAGTTGTTACTTATTGAATTGCATAGGACATTCTCTCACTTTACTAAAAGTGGTAGATCATTTGTTGATCATTCACATATCTCCATATGTATCTTATTATACCCAAGTATACCCTTTGATATACCAACAAACCTTGAGGAATATGTCAAAGTATAACTCAGTATACACAAGATACTATAATGATCTCAAGTTGAAGGATCACTTATACGACTATCACATAAAGACTTCATCATCTTTGTAAGAGAAAGTATAGTATGTATCAATCTATTCGGATAATCCCATGTGATCCAACGATTAGAAACAATTTTAGTTTTAAGCTATCATAAATTTAGATCTCATTAGCATAATCATCATTATGATTCTAAAATCATTTCAATACTATGGGTTTATTTAATCATGAATAATAAATGCCTTTAAATATTTTATTAATAAACGAATAAGATTACAAAGTAAATGTTCTGTCATATCAAATGTGATTGGTTTGAGTGCATACTACTTTCACCTTGGATAATATTTAAATCACTTGGTAAATACAATTTAAATAATTTACTAATATTATTAATCATTTAATAATATTTTATTATTTTTTAATATTATTAATTATCTAATAATATTTTATTAATTTTCTAATATTATTAATCATTTAATAATATTTTGTTGATTTTATAATATTATTAATCATTTAATAATATTTTATACCTTTTCTAATATTATTAATTATTTTACAATATTTTATAGATTTTTTAATATTATTAATAATTTAATAATATTTTATTAATTTTTTAATATTATTAATTATTTAATAATATTTTATGCCTTTACTAATATTATTATCCATTCAATAATATTTTAATTATTAAATTTTTGTCCAATATTAATATTATATTAAATTATATTTTTTGACCCATTTTATACTCAAAATATCTAACCCGGCCCGTTTTATATAGCCCGACCCGACCCGAAAATAATTAAATAAAAAAAATAATTTTTTCGACCTGGCACGTCAACGCTTGGTTTAACACTACCAGTCAGCGCTGCAAACCCTTGGGCAGAAACCATATTTCCTTTTTTTTTTTTTCTTCATGTTTTTCAACTTTGCTACTTTGGTTCCAAGTTGCATAAAATCTTCAATACATGTCCAAATGACTTTAAATTAGTTTGTTATCTTCGTAACTTAATGATCTAAAATATTACATGGATCGATCACATTTTAGAAATCTTTTTTGACACAAAAATTAGTATCGATCAACTAGGGTTTTAAAAACGACATATTTTGGCACAAACTCCATAACTCATTCATTTTAACATCTTTTTCAATGATTCAAATTGGGTTCTCTTTAAAACCCATAGATATAGCATACAAGCTATAAAAACTACATAAACAACTTGTACAACTTAAATCACAACTCATCAATCTTAAGTATCCAACTAGGGTTTTACTGGTAAACATACATATGCATTTTTCTTGCTTTCTTTCACATACCTACATGTTAAAACACATATTAAGCATATTTGACCATAGATCTACTAGTTTAGAACATTAAAATAGGTTTTGAACCATTAAAATTATATTTTTGACCATCAAAATTACTTAACATGCATATTCACACCTATACACATATAGATCACACATAACTCCATCAACTTCCATCTTTATACCTTCGAAAGTTTTCATGGTTTTCACAACACATAAATTTCTCCCACAACAAACCATGGCAATGACATCTACTAAAAATATTAGCCATGAAAATAAAAAAACTAAGGGAAAGGAAATTTTTCAACCTCTTAGTTTTGTTAGCTTTCTTCCTTCTAAACAAAAAATAAGTTAGAGCCTACACCTTGAACACTTGATCACCAACACAAGAGACCCTCTAAGTGTTTTCTCTTAAGAGTTTTCTCTCCCTTATCTCTAGAACTCTATCTCTCTCTAAAAATACTAGCAAGGAGAAAATGAACTAACATTGCACAAGTGTTAGTGAATTCTATTTATAGAGCTCAAATGGTCCCTTTACTTAAACTACTAATCAACTAGCAACTTTAATTAATCACACTTAGGATGCTAATTCATGTTTACTATTGGATTGATTGACATTTTGGATTGACATTGGAATAACTAGAGTTGGTAATAGTGGTTCAACAACTAGTCCTTTAGAAGATTTTCCAAGCAACGTGAAAAACACTCCATCCCCCTTGTGGTCCCCACTTTGGCCAGCTATTGCTCCTATTTTTCATCAATTTATGCTTTATATATATACCTCATTTTGGGGTCCACTTTGGGTCAACTAATTAATTCAATGTGGGCTTCTAGATAACTTTTGGTTGGGCTCTCACATTAATTCATTTGAGCGACTACATCATGCGTACATACAAAAATACATTGAGCTATCATTTAATACATGCAAGTAAACATTGCATGGACTACTACATGGGCTATTAGTTTAATTCTATTAGACCTAGTTTATTAATTCTTTTGGATTTTAATTAGTAAATCCATTAAGTAAAACACATAATCCAATTAGACTTGTCTTATTAAAGTCAATTGGGCTACTAGATTAAATTAGTTTACCTTACTTTCATTACTTAAACTCTTCTTTAATTAATTAATTCATTAATTAATTATCTTACATTGCTACGCTTTAATAAATGAACAAATACACAAATACATTAATATATTAATTTAATCGCATAAGTGTACAATTAATTAACACAAACATTTACTTCATTGATAATTAGTTCTTAATTCTAATTACAATGTAATTTAAAATTCATGATTATTACACTTGCCTTTTACCACTCGATTATTCCCTCTTATAGGTTCTTTTTTAATTCACTAAACAAAATCAAAATTTTCTATCAACTTAATAAGAACTTATCAAGAACAATAAAATAGCAACGTATGACTAGGAGTTACTAACAAGGTTCACGGGTTTGTTTTCTTTTGGATGTACTTGAACTCCTTGCTTGTATTCCTTAAATTTCCATGACAACATGTTAGGCTGGCAAATTTTTTTTGCCTTGCTCTTTGTAAGCCTTTAAAATTTCGGGAGAGTGGGTTAGGCTAGCGAAAATTTTGGCTTTGCTCCTCGATTCCACAAATTGCAACTTGATTGAAGACCTTGGATTGTAAACTTACAAGGAATTGAAAAACAAATACGTTTATATATATATATTAGATAATAAACAAAAAATTGAAAGATAAATAACCCGCTAAATGAACGTAGCTCTGATACCAAACGATAGCCTAGCTCTAATGCCAACTGATAGACTCTCGAAAATGCTTACGTGACGTGATCGTTGCCTTGATCATTTCTAGCAAAGTCGTATTAATGGAACACAGACGACACATTAACCCTTCACTTATATGAAAGCGAAAAACTTGGTACAATCGCTTATGCAATGAAACTTACGTTATATGGAACCCCAACCCTTTGTCTATAAAGAGAAAAGAACATTGGTATATGTAGAAGACACCACACCCAACTATGAATTTTTGAATGATAAGTCAAGATTGAATCTCAAGAAAAAACTAAGAATGCTTAGAAATTCTTAAAGAACTAAAAGATGAGAAAATTCTCACAAGTTTATTATTAATCTCAAAAGTGTGTAATGTAATTATGTAGTACATCACTCCTATTTATAATAATCATAAAAAAAAACCATAATTCTCCAAACAAAATGAAGTAAAATTACATAAGAATCCTTATTGAACAAGGAAACAAAAACCCTAACGAAACATCAATTATGTTAAAAATAAAAGAATCCCGCCATGTTGCTATGGACTCAGGCGCTGCGTCGCTGACCCATAGACTCGTTAGTGCTGTGATGCTTGCCCAATGCCCTACCAACTTGCCTTAGTTTTGCTCTCAGGTTGCCTAGCGTTGCAACACTACTACTCAGCAATGTGCTGCTGAGTTGTCCTTTTGGGATAGAAAGACTTGGACTTGCTTGAACTAACTGGACTAACTTTGGATTAACTTCTTTATTAAGTACTTTCGAATTTTGATCAGCCCAAATTTCTTAAATAAGCCCTTATTTGAATCTCTTAGCCCTTATCCTCGTGACTGACATAATAGATACTTGAATTGGATCCACCCAAGTTTTGACTCATTGACTCCTATCTAAGTTAAACATACCCTCATCATTTCTTTTCACTGCCTCCGACTTTATGCAGTCGAAGTTATCGCCTCAGAAGCAAATGACGGTTGCAAAGGCTCTTCTTGGCCAATATTAGAAGGATTGGAAGTTAGCAGAAAAGGAGTGTCCTCGAGTATAAAAAATGGGCTCCGAAGTCAGAGCAGGAGCTGGTGCAAGTATTGTTTCAAGAGCAAAAGAAGATGCAGCAGTGGAGGGTTCGGCAGTTGCAGTCCTACTTGGTTTTTATGCCCTAAACTTTCACCTAATCTTTCTCTTCGGTCTGACTTCCTCGAAACCTGAAAGATAGATCTTCAGAACAGTGTCCTTGGAATTCTGAAAGAGCTTTCTCCTTAAATATCCTAAAGCATACTTTATTCGGTTCCTGAAAGCAATATTTTTTCGGTTACTCGAGACTTTTCCCTTCGGTCTGACGTCCTCGGAATCCCAAAGTCTCTTACCTTCAGTCTGAAATCCTTGGAATCCTATCGTCTTTGGGCTCTCGAAAGTGCCTTTGTTGGTTTGCAAAAACTATATATACATATAATCAAACTGATGTAACGCAACAGAAGTAAGCATAAAACATATTTAAAAAATTTTTATAAACCAAATTTTAGGATCTTTCTTATACAATACTTATTAATTCAGGAATGATAAGAGATTATACCTTTGTAGATTCAACTCTTGAACATCTATGAGTTCAACTCCCTGATCCTTCGCGATCTTCTTCAAAATCACCAATTAAAATCTATAGATGAATGTTAGCTACCCAAGTGTACAGCCTCTAAAGGTGATCCACCAAGAGATAATATAGATTGAAGAAATATATTTAGGTTACTCCAAACCTTGGATGGCTAGCCTTAATTTTTCCTCTCTTATAGTTTTTTAGATTGTAGACAAAATAAGAACTATTCTCTAATACTCCAATTGTGTTAGTAACTGTTGATCAAAATCGAACTAAGCAAGAACATTAATCTATTTTGTTTTAATTATAATAAGAACAATCAATAGCCCAATCCTCGATTATAGTTTTAATCACATCAAACCAATGCTCAAGAGACTCGAACCTATACTACAATGACTCTAATACAAAACACACGAAAACAAAACAAAAACAACTATAACAAATCCACTTTCGTCAAAAACTTGCACTTAGCACGTGCAATAAGCCGTTAAACCCCAAGGTTGCCCAAGAGGACGAGTTTTGTCTCGTGAGGGTTTGCATAGAATATACCAAAAAATTCAAAACTTAAAATAAAACTAAATACAACACCTTAAAAAAAAATTAAAACAACACCAATCATATCAAAACAAACTGCAGAAGACCCCCAAACTTGAAATTGACAAAGTCCTCTCTATATGCAATGAAAGAATTAAAAGCAAAGGACTTCCTTGAAAAATTGGGCCAATTTGTCAACTGTCGCATTCCGTAACCGGCTCTTGCAATTTGCTAAAAAATCACCTGAACACGAAAAACAAAACTAACAAAAACATTAGCGAAACATGGGTTACCTCCCAGTTAGCGCTTGTTTATAGTCTTCAGCCTGACTCCCTTATTTCTTATTCCGAACCTTGAAAATGTCGCGAACACAAACAAAAGTCCAAGAGAAAAGTAAAAGCAGAAATGTAAGCTTAAACAAAGTTCAACTCAATTGAAATCAATATTAGAAAATAATCAAAACCTAATTCCCCAGCAACGGCGCCAAAAACTTGTCAGTCGAAATCGAAACTATTTATTTATTAGTTAAATTCCGATCTCGAACTTATTTGAATGAATAGCGTGTAAACATACACGGTCAACAAGTAATAAAGTGAAAGTAAAAGTCGATCCCACGAGGAATTAGTTCTAACAATTTCCAAATACCGATTGCATCAAGTCGATCTTAATTCAAACAGTTGATTTAATGGAAGAAGGAAAATGTAAATGGTCATAACGCAAATCAATCAATTAAACTAAAAAGCAATTAAGATAGGTGAGTCTATGTCTGCAATTTCCCCCCAGCACGTCATTTTCATCTCCTAACTCTCTCTCAATCATACGATCACGACAAACGGCTAACCGAGAATACAAAAGTACATACAGGTATCTTTCAATAGCCAAATAAGCATATCCCATCCAAACCTATCTCATTTGACAAAATTCAAACAAAAAAACAACCCAAGCAAGATAGTTTACTATATTACTATGAGAACTAACACAAGTAGGGTTTATAAACACAGATTCTCACATTGGTTACACGCGACCTGCAGGTATATGTCTATCTTACGTACAAATTATGAATTCAATCCTAAGACCAAATAACATAACACGTGTTAACATATTCAGGTTAAAACTAATACTTCCTCTTTCGATTTCATACAAGTTACCAAAGTGACTAAAAAGCCAAACAATTTACAATCAGCACAAAACATGATAACTCGCTCATACGGCCTTAACCAACAAATGGTCAACCAAGAACACTATAATACTTATATGCCTCTGTCGATAGCAATACAAGCATACCCAAGTCTAAATAATCCACTATATTTCTATAAGAATTACAATAAACAAGGGTTATGAAGCTCAGGTTCTTAACTAGTTACACATGGCAAACATGTATATTCCTATCTTATATGCAAATTATGCACTCCCACCATGTAGAATAGCATAATCACATGTTATCACATTTGGGTCAACATACTACAATTCATTTGTCAATTTCATATAGGCGACCAAACTAATTATTAAGCCAAGCAATCAATACAGAAAAAAACTAACATGTTAATCCAATCCATGGTGCTAATTAAGAGAGAGAGAATCAATTCAAACAACACATAGTATTCAAAAGCATACTTAGATTCCAATGTAAGAAGTTTAGCAAATATGCATAATAATCCATCAAAAAATCCAATACAAAGAAATACAAAGACAACTAAGAGTTAAGAAGACACAACTTGTTATCATCCAAGTAGGGGTGAGCATGATGCAGTTTGGTGCGGTTTGAATCCCAAACCGCACATGAAACGGCTTAGGTGTGGTTTAACAAATTCAAAACCGTATATGAGATCGCTTGTGATTGGTGCGGTGCGGTTTCATTTGATGCGGTTTCGGTTCCAAAATCAATTGAAATAATTAAATTTTATGCAATTTAAATTAACAATTTAGCATCACACAATATTAAATACCACTTTGATAACATACAATTTTACTTATAATGTTTTGTCTAAACGAAAGCAAAATAGAACCTAAAAACATGAATAATGATATATCATTACATATGAAAATTCTAAACAAAGATAATTACAATTTAGGATAATTTTAAATATTTGTACATTATAATAATACTTCTTGATGTGCTCCATTTTGATAATTCATGATGCGGTGTGATTTCTTAGATGCGATTTTTCCTAAAAACCAAACTCAAACCGCATTTGTGATTTTTCAACCACCTAAAACTGTCACATACGCCGAAATTGTTAATGCAATTTTAATTGGTGCGGTTTGTACGATTTTTGGTATGGTTTCAGGGGTAATTTGGTTTCTTGCTCACCCCTACATCCAAGCATAAACCTCTTAGACCCAATCATCCATAGCTTCCATCAATGGTTTCAAGCTTGCTCTTCATCTTCTTCATTGTTACATATTTCAAAAATAGGAGATTTAGGGTTCAAGAATTAAAGGTTGGATAGTTTCCCATGAAGGAAACTACATTTCCAATTCTTCTCTCTCTCAAGAATCTTCTATCTTAGACCTTAAAAGTAAAAATAAATGAAAGATATATAAATTAGGGCTAAAAACTGGACTTAAAAGTTGAATCTACTGACCATGAACAGTACCACTGCCGTAGCGATAGCAAGGGAGCACTGCGGCGGTAGTTATAATTTTTCTTTGCAAAAGCTTTGGACACCACGGCGGTGGAATGGAGCACCGCGACAATGAAACCTACTGCTGGATTTTGCTTTGGGCACTGCTGCGACGGTGACCTCTATGCAGATTTACTAAAATACCATTTAAGCTATATTTTTCTATAAAAATTAAATTAGAATAAATAAAATATATAGATATAATATAAATTACCTAAAAATACAAATAGCGCACATAAAATTAATATTACATCATATTTTACAATAATAACAGAAAAACATATAAAACTAACTAAAATGCTAAAGAATTCATAATATAATCAAGTTCAAAGGTATTAAATAAATAGGTATAAAAATCAGTCATCAAATACCCTCAAACTTAAATCTTTACTTGTCCTCAAGCAAAAGAAAGACAAACTATACAAACAAAAATAAACAACACGAACTTGAGCAATTAATCGATATGAAAAATAAAATGGCCGCAAAGATTATTCAAATTATAATTACAAGAAGATTTCAAAATATCGCAAAGTCTAGAATGTCAACCTATATGTTAATCATACATTACGCATGATCCATGTCGACGCCGGGATTTTCGTCGTTTCGTTTTTTAATAATTAAAAGCCCTTTTCCAATTTTAGCCTTTAGATTAAGATGTGGTTTTTTGAAAAGGGTCGGCTTAGTGTCGACGGGGTTTCGAAAGGTCGATTTTTTAATGAGCCAGTTGACCAGAGTCGCCAGTTGGTATATTTGAAATGGATGTACCAACTCATCCGAATTTTGTTTTCGTAATCGCTGGCTCATATGTGACTCCGATTCAATTGGTCCGCGAACCGAGATTCATAGAGTTTGGGGGCTTGCTTAAGCGAGGGGAAGGTGTTACGCACCCCCCGACTTCCGTGAAACACGGTTACCGCAATCTCGATGTTTTTCTACCCTTTTAAATCCTAAAATGTGTGTGCGCGCGTGTGTGTGTGCGTGTGTGCCTAAATGAATGTTTATGGTGAATTTTTTGCATAAAGTTACTTTGATTTTATATGGCAAATGTGTTTTGTCGGGAAGGCGTTTAGACGTCTTTTGACCCAAATGACAAGGCTTCGCTTTTTATAATAAAGATTGATTTTAATTCCGAAAACGATGAGGTTTTTATTAGATGTCATTTTTAGAAGACAATAGTTTTAAACTTTTGCCAAATAGGAATCGAGACTATACATTGCCCTCTAACAGTAAATTCAAATAAAATGAAGGCAACTTCTAGAACTCTTTAACCCTATGCGCAAAGTTTAATGAAAACGTTTATTTATTTTTTTACAAAAACATATTTTATGACATTTCAAAACCAAAATGGAGCTTTTTTGTCAAACAAGGATCAAAGTTTCGCCAAAACTCTTAATTTTTAAAATCTCGTGAATCTAATATCCTAAATTAATCATTTTTAGAAAATCTTCATCGTTTGCCTTATTTTGGAAAATCGTTTTTTTGTATCGTAAATCAAAACAAGCATTCAAAATGTGTCGGGGCTATTCATGGGCATGTAAGCCATCCAAATAACCCCAAACGCCCACAATCGCACATTTTACTATCATGGGGCCTTAAACCCGATTTTCGACTCGATATCGTTTTAAGGCCCAAAAATTTACATATTTACATAAAGGTGCATCGCGATCGCTACATACGTAAAAGCTAAAAACAAACTAAAAGGATATCATCGGAAGGTTAGGAGGAAATTTCATCCGCAATAAATCCTCCCTAACCGTCCCTAATCCACAAATCTACAACATATATTGACTACATTAGATCTAACTTCAAAATACACAAAATCAAACTATTTAAATAGCAATGCATCAAATATTTTCGGATCTACAGTAGATCCACCCAACAAATACAATAAAAACGAAATGAAAATAGATCTAACTAGATAAAACCTCAAATGCTATAAACATGGATTTTTTTCACATTTCAAATGACGAAATACATGCTTTAACACTTGAAAATCAAAATATGACACAAAGATTGTACAAAAGAGGAAGAAATCTCACTTTTTTCTCTCTTCTTCTCTTTTTTTTTCTCTCCCCGTCGCCTTTCTCTCTCTCCTTTTCGTTTCCGTCCGCCGCTGCTAAAGAAATGAACTGGAAGTGGCAATTTAGATCTTCAAATCTTAGCCGCAGGTGCAACTGCGGTTGTCCTCGGTGCTTCCTCGATTTTCGCATCTGATGTCGGTCTTTCGTTTTTTGCTAGAATGCTCGTATTTTGCAATCTGGAAATCCCTGGGAAACGTGTCATATTGTTCTGGGAGGCTAGTTCGGAGGGCCGCGACTTGATATAGAATTTGCTAATTGTGCTTGCTTCCAGGGGGCGCTGCCTCAAGTAACCTGATGCTCGTTGTTCGTTGTGGCGGCTTTGACCGTAAGTCGTTGGGGTGACTTCGTGTTGGGGTCCACCTTCCTTTTCGCATGTCGGGTCAAGTGACGACTTTGCCCTCCTGCCAGGGTTAGTAGAGAAGTGCAAATTTTGGATGTCTACAATCCACATGTGTGTGTGTGCACCATTTGTAACAAACTAATTAAAGCTCAGATTAGCTTATGTAAACAAATTACCTTATGAAAGAAATCAAAAACTTCAAAAGCATTCATAATACATCACTCTATACTAGTCCCAACAGATAATTTAAATTTTAATCTTAACTTGTGCAATGTCTCCTTCTATTAGGCTATACAGAGTTATCCATGTAATGAGCGTTTGGCTAATTACTCCCAAACCAGTTGGCTTTAGGGCACTAAGTGTAAAGACACACCTAAGAGCCTAATAACTCGAGCAACAAAGGCCACAAAATTCGACTAGTCGAGCAACTTATTATATTTTTTTTTCTTTGTCTTTTTCTTTTTTTTTATTTTTTTATAAATATATATGTCAGTGCGTTTTACACTCCATCTCACACTACCACTTAATAAACATATCAAAAATGGGAAAATAGCTTCGAATGATGCATAAACAAGTTCAAAAGTAAAAGCTCGCCTCCATAAGCATGTAGTCATATAAACCATCATTAAGCACCTAATAGGTTTGAACAAATGGATAAGTGCTCAAAAGAGAAAAGGATCACAAGAAATATAAAAACAAACAACAAATCAAACACACGGACTAAACAACATTAATCCATTTTCTATGAGTTATAATAAGAATAATCAATAGCCCAATCCTCGATTATAGTTTTAATCACATCAAACCAATGCTCAAGAGACTCGAACCTATACTACAATGACTCTAATACAAAACACACGAAAACAAAACAAAAATAACTATAAGAAATTCATTTTCGTCGGAAACACGGTTGCACTTAACACGTGCCATAAGCCATTAAACCCCAAGGTTGCCAAAGAGAACGAGTTTTGTCTCGTGAGGGTTTACAAATAATAAACCACAAAATTCAAAACTTAAAATAAAACTAAAAGAAAAAAAAAATGAAACTAAATACAACACCTTAAAAAAATTAAAAAAAAATTAAAACAACACCAATCATATCAAAACAAATCGCAGAAGACCCCCAAACTTGAAATTGACAAAGTCCTCTCTATATGCAATGAAAGAATTAAAAGCAAGGGACTTCCATGAAAAATTAGGCCAATTTGTCAACTGTCGCATTCCGCAATCGACTCTTGCAATTTGCTAAGAAATGACCTAAGCACAAAAATACAAAACTAACAAAAATATTAGCGAAACATGGGTTACCTCCCAGTTAGCACTTGTTTATAGTCTTCAGCCTGACTCCATTATTTCTTATTCCGAACCTTGAAAATGTCGCAAACACAATCAAAAGTCCAAGTGAAAAGTAAAAGCAGAAAAGTAAGTTTAAACAAAGTTCAACTCAATTGAAATCAATATTAGAAAACAATTAAAACCTAATTCCCCGGCAACGGCGCCAAAAAATTGTTAGTCAAAATCGAAACTATTTATTTATTAGTTAAATTCCGATCTCGAATTCATTTGAATGAATAACGTGCAAGCATACACGGTCAACAAGTAATAATGTGAAAGTAAAAATCGATCTCACGAGGAATTAGTTCGAACAAGTTCCAAATACCAATCGCATCAAGTCAATCTTCATTCAAACAGTTGATTTAATGAAAGAAGGAAAATGTAAATGGATATAACACAAATTAATCAATTAAACTAAAAAGCAATTAAGATATGTGAGTTTAAGTCTGCAATTTCCCCTAGCATGTCATTTTTATCTCCTAACTCTCTCTCAATCATACGGTCACGACAAACGGCTAACCGAGATTATAAAAGTACTTATAGGCATCTTTCAATAGTCAAATAATCATATCCCATCCAAACCTATCTCATTTGATAAAATTCAGACAAGAACAACCCAAGCAAGATAGTTCACTATATTACTATGAGAACTAACATAAGCAGGGTTTCTAAGCATAGATTCTCACATTGGCTACACGCGGCCTGCAGGTATATGTCTATCCTACGTACAAATTATGAATTCAATCTTAAGACCAAATAACATAACACGTGTTAACATATTCAAGTTAAAACTAATACTTCATCTTCCGATTTCATACAAGTTATTAAAGTGATTAAAAAGCCAAACAATTTACAATCAACACAAAACATGGCTCATACAGCCTTAACCAACGAATGGTCAACCAAGAACACTATAATACTTATACACCTCTGTCAATAGCAATACAAGCATACCCAAGTCTAAATAATCCACTATATTTTTGTGAGAATTACAATAAACAAGGGTTATGAAGCTCAGGTTCTTAACTGGCTACATATGGCATACATGTATATTCCTATCTTATATGCAAATTATACACTCCCACTATGTAGAATAGCACAATTACATGTTATCAAATTTGGGTCAACACACTACAATCCATTTGTCAATTTCATATAGGCGACCAAACTAATTATTAAGCCAAGCAATCAATACATAAAAAATTAACATATTAATCCAATCCATGGTGCCAATTAAGAGAGAGAGAATCAATTCAAACAACAAATTTTATTCAAAAGCATACTTAGATTCCAACGTAAGAAGTTTAGCAAATATGCATAATAATCCATCAAGAAATCCAATACAAAAACAACTAAGAGTTAAGAAAATACAACTTGTTATCATCTAAGCATAAACCTCTTAGACACAATCATCCATGGCTTCCATCAATGGTTTCAAGCTTGCTCTTCATCTTCTTCATTGTTACTTATTCCAAAAATAGTAGATTTAAGGTTCAAGAATCAAATGTTGGATAGTTTCCCATGAAGGAAACCATCTTTCCTCCTCTTCTCTCTCCCAAGAATCGACTCTCTCATCCCTCAAAAGGAAAAAGGAATGAAAGATATATAAACTAGGGCTAAAAACTGGACTTAAAAGCTAAATATGCCAACCATGAACAGTACCACCGCCACGGCGATAGCAGGGGAGCGCTGCGATGGTAGTTATAATTTTTTTTTTGCAGAAGCTTTGGGCGCCACGACGGTGGAATGGAGTGCCGCAACGATGAAACCTACTGCTGGATTTTGCTTTATACTACTGCTGTGATGGTAGTAGGGCACCGCTGTGACGGTAGCAGGGCACTGCTGCGGCGGTGGCCCATTTGCAGATTTATCAAAATACCTTTCCAGCTATATTTTCCTACAAAAATCAAAATAGAATAAATAAAATATATAGATATAATATAAATTACCTAAAATATAAATAACACACGTAAAACTAATATTACATCATATTTTACAATAATAATATAAAAACATATAAAACTAACTAAAATGCTAAAGAATTCACAATATAATCAAGTTCAAAAGTATTAAATAAATAGATATAAAAACCATTCATCAGTAACCTCAATTTATAATAAGACCCCCTCTTAGTTGCAGGCTTGTTCAATCCTCCTAAACTTTTTAGGAGTAGGTTTTAATTTAACTCTTAATCTAATTATGAACTGTGAGGATCCGAATTTTCAGGATTTATTTAATAAAATTAAATAAAAATTTAATCGATAAAATTATCAAGGTTGTGTAAATTAATTTTTTTTTTTTTTTAAGGTATGTGATGAGATTTAGTTGGTAAATTAAATCTGTACAGAGATGGTAATGAATTGTGTTAATTTAAAATAATTAAAAAGTAAATAAATTGTTTAAAAACAATTTATTAAGAATGAGGGAAGTTTCATATAAACGTACAACAAATTGTACAAAAGAATTGTTGTGGAAGTGCAAAAAATTTGATTTAATAGTATACGTGGTAATGTGAGATATATGAATGAAACTTGTATATATATACATATATGTGTGTTTATGTTAAATTGAAATTATAAATTTCATTAATTATGGAAATTAAAGGATTAATAATTAAATTAATCCAAAATTAAATAAAAAGTGAATGTGGAAGTTAGAAAAATTAGATATATTGATTATTTAGTTAATCAATAAATATGGTGAAGGTTTAAAGATTATTTAAGAGGAGGAAGTAATTTTATAAATTATATACTAATAAAGTATATAATTTATATAAGGAAATTAAAGTAAAATATTAATGGAAAAATAATTATATAAATTATATAAGAATTATTATATAATTTATATAAGATGATTAAATTAATGACAGTGTTAATAAATGTATAATTTTGGAGGAATTTAAGAAATTATTTAAGAAAGGAAAATGTAAATATATAAATTATATAATATTAGATTATATAATTTATATATAAAGAAGTTAATGTAGATATTAAATAAATGAAAATAAATTAGAAAAATGAATGTTTTAAGTTATTAAAAAAAATTATATTATGTATAATGGAATTATTATGACTTTTATGAGAGATAATATTTCAGAAATGTGAACATGTTAATGTAACATGTTGTGTATAATTTTGGAGGAATTTAAGAAATTATTTAAGAAAGGAAAATGTAAATATATAAATTATATAATATTAGATTATATAATTTATATATAAAGAAGTTAATGTAGATATTAAAGAAATGAAAATAAATTAGAAAAATGAATGTTTTAAGTTATTAAAAAAAATTATATTATGTATAATGGAATTATTATGACTTTTATGAGAGATAATATTTCAGAAATGTGAACATGTTAATGTAACATGTTGTCCAAGTAACGAAGTGAAAAGTTACGAAAAATAATTTTTATAAGTTATATGAATTATTTTATGATTTTTGGAGGTATAAATTACCTCAGATAACTACATGCATGTCATTATGCGTGTACAAAATTTGTCAAATAAAGTACCCGAAAAGGGTATTAATATAAATAATATATCATATTATGAATTTTGGTAAATTAAAATAAATATTTTATATACATTATATAAAATATTTATTACACGAAATGATTACGTAATGTATTTAATTTTTAATTTTTCATGTTGCTTATCTGATTTGGCTAGGTTGGTTGGCGTGGGTTTAGGTGGTGGACTTGAACAAAATTTTAAAAATAATTTATGCATGTAAGTTTTATAAGGAATGAGAAAATAAAGAAAAAGAAAAAGCTAGGAAAAAGAAAGCAAAACAAGCAAACCTTTCCTCTTTAGTCCACCACCACCACCACCACCACCACCACCATGGACCACCGAAGCCACCGAGCACCACCATGAGTGAAAAATTTTGGTGTCATCTAGGGGAAGAAACAAGCTTCAAGGAAGGTAAAATAATTAATTTAGTTGGTTACTTTGTATTTTTAGTATTAAAATAATTTTATGGAAAATTAATAAATAATTAGAATAATTATTCTAAATAATTTTAGGATGCATATTTATGAATTATATAATGTTTGGAGCAATTTTGTGGTGAAAATTTTGTTCAAAAATGGTGTATTTTGTGCTAATTGGTTACTGCCGGAAGAAAGCTGGGGAAAAAAAATGGACGCTCGCGCATTGCGTGGCGGCCAATTTTTTTTCAGACGCCGAAACTTAAACGGCGTCGTTTAGTGCGCTGAAGGGGAGGAGCCGCGCCATGCGCGGAGCCCAGAAACAGTGAGGGAAACGACGCCGTTTGGCGTCGACTGGGGGGGGCGCCATGCGCGGCCGACGCAATGCAGGAAAATGACGATTTTGCCCATGGCCTTTTCAGATAATACCTGACGTGTCCTAGACGCGCAAAAATTACAAAAATACCCCTGGACTTTCCAGGAAATTCCGGTTATGTCCCTAAGGCCACGGAAATTACCAAAATGCCCCTAGAAATTAGTTTTTAATGACATAAATGTTTAAAAATTATAGAAAAATACTAAAAATATATAAATGATATTTGGGCATTAAATTTAATATTTTTGAATAAATATTAAATATTGGAGATTAATATTTAAATATTTAAATATTAATCTAGTAAGGTTATAATTTAGAAAATGGTTAAATAAAGTTTCCGGACAACCAAATATGCCAAATTTTACCCGATGAGCCGGGTTGTCCGTATTGAAGGTGTTTAATATTAAGTTAAATCAATATATTAAAGAATGAGGTTAATATAATTAACCGTATTATTTTTTTTATTGACCCGGTTCCCTAAAATAAATCGACGGGGAGGGTTCATTACATTATAGATGATATTAATTAAGTAAATTAATATCATAAAGAGATGGATAATTATTATTTAATTATTTATGATCATAGGTTGTACGAGAAGCATTATAGAATGGGTAATCATTAGTTCCTCAATACAGGCAAGTTCTTCAGTCCTTTAATGTTTAATATTGTATGTTATGTTATGTTAATACTAGTTTAAATGTATATAAGTTGTGTTATGTGATCTGTGAATAATATGACAACTATGTGTACTTTGTACAATGATGTGAGATATATTGTCATAGTAGAAACACAAGCACATGATGTATAATACACACCGAGTATGTTAAGGTATGCGATACGTGAAGTATAAACTGTTAAACTTGCTGAGCCGTTGTGCTCATTACTTGCTTAATGTAAATTTTTGCAGGCAAAGAAATAAATTTTAAGAATATTGGATTAGATTAGAGATGAATTGCCTAGAAGGTTGGAAATGTTATTGTTATATTTTCAATATTATAACTCAATGTGGGTAAATTGCAAAGTTTACATTGATGTTTTATATGTACATATACGTTGGATCCGTATAGGATGAATAGAGTTAAATCGTAAACCGTGAATGTTCAAGATAGTTGTTACGATAGAAATTTTTATATAATTGATTTTGAATGATGCAACAATGAATAATTGTATAAAAGTAAATAACATTAGATTTTAAATGTGGAGTATTATGATACTAGCTACAGAGAAAAAAAAGTAAAGGTTGCGATCCAGGGACTAAGATCAAGAAATGAAGTTTTTAAATGATAAAATATTTAATACAATGATTGAATTGAGAAGAAAAAAATTATACCAAAATATTTGGTAATTGTTGATTGTAAAATCAATTAATGGATTAAATAAGAGGATTAAAGATTTATTAACGGACCAAAATTTGGACGTAAGGAAAATAATGTATTATAAATATAAAATTTGAAGTAATAAAATTTGCTGAATTTCGAGGTCGTTACATGAACTAAATTAATTATTATAATAATTACAATTTCTAAACCATTTATGAACTCAATTATTTATAGTAATGCTAATACTTATTAATTAATTCATAAACTATTTATGAACTAAATAATAACAATAATAATAATAATAATAAGACTCATCTTATTAATTTATAATTAGTATTTCCAAAATACTTAATTATAAATATTAATCTATTTAATTCATTATATCACCACAGTATAAATTAATATACTTAATTTATTATTACCATTATGTCATCCACTTTTAAAATAAATATTTCTCTTTTATGATGTGACCCTTTAGGTTCTTCCTATTAAACCGGTTGTAGAATAAATAAATTAGAATCATTATAATTTATTTATTATGAATTAAACTTCTTTAATTCAGAATAAATAAATATATTTATTCTACAATAAGGGTAAGTCCCCTTAGCAATTCACAACTTTTCAGATAATATGAATTTCGACATTTGATCACAAAGAACCTATTCCACGAATAGTTACGGTACAAGTCAATCATTCTACCACACAATGTCTCCATCAAATATAAGATATAGAATTACTGTCAAGTCTTATTTTATTTGATCATATGCATTTCAATTCTCAAATGCACAACTCTAATGTAAATTAAAAACTCATTTATAATTTTCATTCCACCTTGGCCAAGGATTTTTGAGTTATCATTTATCGAATTACATAGGATATTCTCTTCCTTTACTGGAAGTAGTAGATCATTTGTTGATTATTCACTTATCTCCATATACAACTTATTATACCCAAACATATTATTTGTTAAACACGAATAGTCTTAAGGAATATAACAAAGTATAACTCATCATATACAAAATACTATAATGATTTCAAGTCTAAGATTACTTGTACTACTATCATATTAGGAACTTCTATTAACAGACAAGTAAAACTCCATTAGGTGTTCCTTAAGCGAGTCACGTTCAGTGAACTTATTCTCCAATAAACACCTACATACTTACTTTAGTTTCTCCACACAAATGATTATAAGATCAATCATCATCATCGAAAGAGTAAGTATAGTATGTATTAATCTATCTGAATTCACTAATCCTCATTTTAGTGATCTCACGATTAGGAATATTTTAGTTTTGAGCTATCTTGAATTTAGATCTCAGTAGCATAATCTAATGGTTTGTAATATTCATAAATATACAACCAAATTGCACAACAACAGCGAAAGTATGGTAAAATCAGAATTTAAAATTTTACAAACCATAATCAGGATCGATCTTTATGTGTAATTATTAATTAACAAGAAAGATATAGAGAATTATACCTTTATAGAACAAAGCTTCCTCATGTACAAGTTCTACTCCAATTCCTTCGCGTTCTCCTTGAATTCCACCGATTAGATTCCTTTGATCAATGTCAGCCACCTAAGTGTTTGGTCCCTAGAGGTGATCTACTAAGGAAGAATAAGGATTCAAGAAATAGGTTATGGCAAACCCTAGTTTTCTCTCTCTAGAGAATATGTGAGTACTCTCCCAAATCTTGTGAAAGTGTATGTAACCCCAATATATAATAAAACTACTCTTATTTATAGATATAGACAACCCTCCTAAACTATTTAAGAGTTGAATTTTAATTAAACTCATAATCCAATTAAGAATTAATATGATAATACTCTTATTAATTAATTCATAAACTATTTAGGAACTAAATAATAATAATAGTAGTAATAATAATAGACTCACCTTATTAATTTATAAAATACTAAATAATAAATATTAAACTATTTAATTTATTCTATCACCATAGTATAAATTAAATATACTTAAAATATTATTACGATTATGCAATTTACTTTTTAAATAAATATTTTCTTATTTGCAGTGTGTCCCTTTAAGTTCTCCATATTAAGCCCGTGACACCTGTAATATCCCGGATATTTAAATGAATTAGAAATAAAATATTTAATATTTAATAAAGGTTGGAGTTTGATAACCTAGTAGTGATAGATAAATAGAGGTCCAAATTAAATTTAACGGACTAACTTAGATATAGTGATATCAAAATTTTGATAAGTTAGCAAGTAAAGTGATAATTCAATAAACTTGACTAACAGCAAGTCTAATTAAATTATGAGAATTAATTAGTGGAGTTATGTAATTATGCGACGTGGTTGCGTGTAAATTAAATATGTATTTATATGAATATATATATATATATATATATATATATATATGCGTGCATATTTAGTAACATAATTTAATGGTTAATTAAATTGTGCTAAATAGATAGATTAATATTAAAGTAATCCGAATTGAATTAAAAGGTTTATTGTGGAATTAATTTATTCATTAATCAACAATTATGCAAATTGTTGATAAATTATTTGTGAGGAATAATTATGTAAATTATATAATTATAAATTATATAAAGTAGTTGAATTAATTAAGGGAGATTAGTAATTGTATATATGTACAACATTTAATTTCGTATATATGTACATATATATAAAGGGATTAAATTAAGTAAGTAATTTTAAATAGTAATTGAATATATTAAATGAATATATTCTATTATTAAATAAATCATTGTAAATGATTTATTAGAGTGAGAAATTTAATTATACAATTATTTGTGTAATATTAATTAAATAATTAAATAAATTATTTAAATAAGAAATTGAGTAAATATATTATTATTTCAATGTATTTTCGGGTATATGGAATTATTTCCATAATTGATGAGAAATGAATTATTTAATGTAAATGTATTAAATAATTTAATTTATGGCCTAAATAATATATATTAAATTATATATGGTATTTATTTAAATTTCATAATTTATTGTGAAATTGTTTTTGAGGTAAGGTAATGTGTATAAATAATATATATAGATTATATATATTAGCGAACACACTCTAAAGTTTTAATATCAAAATAATTGACAAGTTGTCATTAATTAAATATTCAATTAAATTGAATATAATGAGTGAATTAAATTTTATAAATTAATTAATATGATAATTAATTAATGTAAATAATGTAAAATATTATTAATAATATTATTAGTCCATTTAGTAATTTAATACTTATGGGTTAGAATATTTAATTATTTATTCAATCTAATTATTTATTTAATCATGGATTGAATAATTAATGTGTAAATTATTAAATTAGCCCAACATGGGTCAATTAGTAGCCCAAGTGGAGAATAATAAAATTTGACAATTTAGTAGCCCAAACAATTTAATAGAAGCCCAATTGGTATTTTAAATTAAAGCCCAATGATTGGCCCACTTGAAAAATACTTAATTAAACTATTAATTATTAAAAAGTGAGCTTGTGACACTCATTTTGGGACTAGAATGATGTCCATCAGCCGACCAAGTTGAGGGAGGAGAGAGAAAATGAGTTTTGTTTTATTTTCTTTTATTTTTCATTTAATTAAATTAAGGTTGCTTGTTTTATTTTTTTGGTACATGGACCATGCCTCTTTTCACCAACTTAGGTACTTTAGCCATTTCTTGTGCAAGTATCCAAGTAGGAGCATCATGAATTATAGATATAATTTTTGTATCTAGGAATTTTACAAGTATACTTGAAATTGTAGACATTGCATTTCATTTATTTTTCCAAGTTTCCAAAAGAGAGAGTTTGAGAGAAATAGCTTGGGAGAGTAAGTATTTTGAGAGAGAGCAAGGAGAAGGTAGAGAAGAAATTATTGGTTCATGCCATCCTCCTTCACAACCCATTTTGGAAGAAAAATGAAGATAACCATTAAAATAAGGTAATGGTTATTTTAAATGTAGTTTGTTTGTTTTTAATTAAATAAACTAACATGTGAGTATAAACATATTAATATAGTTAATAATGTGTAGTAGTAATATTTATACCATGCTTGAGTTTAATATACTTTATTTGTATTTTGGTATAATTTATTTGCTAAAAACATGTGTTTGGTGGTATTAAATCAAGTCTCAAAATAATGACCAAAAATATTTTTTTATAATATTTAAATTTAATGTTCTAATATTATAGAACATTAAATCATGACAAAAATAAAGTTTGAATCACTCAAAATGGAGTTATACACAAAAAGTTATGATTTGTGGTAGTTTATGTGATGTAAAAATTTTTACAAAAATTTTTAATATTAAATAATGAAAAATTATATTTTCATGTTATAAATTGATATTAAGTGTTTGGTAATTTTTTTGGATTTTTATTGAGAACTTAAAGATTTCTTGAAGGTATAATTTTAATCAAAATAGTCATTGTTCATGATCTGCTGAAAGAGAAAAAAAAGAGGGTGGCCGCGCAATGCGCGCAAGCAATTGTTACTATCGGACACGGAGCCAAAACGGCGTCGTTTTGGCGAATAAAAATTTCATCTGCGCGCAATGCGCGGAAGCCAGCTACGGTGCCTTAAAACGGCACCGTTTTGGGGCCATATTTTTGACGGCGCGCGCAATGCGCGTCAACAGATTTTTTGCATGAAATTACGATACTGCCCCTCCGTTCGATTTTCAGAATAATTACGAAATTGCCATCGGTCCAGTTTTTCAATTTATTTACGGAAATGTCATTCTGGATAATTTAAATTAGTTTAAATGTTTAAAAATTAATTTAAAATTATAACAAAAATATTAATAATACAAAAATTATATTTAGGTATTGAATATTATATTTTCCAAATATAATAAATATTTAGGATTAATATTTAAATGTTGTAAATATTAATCTAGTTAGTTTAATATTATATTTTTCAAATATAATAAGTATTTAGGATTAATATTTAAATGTTATAAATATTAATCTAGTTAGTTTAATATTATATTTTTCAAATATAATAAATATTTAGGATTAATATTTAAATATTTTAAATATTAATCTAGTTAGTTTAATATTATATTTTTCAAATATAATAAATATTTAGGATTAATATTTAAATATTTTAAATATTAATCTAGTTAGTTTAATATTATATCTTCTGAATTTATGATTTAATTAATTATTTATTATTTAGTTAATATTAAATAATAAACAAGGATGATAATTTAATTAATTATTATTTAATTACTATTAAATAATAATTAAAGACAACTAAGATTGAGTATTTAATTATTTATTATTTGATTAACTTTAAATAATAAATAAATTCAGTTAGTTATTATGTATTATTAAATAATAACTAATGATAGTTGAGTATTTACTATATAATTTTATTATTTATTATTTAATTAACTTTAAATAATAAATGAATCTTGTTAATTAGTTATTATTTATTCTTAAATAATAACTAAAGATATTTGATTATTTTTAATATAATATAATTTGATTAATTTTAAATAATAAATAAATCTAGTAAGTTATTATTAAATAATAACTAAAGGTAGTTAATTACTTACTATTTAATTAATATTAAATAGTAATTAAATGAAATAAAGAAAATGTCTTTTAACTCTTTTTTTTAAACAATTATAATAAATTGTTTAATAGTTTAATAAGTGTCCAACAGTTAAGAAAAATATTTTTTAATTTATTAAATTATTAACCTAATTTGATTGAGGGTCTATAAAGTTAATAATATTGTTTTGACTGATGTAAATTATGTGTTAGTACTTATGTGTGGTAGATAAGTTTCTTAATGAGCGTATAGTTGTACAAATACGTTGTACTAATTATCAGACCAATTTTATTAATGTTAGGTCTTTCAAAGCCAGTTAGTTAAAGCTAAACATTTATTATAGCTGAGCAGACAGGCAAGTTTCCTAAACCCTACTCAATTTATATTCGAGCAGGATATATTATTTTATTGTTCGAATTCTTAATTCAAACTCAAGTTATTATGTTTCAAGCATGCTAGTGGTTTAATTCTGTATAATTATTTCACCTCTTTAAATTGTTGATTCGCACATAGTGCTTGTTGCATGTGTTCATCAGGTATGAAAGGCTGATCACCTTCATTACCATAAGGTTCAGTTAAATTTGTTCATGGTCATTATTGACACTCAACATTAATTAATTTAGTCATTCAATTATTGAAATTATGACTCGTACTCTTTCACAATTATTATATTGTTGAAAATTCAAAAACTTATTCTTTCTTTCAATCATGATATATCGTTATCGTATTTAAACTTGCTGAGGAAAGTCGTTGCTCACTCTTGCTATATCATGATAACAAATTTCAGAATAATACGAATGTCCAAGGAGAGACGGAGACAGAAGCAAAAGACAAGATTATAGTGTTATGCATTATAACTAAATTGTTATATGATGTAAGTAATTTTGTAAACCTTTTTATGAATCTAAAGGTATATATGTAAGTTAAGGTTAGAAACCTTGGAAAATGTTGTAGAATAAACAATTTATGTTTATATATTCCGCATTAGTTATAGAACGTGTATGAAGATGATGTATCGTGACGTACCAAGTCTAGGGTTCAAGGTACCCGGATTTGGGGTCGTTACAAGTTGGTATCAAAGCTGATAGGTTATAGTTCTTAGGTAGTAGTACCTTAGGCTATAATCATGGAAATATAATGAAGACAGTGAAAGGATAAACTCAGATAGAGTTTAGAAATGAACATATACAGTTCATAAATGAGGAAATAAATCTATATAGATACATAGATATATGAAAAGATTCAAAGAAGGATCTTCAATGAGTGTAATCCAAATAAATGGAATAAGAATCAGGGAACACTTGATTCAAGAATTTAAAAAGAGAAGGATCGTACAGTAAAATGACCAGAGATGAATGATAAGATGATAGAATTAAACGATCCTAGAATAAAGGAGAAATAGTACAGTGAAATCAATTGTGTTATAAGATCACGATGATCATAGTAAAATCATGGAATGACAAATGGTCTGTTAAATGATTAAGAGGTTGTGTTGATAGCATGGTGCTATAACAATGAAGATACTAAAATAGTAACAAGTGGAATCTTGAAGTGTTGAGTGTGATAAGGTATGAATTGACAAAATTCATATCAAGTTAAGAGAAGTTAGAGGTTTGTAGGTTTTTAATTGAGGACTCATATTAGTGGCTGAGTTGTACAATTCCTTGTATGGGCGGGGAATTTGTGCTTGGTTTTAGAACCGCTTAGCTTTCTATATTGATACAGTGGTTGAGTTGAACAGTCCTTTGTATGGGCAGGGGATTTGTTCTTGGTTTAACGACCGCTTAACTTCCTATATTGATTAGTGGCTGAGTTGACCAATTTCCTGTATGGGCAGGGGATTGTGTTTGGTTTGACAACCACTTAGCTTCCTATAATGATAATCGATTTGAACCCGGTGTCACGCTATTCGATGTATATATGGTGAGAAGGTGATTCTTTTCTCATAATATATTGGGTAGGTAGAGAATATTAACATAAGTACGTGTTTTTAAAACTCATATTGATGGTAAGTTCGTGACTCATAATCGTATGGTGGAACCCCTCAGCGAATGGACTATGTTGGTCTGACTAGGATAAGTTCCTCAACCCATATGATTGTGGTAAGTTCCTGAACCCCTAATATGTGGTAAGTTTGATGAACAGTGAGTATGGGTAGAGTTAAGTAGCAAGATTAAAGCTATACTAGATATAGTTATTAAGTTGAAAAAGAATGTGAAGGAAAAATTTGAGGTGTTTTGAGGTTTTAGGGTATTCCAAATCTTCTAGCTATGCTAGACTTTGAAATTCTTAAAATCGTGCCAAAATCGCACTTTTGTGCTTTTGAAAAGACAAATGTATTTTAGATATCATTAATGCACTTAGTGCAGAGATGATAAGCGATGGAGTCATTAATACAGAGTAACCTAGTGGTTGATGTAGCCTTAAGCCCACTATGGTATGATGTAATATGACAAAGTCATAAAATGATTTTTCAGTATTTTGAAACGTTTAAAGAAGAGTCTATGCTAATTGTTTCGGCTAGACACACTGATTTAAAATTATCAAAATGTATTTATAAAATCATCACACGCCATTAAAGTTATGGTGTAGAGATGAAAAAGACGGAATATTCAACGCACTATTGCAACGGTGCGGTAGTATGAAGTCCTAAAAATGAATTTCGGTTATTTTAACTAATCTGAAATAATTTTTAGTTCGTAATATACGAACAGTCTAATGATGTGAGTCTATGTCATTTATTTTGACTGGACACTTTTGGTCAGAAATGACTCAAGTTTTATTTTCCAATCCAACTTATGCTGGAGCGGAATTTCGTAGTAAGTCTGAGGTGAACAACCCTATAATGGGGAATTTATGTCAGAGCCGTGAATAAAGAACCCGCAAGGGGCGCCCAAGAGAGGTGACATGCTGATATAACAAAATAAGGGCTGGTAAATCCATAGAGTTCAACCCTGAGTGAAGTCGTTGTGCACAACGCAGAAGTACGATAGGCTGATCACCTAGCGTACACCTATGGAATGTTCTCAGTCTTTGTGATTGATAAACACTCTGTTTATAAGTATTTACAGGGATAAATACTATTTATTCGGAATTCAGTTAATTTCATGTTCACAGTCTTGATGACCCCTCAGCATATTATGAAAGTTTTAATGAATATTTTGATTTTCAATTTATTCTTCTATAAGATATTGATTTTCAATTTATTCTTCTGCAAGATATTCCATTGTTCTGGAATTATGAGTTTAGAAGTATGAACTTCCTAGAAAAGGGTGGTCATAGAATTTGATGAGTAAAGAGTTATATTCAGAGATGAAAATTGGTAGAAATGTGTATGAGATAATTTCGGGGACGAAATTTTTAGAAGAAGGGGTGAATGTAATATCCCGGATATTTAAATGAATTAGAAATAAAATATTTAATATTTAATAAAGGTTGGAGTTTGATAACCTAGTAGTGATAGATAAATAGAGGTCCAAATTAAATTTAACGGACTAACTTAGATATAGTGATATCAAAATTTTGATAAGTTAGCAAGTAAAGTGATAATTCAATAAACTTGACTAACAGCAAGTCTAATTAAATTATGAGAATTAATTAGTGGAGTTATGTAATTATGCGACGTGGTTGCGTGTAAATTAAATATGTATTTATATGAATATATATATGCGTGCATATTTAGTAACATAATTTAATGGTTAATTAAATTGTGCTAAATAGATAGATTAATATTAAAGTAATCCGAATTGAATTAAAAGGTTTATTGTGGAATTAATTTATTCATTAATCAACAATTATGCAAATTGTTGATAAATTATTTGTGAGGAATAATTATGTAAATTATATAATTATAAATTATATAAAGTAGTTGAATTAATTAAGGGAGATTAGTAATTGTATATATGTACAATATTTAATTTCATATATATGTACATATATATAAAGGGATTAAATTAAGTAAGTAATTTTAAATAGTAATTGAATATATTAAATGAATATATTCTATTATTAAATAAATCATTGTAAATGATTTATGAGAGTGAGAAATTTAATTATACAATTATTTGTGTAATATTAATTAAATAATTAAATAAATTATTTAAATAAGAAATTGAGTAAATATATTATTATTTCAATGTATTTTCGGGTATATGGAATTATTTCCATAATTGATGAGAAATGAATTATTTAATGTAAATGTATTAAATAATTTAATTTATGGCCTAAATAATATATATTAAATTATATATGGTATTTATTTAAATTTCATAATTTATTGTGAAATTGTTTTTGAGGTAAGGTAATGTGTATAAATAATATATATAGATTATATATATTAGCGAACACACTCTAAAGTTTTAATATCAAAATAATTGACAAGTTGTCATTAATTAAATATTCAATTAAATTGAATATAATGAGTGAATTAAATTTTATAAATTAATTAATATGATAATTAATTAATGTAAATAATGTAAAATATTATTAATAATATTATTAGTCCATTTAGTAATTTAATACTTATGGGTTAGAATATTTAATTATTTATTCAATCTAATTATTTATTTAATCATGGATTGAATAATTAATGTGTAAATTATTAAATTAGCCCAACATGGGTCAATTAGTAGCCCAAATGGAGAATAATAAAATTTGACAATTTAGTAGCCCAAACAATTTAATAGAAGCCCAATTGGTATTTTAAATTAAAGCCCAATGATTGGCCCACTTGAAAAATACTTAATTAAACTATTAATTATTAAAAAGTGAGCTTGTGACACTCATTTTGGGACAAGAATGATGTCCATCAGCCGACCAAGTTGAGGGAGGAGAGAGAAAATGAGTTTTGTTTTATTTTCTTTTATTTTTCATTTAATTAAATTAAGGTTGCTTGTTTTATTTTTTTGGTACATGGACCATGCCTCTTTTCACCAACTTAGGTACTTTAGCCATTTCTTGTGCAAGTATCCAAGTAGGAGCATCATGAATTATAGATATAATTTTTGTATCTAGGAATTTTACAAGTATACTTGAAATTGTAGACATTGCATTTCATTTATTTTTCCAAGTTTCCAAAAGAGAGAGTTTGAGAGAAATAGCTTGGGAGAGTAAGTATTTTGAGAGAGAGCAAGGAGAAGGTAGAGAAGAAATTATTGGTTCATGCCATCCTCCTTCACAACCCATTTTGGAAGAAAAATGAAGATAACCATTAAAATAAGGTAATGGTTATTTTAAATGTAGTTTGTTTGTTTTTAATTAAATAAACTAACATGTGAGTATAAACATATTAATATAGTTAATAATGTGTAGTAGTAATATTTATGCCATGCTTGAGTTTAATATACTTTATTTGTATTTTGGTATAATTTATTTGCTAAAAACATGTGTTTGGTGGTATTAAATCAAGTCTCAAAATAATGACCAAAAATATTTTTTTATAATATTTAAATTTAATGTTCTAATATTATAGAACATTAAATCATGAGAAAAATAAAGTTTGAATCACTCAAAATGGAGTTATACACAAAAAGTTATGATTTGTGGTAGTTTATGTGATGTAAAAATTTTTACAAAAATTTTTAATATTAAATAATGAAAAATTATATTTTCATGTTATAAATTGATATTAAGTGTTTGGTAATTTTTTTGGATTTTTATTGAGAACTTAAAGATTTCTTGAAGGTATAATTTTAATCAAAATAGTCATTGTTCATGATCTGCTGAAAGAGAAAAAAAAGAGGGTGGCCGCGCAATGCGCGCAAGCAATTGTTACTATCGGACACGGAGCCAAAACGGCGTCGTTTTGGCGAATAAAAATTTCATCTGCGCGCAATGCGCGGAAGCCAGCTACGGTGCCTTAAAACGGCACCGTTTTGGGGCCATATTTTTGACGGCGCGCGCAATGCGCGTCAACAGATTTTTTGCATGAAATTACGATACTGCCCCTCCGTTCGATTTTCAGAATAATTACGAAATTGCCATCGGTCCAGTTTTTCAATTTATTTACGGAAATGTCATTCTGGATAATTTAAATTAGTTTAAATGTTTAAAAATTAATTTAAAATTATAAAAAAAATATTAATAATACAAAAATTATATTTAGGTATTGAATATTATATTTTCCAAATATAATAAATATTTAGGATTTATATTTAAATGTTGTAAATATTAATCTAGTTAGTTTAATATTATATTTTTCAAATATAATAAGTATTTAGGATTAATATTTAAATGTTGTAAATATTAATCTAGTTAGTTTAATATTATATTTTTCAAATATAATAAGTATTTAGGATTAATATTTAAATGTTGTAAATATTAATCTAGTTAGTTTAATATTATATTTTTCAAATATAATAAATATTTAGGATTAATATTTAAATGTTTTAAATATTAATCTAGTTAGTTTAATATTATATCTTCTGAATTTATGATTTAATTAATTATTTATCATTTAATTAATATTAAATAATAAACAAGGATGATAATTTAATTAATTATTATTTAATTACTATTAAATAATAATTAAAGACAACTAAGATTGAGTATTTAATTATTTATTATTTGATTAACTTTAAATAATAAATAAATTCAGTTAGTTATTATGTATTATTAAATAATAACTAATGATAGTTGAGTATTTACTATATAATTTTATTATTTATTATTTAATTAACTTTAAATAATAAATGAATCTTGTTAATTAGTTATTATTTATTCTTAAATAATAACTAAAGATATTTGATTATTTTTAATATAATATAATTTGATTAATTTTAAATAATAAATAAATCTAGTAAGTTATTATTAAATAATAACTAAAGGTAGTTAATTACTTACTATTTAATTAATATTAAATAGTAATTAAATGAAATAAAGAAAATGTCTTTTAACTCTTTTGTTTAAACAATTATAATAAATTGTTTAATAGTTTAATAAGTGTCCAACACTTAAGAAAAATATTTTTTAATTTATTAAATTATTAACCTAATTTGATTGAGGGTCTATAAGGTTAATAATATTGTTTTGACTGAAGTAAATTATGTGTTAGTACTTATGTGTGGTAGATAAGTTTCTTAATGAGCGTATAGTTGTATAAATACGCTGTACTAATTATCAGACCAACTTTATTAATGTTAGGTCTTTCAAAGCCAGTTAGTTAAAGCTTAACATTTATTGTAGCTGAGCAGACATACAAGTTTCCTAAACCCTACTCAATTTATATTCGAGCAGGATATATTATTTTATTGTTCGAATTCTTAATTCAAACTCAAGTTATTATGTTTCAAGCATGTTAGTGGTTTAATTCTGTATAATTATTCCACCTCTTTAAATTGTTGATTCGCACATAGTGCTTGTTGCATGTGTTCATCAGGTATGAAAGGCTGATCACCTTTATTACCATAAGGTTCAGTTAAATTTGTTCATGGTCATTATTGACACTCAACATTAATTAATTTAGTCATTCAATTATTGAAATTATGACTCGTACTCTTTCACAATTATTATATTGTTGAAAATTCAAAAACTTATTCTTTCTTTCAATCATGATATATCGTTATCGTATTTAAACTTGCTGAGGAAAGTCGTTGCTCACTCTTGCTATATCATGATAACAAATTTCAGAATAATACGAATGTCCAAGGAGAGACGGAGACAGAAGCAAAAGACAAGATTATAGTGTTATGCATTATAACTAAATTGTTATATGATGTAAGTAATTTTGTAAACCTTTTTATGAATCTAAAGGTATATATGTAAGTTAAGGTTAGAAACCTTGGGAAATGTTGTAGAATAAACAATTTATGTTTATATATTCCGCATTAGTTATAGAACGTGTATGAAGATGATGTATCGTGACGTACCAAGTCTAGGGTTCAAGGTACCCGGATTTGGGGTCGTTACAACACCCCCAAAATCTCTACACCTCCTGTAGCAGATTAGGTGGTCACGCTGACTAATTAACTATAGATATTCCATAATACATAACTTCTATCCATCACAGGTTCACAATATCCCATAACAGATAATAGTTCTCGTCAGAACAATTACTGTGTTTAGATACTCTCACTTGGATGAATAGATTCATGTCTCATGGATATCTCTTCCATATCAATAATCTCTATCTATTTGGAGTTCAGAGTATTAAGGATAAAGTTTGTTCTTGGCAACAAAGGGGCGCATTCCGGTTAAGGTAAATACCATACCGGCGCTCATTATGGGGAACCTCAGTGCTTACGGAACTTCCAATATTAACTATACTCATTCAAATGTATAGTTCGTATAGATACTGTACTAAATCAGGACAACATTCTAAATAATTTAAAAATATAAGTACAACGCAATAGATGTATCAAAAGATGATAATATATTTCATAACTTTGATTTCGGTTACATAGATTTCTAAACAACGTATTGTTATTTCATCAAAGTCTTAGAAGACTTAAATAGTACAAGTAAAAGTAATAAACTTAATCTAATAAGGTCTATTTCCATTGGACTTCATAAACGAATGATCTGGATTATCTTTCAACACTGTAAATGAAATAATATTTGCAAGAATGAGTTATAAATGCTCAGCAAGTTTCAATAAAATGAATAAACTACTCATATTGTGTTTGAATTTGAAAGAATAGTTTAAAAACATCATTTATATATACTGAGGTTTGTCTGTCAAACCACACATATTATGGTTTCTGTAAGTCAAAAAGACTTAGAAACCATAGGTTGATCTGTTCAACCGGACATAATATTCATTCCAAGAGGTCATGTAGACTTAGGAATCATTGGTTAGGTTATTTAACAGGAGATCAACCTGTTTATAACCTAGGAGTATGTATATCATCCTACCAGTGATCTAGACACACTGAGGCCAGTCCATTTGACTGCCTAAACCACGGGTCAGTGTACAACTGCCCGGTAACCACTCCTATATAAAAAGGAAAAGTTTCAGTATATATATTTGGTACCAAACAATATTGGTTTCCATTGATATCTTATCAAGTCAATTTCACGCAAAGAATAGCTCAACACTTTAAGTTATGCTTGAATAATAAGCAATAACTTCTCAATAATAGATAACACGAACAATATAATTTTATGAATTCAAAAACTGAATAATAAGTTTGTACATAAATGTACAAAGAATAAAATACTTGCTTAAAAATAAACAAGATAAAAAAGAACTGTCACAATAAATATTTCACACAATTTAAGAATTTTATAAGTCAAATGAAATTCGACAGTTAAAAATATACTATTGCACGGTGTGCAAAAGACAATAAAATTGTTCAATGAAATGAGTTTGAGATAGTAAACTTGCTCAAGAATGCAAATGCATTATGTGCGAATGTTAAAAATAATTATCGATGTGGAATAATTTACATTAATTAAACCACTTAACATATACTTGAAATATAGCTTGAGTTTGAGTTAGAAAACTTGCCTTGATTCGATAATACAGTTTAAGTTAATTTCTGCGTTTAATCATACGGCCTACAAGGTATGTGAGGTTGAAATAACCATTAGTCCTATTACGATTTCATACTTTAGCGAAGCTTTAATAATTAAAACTTTTAAGTCTTATAAAATGAGTGAATTTCAGCACTATAACTGCTTATAAAATGAGTATTTGAATAAATACTTTAAGAAAATTTCAGCATTATAACTGCTTATAAAATAAGTATTTGAATGAATACTTTAACAAAATTTCAGCATTATAACTACTTATAAAATGAGTATTTGAATGAATACTTTAAGAAAATTTCAGCATTATAACTGCTTATAAAATGAGTATTTGAATGAATACTTTAAGAAAATTGGACAGAATAACGGCTTGTAAAATGAACGTTTACTACTTTATACTTGAAATAAATTGGGCATTATAACTGCTTGTATATTTGATTATAACATTTTATAACTATTGCCCAAGAACACATGAAGAACACGGAGAACGACAATCGTACATGGTTACGACTTGCGTTCATTGAGCTTTAGTTATAAACTATGAAATGAAAAAATGCTCAAGAACAGGTGAAGAACACGGAGAACGACAATCGTACCTGGCTACGACTCGTGTTCTTGAGCTTTATATAAACTTAAGATAAAAGAAAATTGAACATAACAATGATTAGGGATTTTACCTCTTGTAGTTGTAAGCTTTAACTATTTCTTTGCAACTTGAGATTACTTAAATTATAACTATTTAAAATATATACAGAGAGTAATTTTGCTCTTGAAATACTTCTTGAATGGTAGGAAATAATGAAGAATTAAGCTTGTTATTTATAGGAAAACCAGGGTGAGGGTAAAATGGTAAAAATGACAAGCAAACTTTGGCTCCAAGTTTGGCTTGGCTTCGACTTTGGCTTCAACTTTGGCTCTAAGTTTGGCTCCAAGTTTGGCTTGGCTTAGCCGTAATCGTTGACTTTTACTATTCATCAGTTGACTTTTTCGTATTTGTACCGTATAATTTTTGTATTATACATTACAGTATACGTATTATTCATCGTATTCTTTCCATATTCGTCTCGTATTCGTCCCGTATTCGCAAATAATAATTTCTAGAAATTATTTTCAGTAAAAAAAATTTTGGTCAAATTGTATTTATTGTCCGTAAAAACGCTATTCAGGAATGTGAAATTTCAAAAAAAAAATGGACGATTTTCGCGTGAATAATGTTTTTCGGCGTTTTTCTTTGAATTTTTTTTTATTGGTTCCCTGACATCTATACCTCATATTAACGATATTCTGTGAAATAAAAAAGTTAAAAAAACGCAGAGCGTTTTTCTCGAGAATAGTGATTACCGCTCATTTTTCGAGAAAATTTTTTATTCATTATTGCGCGTCTTTACATCGTAGGAATGACATACCTTGAAACGGAATGTCAAAAAAAAAGTACACGTTTCTCTAAGAAGCCTAGGTTATATCCTTAGGGTTTGGCACTTAGGGATTGTAATTGAGGGTTAGGGTTTACTAATTAGGTTTAGGTTTTTCAAATTAAGTTTTAATAATTTAATTTTATAATGTTTTATTTCATTTGTTAATATATAACAACACATAATATTAATTACATAATATAATTACATAATATCAAGTACAAACATGTTTACTTGTATTATTTTTATAAAAAAGAAGTTCTTAAAAATTCTTTAAAATTTTGGATCGTTACATTCACTCCCCCTTATAAGAATTTCGTCCTCGAAATTAGAAGGTAATCTACAAAAATAAAAGCGAGTTATCTTTTTGCATTTTATCCTCGAGCTCCTACATTATTTTTTCGACGTTATGATTTCTTCATATAACCCTTAACTGATTATATCACTTTATTTCGCAACTTGTTCTTTCTAATCAATGATCCAAACAGGAATTTTCCACATATGACAAATCTTTCTTGATCTACCTAGACTCGTAGTACAGACACATGAAACATATTATGAATGTGACATATCTCAGGAGACAGGGCTACCTCATAGGCTACCTCACCTATTCTCCTCGATATCTGTAATGGTCCAATAATTTTGGACTCAATTTTTCCTGTATAGCCAAAATGTATCTTGCCCTTTGAAGGGAACAATGTTAAGAATACATGAGTCCCGAAGTTGAAGTTTCTTGGTTGTTTCTGTTGGTCCTGAGATGCTTACAATCTCTTGCATACGATTCGTATAACTACCATGTTCTATTGAACTATCTCAGATTCTAACATTTGTCATTTTCCCTAACTTCATTCCTACAAAGGTGTTCTATATTTACTTACATATTATGTTATTTCTCCTTTTATGTTTGACCAACAAAAATGTTAACTTAAGTCTTTACCTCTTTTATTACTACCTGGGTGAACAATGAACTTAGAGTTATGAGCTTCTTTTAAGATTTCATCTTTTAGTGCTTGTACTGAGAAAACCCAGATTTTTATCCTTGTAGTTCAATACCCCATCTTTGTTTCTTATATTCTTGGTATAAATGATTTCGGTTTTTACCTTTTTGACGCTCTTTGTTTGTCTCCTGTATTTCTTTGACTCTGTATGACAAAGTCGAAACATTCTTTATAACTAAAAATTTCTGGGTAGGGTTAGTTGGAACTCTTGCTTAAATCTAAAATTTGTAAAAATCTTTTATCAGTATCTCGTTGTTTTGTTATTACCTTTAATTTCTTCTGATTTAATGTGTTTATAATGACACCAAATTGTGACTTTCCATTTGCTATGGATAGCATCTCACACTATACTTGTTATTGTCTTTATACAACTTTCCCTATGGAGAGTTTAGATTTTCTAAGATGACATAGCATTTCATAGTCAAAATCCTTTGTCAACTTTAACCACCTTCTACTACTGTTGGCTTAATTTATTATTAGAGTTTTGATTTCCCTTTTACATTTTGATTTCTAGTTTTTAGACAAAATTTAACTATGTGCTCTACTGACCCGTAATTAAAACATTTGTCATTTTTTTATTTATTTTATTTTTATTATGGTTTTAATTATGAGGACACTGATTGGGGTAATGCCTATGTTGTCTATATGTAAGAAAAGTGGTTTTTATACGATATACTTCTTTTGTATTCCTTTTTACATACGCCACAGAGATTAAATCTCTTTTTGTTGTTGTTGGTATTATTTATTACTTTCCTTATTATAGTTATAATTATTTCCCCCTATATTAGGGTTATTCAAAGAAATGGCATCCCGCTTCCTTTTGTTGTTTTTATACTTTCCTTTTGAACTTCCTTTTCCCTTACTGTTACCTCTCTCCTTTTTGTAGAATTTTATTTACGCATTGTTCTCACTCGTAGTTATTTTATATGTGTTGGTCTCAACAGGTGGTGGATTTTTTTGTTTATTCTGTAATATTCTCAATATAATAACAATAACTGTTGTGTGGTGTTTGCCTCTGTTGGTTTCATATTGATTTACGTTTGTGATCCCCTTTGTGGTGCCATTTATCTAATGTCAACGATTAAACTAGTATACATACAAGTACATACATACAATTAAGTAACCACTCGATTTAATAAACATATCTTGTATAACATATAGTATAAGTTACATATTCGATTAGTGATATACCATCACTAGCTACAAAACGATTTCCCTCTTTAAAACTTTCTACTACACACTACTAGAAGGTAACTCTAGTCCTATATTATACTTAATGATGACGAGCCTCATCATAAGAATCCTGGATCATGTGGCATACCATTGATCGATCTATAAGGTAATCTATCATACCTTCCTCCGTTGGATATCTAATCACCCAACGTTTTAGTTTGTCAAATGAATTACGATATCCTCGAACAACTTGATCTAACTGAGACTGAAGAATTTGTTTCTCCCTTCTTGCATTTAGTAGTAATATTCTCAGTCGATTAGCAACACCCCTCTCTACCTATAACAACTCTTCAGCTGCATCAGCTCATGTCTACCGCTTGAATTTCTTCTATAGCTAGGTCTGTGATTGCTTGAACTACATCATATTCAGCTTTACTTACTACTGGCTCTTCCTACTTGTATTCTATCTCTTGTGGATCTATTACCTCCGGTAAGTCTTCCCAATCTGAGTCAGTCATTCTATATAAAAAATTTACTTGTTTAGTATTATGATAAAGCAGTTTTACACACACAAAAAAAGAAGATAAAAAGCATTTTAGGTTATTTTATGTATATTTAAATGTTTTACGGACTCAAAGACTATATCCTAAGGTACCTCTACCTTAGAGCTACAGTCTACAACTCTGATACCAAATTATGACACCTCCAAAATCTCTACACCTCTTGTAGCAGATTAGGTGCTCACGCTGACTAATTAACTATAGATATTCCATAATATATAACTTCTATCCATCCCAGGTTCACAGTATCCCATAACAGATAGTAATTCTCATCAGAACAATTACTGTGTTTGGATACCCTCACTTGGATGAATAGATTCATGTCTCATGAATATCTCTTTCATATCAATAATCTCTATCTATCTGGAGTTCAGAGTATTAAGGATAAAGTTTGCTCTTAGCAACAGAGGGGTGCATTCCGGTTAAGGTAAATACCGTACCGACGCTCATTATGGGGAACCTAAATTCTTACGGAACTCCCAATATTAAATACCCTCATTCAAATGTATAGTTCGTATAAATACTGTACTAAATCAGGACAACATTCTAAATAATCTAAAAATATAAGTACAACGTAATAGATGTATCAAAAGATGATAATATATTTCATAACTTTGATTTCGGTTACATAGATTTCCAAACAACGTATTGTTATTACATCAAAGTCTTCGAAGACTTAAGTAAAAGTAATAAACTTAATCTAATAAGGTCTATTTCCATCGGACTTCATAAACGAATGATCTGGATTATCTTTCAACACTGCAAATAAAATAATTTTTGCAAGGATGAGCTACAAATGCTCAGCAAGTTTCAATAAAAATGAATAAATTACTCATACTGTGTTTGAATTCGAAAGAACCTTTAGTTAAAAAAAATCATTTATATATACTGAGGTTTGTCTGTCAAACCACACATATTATGGTTTCTGTCAGTCAAAAAGACTTAGAAACCATAGGTTGATCTGTTCAACCGGACATAATATTCATTCCAAGAGGTCATGTAGACTTAGGAATCATTGGTTCGGTTATTTAACAGGAGATCAACCTGTTTATAACCTTGGAGTATGCATATCATCCTACTAGTGTTCTAGACACACTGAGGTCAGTCTATTTGACTGCCTAGACCACGGGTCAGTGTACAACTGCCCAGTAACCACTCTTATATAAAGAGGAAAATTTTTAGTATATATATTTGGTACCAAACAATATTGGTTTCCATTGATATCTTATCAAGTCAATTTCACGCAAAGAATAGCTCAACACTTTAAGTTATGCTTGAACAATAAGCAATAACTTCTCAATAATAAATAACACGAACAATATAATTTAATGAATTCAAAAACTGAATAATAAGTTTGTACATAAATGTACAAAGAATAGAATACTTGCTTAAAAATAAACAAGATCAAAAAGAACTATCACAATAATTATTTCACACAATTTAAGAATTTCATAAGTCAAATGAAATTCGACAATTAAAAATATACTATTGCACGGTGTGCAAAAGACAATAAAATTGTTCAATGAAATGAGTTTGAGATAGTAAACTTGCTCAAGAATGCAAATGTATTATGTGCGAATGTCAAAAATAATTATCGATGTGGAATAATTTACAATAATTAAACCACTTAACATATACTTGAAATATAGCTTGAGTTTGAGTTAGAAAACTTGCCTTGATTCGATAATACAGTTTAAGTTAATTTATGCGTTTAATCATACAGCCTACAAGGTATGTGAGGTTGAAATAACCATTAGTCCTATTAAGATTTCATACTCTAGCAAAGCTTTAATAATTAAAACTTTTAAGTCTTATAAAATGAGTATTTGAATGAATACTTTAAGAAAATTTCAACACTATAACTGTTTATAAAATGAGTACTTGAATAAATACTTTAAGAAAATTTTAGCATTATAACTACTTATAAAATGAGTATTTGAATGAATACTTTAAGAAAATTTCAGCATTATAACTTCTTATAAAATGAGTATTTGAATGAATACTTTAAGAAAATTGGACAGAATAACGGCTTGTAAAATGAACGTTTACTACTTTATACTTGAAATAAATTGGGCATTATAACTGCTTGTATATTTAATTATAACATTTTATAACTATTGCCCAAGAACACATGAAGAACACGGAGAACGACAATCGTACATGGTTACGACTTGCATTCATTGAGCTTTAGTTATAAACTATGAAATGAAGAAATGCTCAAGAACAGATGAAGAACACGGAGAACGACAATCGTATATGGCTATGACTCGTGTTCTTGAGCTTTATATAAACTTAAGATAAAAGAAAATTGAAATAACAATGATTAGGGATTTTACCTCTTGTAGTTGCAAGCTTTAACTATTTCTTTGCAACTTGAGATTACTTGAGTTATAACCATTTAAAATATATACAGAGAGTAATTTTGCTCTTGAAATACTTCTTGAATGGTAGGAAATAATGAAGAACTAAGCTTGTTATTTATAGAAAAACTAGGGTGAGGGTAAAATGGTAAAAATGACAAGCAAACTTTGGCTCCAAGTTTAGCTTCGACTTTGGCTTCAAGTTTGGCTTGGTTTGGCTTGGGTTTGGCTCTAAGTTTGGCTTGGCTTGGCTTAGCCGTAATCGTTGACTTTTACTATTCATCAGTTGACTTTTTCGTATTTGTACTGTATAATTTTCGTATTATACATTACAGTATACATGTATTATTCATCGTATTCTTTCCATATTCGTCTCGTATTCATCCCGTATTCGCAAATAATAATTTCTAGAAATTATTTTCGGTAAAAAAAAATTTGGTCAAAATGTATTTATTGTCCATAAAAACGCTATTCAGGAATGTAAAATTTAAAAAATAAATGGACGGTTTTTGCGTGAATAGTGTTTTTTGACATTTTTCTTTGAATTTTTTTTTATTGGCTCCCTGACATCTATACCTCATATTAACGATATTCTGTGAAATAAAAAAATTAAAAAAACGCATAGCATTTTTTTCGTGAATAGTGATTACTGCTCATTTTTCGAGAAAATTTTTTATTCATTATTACGCGTTTTTACATCGTAGGAATGACATATCTTGAAACGGAATGTCAAAGAAAAAGTACAGGTTTCTCTAAGAAACTTAGATTATATCCTTAGGGTTTGGCACTTAGGGATTGTAATTGAGGGTTAGGGTTTACTAATTAGGTTTAGGTTTTTCAAATTAAGTTTGAATAATTTAATTTTATAATATTTTATTTCATTTGTTAATATATAACAACACATAATATTAATTACATATTGTAATTACATAATATCAAGTACAAACATGTTTACTTGTATTATTTTTTTAAAAAAAAAGTTCTTAAATTTTTTTTAAAAATGTGGATCGTTACAAACCGGTTGTAGAATAAATCAATTAGCAAAATTCTAATCTTATTTAGATAAATTAATTAAAATATTTAATTTATTTAAATAAATAATATTTATTCCATAATAAGGCTAAGCCCCCTTAGCGATCAACGACTTTCTAGATAATATAGATTTTAATATTTAATCATTAAAGAACCTTTCAGCGAATAGTTACCGTACAATTCAATCCTTCTACCATAAAATGTCTCAATCAAATATAAGACATTGATTTACTGTCAAGTTTTATTTTATTTGATCATATGCATTTTGATTCTCAAATGCACAACTCCACTTAATGTAAATCATAAACTCCTTTCTAATTTTACATTCTGTCTTAGCCAAGAACTACTGAGTTGTCATTTATCGAATTGCATTAGACATACTCTCATTTTACTAGAAGTGGTAGATTATTTTTTTATCATTCACCTATCTCTATGTATGATTTATTATACTCATACATACCATTTGATATAGCCTAAAGGTCTTAAGAGATATGTCAAAGCATAACTCATCATACACAAGATACTATGATGATTTCAAGTCCAATGATCACTTGTACTACTATCACATTAAGAATTCCTATTTACAGACGAGTAAAACTCTATTAGGTATTTCTTTAGTGAGTCACGTTAGTGAACTTATTCTCTAATAAACACTTACATACTTGTTTTAACGTCTATACACAAATGATTATGAGATCAATTATTCTCTTCATATGAGCAAACATGGTATGTACTAATCTATCCGAATTCACTAATCCCCATTTTAGTGATCCCACAATTATGAACAATTTTAGTTTTTATCTATCTTGAGTTTAGATCTCATTAGTATAATCATCATCATGATTCTAAAAACATTACTAAAAAACTATGAGTTTATCACAATTAATACAACAAAATATAGATAACAAAATGCCTTTACATAAATGAATAAGATTACAAAATATATGTTATATCACATCAAATGTGATTGACTTGTGTGCATAACACTTTCATAATCAACATTATGATTCTAAAAGCATTGCTCTAAAACTATGAGTTCATTCATTTAATCAATTCAACCAATTAATCATGAATAAATAAATGCTTTTAAATAAAACTTTTAATAATAAACGAATACGATTATAAAGTATATACTTATCACATCAAATATAATTGGCTTGAGAACATACTATTTTCAACCTTCCCTTCGGTCTGACATCCTTGGAATCCCGAAGACTAGTATCTTTGATCTAAATTCCTTGGAATCGAGAAGGAACTTTTTTTTCGATCTGATGCCTTTGGACTCCCGAAAGCATACCATATGCGGTCGTTGCAGTCCTTTAACTCCTAGAGCCTTCTATCTACTCCTCCAACCCATTTTATATGTTAGAAGAGTGGTGGGGCAATGTTGGACTGTGTATTTTACTAACACAAATGAGTTGTCCATGTTGGGTTCGGCCCTACAATCCATTAGGCCTAGCGTGTGCACAAAAGGACCCCTAGGTCCAATAGGCTTAGGTTACAATCCTTATCACCTTAGGATAGCTAACTAATTACCATATCCAATACTAATTGGTATGTGAGTTACATATCTAGCAGTGATTGGAAAGGTAATTACATTCTCCAATAGAGTTTCTACTATACGATTCCTATTAGGAATTGGAGTCCTATTGAACAATATGAGTACTATAAATACATTGTTAACAACAGATGTATGACACACAATATTCTACCCTACAAATACTTTTATGCCTCAATTGTTAACACATTTTGAAACATGTACTTACTCTCACACTAGAGGTATCCCCCGGTGGCCTAAGCCGTCAAGCATTCTTAGGTGATTTTTCTCTGTGCAGGTTCACGTCCAAACCGGTGGTTGAACGTACGGACAAATTCGAGCGTTAACATATACCAGCACTTATACCGGGTCTTAAGTATATGAATGATATAGGTTAGCACTTGTACCTAGGGGTGTTCAAATTTTTCGATAAATTTGGTTTTATGGGTAAATCGGACCGGTCCGAACCGGCTGGTTCGAGACACAAAAGACTAGTACAGTACCATTTCGGTATACCCATTTTTTTGATATCGATAACAGTTTGGGGTTTTATGGATTCAATTTATACTGAATCGTACCGATTGTGCTAGTAATTTTTTACTTTTATTTTTTTTCATTCTTTCTTTACTTGGTTCAAAATTTACTCAGTTTTTAGTCCAAGGAAGTGAAATATTCTTTACCAGTAGAAGATGATACTATTAGTCCAAGGAAGTGAAATATTCATATTCAGCTAAAAGCAAGGCCCACAATGAAATTTGAGAAGCAGTTGTATCCCATTATGGCAACTCGCAATAATTTTAAACTTATACCCATAAGCAAAAGGTTCTATTTATATTTCAGTCCATTTTACTAACGAATGAGAATAAGAATTTCATACATGGGAAATATTCATGTAACCCCATATCATATATCTTCATGTTTTTGCAGCATTATTATTTTCTTCGCGACACCATTTTGGTGGTTTCGAATAAGTTGGGCATAACAATTTTTTTTTCTAATATTGGGTATAAAATAGATAAAAATCGGTACTAAACCGGTTTATCGGTTCGGGATATTAGTCCAACCTATATCGATTTATGTTCGCATTTTTTGTTACATTTGATAACCGATCTGGTTCGATTATATACCGACCCCAATATAATTTCAACGCAACAACACCAATCTTCATCTTACAAGAACAACGCCTTTGAATTTGTTTTCTATGCATCAGATTTAAAGAAACGTTCCAACATCACAAGGTAATTTATCATTTTCTTTTTTTAATTCATCTTGTATGCATGTTCTCGCGGTCGAAGTGTTCCACCATCACAACAACACCTTCTTCTTTAGAATTCAATTTCATAATCCTAAGTAATTTTTCTCCAAAATTCTTTTAGAGAAATTTGGGGTTCAAGTTTCAAAATTCAAGGTTCTTCACAATTTTTTGAGTGAAAAATTGAACAAATGATGGTGGTGGTGTGTCAATTTAGCCGTAAATATTGAGATTCGAAATTTGAATCATAACAAATGGGTGGATAAAAATGGGGTTTTGATCTATTTAGCTTTGATATTGTAAGGAGCCGAGTGAATCGTACAATGTTTTTCTTTTGATGATGATATTAGAATCCGGTACATACAACAAATTCTAGCGAGATGTGTTGGTTTGGTTGGTAGAAAGGTGATGGGTAGGTTTTCTTAATTTTTGCTAAACTATCAAAAAATAAAATAGAATATGCTCCCGATTTATTTAAATTTTTATATATATTTTTCCTATCGAGTTAACGGTTCTTATCCCCGTTGAAGAGAGAGAAAATGGAAGGAAAAAGAGAGGGAGGTTTTATATTGGAACATTTAGAACGATAAGGAAGTATATGTTTGTCCACTACTAAGTTTGATTAAACCTGTTCTCAGAAAAAAATAGTTGGTTAAACCAAAATCCAAACAAACCTTAAAACAAAAAATAAAAAGAGGCCGCCAGCAATTAAAAGAAACTATTTTGTGCACTGTTTTTCAGTAATTAAACACATTGATTTCTCTAATGGATAAATTATTTATAAAAACGTAACCTAAAATGTAACTAAAAAATATGGGTTGATATTAATTAGGCAAAATTTATAGAGACAGATAAAATTTAGAGAGTATAAAAATTTGGGAGAGATAGTGATAAAAATTTAGAAAGAGTGTGTTATAAAAATAATAGAGTATAAAAAGTTTAGAAAGACAAATTGCGTTTTTAGACAGAGAGTAAAAAATTTAGAAAGAAAAAAGTGTAAAAAATTGAGTGTAAATTTTTTTTAGAGAGAGAGAATGTATGAAAAAAAATTAGAAAAAGAGGTTAAAAGAATATAAAATATTAATATATTAAGTCATTTATTTTATTGGGTCATAATAAAAATAAACTTAAAATTTGTAACATGGGCCCGACCTATTTTATACTTATAACTATTTGATTTTAACTCATATAATTCAGATTAAAAATAAATTATATGATTTTAGTTTTTAAATAAAATCATAATCAACCCAAATTCACTTTTTGCCACGTCTAATTGTGCTAAAACAAAAGTTTAAAGAAATGGTTTGTAAAAAATGTACAAACTGAAAGAGTGAAGTCTATATTTCAATAAAAAAGATACATAACTTATATATTCAGAGGATATCTCAACTGAAATCCAACACCCATAACTTTTTTGAAAAATTCTAAGTTTATTCACTTTTTTTTTATCTTTTTTGTTGTTGTTAATTTTTAACTTATACATACTCATACACGCTTACAATAAGAATCGAAACCCGGTCTCTTGAATACCAAGAGGAGCGAGTGATCATTAGGCTATTATCATGCAATCTTACCAGTATATAAGATAAATAAATGTGATTTATTTATTTGAATTAAAAATAAAATGAGGTAATTGGTTAAGAAAAGCAGACAAATGTAAAAGTAATTTAAATTTCATTACTCCAAATTCTTAAAACCTTTTTGACTCCAAAACAGAAACAATAAAGTTTTGACCCCAATTTTGACATCATCAAACTCCACAGATCTTAGAAGCTAAGCATCGAGATTTCAATTCATTACACTGCAGAGAGAAAGAAAGAAAGAGCGTAAATAGAGAAAGGCAGACAGAGATGGACGGACCACCGCAGAACGATTGGTGTTCGATATGCCATAGTAGCTTTCAAATTCCTTGCCAAGCCAACTGCTCTCATTGGTTTTGCGGTGAGTTATTCACTTATTAGGGCACTTGCTTTACTTGTGTTCATGTTTAAAATTCATTGCCTGTTTATGATATAGTAGTTAGGTCCGAAAATTTTCAAATGATGCAACCGCAATTAAGTTGGCAACTAAAAGTAGTATTACGGAAAAGATTTGTGTTGCTTGATGTGACTTTGTTGCGATTAGACATATCAATCAATTACCCAATCATCTGTATAAATTTACAGATTATGCCATTGTGTCTGTTTGCGGCAAGAATTAACATGTTGCAATATATAGTACTCATAGTATTATGTTGAAGGAATGCTATATGTATATCAACAATGTAATCTATCTTTAAATTGATTGTAAGCACATTAATTTAGTAATAAGTGTGTAATATGTGGTGAGATATGTTGATGATTGGAAACTGAAGGGCTTATCTTTGTTGCTGTTGGTTAAATTAAGTTGAATGTTTTTGGGTTTATTCTTCCTCGACATGAAAAGATAAAGGCAGCGTCTGGATATCTCTTAAAATGGGATCATTGTAAAATTAGGTGAAGTATTAAGCAGCTAGTTTTCAGGGGTAATTAAGATAAGAATATGCTTTAAGTACAAGAAAGTAAACATGTCATATAATATTGGAAGTAATGACCTTAAATTGGTACAAGTTAATGCCCTACTATAGTGCGAGAATGTATGATAAATCAAATGCACAAGGAAAGATGCAAATGTAACTATGATGCTGGAAATATGAAGAGGCAAATACTGCAGGATTGTAGAAATATAGTGGCCAAGATTGCCTACAAGGGAATGAAGCAATAAGAGCTATGTGGCTATTTGTTAGAGTTGCTCTTTTCCCTGGGAAACTACTAACACTATTATGGTTTATCATGGGTGTGGGACCCTTACAAAATCTAAAACTATACTGGAGTTTGTATCTTATGCATAAATATCTTACGTTGAAGGGATGCAAGTTTTTTGCAGTATTGAGAAACCCACAAAGTTTTCTCCGAATGATTCTGGATTCCAGCTATGCTATTCTTTCTCTTATGGCCAATTTGAGTAGAAAATTCTCTTTATTCCTCCATCCGTCTCAATACTTGGGACATTTGTATTCAGATTCCAACCATCCAATGTGCCCGTATTACCTTGCTCTATCCTACCGTGTGGCTCCTAGCCAAACCTATACCCACATGCCTCATCTTTCCCTCCTTCCAATCTGACCTTGTTCTGGATCAATTTGCTACCATATGACAATTCCTTCTATACTCCAATAAAGAAAGAAACCTAGTTAAACAGGTTTCTGGTCCTACTAACCAAACGAGTATTCCCATTAAACTATCCCCAACTATTGACTTACTCCAGTGGGTTGCCAATGATCCAAAAACATTTCCCCCCAATTCCATTGATGCGGGAACGGGATGGGGACATGGAGTATATTAATTATTTGACATTATTATTTATTGGTAAATTGATTGTAACTACGTTCTTTTAGTTAGTTAATATTATTATATCTTTTTAATTATTGTAGGTAGTTATTAGGAGTTCGTTTCTATATCAAATTAGGTTTTTTTAAGTTATATTGAAATCGCTAATAAAGAAAATATCTATGTTGGAACTAGGGTGTATATGTTCTATATATAAAGTGATTTAATCCCCATCGATGGTATATAGAGTGAAGTATATGGATTGGAGTTTGAGACTTTATGCCATTATGGCCTTCAGGCGTTGTTCTTGTACACTTTTTCCTTTTTCCTTTGTTTTTCCTCGTTTATCCATTTTCTAAACCCTTCTAGACCTTATCCTGCATCTCCCACTGTCCACATTTTAAGATCTCTTCCGTCCCAATCTCGATGGGAATTCAAAGAGGAAATAACACCCATTCAACTTAGAAAGCTCAACTCCCCAAGGCACCTCATCTCCTATTAGCTCACGAATGGAACTATGCCATTGTTTGAACTAGAGTGTCAAAGTCTCCCACCTTCCACGCAAGACATTGTTTGAACCATTCTACCCTCCTTCCCCAAGAATGCTCTTCGATTTCAAATTATACATCTGCCCACCTGTTTGGCCAGATAATCTTCGATGTTAAGTCTTGCCATGGAAGAATTTCCACCACCTCTTTGTACAACTAGTTCTGAATAGATATCTTAGATTTTGTTCTTTTGCAAAAAAAAATTCAGTATGTGAGCCACTTTGCTCCATCCACTACCTCCCTTCTCTTCTGGTAACCACCGTTCTGTGTCATCCCAAAGATGTAATTCCCTCCACCTCAAAGCTTCCTTTACCACAACGCTTCCTCTATCACAAAACTTCCTCTATCACAAAGCTTAAGCTCCCTTTGCTGTTCACATAGAGCTTCCGACTTTCCCTTCTTTTTATAACCCTTGTTCTAGAAGCCCTTGCCAACTCCAAGCACTCACAAACTCGTTTTAGTTCATCTTTCACCAAGCTAATCTTGCTAATGTAACCTCTACTCTGCTCAATGCGAAGGAAGAGAGGTTTGCCTTCCTCTGCTTCACCAAATGACATTAAAGGATTTTCAACCTAACTGCACAAGCAACTTTTTCTCTCTACCTGACATGCTTCCTTCCTTGACTTATCACCTATGAAGTATCAATACGGTTATGACATGAACGCAATACACGATACTGCATTTTCAAAAAAAGTAGGATAAGATACGTTGGGAATATGTTGAAATATTATATATATGAATATTTTGACAATTAATTTATTTATTGACATAAATATACATATAATAAATAAATTACAATACATGATGATAAGCAAGTAGTTAATTTCTCAGTTTAAGCTCACTTAAAGTATTAGCACCTATTATAACATAACCAAAAGGTAGGATGATGAGTCTTGTAGCTTTCGTTGAGAGTTTCGATTTGATATATTATGGGTTTGTTGGATCAAAAGTTATGATCAAAACAAGATTAGCCCCTCCCTCTTGGCTTTGGGATTTTGGGTTTTCTTCCTTTCCTACCTTTGCACACTCGTGTCAAACACGAATATGTCTACCTATGAGAAGTATCCGTGTTTCATAGGTCTTCACTAATTAGTGTCTCAACAAATGGGATCCGTCAGTCCCTTTCTTATTAACTTATGTGGTTGATATATGTTGTATGATTTCTCGATATGAGGTAGTTTAGTTGAGAAGTACAGGGTTAGTAAGGACGAAGTTATTGTGTATCAGTACTAGTTTACTTATGTCACTATTGGTTCTGCTGGTAACGGTCTTAATTGTTTTAAGAATCTCTGGACTTTCATTTTAAATTCCTTACAACATTTCTTTGCTTGCATTGTTCTTGCCACTTTTTCCTACTGTAGAGAGCTGTTTGCAAAAGTAGACAGAGTCATTGGGTGTGTTCACATGCCATTCTTTCTTTTCCTCTTTCCTGTCTTCTCAGGGCGTTGACCTTCCCACTTGGATTTCTATGTTTCCCTACAAGTCTGCGGTTCTCAGCAGGCTGTAATGACACCTTTGATTTTTGTGGTCATCTGTTAACAATCTAGAGAGTCTCAACATTTATTCGTGCACCTTTTTTGTTACATGGGAATTTGTGGATTGGGTTGTTTTGAGGTTATTTTGGAAGATTGGGTTTGTCAGGGCAATGTTTTGGTAGTTTGAAAGGAGATTAAAAATCTTTGGCGGATTCTGTTGTCAAAAAGGATATTTGAGGAGTGAGGACCACTCTGTTCACTTCATTTCGTGCACAACTGATGGGCATTCCTCTCTTCGCTATGAGCCCCACGTATAGGAGCTCCTAGACGCATCACTGTTTAAGATGCAGAGGTTTGGAAAGCTAGTCTGATACTCTGATTTTAATTTTTTTTCTTCGTTCTTTTCTTTATATGGTGGAGTTGGATTTCTTGACTTCCTTGGTCATATATCTTCTCTTCCTCTGTCTGTAAAGTTTCTTTTTCTACCTTCTAGAAAATATTGGGATAAAAAGTTTCTCATAAACGTTTCAAGTGAAATTAAATTTATTCTGGATGAAGTCTTTCTCCTCTTCAACTGTTCTTCTTATTTGATACGGAGGTACTAACTGCATATGGTGCTTTTTACTTATTCAGGTAATTGCATTTTACAAGTCTGGAATCATGGATCTGCATTTCAGCCTTGCAGCTGTCCTCTATGTCGTCGCCAAATTACTTTGTTGGTTCCAAGTGAGGCTTCATTGCAGCAGCATCATGATACTGAAGTTTCTGAAATCCTAGGAAAGGTGGAGACATACAACCGTTTGTTTGGTCAACACTCAAATGGTCTAATTCAGGTATATATTTCATGTATTTATTACAATTTCTTGGGCTAGATTCTAGAAATTATAATATGTATTCATATCGTCTTTAAATCATAAAAATTTCCTGATTAATCCTCCAATCTTGTCTTGTTCTAGTAAACAGCTTTTTCCGTCCAGAATAAATGGTGTATTGAATGACAAAACCAATTGATGTGAGATTGCCAAGGACTCTACCTTTTGTGTTCCTATTGTCTCTAGTTCCTATTTTGATATAAAAAATAACATTTAAAAAAGTTTATTTGATATATAAATATTTGTGTATGGATATTACATGGATATAAATGGGGACATGTATTGTAGAAATAGTGAGATGCATTTTAAGATATTGTCCGATTGGGCTCCATTAAGCAAGGACGCGTACCTTAAGAAGCACCGATACCTAAGAAGCAAGGATTCAGGTTTACCATACGGGGATTTCGCAGTTTGGCAAATCTCAAAAATGCGAATTCAAGGATTCGACACATATTTACTTGTTAAATAGATTTTCGTGTACATATAATAATATACTCAATTACTCGTACATACATTAAAATTTTACTAGTAATAACTATTAAATCATGATAAAATATAAAAAAGATTCCAAAAACACATAAATTTATATCCTAATACTCGACGTTCTAAAAGGCGCTAGGTAGAAGGCGAGCAGTCGGGAGGGGCCTTGGGGGCCTAGGCGGGATTTTTTATTTTAAACCAATTTTAATATTTTATCTTACATTTATCCAAACAAAACAATAATATAAAGCAAAACAATCTATAATAAAGATAATAATGACAATTGCTTAAAGTTCAAATATATATTCATATTGTCAATGTCAAAGTTTAAACATAAACATGCAATTGTTCAAACATAAACAAATAATAAAAATTACAAACTAATAATCATAATCATCATCTCTAGATCCCTCAATATCTCTAACTCTTCTCTATATCCCTCTAAGATAATGTCCCCATCCGACTCTCATACGTTTCATCTCCCTCTTCCTCCATGTTATCATCAGACAAAAAATATTCTTTATAAAGTTCTCTTACTATAACATTTCTACTACTTTTCTTAGATTCTAGCACGCTATCTGTTCCAGATACTTCACCAACCACCTCCCAAGTAAGGCCCGAATAGCCCTTAATTTCATCATTCACTCCTACAACGTCGTTTTGTAGCTTAACTATTAAAAAAAATAATAATAATTGTAGCTCTAATTTCTCCGCCTAGTCCCGTCTAATTTTCTGGAGGAATTTTTTTTCTTCCCAGCGCCTAGGCGGGGCGCCAGGGGGGCCTAGTGCCTAGGCGGGGCGCCAAGGGAGCCTAATGCCTAAGAGAGAATTAATCGGACCTAGGTAGAAATTTTTAGAACACTTCTAATACTATGGGTAAATGATGCTAAAAGCTAACAAACTTTCACAAACTTTTTGTTTTAACCAATTAACAACAATTTTTTCACTTTAAACTATAAAGTCGAGATTTATTTTTCCTAAAATCGGTAACAGACATTTGTTAACTTAGTTTGACCGTTTGTTTTCTATTAAAATTTTACTGGTAATAACTATTAATTCATGATAAAATATAGAAAAGATTCCAAAAGCAATGATTTATATACTAATACTATGGGTAAATGACGCTGAAAGTTTGTTAACTTTCACAAACTTTCTGTTGTAACCAATTAACAACAAATTTTTCACTTTAAACTATTAAGTCGAGATTTATTTTTCCTAAAATCGATAACAAAGGTTTATTGATTTAGTTTAACCATTTGTTTTCTATCACGTGGCATTTTATCTTATTTTTCTCCCAACAAGAAATGATCTGGAATATCCTTTAGATCATCGTATAATAATGGCGGAGGTAGCAGAAAAGCATCTTTCACTGTTGGCTAACTACATCTCACTGGTTCAGCTCCGAGAATGGTGGGCTCAAAGAACAATAGCAAAAGTAGAGAGAGAAAGAGGAAAAAAACAAAGAGAAAAGGAAGAAGAAGAGCTAAACCATGAAAAGAAAGAAAAAGATTGCGTCCAACTCCGTATCCAACAATCAACAGTCGTTTCATCGGAATTGGAACAAGGAGGAATCATTGAGTGAAACTATGAGAAGTAAGAAACAAATTGGTAATGGAGAGAGAAAAGGTAGGTCCAGCTCCGTAACTAGCAATTGCCGGTCATTTGATTGCAATCGGAACTCGGAGGAATCACAAATTGAAAATGTTGGAGGAAAGGTAAAAGAAGATAGTGAAAAAAAAATTAAAAACAAATCGTGAATGGAGAGAGAAAAATTGGTCTAACTCAGTATCTAACATTTGTCTGTCCTTTTTATTGCAATCGGAGGCCAGAAGAATCGCACAATGAAAATGTTAGGGTTTAGGATGAACTAATTGATGGAGAATCGAAGAAGAAGAAGAAGAAGAAGAAGAAGAAGAGGAGGACGAATAAGCGAAAACCTAAGGTAAAGAAAAATCTAACTGGAGGAAATGAACTGCAGGAGAAAATTTTGGTGGTTGTGAGTGAAGCAAATTGGGGCTTTGTCCAATTCAGATATTCCACATCCTTTTTTGTTTGGAGAAAAATAAGGTAAAATGTCAATAATAAAAAAACAAATGGTCTAATTAAGTCAACAAACGTCTGTTATCGATTTTAGAAAAAATAGATTCTCTATTGACATTGAAGTTTAAAGTGAAAAATTTATAGTTGGTTGGTTAAAACTGAAAGTATGTTGGTGTTTAACATCATTTACCCGTAATACTATCTAGAATTATAGGAAATTTATTCCAATTAGTTCTTATACTAATTTGGCACAACGTATTAGTATATAAAACATTATATTAATTAGTATTAGTTATATTTTCAATCTTTTTTTTTTTTGGTATGTTTATATTTTCAATCTTTATCATTAGAAAAACTATGGAAGGAGCCCATAGAAGAATCCACGAACTTGAATTTGGGGATTCGTCGACGTACAGAAGAATCCTTGCTTCATAAACTGATGTGGGTGTGGGATACCGGTACAATAGGATATAGGTGGGAAAATGCAATTCAACGACTATGAAATTGGTATCAGGATAGGTTAATATTCAGTTATTGAATACTTTTTTTATTTTAATATAATTGTATCATACTTGGGCTATTGAAGAAATAACATCTATTTATTTATTTGGGTATTTTTTTTTAAATTGAAAATAAAGATAGCAAATTTATATGATACTAATAGTGAGAAATAATCATGAAATCCATGTTCCCTAGCAACGACAACAACAAAAACCAGGGAAATATAATATATGCAAGGCATTAATTTGATGGTTATATACTGTTTTAGGCTAACTTATGTTATTTTTCATATTTGTGTTTTTTAGTCTTAGAAATAACAATTTAACCGCATGAAAAGTACATTAATTCATTTATTATACCCTCACCTGTCCTTCTTGTATAAACTAGTCGTTCATCCCATGTCCAATAGTGGTTTAACCTTAGTTAATTCTCTTTTTTCTTTTACTTTTATTTTGCATGTTTGTGTGTCCTAAGATCTATAAGAATCCACTTTCCTTGTGAAACTTTTCCTTCGTTAACATTTACCACAAGGAGAAAGAAAATCTTTGCTTGGACTTGCAGTTTATTTTTCATGCACAAGTTGAACTAAATTTTGATTTCATAATTATCCAATATCTTCTTTGCTTATTTATGTGAATCAACTTCAAATTTTGTGGAAATTTCTTCAAACGCATGATATTTGTATATTATTGTTTTGTTTATTTATATTCTATTAGAATTAACTTTCATGTCGCTCGCTAGTTACTCATTAAAGTCCTTAGAAGTTTATCTTTAGGGTTATGCATCTGTTAACTTTTGGTAGGATGTTTGGTTGTAGGATTTTCTCTTTTCAGTTGCTTTTTCTCAATAATATTACCTTCCTTCTCTCCATATTGCACAAGTGGCCAGCTTTGTTTTTCCCATTGTGGATGAATTGTCTTGGAATATCAGTTTCTTCTTAACTAGCTAAGTTCCCTGTGCCTGGGTTTATTTTTTAAATAAAATTATTTTTAATTTGTTTATTTATTCTATATATATGATGATTACAAACTATTTATTTGATTTTCAAATTAACTTACTCTTACTATTAGAATGACTACAAATGTTGCTCAAACAAACAATTATGAATTAAGGATTCACAACTGAGTGTTAGGAATTTTTTTATTTTTGTTATTTTTTTAATAGTAAGATTTTATTTAGTTCTTAAATTTAATATTTAGTTTTTATTTTCAATCTTTAGAATTTATATATAATTTTTTAGAATTCAAAATGAGTATAACCTAAAGTCTAAACTTGGGGAATTCTATATGAAAAAAATTTGTCGTAGAATAATAAGTTACTATCATGGCTTTTAGTTTTAAAAGGTAACAAAATTTTAATAACTAATATATAAGTGAGGATTTTTCATTATTATTAATTAACTAAAGATCTCCTATCTGAAATAAAATTGGTAACTAAAGTTTAATCATTAATATAGTTTGTAATATATATTACACTTTTTAATATTAATTATTATTTCTCATAATATTTTTAATATATAGTTATTTAGGAATAAAATTGTTGTAGAATAACAAGTTACTATTACGACCTTTAGTTTTAAAAATTAACTAAATTTTAGTTACTAATAAATAAGTCATAATTACTTTTAACATTAATTAACTAAGCGTCTGCAAATAAAATTGGTAACTAAAGTTTAATCATAAATATATTTTATAATACATAATATATTTCTTTATTATTAATTAGCATGTAATCATAATATTTTTAATATTTAGTCCAAAGTTGAATAAAGTAAAATCCTAAACATGTTTTTAAAGTTAAAATTTATTATATGACTAAGTAATTAAAGGACTCTTTTACAGTATAAAATTATTGAAGAATAATAAGTTAACATTAAAGTTTGTAGGACCATAAAAAGAATTTTAGTTCTACAACATTAACTATTAATTATTTTTAATAGTTTATAATTTCATAACTTAACTACTATTACATATAATTTATTTTGATTTTTTTTTTTATAGTTTATTATTAAATCTTTGGATATTACGCCATCATTATGGTGCATGTATAAGTAAAAGAATCTTATTAAGTTTGTGCTTTATTAGTAGCTATTTGGATTTCCTTAAATTGAATAAATAAAATTAGGGAGACTTTTAAAAAGTGTTTGAGTAGTAGTTAAATTCTAGGTCTATACCAAAATTCAGAGGCAAAGACCAAAAAACTAAGTTGTGCATTATTATATATGTATATAGATTTTAATGATCGTGTAACTATTGGTTTGGCTTTCCTACTTTTAGTTTTTTGTTCTTTATCCACTTTGTTTCATAAGCGTCTTTGGACTAGGTTTGGCTTCCCTGCTTTTATTTTATTTTTCTTTATCCACTTTGTTAAATAAGCGTCTTTGGACTATTGACTCATTTGTGGATTTTTCTTGCAAGTTTTTTCCTTTTATTTTGTTGATCTTAAATTCTTAATCTTGCGAAGCGATTTTCCTTCGTCTAATTATATCTAGAAAGTAAAAGCTTCGTTTAAATTAAAGTTTTAGTTTGGTCTTTGGTCCTCCATAAGCCCAATACTAATGATTTGCTTTAGTGGCACAAGGGACACACTTTGTCCCTAGACGATGTGTGATGTGTACGTAGTCTAGCTATAATTAGCCTCATTCGGCCTTCTGTCCTAAAGTGTGGAAGTTTTGGTGTTCATGCCTCCCATCTCTTTTGGAACATGGTCTCTTCCCAGGATTCGTTGTGGTCTTCAGTGAGTGGTGCTTTTGGTAGGATTTCATGTTCAGATATGCAGAAAAACTGGAGGGCAGCACTCTTCCAGGGACTTAGGGTTTGTATGTTTACATGATAGCGGTAGCGGTTACAGTGGTAGCAGCATTTTGCAAATGCAGCTGAAAGTGCGTTTGCAGTGGTAGTAGTGTTTGAAAAGTGATGATCTTGTTTGTTTATCATCAACTTATGTTATTGAAATTATGATTCTTGTTCGGCTAGAATTATAGTGGTTGCAGCTGAAATGGTGCAAAATGACAAAAAGGGACATGATTTGTTATATCGTATGGATATATGATAATAAATTTGTTATGTAATTATGTTAAAATAATAATTTGTGGAAAGAAGGTTAATATAGTATGTAATATCAATTTTTCATTTGTAATTTTATTTTATAATAGTAATAATTAATTCAATAACAATAGTTAATCTAAATAATAAGAATTATAATAAAAAGTCTAATAATAATAATAATAGAATAATGATAATCAATAATAAAAAATATTTGTGAATATATTCTTACTTATTTGTTTATATTTGAGCTAAAATAAAGTTATTTAAAAATTATTATTAAGCATATATTTATTTTATCCAAGAACATGGTCCAGATTTAATTTTTGTGATTTTATCCCATGTTTCCCATCTTCTGCTTTCTCTCTCTCTTTCTCCTTCATCTCTTCTTCTTTTGCTCATATATATATAACACATACCAATAACCAAATTTTGAATGCATGCATACAGATCAAACGTCTAATTAAAACAATTGAAGCAGATTCTTGTTCGTGGAAGAGATGATAGTACAGATTAGGGGCAATAGTTTACGATTGAGGGGCTCCGGGTGGAAAAGGGGCAAAAGTGAAAAGGGGCAGAAAGTGGCAAAAGAATGTGTTGCGTTGATGGAGCCAGCGTTTGTAAGGTTGAAACGCAACCTCGAAAATTTTTGGCGTTGCGTTTTGGTCTCAAACATGGCTTCAAACCTTGGCCGCTGCATTTGGATTTTCAGCGTTTGTGACTGCCACACATACAATTGCCTGCGTTTGAGATGAAAAGCTAAACGGATAGCAGCCAAACAGACACTTAGTATTTTTCCTCTTTCCTAGTTTAGGAGGAGTTATCATCCTTCGCTTTTAATTTTGTAGTCTGTGTTTTCTAATAAAAACTTCTTTTTCAATTAAGAAATATCAAAATTAAAAATGGATAATTGCTATGGGATTTTATTCTTTCCTTATATGATTAATTTGCTATTCAGTATTCACATAACTTGCATAATCATTGTGATTTAAATATGTTTTCTCTGTTTGACAGAGATTGCAAGACCTTCCCTTTCTCCTCAGGCGATTGTTGCGAGAAATGACAAATCCTCAAAGATCTCTTCCACTTGTGATCAGAGCACGTGTCTATTTGGCAGTTAAGTTTATTAAGAAACTATATATGATTGTTTGAATGTGGTATTGCAATACATACCTATACATTTTCAACGTATTTTCAACATGTACTTCTAAAATCGTTCTACTTGATCCTGTTAGATTATTACATTTTAAAATTTAGCAACTATACATAATTGTTTGCATGTGGCATTGCAATAAATACCCATACATTTTCAACATGAACTTTTAGAATTGTTCTACTTGATCCTGTAGGATAAAATTATTACATTTTCAACTGGATTGGGAATAATCTGGGAGGACTTCTAGTCCTCATTATGCATTGTAATTTTCTCCTCTAATCAATAAAAATACTTCTTTTATCAAAAGAAAAAAAAAATCTGGCACGTGGCGTTCCATCACCAACAAGAAGACCTTTCCCTCTAGTTTTTCGATGGTGTTCAGATTTTTTCCATGTGGCAACTTCATTGTAGATGATCACGATTGCTTTTAGCATATAAAAGATGGGAAATGGTCGTTCTCCCTGTTGAGATGTAGGATTTGTAAAGAAAACCTTTGCCACAACTTTTTTGTGTTAAAAGATGGGAATTGGTTGTTCTCTCTTATATTTACCATAGCATATTTTCAATTATCTCATTTAAAAAAAGAAATACATTTTATTATCTCCAAACTAGGATTTTGATTTAATTGATCCAAATTCATAAAACCATAGCCCGTATCTCTGTCTCTTAGCCTTTCTTTATTCTTCTAAAAGTCTTCCTCAAGCGCCCATGATAGTGAACTTCAATCTTTTATCTGTGTCTTACATGCATTTAAGAATATTAATACACAACATAAATGGAATGGTATATGACTGGAATAAATGCCTAATTATCTTGATTTTGGACTGTGATTACATGTATTATAGCATGCATTTACTTAGAATCTTCTGTTTATTACAGTAACTATGATATAGGATTGGATAATTAAATTTGGCACCGAATATTTGTGTGTGTCTATTTTTTTGAAGTAAACATTTTTAGCACTTTTTATATGGACCAAGGAATCATGTTAGTTTAAAAAAAAAAGTGGCCACACAGAAAAAATCAAATTTCCAGTGAGGTAAGGAACTACAGGGAATGGCGCCTTGGAGAGGAGCTGAATCTTTCAGTATGGATAAGCATATCATCCCACTAAAAGAGTCCTAGTTTAACTTCTGGAATTAATTCACGAAATCTTAAAATTTAAAATTAATGTGTACTTATTTAAATTTTGGATTCTTGGGTTTGTCAAGAGAGAGAATGAATTAATTTGAGCCACTCATTTGTGATATGATTAATTTACTATTTGGCTAATATGTAATATGGTCAAGGATAAATTAGTCGGCGTAATATTTTTTCTAGTTGGCTTATGTACTTTAGACATGTTTTTGTGGACAAATTTTTTTTGTCACTTAAGCCATCCTTGTAGGGACGGAGGGAGTAATTAATATATTCTTAAATTTATAGACTAAAAAAAATAAAATTATATCAATTTTGAATTTGAAAATGTTATAAATTGACTTTTAAAGGTCATATTGGTCTATTTTTGTGGAATAGAGCTAATTAATATTTCTATTTTCCTTTTCTATTTGTATGCTTAACATTTGATTTTATTGGGGTTTGTTAAGATGGGGATGTTACTTTACTACCCATCTTGATCTTCTCTTACATCTTACATTATATCCCTTCATTCAACACTGAGCCCCATTTGTTGAATTTGTAAACATTTAAGGATATATTTTCTGTTCCATATTTGTCTTTAAAAATTATAAATAGTTAAGTCTTATAGTGATGGCATGATAATAAAATTGCGAGGCTAAACTTGAGGGCATTGTGTCACTTTATACTACCATCAATAAAATGACTTACTTTGGACAAAACAATTTGTTAAATGGGACTCTTATTGTGTAGCGGAGGAGGGTTAATACTGATCTTACACATTATATTACATGGTACACCAATGGCCTTGCAATACATGATAGCATCGTCTTACACTGCGAAATATGTGGTTGCTGTTGGCTACAATATCTACAATGCAGTTCATTTTCTTAAAGAATCTTATTACTTTTTTCTTGGGAAGTTTATGCAAAATGTTGACCTGGTATGCTTGAGACACAAAAGAGCTAGGGGCTAGTTGTTAAGATGTATTTTTTTTGTCAATGAACATGAAAACTGAGTTTTTTTGTTGCCCTATGGTCTTGGGTTACAATATATATATGTGTTTTCTTATGTTACAAATGCAATGACTATGCAACCACTCATATGGGGTTTTTGGGTTTACGGTTTAGGTTTAGGGTTTAGTCAGGCAGTGAATTTATGGAAACTGATTCGATAGATAAAAAGAACTTGTACCTATATATTTTTTGAGCTTTTGTAGGAATTGTGGATTACCTTGCCATTCCTTATTTCTTACATTGAGTATATGCATCAACATTTGATTGGCATTCTAACTTCCTACTTTTTTTACGCCATATACCAATATCCAATTCATTTGACTAATTATCTACTCCAAGACAATTTCCTGAAAAAAAGAAGATTTATTTACATGACATATTGTTTTATTCTATTTCTTTTTTCATTGTCAACATTTTTTGTGTATGGCTTTTATGCGCAGATGATAGTAAGTGCTATCTACATAGTAAGCCCTGTGGACATTATTCCAGAAGGTATATTGATTACTCATAGCTGGATGATTAATAGACACCAAGGAATTTGAATGTGTTTTTTCATCAACAATTGTTTTTTCTTTCCCCTTTTCCTGCAGGGGTGTTGGGAATAATTGGTCTCTTGGATGATTTCATTATTGCTGTTATCTGCTTCCTTCATGTAGCTGCCCTTTATCGGTCAGTGCTCGTTTTCCGCCATGGTGGTTCATGATCTGTGGTTGACTTTTAACTACAATGTACCTACCCCTCCCCTAGTGTGTGTGAGAGAAAGTTTTATGATGAATCAACCACTTGCCGTTGTTAATGACGCTCACAGTTATTTTATTTTGGGATATTCAAACAAATTTTTGGTTTTTGGTGGTTGACATTCTAACAACTTGAAAAAGAAATAATGATACGAGTGTCAAGAGAACGGGAGCTTACAGTTTCTGAAAAATATAATCAAGTAGTATTGTACATCATCTACACAGTTGTACAAATTATTAAAGTGCAAATATATATATATATATATATATATAATACAAAGTGCAAAGCAGCATTGTTGACCTTCTTTTAGGTCAGGGCCAAGATGTAAAGGCATCTGACTTGAGTCTCAAAGTTGTTAAATAAATAAATAAACAATTTAATTTACTCGGAGTTTCAGTTTCTTTACACAAGGCTTATTCTATCTTACGTATTTGGAACACACCCACGAAGGAATGCATTATTAGTTGAAGAAAAGTGATATATATCGTGAATGTTTATATTTATATCAGACTTTGACTCTCTTATAATTTTATATAATCTCATATGTTGATATGTTTTGCAATTGTAATTCAGCAAAACTTTGTCCCATTGCGTACGACTTTTTGTTGAAACACTCCATTTTAGCTGGTGTAATTACTAAAAGTAAGCACCTAGCGTTGACCTTAACCATCTTCTCCGAAAAAAGTTATTATTAGTAAACACAATTATTATTAGGACCATCATTCACCTAAAAAATCAAGTGACAATAAGTACAAGACAAAATAAACGTACCAAGAACATTACTAGATAATAAAAATGAAAGATACACTTATAAAACGAGTACAAATGCTAACGAGGAGGGTAGAATAAACATAGATCACAAGGCCTGAAAAAGATGTTCAGAGTACAAAAATTACTCCGGCATTTTAGAGTCTGCATTAGAAATCTTAAAGGCTGACAGTTAGCATGGTCACCCACCCCCATAAGTGATATAGTTAAAGCACAAACTATCAATGTGAGTGAAAATCTTAATAGGCATGAATGCTTCACCGTCTCGTGGGATATCTGCTCCCTTAGTTCATCTTCCAGTCAAATTTGCCGCCTCTAAAGGACACCTAAAAAACTCTCATGAAGCTTGTGATGGTGAGCTCTTTCTCCTTGGCATTCAACTAGAGAAATAAGAATGTCGAGTTACCTGTCGATGTCAGAACGAGAAAGTAAAGACAACAATCATAAAGAGAAATACTCGCTGCAAAGTTGAACAGACTCCGAGGCAAGATCTTTTGCAAGTTTATCAAAGATTTGTAGTGGAATAAAGTAACATTACATCTAAGTTTTTGAAGCGTCTAAACTCTTGGTATGAATACTACTCTGTTGACTAGTGTGTTGGGCCTCCACTTTTATTGATTAATTTTGACGATAACACTTAATAGAATTTAGGAAAAAGAAAAATATTATATTAGTATTCTCTCCATAGGATTTCTATGGATATATAGTTTATATATATAATTGCTTATTTTCAAATTAATATGGACCAAAAATCTATTTTTCAAACTCATTGAATTAAATTGTCAATTGACCTTGATAAATTGATATCAAGTGTTAAAGAGTAATTTAGTAACATTTCTTAAGGTAAGGAGTATAAAATTCCAAAATGATTTTCAAGCCGAACCAAGTATTTTAAATATCTAGCTACCTACCTACCTACCAACCTAACTATATATACATATATATATACATAGGGGAATGACCCGTAATATGTATTTGTTATGAATTAAAAATGGGCAAACACCATTTATACCATTGAAAGCAAAAAGTAACACTCAGAATTAGAAACTGAAATTCGACGTCCGTTACTATTAGTAGCGGACGTTTAAAATTTAAACGTTCGTTGCTAATATATATATATATATATATATATATATATATATATATATATATATATATATATATATATATATATGAGAATGATTCATAACATGTATTTGCTATGAATCAAAAATTGGCAAACACAAAAACAAGAAGTAAACGGTCAGGATTAGAAATTGAAAACCAGCATCCGCTACTATTAGTAGCAGATGTTTAAAAAATTTTAAAACATCCGTTACTAATAATAACGGACGTCGATCAAAAAGTCAAACCCTAAATATTAGGTCAGAAAACTCAACAGATGACTGCTACATCCAATTCCAGTACTGAATAAGGGACCTACTAACTATAAGATATGGTTTATTTTCTAGGATTTAGTTTTTAGTGTAGGGTTTATGTAATGTCCTAGAATTTCCACGTCATTATTAATTAAATTATTAATTTAATTTCCGACGAGTTAGTTTTACGAGATTATTTAAATCTTTTTATGTGATTAATTAATTATGTGATTAAATGATTATGTAATTAATTACTAAAATTAATTAAAGGGGGTCACTAATATGTTATTTAAATTAGTGAACAAACCCTAAAGTTTTAATATCAAAATAATTGATAAGTTTCCTATTAATTAAATATTCAATTAAATTGAATATAATGAGTTAATTAAATATAATAAATTAATTAATATGATTATTAATTAATGTAAATAATGTGAAATATTAAAAATAATATTTATTAGTCCATTTAGTAATTTAATACTAATGGGTTAGAATATTTAATTATTTATTCAATCTAATTATTTATTTAATCACGGATTGAATAATTAATGTGTAAATTATTAAATTAGCCCAACATGGGTCAATTAGTAGCCCAAGTGGAGAATAATAAAATTTGACAAATTAGTAGCCCAAACAATTTAATAGAAACCCAATTGGTATTTTAAATAAAGCCCAATAATTGGCCCACTTGGAAAAAACAATTATATAACTATTAATTAATTAAAAAGGAGAAAGTGACTATGATTTTGGGACAAATCAAATGTGCATAAGCCGACCATAGAAGAGAGAGAAACATGATAGTTTGTTTTTTTTTATTTTCCATTTATTTATTTAATAGATTGCTTGTTTTATTTTTTTCAAGTATAATGATCATCCCTCTTTTCACCTAATGTGTCATTTAGCCAATTCCTTGTGCTAACTTGTGTAAGTATCCTTGTTACCTTCATTATGACAATTTTAATAAATATAGGTTTTATATCTATCCAAATTGTAAGTATACTTACAATTTAGGAGTGTATGTTGGTCATTTATTCTTCTTCTATTTTGCAAGCTAGAGAGCATTTGAGAGTGTAGAAAAATATTTTGAGAGCAAAATTATCAAGAGAATGAGTTCTTGGTTTATGTCTTCAAGATTCACCACTTATTTTGGAAGAAAAAGGAGAATAGCCATTAAATCAAGGTAATGGTTATTCTAAATCTAAGTTTTATTTTTAAATTAAATAAATCATCATGTTAGTATAAACATGTTAATATAGTTATTAATGTGTAGTTGTAATATTTATGTTATGCTTGAGTTTAATATGTTTAGTTTGTATTTTGGTATCATTTGTATGCTAAAATATGTGTTTAATAGTGTATAATCAAGTCTTGAAATATATGACCAAAAATATTTTTATAAAACTTAGGTTTGATGTTCTAATATTATAGAACATTAAATCATGAGAAAAAACAAAGTTTGAATAACTCAAAATGAAGTTATACACAAAAAGTTATGATTTGTGGTAGTTTATGTGATGTAAAATTTTTTACAAAAAAATAATGATATTAAATCATGAAAAATTAATTTTTCATGTTATAAATTAATATAAGGTGATTGGTAATTTTTTTGGATTTTTATTGAAGAGTTAAAGCTTATTTGATGGTATATTTTTGTTTAAATTGTGTGTGCCGGAACACTGTTCACATTCTGCAAAGGGAAAAATTTTTAAGGGTTCCGCGCAATGCGCGTAGCACTGTTCACCGAAAGCGCGGAGACAAAACGGAGTCGTTTTGTTTAAAGAAAAAAATCAATCCGCGCGGAAGCCATCAGCAGTGTCCCAAAACGGCACCGTTTTGGGCCTGCTTATGGATAACGCGCGCAATGCGCGAGCCCAGTTTCCGTGAAATGACCAAACTGCCCCTCCGTGTTTTTCTCGGCGAAATTACTATTTTGCCCTCGTTTCAGTTTTCAACTTATTTACATAAATGTCATTCGGGTTTAAATTAATTAATTTAAATATTTAAAAACTAATTTAAAATTATAACAAAAATAATAATAATTCAAAAATGATATTGGGGAGGATATTCTTAATTAAGTTTAATATTTAAATATTTTAAATATTAATCTAGTTAGCTAAATCATGGTTAAGTTAAATAAATTTATTAGTTATTTATTATTTAAAATGTTAATAATAAATAAAGGAGATAAATTAGCAATTATTATTTAATTCACATTAAATAATAATTAAAGAAGATATAAAAATTTATAAATTAACTATTTATTATTTAAATATTATTAAATAATAAATAAGGATAATTAAGTAATTGATTATTATTTAATTAGCATTAAATAACGATTAAGGGAAATTAAGTTATTTAATTTAAATAATAAATAAGGATAAATAAATTAAATTTTATTTAATCTTAAACAATAATTAAAATTTATTAAATAATTAATTATTATTTAATTGACATTAAATAATAATTAAAGATGATTAAAATGAGTAAACTATTATTTAATTTTCTTAAATTAAATAATAGGTAAGGTTAATTACTTAGTTAACTATTAGTTGATTAATATTAAATTAAAGAATGTTAAAATGAATCAATAATTATTTATTATTTAATTATGATTAAATAATAAGTAAGTACAATTAGTTATTATTTATTTTAAATAATAACTAGAGTTAATTAATTAATTTCTATTTAACCAAGATTAAATAGTAATTAAATAGAGATTGAATTAATAAAATAAATTTAATTTAATTATACTTTAATTAAACAATTGTAATAAGTTGTTTAAAGGTTTAATAGGTGTCCAACGCTTAAGAAAAATATTTTCTAACTTATTAAATTATTAACCTAATTTGATTGAGGGTCTATAAGATTAATAATATTATTTCGACTAACGTAAATTATGTGTTAGTACTTATATGATAAATAAGTACCTTAGTGAGCGTATAGTTGTGCAAATACGCCGTACTAATTATTAGACCAACTTTATTAATGTTAGGTATTTTCAAAGCCAGTTAGTTAAAGCTAGACATATATTGTAGCTGAGCAGACAGGCAAGTTCCTTATCTCTAAACTCATTTCATTGAGCAAATTATTTATTTAAGCTTGAATTGTTATTTTCAAGCATGTTTTGAGTGGTTTAATTACTTTACAATTATTCCACATCGATATTATTGTTATTCGCACTTGTTGCACTTGAGATTGTACAGTCATTGACTTGTACTTAATTATTGTTCTATTGTTTAAAGAACTGTTCAAAGTAGGTCTAAGCCATTGTTCGGCTAGACATTTATGTTAAAGATTTTAAAAGCTATCCAAATCATTGGAGATGCGGATTCTTAGACTATTATGAACACCCCTTTATTATAGGGGAGTACCCTGTATCTAATATCAGGTACAAAAAAAATACGGAAATTAAATGTTATGCATACACATATTGTACTGAGGCTGATCCCCTCGGGTACATATTTCTGGTAGTAACCATTGGGTCAACCTGCTATTGACTCCAGTGGATATTTATAGTTCATAGTCTATTTGACTATCCTAATTTTAAAAGTAAATTATTATTCCTGCTTATGTTATTCACATTATTGAATTGTTCAGCTATTCCCTTTCATTCATGATATATTGTTCCTTGTTGTTATTTAAACTTGTTGAGCAAACTAATTGCTCACTCTTGCTATATCATGAAACCTTATTGCAGTGCAACCCGAGACTTCGGGAAAGAGCAAGGGTAAAGGAAAGATGAAGTAATAGACTTCGTGATGCAGCCTTGTAGTTAATTAAATTAATTGTTATGTAATATAAACCCTAAGTACTTTATTAAGGGTATTTGTGTACTTTTGTGTAAGGTTATCGTATCTTGGGACTAGTAACACCTTTTGAATGAACAACATATGTTTATTATTCCGCATTTAGTTATTGTATGTTGTTTATAGGTGAATGTTTGTATTGGATCGTGATGACCGGATCCGGGTATTTGGAACCCGAATTTGGGGGCGTCACAGGTTGGTATCAGAGCTGTAGGTTAGAAACGTTAGGATTGCGAAACCTAAGTTATAACCTTAGTATTAAACTCGTATTGAGTGTTAGGAGATAAATCGAGGAGATTTATCCTATGTGGTTTTGATGAATTGGGGAATTCATCAAGTCGAGTCGTACCCAATGAAATATAATTTCATTTCTTCAATGAATATATTTTAAATGAATATATTTTATTGTTGTAGTGATGTTAGTTTTTCTGTTGTGTTGTAGGATGGCTATAGGCGAGACGAGTGGAGCTCGAGAGGACGTGGTATTCATTGATATACCAGTGGATACGCAGCAGTTGGTAGGGTATGCACCCGTTGCACCTGTAGCACCAGTAGGAGAGTCCGATCCGGAGGAGGATGATAGTAGGGATGCCGCGGAACCCGTCAGGGGTGGGGTGATGAGGCCCTATAGTGAGGAGGAAGCCGAATATGAGGATGAGGCCGATTCTGAGGATGACGAGTAGGAGGAGCCAGCAGAGTATGCTGTTTAGAGGTGAATGTTTGTATTGGATCGTGATGACCGGATCCGGGTATTTGGAACCCGAATTTGGGGGCGTCACAGTTTATTTTCTAGGATTTAATTTTTAGTGTTAATTTTTTAGGGTTTAGAGTTTTGTTTTTATGGTTTAGGGTTTAGTTTTTAAAGTTTAAGGTTTAGTTTGTAGAGTTTAGGGTTTAGTTTGTAAAGTTTAGGGTTTGGCTCTCTGATCAGCGTTCGCTGCTATTAGTAGCGGACGCTTTAAAAATATTTAAATGTCTAGTATACGTCGATTTTTAGATGGTATAGATGGTGATAATTCAATTTGTTAAATAACTAATGCAGTGCTCTTTGTTTAGAAACCGTTAACACTTCTATGTATATGAAATCTTAAGCATGCAACAAGATAAGTGAATCAAGCACTCACATGAACACTAAGAATTTTTACATGGTTCGACCCCTAACTTCTACTCTAGTAGTCTACTCCACGTCCATCACCAATTGGTATTGAAGACTCCTTTTATTAACTTTAATAAATCACACTTTTTTCAATTCAAATTCCCATCCTTGAAGACTTATCCCCCTTGAGCACTTATGCTCTCTTGTGCAAACCAATGCACCCTTTGAGTACACTTACTCATCAAGCTTCTAAGCTCACTTGAAATTTAATTGTAAAATAACCTAACCTAAACCGGATTAGACACCAAATAGGATAAATAATGAATTGCACAATAACTATGAACAAAACAAGAGAGATAAATCAATACAAGACTCAAAAACCTATATGCAATGATCAAGTATAAGAGTAATAGATATCACCAACATAGCATACTGTTTTGATGCTGAAAATTGAAACGAGTTACTTTAATTTATGTTTTTCCAGTAGTGCAAGACTTCACGGAATGATAGCAGCAATTTAGGCCAGGAGGATGAAGTAAATAAAAACTGAATAGAAGGCTTGTATGTTTTGTGTATTATCTCTTTTCAGTGTAACTTTCGGCTAGGGAAGGAGATGATATATATATATATATATATATATATATATATATATATATATAGAGAGAGAGAGAGAGAGAGAGAGAGACTTTTCTAGTTGTTAGACCAAGAATCTGTTAGAATAATTTATGCAGATTTAGAGTTCATCTAACAAGGTTATTACCGTTGTGTTTAATTAATTGAATAACTGTAGCATAAATCAAAGATGTAACACAAACAGTTTATATCACTTCCAATTGGTAACAAATTTTTGGGAATAATCTTTTCGTTAAGCTTGATTTATATGGCAACTAAATAAGATGTCAGTTAGGAGCAATTTAAGATTTGATTAACTTTAATATGAGCTCCATATACAGTTCCCATAATTAATTACCAAGATTGGTTATAACCAGATTTAGTTCCCTTTATTATGGAAGACATCAATCAATTAACTCGATTAAATATGCATTCTAACTTATATGGAAAGATTGATTATAACCAACTATGAATTATATGGAAATGTCAATCAATCAATTAAAATCTTTGAAAATTGATTTCTATTTAGAAGAAAACCATAAAATCTGTTTTAGCTTTTATCAAGAACCGTGACTGATTATTTTTGTTTAGGATTGGTTTTGAAAATAAATTTCTATGTATGCAATGCAGTCTAAGAGCCTTGATTGAAATAAATCTCTAGCTAAGATCTTACATTTGACCCTAGACGACTCAATCTGAATCTTGTCTAGCTCTTGAGATTCTGCAGATCAGATCCAGCAAGATTATGTAGTCTGCTATAAAACAGTTCCTTGTCTGACTTGATCCAGTCTAGTTTGCAGCTTGCTATATTCATACTAATTTGTTATGCTTAATCCAATTTAGTTCATAGCTTGCTGTATTGATGCATATAACTAATTTCCCATTTAGGATGTTATATAGGCCTGTTTTCATATTCATCAAGTTAAAACTTGAATACAATAAACTATTTCCATATCCAGCAAACTAGACTGTAATCTATTTTCATAACCAACAGGTTGTGTTTACAATCTAATTAACTGTTTTCATAATCTAGCATACTGTATAACAAACTGTTTTATTATTTTGTAAAAATTGGGCATCATTTACTCACACACTTAATTCAACCCCCCCGCGGTCCTTCTAAGTGTGTCTATCTATATTTCAATTGGTATCAGAGCTTGGCTCTAATCTTGCTATAGCACATTTTGGAAGTAACGTACAAGAAGGCCAATCAACAAATCGACCTCCATTGCTACATGAAACTGAGAACTAGAACTTCTGGAAGTTTCGGATAAGGATCTATCTTAAAAGAGATCCTTTGGAATGGTTGGTCATGGAGGATGGTCCAGTTATTCCAATATACAATGTTGGACTTAATTAATTTCCACATTGTTTTATTAATTAAATAAAATATTCACGCTCGTATAAGCTTTAACTTATTCTCAAATAATTAATCAACATTAATTATTCCATTTAGCTATCCTTTTTTATTTCTTAATTAATTCAAACTAATTTAAATTTATTAGCTTGTTTAATTATTAATTCTCATCTCAAACATATATATATATATATATATATATATATATATATATATATATATATATATATATATATATATATATATATATTCCATCTTTTAGTGATTTGTTACACGAAAAGTGTTAACGTTATAAATGGATTAATTCCATTTTTATTTTTAATGAAATGATTTATACATAAATATAAATGTATAAATTACCAGATTACTAGATTATGTATTTATTGTTAATACATATAATGATATACACATAATGTATATATGTATATTGTGTAATTAAAATGCTGAATATATATATATAATGTAGTAGTTCATGTAGGAATAATGCACAAATAAGTCTGTAAACGAGTCAAATCGATCCGAATTTTAAGTTACTTAAATTCGACTCGTAAGATTAAATTTATACTCGGATTCGAACTATATTAAAAAAAAAAAAACTTTACTCAGATTCGACTCGACCAAATTTTCTTTACTCGAATTCGATCTGACTCGGATCAAATTATATTCAAACCATTCACGAACTTCAAATTCAAACTCGAATTTGAGTCTCCACATAGCAACTAACTTTATAATACATACAATTACTAACTGAACTTATTATTTTACTTAGAAATGAGAAAATATAATTATAATTACACTTACAAATATAAAATTAAAATTACAAATAAAAATAATAATAACTAATTATTCAAACTTTGTTTAATTATGTATATAAAAAAGAATGTATCGAGTATTTATAAATATATATCAATTGAGTATATATCGAATAATGATTAAAAATTCGAATAGTTTGAATCCTAAACGAGTCGAGTATAACCTTACTCAGGTTTTACTCGTATTTTTATTCGAGTTATTTTTTGTGCTCAAATTTGAATCATATTATTAACGAATTCGAGTCGAGCTCACATCTTTTCGAGTCAAACCCGAACTGTTTGACTCGAGTTACAGCCTTATGCACAAATACTGAGAATAGAAATTTAAAATGCTAATATGGCTTTAGACTTAAGTGGAGAATGTTGAGTAACTCTTTGGAAGCATGAGAAGGATTATGTACTCTATTAATGAGACACCCAGTTACTTGTAATTTTGCTAGTGCAAATGCTAAGTTCAATTCAGCTCTTAATCTCCTAAGTCAACATTCTAAGTTCGAACATATCAAATTCAGTCTATTCGCAAAGCCAAAGTTTAGAAATTGTTATGTTCTAAAGCCATTATTACCAAAACTATACCAAAACTTCATCAATTGAAGAGAATAGTACAATGGGGTGAATTCTAATATGGAATTAAGGAAGATTATGAACAAATTTCTTCGAGGAATTCATTTCAATTTATAATCAAGAGTGAACAAAGTTCAATCAATTAAAGCTTCAATTAATGGTAAACACTTTTTTTCTTTCAATTCAAAGAAGTTGTTAGAAATAAATTGGAAGTTGTTGTAAAAATTGTTGTGTGAGTTTGTTTATATGGTGAACCATGAAGGATTCAGAAGAAATAAGGTGGATTGAATATGGAGTAGGTGTTATGTATTTTGAATTCACATGAAAATTGAGTTTTCAAACTATGAACACCAAGTGTTTATAAAAATGTCCCAATGAAAACCATTGGTTAAAACATGAGAAATTTGTTGATTCTGAGGGTAAAGTTTATGTGTTAGTGAATTACTAGTCATTTAGACTTAAATGATACAAGAGAAATAATATGGGTAGCTTGGTCGGATCATTTTTGGAAAAAAATTTTGAAACAGGGCATCAGTGTCGGGGCGCTACTTTAGAGCGTTAGGGCACTATGCCTTATGTTTTCAACGTCGGGGCGTTGAAAACTAGAGCCAGGGTGCCCAATCTGGAAATCAGTTTTTGAATTTCTTTTGAAGTGTTGAACAGTTTTATGGTATAATCCAACTTGAGAAGTATAATGAAACATAAATTAAAACAATTAATCTAAAGGAACACCAAGTTTCAAATAAGATGAACTTGGAAAGTGTTCAGAACTAATAACCTATAAAAGGTATAATCTATCAAGCGTAAGAAAAAGTAAAGATTACTAAATTAATCTAGAAAAGTGTTGAATCTTGAATGAGATTGAGGTTTTGCATAAAAAATTTGTAACTCGATTTATAAATTATATAGGTTATGACAAAGATTAATGTACGATGAATGTTAATCGACAAAAGAGGTTATACAATGAACGTTTGATAAGTGTATCATGAATGTATCATGATGAATGAAAACTGAGGCAAGTTCTTTCAGCCTTATTTGACTTAAGTGTGAATGTGTTGATATACGTGAACTATTTGTTCAAACATGTGAAAGATTTTTCTGTGTTATATGAACTACTTGAGAGCATGATTATAGTGTCCTCGGGAATCACAATTACCGAAACATTCTTATTGAGCTATCTTAAGGTGACTTGATGGAAAGATTATAAAAAGATTTGAATATATGGCCCACAAGCCTAAAAAGGTACTACAACAACCTAGCCAACAAGTAAAGAAAGAACTCCACAAGAACAAGATCCTCAGGGCTAACAACCACAAAAAAGTCGGAAATGACTCGGATGAATGAAAGATTCTATTTTTTCTTGGTGCATTGGAGGGGCCTCGCGGCCATGGATGAATAAAAGATTTGATGGATAGAAATCATAGCTAACGTGTGAGGATCCGAATTTTCGAGATTTCTTTAATAATATTAAATAAGAATTTAAATAACAAAATCATTAAGGTTATTTAAATCATTTATGATTGATATATTTTATGTGAATTAGAGAATGTGATGAGATTTAATCGGTAAATTAAATCTATACAGAGAGCGTGATAAATTGGTGTTGAATTAAAATAATTGAAAACTAAATAAATTGTTTAAAAATAATTTATTAAGAATAAGAGAAATTACATGTAAAGGTATAATAAAATTGTACAATTAAATTATGGTGAAGGTTTAAAAATTGTTTAAGAGGAGGAAGTAATTTTATAAATTATATATTAATAAAGTATATAATTTATATAAGAAAATTAAAGTAAAATATTAATGGAAGAATAAATTATATAAGAATGATATATATATATATAAGATGATGAAATTAATGAGAGAGTAAATAAAGGTATAATTATTAATTATATAATTAATCAATAATTATGGATGAATGTTGGAAATTATTAAATAGGAGAATGTAATTATATAAATTATATAATAATAAATTATATAATTTATATAAGAAATTTGATGTAAATAGTAAAGAAATGAAAAATGAATGAAGAGAATGAATGTTTTAAATTACTAAAAAATTATGTTTATGTATAAAGGAATTTTTATGATTTTTATGAAGGATAATATTTCAGAAACGTAAACATGTTAATGTAACATGTTGTCCATGTAACGAAGTGAAAAAGTATGAAAAATAATTTTTATATGTTATATAAATTATTTTATGAATTTTGGAGGTATAAATCACCTCATATAATTACATGCGTGTCATTATGCATGTACAAAATTTATCAAGTAAAGTATCTGAAAAAGGTATAAATATTATTTATAAATCATGTTATGAATTTTGGTGAATTAAAATAAATATTTTACACACATTATGTAAAATATTTATTACACGAAATAACTACGTAATGTATTAAAACATTTTATTTATGCTTGTTTTGGTGCAAATCCGGTGGTAAGAGGCGGTGGAATTGTTTTGACTATCCAAAATAGTTAAATTATTTTAGTTATTAAAAATGAAAAGGGAATAAGTAAATAGCAAAAAGGGAGCAAAAAAAAATAAAATAATACACAATAAAAAAAAACACAAAACTCCTTCTCCTTCCACTACCACCATCACCATTAGAGAAAAAGTTTTTGGTGCCAACAAGTGTAGAAAAGCTTCAAAGGATTGAAGTTTCAAGCTTAAGCAAGGTATAAAAGCATTTTATTTGGTTTATTTTGTGTAGTTTTAGTGATAAAATAATTTAGTGAAAAGTTAGAAAATAATAAGAATAATTATTCTAAATAATTTTTAGATGTATATTTATAGATTATGTGATTTTTAAAATAATTATTTTGTAGAAATTGTGAACAAAAATTGGTTTAAATTGTTCTTGTTGGCTACTGTCGCTGGGAAGAAAAAGAAAAAAAAAATTTAGGACTGCCGCGCATTGCGCGGCAGCCATTTTTTCCTGGACGCCGAGTTAAAACAACGGCGTTTTGGGGGACGGAAGGGAAGTCGCGCCATGCGCGGCTAAGTTTTGGTAACGCCAGGCCAAACGACGTCGTTTGGCTGGCGTAGGGGAGGCTGCGCGCAATGCACGGCGTCGGCAACGCTGAAAATTACTAGCGTGCCCTTGGCCTTTTAAAGAAATACAGAACGTGTCCCTAGCCTTGCCAAATGACCGGCGTGCCCCTGAGCTTTTCGGAAAATTCTGATTTTGTCCCTATAGTTGTAGAAATGCCCCCAAAAAGTGATTTTTAATTAAATAAATATTTAAAAATTATTTAAAAATTATAAAAAAATACTAAAAATATAGAAATAATTTTTGGGCATTAAATTTAATATTTTGTGAAAATATTAAATATTGGGGATTAATATTTAAATATTTTAAATATTAATCTATTAAGTTTAAAAGTTAGAAAATGATTAAATAAAAATTCGGACAATCAAATATGCTAAATTTTATCCGATGAGAAGGTTTTCCGCACTGAATGTGTTTTATATTAAGAGACGAGGTTAATATAATTAACCATATTAATTAATAATTGACTGGTACCCTAAAATAAATCGTCGGGTAGGGTTAATTACATTATAGATTATATTAATTAATTAAATTAATATCATGAGAGAATAAATAATTATTAATTGATTATCTTATGGTCTTAGGTTGTTCGAGAAAGGGTTTTGAGCCACCAATTAATAATTGGACGTCAAGGTAAGTTCTTCAGTATTTTGATGTTAGTTGTTTACCTGTTAGAATATGTTAATTCTTGTTCAAATGCAAATATATTATGTGTTATGTGATCTGTGAATAATATGACAACGATATGTATTCTATGCAATAATGTGAATATATATGAGATATATTGCTTGGGTAGAAGCACAACACGTGATGTATGACACACACAGAGCATGTTATACTATGTGATACATGAAGCATGAAATGTGTAAACTGTTGAACTTGCTGAGCCGTTGTGCTCATTACTTGCATAATATACATTTTTGCAGGTAAAGAAATAAATTTCAAGAATATCAGATTGTGTTAGAGATGGATTACCCTAAGAGGTTGTGAATGTTATTGTTATATTTTCAATATTATAATTCAATGTGAATATATTTGCTAGTTTACATTGATAGGCTGTATGTACATATAAATTGGATCCGGACATGACGAATAGAGTTAAATTATGAATTGTAATGGTTCAAGGTAGTTATTACGAATGAGACTATTATAAGTTTAATTATGAATTATGAAACAAAGAATAATTGCATGAATATGAATAATATTAAATTTTGAATGTTGAGTTTTACAAGACTTGTACATAAAAGAAAAAGTAAAGGTTACGATCCAAGGATTAGGATCGAGACGATAAATTGAATTTTAAATGTCAGCATATTTTAATACAATGATTAATAAAAGAGAAAAAAAAGTATACCGAAAAAATTTGGTAATTGATGATTATAAAGTTAATTAATGGGTTAATTAAGGTGATTAAAGATTTATTACCGAATCGAAATTTGAACATTAAAGAAATAATGAATAATAAATATGGAATTTAAGGTAATAAGTTTTGTCGAATTTCGGGGTCGTTACATAACGTGACATTTATAAGAACTCTCACAAGAAGCTGCCAAATTAACAATCCTGACTAAAATAGCAAAAAGATCCCACAAATTCGAGTAGATTATACCTGATAATTAATAGGTCAATACCCGAAAGATAAGCAGGTACACCCGAATAAGAAATAAGTTAAGAAGACTCAAAAGCCCTTCACACATCCCAAGTGCAATGTTTGAGCTCTAGCAGCTGAGTATGGGAAGCAGGGGTGGATCTACGTTAGGGGCTGGGGGCAATTGCCCCCACTAAATTTTCAGGGTCAAAAAGAAAGAGATCTGAAGTTGATGAGATCTGATCATGATTGTTATTTTGGTGCTCTTTTGGTTTCTTCGATTTTTCAGGGCAGAGGAACCAACCCATGGCTTTTTTCTCTCTCTAGAACAGAACAATGTCACTTTACAGAGAAAGTTTAAAGTTAATTTTCAGATAATTCTTCTGGTCGTGTGAGTAAATAGTTTTCATCCTTCGTTAACTTTTTTCCAAATTTTTTGACTTGAAAGTTGACATAGATTTTATAATGGAAATCGATATTAACAAGATTGAAATGGGTATTGGGCTATGAATTTATTTTGAACAAATTTATCATTGTTTTTGAAGTAGTGAATGCTAGCACAATCATCATAACTACGGAGATATTTGTTCAAATTAATCAAGTCAATTCCCATGTTCATAATTCAAGCTTTTTTAGTATCATTATACTATATTTGTTTTAAAGTATATTATTAACTTTGTTTCTATAAGTCAATTCAAGTTATTTTTAAATTCAAAATTAATACGATTATTTTATAAATTTTAGAAAATAAAAAATCTTCTAACTAGTGACAAATTTTAATTCAATAACTTATAATTTTTATAATTGTATTGTCTCAAAAAAATAAATTCATCTAAAATGATTTTAAAAAATAAAAATTAATCATATGTTTTCAAAGAATAAAAGTATCTACCATGATTGAGCACGTGTGCAATCATTTTTCTTCTTATTTTATGTATAATTTATGCGTTAAGTAGTTTCACAAATTTAACAATTGTTTTGAGATTTTTGTAATTACTTGCGATTTTTTTTATTTTTTTTGTAATTACTTGTGGATTTTTGACCCCACTGATTTAAGAGACTAGATCCGCCCCTGGTGGGAAGCCAAACGTTCCTCCACCTTTAATTAATCCCATATTTTTCTTGTAATGGAATGACTTTTGGCAAACCTAAAGGTATGCTTGAAATATGGATATTTTTTTTTGTAATCTATTAGAGTTGTCTTAACTATTTATTATAGTTTAACTTCTTTTTTTTTTTTTTTAATTTTTATTTTTGACGAATCCTAGGAACAATATCAAGGAAGGAAGATTCATTCATTTAGTCATAAAGATATGAATTACGTTTATGATAAACTTAAGGGAATTTCTATTATATCCAAAAAATGAAATTCGAATTATAAACTTTCATGATTTAAACAAAAGAAATAAAGAAAGAAAAAAAAAAAACAATCGAGAAACAACCGTAGAAGACATGCCACATCTTGCATCACACATCGCTTATTCGATTAGTATATTTGTGAGCACCCAACATCGTAAACAAAATCAACTCTCTACGTAAAGAGAATTCAAGCTCCCAAAGAAGAAAATGGGCTCCCACATGAGTGAAGAAAGCACAAAATGGAAAAACAAACACCACAAATACAGAAAATAACAACCAAGTAAAAGATTAACGATAATAATAGATTTAGGGCATGATCTCTTCAAAAGAAAAGGAAGACCCTCCCTGAATCTAAATTTGAGATTTTTGAGGAAAGGATTTTTGGCTAGAAAGAAAAAGAGAGAAGAAAAGAAATAGGGTTAGTTCGGTTTATATATTGATACATCTGTTTAACGTTTCATAATAATATATTACTTCTAAATATTAAAAATTATACCTGTAGTCATTACAACTGCATCTTCCTCTTTTTACATTTCATGTCTTTTACCTTTTTTAATCTCCGTGTTTTACAAGTTTCGAAAGTACCTTATCTCACCTTGTCGTAATACTTCTTCCATGTAAAACTATAGGCACCAGAAAATAGGTAGGCAACTTTTTCTTATAAGCTCCATTCCATATTATTTTATTATTGACTTTTTAAAGTCAAAATTCTTAATTTTAAAATTGATATAAATTCTTTTAATTTTAATTAATATAATGATGAATATTGTTAAATCTCTAAAAAATATTACCTATTGTAAGTTTTATTGTTTCATAATTTTTATGAGTCATCTCAATTTTGAGTTTAAAAATATCTCGAATTAATTGTCAAAAATGATTAGTGATCATATAATTTAGAACGGAGAGAGTATTATCTTGTAGAAAAATATTGTGTATGCTAAAAGAAAACAAGTTTACCCTATACGCTTGAATAGGAAAACGTTACATGAGATTTCTTCCTGTGCCCCTATCTTGTTGCATATTTTTGGGGCTCCTTAGGACACTACTTTTATTTTGCTATTTGGATGATTTGGCTGAAAAGAATTTGAGAGCGTTTTCAACTCTTATCCTGCTTTCATTGCTACTGAAGTTGCTTTAGGTAGAGAGTGTCGTCTCTAGCACCTCTTCTGCTACCCATTTTCATCAGATTGTTTCCTCCTTTAAGAACCTTCAATCTCAACCCTAATGGTGCTGCGGATGATAACGCTGGGGTTGCAGGTTGTGGGACTCCCATTAGAGACATAAATCACCCAATTGGGTGCTGCCCGTTGCTCGACATATTGGCGTCGCTACAAATTTTGCAGCATAGTTTTGTGATGGCCTTATTAAGTGTAGAAGTGGTAGTTGATGCACATGGGACTAATGAAGCTGAACCTTTATGCTACGTTTCGATTTTAGGAATGAATTTAAAGTAAAAATGGTACAATAAAGAGAATGGAATGGAATGGATCATTCCACAACTCCTAAGTAAGGGAAATCATCAATTTGGCATGAACAATAATGTTTCATTCTATTTTAGTGGAACAATATTACACTTTTTTTCATTCCATTCGCCCTTTGATTCCTGCAATCTAAAAATATAATATTCGAGAAAGAAACTTTTGATAGCATTCCTAACATTCCCTGTGTTAAGACATGATGCCATGATGGGGAAGCAAAGAATGTGCGCTACATTCTGATCTTGTAACTTTTGATAGCATTCCTAACATTCCCTCTTTGTTTAGGAACATTGTAATCCTGATGCCCAAGGGTTTCATACCCTAGATTGATGTAACCTTGTTTTTATCTTATGAATTCTCGTTTCACCAAAGACAGAGAGAAAGAGAGAGAGCACTTCGTGGTTTCTACATAATTTGCACATCAGTATATATAAACTTAAAGGTCAAACAAGGACATCTTACATCTCTTTAGACCTGTAGTTACACACTCGGATGTCGTACACAGCCAAACGTAATTCAAATAACTAAACTATGTTGTTCTCTCTCCTTTTAGGGGGAGAGAGTAGAAATTCATATATTCTTGAGCACTTGTTCATACCATGCTTTATGTACACTGCCTGAAATAGTTGCCACCAACACCAGCACTTCCACAGCCTCCACCAACTTTTCAGAAAGTAAAGCTGCCCCTACACGCTTGAGCATTGTCTCAGCTAATTCCTTACCCTTGATCCCACTCCCACCAAGCACAATTGCCCTTGCTGCCAGATAAACAGAACGGGAAACATGAGTGAATACAGAATCCCCAGCCCTCAGGCTCTTAGCTAACATGTTCGCCATAAGCTCCTTCCTCGCTCTAAGCTTCTCAGAGTCAAATTCTACTGAGAAGCCACTCATAGTTTCAACAATTTCTGATACACCCACATCATCCACATTATCTAAAAGCTCAAACAGCTGTTTAGTACATTGGGAAGCTACATTTTCCATGTTGACAGGGGTAGTGACTAGACTTTCAATCGGAAGGGCTTGCTGCAGAACCAATATGCTGCAAACATGTCGTGAAATTCAGTTATGATTAGTATAGAGATGCCTGGAGGATTAAAAGTAGAAGTGGAATGGAAATTAATAGAGTCGAGGAATATTGTGTACACAATGTGGTGTGGGCTAGTGATACTACCTATTAAATGCAAGTCTTACGAAAATTGTAGAGTTTAAATCCAGACTAAACACATCTCTCAGATTTAAACAATTGTTAAGGCAGGTAAGATAATATGTAGAAATACACTTAAATAAGTTGCTGATTTGGATACTTTATCAGCTATGCTACATATGATACACCAAGACTAAAAGTATTTATGTATGAACAATATGATTCAGTTACTAATCTGATAGACTACATAAGAAGATTTTCAATTTTGTTTATTTTATTAAAATTCAAAGACCGACACAGGAAGAAATCACAGTTCATTTTCATTGTATGGACAATCATCGAGGAATAATGTACTTCCATGTAACACTGCAGACCCAATTTGGTTACACCGGTAGTCCCCAATTTTAGGGCAAAACTAAGGTTCACCGCATTGTACCTAAGTTGACCCACTTTGCATTGGACCATTAAACTTAGAAATTATTCGATTGTCCCATTCGACTAATAAATAATTAGTAATTAGTTTGTTCTGTTAAATTTTGCAAACGAACATGAAATGTTTAGTGAAAAAATAATAATAATAATTAAATAAAAAAAAATTAAAAAAAAAACACTAGAGAAATGACAAGCGCAAAAAAATGACATGGACTGTCATCTCTCAAGTAACCACAGGTCCACAATTAGGCGTGTCCCAATTCTCCACTGCAACTATTACCATCACCACCAATTCCTTTTCTATGTCAACAGGACCAGCCACCCAACCTTCCACCATCAACCTTCAGTACCATCATAATCAACCTGAACCACCATCACTTGTACATTTCTTCCACAACCAAACAATTTGTAGCCTAAACCTTCATATTCCTTTTTCTATTAATATAAATGTACATATAATATCTTTAAATTACATTTAAAGCAGCTCCGACCACAGCATATTTTTAACTTAGAATTTGAACTAACTACCCAAGTTTTCAACGGATATTAAACCCTAGAAACTAACTGGATCATTTTAAAAATGGAGTTCAGCTCACAAAAAGTGATAGCTACTTTTTTTTATTAAAAAATAGAACCAAAAAAAAAAAAAAACTAAAAGAAACCCATGCATACCTATATAACCTAATCCATATTGTTTTGGTAAAAGCAACAAAGGTGAAGATCTCATCCAATCCTTGTGAACTATCACAACTTGGTCCATTAAAGAATTTCTTGGACCCATTTCACTTGAGTATCCAATTTTTTCCTCTGTATATACATATATTCAATCACTCGTTCAGCGCTGCGCACCATCCTAGGAAGCACAGACACTGGACACAGATATGACATGATACGAGACATGGTACATTTTCCCAAAAAATATTATACAAAACGTTGCAAGAGACATTGAGTTTTATATATATTTTTAATCTGTACAAGAAAATTTAATTGTTACTAAAACATGATAAAAGTTGAGCAACATAGTGGAGACATCACCAAGTCTAATTACAAATAAGATTAAAACATACAACTCTAAAAGAGAACCATATTTTAGGAATAAAGTGTTCATATTAGTACAGTGTAGCTTATATTCAGTTGCATACTTGGTAGAGCAAAATAAACTTCGGGAATTAGCAAATTAAGCATATATAAATTAGGAAATCAGTAAGTTACAAACCCACATCAAAATTCACATAATAACAGAATGCAATTTTTATATTTTTGACAAAATACATATACGTATACAATTATATATACATTACCGTAAGTAAACGGTTAACTTCAACATTTAAGGTCAATTAAAAATACTAGCACCTATCATAACTTAACAAGAAGTATCCCTAGAGATTCCAAAAGTATCCAAAAAAAGGTTAAAATAATAAATTTAAAGCATTCAATACTTATCCAAAAGTGTGTGTGAGTGTCACAGCAGCCCCAGGTTTGTCGTCAGAAGCTTCAAAGATGAAGATTCCAATTAGTTCTATTCATCTTCAATGTGATTTTATAGCATTAAAATTTCTTTGTTATCAATGCAATTTATCTTCTTTACGTCCATGTCATCTTTTTTTATTTTGTCCATGTCATATCTCTTTTGATTTGATTTTTACCAAAGATCTGAGTCATTATTTTCTTCATGTCCATTTGCAAAATATATCAGAATATCCCAATTTAAAAAATTTGATTAATCTTGTGGATCAATCAAATAAACTACAAGTCTAATAGTCCAATGCAAAAGTGGGTTAAGTACAATGGGGGTAAACCGTAGTTCTCCGAATTTTAGAATTTAATATGCAATGGGTTGTATTTACTCATCAAATTTTACTGAAATCATCCTGATAATTTATGATATCATGCTACTTTGAGCAGTGTTCTAAAAAGCATCGAAGGCCCCCATCATCCTTGCGCGTAGAGCACCTTGTACTCAAAGTTTCAAACTAGTTCACAAATCATCCGAGTCGTATGACTCAGACTTCAACTCAAACTCGACCCTAGAATCAACAGTTTCAGAAAGCATAGAAAAAAAATTAAAAAAATAAATACATAAATAAATAAAGAATTGAAGAAGAATACATCATCAGGATGCCCCCCTTCTCGCCTAAAAAAATATGCAAGATCCACCACCGTAATATTCCATAGGTGACCCATAGTCGCATTCTCAAAAATTATGCTAAAGTAACTGCCTCAAAGTTTCGTCATAATATTACTTGTAGTCCTAAATTTTAGTATTTCTTGAATTCCACCCCTACTCTTTCACTAATAAAAATAATATTGTCTAGGGCACTCACCTAGGAAACCGCATGTCTATAAGGCCTAAACGCTCGAAACTCCCCCACCTTGGTCCGCCTAAAGCTTTTTATAACTTTGACTTTGAGATTAAAGGATTTTTCTCTCTTTTTTTATTATTCTTTTCTGGTTATATGATGTATCCATCTATCCAACCAAGTTTTACCAGGCAAGCCAATGACTTCACTGAGATCAAGACCTGAGACTCATAATGATTTTTAAACCGATAGTCTACATAAACAAATAAACAAATAAAAATAAAAAACAACAGTCCTAACTATTTATAAATGTAATGAACTTGGATCATGAAGCCAAAGCTTCACCTGAACCAATTAGGTGTTAACATTGCATTTAATGGAGTATAGACAGCATGGGAATTAACTCACCTGGTACAAATGACAATAAGTTTCTGTAGTTGAGATTGAACAGACCGCAGCCTGGAAAGATTTAGCTTAAGAGTTTCAGGCAGATTTTCGACCATCAGCCCTTCAACCTCACTTACAAGCTTTAACAAACCAAGCCTCAACAGCAAATCAATTCTCTCTCCCTTGCATTCTGGCTGTTCAGTGCCTGAGCACGTAAAGATATGTTAACAGAACCTTGAGAGTCTTGTAAGAAATCCTGTCTTTTCAAGTCCAACAAGAGAAAAAAGAAATATAAAGGAGAAAAGGAAAACGATGAGGCAACCAAATCAACCTGCATAAACTGCGGTTGAAGCACCTATTGTTGGTGACATATGGTTGATGCTACCTCCAGTACGAAGTGTGGTGCGGGAGAGCCCTTGAGAGTATCCAACATTGCTCATTTCTAGAGCTGATAAAGAATCTAAGTATTCATCCCACTCCTGTGTGGAGACTATCTTCAAAGTAGAAAGCCATCGCATAGTCAATGATAACGAAGCAGTGGCATCAGTTGGAGTTCCATAGCGATCGGCAAAAGCTTTGTTCAGGTAATCCAAACCAGCAGGCCCTTTTATAAGTGGTTCCAACATTCTTATGCGTGCTTTGCTGATTTCATGCTTGAGCACCTGTCAGTAGAATTAAAAGGGCAGCATGTTAAATTAATAAATAAAATAGTAAAACCCATAATCTTTAGGTATCCAAGTCAAACAAGGTCACTATGTTCTATAACTTTAACAATTATGAATAATACAATTATGAATAATCAGACCAGTGTTGTCTGGTTTGTGGTGCGTTCGGTATGTAGTACCGTTACATGGACAGGGTACGTCAACTTACCTGGTACGTGATGGTGGGTTTAGTCGGTTTGCTGTTTAGATCTGTGGTTCTCTTTAGTAGGCTTTCCGTGACGCTCTCGCACATTATATAGTGTAAATAATGTGTACTCTAATTGGTTGAGGGTATGCTTCTTGTGTGACGTTCTCTCTCTCTCTCTCTCTCTCTCTCTCTCTCTCTCTCTCTCTCTATATATATATATATATATATATATATATATGTTAGAAGATATTGTTCCCATAATTGTAGTTAATCTTATCCCATAATTAATGTGTATACATTGCTGTAAATTAGGGATTACCATAACTGTAAATTAGTAATTGATATACTAGGTTATATAAACTAATGTAATTGAGAGAGAGAAAAAAAGAGAAGGAATTATCATAATTTCAATTGTCTTTCTTCATGGTATCAGAGCCTGGTCCGTGGCAATTTATTTTTTTCTTCTTTCCCGCTCGTTGCTGCTCTCTTTTTCCTTCAGAAACCTAATAAAACGAGCTTGTATGAAGAAATTGAGGCCATAAAAGGACTCTACACTGTCAGGCGACCACCACCAGCAAAAAACCTTCGACACCCACTGCCTCACGAGCCCTCACACGTCACCACACACGCCACCTGCCAAACATCACGCACCCCCTTTTGCCAGCGTGTGGTTCATTTTTTTCCCACGCCACCATTGCCGGAATGTTCGCCTCTCTTCTCTTTCCCTTCACAGTGGTTGTGTAGTGTTTGATTCAGGTTTATTTGGTATTAGTTGCATTGGTAGTTTCTTTGGAATAAACTGCCTGCTAAATTATTATTTTTCTAAGCATTCAATCATCCTTGTTGCTATTTCCTTGGATATTCTTATTGCTCCTATTACCTTCTCATGGTAGCATCTAGTTCCATTACTAGTGGTGGTACTACTGACATCAATAACGGACAGTTGGTTAGAAATCATCATCTCAACTCTGCTTTGGTTCTTAGTCCATTTAAGTTGGATGGAAATAATTATCTAGCTTGGTCTCAAGCATGCCATATGTCAATCGAAGCTAACCTTATGTAGCGTTTCATCAATGGTACAACCACCATGCGTACTCAAGCAAGTGTAGCCCAAGAAGAATGGAAATCTAATAACTCCATGATGAAAACATGGATTTTTAAATCAATGGAACCTAGTATGCGAAGCAGTTACATGTTCTTAGACACTGCACATGAGCTTTGGGAAGCTATCTCTCAAACTTTCTCTGTTTGTGGTGATATGTCTAAGGCATATGACATCCGTAAACAAATCCGTGAGCTGGGATCAAGGGGAGAAGTCTGTGGCACAGTATTTTGCAAAAATTAATGCACTTTAGCAGGAGCTTGATCATTACTGGGTTTTCTCAACCAAGTGTCTAGAAGACGCCGCCTCTTATCAAAGGTTTGTTAGTGAAGATGAGCAAAGCGCCTTGCTGGTTCTATCTAAATAAGAGAGTAGGCGTGCGTTTGGTTTTGTTAGGATTTCCATATCTGCCCACCTTCCTTTATTTCAAGGTGAGATAAGTGCCTCCAGGTTGTCTGGTTATTTTTTGAGTATCTGAATCATAGATTATGCCATACTATTCTATGGATTTATTCCATGTGCAAATCTACTCTCTTGGGCTATCTCCCGCGTAAGAATGTCTTGTATCGGCCCATTTCTTGCAAGAAATCTATGTGAGGTTAGTTTTGTCAAATTAAAGGTCGTGGTCCAATACTAGCTCTATCTCCGAGTTACTTAGAATATAAAGAAGAGGGGGATAGTTGTGGATTTCTTGGCTGGTTAGAACATAGAATTTGATCGAGTTCGTGCACAGTTGATTAGTCAGACACCTTTTCCATCATTGCGAGAGGCCCATGCTAGAGTCCAATAAGAGGAAAGTAGACGTCAGGTGATGTTTTTAAATTCGGTTGATTGATCATCCATAGTTGTTTCGTATCCTAAGTCTGACTCATCCATTCAATCTTCTGTTGAGAAGGAATCCCGAGAATGTGACTACTGTGGGGGAAAGAACCATACCAGGGATCGTTGTTTTAACCTCCATGGACGTCCTAAAGGACGAGGAGGTCGGTTTGGTAGTGGTAGTGGACGTAGATCTCAGGCATATGTGTCTACTACAACACTTCATATTGATTCATCCAGTGCTTCAGACGCTACTACTACTCTTACTCCTGAGGAAATCTCAACTTTTCGGAAGTTATATTCCCACTCTTCCTCTCATTATGCTCAGTCAGGTATACATTCTTGTGCTTTTAGTGTTTCCTCAACTTGTCCTAGTTGGATCATTGACACAAGTGCTTCTGAGCATATGACCGAATCCTCCAACCTCTTTACTTCATACATGCCTTGCTCTAGGAAAGACAAAGTTCGAGTAACTGATGGTTCCCTTTCTTCTATCTCTGGGAATGGTTCATTAGTTTGTACTCCTACATTAACATTATCATCTGTTCTTCATATTCCTTCATTTGCTGCAAATTTATTATCTGTCCAACGTCTTTCTGAACCCTTGCATTGTTCAATCACTTTTTTCCTAACTCATTGTATTTTTCAGGACTTGGTGACGGGGCAGAAGATTGACAGTGGTAACGCAGTTGGTGGCTTATATTATTTAGATGTTCCCTCGTCTAGCATGTCCTGCACTCAGGCTCTTCACTCTACTTTCGACTCCAGCCTGACTTATCTCCATCAATGGCATCGACGTTTAGGACATCCCTCTTTTCCGTATTAGAGTCTTTATTTCCATCTTTAGTTAAACAATGTAATAAAACTCAATTTTTGTGTGAACCATGTGAATTGGGTAAACACAAACGTTCTATTTATTCTACTATTCATAGCGACATTCTAAATCTTTTGCTATTATACATACTGATGTGTGGGGACCCTCTCGGGTTGTTTCCTGTTCTGGTTATAGATGGTTTGTTAGTTTTATTGATTGTCATTTTCGTGTCACTTGGATTTATCTTATTCATTCAAAAAATGAGGTGTTTGATTGTTTTCAGGAGTTTCATAAAATGATTCAAACTCAATTTGAAGCTAAAGTCAAAATTCTTCATAATGATAATGGTCGTGAATATAGTCATAATAATGCTTTTGCATCTTATCTCTCTCAACATGGTATTATTCTTCAAACTTCCTGTGTCCAAACTCTAGAACAAAATTGAGTGGCAGAAAGGAAAAATCAACACTTGCTAGAGGTAGCCCACATTCTTATGTTCACTATGAACACGCCTAAATTTCTATGGGGAGATGTTGTTCTGATTGTTGAATTTCTTATAAACCGGCTTCCTTCTCGAATTCTTGGGAACAAAAGTCTCATTTCTTTACTTCACCACACGACTAGCCCTTCTCTTTCGCCTCGCGTTTTTGGTTGTGTGCTATGTTCATAATAAATCTCCCACTCGAGAAAAATTAGATCCCAAAAATCTTACGTGTGTTTTTATTAGGTATTCTCCGACCCAAAAAGGTTATAAGTGTTATCATCCTCCTTCACATAATATTTGTCACTCAAGATGTAATTTTTTGGAAATTAGAACCTTTTTATTCTACCTCACCTTCTCCTCAGGGGGAGGATGTTATTGATGAGGAGAAGCTTCTTCTTGAGGCTGGTATTACAAGTTCTACTATACCATCTTATTCTATAAACTCTTCTCTTGTTCTTGTTGTTGTTTCTAATAAATCTACACAGGGGGAGTTACAGGAGCCATATGCTACACAGAATGAACCTGAGTTGAAGACCATGTTCGAAGAAGCAAGAATAAGGTCACCATTTCTACACCACTGCACCAACCCTACTTAGAATCTAGTCTGGATAATGTTAATGGTGAGAACCCTACTTCTACTTCTACGTGTTCTTCTGATGATATTGACCTTCCTATTGCTCTTAGGAAATGTGTTAGATCTTGTACTCAACATCCTATCTCTAATTTCATAGCCTATAACAGATTATCTACATCCTATCACTCCTTTGTTTCTTCCTTGTCTTCAATATATATTCCTTAGGGGCGGCAAGAAGCAATTAGTGATCAGAATTGAAAACAGGCTATGATAGAAGAGATGAATGTCCTGAAAAAGAATGATACATGGGAACTAGTTACTCTTCCTTCTGGAAAAAAACTAGTTGGGTGCAAATGGGTATATACAGTCAAACAAAAGCCAAATGGGACAGTTGAGAGACTCAAAGCCAAACTAGTTGCAAATGATATATTCAAACCCATGTGATTGATTACCAGGAGACATTTGCTCATGTGGCAAAGATGAACTATGTTCATACTATAATCTCATGTGCAGCAAACTTCGACCGGGATCTTCAGCAACTGGATATATATATTATTTTAATACAAAAAATAGTTGTATTTATTAAGCCAAGTATCATTTAATTGATCGAGTGTATGCTGACACTCTTGAGTCTATGTATTTATTTTTATTTCAATAGAAATGTTCCCTCAAGTGCGAATTGGTTCATGAAAGAGATACAAGAGTATGGGACGTAAGACTACCATGTTTGGGTACTCAAATGCAATACACTGTTCATTAGGCCAATAATACTATCTCATAACTCTAATTATTACTGGGAAGCACACAAACCAGAATGTAGTTGTAGAACAAATTTATACAAAAATTTGAGAGAGAAAATGGAAAATTTTGGAGAGAAAAAAAATTGAGTGAAAAAAAATAGATAGAGAAAATGGGTAAAAATTAGAGAGTGAACTCTTTTAGAGAGAATTATTACAATTGATCCATCAATAATAAGGGTAAAATTGTAATGTTATAGTTTTTAATTCCATACCTATAACTGAAATCTTTCATTCCACAGCCCCACCCATCCACCCCACCCCACCCAAAAAAAAGAAATGAAAATAATTAATTTGGCACGACTGGAATGGTTCCTTCCACAAACCCACACCAAAAAAGGAATGAAAATCATCAATTTGGCACGAATGGAGTGGTTCCTTCAACCAAATGGAATGAGCAATTCCATTCCCACGTTGATTCCTACAATCCAAATAGAGTATTAACGAACCCTTCTTGTAAAGATTTTATTCTGCAGTCCAACCAAACACTTTGGTCTCACAAACTGAATATTTATGACGTGGAACATATATCAGTTGATCTGGAATATCATACAGGAACCAACTATTCCACCAAAGTTCATTGACATCCACATCTATATTTTGGAAAATTCTATAGGATGCAACTACATCTCTCTCAATTAAATACTACTAGTCTACTATTTCAGCAATTGTTAAGAGCTTAAATTTCCATGCAAGTGTTACAAAAAATAGAAAAGGGGGGGAAATGGAGACTGCAGAAACACACCTGTATCTGTTGTAGAAGAAATCGCAGACCCTTAATCAATAAGTGTGCAGAAGAAGTTCCCGCTTTATCTCCAGCTTGAGAGATTTCTCCTAGTTCATTTAATAACATCTGGTGGGTAGTTTTCATTTCATCTTCATTAGCCGGAGCAGAAAGTTTCTGCACGGTAACTAATGCGAACTCTAGGATTCTCCCAAAATAAACCATGTCTAAAGTTCCAGATTTGAGCACCTATAAAGGGAGAAGAAAGAAAAGAAAAGAAAAAAGCAAAAGAAGGGAGGGGGAGAGAGAGAGAGAGAGAGAGAGAGAGAGAGAGAGTTAGTAAAAAGTAATACCAATAGAATAGCTATAGCAGGCACCAGCAGAAGGATTGTAGCAATGATAAGGTTGACTACCTGAGAAAGAATATCAGTATCAATAGTATCCAAAATCTCTTGCCTCCAACTTGAAGGAGACATCTCAGACAGTTCATCACGGACTTCCTTAATGACTCTTAAGACCCAGCTATAGTTAGGTTCATCCTGTTCCATGGATTCCATTATACCATCCCAGAAAGCCTTTTCCATCGTCTCTTTCACTTTATCCTGTACAAATAATAGAAATCATGCAGTTGCGAGAATTTTGACATTATCAGCTTCATAGTGTTAGCCGAAGATATTTGTGAGTAAATAAATTCACAAAGAGACGAAGCTAGAGACGGACATAAAATTGTTGTTCATTAACTTTCAAAACATTTTTTGCAAGTACAATAACCTTGATATTATCTTGATACTTATTGCTGAAGTCCAAATCACCGGCAAAACCATGACGATGCTCATGAACAATTTCATTTACAAGAACCTCATTTCCATAACTAATTGCCTGGGAGCTCAAATGACCATTTGTACTGCTACTAGAGGTAGCAGATTCGACATCATTTCCTGAAGAAGAATTGTCTCCATTGAACACAGAGCAAACTTTGTATCCCGAATTATCATGGCCTTCAGCCAAATCATTCCCTTCACTGGAGTTATTGGCAGCAGAACCATCTGAAAAACAAGGTGAACTTGAAGATGACATATGTGCGAGAGGGAATCCTGATGAATTTCCACCACTTTTGGCTTCCATATATCTAGATCGCATGTCAGACAGAGCACACTCCATATGTTGAAGTCCACAAGTACCACTCAAATTCACCACTTTATCCCTCAGAAGTTCCTGATCTTTAATCACCTTCCATCACCAAGATAATGCAAGAGAAATTAGTTAACAAACACAGCATTTTCCACACCCTTTGCTTCAATAATAGGTGAGTGAAGAACCGTACCTGTTCTTGAATAGCCTTCATATCAGGAGTAAGACCGCCATAGTCTCGTGCGGCAGTTACGTTGCAAGTTTGCATCATAGAGAGCTCCATCTGACAAGCTGCCTGTATCAAATCCTGTTCTAATGACTTGCCATCTTTAACTTTCCACAACACAAAGTGGTGCAAATAAGAGCACCATGCCTTATCAAAAACTTTCAGCTGATATCTGAAAGTACGTCGAGTTGGGGATGATGAGGTTGTTTCCTCTTGAGGGTACTGAGTGGGGCCATGCAATATAATTCTAATCATCAGTTCAAACTCTTGAATAAACCTTTTAGCAGAGTCAGCCAGAGTAATCTCACACTCCCCCTTTCTGCTGAAAACTGCTTCTGGGTGTCCAAGTATCATATAAGCACAAAGAATAACTCTGACCTGATATCTTGCTAACTTAGGATGACTTTGAGGTACTTCTCTTCTAGTCCTCTTTTTCTTCAATCCTCTGCTCATGTTATCATTAGCAGAATTACTCTTTGGACTTGGAGAAGCAACACGTTTAAGAAGTTGATCAATGTTTTCCAGACCAGATAAATCTCCAGTATCATTAGCATACTGTTTGAGAGTGATGCAACTCTCCAGACGGTCAAGTAAAATATTTAGAGTATGAATTGTTGCATCTGACTCAATCTGAACAGCAAGCCACTCAAATGGCATAAACTTAACGGATTTTTTGTTAATATCTAAGGCCAAATATGCTTTTGCCAAGGCCCAAGTAGTTCCCCTTAGATTTACAAACCTCCTCCAACACCTGCAAAAGCATTGCATCTCTGCTTAAGAAACTAATATAACAAAAAATCTATAACTAAAACAAAAGAAAAGCAGAAAATTTGGGTATTGGGGTGATACTTGATAGGTAGGTAGGGGAAAAAGAGCACATATTTTTGCTTTATAGAGTGCATAATCTCCTAATTCATACTATCCATGTCAACAAAGAACATATTCTACACAAAAATCAATTTGAAATTGCCATTTCAAATTGAGAATAGAAAAACCATTAAAAAAGAAAAAATGTATCACAATTCACAAAACATAATAAGTCAAATATTCACAAACAGGTCAACCACAAAAACAAGGTGAAATCAGCAGATGAGTTTCTTCCTTCCTTAGTTGACCCGTCATTCTTTTCATTACTCAATTGCAGATCAGTTATGGTTACAGCGGATATACTCTTCAAAAGGAACCTAGAGATAAAATAGATTAATCGAATATTGTTGTTATTTTATTACAAAGAGTATTGAAGCCCTATATATAGACTACTAGTTGAGTAATGGCCAAGTATGAGTGGGCACCAAGCATACTTGGTGTCTAAGTTCTAATAATAATATACTCTAATAGAATCATGATTCTAAATAAATTATCTAACACTCCCCCTCAAGTTGGAAGTCTTATATGACGATTTACAACTTGTTACATAATATAATCTTAAAAATAGAAGACTCAAACCAACCATAACAAGGAATTATTATATCTTCAACACTCCCCCTCAAATTAAGGTCATCTTCAATTTGCACGAGAAGAAAAGATTGATTGATTTTTTTCTTTTTTTTTCTTTTTACGTTCAAAGTTAGATTTTTCATCCTCGATATATAACTTCAGACATTCATTTTCCAAGGTTATCATGTGCCGGCAATAACAGAGAACACTCAACTCCCACAACAAATGTGAAGGGCTCTTTATTCTTCAAAAACAACTACAAAAAACTCCTTGCCTTCCTCAACTACGAAAGACTCTCTAGCCTCCCAAAAAATCGAAGGACGCATTCCTTTTGAAATCTCGACCCCATGCAATCCTTACTTTTCAATCAACCATACATTTACATATTCAACCAGAGAAATAACAACTAAAGACAAACCATTTAGTTTCATCATAAAAAAAAATGACCATGGATTTTTTGTTTTCTCTAAAAAAAACAAAGAAAGAATTGCAAGAAGAAAAGATACCTGCCGCCATGGCTTGAAAAAATGCTAATCATGTCATGTGATAATTTCAGGACGCAAAAGAACACATTAGCAAACCAATTATGGTGACATGCTACTAGGAATTGAAAATGAACTGAAGATCAAAAGCAAAACTGAACTTGGGATTAATGTAGTGAATGGAAAAATATAATATCCTGCGACGAAAGTATATCGATTTAACCTATAGCTCTGATACCACGTTAGAAATAAAAACAGATGTACTGAATATTATTGTTATGTTATTACAAAGAGTACTAAAGCCTTATATACAGGCTACTAGTTGAGTAGTGGTCAAGTATGTGTGGGCATCAAGTATGTGTGGATACCAAACATATCTTGTGACTAAGTTCTAATAATAATATACTCTAGTAGAATTATGATTCTAAAATAATCTTCTAACAATCTACTTTGTAATAGGCATATAGATACGTAGATTTCTTTTTTGACAAGTTAAATATATAGATATAGGAAGCTAATCCATAACAAATTGTGGTTATAATGCCTAAACTAGGCACCAAATTTTGCACGTCCATTGCAAGATCTAACGGGCAAGATTTAAAAAAAAGATGGGGCCTTCCGCAACACTGTGTTGTGGACAAACTTAGCTACCACAACACAGTGTTGCAGAAGGGGGAAAAAAAATATTTTGAACTAGCATAACACAATGTTGCTGCAGTTAAGTTGTTCCGCAACTCTATTCTGCGGAGGGTTTTATTTTTTTAAATGTTGAGTGTCTGGTCTTGCAATGAACGATGTAAGATCTAGTGGCTAGCTAAGTCCTATAGCTGCCATTTTGCTATGGATTACCTCCCATAGATATAAGTTGACTTCCTTACAAACTAATTTACTTTTTAAGTTCCAAGTTACAATTCTTTCTTTGAAAGTTGAGCTTAGAGCTGCGACATAATTTGGTACAACATTTTGAAAATTTTATTTTCAAGGCAAAATGGCATATTGTGCAACTAAGCTTCCTATTTTCTTTTTTGCAAAACTTAGATAGTTAGATGGTAGTATATCATGGAGCTTTAATAGGTCAAAATTAAAGACCAAACAAATTAAAAATTAATAAAGGAATGAAGGGCAACGCATAGCCAATTACATTTTTTACTACCCCTGTAATGACCAAGAATTTTTGTAACAAAATTTTTATTAATGAAATGATATTAATTAAATTTTGTACGCAATAATGTGACTAAATGAATATATATAAATTTATGTGTATATTTATTCTGTTGAAATGGAACAAAAAGGAAAGCCATGTGATTTAATTTAATTTAGTTAATTACATGGATTTTAATTTTGAGAGGTTAATAATTAAATTAATTAATGATAATGGTTTGATAATTTAATTTAAATATTAATCATGTTATGTGACTCATTTATTACTTATAGCTCAGAGGTATGAATTTATATTCAAGGAGTGGTGCAACCATGTTACTCAAATGGTGCCAATTTTTGGCAGCTCTACTTATTTAATCAGGATGGGGTTGCAGCCATGTACAATGGTTAGACCCATTCAACAGCCCTGTAGTTGACCGCAATGAAAATGAGTCACCCTCGTTACTTGTATACATCAGCCATTTCAGTAGCCAAGACTATAGAAGCCGAGTGGGGATAAAACAGGGACTACTCTAGCAGCCAAGAGAGTGGTGGGAAAGCATTAAATGCTTGAAGAATAAGGGACGCTATATGTATATATATATATATATATATAACAGTGTGAGCCAAGGGAGCATGAGAGTTGTGACTTTTTGGTAGCAAGATGAGTGTTATTAATGCAAACATTAATTGCTGAAGTTATATTATAATTATATGTATATACTAGCCTGTACAGCAGCTGAGAAGTGACCATAAAGGTAGGCAAGAAGGGCCATTTCGGCAGCAAGAAAGGTGGAGGACTTGTGCATTTATTGCAGTAAGAAAAAGGGAGGTTATATATATATATATATATATATATATATATATATATATATATATACAATCAGCAGGTAGCATTAATTGCTTAGAGATTATGGACTTATATATATATTCATATGCGTGTGCCTATATACATAGCAGCTAAGAGGGGAAGTGTTGTATTTGTATCGATTCAGTTAAGTCAAGTGTGGTGCTCAAAATGCAGCAGCAGGAAGTGACTCCTGAACTGCTACATATGAGCAGCTCGGCAGCCCTTCTTGGACAGATGGGAGGTGACTGACTAGGGTCATGTAGGGGAATGGTAGGAGACCTATATGGTAGTATTATATATATTTAGCCTTGGAGTTTCAGCTGATGGAGTGCATTAAACCGTGCCTTTAAGCACTCAGCCTTCATTACATTTAACACTCTTGCATTTTCTTTACCAACCCAACAAGGGAGATATCAAAAGTTGTTGAGAGTTAATATAGAGAGTGACTCGGTAGTCAATAGCATTCAATAAGGGTAGTAATCAGCCATTATTAAGCATTCATTGTGGATCACCCCAAATTAGCAAGCTTCCTAGCTAAAAGAAAAAGAGCAACTAGAAGGTTAAAAGTGCTTCTTAAACCCTTAGAACCTAGTTTAATTTGTGTATTGGTTATTTTATGCTGTGTTGGGTTGTGGGAGCTTTATTTGTTGTGGTGGATCATGGTAGATCCAAGGTTGATATAAGGAAGATTATTGATGGAGTTAAGTGCCTATGTGTTTGTATAGCATATTACAAACTTTCAAATGAATGAGCATGACATGTTTGTTAAAAGACTCAAAAGACACCATTTTTCTGAAAACTTTGAAGTTCAAGTGTTAAGTCTAATAATATGAGCTTGGTATAGTTATGGAGCATATGGCTTGCATTCTATATCACCTAGTAGCATGATTAGGAATAAGTACATGAAAAGGAACTTGTTAATATTTTCAAGTGTAAATCATTATGAAAATGGAAACCAAAATGGATTCCTATGTGTAAGGTGTAAATGTCTTCAAACTGAAGGAATGATGATATCTATGAAGGATCATAAGGGTCTTAAAGATCACATTTGGTGGTGTATGTAAAGCTTTTTCAAACTTAAAATGGTCATATTTTGCATTATGACCTCACAAGGCTAAAAAGATGAAAAGAAGTTTTCTAGAAGTAATGAAAAAGGATTTTCAAAATTTCATAATAGTTGAGCATGTCTGGTATGTGTTTACCAATAAAGCATGTAATGGTGAAACGATTCAAGTTGCTTTCTATGTGGCCTTACGAAAGGTTTCCAAAACTTAAATATGTCAATGAATGAATTATTTGAACCAAGGAGTCAAGAAACGCATGGGTTATAAGTTGTTAAAACATGGCTTCAGAAATTTGGAATACTAGTGTTTAATCAAAAGAGGCATGTAAGGAAAATTCTGTGGGCTAAAATCATAGTTTAGAATTTTTAACCGAGCGCATATGTGCTCGAGGTTGAGCGCAGCTGCACTCAAACCTACTGCGCTTTCAGGTTGTGTTTTTCCAAGTTGGGTCAAGGAGTATTTAAATGGTTAATTAAGTATAAAATAAATAATGAGGTCCCTAATGGACTAATTAGGTAACCGACATATAAAATGTAGGTCGACCAACGAACAATAGTTTAAAATTAACATTAGCCGACGAACGAGGTAAGTATTATATCTGAACTTGTTATTTAAGTTTTTTAAATCATATTTGAATGCCATGTTTGCACGCAAGTGCTTTGAAAAGCTTGTTTAATTATTGAACTGTTTTAAAAATTAAAGTTTGTATGCATGAACTGTTTTACAATGTAAGTTTATGCCATTTGATTCGGCTAGACCCTTGAGATATGTTATTAAATTCATAATGATTCTTTAAAGTTAATCCAATCCAAATTATTTGGTGCGGAATCTTGTGTTAGAAGCTAAAAATGAACCCTCATAGTAGGGGCAACTAAAAGCCAAATAATTGGACATATAATTTCGATTGACGCTTAAATTAGATGGTTATGTTGTGCACAATATAGAGTACGATAGGTTGATCCCCTAAAGTACACATCTAGAGTACCTTGGTCTTATGACCTACCCGAAGTTATCAGTCTACGTAATTGTTAATGTCCATCAAGGATTCTTATGAAATTGAATGATTTTAAAACTGAAAGAAATGTTGATTCTATTAGTCAAACCTCCTCACAATTATTGAACAATTGTTGAAGGTTATTCAAAAATGTTTTACTCATGAGATATTATGTCCATAAAACTGTATTATACTTGTTGAGCGACTTAATTGCTCACTCTTACTTTAAACATAATATTTCAGTCAAACCAAAGAAGGCCAATGCATCTGGTAAAGATAAGGGAAAGGGCAAAGCAACCGAATAAAAACTATTTAGTTTATGCTCATTTATGTATAGTAATGTATAATAGACTTCATATTACTATATTTTTTGTAATTTGTAAAGGTTAGAGTAACCTGGGACTAAAAGTAAGTTCTTGTATAAGGATAATGTATTTAAGCTATGTCTTAAGCTATTGAATGATAATGTATGGGTATTTAAGTGTAGTATCATGAGCACCGAATTTGGGGCCGTCACAACCCCTCTGTCCTACCATTTTGTCATTGAGCCTGCTCTGACCTCGCAAGGTGGACCCCTAGACAAGGCATTTAGTTCATGTCGCTATTCCCGGATCAACAGGGGAGTACATCACATGGAATAATTTCTTAGATGTATTTTCATTTCTCCAAGAGTTGGGCCCACTTTTTACAAGTTAGTAGAATCTTTCAAAACCCTAATTCCAGTCGTCATTTATTTGGGACCGCCAAAAGATACTCTTTTTTTAAGGACTCTAGGAGTACTATAGTGAGGAGTAGGGAAAGAACTCTAGTAGTTTTACTATAATATGCCAGATATATTACTTTCCGTATAACTGATGGCTGATGTTCAGGATACAAATGTAGATAAGCAAAGCTCCATTCACTAATTGTTTACCGCTTTCTTTTGCATCCATTTTGGGAGTAAATATTTTCATCAGCCTAAAGGGGTGAGTACTGTTCCACTTTTTTTTCCCAATTTCAATCACATTTTCCTATGTACCAAGTAAGGCAATAAATATTATTACCACATCAAAATCTACCAATTAACCCTTTACACATCAAAAGCTACCGAACATAACATAAGAGTGTTGTCACTCAAAACCCTGAAATATTAAATTTATAGGAGTTGGAAGCTGGCGAGTAGATGGAAAGAGATTTTCAACCAGAAAGAATCAGAGCAGCTTACGTACTTGCCTAGTTTTCTAGACAGCAACTCCCCCTGCTCGAACATAAGAGTGTTGTCACTCGAAACCCTGAAATATTAAATTTATAGGTGTTGGAAGCTGGCGAGTAGATGGAAAGAGAACTTCAACGAGAAAGAATCAGAGCAGTTTACGTACTTGGCTAGTTTTCTAGACAGCAACTCCCCCTGCTTGACCATCAGTTCTGAACTCTCACGACGTGAATTGTGAAGAATTCCTTTCTGCCTTAAATACTCCACCTTAAGCTTCTTAGCCTAGTCAATTCCAAACAAAATTAACGCTCAACAAAACTAGCATAAATAGAAAATGATAATATGCTAACAAAAATGCATGAAATTAGGCTGCTTCTTTCTTCAAACACATACGTACCCTTTGAAGCCGGTCTTCTAGTTGATCCTTCAATCTCCTTCTCTCATTCTCCCGTTGACTATAGACAGAATTAACTATCCATCGTACACGTAATGCCGTTGTGTGGGCCCTTGACTTTTCTGCTTCCAACAAATCCAAGCGCTTCTTCTCAGCAGCTGCAAGCTTTTGGGCAATTGCAGCTTTCACACAATCCTTATACTTGCTCTCCTGAATTAGCCTCTGCATCAACAACTGTGCTGCCCTTTCTCTCTTTGCAGCCCTCTGTTGCCTACGTGCTTTAAGAAGAAGCATCCGATTCACCTCAGCTTGCTGAACACGTGATTCTACCCTTACACCTAGTTCAGCTCGAACTTTTTCAAAATGCGTTTCGGCTCCAGTTTTAGCTGCTTTCCGCAGTTCATCTGATTTAGCCAAGCGCTTCTGAACCTTTGCAAGTATGCTCAACCTGTTGGTATAACAAGATCTAAGAAACATCAAATAAATGTTCTATTCAACAAAATTTCAAATATTGAAAATTCTCCCTGGTCAAATTTTTACAAAGCTCAGAAACTAATGACAAGTGTATGAAAATTTTGAATTGGAATGGTTCATCCACATTTCTAACAATTAGTAATCTACTTTGAGGGGAAAGGGATCAGGAAAATGAAATCTAATCAGTAAAATGTCTATGCCAGAAACATATTATTCTATTTGGAGTTAAAATAAGGTAAGGAGTTTACGACACTTTTTAAAAATGACAACAAAATTTATATCGCAGACATTAAGCCTTCTAAATGAATATTATTAGTTTATGAAATGTAATCCTACATCCAAGGGCAACAATCTCAGCTCCAACAAACTAACTTGCTCGAAAATATCAAAGTCAGCAAAGAAAACAGGATACCAAGCACATAAAACTGATCTCTTTCCAACCAATAAACACAATACCGGGAAGGCAAACAGCCAAACACTATTGGCTGGATTAAATGATAGAACAACAATCTGTTTCTTTAGGACCATGAGGGGTCCTAACTAGATTATACTTGATATATATATATATATATATATATATATATATATATATATATATATATATATATATAGAGAGAGAGAGAGAGAGAGAGAGAGAGAGAGAGAGAGAGAGAGAGAGAGAGAGAGAGTTCTTGGAGGGGAGGGAGGGGAGGGAGGGGGAAAGGCACAAAAAAATTAAAGAAAGAGAATAGAGGTGAGGAAGAGAAAGGGGAGTCTCGCAAAATGTGAGCTCTCTGATATTTTATTCAGTAAAAGCATACTTGCAAATTACATGAATTCACCTATATATAGAGCTAGATTTGACTTGCAACAAAACACAAAAATTGTAATATGAGCGCGACTTATCCTACTCTCGCATCCTAACTTCCATCACAGGAGGTGAACTATTTCCAGAAACTACTTAACTAATGTCTTCTTACATCCTTGGCTTGACAGTTTCATTCATGATGAAATTAAAATTTTAAGACTAACATTTGTATTGTGTAACTTCTTCTAAAGAACTTGATAAAGTTGACAGTGTTAGTCATGCGGCTCTTGCCAACGGACCGTATTGGAAATGGAAGGCTTAGCAGGTACAACATAACCTTTAGAGCTAGAAGCACAAATTGCCCCCCTGCTATTAAAACCTGAATAGTAAGTTCGATGATTCATCCTATTTTTATTTAGATAATATATTTTTGCTACATCTATAGATATTTATTATTTGTTAATTAGTTTGAATTTCTCAACACTCTTTCTCCTTTGATGAAAACATGCAACAAATGATGATTCTTTACTGTTTACTTCCCTTCTTAATTATCAAAAATGGAGTCTAGAGCTTCTCATTGCTTTTAAAATTTAAAGACAGCTGTGAGATAAAAAGTGACACTAAATATTCAGTAATCTGATTTTCTTTCGATAAAGAAGAAGATTTTATTAGGAAGAAAAGAGAGACAAATACAAGAACTGGAAATAAATAAAAAACCCTAAAAAGGACAGACTGCTAAGTGCCAACCCAGTAAGAGATCCAAGAATGGAACTACTCTAAAAACCCAGAAAGTATACACCCATAGAGAATAGTAGAGAAAGAATAATAATTGTCATTAACAATCCCTGTATTCCTTTCCATCCAAGCATTCCACAAAAAAAGTAAAAACAATACACTAGTCCGAAAACTTTCCATCCTAACTCCTACCAAAGCCCAAGAACTTGACTTTATGAAAACTGTCCAATATCCACAGAAAGAGGGCACTCAAGCTTCCTCCCGGGATAGGAAAATGAAGAAATATGTGTTCAAGAGATTCAAACATTGATTAGACATAACAAGAAAGTCTAGAGAAAAATTATCAAGCAAGTCAGCAACCTTAATAAAAATTAACTCCCTCCATCCTCAAAAGCAAGTCCTCAAAAACGTCCTCAAGTACAAAATATATTTGTCCGCAAAAGGATGTCTAAAAGTACATAACTCAAATATAAAGTATGCATAAAGACTATTTTACCTTCAAAAGTATACTCAAGTGGAGTCCACTAGGTTGAGAGAAAACAAGATTCATTAGTGTACTTATATAGTGTTCACTATGGGAAAAATTGGTACTAGTTTATGCTCTCTCTTCTACTTTAACTTTCTTAATTTGCGTGGAATATGTACTTTGGACATTCTTTTGAGAACAGGAGTAGTTGGATACCAAGGAAAGATTTGAACATCCTGCTCAATATCGCATTTACCTCAATTCAACCTCCAACTAATGGGTCATTGCGTGGAAAAAATATAAACTACAGATTTTGTTGCATGAAAAAAAAAAAAAACTCACCTTTTCTGCTGTGCTGCATTAAGTTTTGCTTTGATTTGCTGGCCTAAGTCTTCCTCTTGCAACGATGAAGATGCCAAACTTCTCGGCTTTGAACATGCTTTGCTTGCCAACAACTCATAGAAATGCTGCACCCAAAAAAATAAAATAAAAACAAGAATCAAATAAATTCTTTTTACTAACTTGATCAGTTGATCTTAACCTACTCCAGGGAAAACACCAATGCTGGATTGGAGCAAAAGCTTGAGCTACCCCAGTACTTCCATGGAAAAGAAAAATCCATCAAAGAAAAATGAACATATGAGGTGGTGTAACATATATCAAAGCTAAGCAAAGAAACCATCTGACTAATGTCATGCTGCCAAAATATACAAGAAATGTCTGCAAATGGAATATAAATGGAATCAATAGTAGATGCTTAATCTCGTCAACAGGTGTGCTCAGGCTAAACGAAATTGCAGATTTACCAAAGTCTATCTATTGTCTTGACTCTTGAGGTTACTGGACATAATGTGAAGCACTTCAGTTCTGACATGAGCCAAGATGAGAATTAGGAAAAAACAAATATGCAAGGAACGAGTGGGAAATTGACGCAGCAGGAAAGCAATTGAAAACTAGATGTCATTCTAGCAAGACGAATCTTGAATCCACAAGATTAAAAGATTGAGAAATCTAGGAAATGAATAAATATTTTTTTTGACTGAATTCTGGAATGAATTACAAAGAGACTGCTGGCCCTTAAATAGGCAGAAATTTGACTCTTGAGTATCCCCAAGCTGCTATTAAATGACATTTGACTCTGACCTTTTGAATATTCTAGGCATTTGACTCTGACCTCTTAGAATTCTCCATACTTGACAACTAGCTGATTTAGAATTATTCTAGACTTAATTATTGTACTGGTAATAGAAACTTAAACAAAAAGTTTACTTCCCATTATAGTCTACATCAGAAATAGAGAGAGCAATAGAAGAAACTTGAATAGCTTGGATATACTCATCCTCGAAAACCGTTGAATGACAAACATTCAATAGAATCGGGAAAGAGGATCATACCCTCGCAAAGCCACATGAGGGAAGGAAACTTTCTAGTATGAGAGCCATTGACCATACAGCACAAGCAACCATCAAGACACAATATAACAAATTTTATCCAGTGCAAGGGAAACTTAAACCATCAAAAGACGTGTTGTAAGAAAGTTCAATCTTCCCATTCATTAAGCTTTACTAAGCCTCTCTTAATGGTAAAAAGGTAATCTTGACCGCAGGTAATTCTGCAAATATGGTCTTTGACTTAATCTATAACTATGTTATTAATTCGGAGCAGCCTTTTGACACCAGGAATTCATGATAACCTTTAGTCTATTAAATAACATCTTTGCTATTGGCTTAAATAACATATTGCATAAGCAGATGACAGAAAGTCAAGCACCCTTATTATGCTTTTAATAAATTGCTTCAAATCAGAAGGGCCTTGGAAATCAGAAGGTGCAAATAGTAACCAATTCTGTACAACCGGTTCGGCACTTTGGTGGTCCAGTATATACCGGACCTTACCGGTTATCCTTTTTTTTTTAATTATTATTATTAATAAATAATAATTAATAATAATAATAAAAATAATAATAATAATAATAAATATATATATTAATAATTATTATTTTTGTACCGAACCGGTAAACCGGTTCGGTATATCGGTTCAACCGGTATCAGTACCGAGTTTTGCATAAATTCAGTACCGGTTCGATCCGGTTTAAACCGAATAAACACCCCTAAGTCTGATCAATCTTCTCCTATGTCCAAGTGTGCCCCAGTAGATTATTTGTCTAAAGGTACATGCGAGCTGCTCATCTCAAATTGGCAGATCCCTAAATATAAATAGAATTATAGTGGTGCCTTACCCAGATCATTGTAGCAGTCTGTGTGTCCAGGTATAAAATTAGAGTTTACATTTGACCTAATAAATTTAATGAACTAAGACGAAAAAGTAAAAAATGAATGAACAAGACAAAAAATAAATAAATGAGACTTGAGATGTGCTATCACGAGTCCCGAGACAGAATGTTCGTGGGAGCAACTCATTTTTTAGAAATTGATTGAGGGATTGGATTGGTGACTAGAAAAATTGGAAGAATTTGACATTACCCGAGTAACCGGGGGTATTTTAGGAATTTTTCTGTCATTAAGGGTATTTCTGAAATTTTCCCATCTGACATGTGTTTGTCATATGACCTGAACCCTATAAATACCCCTTCACTTGACAAGTGAAGAGACTTTCGACACTTTGAGAATTTTGACCATCTAAATGATTTTTCTCTCTCTCTCAAAACAAGGGATAAGTTGGAAGGAATTGAGAACTTGTAATCGACTCTGAATCAAGTGAACGAAAGTGTTGGCGTTGCCTATCTTGAATTCATTCGAAACACTTGTCACGGCTCTCGGACACCAGCGGTTACGCCGTGATCCTGAGAGTTCTGTCACGTGTTACTCTGATAGTTACTCACTGATTCTTCTCTCATCTCCAATCTTTCAACTAATTCTGCATCTTTTGCGGGGTTCTCGCCTCCACCATAATTACAAACCTTAACCCTAACAAAGTATGCAACTTTTGTGCCTACATTATTTTGGCGACTTCACTAGGGAGGTGAGAATTTGTGAAGGGTATGCCCATGACTCGGAGTGGGAGAGCTAAGGAAAGAGATTCACCGATTACGAGTAGCACTTCATCGCAAATGGCTGATCGACAACTCACGAGTGTTATGACAATAAACACAGGAGTACAAAGTGAGGAAGCAATAAGAGAGCAAAATACCATGGAGGCCATGCAGCGGGAGATGATGAAGGTAGTGAAAGAGACTCTTGAAGGGCAAAAAGTGATGATGTCCATGATGCTGAAAGTGCAGAAACAACAGGAGGAGATGATAAGTTTTCGCTAACAAGTTATGCAAATCCCGACCTTTAGAGCCATGTTTCTTCCAGAAAATTCACAGGGAACATGAGCAGGAGTGGAAAACAGCAACGAAGACACTCCAAACGCACCTCCAACAACGAAAACTCAACAAATTCCAACTATCACACTAAGCCCCAGTATACTCTAGAGCCCCAGAATAGTTGTGACATGCCACTATCCCAAACAAAAACAAATCCATATGTAACCAAAAACGACATGATGGAGGTGATCAACCAACTTCGTAAACAAACAACCAGGCCTGCAGAGCTGGACTTCACCTCTCCTTACCCGGCACACGTTCGTAGACAACTTTATCCAACAGGTTATATTGAATATCCCCAACAATTCCCAAAATACAATGGGGAGAAAGGGAATGCAAGGGAGCATATAGGCCGATTTGTGGAATCAATGTTCCCATGGATAGGGTCACGACGAAATCAGTAATCATAACATCCTATTGAGAGAGTTCAACAAAATGCTGACAGATGACGCCTTCAGTAGGTACTACAATCTGGAAAACAGGTCGATTCAGGATTGGGATGACATGAAGTTACAATTTTTTAAAAAGTTTTTCAACGTGCAGAAACATGTGACCATAGTAGAGCTGATGAGAATCACACGGAAAGCAAGTGACGGCTATCAGACTATGTAGATAGATTCAATACTCAAGCACAGAAGTGTGTAGAACCTATTGAAGAAAAGAACCTCGTTAGCATATGCAACAACAATGCTCTGTATGCCTTCAAATCCCACCATATTACCAAGGCTTGCGACTCCTTCACAACACTTGCATCATTTGTGCAGTATTTGGGAGGAATTGAATCATTACCCGAGGGCCGCTATGCCTTCAAATCCCACCATATTACAAAGGCTTGCGACTCCTTCACAACACTTGCATCATTTGTGCAGTATTTGGGAGGAATTGAATCATTACCCGAGGGCCGCGAGACCGTTGCGTGGAAGGGTAAGAGGACAACTATTGTGGCTTTACCAGAGTCTTAGCTAAAGCCACAGAGGGGACAAGGGGGAAAGGAATGAAAATAATCTGGAGCCGTCAATCATCACTTGCAGTAAGGCGACGTGCTAGATAAATAAGTTATTTTCTTGTTTTCATTTGTGTCTCTTGATATTATTAAATAAATGCATTATATCTTGAACAAATAATTTCTTAAAAATTACACTTTGAACTTCAAAAGTAACCAAACAATTTGAATTTATATATATATAAGTTAAACTCAGAACTTCAAAAGTGACGGAATAATTTATATATATATATATAAGTTACACTTTTTTCTTCAAAAGTTATCAAGGCACCCCGACTTAACCAAATCCTCGAACCCAAAAAGTTATACTTTTTTTTTCAAAAGTGATCGAGGCACCCCGACTTGACCAATTCCTCGAACTCGAAAAGTTATACTTTTATTTCAAAAGTGATGAGACGCTTGACCCTAAGCCTTCAACTCGAAAAGTTACACTTTTACTTCAAAAAGTGATTGAGACACACCGACTTGACCAAGCCCTCGAACCCGAAAAAATTACACTTTTATTTCAAAAGTGATGAGGCGCTTGACCCTAAGCCCCCGACCCAAAGAGTTATACTTTTTCTTCAAAAGAGTCCAAGGCACTTGATCCTAAGGACTCATTGACTTGAAGCATTATGCACGTGACTCACTCAAAGCGTGACTTACGTACGAGGGGCAAATGTGAGCCTAAACTAAGGTTCACAGGTAACCCTAAGAAATTAAATGAAAGTCGAAAAAGACGAAAACCCAGACAAACTTGATCGAAAGATGAAAACTGAGGGTTGCCCCCCATAGGATTCGCTCACCCTAGGTGATCCCATTTTGATGCAAAGTTCTGACAATTTTTTATAAGGCGAACTTGATTTAAGCACCGAAATGAAACACGAAGAAATGAACAAAGGAGCAAAAAACATAAGTTTTCCCCTAGGGTTTCCCCCCCCCCCCCCCCCCCCCCGGGTAGGGTGAATCATGGTAAAAAAAAATCCCCCTAGGGGTTATTCACGCATACCTCTTTCCTGAAACAAAAAAAAAAATAACCAACAAAAGAAAATTTAAATACCAAAAAATATGCAATTACACAAGAAAAGAAGACAAAATTCACAAAGGAGGGGAAAGACGCCTAGGGTTCACCCACTCTAAGTGGTCCAGCCTTGAGACAAAGTTTCGATGATATCGTCTCAATCGAACTTCATTTGAACTTCCGAAAAGAAGCAAGGAACAAATAAACAATAACTCTCAAAAAATCATCCCAAACCGTGCCAAACCCTAGGTTCGCCCCCATAGGGTTCTGATTTGTACCCTAGGGATTTGCCTCTTAAGTTTCGGATTTCAGATGCCTAAAAAGTTCTACTGGAGGTATATAATTTCACGAAGAGTTCAACCCTATAATGTGTGAAAATATCTTTTAAATACTAAAAAGTGAGCTGGAAGGTTTAAATATGAAGAAAAAAAAATCAAAATATGAAGAAATCTAAAAAATTCAGAAAAACCGAAAAAAAAACTTTTAAAAGGCCAAAAACACATGCTTCTGAGCCTTTTTTAGGCATTTTACGGTGTCTGTCATGGCCTTTGGCGATAAGTTTTGTAGTACTCGTCGATACAATCATTTCAACATATTATAGGCCCCGAAACTCCAAATGGGTCAAAAGTTATAATAAAAAAATTGTTCACTCCTCTATAAAAAAAAATTAAAAAAAATGCCCCCTAGGGTTCGCCTCCTAGGGATTGCCCCTAGGTGGGTCCTCCTTGGTGCAAAATACCCAATAGAAAATTCCAAAATTGAAATTGATTTGAACTACCAAAGTGAAACAAGGACAAAACGAAAAAACGAAGCAAAAAAGAGACAAAACTCTAAGGAACCTCCCCTCTAGGGTTCGCCCCCTAGGGGTTGGTCACTCAGGATCCGTCTATTTGATGTTTTGTTTCCCGAACTTCACCCCAACAAGTTTTAAGTGGTTTAACGAATAAATAACGAACTCAAAATTGAGAATACTTGTGAAAGACTTGAGAGAAGTCTTTCATAACCTATATGTGACAAGATTAACTTTTCATAGAAACAAGAATCAAGAGAAACCGACAAAAAAAAAACGATCAAGAAAATACGAAACGAACGAAACGAGACGGAAGAATATCGGGCCCCCCTAGAGTTTGCCCCCTAGGGTTCACTCCCCTACGCCTCGCCCATTCCGTAATGCGTTTCTTCGGGTTTCTCCGACGATAAAATTGTGTTGTGTGATTTTCTGAACTTAAAATCGAAATGCCTTCAAAAGAGACTTGAACTTTAAAAAAATTATTTAAAAACTAAAGTAGGATTTAACAACTTGAGGTATTGTACACATGACTCACTCAAGGGGCGACTCACGTGCAGGGGGTAAATGTGAGCCCATGTATAAAATTAGGATTTACATTTGACTTAATGAATTTAATGAACTAAGATGGAAAAGTCTGAAATAAATGAACAAGACAAAAAATAAATAAATGAGACTTAAGAGGTGTTGTCACGAGTCACAAGGCAGAAGGCTCGTGAGAGCAACTCATTTTTTGGGAATCGACTGAGGGATTGGATTGGTGACTAGAAGAATTTGACGATTTGGGCATTACCCGAATAACATGGGGTATTTTAGGAATTTTCCTGTCATTAAAGGTATTTCTGAAATTTTCCCTTCTAAAATGTGTTTGGCACATGACCTGGACCCTATAAATACCCCTTCACTTGACAAGTAAAGGAACTTTCGACACTTTGAGAACTTTGGCCATCTAAATGTTCTCTTCTGTCTCTAAACAGGGGATAAGTTGGAAGGAATTGGGAACTTGTGATTGACTCTAAATCGAGTGAACGAAAGTGTTGCTTTTGCCTATCTTGAATTCACTCGAAACACTTGTAGGACACCAACGGTTACGCCGTGAACCTGAGAGTTCTGTCACGTGTTACTTTGGTAATTGCTTACCGTTTTTCTCTCATCTCCAATCTTTCAACCGATTTTGTATTTTTTGCGAATTTCTTGCCTCTACCATAACTACGAACCATAACCCTAGCAAGGTACGCAATTTCCGTGCCTACACAGTCTAAACTATATCTTTCAGGTTGAAAATCTCTTAAGTGATGTTATTCATTAGCTTGTTACAATGAGGCAATACATGTATATATATATCATATAAACCAACCAAAACTACTTTGAGACTAAATTCCCCTAGTTTAATGTTTCCAGGAATTAATTGCACGTGTAAGAAGTTGGACAATCCAAGTCAGAGCCACCAATCACCAATAGGACGAACTCTAGAGCATACCAAACAACCTCCCAGATTCATTATTTCCAAGAGTTTTTTTTATTTTTCCACGCGCTCTTCAGAAAAACCTGTGGAAATAACCTTTCTTATATGACCTATGTCTTCTTGGGATAACCCCTTGTGATAATCCAGAAAGTGAAGTATCATTCCTGAATTACATCTAAATACATTTCATTTTGGCTGGATAATTTGTAACTGCATATTTACAATACAGATGTAGCAATCAGTTGGACCTTTGATTAATGTAAATTGCCAGTAGCAGGAAATTGCATTCTCCATTTGGAGACTAAATTATGGACTTCTCAAAATTTCCTTTCACCAGCCTGGAAAAAAAAATCCCCAATCCTCAGTCATCTTTATGCTTAAGCTAATACGTTTCTTGGTTTTAACATCTTTTATCAAAACCCAGATCAAAATGTGATCTAATTTTCAACAGATCTTTTTCTGCACACCTACCCACCAGCTAAACAGACCAACAAAAAATCAAAATTACATTAATAATTCGTCTTTTTCTTCAAACAATAAAGTTATATAGAAAATTAAATTCAAAAAAATATGTACATACCTGGCGACGTAGATCAGCGGCTTTGAGCTTGGCTTCAATTTCTTCTGTAGTAATTGACGAAGAGCCTTTAGACTCGAGACGGCGTCTAAGACGGCGCGGGAGTTTAGGGGATGACCTAGTATTGATTGTTGTTCCGGTTTCCATTTCCGTGGTCAACTGTAATGTAGTTTCCATTGATAGTAGCTGCTCGGGAAAAGAATTGTTCGAATCGATCGAGGTGGGCAAGCCGACGGAGAATGCTTCTGTGTTTTGTAGTATACGAGTTTGAATGGAAATGAATCGGGGAGAGGGAATTAAGCAAACAAATGTTAATATATATATATATATATATAAAAGTCATTTACTAATATTATAATAATTAAACTATTTTATGCTTTCATTGTTCCTAGGTCTTAGAGGGTGTTTGATTGGAATTTAGTGTATCTGAATAATTGAATGGCTGAATCGGTCAATCATTTAGTACGTTTGTTTAGGACTAAATGGTTAAATCGGTCAGATTTTTAGACTGAATGGCTAAATCTAATATTTTTTGGCTGAATGGTTAAGTTTTGGCTTAATGAAGTAATAAAAAATTATAAAAAAATATTAAAAAATATAAAAAAATATTGAATATTATATTAAGTAATATAAAATAAATTTACAACAATTTTGAATTTTTTCAAAGAGATAAAATAGTAAAAATATGTTCTTAAGATGTTTCAGACATGTCACTTATCAAACAATTTTTTTCATTCAGTGTTCAGAAATCTATTTTATTCAGCTCATTTAGATTACTTAAACATTCAAAACTATTTCATTCAGTTTTTATCAAACACTCCCTTAGGCTTCATTACAACACTATTACATAATTACATCAAAAAAGTTATCACTGCAACTAGCATCCTATATAAATTATATTAACTAACTAATCTTCCAATTTATAGATGATTTTACCCTTATCTCTATATCCGGACCCCTTGGGTCTATCGCTCTTGTCTGCAATATATAAAATAGGTAACGGTGAGAAACAAATTTGTTTACCAAGTATAATATAATTTAATGAAATATATTTTATGAACGATTTAAAAGCTGACAAAGAATAATTAGCAACAAAAAAAAAACTGATAAAGAATTCTGCATAATTTGATATTGAAATTATGTAAATCACACATGAATAAAGACAATTATAATGAATTTAATAACTTCAAAACTCGTCATTAAACTGAGTGGTCATAGGGACTAAGAATTTCTTTACATGTTCATCAGTTATAAAACCGCGAACTCTCCAAAATATTTAACAATCACACAGACTGCAAACACTTCATATGTATTATAGGTTATTAGTCTATCATATCCAATGTTATGCATAACATTATCTTTGACGCTTAAAGCATCAAGTCAGTTACTCGACAATAATATCTCATATATAATAAGGTCGTTCATCCTTAATCTTTAGCACAAGTATTTCGCAACAACCAATTTGGTTTGGATAGTACTTTTAACATAACCAATGATTTAAAATTATTTCATACTAGAGTAGTCGAAATAATTAACATCCTCTTTACTTACAATAAATTCATGAACATCAATAATTCAGAGTTTAATAATGCTCAATGTGAACAAAAAGATATGTTCAAATTTTCACAATTAGCTCAAATCTATAAACTTGCATCAATACAGAAAATTGCTCAAGAATAATAACTTAAAAGCACATTGTGCATAAATTAGGGGTGCACAACGGTCGATTTAGTAGGTAAAAAAATAACCAAACCATTTAAGTCAGTTATAAAAAATTAAAAAACAAAACTGCCCAAATTTTTACTACGTAATCGATTATCGATTTATTCGGTTATCGGTTTAGTCAGTTATACAACTTAATATGAGATAAAGTTGGTATGTACAATTAGTTAGCACTAAATCCTTCCTATCAGTTTCCAATGTTACCCCACAAAACCATGCTTGTAACATAGTCAATTCGGCATCATGCCTTTAGTGATGCCTATTTTTGCTATTATGTATAAGGGGGCATCAGGACATGACATGCTACAGCTCAAAGTGGGATAATCAATAAAGTAATGAGGAATATTAAGTCTTTATGTAGTAAGAAAGACATTTAAGCTCCAATGTGATAAATAAAAAACAAAGTGAAAAAATATAAAAGGAAGAGATTCCAATAATTTCAACAGATGTAGCAGGGATGTGTCAACTATTGGTTTAGCAACATGACAGGAACATCAACATTTGTGTTTCTCAATTGGCCAACACACAAAAGTCTTCAGCTAAGTTCCCATGTTTCAAATTCCAAACTAAAAAGACTATATTATACTTGTTGTCTTTTTGCAAGTCGCCACATTGCGACACGGTGAACAATATCCTTTCTTATAGGCAAATCAGAAACATCATCAGCCAAAACCATAAAGCCTTTATCTTCATTATGAAAATTTGTAACGGGATTACCAAGTCCTGGTAGAGTCCTACAAAATAATGGATGCAATAAATCAATAAAAACTCTACAAGTCCATGACAAGTTAAATATAAAAAAACGTATTACACAGAATCCTTTTGAAAAGCAGTAATGAAGATGGCAAATGTTCCCTCCTCCCACATTGAGAGTGTAACTTTTCCTTCTAGGATGTCCCAGGATAGCCCTGTTCATGTTGATTTATTCCCTCCCCTTGTTGCAACACAGACAACCCTATTCATCATCTCCCACCTAAAAACAAGTAATTATATAAAATAAATAATTATTAGAAAAGTATATAAATTATATTATAATTTAAAATTGTTCGGTCGGTTTCAATTTTTTGGAATTCCAAACCAAACCCGGTCGACCGAAGTTTGATTTTTCAATTTTGCAATGTTCAGTTTGGTTTGTTAACAATTCGGTTTAGTCCGGTCGATTTTTCAGTTTATTTCGATTTTGTGTGCACCCCTAGTAGAAACTTGTAGTTCAAGAATTCGCATAAGTTAAGGTACTTGCCTGATTCAAAATGTTCGTTGTCTAACTCAACTAAATCTTTTCCCGAATGACCTATATAATTCATGAAGGTCTACACATCAATATTTATATTATTCTTTATTTCTTTAGTTATTTACATATTACCGTCGATAAATAACTGTCCCTAATTTTGATATTTCTCGGGTTTCGTAACCATAATCCAATTACAGTTTTAAATTATCATCATAAGCTAACTCTAAAAATTTATGTTTTTGGCCTTAGTCAACCTTTATAATTATTATTTAACTTATTTATCAAAAAAAATTAAATTTTACATTTTTCGGCTACTTTAAAATAGGGTTTTCATAATCATTTACAACTATCTTTTTCACTTTAAATATACTTAGACCTTTTATTAATTTATTTTGTCTTAACACAATACTCCAGTACACATAAAAAAAATTTTGAATTTTTTATAGATTTTTTCAAATAATTTTAATATTTATTTCATAGTTTTTTATGTTTAAAATTGATTTATTTCTTAAAAATTGAATTTAATTCTAAAAATTATGAAATTTATACAGTAACTCAAAAACATCATCAAGAACCTCTACTAAAATTTTCAAATTCAAATCTTTTATAGAAACCAAGTTATTCTCCTTTTAGGGTTTCAAATACCTGAAACTGTTTTATTTTTAGTAAATTTTCTAGAACTCTTATTTGGCTCATTTTTGGACTTGAGCTGCTCTATAACATTTATATCTACCATAAATTTGTCAAATTTTTTGGATGTCTCTAAACATATAAAACAACCCAAAAACAGTTTATGGCTAGGGGTTTCAAACATTGACCATGATGCTTTAAAAAATACCATAAAACATCTAAAAGGAGTTAGAGCCTCAAATTTATACTACAACTAGAAGACTCACAGAGACATCAACTCTCAAACTTTCAAAACCTAACTATTTATACATTGTGTGTTATAAATTTTACAAAAATATGTCAGATTCTTAAGTTCTTGTTCTTAGATTTTTACTTTCCATTCTCTTAATCTTTTGAGTTCTCTTGTTTAATTCCTATGATCACAAGTCTAAGGCATCAAATATAAGCTAAACATGATCCTCATTGCAGATATCTCAAGAATCAAGGAAATTAATGAACAACGGTTATATTGCAACAAAAATATTTCTAAAGGACTATAAAAGGATCGAGCAGAATTCAATTTAGAACAACAAACGAAAAAGAAAAAACTCAGTAGAAATTCTGTCAGGATCAAAAGTCACTATACGAAAAGTTGAATTGCTTATATAAGCTGCTAAGTACCTGAGAATATAATTGGATTGCAAACTTAGCAGCAACACACAAACATCTTTATCCACAACTTGTCTTTGTGACAATCTACTAAGTCTTAATGACTTGAAGAGATCTAAGTAATCTGGACTAAGTGTTCTCGTTGTCTAAGACTAAGTGACTATGAGAAACCGTAGTGGTTCGGTTGTAACTGATCTTTATGGTCACATCCTTAGTGAGTTTCCTACTCGTGGAGTAGAAGAGTGGAGTAGGCTCTGAACTACTTAAACTTTGTTGTCTCCTTTAAATATTTACTTTCAGCACTTACTTTTTGTCATATACTGAACTATGACTATGTGTGACTCTATCTCAGAATTATATATGTTTAATCTGATCTAAAGGGGGATCTTTAAAATTACATTCCGCTATGCATAATCAATATTAATCAATTTATTTTAAATTAATTTTAAAAAGTTAACAAAAGTTTTTGAAAAGACCTATTCAAACCCGCCCCCCCTTTAGATCTTTTATATGCTTCTAGGAAACTACAGTCTCCTTTCTTCTACTCTTCTTCATCTTTTGAGTTGTGCAAGTCTTCAAGCTATTCTATTACATGCTAGATAATACTCTGTATTTGAATTAAATCTAATAAATTTGATCCTTAGTGTCCTCTTATAACAATACTCTTTTGAGGACAATACAGAGTTTATCTTTTAGATCAACCTAACAAATTTGATCCCTAACTTAATCTGTCTTTTTTGTTTGGATCAATCTAACAGTTTTGATCCCTAAGTCTTTTTACAATAATTATTCTTTCTAAGGACTGTACAATGATTTAAACAAGTGTTTATAAATCCACACTTGTTTAAGTTTGCAGTTTGTCTTTCTTTTCATATAATAATGTAATTATATATTTCAAAAATATGTAAATTCGTATAAATTTAAGAACCACATAACAAAATAACTAAATTAAGCATTTTATCATTGTTTTGCCATCATTAATTCCAAATGGGTGAGTACATAAATTTGCTAACAAGAGAAAGAGGAGCAAGGAGCTTGGTAGCCTAGAGCGGAAGAGATAATAGAGAAAAAATAGAGAGAAGCTAGCAAGGAGGAGAAAGAAGAAAGAAATAAGCAAAGCTAGGAGGTATAAACCCTAACCTAGTTTTAATCTTTGTATATTTATATTTAATCATGTATGTATGTAAGTTTTTGTCCAAGTTATACTTGGTAGTCTCATACCAGTATTGGTGATTGTATGCCATGACTCTCGTTGAGAAGTTCTAGAAGATGATTGACCTTCCAATGGTAAAGCCTATGCTATAGGTGGAGATGAACTCTTTGATATCTCACCCTGACCCTGACTTCTCTGTCCAACTTGCTCCCCCTGAATTGAAGATATCGTCCTTTAACTGCCTTTCTTTTTCTCCCCCTTTTTGTCATTAGTTAATTGGGAGACGTCTTTGTTGAGCTGCTGAACGCCAATGACAATTTCTTGTAGTTGTTAATTTGAGGGGAAAATATCTTGTATGTTTTCTTGCAATCTTTGCTCAGCGTCAATTTGTTGTTGATGAATCGTGGCCATAACATTTTTTGTGGTTGCAAGGACTGTATCAGATTTCATTAGTTACTTTGTGACCTCCTAATTGAGTTCAATGTGATGAGCACATGGCTGGAGAATTTTGTCATTTAGAATTTTGATATTGGCATCATTTGCCTTCGGATATTCCAGGATAGCTTTCTTCTGTTCATTAATTGTGTTCAAGAAAATCTGATCCCTGTCAAGAAGACTATCAGTTATCTCTTGTAGCATTCTTCTCATCTTTATGGCAAATTCTTTGCCCATATTAATTGAAACTCTTTTGGCAACAGTAACGACCTTTTTTATATGTTCATTGAGTTTTTTTCGTAATATCCTTAAGGTCTTCATCAATATCAGCAGACAGTAGTCCTACCAGACCAGCAATTTAGGTGTTTGATGGAATTACAGAAACCCTTTCTAGGATTTGATCAAGAAGAGGTTTTGGAGTGAGAGTATCAAATGGACGAGTGTTATATGTGACAAGTGTTAGGTCAAAATATTCATTATGAGAGGTTGAAGGTACATCTGATGGAGGGACTCCAGAAGTAGCTTGCTAAATGATATTTTGGGAGGAAATAGGAAAATATACATGTGTAGAAATTAAGGATGAAAGATTTAAAAGAAATGGAGAGTGTGAAAACGTATGAACAATAGATGTTAGAGGTGTGGATTCAAGAAATTTTGGTTTAGGAGAGGATGTCGATTATCTTTGATCGTGGGGTATTGAGACTCTATAATCTAGGAATCAGCAAAACGTTTGAAATATTGGAAGATTGCTCCAAAATTGATGAGGATACTTCGATGATTTCATCACAAAAAAACAAAAATGAAGATTCTTTATGGAAAAATTACTCAAGTATAAGAATTATTCATTCATACCTTTGAGAATAATGAAAAGGCTCAGTGCACAGCAACTGGGTGGCATAGGAGAGAACCCTTGGAAAGTTTTATGAGAGCTTTAGATTAGGGAAAGTTGAGTAACTCCGCTGCACAAAGCTATGATCTCCTAAGCTTAATGCTTTCAATAAGGGGAGTAGGGGCATGAAATACATCAATTGAGCACTTTCAAGATCATATAAAGTGGTTTATCTATTCATGTCCTGAGTTATAAAGCACTTAAATAGTTCATTTGTGCTCATTCCAACAACCCTCATTCGTCCAACTCTATGTCCAATGAATGTATCAGGGAGTCGAGCATTAGGATCCTCTACTCTTTCAAGCACAATTCTAGTTACTAAACTTGATGGGGTTGAAGTTGTTGCTGTAGGGTTTCGACACATAAACGTAGCGGAATTTCAAAATTTTTCGAAACTCTAAAACAGGATCCATGTGAAAACATATTAATTCAGAGGTTTAGATATATTTTTATCGATTATCCGAGCTTGAATGGAGATGATGGAATTCTGGAACGACTTCAAATCTTCAACGCCCTACGAATCGTCCCACGATCTAAAGCAAAGAGAGTCGCGGTACTAGCTGCCAAGATCTGGATCTGGATTTACCGAGTTTTTTTTATCTAGCCTCTTTCTGAAAGCGGCTAGGGTTTAGGTTTTGATTTTCACGTACTTAAAATAGCTGATATATCATGTATATATAGCAGTTAAAAGAATTAACCAAAACCTAATTAGAAAAATAAAATCCGAATTTATATATATTATATTTTAATTAAGTCTTACTTAACTAATATACATATATACAAATTATCCTATTAATTTAAATTCGTAATTTAAATACTATCAATCATATTGTCATATTTAAATCATAACAATTTAAATTAATTCCATTTTAATTACGTTCTAAGTGTGTGACCATATAGGTTATTATTATATTGACAATAATTTTAAAATCATATTATAAAATTATAAACAGTGAGCGGCATCTAGTAATGCATCACTGCTACCCAAGTAATAATAAGATCGGTGATTTAATTCAACCTTTTCGTGACCAATGTTTCAATGTAATTTAATTCTTTTAACCTTGACATCCTAGATTAAACTCGAGGCATGGAATGTGTCATACTCTTCATAATTTAATCTGAGTTTTCTTGATCGATGAGTAGACTATATGAAACAAATCACTATTTGAGCATGGTCATGCATTTCATAGTCCTACTCAATCAAGAGGCCTATAGATATCACCCCTAATATATAGAATGGTTAAATTCCATCTAGATCACTCATATTCCTCCCACAATTCATGATGTATCCAATAATCACATTTATTGTCCACCCTATTAAAGGTGACTTTTGATGATATCAAAGTACATAAATTCTCGTGTAATAATATAGTGATTTCAGATTGAAGGATCATTACATCATTGTCACTATGAGAATTTCTTATAACACTTTGCATAATGCTCCACGTAGAATTCTCATGGTGGGTCTGTCCAGTACATTGTTCTCTAACATGTACATATGCATTGACTCAATATCTTATATATTTATGACAAATGAGATTTGACCATCAGTCAATCCACATACTAGTCTCAATGCATCATTGTTGTCCCATTAACAATGATACTCGACTAGGGACATTTAAGAGCAATGATACTAATTGTAATTATATAATCTCATGTTCAAGTCACATATTTAAAGCTATATAATTCGTATCACTATTCTAAGGACTTTTATTATGTTAATATTTATATAACACAGTAAATAAAATCATAATAAAATAATTCATTTATTCAATCAAATATAATATCAAATTGTTAAGAAATTACATTAAATAATTGGCCTCTAGGGCATGAACTCTAACAGTTGCTACTTGAGGAGGTGCTCTACGAATAGACAAAGGCTCTCCTTCAGATACTAGATTCTCTCGCTTTACAACCACTTGTTCATTGCTCTTGTTGAGGTCATCAATAACCTTTTAGATTACTTTGGTAACCTTCAAAGAGTCATCCGAAATAGCTGAATCCTCCATTCTCTTACTCCTCAATTCTAATTTCTTTTGTTTCTTTTCAACCATTTTCTTTAATCTTCTCTGTAGTTTCATTGACTTGGGATCTAATACTGCTCATCTACTTGATCATTTCCTTGGGGCTTAGGCTCAGAAGCCTTCTCAGCCATCATTGGATTAACATATTCCTGTTCTTTGTCAATTGGGGTCTCTTCACCAATCGTAGCATCCTCTACGATCTGGGGTATCTCGACGATCGAAGCTCTGGTACTGTTGCCGGGGACTGATTTTAATTTATTTTTGTGTTTTTGTAAACTTTATTTTAATTTAGTAATTTTTCTTAGATTTTATTTTTTATAGTTTTTCATAGTTTAATTGAGTTATGCAGGTAAGAATGGAAGTCATGGATGATTATGTCAATAAGGTAACTATTTCTTCTCTTGAGCAACAAAATGATACCCTAACTTCTCTTGTTTATCAAATGGTTGCAGATAATGCGCAACCAGTGGCAGCTTGTAGGATTTGTACGGCAATATGACATTCAACTCATATGTGCCCCATTCTTCGAGAGGAGTCCTATGACCAAATCAATATAACAAGTGGTTTCCCTGGTCAACCCCAATGGAAATATGATCCCTATTCAAACGCGTATAATTCAGGATGGAGGGATCATCCTAATTTTGGCTATGAGAATCCACAAATGAATCCGCCCGTGAATCAGAATTTTTTAAGCTATCAACAATACATGCAGCCATACCCCCAACAACAACAGGGCCAATCATTTAATTCTGATATGTCTTTAGAGGATATAGTTAAACAACTTAGCACTAACACTTTTCAATTTCAACAGAAAACGAAGGCAAATATACAGAATTTGGAAAAATAAATGGGCCAAATGGCAATCGCACTCAGTCAATTGGAGGAACAAGATTCTGAAACATTACCTTCTCAAACGGTGAATAATCCAATGAAGAATACAAGTGTACAAGTGTTAAGAAATGAGAACGATATAGAAGATCCAGAAAAGACAGTCCCTCCATCACCGAAACAAGAGAAAGCAAACAACATCAATGAAGCGGACAATATTAATATAGACAATGATGTTATTTCTGATGATGACATGCCTAAGGTGGCGGAAGTTGTTGAGGAAATAAACAAGGAAAAGTTAGAGATTGAAATTACCAACAATTTGGAGTTAGAGGAAGAAAAAGCAAATGAGCTGAAATAAGATTTGAAGGAGGATGAAGGTCCATTAAATTTTTTGTCAACGATTTTTGATAATAATGTAATTATTTCCATTCCATTGCTTGTTCCAAAATTTGATGTGCTGTCGCAGGCACCCAAAAATAAAATCTTACTTTGGAAAAATATTAATGTAGTAGTGCAAGTAAGAGTCGATCCCACAGAGAATGATTATTTAATTTTATGTTTTGTAAACCAAAATTGGGGAGGTTTCAATTAAAGAAATAATTTAAATAAAATCAACAAAAATAAATATGCAAGAAATAAATAAGAAGAAAAAACCTTGGTTTAAGTCAAAATCCACAATCGAGAATTTACAACTAATCACTGATGCAAGAATAACTCAATTTATATTTTAAACATTCACCGTAGAAAGAACTACTCGCAGGTGGAATAATTTTTCTCCTATCTTTTTAATTTTAGATAAGTAGACACACGCATTGTAAATTACCTTTACTATTAAACAACCCTCGACACGTGCTAAAGATTTAATTTAATAGCAGCTTTAAGAATTAGAAAGATCGTTGAACTAAACAACACAAGCCACACGTTTGCATTTTATTTAGATGAATATTCTTCCTAAGATAAAATAATCTTTTGATCTGCAAAATAATTATTAAACTTAGTTGCTTCACAAATAGTAATAGATTAAAATGAATAATAAACTAGTAGTCCTAACAATTAAACAAACCAATCATAAAATTAAGAACAAAAAAATATTCAATACTCAAAATATAAATTGAACAATTAAAATAAATTAGATCTCACAGTTTATAAATCTTGATGGTTTCAATCACTTAAACCAAGAAAAATAATTTAGCTACTCATAATTGTAGAGAGAACCAAAGAATAGAAGAGAGAATTTTTATTTTAATGAGAGTTGTATATTACATAGTGTGTTAAGCCCTCTATTTATAGGCTCTAAAATCCTCCTAACCCTAGTAGGAAGTACACTTTCCAAACCCTAATAGGATTTAAAATACAAATAATGAAATATAAAAATTCTATTTATTTTCTTATTCCAATTTTGCTAAGAATTCCTTTAATTTATTCCCTTTTGCTGAACCGACACGGAAAAAGAGAAGAATAAAGTTGCCAGCTCGCCGTTTTACCGTTGGCGCGTGCATACCACGCGCCTGATCTTCTCCGCACGTCCGCGCATTGCGCGGACTGTTCCTCAATGCTTTGCTGCCAAAAACGTCGTCGTCTCGTGTATATACTCTAAATCACTTTTGCGCATTGCGCGAAAGCTGCCGCCATCATGCAAACGACGTCGTCGTACTCCTTGCTACATCTGATTTCTTCATGGCACGCGCATGGCGCGGTCGCCTCTTTTCTGCCAAAATTACAGAATTGCCGTCAAAGCTTGATAAATTACCAAATTGCCACCAGATCTTTGCAAAATTTACAGATTTGCCTCCAAGCTTATTTTTTCTACAAAATTAAATATAAAATAATACAAAAAATACTAAAAATAATAATAATGCGTAATAATAAATAAAACACCTAAAACACTAAAAATACTTAAAAACTCACAAATAATTAAGTATAAAATACCTAACAAATTGATATAAAATCGACTTATCAAGCTTCCACTATGATCGTCTCTCCATTTTATTCAGTGATAGTAGATCTTCTCTATCTCTTTACTTTCCTCCCTCTCTTCTTTATCAGAATTTGTGTTCATGGAACAATTTGGTCTTGAGATTCTTCTGACTGTGAGAGAACATTTTGCTACATTTATTCTTCTCTCTTCTTTTCTCTTCTACTTTCTACTTCCTTGTCATAGGTTTTGCACTGAATTTCGAGGTTCAGATTCTTGAGGAGTTATAGATTCTTGAGACACTTCTTCTTGAATGGAATTCACTTTTCTCTTTCCTTTGGTCTTGTTCGGCTTTTTCATTTCACTAAGAGTTCTTTCACTTTCCTCTAATATTCTGGATCGATGAATTTTGATTGGATTTTTCTTCCAGTTTCCAAATAGCTTGGGACTAATTTTTTTATTCACATTCAGGGATTCTCCTTCATCATCTCCTATAAGTTTTCTCATCCTCTTCTCTAGAATATAGCTCAAGATTCGTCCATAATACATTTTTGGGAGTAGGTTTGTTTGTTACTTTTCTCTTGGCAGCATCCTTCACCCATTTCACTATCCAGCTCATCAAAATAGATCCAAAATTTTGTTAGAGTTCATGCCCTAGTGGCCAATTATTTGATGTAATTGCTTAACATTTTTGATATTATATTTGATTGAATAAATGAATAAATGAATTATTTTATTATGATTTTATTTACTGCGTTATATAAATGTTAGCATAATAAAAGTCCTTAAATTAGTGATACGAATTATATAGCTTCAAGTATGTGACTTGAACATGAGATTATATAATTACAATTAGTATCATTACTCTTAAATGTCCCTAGTCGTGTGTCATTGTTAATGGGACAACAATGATGCATTGAGACTAGTATGTGGATTGACTGATGGCCAAATCTCATTGGTCATAAATATATGAGATATTGAGTCAATGTCTAGGTACATGTTAGAGAACAGTGTACTGGACATACCCACTATAAGAATTCTACGTGGAGCATTATGCAAAGTGTCATAAGAAATTCTCATGCTGACAATGATGTAATGATCCTCCGACCTGAAATTACTATATTATTACACGAGAATTTATATACTTTGATATCATCAAAGGTCACCTTTTATAGGGTGGACAATAAAGGTGATTATTGAGTACATCATGAATCGTGTGAGGAACATGAGTGATCTAGATGGAATTTAACCCTCCTATATAATAAGGGTGATATCCATAGGCCTCTTAATTGAGTAGGACTCTGAAATGCATTGTCATGCTCAAATAGTGATTTGTTTCATATAGTCTACTCATTGATCAAGAAAACTCAGATTAAATTATGTAGAGTATGACACATTCCATGCCTCAAGTTTAATCTAGGATGTCAGGGTAAAAAGAATTAAATTACATTGAAACATTGGTCACGAAAAGGTTGCATCGAATCACCGGTCTTATTATTACTTGGGTAGCAGTGATGCATTACTAGATGCCGCTCATTATTTATAATTTTATAATATGATTTTAAAATTATTGCCAACGTCATAATAACCCATCGGTCACACACTAAGAACGTAATTAAAAGAGAATTAATTTAAATTGTAAGAATTTAAATATGTCAATATGATTGATAGTATTTAAATTGTGAATTTAAATTAATAGGATAATTTATATATATGTGTATATATATATAATCTGGATTTTATTTATTTTTAGGTTTTGGTTAATTCTTTTTGACTGCTATATATATTTATGATATATCAGCAGAGAAAGTCACGTAAGAAGAAACCTAAACCCTAGCCGCTTTTAAAAAGAGACTAGAGAGAAAAATATATAGAAAATCCAGATCTTGGTGGCTAGTACTGCAGCTCCCTTTTGCTGCAGATCGTGTGACGATTCGCGGAGTGTTCGTGTGGATACCGTAGAGACGCAGTTCCGTTAGATTGCGTTGAGGATTAGAAGATGTTTCAGAAGTTTCATCATCTCTGTTCAAGCTCAGATAATCTTTAAAACAAATCTAAACCTCTGAATTAATATGTTTTCGCATGGATCCTGTTTTAGGGTTTCGAAAATTGATATTAAATTTTTTTAAATTTTGCTGCTTTTACGATCCGAAATCCCTACAAATTTATCTCTACTATGCTGACAATAGCAATCATGATCCTTAGTTGAAGTTCACTTACAAAATCATGTACAGAATCCTTGCACATAATGCATTTTCCAATAATGTCAGCCAAAAATTTATACTAAGAAGGGAACTCCTTTTTCTTCATTCCTTTCAGCTGAGGATTTTTTTGGTACTTCATCATCATTTGTCCTTCTTCAGCATTAATATCATCAAATGATGTGTCGCCTTTGCTCACAAAACCCATATGGTTGTTCAGCTCCTCTACTGTGATTTTTAGAGCATGACCTTTCACCTTCGTACAAATAACATCATCAGCTACAACAGCATTAACATAAAATTATTCAACGAGTTTAGTGTAGATTTTGGTGTCGATCTCTAAAATCTATCTGAATTTAACTTTTTGAATTAGAGATAGAACATCTCTAAACTTCTTTTATAATGAACCAAACTTCTCAAAGCAAAGTTGATTTCCAACTATAACTTAATAACTCGTCATTTCTATTTGAAATGAAATCTGAAAAGTTAATAAGATGATTAAGCTTTCTAGATCTGAGTATCAATCAGAAATATAGGGTTTTAGAAGAGGGGTTTTGAAACGGTGAAATGCGATTGAAATTTTAAAATAACTTTTATAATTCTTCCCTCTATTTGTTAAGTAGGACACATGGCAGTGGCTTATTTGTTACACATCCCATAGGCTCTGTGAGTTTACAGCTGTAACCTAATAACTCGTTTCTTCTGGTAGTATAGCATACGCGCCTGAAGGACTATCCATTTGACTTAAATCACTTGTATAGTACACACAACAATATTACTTTCAATTGACACAGAAAATGGATATCTACTTATTAATGATCATCTATCAAAACATTAATAAGTAGAGCATTCATTTTGAATTTAGGATTTCAAAAATAATGAAAACTTATTTGAATTGTAATTTAAAGCATTGATTATTGTATTTATTAAAAATAAATAAATTAACATTCATTCATTAATGAACTATACTTTAAAACTTATTATTTTTCCCTTTATTCTAGTTATATATAGTGTTACAATATATCTAAAATGCATCATTTAACTAGTGTTATAAATATCATTTAAATGTTATAATTATAAATTATAAATATTCATACACACTACAGTATTACTCCAAATTAACACATAAAATGGACATCTACTTATTAATGAATATCTAAACATTAATAAGTAACACATAAAATGGATATCTACTTATTAATAGATATCTAAACATTAATAAGTAGAACATTCATTTTAAATTTAGGATTTCAAAAATAATAAAAACTTATTTGAATTATAATTTAGAGCATTGATTATTGTATTTATTAAAAATAAATAAATTAACATTCATTCATTAATGAACTTATACTTTAAAACTCATTATTTTCCTCCCTTATTCTAGTCATATATAGTGTTTCAATATATCTAAAATGTATCATTTAACAAGTATTATAAATATCATTTAAATATTATAATTATAGATTATAAATATTCATACACACTATAATATTACTTTAAATTGACACATAAAATAGACATCTTCTTATTAATGAGTATTTAAACATTAGTAAGTAGAGCATTCATTTTTAATTTAGGATTTCAAAAAGAATAAAAACTTATTTGAATTATAATTTAGAACATTAATTATTATATTTAGTAAAAATAAATAAATTAACGTTCATTCAGTAATGAAGTATACTTTAAAACTCATTATTTTCCCCTTATTATAGTTATATGTAGTGTTATAATATATCTAAAATGTATCATTTAACAAGTGTTATAAATATAATTTAAATGTTATAATTATAGATTATAAATATTCATACTTGTATCATTTAACAAGTGTTATAAATATAATTTAAATGTTATAATTATAGATTATAAATATTCATACACACTATAGTATTACTCCAAATTAACACAGAAAATGGGCATCTACTTATTAATGGACATCTAAACGTTAATAAATAGAGCATTTATTTTGAATTTAGGATTTCAAAAATAATGAAAACTTATTTAAATTATAATTTAGAGTATTGATTATTATATTTATTAAAAATAAATAAATTAACATTCATTCATTAATATGTATAGTTTAAAATTTAAATTGTATTTGGTTATGAGTAATTATTCAAAAAAAATTCTTTATTTTTTGTAAATAATTTGAATGAATTTTATATTAAGTGATTGATAAACGAATTCGGATATTCGAATATTCGAATAATCTATTTATTCGAATAAAATAAACAAAAATGGATATTATCCGTATTCGGGTATTATTTGAAATACCGGATACGAATAGCATTTTTTAAATCTACCGAATACTGGATACGAATACAGATAGCGAATTAATTTTGCATATACGAATACTACTATATTCAGATTCATTTATATCCGTTTACACCCCTATCTACATTCCTTCTGCTCATTTTCGGGAGTATTACCTTCTGTATTTATACGTAGTATAAATACTCAGTTTATTTCAATCAATTAATATTAATTCCATAATCACTTTCAGATATTTAATTTTTATAGTCCTTATTATTCAATTAGTTCATAATGTATAAATTAGGTTAAACTGTTATATCCTTTTTGCGCATTTGGACATACCTTATCTTGCCATTCTCGTAACCTAACATCTCAAAGCCTATTCATCAAGCTAGTTATTACATTTCATAACTAAAGCTTAATTTACACTTTCCTCAATCATTTTCTTTATTCTCTTAGTCTTAACTTTTCTTTCATTTATTAGATTAAGTATATATATAAATACATTCAACCTATCACATTCTGACACAACACATTGTCCTATAAGAATTTCCTTTCTGAGTACCTAATCGTAGTTACTCATTTCTGCCATTTACATCTTATATCATTCTATTTTCATTTAACCATAATAAATTATATTTATTATAATTTTCTCATATATCTGGTCACTAATGTACCTTAAATTAGTGACTGATCCATATAACCTCTATAAAGCCCTCGCTACCTCAGGAGTCTCTCTTTACAATTAAGCACATAGGTCATTCTTAACACATTGATTAAATAATAAATTAAATTTAATCACTTCTTAATACTTTATATCCTTCCAAATTAGGTTTTAACTTCTTACCTTTACTTAATTAACCAAGATCTTTATTTAAAATTCTTGTTAAAAACCTGGGATGTCACAGTCTTCTTGTATAACTAATGGATCAGTGACCTATTCTGAGTGTAGCAAGCTATGTTTACTACTTTAGCTCAGAAATACTCAGAATGATGTGCAACGACAATAAGTGTTCTTCTTGCCTTAATTAATGTTCTGTTTCTCCTTTCAACCACTCCATTCTGCTGAGAAGTCCTTAGGGCTGAAAAGTTATGTTTGATTCCATTTTCTTCACATAAAGTTTTCATCTTTGAGTGATCAAATTCACGACCATGATCGCTTCTTATGGACTTGAGCATCTCTTCTTTCTCATTCATGATCATCTTGAAAAGATTGATTAGCTGAGAGCATGTTTCATCATTGACTTTAAAAAGAATACCTATGTAAATATGGTGTAGTCATTAACTACCGCAAGTGTGTACTTCTTTCCTCCAAGACTAGATTGGTCTAAACAAATCCATATGCAGCAACAGAAGAGGCTTGTCATTTGAGTTTGCTTCTTTGCTTCTAGATGAACTCATGGTCTGTTTCCCAAGTTAACAATCTTTGCATGGCTTATCTTTAACGAAGTCTAGCTTATGCAATCCTTTGACTAGGTCTTTAGAGGCCAACTTTTACATGTTTTTTAAGTTTAGATGAGACAGTCTTCTATACCACAGCCAGCTAACATCTCTTGAGGTTTTGGCAAAGAAACAAACTGAAATTGAGGAGTTAAGCTTCGAAAGATTTATTACAGAGACGTTTCCTTTTCTTTCTCCAGATAGCTTCAAGGAGTTTGTATTCAAATCTCGAACTTGACATTGATTGTAGAGAAATATGACTTTATGACCCTTATCACATAATTGACTTATGCTTGGAAGATTGTGCTTTAATCCTTCAACATAGACTACTTTGCTGAAAGAGACAACACCATTTCTAACTAATCTATAACCTCTAGTTTTTCCAGAGTTATTATCCCCAAAAATTACTGCAGAACCATCTTTGGCTTTGAAGTTTGATAGGAGAGCTTTATCTCCAGTCATATGCTTTGAACATCCACTGTCAAGATACCATATTGATTCAGTAGTCTCTAGAACCTGCAAGAATAACCATCATTGTAATAACCGCGAAAATTTTAACTAAGATTAACGAAATTAAGTGTTGATTAATTTTAATCATTGTGTTATAGTTTAATTTACTTGCTTATGTGGAAAATAATAAAAGGAAGGTCCACGTAATGTGTTAATCAAATTAATGGATCAACCTAAGATAATTAATATCAAATCATTGATAAAATTGGTAAGTTATGTAATAATTCAATTAACTTGATTCCTAACAAGTATAATTGGATTATGTAAATTAATTAATGTGGTTATTAATTAATGTCAACATGTAAAATAGTAATAATGTTAATTGATAGTCCAACTAGGAATTTATTACGAGTGGACTAGTTCAATTGTTTATTGAAACAAGCCCAATCATGTAATAATTTAAGGACTTGTAAATTTTGTGTTGTAGTTCTTTTTACTAGCCCAAAAAGTTGTCATTTATCTTGTATGCTAAGAGACTAATGACCTAAGTGTGGCTAGCCCAAAGTGATATAAACTAGTGACCCAATGTGTGGCCCAAAGTGGGAAAATTGAATTAAAAGTCCAACTTGGTCAAGAGTACTTGCAATTTGAATATATATATATAGTGGGTTGCCCGCCATTAGGGGGGACCATAAGGGGGAAAGGCTCAAGAAATGCTTGGAAAGCAACACTCCCTAATTTCCTCCTTAATGTAATCAAATCTCCTTAAAAAGTGGATCTAGGTTTCCTTGATTTAATTAAGCTAATCAACCAACATTGGAGGATTAAGAAACTTAAGCATACTTAGAGGAACTCTATAAATAGACCCTCACCTCAAGTGTTAGAAGCTTTAGTTCATTTGTTCTATCTTCCAAGTAGAAGAGAGAGAGAAAGTGCTCCAAGAGAGAAAATAGAAATATACACTTAAGTTCTTGTGTATATGAAAGTTAAACACCAATAGAGTTTGTGTAGGTATTTTCGGGTAGCTCAAGTAAGAGGTGTGGATGCCCTCTAGTTTCATCTCCTACTTTGAAAAGTCTAGAAAAAGAGCACACAAGTCCAAAAGGTATAAAATACCTAAAACCCTAATTTTGGGGCTTTTCTTTTATCTATATATAATTTTTATGGTAGAAAAGTTATTTTTAAGATCTTTATAACTAGATATCTGTTAAAATGGTAGATCTATGATTTTATGTGGTTAATATGTATATTTATATGCATATATGTTGAAAAGTTTAATAAAAGGTATGAAAATGAATTTTACTGATAAACCCTAGTCAAAAGTGCAATTCAAAACTTTATATTTTGAAACCTAAATGTTTTTAATGTGATTTTCTTTCTTCACATGTTAGATATGTAAGTTAAGAGAAAAACCTCGTTGAATTCATCTAAAAATGATTTAAAACAAGAGAGAGATGAGTTTTGGAGTCAATGACCTTACTGTCAAAACCCTAAACACCCACAGTCCACTTTAAGGCCATTTTTTGTGACCAAAATATATCCAAAAATTCGATTCAATGACGGAATATTATAGTTTGGGAAGATTCGAATCCAACAAGACCGATTTAAGGTCAATCAGACTTATAGATTTTATTTTATTCAAGTTTTAACAAAGGATGCAAAATCTATAAAAAAAATTAATTTGGTTACTGCTAACCAGCGCTGGTTTGCAGTTCAAATCCGGGCACCGCAGCCCAATCCAAAATTTTTATTATTTTATTTGATTTTATCCGGGTCGGGTCATGGGCTATAAAGCAGGTTGGGTCAGTTGGTTAAATGGTTATGAGCATAAAAGTTACTAAAATATTTAATATTATTATAAAATTAAAATTGTATAATTAATGTATTATTAATAATACTAATAATTAAATTAATAATGCTAGTAAGAAATTAATTATTATTTAACTCTACATAATAAATAAAGAGGAACAAAATTAATTAATTATTATTCAATTAACATTAAATAATAAGTAAAGATAATTAATTAATTAATGATTATTTAATTAATATTATATAATAATTAAAGAGGAGTTAAGTAATAAACTAATTATTTATTATTTAATTAAGATTAAATAATAAATAAGGATAATTAATTTATCAATTATTATTTAATTAAATTATAATTAAAATGGAATAAAGTTAATAAAATATTTAACTTTTTATTAATAATTAAAGAAAATTAATTATTATTTTATTAAAATTAAATAATAATTAATGAGAAAGAAAAGAAATTAGATAATTATTATTTAATTAATATTAAATTATACTTAATGGAAAATAAGGGTAATAAACTTTATGTTATTAAATAATAGGTAGAGATAATTGGTTAATTATTATTTAATTAATATTAAATAATAACTAAAGAAGAAGAATAGTTAACAAATAATTATTTATTATTTAATTAATATTAAACGATAAATAAGAAAGATTAATAGTATATCAAGGATTAATTATTGTACAACAATAATTAACGATAATGATCATTTATTAATTAAATAATAAGTAAGGTAATTAAAAAATTATAATAAATTATTTTAGGGTTTAAATAATTATATAAGTGATATTTTAAGTCAATATTACTTAAAGAGAAGTAATATTTGACGGTTAAATCATTAACCTAAATGCAAATTAGTATATTAACAAGGTTAAATCATATGAAATTGTTTACAATGTGTTATGTGATGATCATAGGTGATTAAATGCTAGATACATGGTAAACTTAAATGTTTAAGTAAACAATTATATGCCATAATAATCGATAGACCAACGTTATCAATGTTAGGTCTTCAAATGAAGTTTAATTTAAACAATTTAGTAGTAAGTGGCAGAACAAGCAAGTTCATAAACCCTAAACTCATTTTATTATGCAAGTTTCTTAACTCAAACTTGAGTTGTTATTTTTTAATCATGTTAGTGGTTTAATTATTGTCAATTACTCCACATCAATGATAATTATTGTTATTCGCATTTTGTGCATTTGAATTCTTGTGTTATTATTAAACCATGAAATATTTAAAGTTCTTCATGCATGAACTGATTAAGAAATAGTCTAAACCATTTGTTTCGACTAGACGTATGTACGTTAATATTTTGAAAGTCATCCAAACCAATAGTTGGTGCAGATTCTTAGATTGAGATAGCAACCCTTGATAGGGGACTATAAGTATTGGTTATCCGATGCGGTCAGAGCTCAATGGTATTCATACATATGGTGTACTAGAGACTGATTCCCTAAAGTACAAATTGGCGGATTAAAATATAAAAATGGTCAGTCGAATGATTGATTCCTTAACAATGTTCATGATCCATTAGACCACTCAGCAAAGGAAAATAAGGGTGATAAACTTATTATTATTAAATAATAGGTAGAGATAATTAGTTAATTATTATTTAATTAATATTAAATAATAGCTAAAGAAGAATAATAGTTAACAAATAATTATTTATTATTTAATTAATACTAAAGGATAAATAAGAAAGATTAATAACATATAAAGGATTAATTATTGTACTACAATAATTTAGGATAATGATCATTTATTAATTAAATAATAAATAAGATAATTAAAAAATTATAATAAATTATTTAATGGTTTAAATAATTATATAAGTGATATTTTAAGTCAATATTACATAAAGAGAAGTACTATTTGACTGTTAAATCATTAACCTAAATGCAAATTACTGTATTAACAAGGTTAAATAATATGAAATTGTTTACAATGTGCTATGTGATGATCATAGATGATTAAATGCTAGATACATAGTAAACTTAAATATTTAAGTGAGTAATTATATGCCATACTAATTGATAGACCAACGTTATCAATGTTAGGTCTTCAAATGAAGTTTAATTTAAATGATTTAGCAGTAAGTTGCAGAACAGGTAAGTTCCTAAACCCTAAACTCATTTTATTATGCAAGTTTCTTAACTCAAACTCGAGTTATTATTTTTCAATCATATTAATGGTTTAATTATTGTTTTTCTTTAATTCTTCTCTTGGTAGCTTGGTACATTCTGCTGTGTAGTGTCTTGGCTTTTTGCAGTTATAATATAGATTATTTTCTTGATCTATGCTGCTATTTTCTTTGTTTGTGAAGTTCTTTCTAGGTCCTTTGCTGTAGTTCTTCCTCATGAACTTCCTCAGTATTTTTGCTAGAAAAGCAATGTCTTCATCATCACTCTCTTCTTCATTTTTAACATCTGAATCAGCTTCAACTCGAGCTTTAGATATAGCTTCAATGGCCTTAAGAGCTATACTTTTATCCTTCTTTTTGCTTCAGAAGTCGTTTATGCTCTTTGGTTTAGCTCAAGCTCATAAGTAAGTAAGTTTCCATAGAATTTCTGGACAGTCATTTCACGTAGATTTTTTGATTATCTAATTGCAATTGTTTTAGTATCCCATTTACTTGACAGTGCTCTGATGAACTTTATGTTAAGATCTTTGTTGGGATAAACCTTACCATAAACTCTTAGGTTATTGAGGAGTATGTTGAACCTTTCATAAGTGGCAATTAAGTTTTCTCCTTAAACATGAGTTAACATTTCGTATTGTTGAGTCGCAAGGATTATTTGTTCTCCTTTACTTCTTCAGTGCCTTTATATATCACCAACAAGGCTTCCCAAGCTTCCTTGGCTATGGAACAGTTTACCACGTTTTAAAAAATCTCATCTTCTAGAGTCATGAACAGAATCTTCTTAGCTCTTTTATCCATTTGAATAAGCTTTTTGTCGTTTTTTGTCCATTCAGTTTTCTGCTTGGCTGTAATTTTGTTAGGATCATCAGGTGTTGGACTTATCTTGGTAAGAACAAAGGGACCTTTTAAAACAACATCAAATAGTTCATCATCAATTGCATGCATATATGTCTGTATACGAACTTTTCAGTTAGTAAAATTTTCACTTATAAGAAGTGGTGGCTTATTTTCACCTCCAAGCTTAAAACCATTTTTATTGTATGCCATAGATCTACTCAAGCGATTAAGCTATATATATAATCAGTAGAACCTGTTTTGATACCACTTGTTGTTCCCAGAGGCACAGAAAAGATCTAGAAGGGGGTTAAATAGGTGTTTTCAAAAACTTTTGTTAACTTTAAAGTTAATTTAAAATAAATTGATTAATATTGATTATTCGCAGCAGAATATAATTTTAAAGATCCCCCTTTAGATCAGATTAAACACATATAATTATGAGATAGAGTCACACACAATCACAGTTCAATATATAATGGAAAGTAAGTGTAGAAAACAAATATTTAAAGGAGACAACAAAGTTTGAGCGGTTCAGAGACTGAATAACTCCTACTCCACTCTTCTATTCCACAGGTAACGGTGCACAAATGGCCTGCGACCCAGTCTTGGTCTGGCTTGGTTCGGCTGCCTTGTCTAGAGGCCATAAATAGGCCACATTATTTTGGTTCATATCCGGCTTGGCCTGGCCTGCCAACAAGCTCGGCCTGGCCTGAGCCCCAGCTTGGTTCACCCAAAGCCCAACCCGACCTACCAATTTTCTTTCTTTTTGACTTCAATTCTCCCACTGCGGACGAAAACTTTCTCTTTGTGACAACTCATTCAATAAACTAAATAAAATTGTCGTCTTTCAATACGTTCATTCATGCATGTTTGTTTATACATGAATAAAAAAATCTATGAAAATACATTGGGTATTGTAATATATAAGGATTTTTCTTGCTTAGCTAGCAACCTACACTTTTTGCAGATCTTTCATTGCATCTTCATTTTAATAAATACTTAGCGTAAAAACTAGAAAGTCATTTGCAAAATAATAATAATAAAGATACTTTTCATAAAAAAATAATATTTTTTTTATTAATGATAGTATAAAATAATTTAATATCTTTAAAATTGTACAATATTTTTATTCATTATTGTAATTTGTAAGTGGTAATACATGTAAGAATTTTGGATCGAAAACCAGCGGAATTTAAAAAAATAAAATTCTGAAACCCTAAAATAGGATCCATGCGAAAACATATTAATCAGAAGTTTAGATTTGTTTTATCGATTAGTCGTACTTGAATGGAGACGATTGAGAATTATGGAACGCTTCGAATCTTCAATGCAATCTAACGACCGCGTCTCTACAGTATCCATACGAATGTTTCGCGAATCGTCACACGATCTGCAACAAAAAGGGAGTTGCGGTACTAGCCACCAAGATCAAAATTTCTGAACTATTTTTCTCTCAAGTCTTTTTCTGAAAGCGGCTAGGGTTTTTAGTTTTTCGTTACGTGCTTAAAACTACTGATATATCATGTACATATAGCAGTTAATAGAAATTAACCAAAATCTAAAATAAATAGAAAAATAAAATCCAAATTTTTATATATATATATATATATATATATATATATATATATATATATATATACAAATTATCTTATTAATTTAAATTCGTAATTTAAATACTATAAATTATATTGACATATTTAAATACTTATAATTTAAATTAATTCTCTTTTAAATACGTTCTAAGTGTGACCCTATAGGTTATTATTATGTTGGCAATAATTTTAAAATCATATTATAAAATTATAAACAATGAGCGACATCTAATAATGAATCACTGCTTCCCAAATAATAATAAGATCGGTGATTCGATGTCACCTTTTCGTGACCAATGTTTCAATGTAATTTAATCCTTTTAACCTTGACATCCTAGATTAAACTCGAGGCATGGAATGTGTCATACTCTTCATAATTTAATCTGAGTTTTCTTGATCAATGAGTAGACTATATGAAACAAATCACTATTTGAGCATGACCATGCATTTCACAGTCCTACTCAATCAAGAGGCCTATGGATATCACCCCTAATATATAGGAGAGTTAAATTCCATCTAGATCACTCATATTCCTCACACGATTCATGATGTACCTAATAATCACCTTTATTGTCCACCCTATTAAAGGTGACCTTTGATAATATCAATGTACATAAATTCTCGTGTAATAATATAGTGATTTCAGGTTGAAGGATCATTACATCATTATCACTATAAGAATTTCTTATAACACTTTGCATAATACTCCACGTAGAATTCTCATGGTGGGTCAGTCCAGTAAATTGTTATCTAACATGTACCTATGCATTGACTCAATATCTCATATATTTATGACCAATGAGATTTGGCCATCAGTCAATCCACTTACTAGTCTCAATGAATCATTGTTATTCCATTAACAATGATACTCGACTAGGGATATTTAAGAGCAATGATACTAATTGTAATTATATAATCTCATGTTCAAGTCACATACTTGAAGCTATATAATTCGTATCACTACTTTAAGGACTTTTATTATGCTAACATTTATATAACGCAGTAAATAAAATCATAATAAAATAATTCATTTATTCAATCAAATATAATATCAAAAATGTTAAGCAATTACATCAAATAATTGACCTCTACGGCATGAACTCTAACAATACATTATTTTTAATTGATACATTAATTAAGTTTAAAATTTTAATTTGTGTTTTTATAATATTTAAAATTATTAAAAAAATATTTGAATGGACTGGCCTGCAGGCCTTAGTAGGCCCCCTTTTTGAAGCGTCAAAGCCCAGCCTGGCTTGGTCTGCAGGCTAAAAGTCAAAGGCCTGACCCGACCTAGTCAATGGCCAAGGCCAGACCGACATGTTGTGCATGTCTATTCACGAATAGAAAATCCACTAAAGATATGACCACAAATATCAGTTACAACCGAACCACTAAGGTTTCTCTAAGTCACTTAGTCTCAGACAACGAGGATACTTAGTCCAAATCACTTAGATCTATTCAAGTCACTAAGACTTGGTATATTGTCACAAAGATAGGTTGTGGATAAAGATGTTTGTGCGTTGCTACTAAGTTTGCAATGCAATTCCTTTCTCAGGTACTTAGTAGCTTATATAAGCAATTCAACTTTTTGTATAGTGACTTTTGATCTAGGCAGAATTTCTTCAGAGTTTTTCCTTTTTCGTTCATTGTTATAAATTAAATTCTTCTTAATCCTTTTATAGTCCTTTAGAAATATTTCCATTGTAATATAGCCATTGTTCATTAATTGCCTTGATTATGAAGATATTTGTAATGAGCATTTTTTGTGTTTAGGCAAAAATGTCTTTTTACTGTGTCAGCTCATCAGATTTTCAAATATAGTAATTATTTGACTAGTCTTTCAACGTCAACTAGCCAGTACACACAGGCATTTTCTGACTTTAGATTTTAACTTTGACTTGGAGAGATTTGCATCGAGCTCTTCATCTCATGATGTTTCCATTGTCAGTATTCTGTCAGCTTTTACTACTATAAGAATTGAGCTAATCGTATAGAAGGTATATTACTATACGATTAGACATGCTCCAATACTAACTGGGCTTCTATGAGATCTTCTCCTGCTATATGGTTTAGGCTTCTATTGCAATATGATTTCACATTACTTTGTGAACATATGTTGCTATACAAATTAGAATTACAATACGATTTTGATTTCGTAATGCGATCCGCCTGTTGTTCCACGAACTTGACTTGCAATCCGATTAGTCTTTGTAATACAATCTTCTTTATGTTATACGATCTCAACTTCCAATATGATATGACTGTGTAATGCGATCTTTCTATTGTTATATAATCCAAAGATGCCATGAATACGATCTATCCTAAACTCTGTACAATAATTTTTTCTCATAAGATCAACATAACATATTTGATCTTTTCTAAACTAAGTCATTGTACGATATAAAACATGAAATGACTTTATAAAGGCTATTTTGACAAATATACTTTTATCGAACATCATCAATGTAAGCGATCATGTCATCATTAAATCAAACATGTAGTTCCTAACGGAGACCAACAGAGTGATCGCAAAGTATGCTCAAAGGTCGTAGAACGAGTGTAGAGTTCGTAAGGCAAATATGGGAGATCACAAAATCAACTCAAAGATCGTAAAGTTCATATTAGGTAGAGTAAGCCATGTTGGAAACTTTATGGAAATCATAGAGTAATCTGAAGCACTCTACGATTCAAGACTCTGAGATTGTTAAGACCGTTGAGTGCATAAAAAATGAAGCTATCAGGAGAAGAATGGATTGAAGAAACAAGGAAGAATCATCAAGCTCAAAGATGACAAAGCCACTAAGGATATGAAATTGGACATATGAAAAGAAGAATTTAAGAGATCTTGTACTAAGCATGAAGAAGTCATACGAGAATACTTAGGCACAAAATTGGATAAATCAAACATACTTTATAAATAGAAAGAGTCAAAAAGAGCAAACCACCTCACAAAATTTTTGTAAAGTAAAAGTTCATAGAATTCTATTAAATAGACTCATTGACCAACTTCTATCCTTATATCATTAAGTTACTAAAATCGTTGACCAACTTCAAAATGCAGAGTTACTACATTGATGAGCTGACTCAGTGTCATACCTATCAGATAGCTAATGCCTAAGGAACTGAGAGACCGAATCACTACGATACATGATTGGAATAATCTTAGCAAATAGCTCTTCAGTAAAGAATCAGTCTGAGGAAAGTTAGCTAGAGATAATGAGCAGAATATGAATCAGCTAGTTATAACTAGCTTATTAGAAGAAGAAGAAGAAAAAGAAGAAGAAGACATGGTCTTTACCACAACAGGAGTATACAAAACAGAGATTTAGTGGAGATCATAATCCTAAAAACGACAAGTGCACAAAGTAAGGGGGAGCTGCTCAGATAAGATCAAGAACAAGAAGTAAATTACACAGTTCTAATAAACAACAAGAGATCAAGTAAGGGGAGTTGATACAATAGAAAAGAAAAGATAGAAAACATAGCTGCAAACATTGAAAAGAAGAATAATACAAGAATATCGTAAAGCTCAAGGATTGTAGAGTAAGATAATAATCAAAAAGTGATACTGTAAATGATAACTCTAAGTTTGCAATGTCAAGTTACCTTTACAAGTACTAAACGATAATGGTGCAGATCGCAGAGTAATAAAATTGTAGAGCAAATCACAAGGACAACATAACATAAAGCTGATAGATTGTAGAGTTGATTGTAGAACAGTTGAACATAAGTAAAGCTGAAGAATCCAAGAAGTTCTACAATTAATGAAGCTGGAACAGAATTGATAATGGACTAACAAAAAGATGACTTGAACTATAAAAGTGACAAAATGATGACTGGTCATTTAAAGCTGATATGTGTATAATGACTATCTGTCCAAAGCAGCACAAGACACGAAGTTTCTATTTTTGGTAAACTGATAAAGACAGACCCAAAAGTAAGCTGATACAATATATTCATCGGAGATTCTCTACGATTGGAACGTTAAAACAAGTAACATATATCTTTTAATGGATGAAGCTTCAACAAATATATCTTCAACGATCAAATCTCCAATGGGTAATATGGCAGACATATCTCTCTATATATAGTAGACTCATTCAAGAACTGAGAAAAAAAAGAAGTTGCAAGTAGAGAAAAGAAAAGTGAGTGTTGGTGGAACACAATAGAAGAGCTGAAAAAGAACCCACCAGCAGAGAGAGAGATAAGTAGAGAAAGTTATGCTAAAAATGAGAAGAAAAAGATTAATGCAAACACTGAACGAGAACAAAGAGAAAACCAATCTACCGAAGACCATAAAGGGGGTCAATCCATTGCAGAGATATATCATTAACCCAAAGTCACTCTACGCTTTAGAGGATCGATCAAGAATGATTTCACAGTAGAATCTAATCAGACAAATGTGATGGCTGTGGAATCATTTCATTGTTGTCAAGCTCTTTTAATTGAGGTTAACTATCAAGCCCCCAAATTCGAGCGCTCACCGCCCGGACCTGTAGCTGACTCGTACTTCTCTTTACTCAAAACTTAACCAATGATCCTATAATCATATTGGTTGTACTAGTCTATTACAAATAATTCTTTAAAAAATTCTTTCACTTAATTCGTGGATCTTAACTTTAAATCGCTATCGCTGACTTACATCCATAACTAAAGATAACACTTTATTATTTGAGTTTTGCTTCCTTCTTAGTGTTTTATAAACTCATAATCTACAAATGCTAAATCGTTAAATTTATAGACATTATGTTTATCCATAAACCTTATCTAACTGAAATTCAAAGTATCAACAATAACATGATCAATTCATATTATCAATACCCTAATTCAATTCAACAGTTTTCTAAACAAAATTCTAATCTTAATTTCCAAAGATCTTTCATCATTTCATACTAAGTCCTTGTAATCGATAAAAGAAACTTAATAATCACTTCTACTATTTTAACCTTATAGATTTAGACATTCTATACTTCAATATATCCAAGATTCACGGCATTAACAATAGGATTGTTCTTGGAACAAAAAAATCTTGTTATAAATATTTGCATCTTTATCTGTGGTAAGATTCTTTTTCTTACAGAACTCTCCAGTATCATTCAATACCCTCACTTAGACACATAACTATATAAAGATATCTCTTCATATCGATATTTTCTATTTATCTGAAATTCACAATATTAATAACACACTTGTACTTGGAACAAATGAACCTTGCGATGAATTTGGTTTTTTCATCGGTACTAGATCTCTGTTCTTACAGTACTCACAATGTTATTCAATATCCTCATCCAAATATATGGTTCTTTATCAATATTATTTTAATATTTAACAATTCTAAGTTATATCAAATTTAAAGACAAAACACTCTTTGATAATAATATAATAATATCATTGAATAATATTTGGTTACATGTTTGCTTGTTTGTATTACAAACGTCTTAATGACTTAATGAAAACATAAGTAAATAATCTAGTCTACTCATTCTTCTTCACATCCATGATCTTTTTATCATTCTTCTTAACTGCAAATAATGGTTTATTCGCAAGAATGAACACTACAGCGCAGTAAGTCTAACAAATAACACATACACAGTTTATGCTTTCATATAAATTTTAACATGATTTGACTTAAAATACTCTTTAATTTAATATACCACAAATAAACTGTAATTTCAATAATTTATAAAACGTTGTCAAATAAAGCGTATAAATCACATATATAAGTTGTAAACACAAACTTAGGGAAGAAGACTTGCAAACATAAGTTGAAGACTTCACATAACATATAAGAGTTAGAAGACTTACCTCAATGCATATTAAAATTTAATACAAGATTAAACATGCTTCGAATCCTACACGATTAATAATTATATAAGTTTACAAGTTTATCTTGAATTTACAAGTCTTTACGTGTGTTTCGGTTGGACTTTACATTAACCGATAAGTTAAATTGGAGTTTCGACTTAACAAAACCTTAACTGGACAAAAACCTAAGTTTTGAAAAGTTGGACTGGCACAGGACGCTCCAATTTTAAGCCTATAGCGGCGCGGGGCGTGTCGGGTAGGCAGAACTTTCTTAAGTGTTGGCTGCCTGAACCTCTTTCAATTGAACTGTCATAACTTCTTTATTTCTTAACATTTGTAGGTAATTCTTGAGTCCATTCTCCTAAGAATTTCTCCCTCGATAACTTTTTTTAAGATTTCAAAAGCAGATTCCAACCACAAGGGGTCGTAAAATAGCAACAAAAAAAAATCAGAATGAAAATTAGGTTCTTCTTTCTTTGATCCGATTGGTAAAACATGATACCTCATACATTAATTTGCTAACATAACATGTTCTATCACTCAATAACACTTAATAACATAAAAATAACAAAATTATAAACTTACTTATGTAAGATTTCATGACTTTTACTCAAGAACACGAAGAGCAAATGACGAAATGAAAACTAGTTTCATACGTACTTGCTTTCACTTGCTAAATTGACGTCACTAACATTGTAAAGCTAGGTCATCTTGTTTTACTACTCTATAATAATAAATTACAAAATCATAAACCTATTTATGTAGAAATGTTTGACTTTTACTTAAGAACACGAGGAACGAATCAAACATGGTAACAACTAGTGTTTACATGCTTTCAACTCAATTCTTGAAATAAATTGGACATTATAACTACTTGTAAAAGTGATGTTTACTAATCTAGACATGAAATAAATTGAGCATTATAACTACTTATACTTGCTCGATTTATCTAAACTATGAATTAAAAATCGACCTTATAATAATTAGGAATTATACCTCTTGAAGTGCAAGCTTTAATTATTTCTTTATAAGTCTTCAATACTTGAATTAAAACACTAACTCATTATGACTCTTAAAAACTTTGTCAATAACTTTGTTGCTCTAAATTAGCTTTGTAAATGGTAGGAAATAATGAACAACTTAGGCTTCTATTTGTAGGCTAAGCAAACCTAGGGCATTTAGGTCATTAGTACAATACTTCTAAGCTAAGTTAAGAAAAAGATCTAGCATAACCTCCTCATTTTAGCCAGCCATTTTAAGCCTCATTAATGGCATTCAATACAATTTCATCGTCATAAAAAGTGATATCACAAACCCTAAATTGATTGGTCCACAATTGGCCTACAATTTGATAAAGGAAGAGAAAATAAAATTTGCTTTCTCAAGCTTTAAAGTGGGCTGATTATTGAGGGTATTTTGGTCATTTTACATATTTTAATAACTTTAGTCCTTATAGCTTAGTTTAGTTACTAGTTAGTTCGGTTAGATTATAACTTGGTTTGGTATATAGTTTGGTTACCATAACTTAGTTACACCTAACTTAGTTTGATTAAAACTAAATACCATTTAACTTAGTTTATTTCTAAGTATTTTGGTTAGTTAACTTTTACTATTCATCGATTGACTTTTCGTATTTATATCGTATAATTTTTGTATTATTTAAGTATTAATTTACATGAATGTTGATTCAGGTTTTAACCCTAGAAAGGTTATAACCCTAGTTAAGGTTTCATTAGGATTCATTAGGTTTTAACCCTAATTTAGGGTTTAGGTTTTAACCTTTAAAATAACATCTTAATTTTAATAAGTATTAAGGTTAACTACTTGAATTAAAACACAAAATTCTACACATAGATAAATCGAATATCATATTTGAAGCTTAATTCAAGCTTTATTAATCACATAACACATAGTTTAGGTTAAAAGTTTAACCTCTAATCATATAAGATCGTATCTATGAGTCATTTTAGGTCTTTACTTAACTTAACGGATACTCGAACAATAGTTCTAAGGAATTAGTTTAAGTCATAACTAGGTTTTTAATTAACAACCTCTATATAATCGTTTAAGATTATATTATCTAGCTTTAAAATGTTCAGGATATTACATTAACGTTAGCTTAGTAGCACCCCCAACAACTTCAAGCTCAATAAGTAGGGACTTAGTGACATGCCAGATTCAAAATAATATGTCCCTGTTGAGGGAAGAGCACTGAGTGTCCTATGGAGGAAATCGGGTAAGGCCCGTTTGATTCTTAGTGAATTAGCCCTTATTGAGGAAAGATGACTGAGTGTCCTAAGTGGAGATAAGACAGGAGTTAATGATCCACTTGATTCTTAGTGGATCAGACCCTTTATAGGAGGACTTAGTGTCCAAATTGTAAGGACTAAGTGTTCATTTATCCTTAGTGGAATATCACTGCTAAGCGGAGTGAAAGAGATAAGTATGAGTAGTTTAGGCTCCGAATCTCTTAAAAAATTGTGTTCTCAATGTCTCTTTACCCCCTTATTTGTATTTTATAAAGCTTTTCATTAGCAAATTTATGTAGAAAACTGTGTAGATTATTTGTGATGATCAAAAGGGATTATCAAATACTCTAATTTCGACGCGCATAATACAGTCTATAATGATTCAAAATTCTATAGCTTTTGTAATATGATCATTAGTGATTAATAAATAAGATTTATGCGATCTAATCGATGTGTTATGTGATGATTTAATATGTGTTAATGAATTGTGAAAGAATAAAATTTTTCTAGAAAAATAACAAGTAAACACTATTCATACATGAAACATTTTTCATTTTTTTGAAATTTTTCCTTAGTAGATAGCATTTATTTAGAATACGAGCACACATTTACTATTCAAAAGTATGAGAATCGAAAATTATTTAAGTCCTAACTAAGTCGGTTAGGATGTAACTAAGAAATAAAAAACCCCAAATTGAACCGGTTAGGTTAAGAAGAAGCTAGTTGGGTTAACATAACTTAGTTACCAAAACCCTAACTATGATCTAATATTAACTTAATTAATAAGTTGGGTTGTAGAGATTATTAAGGCCTAATCAATTGTATGATTTATATTAGGGCCAAAGTTGGTGTGATTTATATAGCTAGCCCAACTTAATTGATGTTGTAGTGAATTAATGGCCTAAGAAATAAATGAATTGAAAGCCCAATATAGAAAGATAGTGAAGCCCAATGTCTTAATTAAATTTAACCCAAACCCTAACCCAATGGTGAAAAAGATGATGGATATATATATATATATATATGTATGTATGTATCGGTATATATGTGTATATATATGTGACACCCCCAAATATGGGCTCACACAACCCAAACTTGAGTTGTCAAAAGACTACAACAAAATTATTACAAGTAGTGCAACGTATAACAATACAGTGTATAATAATACACAACTAAGTCTTTCACGATTATTGTCACATTATTTTACAACACGTGAAGACTACGATAGCTATCCCTCGGACTCTCACTGTAACGACCCCGAAATTCGACCAACTTTATTACCTTAAATTCCATAATTATTAAACATTATTTTCCTTGCGTCCAAATTTCGGTTCGTTAATAATTCTTTAATCTCCTTCTGTAATCCATTAATTGACATTACAAACATCAATTACCAAATTTTTCGGTATAAATTTTTCTTTTTCTCAATCGTTGTATTAAAATATTTGAATATGTAAAATCCTTATATCTTGATCCTAGTCTCTGGATCGCAACCTTCACCTTTTCTTTTCTTTCTGTTACCAATATCTTAAATCTCATCATTCAAAATTTAATATCCTTTTATATCCGTATAACTATTCATTGATTTAAAATTTACATTCATTTATTTTCATACAAATATTCCTTGTTGCATCGTTCATAATCAAACGTATAATAATTTCTAACGTAACAATTAATTTGAACATTCACGGTTCACAATTTAACACTACTCGTCCTATTCGGATCCAACTTACAAAATATTCATGTAACCTTGACAAATTATCCACACTGGATAAAAAATATAACAATAACGTTTCCAACCTTCTAGCCAACTCATCTCTAATTTAATCTGATATTCTTGAAATTTATTTCTTTCCTGCAAAAATGTATATTAAGCAAGTAATGAGCACAACGGCTCAGCAAGTTCAACAGTTTATGCTTCACATAGCACATACCTTAACATGCTCAGTGTGTGTCATACATCATGTGCTTGTGCTTCTACCATAACAATATATCTCATATATATTCATATCGTTGCATAAAGTACACATTGTGGTCATATTAATCACGTATCACATAGCACATAATTTTTTTATGCATTTAAAACAAGAATTACATATCATAACAGTCCAACATTTAACATAAAATGAACTGAAAAACTTGCTTGTCGTCCAATTATTTAAATTGATAGCTCAAACCCTTAACTCGATCAACCTATAATCATAAAATAATCAAATAATAATTATTTATCTCTTTATGATATTAATTTACTTAATTAATATCATCTCTGGGCTAATTATTAATTTATATGGTTAATTATATTAACCGCGTCCCTTAAATATTAATATAACTTAATATCAACTCCTTCACTTCGGACAACCCGATTTATCGATGTAAGTTAAGGATTTTAAAGAAGTAAAATATGATTATTATGGATATAGTTGTGATTTATCAAGATAAATGTATAGCAAGGTGCTATAAAGGAAATACGTATAAATATTACGACAATTAAAATTCTGAGGACGGAATCCTGTTAAGGGGGGAATAATGTGAGGATCCGAATTTTCAGGATTTTCTTAATAATATTAAATGAGAATTTAATTGATAAAATTATCAAGCTTATTTAAATTAATTATTATTTATGTGATTTAAGGTATGTGATGAGATTTAATTAGTAAATTAAATCTGTACAGAGATCATGATGAATGGTATGGAATTAAAGTAATTGAAAAGCAAATAAATTGTTTAAAAATAATTTATTAAGAATAAGAGAAATTTCATGTAAATGTACAATAAATTGTACAATTAAATTATTGTGAAAGTGCAGAAATTATAATTATATGAGATTATATGGAAATGTGAGGAATATGAATGTGCAGGTTTAATTGATAATTATAAATTTTATTAATTATGAAAATTAAGGGATTAATAATTAAATTAATCCAAAGTTAAATAAAAGTGAATGAGGAAGTTGGTAAAATTAGAAATATTGATTATTTAATTAATCAATAATTATGGTGGAAATTTAAAAATTAATTGAGAAGAAATGTAATTATATAAATTATATAATAATAAATTATATAATTTATATAAGGAAATTAAAGTGTTGTATGAAAGAAATTATAATTATATAAATTATATAGGAATAATTATATAATTTATATAAGAGAATTTAGTTGAATAAGGATGGAAGAAAATTTTATAAATTATATTTGTGTGAAATGGAAATTATATAAGAATAAAAGTAATTATATAAATTATATAATTTATATAAGGAAAGTTAATGTGAAAATTAAAGAAATGAAAATAAATGAGGAAAAAAAGGAAGGTTTTAAATTATTAAAAATTATGTATAATGAAATTATTATGACTTTTATGAAGGATAATATTTTAGAAACGGGAACATGTTAGTGTAACATGTTGTCCAAGTAACGAAGTGAAAAATTACGAAAAATAATTTTTATATGTCATATGAATTATTTTATGAATTTTAGAGGTATAAATTACCTCATATAATTCCATGCATGTGGTTATGCGTGTACAAAATTTGTCAAAAAAAGTACCCAAAAGAGGTATTAAAATTATTTATAAATCATGTTATGATTTTTAGTGAATTAAAATAAATATTTTATATATATTATATAAAATATTTATTATACGAAATAGTTATCTAAAGTATTAAATAAAAATGCATGCTTGATTTTTTTTTTGTGCGTGGAACATTCGGGAGACAAGGCTGGTGCATGGATAAGGTGGTGGGAATTTTTTATATATATGTCCAAGTGATTAAGTTATTGGGAGAGAATAAAAAGCCAAGGAAAGCAAATGAAATAATAAACACATATATATCTCTCCATTTCTCTTTCATTCGACAACACCACCGCCACCTTCATCCACCGGCAAACACCAAACCCACCATAGCCACCACCAAGAGAAGATTAGGTGACACCAAAGAGGAGGAAGAACAAGCCATGGAAGGTATAAAAATATATTTATTTGTTTTATGGTTATAGTTTTGGTGATAAAATTATTTTGTGGAAAAATTATAATAATGATTCTAAATAATTTTTGGATATATATGTGTGAATTTCATGATTTTTAGAATTGTTTTGTTGGGAAAATTTGAGCAACAATGGTTGATTTTTGAGGAAAGATGGCTACTATTCGGAGAAACAAGAAGAAAAAAGAAAAAAAAAAAAACTGGGCCACCCGCGCAATGCGCGGCGGCCTAAATTTTTTCAGAGGCTGGCTATAAAACGACGCCGTTTGGGCGCTGAGAGGGGAAGCTCGCGCCATGCGCGGCTGAAAATCCTTCGCTAGGCCAAACAACGTCGTTTGGCGAGGCGGACCGGCGGAAGGGGGCGGGCGCAATGCATGGCCGAGTTTTTGGGGCGCAATTACGGTTTTGCCCCTGGCCTTTTTGGAAAATGCCGAGCGTGTCCCTAACGTTGCTGAAATTACAGAAATACCCCTGGACTTTTCGGAAAATTGCGGTTATGTCCCTAAGGGTGCGGAAATTACCAAATTGACCCCAGAATTAGTTTTTAATGAAATAAATGTTTAAAAATTGTTTAAAAAATTCCAGAAAATTATAGAAAAATACTAAAAATATAGAAATGATGTTTGGGCATTAAATTTAATATTTTTGTAAAAATATTAAATATTGGGGATTAATATTTAAATAATTTAAATATTAATCTAATGAGTTTAAAGGTTAAAAAATGAATAAATAAAAATACGGACAACCAATTATGTTAAATTTTATCCGATGAGCCGGGTTGTCTGTAGTGAAGGCATTGATATTAAGTTAAATTAATCTATTAAGGAACGAGGTTAATATAATTAACCACATTATTAAATAATTAGCCCAGAAATGGTATAAATTAATTAAATTGATATCATAAGAGGATGAATAATAATTATTTGATTATTTTATGATCATAGGTCATACAAGAAGCACGATAGAAGGGTATTTGTTAATTAATTCCACAATTCAGGCAAGTTCTCCAGTCCCTTTTATGTTAAATGTTGGACTGTTATGATATGTAATTTTTGTTTTAACTGCATACAAATTATGTGTTATGTGATACGTGATTAAAATGACCACAATGTGTATCTTGTGCAACGATATGAATATATATGAGATATATTGCTATAGTAGAAGCACAAGCACATGATGTATGACACACACACCAAGCATGATAAGGTATGTGATACGTGAAGCATAAACTGTTGAACTTGCTGAGCCATTGTGCTCATTACTTGCTTAATAAACATTTTTGCAGGTAAAGATATAAATTTCAAGAAATATCGGATTATGACGAATTTTTCCTAAAAGGTTGTGGACGTTATTATTGAACGTTTATATTATGATCCAATGTGGATAATTTGTCACAGTTATATTGATGTTTTATATGTACCTATATGTTGGATCCGGATAGGATGAATAATGTTAAATTATAAGCCGTGATTATTCAAGGCAGTGGATACGGTAAGATGTATTATAAAGAGATATGATACAAAGGATAATTGTGTATTTATAATCAACATTAAATTTTAAATGTTGAGCATTATGATACTTGTGAGAGAACGAAAAAGTAAAGGTTGCGATCCAGGGACTAGGATCGAAATGTAAGGATTTTAGATATCCAAATATTTAATACAATGATTGAATTGAGAAAAAAAGAAAAAAAAAATTTATATCGAAAAGTTCGGTAATTGATAATTTAAAGTCAATTTAATGGATTAAGGAAGGTGATCAAAGATTTATTAACGGACCGAAATTTGGATGTAAGGAAGATAATGTATAATAAATACGAAATTTAAGGTAATAAAGTGGGTCGAATTTCGGGGTCGTTACACTCACTTCATCCCCCGGCTAGACCCAGCTACGTTCTCATCTCCTATTGAAAAACAATGGAACAAAAAGAAAGGGTGAGCTCAAATAGCCCAGTAAAGAATATCATGACTAAGATAATGACGAATAAATTATCGTTAGCATTCAACAGTTGAGTCCTTGATAGAATACAATAGACTACAAGGTTTACATCAAAAACTGCAGTTAAATTTTTGAACAACGTTCAGATCAATAATAGCAGCGGAATGAGCAATCTATTAGAAGAATAATGCAGACTATAGTGTCCACTCGCTTCTCTTTTTAGGAAAAACATCATCAACTTTTATCATCTGAAACACCACTGACCATAAGAATACAAACTCACAGTTCCTGATCAAAATCATGCAAATCAACAGTTCATCTTTGCACTATGGGCCAAAGATATTCAATATAACACCAACGGTCATGATTATACCAGTATTCAGCCTTTGGTCATAATCATTCCAAACAACAGTTCATCTTTGCACTACGGGCCAAAGAGAACTTTCACCACGTGTCATAAAAGACACCGAACAGATGTATCGCCTTTAACCTATTATATCGCATTTAACCTATCATCTGTTCAACAATTATATCGCATCTGTGCCCCCGGCCACAAATATTTACAACAACTTGATTTTTGATGATTAGTACAAATAACAGTGATACAAATGAGGAACATAAGAAACAGGATAAACAATAAGTATCGGAGGTTTACTTTGTGCAGATTCAATAATGTCCAAATTGTCAACATGATGTGAAGTGAAATTCAAAAATGATATTCAAGATCCACAGTTCAAAATAACGGTTACAATTCAATATAAATGTTTAGAAAAATAGGAAATGAATATAAAGAGTAATTCACCAAACATGCGGTAATCCGTGTAGTCAGGTTATTCTCAGAGATTAATAAGGAATGAATACGAAAGGTTATTCACCAACAGGCAGTAATCCACACCGTAAGCTTATTCCCACAATTTAATAAAAATTGAATACGAAGAGTTATTCACCAAACAGGCGGTAATCCGCGCAGTAAGATTATTCTCATAGATTAATAAGGAATGAATACAAAAGGTTATTCATCAACAGGCGGTAATCCGCGCCGTAAGGTTATTCCCACAATTTAATACATGGAAATAAATGACACATCTTATGAGTAAGAGAGAAACGATATTATTTTCAAGAATCAAAGAATGATAATCCCTTACCTTAATGGGTTTGAATAGTGGAAGATGAAAAAGATGGTATCCCTTACCTTAACACGTGACTTGATATTGATTTAAATGAGGTTGATTAACTTGAACAGTACACGTACACTTATAGATCTTCACAAATACTTAAGATGACTTAAGCACACTTAGATAGAACTTACACAAGAAGTATTTAGAGAGTGAAAGAAAGAACAAGTAAGGAAGTTTATGAAAAATCCTTAAGTTAAGGCCTCTATTTATAGCCAAAAATCTTATCATAACCAAGATTTCCTAATTTAATCCAAACCGTTCATTTCAAGATAATGTTTAATCCTTACCACTCATTTCATCTTTTAAGATTTCTTTAATTTAAACCATTTATTTAAAGATCATATTTAATCTACACCATCCATTTCAAATTTTATATTATCTTTAATATATACCATTCATTTCATCTTTTAAGATTTCTTTAATCTAAACCATTCATTTAAATATCATCTATAATCTACACCATTCATTTAAAATTCTATAATTATTACATTATCTTTTAATATATGCCATTCATTTTATATCACATAACTTTATATTATTTATTATAATAAACAAATAACTTTATCAATTTAATTATTCAATAATAATTCACACTTATTCATTATTATGACTAATTGTTATAAATACAGTGTAGTTGGCTCTCTGAGTTAGATATCAAGTCAATTAATTAATAAAATTGTTTAAATAACATCATAATAGAGATAACAATAATGCAGAAAGTATGTAAAAGAAAGAATACGTTACTGTGTCATGACAATTATTGATTCAATAATGTGAATTACTGTGCATATGCTACTGTGACAATTATCAATTTAATAACATGAATTATTGTGCATGTGATAATAAAGTCAAATATTATACGATAACCACTTTTTCAGATTAATAATACAAAACACTATGCAATGCCGTGTGCTATTGTGTAATACGGTGTGCTACTGTGCAATACCGTATGTTACTGTGCAATACCGTATGTTATTATTCTTTTACCACCGGATATTTCAACAATTAAAAGTGATAGTACCATTGACCATTTAAAAATTATTTATATCGTTTTCTATATCCGACAATTATTCATTGTGGGGTCCACCAATGATTGGTTCGTACGGCGCTGTCGTACAAATATTCCCCGACAGAACGAATATTCCCCGACCAAACGAATATTATCCGACATAATATAATTTACATATAACATCTTTAACTTTTAAATTTGTCAATTTAACCACTTACTGTTTCAGAAAAAATATAAATGAAGAAAAATTAAATTTTGTATTTCATAAAATTCGGGGTCTTACAATATACATTTAAGACATTAAAGGAAAAGGAAAATGAAGAAAATTTAGGGCTTGTGGGGCCCCAAATTTGGCAGCCCTCTTGGACTTCGGGGGAACTCTTTAAGCTTCCTTTGGAAGCTTAGTAAACTAGAAAGAAACAAGAAAATAAGAGGCATTTTTGTAAGAGAGGCTAGGATGGCTAGTGATGTAGTTGTTGTAGTTGTATACTTACATTTCCTATAGCTATATAATTTTAACTAGGTAACTCTTATATTGGCTCACACTCTCATCTCATTCATTAGTCTTTTATTTGCTATGTGTTGATAGAGAAAAAAGAGTAAGCTAGAAAGAAAGATAGAGAAAAAAGAAAGAAACCCTAAGATCAAGAGAGAAGGTTAACCAAGCAAAAAGGTGAATAATCCAAGTTTAGTAAGGTTCCTAGCTAAGAGAAAGAAAGCAACAAAGAGGTTTAAAAGTTTATTAACCCTAGTCTTTGATTAAATGTTTCATGTTGTGTCTTGTTGGTAAATGCTTGTTGTGGGAGAGTTTATGCGTTGTGGTGGATCTAAGATATAAGGATGGTGGTTCAAAATGTTGGTCATGTATTTATATGGATAGATTTCATGTATGGTTTTTAAAGTGTAAGAAATCACAAGTTTGAGTATTTTGAAACCCTAGTTGTGATAGTCATATTTTCTAAAGGAAAAACTTAGTTAATGACATATGTTGAAGATCTATATGTGTATGATATAGATTTACAACATATGGTGATCATCTATTTGGATATGTTTGAATAAGAAGCCTAAGTGAGCTCAAAGTAATTTGTAGTCTAAACTATGTCAAAACCCTAGATTGGTTGATGTATATTTTCAAAAGACAACCTAGTTTTGGTTATATAAGTCATAGATCTTTGGATATTAATTATAGATCTACAAGTCATAGAAACCATCTATGTTGAGATATATAAACAAGGAGCATTAATAAAGCTGAAAAAGATTTTGAATGGAGGATATGAGATGTTTTAATAAAAACACTAAAATGGATTTGATTGGTAAAGCTTTGATCATCAAGATGTTGATCTAGTGGTCAATCTTGGGGAAACTATGTGTATAGGTGGTTTATAAGTCGTATGTGAGGGTTATGTAAAACTATCAGTAAAACATATTTCAAAAGATCGTAACGATTGGTGTAACGTAAAACACGTTTTCAAAAAATCAAACGTAATCAAAACCCTAGAATGTTTTTGGTAATGTTTGAAAAGTGCAACATGTTGAAAATGGTAAAAGATGATCTTAAGGAGCTAAGTGTTGAAAAATTTACAAGTCAAGAAGAGAAAAAAAAATCTGGTTAAGTAGCACGGGGCGCGCTAAGGGAATTTTTTGAATTCTGTATACCTGGAGCGAGGCGTGTCGCTCCAGGGTAAAACCTAGTATGGAGTGCACCGGGTCGGGTCAAACCAAGCCTAGTCGAGTTATGCCGGGTCGGGTCGGATCCATATCGCATCGAATCAGATCATTTTGATTGGGTGAGTTAGATCGGTTTAACCAAGTTTATTGGGTCGCGTTAACCAGTTCGGGTCACGTTGTCAAGATAAAAAATTAATACTTTTAAATCCTGGATAAAATATGTACGAATTATAAAGCGGTCGAACTATTAAAGGACATTCAGGTGTGATTATGTGATTACATAAAGTGTATGAATTGGTAAAAGACATGAAAAAGTACTTATGTTATTAATTAAACCAATATGTAGGTCCATACGCGACTAACTGGTAGATGACTTAATAAATGTAGAACGAACGGAGGACGGTAATAATTTATTAGCATTAATCAATGAACGAGGCAAGTTTTCTAACCAGACTTGTTTTTAAATTCATACTTTATAAATGAATGCCATGTTTACATGAAAGTGCTTTGAAAAGCTTGTTCAAATATTCAACCATTTTAAAAATTAAAATTCGTTATGCATTAACTATTTTGCCATGTAACTCTATGACATTTGTTTCGGCTAGACCTTTGTAATATGATTATTGAATTCATAATGATTCTTTAAAGCTAATTCAATCCAAATTGTTTGGTGCGAAATCCTATATTAAAAGCTAAGAAATAGTAAGGGTAACTAAAAGCCGGATAATTAGACACTATGATTTTGATTTACGCTTAAATTAGATAGTTATGTTATGCACAATATAGGGTACGATAGGTTGATCCCCTAAAGTACGCATCTAGAATAATGTGGTCTTATGACCTACCCGGAGTCATCAGTCTATGTGATTGTCAATGTCCACCAAGAGTTCTTGGTCTTATGACCATATCAGCATAAATTTAACAATTGTTGAAGGTTATTCAAAAAATGTTTTACTCATGAGATATTATGTCCTTAAACAGTTTTATACTTGTTGAGCGACTTAATTACTCACTCTTGCTTAAAAATAATATTTCAGCTAAGCCAGAAAAGGCCAGTGGATCTGGTAAAAATAAAGGGAAGGGAAAAGCAATTGAGTAGAAGTTGCTTAGTTTTTTTATATTTTTTATGCTATATAGTAATGTGTAATAAGACTTAGCATTATTATATCTTTTGAAGTTATAATTTGTAAATGTTATAGTAACCTGAGACTAGAGTAAGTCTTTTGTATTAATGATAATGTATTTAAGTTATGTCTTAAGTTATTGAATGGTTGGAAGCTGTCGTATGCAACCAAAAATAAATTCTTACTTTGGAAAAATATTTATGTAGTAGTGCAAGTAAATCCCACGAACAATGATTAATTTATTTTTATGCAATGTAAACTAGAATTGGGGTTTTGAATTAATTATAATTAACTAAATAAACAAAAATAAACTAATAAAATTAACTAATAAATTAACGACTTCAGTTTTTCAATTCAGTATCACATTTTCACAATAATAATATAATCAAGTTAACCAATATTTATCCCTTCAATGAAATTAATAACCCTAGGTAACAACAATCATTAATTACCCATAATTCCCCTTAGGTTTTAAATCTAATGTAACAATTGCCTCCACTAGACCCTAACTATCATACATCCTAGAACTATCAGTCTAGATTTAATATAATAGTAGCATTAAAAATTAGAAAATTAGATTATTCCAAGCAACAATCACACAATCGCAGATTATTTAACTTATCTTCTTAATAATCATAATAATATTCAAAAGCTTGACCACAATCAAATATTACTAATCGTTACTTATGATCAGATACAATATCGTTTGCTTAATAATGCCTTAATTTAGCAGATAAATATAGTTTAATTAATTTAACTGGCTATAATTAAATCAATCAAAACAAATATCATTCAAACAATTAAAATAGATAATCAAGAATAAATTGCATATAAGAAGGAATAAATAATAAAACTCAATTAAACCATTAACTGAAAATAAGGTTCAATGTCCCCTTAGAATTGAATAAAAAAACTAGCCAAACATAATAAAAATAATGTACAAAAGAATTGAGAGATATGAGATATTACTTGAGAGATCTGAGATAGAGAGAGCTCCTAATTGTGTCTAATGGCCTCTATTTATAGAGTACATAATTTATCCCAAAACTTAATAAAAATTAAAAATAAAATAAATATAAATAAAACTCCTAATTTTAAATCCTATTCCAAATCTGTTATTGAAGTCTTTAAGTTCAATTCACTATAAACCACAATTGAATCCACACTAGCCACTGAAGGAAATAAATTAGTCAAAGGATGGGAACCACACGGTAGAAAGCTGCCAGCTACACGCTACGAAAGAGAAGAAGTAGTGGGACCCACTCATAAGAAAGAAAGAAAGAAGCAACAGCAGCCACACGCCTGCTGATTTAATTATCCGGATCAAGTACCGCGCATGGCACAAACATTCATTCTTCCTGCTGGTGCTTCACCGCACATTGCACGAAAGCTACTGCCATCCTTCAATCCTTCACGCGATGTCGTTTTGCTGTTAGTGCTGACCTCATTTGCCAAACGTGCATGGCGTGGTTGACTTGCTTTAACTTATTTACGATTTTGCCATCAGCTCCAATTTTCCTACAAAATAAAATTATAAAAATAATATAAAAATACATTAAAATAATAAAAACATGTAATAACACATAAATTACCTAAAATGCTAAAAAAAAAATACTTAAAAACTCACAATCAATTAAGTCTAAAAATACCTAATAAATAGATATAAAATCTACTTATCAATGGTGATATATGGTTATGTATGTGTAGTACCGTGAGTACCGAACCTGAGGTTATGGTAACCCGAATTTGAAGGCGTCACAAGTTAGTATCAGAACTGATACGTTATAAATCTTAGGTGGGAAAAAATCTTAAGAATATGACCGTAAGAAAGATAGGAATACTCACTTAGAGTGTTAAAGGATGAATTATGAAAATTCATCATAAATAAAAACTTACAAAAATATGTGTTATTTGAAAAGACGAAATGCTGTTACAAAGAACTAATTAAGTTATTAATGTGATTTTGTAGGATGCTAGAACTTCGAAAATCCAGTTAGGCAAGAGATGAAGAACCTCGCGGTATACATGTAGTATACGAGAAACTAGTTGCAGCTGAGCCAATACTGATAATTACAATTGAGGGTAGGGAGTTTGAGCCCGAGATGGATCCGGAGGAAAATCCCAAGGCAAAAGACGAGGGAAACAAGCTAAGAGGGTTCTCTGATGGACCAATATGGAGTGAGAAGTTGGAAAGGTATGAGGAGGAAGACTGGGTGGCTGGTCTACTAGATCAGAATTAGGAATTCATGGATCGGATTCATGAGTTAGAGGAAGAGAAGTAGGAGCTGGAGTTGTCGGTGGTCCTTTAGTAGACATTAGTGACACATGTGATAACAAGGAATGTGGAGCTTGGGGACAAGCTTCGTGAAGCAGAGCAAAAGCTAAAAGAGATGGAAAAAGAAAAAGAGACATTCTGAGCTTACTGGGAGGAGGAGGTCAGGGATAGGATTCTGCTGGAGATCCAGTCGAATAAAGCATGTGATAAGATCAATGATTAGGAGCAAGAAATGAGGGCTAGGAAAGCTAATATGGATTAATTGAGCTATACATTCTGAACTGCCTTTAGGAGGTGGCATGATCAGGTGTATAACCACCCCGTTGAGAATGGCCATTGTAAGGACCTAGAATTTTCACGTCATTATTAGTTAAATTATTAATTTAATTTCTAATGAGTTAGTATTACGAGGTTATTTAAATCTTTTTATGTGATTAATTAATTTCGTGATTAAATAATTTTGTGATTAATTGCTAAAGTTAATTAAAGGTAGTCACTAATAGTTTAATTAAATTAGTGAACAAACCATAAAATTTTAATATCAAAAGAATTGATGAATTGTCATTAATTAAATAACCAATCATTGGGTTATATTTAATGGCTAGTGTTAAATTCAATGGACTTGATTAAATAATAGTCCAAGTCATTTAATAGGAGTCCATTAGGTATTAAATGAAGTCCAAAGCATGAGCCCACATGGAATTAATTGTGTAACTTATTATTTATTAAAAGAGTTAACATGTGACAATCTTTTGGGACACAAATCCCCAAACCTGCCGTGGAATATAAGGAGAGAGAATAGCTAATTGAGTGTATGGGTTGCTGGGCAGTTAAGTCAGTATATTGTCCCAAATCAGAGGTGACCCGGCATGGGGTCCTTTACTGTTAACGGCTAATCTAATAATTTATCTTTGCGTGTGTGTACAATCTTCCGAGCTCAGTCAGCAACCCTACTCTGTCGAGTACAACCTAAAGTGGTGATTTCTGGGTATGGCTGAGAGATGGGTTAGTAAAGTTTCGACCTAAACCTCAGTATCCAACGAGTAATTATTTTCTATAAATAGAGACCATGTTTTCTCTTGGAAAAGCTTGCTGAGTTATTCAATACTGATGCAAGAGAGTCATTGTGAGCACCGAATTATAGAGGGAGTGTAGTGAGTGAGATATAGCAAGGAAGCCATCAGGAAGTGGTGAGTAAATTATCCAGTGGTGGTAACTGTGAAGTGGATCTCCTCGGATTACATCACCTACTTCGAGAGAAGAAGAAGAACAGCAACTAAGAACCCATTTCGTTTCAAACCAGCTTTAAGGTATAAATAATTCTGTTTAATATCTAAAGGAAGTTAGTTATTGTTCCATATTATGTTAAAATGGGTTGTTGTGGTTATTTGTTGTTGGGAGAAATTTGTTATGATTAAAGAAACCAGTAGAATCACCAAGTAATGATAAACTATCTAAAAGAATCAGAAGGGTTAATATGTTCACTATTGTGTTTAAAACTGAAATCTGAGAGCCCTTGGATATCGTAGAGTGGCCTCGGCCAGAGCCCTCGGCTATCGTAGAGTGGCCTCGGTTAAAACATTCGGCTATCGTAGAGTGGCCTCGACCAAGCTTTCGGCTATCGTTGAGTGGCCTCAGCTAGAGCCTTCGGCTATCATTGAGTGGCCTCGGCTAGAGCCTTCAGCTATCGTAAGGTAGCCTCGGCCAGGTTTCAGCCATTACAGAGTGATCTTAGGGTGAAATCACTCCGGTCGTAGAACTGCTTTTGATCGTCGACTAAGTTGCTGAGACAAACCATTTGATTCGTGGAGTAAGTCTGCTAAGGCAGACTGTACAAATCGTTAAGTGACTATTCTCCCGACGATAAGAGAATAGAAAACTTTTGATTTTGGTTATCAATAACAATCAAAAATTAATGAGATTTATCTTTTAATTAATTGTCATTTAATTAACCATTAAATAATAAGTAAAGATAAATAAATAATTAATTATTATTTAATTAATGATAAATAATAATTAAAGAAAAATAAGATTTTAGAAGTCATTAATTATTATGTATTTAATAAATAATAACTAAAGATAAATAAAGTTAATAATTTAATTATTTATTATTTATTTATATTAAATAATAAATAAGGATAATTAAGTAATTAATTACTATTTAATTAATATTAATGAAAGAGATGTAAGGTTAATTAATTAATTAATTATTATTTAATTAAAATTAAATAATAATCAAAGAAGATTATAATAAAATTAAATAATTAATTATTATCTAAATAATCTTAATAAGCATTAAAATAAATAAACTAATTACTTATGTTAGACTAATTAGTTATTATTTATAATTAAATAATAACTAAAGGTAGTTAATTAATTACTATTTAACTAAAAACAATGGTAATTAAATAAATAAGAGTTAATTAAATATAACGTTCTTAATAACTCACAAATTCTACAATTAGATTAAATTGTTTAAAGGTTCTGTAAATGTTTAATACTTAGGATGAATACTCATAAGTTATTAAATCATTAACCTAAGTGTGTTTATGCAGGGATTATGTTAGTATGTTGAATGATATGAATTATGTGTTGAACTTATTTGTTAGATAAGTTCACAGTAAGCGTACAAACATGCCAGTATACGCAATACTAATTGTTAGACCGACTTGATTAATGTTAGGTCCTTCAAAGCCATTTAAGTAAAGCTAGGTTGTTGTAGCTGAGCAGACAGGCAAGTTTCCTAACTTTGAACTTTATTTTGCGCAAGTTCCTTATCTCTAAACTCATTTCATTGAGCAACCTATTTATTTAAGCTTGAATTATAATTCCAAGCATGCTTTAAATGGTTTAAATTACGTTACAATTATTCCATATCGATGTTGTTGTTATTCGCACTTGGTGCACTTGATCTTGTACAGTCTTTGACTTGTACCTTATTTAATGTTCTACTGTTTAAAGAACTGTTCTAAGTAGGTCTAAGCCATTGTTCGGCTAGACATTTATGTTAAAGATTTTAAAAACTATCCAAATCATTGAAGATGTGGATTCTTAGACTATTATGAACACCCATTTATTATAGGGGAGTACCCTGTATCTAATATTAGGTACAAAACACGGAAATTAAATGTTATGCATACACATATTGTACTGAGATTGATCCCCTCGGGTACATATTTCTAGTAGTAACCATTGGGTCAACCTGCTATTGACTCTAGTGGATGTTTATAGTTCATAGTCTATTTGACTATCTTGATTCTAAAAGTAAATCATTATTACTGCTTATGTTATTCATATTGTTGAATTATTTCAGTTATTCCTTTTCATTCATGATATATTGTTTCCTTTGTTATTTAAACTTGTTGAGCAAACTAGTTGCTCACCCTTGCTATATCATGAACATTATTGTAGTGGAACTCGAGGCTTTTGGAAAGAACAAGGGTAAGGAAAAGATGAAGTGATAGACTTCAAGAGACAGTCTTTAGTTTATTCGTCTAGCTAAAATTGCTTGTTTTGTGATATAAACCCTAAGTACTTTATTAAGGGTATTTATGTACTTTTGTGTAAGGTTATCGTATCTTGGGACTAGTAACACCTTTTGAATGAACAACATATGTTTATTATTACGCATTTAGTTATTGTATGTTGTTTAAAGGTGGATGTTTGTATTGGATCGTGATGACTGGATCTGGGTATTTGAGACCCGAATTTGGGGGCGTCACAGCCATACTCATAGGACTCTGAGCCGTAAGAGGATGATCAGAATGGGAGATAAGGAGTATCGCAATGCCAAGTGGTATGACATGCTCCACTAGTAGTCTATGTAATAGATATGTATCTAGCATGTTTAATTATGTCAATGTGTAGGAGGTAATCCCAACTTTAGTATAACTGGTAGGAAGTCTTTTGTTTAAACTCGTCTTTTATTTATAGAGAACTTATGTAAATCCCAACTTCTGAGGTATCAGTGGGATAGGTTATAACGTCCCCAAAATCCCCGTACTCATTATAACAGATTTTGTGCGTTACACTCCATACATCTACCAACTTAACCAATAATCCTATAATCATACTGGTTGTACTAGTCTATTTCAGACAGTTCTTTAAAAAATTCTTTTACTTAATCCCTGGATCTTAACTTAATTTTGATCTTATCCTTTTCTACAAGTATTAACTTGTAGTTCATCCATATATAGATAACACTCTATATACAGGTCAATTTTTAATCTTAAGATTTAGACATTCTATGTTTCTATATATCCAAGGTTCACAGCATTAATAATAAGATGGTTCTTGGAATAGAAGAATCTTGTGATAAATGTTTGTATCTTTATTCGTGGCAAGATTCCTTTTCTTACAAAACATACCATATAATTCAACACCCTCACTTGAATACATATCTTCGTAGGGATATCTCTTTATACTGATATTCCCTATCTATCTAAAATTCAGAATATTAATAACACACTTGTACTTAGAACCGACGAATCTGACAATCAATCTTCATCGGTGGTTCTGTTTCAAATTCTTATAGCATTCACAATGTTATTCAATATCCTCATTCAGATTTATAGTTCTTTTATCAACATTATTTTAATGTTTAACAATTCTACGTTATATCAAATTTAAAGACATAGCACTTTTTTAATGATAATAACATGATATTATTCAGATAATATTCGGTTACATGGTTTGCTTATTCGTATTATAATAGTCATTATGACTTTATATAAACGCAAGTAAATAAAGCATGAAACCTAGTCTACGCTTCTTCTTTAGGTTCATGATCTTCTTATCATTCTTCTTTAACTGCAAATAAATTTTAATCGCAAGAATGAACATGACGGCTCAACAAGTCTAACAAATAACACATACATAGTTTATGCTTTTATATAAACTTTAAAATACTTTGACTTAACATATCTCTTAATTAAATATCACAAATAACCTTCATTTCAATAATTTATATCACGTTGTCATATAAAGCGTATAAAAAATGTGTATAACTTGTAAACATAACACATAAGAGTTAGAAAACTTGTCTTGATTCGATAATACAGTTTAAGTTCATTTTTGCGTTTAATCATACGGCCTACAAGGTATGTGAGGTTGACATAACCATTAGTCATATTACGACTCCATACTCTAGTTAATAATAACTAGTTTATTTATATTTTTCTTGCTTCACTAACATATGAACATAAACTAGACATTTAAAACTAGTTTCATTGTTCATTGCTTTGATTAATTACAACTTGATGTGACAAGTATATCAGGCTAAGACATCATGTATTACTCAAGAATATTCAACTTAAATTGAACATAAAAACAGCTAATATTTTTTATCTTTTATTTTTTATACATGGAATAAAATCGGATATTATATTCGCTTATAAATATAATTTCTTCAACTATATTTAAGAATGAATTGAGCATTATAACTACTCGTAAAATAATTATTCATGTATTATATTTAAAATAATTTAAGCATTATTACTGCTTATAAAATGAATATTCTTACTAAACACTCGAAAAAAATTGAACATAATAACTACTTGTAAAATGAGTATTTCTTCTTTATAATAAAAATAAATCGGACATTATAATTGCTTATAAATAGAACTTTTGTACTATATATCTAAAATAATTTGGGCATTATAATTATTTATAAAAGTATATTTATACTAAATATATGAAGAAAAATGAACATAATAACCACTAGAGTATACTGCTTGTAGTGCTTGCTTTAACATATTTTGTACAAGATTTCGATATTTAAATATATTTTTCGCTCACAATAACTCTCAGATTATAACTATAGAGTATTTTTTTTTCTCTTAAAATACTTCTTGAATGGTAGAAAATAATGAATGGATGATGGACTATTTATAGGCTAGGATAATGTGGTTAATTTCACTTTGGTACCTTGGTTAATAACACTTTAATAACCTAAATTTTCCCTACTTTTTCTCTACTAAGAGACATCATCATGATATCATCTTTGTGCCTCTTTGAGTCTTATGTCATGACACATCATACTTATATCATCCTCTCTTACGATTGGTCGAAAACTATTCACTTGGATTGGTAGTTAGCTTTCCTTGAATTTGATTGGTCCATTTCAGTTTCTGGTTACTGTAATCGTGCTACTTTTTCTAGTTTGGTTACTCCAACTTGATTTTGCCTTGCTTGACTCTGATTGGTCAATAACATATTACATTCATTGCCATACTCGAATGTGATTGGTCGAAAGCAATGCACTTGGATTCACAATTACAAACTAATTTTATTTCAACTAATTAGTTATATAATATAATACATAAGTATTTATACGTATTTTTTTAGTATAATACTCGTATTCTACAGGTATTATACCTCATATTAATATCGTCTAGTCTTCCATATAATTCTCGTATTATACATTACAATATACTTGTAATTATTTTTCGTATTCTTTCCGTATTTGTCCCGTATTCGCGAATAGTAATTTTCTAAAATTATTTTCGATAAAAAATTTATTGGTAAAAATGTATTTATTGTCCGTAAAAAGGCTATTCAGGAATGTGAATTTTTTTTTAAAAAAAACAGACGATTTCCATGTGAATAGTGTTTTTCGCCTTTTTTTCAAGAAAAATATTATCAACTCCCTGACATCTATACCTCGTATAAATGTTATGTCGTAAAATACAAAAAGTCAAAACGATGAACAGAATAGTCAAAGCGATGAAAAACGTTATCTCAGGAATTGTGTTTTTCGTCTTTTTCTCGAAAATTTTTTTATTGCATATTATGCATTTTTACTCCGTTTAAACACTATTTCGTGAAATGCGAAATGTCCTAAAAAGATGCAAGACGAATTTTACACGCATATTAATTTCTAGCTAATAACCTTTAGGGTTTTGTTTTTAACCCTAAGTGGGTTTATTACGATGTTATCAAGCATTAATGTTGTATACATAAACCAAAACACAAAATCTAACATACAGAAAACACATAACACATATTGATGCATAATCCAATCATATAACACATAGATTAAGTTTAAAAGTTTAACCTTTATTCATCTACGATTTGCAATTACAAGTCGTATTTACTCTAATGTATATCCAAGAAATTAAATTCCTAGGTATTCTCTTCATAAAACTAGGTTTTAATTCTTAACCCTTAATTTAATCTTTCCAGACCATTTTTAATAACTTCGGAACTATTTGGGATATTTCATAGTTGGTATTTATAGCAATATCCTATCTGATGTAAAGTGTTAGGCACTAATCTGTTGATAATGGAATTTTATACCTATTTATTGAGTATTTTAAAGCTTAATTATTTATGATTTTTTTATTATTTTAATTAGTTTTAGGAAATTTATTTAATTTTATGAGTTTTTATTATTTTTAGATTATTTATATTTATTTTTAATTAATTTATATTCAATTTTGTAGGGAAAAAGGGATGGAATTGCAAAACGGTAAATTTGGCAAAGCTAGTGGTAATATCATAATTACTGGAGTAGAAGTTGGGAGCGCCAGTTAAAGGATTCAGCCGCTGAGTTGAAACTACGTCGTTTGTAATGTCCTAGAATTTTCACATCATTATTAATTAATTATTAATTTAAATTCTAACGAGTTAGTTTTACAAGATTATTTGAATCTTTTTCTGTGATTAATTAATTACGTGATTAAATAATTATGTGATTAATTACTAGAATTAATTGAAGGGTCATTAATATGTTATTAAATTAGTGAACAAACCCTAAAGTTTTAATATCAAAATAATTGATAAGTTTCCTATTAATTAAATATTTAATTAAATTGAATATAATGAGTTAATTAAATATAATAAATTAATTAATATGATTATTAATTAATGTAAATAATGTGAAATATTAATAATAATATTTATTAGTCCATTTAGTAATTTAATACTAATGGGTTAGAATATTTAATTATTTATTCAATCTAATTATTTATTTAACTATGGATTGAATAATTAATTTGTAAATTATTAAATTAGCCCAACATGGGTCAATTAGTAGCCCAAGTGAAGAATAATAAAATTTGACAAATTAGTAGCCCAAACAATTTAATAGGAGCTCAATTGGTATTTTAAATAAAGCCCAAAGCTTGAGCCCACTTGAAATTAAATTGTTTAAACTATTAATTATTAAAAAGTAAGCATGTGACAATGATTTTGGGACAAAAAGCAAGTCATCAGCCGTGTATGCTAGGAGAGGAGAGAGAAAAAATGATTTTTATTTTATTTTAGTTTATTTTTCAATTATTTAATAAAAGGATTGCTTGTATTGATTTTTTGGTACATGGGCACCATCCCTCTTTTCACCAACTAAGTCATAGCTAACTTTCTTGTGTAAGTATCCATATAGGTGCATGATGGTCTAGATTATTAGATATATTATGTATATCTATTAATTTTATAAGTATACTTGCATTGGTAAATATTTCACTTCATTATTTTCTCCAAGTTTCAAAAGAGAGAGTTTGAGAGCAAAGTATTTTGAGAGAGAGCAAGAGAAGGAGAAGGAGTTCTAAGCTAGTTCATGTCATCTTCTTTCACCACTTATTTTGGAAGAAAAAGGAATATAGCCATTAAATCAAGGTAATGGTTATTCTAAATCTAATTTTTGTTTTAAATTAAATAAACTAACATGTGTGTATAAATATGTTAATATAGTTATTAATGTGTGGTAGTAATATTTATGTCACGCTTGAGTTAAATATGCTTGGTTTGTATTTTGGTTGGTTTGTATGCTAAAATATGTGTTTAGTAGTGTATAAACAAGTCTTGGAATTTATGACCAAAAATATTTTTATAAACCTTAGGTTTAATGTTCTAATATTATAGAACATTAAATTATGAGAAAAACAAAGTTTGAATCACTTAAAATGGAGTTATACACAAAAAATTATGATTTGTGGTAGTTTATGTGATGTAAAAAATTTTTTATAAAAAAAAAGAATGATATTAAATCATGAAAAATTAAATTTTCATGTTATAAATTGATATTAAGTTATTGGTAATTTTTTTGGATTTTTATTGAAGAGTTAAAGCTTACTTGATGGTATAATTTTTATTAAAGTGTGTATTGCCGGAGAGTGTTCACATTCTGCTAAAGGAAAAAAAAAGGGAGAACAGTCTGCGCAATGCGCGCAAGCCTTTGGCTGAAAACACGCGGAGCCAAACGACGTCGTTTGGCGTCGGTAAAGTTACACCGCGCGCGTACGCGCGGAAGCTGTTTCCGGCTTCTCAAAACGGCACCGTTTTGGGTCGTTTTTTATGCTGCACGCGCAATGCGCGGTAATCGGATTTTGGCGAAAATTACAATTCTGCCCCTCCGTGTTTTTCTTGGCGAAATTACCATTTTGCCCTCGGATCAGTTTTCAACTTGTTTACAGAAATGCCATTCGGGTTCATTTTAATTAATTTAAATATTTAAAAACTAATTTAAAATTATAACAAAAATAATAATAATACAAAAATGATATTGGGGAGGATATTTTTCATTAAGTTTAATATTTAAATATTTTAAATATTAATTTAGTTAGCTAAATCATGGTTAAGTTAAATAAATTTATTAGTTATTTATTATTTAAAATGTTAATAATAAATAAAGGTAATAAATTAGCAATTATTATTTAGTTACTATTAAATAATAATTAAAGAGAGATAAAAATTTATAAATTAATTATTTATTATTTAAATATTATTAAATAATAAATAAGGATAATTAAGTAATCAATTATTATTTAATTAGCATTAAATAACGATTAATGGAAATTAAGTTATTAGATTAACAATCTATTATTTAATTTAAATAATAAATAAAGATGAATCGATTATTATTTAACCTTAAATAATAATTAAAAATAATTAAATAATTAATTATTATTTAATTGGCATTAAATAATAATTAAAGATGATTAAAATTAGTAAACTATTATTTAATTTCCTTAAATTAAATAATAAGTGAGGTTAATTAATTAATTAATTATTAGTTGATTAATATTAAATTAAAGAAGGTTAAAATTAAATCAATAATTATTTATTATTTAATTATTATTAAATAATAAGTAAGTACAATTAGTTATTATTTAATTTAAATAATAACTAGAGTTAATTAATTAATTTCTATTTAATCAAGATTAAATAGTAATTAAATAGGGATCGAGTTAATAAAATAAATTAAATTTAATTATGCTTTAATTAAACAATTGTAATAAGTTGTTTAAGGATTTAATAAGTGTCCAACACTTAAGAAAAATATTTCTAACTTATTAAATTATTAACCTAATATGATTGAGGGTCTATAAGGTTAATACTATTGTTTTGACTAATGTAATTTATGTGTTAGTACTTATGTGATAGATAAGTTCCTTAGTGAGCGTATAGTTGTGTAAATACGCCGTACTAATTATTAGACCAACTTTATTAATGTTAGGTCTTTCCAAAGCCAGTTAGTTAAAGCTAGACATTATTTGTAGCTAAGCAGACAGGCAAGTTCCTTATCTCTAAACTCATTTCATTGAGCAAATTATTTATTTAAGCTTGAACTGTTATTTCCAAGCATGCTTTGAGTGGTTTAATTACTTTAAAATTATTCCACATTAATATTATTGTTATTCGCACGTGTTGCACTTGATATCGTACAATCATTGACTTGTACTTAATTATTGTTCTATTGTTTAAAGAACTATTCAAAGTAGGTCTAAGCCATTGTTCGGCTAGACATTTATGTTAAAGATTTTAAAAGCTATCCAAATCATTGAAGATGCAGATTCTTAGACTATTATGAACACTCCTTTATTATAGGGGAGTACCCTGTATCTAATATTAGGTACAAAATATGGAAATTAAATGTTATGCATACACATATTGTACTGAGGCTGATCCCCTCGGGTACATATTTCTGGTAGTAACCATTGGGCCAACCTGCTATTGACTCCAGTGGATATTTATAGTTCATAGTCTATTTGACTATCCTAATTTTAAAGGCAAATTATTATTCCTGCTTATGTTATTCACATTATTGAATTGTTCAGCTATTCCCTTTCATTCATGATATATTGTTCCTTGTTGTTATTTAAACTTGTTGAGCAAACTAGTTGCTCACTCTTGCTATATCATGAAACCTTATTGCAGTGCAACCAGAGACTTCGGGAAAGAACAAGGGGTAAAGGAAAGATGAAGTGATAGACTTCGAGATGCAGCCTTGTAGTTAATTAAATTAATTGTTATGTAATATAAATCCTAAGTACTTTATTAAGGGTAATTGTGTACTTTTGTGTAAGGTTATCGTATCTTGGGACTAGTAACACCTTTTGAATGAACAACATATGTTTATTATTCCGCATTTAGTTATTGTATGTTGTTTAGAGGTGAATGTTTGTATTGGATCGTGATGACCGGATCCGGGTATTTAGAACCCGAATTTGGGGACGTCACATCGTTCCTTTAGCATCAGCAGGAAGTTTCCCGCGCAATACGCGGGCGGCTACAATTTTATAAGTCAAGCGCCAAGAAATGGTGTCGTAACAAGAGAGGCAGTATCATGGGCAGGCGTAATGCGTGGATCATGGGGTGGTCAACTGTCAGCGCGTTAGCGGAGCGTTTGACTTGGTCAAAGATACTAAGGCCGTGTTTAACGACACGCTTTTACCAGATTTTTGAGATTTTGCTATTTTTTGATTCCAAGTTGGATTTCTTTTTCATATTAGCTTAAGATTATTATTGTACTCCCATAAATACACAATGTAACTTTTATTTTTAGCAGAATAGATGAGGTTAGAATAGAATATATTATATTAGAGTAATTTAGGAGTAGTTTTAGGGGAAAATATTCAATGCGAATGATTCAAAGATTGAAGGTGGAGCTCGAAAATTGGAGACTGTGATCCGAGTGATAGACGAATATCAACACGAATTTGATTTCTCTTCTTTTACTTTTATTTTTTGTAATTTTAAGATATAAAATTATTTGTGGATAATTTATTATTTAGTTATGAACTATTTTTTATTTGAGATTGCAATTGAACCCAATGTGTAGTTTAAATTAATTTATTTTCTTTTTAATTAAATTGATTATAATTTAATTGTTTATCATATTTTTGTGTTCAAGTATGTAATTATTTGCATTAGTTAATGTGGTAATCTATATGAAGTTAACGAATTGATTATAGTGTTTAGACCTAATTAATTATTTTGTGCGTTAATGTATTAATTAATTGTGATTAATTATAGGGATAATCTATATGAAATCAAAAATGGATTATAGATTTAGATCCGAATATGATAACATGTGAATTTGTTGATTCTTCATAGAAAAAGTAGCATAATAGTGTATAGGATGAAGATACATATATGTCACATGTAACTTTGCTGAGAGTTGGATCTTAATGAGTTTATTTCAAGTTAGTTTGCATAGCAATATAGCAACTTAATTGGAATAACTATTTTTATTAATTGTTGAAAAAGGTTAGTAAATAGTTAAGAAATCTCAGTTAACAATTTAATATAATTAATTAATTAAAAAGAAAATAAAGAGATTTAAATGAAGCATTGGGAAAAATTATGATGTTAACTATTTTAATTTGATTTCATCATTTTTATTAGTTTAATTTAGTTAGTAATTTTAATTAGTTTATTTTAGAATTAAATTGAGATTGGTTAAATAGAATTAATTTGATATAAAATTTGTATTTGGTAATTATTATTATTTAATCCCCTGTAGGTTCGACACTCTATTTTATCACTTTATTACTCGTTGACTGTATATACTTGCATGCATATATTCATATAGAAAATACCCAATAAATTTTTGGCACCGTTGCCGGGGAATTAATTGAATAATTATTTACCAATATTAATTTTAATCAAATTAGTTTTTCTCTCAGCATTTTTTTTTAAATTCTAATTTTTATTTCCTTTTCAGGTTAAATGAAGGACGAGGATCGAAAATTATTACGAGACTATGCGATGCCACAAGTCACTAAAATCCAATATAGCATCCATAGGCCTGCAATTCAAGCCACAAGTTTTGAGATCAAGCCGGGCACGATACAGATGATCCAAAATTTAGTGCAGTTTGTGGGTTTGCTCAATGACGATCCGAATGATCATCTCATGAGCTTTTTGGAGATATGTGATACTTTCAAGTATGAAGGAGTTTCGGATGACTCTGTAAGACTTCGTTTGTTTCCTTTCACACTTAGGGACAAGGCGAAGAATTGGTTGCACTCACTTCCACCGGGGTCTATCACTACTTGGAACGACTTGGCTCAAAAGTTCTTAGCGAAATTCTTTCCACCAGCGAAGACTGCAAAAATGAGGAATGACATCACTTCATTCATGCAGTTTGATTCAGAATCATTGTACGAGGCATAGGAGCGCTTCAAAGATTTATTGCAGAGACGTCCACACCATGGAATACCCAAGTGGATTTAAGTTCAAACATTCTATAGCGGGTTATTCAGTACAACGATGACTATTATTGATGCAGTTGCGAGTGGTGCTTTGATGGCGAAGAATTTAGATGAGGCCTATGACCTGTTGAAAACTATGGCAGCGAATGACTACCAATGGCCTTCTGCAAAGGTGAATCAGCCAAAAGCAGTTGGGAGAATTGAGAATGATGTAGTTTCTGCAATGGCTGAGCAAATGGCAACACTAATGAAGAAGGTAGAAACACTTACGAAGACTGGGCAGCCTAATCAACCTGTGGTAATAACTTGTGATCTATGTGCTGGGAACCACTTAGTTAATCAATGCCCAATCAATGCAGAATCGATCCAGTTTGTGGCAAACTATAATCAGCAACCCAGTAATTCAAATTACTATCATTCGGGGGTGAGGAATCCTTCCAATCAGTTGTGAAACAATAATCAAGCTCAATCATATACTCCTAGACCATTATACACTCCGGGTTTTTAGAATCAACCTCCCTTATAGCCAGAAAAGCAGTCGAACATAGAGGAGGTGTTTTCTCAGTTCATGATGCAAACGAAGAATTTCATAACTCGAACGGAGAATTACATGTCACAGAATGAGGTTCGAATGACTAATATAGAATCATCAGTACGGATCATCGAGAACCAAGTGGGACAGCTTGCTAGTACTATAAATAGTCAATCCCAAGGTGCTTTGCCAAGTGATACAGTGACAAATTCGAGAAGGGAAGTCAATGAGCAATGCAATGCTGTGACCATACGAAGTGGTAAGGAGTTACATAAGGTTGATGAAGGAAATTCGAATAAGGCACATCTGGAGAATCCGTAGCAGAATCAAATTGTGCCACCCGTGCCATTCCCGCAAAGACTTCAAAAGAATAAGCTCGACAAGCAATTTTTAAAATTTTTAGAGGTGTTCAAGAAATTACATATTAACATCCCATTCACAGATGCATTAGAGCAGATGCCTAACTACTTAAAGTTCACGAAAGAGATTTTTTCTAAGAAAAGGAAGCTAGGGGACTACGAAACAGTGGCTCTAACAGAAGAGTGCAGTGTCATATTATAGAAGAAACTACCACCGAAGCTGAAAGATCCAGGTAGTTTCACCATTCTGTGCAGCATTGGGAGCCAGTTCTTTAATCGATGCTTATGTGATTTAGGAGCGAGCATAAATTTAATGCCTCTATCAGTTTACAAGAGGCTTGGTTTGAAGGAAGTGATGCTCACCCATGTCACTTTACAGTTGGCGGATCAGTCATTTACCTATCCAAAGGGGATTGTTGAAAATGTTGTAGTGAAAGTGGATAAGTTTATCTTCCCCGTGGATTTTATTGTGCTAGATTTTGAAGAGGATAAAAATATACCGATTATTCTTGGGCGTCCATTTTTAGCTACGGGATGAGTGTTGATTGATGTGAAAAAGGCGAGCTAACTATGAGAGTTCAAGATGAAGAGGTGACCTGCAAGGTATTTAATGCAATGAAATTTCCAAGTGGTCAAGAAGAGTGCTTTCGGGTTGATGTTGTGGGATTGAAAGGTCAATTTTATTGGAGGAAGAAGGATGAACGTAGGTTTGGGGGTCTCAAGTCTCGAGAAAAAGTTAAGCAAATGGTCAAGGCATGGCTTTCAAGGCGTTTCATCAAGCATAAATTCGATCCGGGCTAGAGAAAAGGGAGTAGTCGGGCTGAGACTTTAAAACAAGCGCTTATTGGGAAGCAACCCAAGTTTTAGTTTTAGTTTTTAATTTATTTTTATTTTTAGTAAAAAAAATTTAGTTTTATTTATTTTTGTTTTGTTTTAAGTTTATTCAATGCAACTCAGACTTAGCTGATGAGGAGGAAAAAAACTACAGATTCAGGGGAGTCCCTTGTTCTTAATTTTTTTTATTTTATACATTGAGGACAATGTCTGTTTTAAGTTTGGGAGTGTGGGTAAATTTGAATTTGAAAGAATTGTTAAATTTTTAGATTTTATTTTAGTTTAAATTTTGAGAATTTTGTGGGTAAATTCATTGCAAACCCTCACGAGACACAACTCGTCCACTTGGGGTAACCATGAGCTTTAAAGGCTTGTTGCACATGCTAAGTGTCATCGTGTTTCCTACGAAATTGGGATAACTTAGTTTTTAGGTAGAGTCTCTTGGGCAATGAATTAATTGAATTAAATTTTTGGTCGATGATAAAAATTAGTTTTTATTTTAATAACTTTTGAAAAATTGATAAAAAAAATTTAGTTTAAATTTTGGCACATTGTTGGTTATTATTTTATTTGAGATCTTTTAATTTTTACGCATATGTCAATTTGTTTGAGCTAGTTTTAACTTAAGGGAAGTTTATTTGGTTAAATGCTTTTGATAGATATTTTTGAATTCTATATTTTTATTTTATCGTAACTTGAAATGAAATTGTGGTAAAATATAATTTAAGAGAGATAATTTAAGTAAATTTTCTGAAATTATTAAAATTAATCTATCTTGTGGTGAAAAAAAAAGTTAAGAGAGTCATGTGAAGAAAGCGAGATGGAGCGTAAAACGCACTCGCTGGTGAGATGGAGCATAAAATACACTCACCGAGGTTAAAGAAAAAAAAACGAACAAAGAAAAAAAAATGGGATGAAGCATAAAATGCACCCATTTAATTGAAGAAAGGAGCTTAAAAGAAATTAATAATCCTAGTAGTGTTTAAAAAATTAAAAACTTCTTGATCCCCTAATATATATTTGCATGTATTAGCTTTAAGTGATGTGAAAAATAAAAATATAGAGTTTTATTGTATATATTTTTTTTATATCTTTTATGAGGCATTTAATTATTGGAGCGGGTCTAAGTTTTTTGCTAGTTTGATACATTTGGATTCATACACACACACGAAGGGTCTTGAGTAGTGTAATACTAATAAATATGTCAAAAATTTTGGTTTTGCATAATTTTAAAATTTTCTTTGAGTTATCATTTAAAAACTCTTTGAGGCGAAAGTTGAAATTCATATTGATTCATTACTCGAGTAATTTTGGTTTATATAGTAGAGTCTAATTGTTATTAGTTTATTTTTGTTTTGTTTGAGGACAAACAAATGTTTAAGTTTTGAGGTATTTGATAATGGGATTTTATACCTATTTATTGAGTATTTTTGGGCTTAATTATTTATGATTTTTTTATTATTTTAATTGTTTTTAGGAAATTTATTTAATTTTATGAGTTTTTATTATTTTTATATTATTTATATTTATTTTTAATTAATTTATATTTAATTTTGTAGGGAAAAAGGGAAAGAATGACAAAACGGTAAATTTGGCAAAGCTAGTGGCAATATCATAATTACTGGAATAGAAGTTAAGCGCGCCAGTTAAAGGATTCAGCCGCTGAGTTGAAACTACGTCGTTCCTTTAGCATCACTAAGAAAGCCCCCACGCAATGCACGGGCGGCTACGGTTTTATAAGTCAAGCGCCAAGAAATGGCATCGTAACAAGAGAGGTAGTATCATGGGCAGGCGCAATGCGCGGATCATGGGGCGGTCGGCTGTTAGCGCGTCAGCGGAGCGTTTGACTTGGTCAAAGATACTAAGGCCGTGTTTAGCGATGCGCTTTTACCAGATTTTCGGGATTTTGCTACTTTTTGATTCCAAATTGGATTTCTTTTCCACATTAGTTTAGGATTATTATTGTACTCCTATAAATACACTATGTAACTTTTATTTTCAACAGAATAGATGAGGTTAGAGTAGAATATATTATATTAGAGTAATTTAGGAGTAATTTTATGGGCAAATATTCAACACGAAGGATTTAAGAATTGAAAGCGGAGCTCGAAAATTGGAAACTGTGATCCGAGTGATAGACAGATCACTCTTCTTTTACTTTTAATTTTTATAATTTTGAGATATTGGATTATTTGTGGATAATTTATTATTTAGTTATGAACTATTTTTTATTTGAGATTGCAATTGAACCCAATGTGTAGTTTAAATTAATTAATTTTTTTTTAATTAAATTGATTATAATTTAATTGTTTATCATATTTTGTGTGTTCAAGTATGTAATTATTTGCATTAGTTAATGTGGTAATCTATATGAAGTTAACGAATTGATTATAGTGTTTAGACCTAATTAATTATTTTGTGCATTAATGTATTAATTAATTGTAATTAATTATTGGGATAATCTATATGAAATCAAAAGTGGATTATAGATTTAGATCCGGATATGATAACATGTGAATTTGTTGATTTTTTCTAGGAAGAGTAACATAATAGCGTGTAGGATGAAGATACTTATATGCCACATGCAAATTTGTTGAGAGTTGGATCTTAATAAGTTTATTTCAAGTTATTTTGCTTAGCAATATAGCAACTTAATTGGAATAACTATTTTTATTAATTGTTGAAAAATGTTAGTAAATAGTTAAGAAATCTCAGTTAACAATTCAATATAATTAATTAATTAAAAAGAAAATAAAGAGATTTAAATGAAGCATTGGGGGAAATTGTGATATTAACTATTTTAATTTGATTTCATCATTTTCATTAGTTTAATTTAGTTAGTAATTTTAATTAGTTTATTTTAGAATTAAATTGAGATTGTTTAAATAGAAGTAATTTGACATAAAATTAGTATTTGGTAATTATTATTTAATTCTCTGTGGGTTAGACACTCTATTTTATCACTTTATTACTTGTTGATCGTGTATACTTGCATGCATATATTCATATAGAAAATTCCCAACATCAGTCGCATATGAATATAAATATGTTTATGTTTATATGTGTGTCAACAATTAATTTGTCGCATTAATTGTTACGTGTTTTAAAAGACAATATGATAAAAAAATAAATGATAAGTTAATAACGTAAGTTTTATTAAACAGAAAATACCACATAGACACAAACAACCAGTTCCACCAATACCGGAGGAATCAATAAACGTAGGACTAAAGCCGATAAACCCTATGCAGGGGTTTATCGACTTGCTGATAAGAGTATTACATAATAGAGCACCGAATGTGGTGGGTGTGCAACCTCCAGCAACCCATCTAGCGAACTTCAAGGACTTTAAAGTCGTAGGACCTTTAGAGTTTAAGGGGACTGCCAACCCAATGGAAGCCCAGATATGAGTTACTAAGAGAGATTAAGTATTCGTAGTAGCGCAAGCCACAAAAGTGAAAAGATAACTTTTGCAACATTTATGATGAAATAGGAGCCCAATTATTGGTGGCGGGCTAACCGGAACAAAGCAAGAGGGGAGGTTGTGCCATGGGATAGGTTCAAAGAATTATTATTTGAAGCCTACTTTCCCTAAACAACACAAGACATGATGGAGATACAATTTCTAGTGCTGAAACAAGGTAATATGACAGTGTCGGAGTACGCGACAAGGTTTAACGGGTTGGCGAGGTTTGCTCGATACTAAGTGGACACGGAGGCAAGAAATGCGAGACGTTTTGAGCAAGGGCTGAAACCCTGGCTATACAGTGAGATGTCCATGTTCTGAATCAAAACGTTCACCGCAATTTTAGAGAAGGCTATACTAGTCGAAGGAGACAGCGATGCGCTATCCAAATACAATCAAGAAAAGAGGGGGAAAAAAGAAGATAGAGGAAATAATGGCGGAGTAGGGGTGTAACTCAAACAAAAGGAAGTGGAGTGGCAACAACAGCAACAGCGGCAGAAAAGAAGAAGAGCAAAATAAAAAGGTGGAGGTTTGCAGCAATTGTGGCAAGGGCCACTTGGGAGTTTACATGAAGGAAAAGAATGTATATTATAAATGCGAACATAAGGGACACATCTCTCCTAACTACCCAAATCCAAAGAAAAATCAGGGATATTTCTCATGTGGGTCAGTGGACCACCAGATAAAGAATTTCCCGAAGAAAGGGGCAAAAGGGGGAAGTGGAAGTAAAGGAAACACCAATAATAGCAAGTTGACTATAGGGGGACTAGCTCAGCCAAGTTAACCTACAAATAGAACTTTTAATATAACAGTGCAGGTTATGGTAACATCAAAGACCGTGGTGTCAAGTATCATTCCCATCAATAATATAAATTTTTACGTATTATTTGATTTGGGTGCTACCTGTTTATTTGTGTCATATGAGTTTGCTAGGAAACTAGATTTACCCTAAGAAGAATTAGATAATTCACTAAACATAGAAGTTGCAAATAAGAAAATAATAATTGTAAGCCACATTGATAGGAATTGTGCTATGGAAATAAGGGGACAAAAGTTGTCAGTCGAATTGATACATATTAGGTTAAGAGAGTTTGACATGATACTGAAAATGGATTGGTTGTATAACCATGGGGCAATGATAGATTTTCAAAAAAAAATGAGTAAACCTAAAGATTCCGAAGAAGTCCAAGGTAGTATTTTATGGTAGCAAATTGCTGAGACAGTCAAGTTATGTGACGATGATGCAGCCCAATAAATTATTAAATAAGGGATGTGTAGGGTATTTGGCTCACATTAAGGATAAATAAAAATAAAAACATATAAAATCCAACCACTCTTCCTAATGGGGGAGAGTCTTGAGCTTTGTAACATTTTTGGTTATTGCAAAAGTTCCTTATTTTTCTCCCAAAAAGGCCACTTTTTCCTTAAAACATAGAATGATGTTGGGAATTAAATTACTACTAAACAAGATTAGCAAAATGTTGGATGAGTAGTGGAATGATAATTAAGATTACCATGTGTCTATAAATACCACTTCTAACCAACAATATAGAAGATTACTTCATTTTGGTTAAGTGTTGAGAGCAAAGAGATGAGAGAAAAATAGAAAGAGCTAGAAAATATACTAAGTGTGGGGAGATTTTGTGAGCAAAAATAAGCAATAAGGGGGCAAGGAAGAAACCATTGTGGAGTCTCTTTCAAGTTTTCTAGCGGAAAAGAAAAGAGCTTCAAGGAGGTATAACATTATCTTCATTTAAATCTTTAGTTTGATAGTATATTTAGTTATGTGGAAATAATATCATACTTGATTATGGGAGATGATGTTTTGTGTATAGGAACCATGGTGGGTTCTGGAGGTATAAGGATGGATATTGAAGGAGTTATGAGCTTAGATTATGGCTTTGTATGTAAAAATGCATAGATAATGAACTTATGAAAATAAAAGTGATGAGAATGATTTCTAAGTTAATAACCTAAGATGTGTATGTTAAACTTAATATCTATAACTTGTATATGGTAGATCAATGAGATTTGAAGATAACCTAAGTGAAATGGATGAAAAATAAGCTAAAATAAAATTATGATGAATTTTAAAGAAACAATGTTTTGATGAAGAACCATAAAACTTGGATTAAGCATGTTGGCTTATAAATGTTGTTAAAAATGTTAAAGATCATGATATGATGATCAAATATGAATCTAATATGTTATGAGACAATATTGAACTCAGATGTATAGAAATCAAGTTATAACACTTAAAAGCAAGAAGAATCAAAACCGATAAATAAGGAAGCTAAGACAAACTCTATAGCAAAGCACTCTACTAGTTAGCGCTAGGGCGCTGACCCCAGTGCAATTTATAGCGCCGAAGCATTGGCTCAGCAAAATAATTGACCCGGATTCACATCAAACCGGGTCGAATCTTGGTCAACCGGATTGACCCGGGTCGGACAAAAAAAATAAAAATATAATAAATAATAATAATAAAAAATTAAACAAATAAAGTAATAAAGATTATTTTATTTGTGGAAATAAATAAATAATATTGAGAATTAAATAAAATATAACTAAAAAAATAAAATAATAATTAAAAATTATTTGTGAAATGATTAAACAAATAAAGGAATAATTTGAATTCTTTTATTTGTAAAGAGTAATGAGAAATAACAATTAAGATTATTTGAAAGACTGATGGAAGATGCTAAATAAATAAAATAATAATTATTATTATTTTATTTGTGAAAAGTAATAATGATGATTAATTAGAAATAATAGTAATTTATTGATATCATTTAATTGGTGAAGATTAGTATTAAAGAGGAGGAATCCATTAGGAAAATAAAATAATAAAGTTATTTTATTTGTGAGATGTAATAAGATAAAAGGATAAAGATTAATTGTAAATGTCAATTAAACAAATAAAATAATAAGATTATTTTATTTGTCAGAAGAAATAATGGTAATTAAGATTATTTATCAAGGTGGATAATAATACATAATGAGAAGTGTTTAAACAAATAAAATAATAATAAGATTATTTTATTTCTGAGGATAATAATAAAGGCTGTAATATCAGAAAATATTACGAAGTATTGTACATAAAAATTTCATTTAATAATATGAATTTTTATTCAAAGAATGTTACGTGCATGAGTTGTAATTATATATATATATATATATATATATATATATATATATATATGTTGATTGGAAGTGAGATTTAATAGTTAATTAAACTATTGCGTTAGGTGAATTAATATTAATTAATTCGAGATCAAATAAAAGTTGATATTATGAATTAATATAGCTTGACGAGCCTTTTGTGCCAATGCGATGATGATGAATTTAATTTCACGAGTAGTGTAATTAATTCACGTATTTAAATTAGTGAATTAATATATTTATTTTAAATAATTAAATAAAGAAAATTATTTAATTAAATTAGGAAATCATGTTAAACATAATTTGAATAATGACTTAACTTATAATATTATGCCAAACGGAAACATATTAATGGGGTTTAATATATAATAAATGCATATAAGAACCAAATTGAAAAATTAAATAAATAGTCGAATAAGGGTTAAATATATTAAATAAATATATTTAATATATAATTTAATTGTTTGAAAATAATTTATGGAATGAACAATGTAAACTTAATTTAATTATACAATGTCAATGGTATAATCCGAATGAACTATTTAAAATAATTAATGAGGTAGATATTAATTATTTCAATAGTCAATTCGTTACATTAAATGTGTTAAATTTAATTATGGATTAATTCCATAATTAGTGGAATGATTTTTATACATGAATATAAATGTATAAACTTCTAAAATATGTATTTATTAATAATACATATTATGATATACATATAATTTTAATAAAGGTATTAGTAACAATTACATTTTTATGTATTAATAATTAGAGAAAAATACAATGTATAAATATAGAGGTAATATGTATATAATTATATACATATAAGTGCTAAAAATTCTATAATAACATAGATAATTTTATTACATAAATCCATATTATTTAGGTTTCATGAAATGGTAACAATACAATTACGATATATATATATATATATATATATATATATATATATATATATATATATATATATATATATATATATATATTATGTACATGTTAAAAATATGTAATATGTATTATATAATATAAAATGTATATGTATATCCATGTTAGTATATCAATAATACTGAAATTATACCTTATATCTATATGTATAATGATGAGAATGATTTTAAGTGTTGAGTATACTAAATGGCTAATAGGAGGTGTAATGCTCTGAGAAAATTCTTGCCACTAAGCCAAATAAGAAAGTTAGTGGAGAAATATAGCACCAAGAAGCTTTGTTCAGCTCATTCACCATCCTAAGTTCAAAAAAAATTCCTACGCCTAGGTATTCATGAGTTCTAAAGCCATACACCAAAGCTCTTCATAATTAGCCTCAAAATCTCATAAACTAGAATAAGTCAGTACAATAGATTAATTGTGAGCTGAAATTAAGGGAGCTTTGGAGCAAAGTTCCATCAAGAAGAAGTTAATTCAACATCAATCAAAGAATTGTACAAGCTTCCTTCAAAATGAATATCAGCAAAGGGGTAATACACTTTTCTCTTGTAAATTCATACGAATTGATTGGGTATTAGTTACTAATTGTTGTGAATTGTTATGGGAGGTTATTTGTTGTGAATCAAGATGGATTCAGGAGTTATAAAGAGGGTTTAAAGAGGAGATTATGTGTTAATTTCACATGAAAAATAAGAATTTCAAAGTATGCATACCATGTGTTTGTAAAAATGCTTCAATGGAGTTATTTGGTTTTGAGAATTAATTGCTCTTTGTGGAAATTTTATATACATGCATGAGTTTTAAGATATTTCAAGTTGTATAAGATTTCAAAATAAGTCCAAAGTGGTTTTAAAGGTTTTCTAACAAACTAGTTTCAAATCAAAATGTGTGTTGAATGCATACTTTTGAGCTTTTGAATTTATGTCTTAAAGAGGCTATTTTGGACATGTAATAATTTACTAAAATACTATATAGTATCATCTTGGTGGTGTCCAAAAATGAAGGCAATCGGATGCTTATTAAGCAAGTTATGATTTCTCAAAGCGGCTAAGAAAATAAGAAAACTAAAAATTCTGGAAATCTAGTGCACAACTGGGGCGGGCTCTAAAGCCGCCGAGGTCGTGAGCTCCCGGACTTCCCAGTCGAGGCGTGTGAAGCCCCTAAATTCGTGTACTCTTACCTCGAATTATGTGTGTTTGGAATAAGCATGTGACTATTATTATTCTTTTATAAGATTTCATGATGTGCTTAAATGAAAGATAAATGAATCAATATGCAAATATGTCTCCATTGATGAAAGTTTAAAGTCCTTAATAGATGATAGACATTATGTTCAAAGGACTTAGATTGAAAAGATCAGGATTGTTAGGTTGATCTAATATGAATGAGTAGCTTTGTAAAGTCCTTCAGAAGATCACAATGTACAAAGACTATGAACAGAAAAATCAAACATGCTAGGTTGATCTTAAGCTAAATAGATAGACCTGAACGATCGAAAAGAACTGCATCAAATAACAAGTAGTCTGGTAAGAAAGTCAAAGAAAGAATCATAGACTACACTTGAAATTGTATAGACTGCAAGTCATCAACATAGTCAGTCATGCGCTTACATTTCTAAGGCAAAATCATAAAGCAGTCTACCTGAAAATTATCAGAATAAATTCCCTAAATGGTCTGCAAGCAAGCTGAAAATCCAAGCACTAACTTCATCAGCAAGACTGATTGAGGAAGAGAAGCGCCATTCAGAAAGAAGTTAAGTAAACACTCATAGGAAATCGTTGAGTCCTCCAGGAAAGATCGTAGAGTCTGTCAGGCAAACGCAGAATAAGGCTCGGCAGATCGAAGAATCCTCTCGGAAGATTTTGGAGTTGTCTCAGTATCGCAGAGCTAACTCTCAGGATCATAGAGTCAATATAGTCATTCACTATACGATTTTCATAAAATAGTCTACGAACCAAGCAGATTCAAAGAGCAACCTCTACATGAGCATTCAGAGTCAAGACAGCAATCTTCATGAAGATTATCAAGAAGGCTGTCATAGAGCTGTCAAACAAAATGAACGAAGATCTCTGAGTACATCTAAACCATCCAATCCTAACAGAGATCGCAGAGTAGTTCAAACCTTCACTCTACAATTGCACTACGACCTGCATCATAGGCAAGGTCGTAGAGTGGCAAAGCAAGCGCAGAAGTACAACGTTCAAGCAATCGTAGAGCTGAGCCGAAGATGTTCAAACGCTACTAGACTTAAACAAATTTTAATATGCAGCAGAGAAAGCAACTGAAGTTCGCAAAGCAGTCCTCTATGATATAGCAGCACTAGCACCTAAAGATCATTGAGCAGTCCTCTATGACATAGAAGCCAAGCAGAGCGAGCAAACCTAAAGTTTATAAAGCAGTCCTCTATGATAAAGCACCTGCAAAAGCTTAACCAGATCTTCAGGACAGCAAGGCCCAAATAAGATCGTAGAGTTAGTACAGTCAACCAGTCTACAATCTCCAAAGCAATCCAAGTCAAGCAAGATCGTAGAGCTACATAACAGAGCCAGCAGATGACTCTACGATCAGAAGTAAAAGGCTACAACTGAATCGATCGTAAAGTATTTAAGTACCATCAAGGATTGAAGACATCAAAGCACTTAAGCTAGTAATCCCAAGATAAGCGGTTGATTACTTCAGAAACATTTACATCAACACATCTAAAAGCCTCTGCTAAAGTAGAAGTCAAAAATGTCAGATTACTGACTTAGGCGTGCTGAGTATCAGAACAAAGACTTCAAGTATCACGCATCAGGCTCAAGAAAATAGAAGACTGTATCCAAATAGTCGTATTCTCTGAAAGACTTATCTTCTCTATAAAGGTTGGTAAGAACCCAAGACTGACATATCCCTTCCTAGAGAAAAAGAAGGCAACTCAAGTCAGTGTCAGTAGAGCATTAAATACTCTAACTAAATGAATAAAATATTCATAAAGAAGTCTACAACAAAATAGGTTTCAACGGAAAGATTTGCAATGGAAAGATTATTCAAAATCTACAAAATAGCAAATCTATAAAAATAAAATGAGAATCTATCGATTAAAAAAAGCTTCACCAAAAATATAAGAAGTATGCCGAAATGCTGGCATATGAGCTAAGAGTCGAACGACCAAAGAAGCCAAGATCAAGAGTGATAATGAGCTGAAGGCAAATCTAAAAGAACAACTCTATGATCAACCAAGAACATTCTGAGCTGAAATGATGAAAAACATACTGAGAGTGTTAGAAGGGACTGATGAACACAAAACCTATTTAAAGAACCCAACAGTACATCAAAGGGGATCATGGGTCACAGCTGAATACCAAAAGGAGAATAACATCAACAACAAACATCAGCAGCATCCAGAGGTTGATCACAAGCAGCTGCTAAGCATCTGAAGATGAAGGAGATCAAAGTTCATCTTAGCAGCACAACCCAACCAACATACAACTCATGTCTGCTGGACTTGAGGAAGGTCAAAGAATCCTTGCCTGGGTGGCTAAAAACAAATCATGTTTGCTGGACCTGAGGAGAGTCAAAGGATCCTTACCTGAGGGGCTAAAAATAACTCAAGTCTGCTGGACTCGTGGAGGGCGGAGTGTCCTTGTCTTAGTGACTAAATTAGTGGATTTCCTTCTTATCAAAGTAGAAGAGTGGAGTAAGAGTTGTTCAGTCTCCGAACCACTTAAACCTCTTGTGTCATTTACTTTACGTCTTTTATATTATGCACAATAACTACTATATCTGTTATTACCCATACTGTAGATTAAATCACTAAATTGAGATCATGAAGGGGTTCTTAAAGTATATTCCACTGTGCTTGAATTAATTCTACTTATCATAACTAATATACTTTCGTAATTTAGAAGAATTTTTTTTTAAGGATCTATTCAACCCCCCCCCCCCCCCTCCTCCCCTCCTTCTAGATCATTATTGTGTCCACGGGAACTAACAATGTGCTCACGATACAACTTAACACCATACATATAACTACCCAATCGATACATAATAGCGTAAATATAACTGATACATCCCATAAAACTTACATAATATCCCAGGTTCTACGACCTTTATAACGGTAGAGTACTCGGCTTTTAAGTGCGGCTAGGATCTTTTACACATTTGGATGAAGCGAAGGATTCGTCCATACCATCGGTAAAGTTTGGAAGACCACGACTGATCCTGAAAGGGAATGAATGGAAAAAATAGCATGTCGTATCAACGAAGAGTTCTGAGAATATTTCATTCTTTCCGGATCGGTCCAAACCCTTGTTTGATTTTTTGAAACGGAGCAAAATGAATTCAATTTCAAGTTGGGTCGAATGAATAAATGGATAGAGATAGAGCCTTGTGGCTTCAATTAATTGATTATAGGGAAAAAAGCAACGAGCTTCTGTTCTTAATTTGAATAATTACCTAATCTAATTAGACGTTAAAAATATATTAGTGCCTGATACGGGAAGAGTATGAATAACACAAGACTAACCAAGTTCAGAATTAAATACATAATGTAAATGTTCGTCAAGTCCTAGACTACTTAGTAGCCTTAACTTCGCCTTTGTCCTTTTTTGGAAAAAATTGGCCTTCTCCATCTTAACTAAAAATAGGGTTATAACGCAAGAATGAGAAATAAGTTTGCTTAGCAAATATATAAACAATAGTAATTAAGGATCGAGTTTAAGTTTCACATCTCAAAGTTTTGGTAGCTTCAAGCAAGTCATGATGTTAATCAATGAATCATACAAAAATGATATATTATGATCTCAAATATAAAAGATGCAATAAACAGTGCAATTTGAAAATAACCACTCATTATATGTCTTACAAAGAAGAATTTCACTTTCAAAATCATGAGTGTTATTGGTTACTGAGTGGTCAATAAGGACCCTTGAACTATAAAACATCCAAAACGAGTACATGAGATGATCAGCCTTATGGTACCCTACATTATGCATAACGTTTTGTCACTATGCGCGCATATATCGGACCCACCGACACAAATTAATTTTCCCTTTTTATCAAGGTTGTTCATCTCAGTATAATAAAGTCTGCACCAAAATAATTAGTTTAGATAGCTTTCTCAAGGAAGTAAGATTGTCAATTCATGTCCTTATCTGTCTAGTCAAATCAAGTTGCATAGACTCATCTTTGAAACAACTTATCTGTGTTTAGAATTCTCATCATTTAAACTTTAATTGTTCGAGAAATCTTTCTAATCATGCACATCAGAATGGTTGTATTCAATGATGACAGTTTAAGTTTAAGCATGCACTTTATCTATAGAACTTGTACGAAGCAGATAAAATGTACAAATAAATGATACTTGCTTGATACATTCGCTTTCTCTTCTTCTAGCTTATCAACCTCCGTTCGACCTATACAAGTCATAATGTAATCTATTGATTAGTCTCTATTGGACTATTGTTGAAATTTACGTCAATCTAATCTAACTCGTAAGTCTTCACCATCTAACTCCTCTTCGCTCCTTAATCATCCCGTTATTCACCTCGTTCACCAACGTTCTTAACTTGTCTTATTCTTATCCTCCCATGTCCATATTCCCTCTTTATAAATAAAATAACCTTAATTGGTATTTTGTTTGATTAAATATTACACTTATATTCACAATTGTTCTTAATCTTTATCATTAATAGTTCAATTATCCTCACGTATCACAAATAAAATAATAAAATGATTCTTGTTATCATTTTATTTGTTCACTTCTCCTTACTCATTTTATTCTCCATAATCAAGTGGCATTAATTACCATTGAACAATCTTTATGTTTTACTTACTTTGATTTACTTACAAAGTAAATAACTCCTTATTTTATTTATTTTATTCTTCATTGAATCCTCCACAAATAAAATATTATTTATTATTATATTATTCGTTTACATTCTATTTTCCTTAATTTATATGTACTATTTACAAATGAGATAATCTTTATTATCTTTTTTGTTTAGTTCTTATTTATTTCACAAATAAAATAATCTTCATCAATATTTTATTTGTCTAAGCTTTATTTATTTTAATTCTTCTTTATAATTCATAAATAAAATAATAATTATTATTATTTTATTTGTTTAAACTTTACAAATTTAATTTATCTTCAAAATTCACAAATAAAATAACCCTTATAATTATTTTATTTGTTTATAGATTACCCACTTATTATTAAAATAAAATAATTCGATAATTATTTTACTTATTTAAATTTTATTCATTTAATCCTTGAATTTATTTTAATCCTCGCCCATGAATTAATTACACGCTTGATTAATTCATCATCTTAATTATTCATCATGACACGCAAGGGTCATTCCTTCAAGCTTAGTTAATTCATAATTTAAGCTTATCATACATTTCTTTCATAATTTATTTGTTCACCTTAATCTTTTCTTTAATTCGTAATTAATTCAAATTAATTGAATTAACTAACTCTATATTCTCTCTTTCACATAATTACATATATACACATAAGTGCACTTAAAATTTTAAATAATTCCTCATTTATTAATTAAATAGTCTTTACAAAATTTTTGGTCATTACATTATCCCCCTTAAAAAGATTTCATCTCTAAAATCGATACAAGGTTATGCAAACAGGTGGCGGTAATCTTTCTTCATCCTATCCTCTAAATCCCACGTAGCCTCCTCGGCATTGTGGTTCCTCCATACTATCTTAACCGAACGTATTACTTTATTACGTAACGTTTGTTCCTTCCTATCGATGATATGCATAGGGACCTCTTCATAAGTCAAATCTTTCTCCACTTGTATAGGTTCGTAGGATATCACGTGCCTGTAGTCAGGTTTGTATGGTCGTAATACTGAAACATGGAACATGTTGCGAGTTTGCTCCAGTTCAGGAGGTAATGTTACCTCATACATTACTTCATCGACTTTCATCAAGATCTAAAGGGTCCTAAGAACCTCTAGCTAAGTTTTTCCTTCTTGCCAAATCTTATTTTTCCTTTCCAGAGAGATACCTTCATAAATACAAAACTGTCAAGCACGAAGTCTCTGTTTTGTTGGTATAGGTCGACGTACTTCTTTTGCTGTCTTGTGCCGCTACCAGTCTAGCTCTTATTACTTTAACTATCTCAACCATTTGTTGTACCAATTCTGGTCCCAAAAATTGAAATTCTCCTATCACGTCCTAGCATAGAGGTGTTTTGCACTGTCTTCCATAAAGAGTTCCATGCGGTGGCATGTCGATGCTCGCATGGTAACTATTATTATAAGCAAATTCGAAAAGAGGTAGGTGATCGTCCCAACTTCCCTTGAAGTCCATCCCATAGGCTCTAAGCATATTCTCTAGTGCCTGAATAGTTCTCTCAATTTGCCCATCAGTCTGTGGATGGGATGCGGTACTCAACCTCAATTGAGTCCCTATGTGTTCCTAAAAACTCCTCCAAAAGTGTGACGTGTGTTTGGAATATGCATGTGAATGTTATTCCTCTTTTATAAGATTTGATGATGTGCTTAAATGAAAGATAAATGAATCAATATGCAAATATGTCTGCATTGATGAAAGCTGCACAGTTCTTAATAGATGATAGACATTATGTTCAAAGGACTTAAATTGAAAAGATTAAGATTGTTAGGTTGATCCAATATGAATGAGTAGTTTTGTAAAGTCCTTCAGAAGATCACAATGTACAAGGACTATGAATAGAAAGATCAAACTTGTTAGGTTGATCTTAAGCTGTAATAGATAGGCCTGAACGATCAAAAAGAACAGCATCAAAGAACAAGAAATCTGGCAAGAAATTCAAAGCAAGGATCATAGACTACACTCGGGATCGTAGTGTCTGCAAGTCATCAACATAATCATTCATGCGCTTACATTTCTAAAGGTAAAATCTTAGAGCAGTCTACCTAAAGATTATCAGAATGAATTCCCTGAATGGTCTGCAAGCAAGCTAAAGATCCAGGCACCAACTTCATCAGCAAGACTTATTGAGGAAGTGAAGAGTCATTCAGAAAGAAATCTCATATAAACACTATTAAGAAGATCGTAGAGTCTTTCGGGAAGTTCGTAGAATCTGCCAGACATATGCAGAATAAGGCTCGGCAGATCAAAAAGTCCTCTTGGCAGTTCGTAGAGTTGTATCGGCATCATAAAGCTAACTATCGGGTTCGTAAAGTCAGTATAGTCAGTCACTATACGATTTCCATAAGACAGTCTACGAACCAAGTAGAATCAAAGACCAATCTCTACATAAGCTTTCAGAGTCAAGGCAGCAATCCTCATAAAGACTATCAATAGGCTGTCATAGAGCTATCAAACAAAATGAACGAAGATGTCTGAGTACATCTAAAGCATATAATCCTAACAGAGATCGTAGAGTAGTTCAGACCTTCACTCTACGATTGCACTATGACCTGCATCATAGGCAAGGTCGTAGAGTGGCAAAGCAAACGCAGAAGTACAACGTTCAAGCTATCGTAGAGTTGAGCCAAAAATGTTCAAACGCTACCAGACTTAAACAATCTTTAATATGGAGCAGAGAATGCAACTGAAGTTCGTAGAGCAATCCTCTACGATAGAAGATCTAGCACCTGAAGATCGTAGAGCAGTCCACTATGATAGAAGATCTAGCACCTGAAGTTCATAGAGCAATCCTCTATGGTAGAAGAACTAGCAACTAAAGATCATAGGGCAATCCTCTATGATATAAAATAGCAGAGCTAGCACCTGAAGTTCATAAGAGCAGTCCTCTATGTTAAAACGGCACCTGTAAATGCTTATACAGATCATAAACCTATGCTCTAAAAAGCATAAAGCTTAATAAAGATCACAGAGCATAAAAAGCATTTCGTCAGAACAACAAGGCTCAAATAAGATTGTAGAGTTAGTGCAGTCAACCACTCTACGATCTCCAAAACAGTCTACGTTAAGCATGATCGTAGAGTTACATAGCAGAGCCAGCAGATGACTCAACGATCAAAAATAAAAGGCTACAACTAGATTGATCGTAAAGTGCTTAAGTGCCAACAAAGATTGACGACATCAAAGCGCTTAAGTAAGTAATCTCAAGATGAGCGGTTGATTACTTCAAAAACATCTACATCAAACACATCTAAAACATCTGCTATAGTAGAAGTCATAAATGTCAGAATACTGACTTATGTGTGTTGATTGTCAGAGCAAGGACTTCTTGTATCACATATCAGGCTCAAGAAAACAGAAGACTGTGTCCAAACAGGCGTAGTTTCTGATAGAACTATCAACTCTAAAGGTTGGGAAGAACCCAAGACTGATATATCTCTTTCTGGAGAAAAAGAAGACAAGTCAACAAGTCAGAGTCAACAGAGCATTAAATACTCTGACTAAATGAAATAAAATATTCATAAAGAAGTCTACACAAAACAGGCTCCAACAGGAAGATTATTCAAAATCTACAAAAGGGCAAATCTGGAAAAGAAGAAGAAAAAAAAGGGAGCAAGAGAAAGAGAAGAACAAACACACGACCTATATGTTGAAAAACTTTAAGAAGGATGCCAAAGTGCTGGCATATAAGCTAAGAGTCGAATGACCAAAGAAGCCAAGAACACTTTGAGCCTAAAGAAGAACATAGTGAGATTCTGTATTTAGGATGGCTACGTGTTCAAAGAGACTGCTGAGTACAAAGCTTATTTAAAGAACTCAGTAGTACATCAAGAGTGATCATGGGTCACTGTTGAATACCTAAAGGAGAAGAGCATCAACGACAAATATCAGCAACATCCGAAAAATGATCACAAACAGCTGCTAAGTATCTGAAGATGAAGGAGATCAAATTTTAACTTAGCAGAACAAACCAAACAACTCATGTCTGCTGGTAGGACTGAGCAAATTTCAGTTATAACAAAAAAACCGAACCAAAATTTTAAAATCAAAATATTTCGGTTATTTAGGTAATTTCGGTTATAACCAAAATTTATTTTGGTATTCGGTTTCGGTTTTGGATAGAAAAATTGTACTATTCGATTAACCAATTAACCGAATAATAATAAAAAATTATTAAATTAAAATTACTATTCAGTTCCAACTTTCAAAGGTTTTTTTTTTTTTTGAAAAAATAAAATTAAATTCGGGTAATAACCGAATACGAAATTCGATTATTCGGTTTTTGGTAATTTGGTTATTTTCCTATTCAGATAGTAATTTTTTGATAAATTCAATTTTTGGTTATAACCGAACCGCCTATTCGGTTCGGTTATAACCAAATGATCACCCCTATCTGCTAGACTTGAGGAGGGTCAAAGGATCCTTGCCTTAGTAGCTAAAAATAACTCATGTCGGCTGGACTTGAGGAGGGTCAAGGGATCCTTGCCTTTGTGGCTAAAAATAACTCATGTCTACTGGACTTGAGGAAGGTCAAAGGATCCTTGCCTGATGGGCTAAAAACAACACAAGTCTGCTGGACTTGTGGAGGGCAAAGTGTCATTGTCTTAGTGACTAAATTAGTGGATTTCCTACTTGTCAAAGTAGAAGAGTGGAGTAGGAGTTGTTCAGTCTCCGAACCACTTAAAACTCTTGTGTCATTTACCTTACGTCTTTTACATTATGCTCAATAACTGATATATCTACTATTACCCTACTGTAGATTAAAACACTGAATTGAGATCATGTATACATCTTGAAAAGGTTCTTAAAGTATATTCCGTTGTGCTTGAATTGATTCTATTAAATCATAACTAATATACTTTCATAATAAAAAAGGAAAAAGTTTTAAAAAGGATCTATTCAACCCCCCCTTCTAGATCATTATTGTGTCCACGGGAACTAACAACGTGAACCGCGGGTCCCTGTCTAATACGATAGGTACGGGCACTCCGTGCCTTGACACGATCTCCTTTATATACAGTTTCGCCAACTGAATCAAGTTAAATCTAACCTTTATCGGTAAAAAGTGTGCTGATTTCGTCAGTATGTCTACAATGACCCATATCGCGTTGTAGCCCTTTGAAGTGACTGGCAGTCCTACAACAAAATTCATTGTGATGTGTTCCCATTTTTATTCTGGAATTTCTAACGGTTGTACTATACTGCTCGGACTCTGATGCTCCGCTTTGACTCTTTGACAGGTTAGACATCTGCTGACGCACTTGACGACTTCTCGCTTGATGTTGGGCCACCAGAAATGTTGACGAAGGTCTATACATCTTTGTGTGCTTCCCGGGTGAACGAAATAAGTTGAATTATGCGCTTCATATAAAATTTCATCCCTCAATTCTAACATTGCTGGAAATCTTACTCCCCCTTCAAACTTCAATACTCCTTCTTTATCCACCTTGTACTTTTTTTCTTCATTTCCTGTTATCCTCCTTTTTATCCTCTCACACCCCTTATCATCTTCTTACGTCCTTTATTCTATCTAACAACTTCAGTCGAACTTTTATCACTAACAACTTCTCTTCTGACTCCTTCAGTCCTTTCACCTCAATTTTCATTCTTGCCTTCTCCTCAATTAACATTTCCTGCACCGTCAACAATAATAACTTTTCTTTCCCTTTTCTGCTCAAGGCATCTGTAACCACATTTGTTTTTCCTGGATGATACAAAATTTCACAGTCATAAGCCTTAATTAGCTCCAACCACCTTCTTTGTCTCATGTTCAATTATTTATGCGCGAAGATGTAGTTAAGGCTCTTGTGATCTGTATATATTTCGAATTTTTCCCCGAAAAGGTAATGTCTCAAAATCTTCAAAGCGAAAACCATTGTCGCTAACTCCAAATCGTTGGTTGGATACCCCTTCTAATAATCTTTCAGTTGTCGTGATGCATATATGATAACCATTCTATTTTGCATTAGTACACATATGAGTCCTTTGTGCGACGTGTCACTAAACACCACAAATCCTCCTGTATTGTCTGATAAGGTTAACACGGGTGCTTCACTCTATTTCTTCTTAAATTCTTAAAAACTCATCTCACACTTGTCAGTCCACTTGTCAAATTGATTGACGGGATCGCTATCTTAGAAAAATATTGAATAAACCTTCAATAATACCCCGCTAACCCCAAGAAATTGTGCACCTCTGTTGGAGTCTTTGGCTGCTCCCAATTGATCACAACTTTCACCTTTGTTGGATCCACTGATATTCCTTCTTTATCTATTACGTGTCCTAAAAATTGTATCCTCTCTATCTAGAACTCACATTTTGAAAATTTTGCGTATAACTTCTCCCTTCTCATTGTCTCTAACACCAACCTTAAGTTGGGAAGATCACTTACCTCTAGTGGAATTCGCTTACAACAATAGCTAACACGATAGTATTGGAATGCCACCATATGAAGCGTTGTATGAAAGAAAGTGTAGAACACTGATGTGTTAGGATGAAGTAGATGAACGGAAGATGTTTGGGCCAGAATTGGTTCAACAAACAACGGAAGTAGTTCAAATAATTCAACTATGGTTACAAGCTGCTCAAGAAAGACAGAAGTGATATGTCGACCTACATCGACGAAAGAGAGACTTTGAAGTTTGAAGTCGGTAGTAATGTTTTCTTGAAAGTATCTCCCTGGAAATGGAAGATTCATTTTGTGAAGAAAGGAAAATTGAGACCAAGGTTTATAGGACCATTCGAGATCTTGAGAAGAATAGGTGAGGTAGCTTATGAAGTAACCTTACCTCCAGAACGGGAACATATACATAATGTATTTTATGTTTCAGTATTGCATTTGTAATGACCACGAATTCTATTAGACATTGTAATTATAATTATTATATAATTATCAATAAATTAAAATTTTTGTACTAATTAATTGTGCATTAGATAATTGAATTAATATACTTGTGTATGTGTATATTTATTTAAAGCAATGAAGCAATGTGTTAAAATTAATTAAAACAAATCTAGTTGGATTATATTTTAAATCCAAATAGGGTATTAAACTAGGTTAAATTAATTTACCTAGTAGCCCATGTAATTAATTAATCTAGCCCAATGCTTATTTTAATTAAGGATAACATAGTTTATTAAATGTTAGCCCAATGTGTCCATTAAATTGAACCCAACCAAATTAAATGAATGAGCCCAATATATTTAATCCTAAAGTCCAATGTGGAACCCAATAGGAAGCCAAAATTGGTTAAACAATATATATATATATATATATATATATATATATATATATATATATATATATACACCATAAGGGTGATGTACTGCAGAAAGGCCACAAGCCCAGAGAACAGGGGGTGAACTACTCACAGTTCATAGCAAAAAGGCGTATATCACATATCAATGCTGGGAAGGGGACCTCACAGTTGTATATCAATGCTGAAAATAAAACTTAAACCAACCATGTAGGTGGTAAACCAACCATGTAGGTGGTACTAACAGTGATAAATAAATAATATATCAATGCTGAAAATAAAACTTAAACCAACCATGTAGGTGGTAAACCAACCATGTAGGTGGTACTAACAGTGATAAATAAGGGACAGATTACTAAAATTTAAATAAAGAACAGATTACTAAAATCTACTTGATTTATAAAACTTTAATCGAATTACAATAGAGAGTACAAAAGATAGAGAGAGAATTAGAACTTACAGAAAAGCCAGCGCTTGAACACTGAGGCTCTGATTCTCTTAAATAGAGAAAACATACAATGAAATTCAAATGAAATTACAACGAAATTCAAATGAAATTCAAACGAATTACTATTACAGACGCTTTTCACTATTACAGACACGTTTTACTTTTCAGACACCTTTTACTATTTATTACTGATGATAGCCTCGAGATGCCAAAAGGTAGATGCTTTTGGCAAAGTAGACGCTGAACTTTGACTAAAGGAGTAGACATGTCGGAGACAGATCAGGCAAATGGGTCCTGAGCATCTTGGAGGGAGATGCTTCCATAAGGATCTTTACTGGATGCTGCTGACTCATGAGAGGAGACGGAAGCAGAAGAGTCTTCTTCATCAACTTCTTTGCGGAGTGAAGAAACTCTTTGGTTAATAGCATCGGATAATAACTTGATATCTGCAACAGAACAACTATTGATAATTGAGAGATCAATAGAGCCTGTTGGGCTTGACTTTTCCTGTTTAATTTTTGTAGTTCCAGAAGTAGAGGCCAGAACTGGTTTAACTGGAGTTAATGGAAATTCAGTTTGAACTTGTTTGACAATCCTGTTGACATCAAACTTGTCCCATTATTTAACAAAGAAAATTCTGGTTACTACAGGGATCTGACTAGAAGAAGGAAAGTTATACTGCCATTTAAGAATCCAAGGGATCTTCTATTTACTGACGAATCGGAGCAGTACTGGGATACCTTCAAATTTAGAGTTGAATGGAACTTTATTACTGAAGTGGTTTACTTGGGTGAGGAGGAGTTCAGGAAGAATAGAACTCAAATGACCATATCTAGACCACCAAATGGTGAACCAGAAGGGAATTTGACTTTTAAATTTGTGGTCAAACTGGATGAACCACGAGTGACTGAAGGATTGGTTCTGGTACAAGAAGATTTTGTGCCAAGCTTCCATATAGTCATAGTAACTAAAATATGCATCATCTTTACAAAGTAAAGGGTTACTAGAATCAGTAAGAGGTCTCAAATCAAAGGGATGGTTTCCCCAATTTGAAATAATCTGTTTAATATATAAGGAATGAAAGATGATTTTGGTACTATCATTCCTGTCGTAAATGGGTTTAATGGTTATGGACTATGTTTGAATAAGAAGATCTTTGTAAAAAGTTAATGACTTGTATGGAGCATTGGGCACGAAGTGCCAACCAGGGGGATAAAACTGGATAGCAAGTTTAATGGGGTCATTTTTTGAGGTCATTGTATGTTCAACATAGAACTGGTTACTTTCATGACTAGGAGTATATTCAGATCTAGGCAGAGCTGGATCTGATGGCTGGGTTTTACTTTCAAAGGGATCGAAAGGCTTAGGTTGACTGGCTAGGGTTGAACTGTATGGTTTAGGTATTGGACCTAAAACCTGAAAATTAGTAGAAGGTGACCTGGGGGGATAACTGGGGTGAGGAACAAGAGTTCCAGTAACTGGAGTAGTCGGAGTAGAAGAAGTTACCTGTGCCTTGCCTCTGCCGGCTCGGCAGGAAGACGATCCACCTCTCACACTCATTGATTTTGTTTTGAGATTCCTGACTGCAGAAATTCTCTAGTAAGAAAATCTGGAATTGAATTCTCACTACCTTTAATGTATTCAATATCAAATTCAAAGATACTTAAAATAGATTGCCACCTTGCAAAAATCTGTTTAGAGGCAATGTTTTCAACATCCTTTTCTAAAACATATTTAGCCGATTTACAATCTAATCTTACTAAAAACTTTTGATTTAATAAATCACTCTGAAATTTATTAATGCATGAGACTAGAGATAAAATCTCCTTTTTAATGGTAGAGTAATTACTCTGAGTAAGATCCCAAGCATGAGAATAAAAGCAAACAATCTGCTCAGGAGAAGTAGGGGTTAACTTTTGTTTCAGAATACCGCCGAAACCAATATCTGAGGCATCGGTTTCAACAATTTTAAATGCAATGTGATTAGCTATGCCAAGACAGGGTAAAGTTTTGACATATTTTTTAATATCTCGAATTATGGAAGTATGAATATTAGTCCAAGGGGAAGGATTTGACTGCAATCTTTTGAATAAGGGTTTACATTGCTTGCGTAGATCTTTATAGAATTCACCAATATAATTGAGAGACCCTAAAAATCTTTGTAACTGGGTTTTATCAAGGATTTTATCAGGAAATTTATTAGCAAATTGAATAGCACGAATAACAGGCTGAATAGTTCCATATTGAATATGATAACCAAGGAATTTAATCTTTGTTTGGAACAGGCTGAATTTGGTAAAAGATATGACTAGGCCATTAGTTTTGACTGTATGAAAAAATGAATTTAAATGTTTCCAATGTTCTTCAATAGAGTTGGAAAAGATAAGAACATCATCAATGTAGACAATAGCAAAATAACTGAAAGGGTTTAGAATATCATTCATAATATTCTGGAATTCACTAGGGGCATTCTTCAGACCGAAAGGCATGACATTCCATTGATAATGACCAAAAGGAGTATTGAAAGCGGTTTTGTACCGATCTTTCTCATTAATTTGGATTTGCCAGAATCCGCTCTTAAGGTCAAATTTACTAAAAACGACAGCCTGACTTAGTCTTTTAATCAAATCCTTTTTATTAGGTAATGGATACCGAATCCATTCAAGAACTTTATTAAGAGGTTTATAATTTATGACTAACCTGGGGACTCCTCTTTCTATTTCAGAATTCTTATTAACATAGAAAGCAGGACATGACCAAGGAGATTTACTCTTTCTAATTAATCCTTTTTTTAATAAATCATTAATTTCTTTTTTACAATGTTCCATTTGTTCATGGTTCATTTGAATAGGTCTAGCCTTAGTAGGAATTAAATGTTCTTTAAATTCCTTAGCATAAGGTAGCCTGACAATATGTTTCTTCCTGTGCCAGAACGCATGGGGAAGATCAGAACAAACATAATCAGTTAAAACTTTTGTAAAATATTTTATTTGTTCTTGTAACTTATTATTTTTTAAACGTTCTTCAACTTTCTTATACTTAATTTCATCTTTTAGGTATTTTAAATGATTTGTCTTATTATTTAAGATATTCAAACTTTTAGAAATTGACTCATCTTGAATTATCCTTGAATTATCCTTAAATCTTTGTTTTTAGGTTTATTAATAAATGAAAACGTTACTTCTTGACCTAAATGTTTAGTAGTCAAACCATCTGTATTGGTAGTAAAAGGGTACAATAAATATATAAATGGTAATCCTAAAATAATCTTATCCGTCATGTTTCGTATTAACACAAAAGATGTTTCAAAACAAACATTATTTTGACAGATATGAGCTTTAGGTAATTTGTATTTTATATCCATTTTACTTCCATTAGCAGATTTCATTCTTTCAGCAGTTTTTACATAATACCTAGTTGGGATAAGACCTTCTTGAATGCAATTCAAGTCAGCACCAGTATCAACTAAGGCTGGGATTTCTAAAGTGAATGTTTTGTTAATAATTATAGTGACTTTAATATACCATTTTTGGATGGTAAGAGATTTTAATATACTTAAAGATAATCCTTGTTGATTAAGAGTTTCATTATCACTATCTGGGTCATTAACTTTAGAAGTTTCAGCTTCTTCATTATCTTCACTATCAGAGGAGTTATTAACTAACAATGTATCATTTTCTTTAAGTTTATTAATTTTATTTCTTAACTCAGGGATTTCTGACTTTAATTTAGAAATTTCTCGTTTTAAATTATTAACTTCTTGGTTTAATTCAGGTAAAGTTATTTCTTTTACTGGACTTTTAAATCTTTCTAAAGTCTTATTAAGGCTGAAAACAGGTTTTTCTTTTAGCTTATTCATTTTATTAGTTGGAGTTTCTTTGTTAAAAAGATCTTTTAATTGTTTAGTATATTGAATTTTTAACTGGGGATCAGAAATTTTACTAATTAGATCAATTAATAAGCCTTGTTCTTCCTCTTGTTTACTTAAAACATTTAAGGATTTATTACAACAAGTATCAGTACATCCTAAAGTTATTTTAGGACTTTCATTACCAGAAGTTGAATTATTAGTTTCACTGGAAGACTGAGAATAATATTCTTCTTGTTCATCATTACTAGAACTATTTTCTATTCTCATTAACTCAATTATCTGATTACTATCTTCTTCGAATATTTTTAATTGTTTTAGTTTTTCTTTTACTTTGCATTCATTTTTATAATGACCTAATTTACCACAATTATGACAAATGACTTTACTTTTATCAAATTTTTTATAAGTTTTCTTTTTATAGGGTTTTTTATAACTTGTATTTTTGGGAGATTTTTTATAATAATTTTCTTTGTTATTGTATCTATGTTTTCTAAATTTATCTTTTTTATGGTGACTTTTCTTTCTAGAAGGAGCAATAGGGGGCAGACCATATTGTTCACAGAAAGAGCCTAACTCATATTTAGCTTTGGTTTTATCTTTATTGGCTTGTTTATTAATTTTAAAATCAATACACATTTTAAGTCCTGTTTTTTGTATTTGACTAATTATATCACCATAGGTTAAATTATCATAATCTATGAAGCCTAAATTTTTACTTAATTCTTCACGAATTTTATGGGCAAATAAATTAGGTAATCCATTAACAAATTTTTCTTTCCAAAAAGGTTTGTTACTATCATCACGCATCATAACTCTAGAGGTAAACACGTCTTTGTACCATCTAAAATCACTTAAGGTTGGGCAAGATAAATTACTTAACTGGTCATGAATTCTATCAGTTATGTTACTAGGTGTTCCAATAAAATGTTTAATTATGGTGTAAATTAATGTGTTGACTCCATCAGAAGGGGCAAAACCTATGTCTTCATTAAATATAGGGTTACATTCTTGATCACTTTGAACAGCATGAATAATATTATTCCTAGAGTCTTCAGTTAGGTGTTTTTCCCACCAAGACCTAAGTATTCCTGTAAAACCACTAGCAAGTAATTCAACAATATCTGGCTGGGTTAGAGCAGTATAGTTGGTTAAATAACTATTGGCTACCATGGACATGTGATTTAATTTATTTAATAATTATTGTTCACTAAGACCATCTATGTTCCATTCATAAATCTTATTAGCAGAAACAGAGAATTGATTATCTAAATTCTTTTCTTCAAATTGTAAGTCTGGAGGGGTTGGTTTAGAATACCAATTTTTTGTCTGACTGGTAACAGTTGGGTTTTTAAAAGTTAATTTCCTAAATTGATTTTCAATTTCTTCAATAGTTGAATTATCTGTGGTGGTAGACTCACTAATACTAGAATCTTCTCTTTGGCTATCATATTTTTCAATGACGGCTAAAGACTTTGATCCACTAGACTCAGCAGTAGTTTCTAGATTTTTAAATAACTTATCCAAGGTTTTTATTAATTGTTTATCAGAACTAAGTAATCCTAGACCTTGCCTATTTTGGGGTAAGTTTAACAAGGGTTTTTCTATTTTATCATCTTGACTGATAATTTTATCTTCAAATTTTTCTTCAATTTTATCTAACTGTTTTCCTAGAGTTGCTAAATATTGGTTAGTGAAATTATTTTGTTCAATAATCTTCTTTTCATTAATATTAGTTCCTTCAGCAATCTTGAAAGGACTAGCAGTGACAGAAGTGTTTTGAACTTTTATTATTATTGTTTCCAAAGGAGGATGACTAGAGGAAACTTTAGTTTTATCTTCCTTAACCCACTGTTTTTTAGTTATAACATTACATTTTCCATAATATCTTTCATACCATGAATAAAATGTAATATTTATCTTTTCTTTAAGCACAAATTTTTTCCATTTTTTAATTACCTTTTCTCTAGCAATTTCATTATGGTTTTCTCGAAATTGATGTCTTTTATTTTTATTTTCTTTTGAATTAAAATCATTAGTTAGTCTTTCCCATTTAGGTTTGAATTCTTTACTTAAAACTCTAAGTTGATGGTTAATAGCTTCAAAATCAGACTGTGTAGGTGATAATTGTTGTTCATTATCTCCGTCCTGACTTATAGTCTCATTATTATAACAGGGCTGACTAGTATGTCCTTCATTGATAATTCCTTTTAGCTTAATATTTTGAAGTGTATTTTTACTTAATAACTCTGGATCTTTTCTAGAAGATGCTATAGTATTACTGACAGAAGGTGTTATAGTACTATTAATATCTTCAATGACTAAGGATCGTCCAAGTCTTGAATCATCAAAACTTATCCGAACAGTACCATCTAAGTATTGTTTAATATTTTCTAAATTCATTATGTTATTATTAACTGGTCTCTGGGGCATTTCATTTTCTAATATCCATTGCCTCGAGAGATTTATATCTCTCCAAAGAATAGTCTTTGGAACTTGGATATTAGCATCACTCGTGCTACTCTGAATAAGAATAGTTTTATCTTTAGGACTTTTACTTAAAGCTTTTACATTTAAATTAGTTTTCATAGTTTTATAATAAATTCTAAATATCAAAGCAAGGGCCTGGGATCCCTCAATCATTTGGGTGATTTCTCCAGCTGTTTTGATATTTAAAGTTAATGCTTTTAATAAATGTGGGTCAGTTAGACTTAATATAAAATCTGGAAAGCAGTTAAAATGGACAGGTCCATTATGCAAACTAGATTACATGATACCTAAGATGCTGGGAACATAATTTAAATATCTAGCATCACGCAAACATAAAAGTATGCTAGAATTAATACCTTTAATGCTTAGGGGTTTAACTGCAACTTGAATTAGACCTATATGAATAAAATTATATCCTTTAAGTCTATGTTTTTTAATAACTTCATTAGTTAATAAAGAGCAATTTTCATGTTCTTTATTAATAGCATAAACCTTTTTAACAGTTTTAACATTATAATCAGACTTGAAATTATCCAAAAAAGTTGACTTGTAAATTTCTTTGGGTGAAACATTAGGTATGTTCCAATTTCCAAGGTCTTGACTCAAATTATCATAACTGTGTTCTTCCTGGTTGATAAAATCAGGAATAGATGAAAGGCTTGACCTATGGCTAGCTGAAGAGTTGGATCTGAACAGTCTACTCATATTTTGAATACCGTTCTCAAGGCATTAAGACACTTTCTGCAAAAGGGTGATAAACAAAAGACAAGGTAGAAGAAGATCTTACTAATGAAATGAAACTGGAACCCTAACCAAATCACAGGGATAACCTAAAAGTCTCTTGTTTCTGAATAAACATAAACCCAGACCGACACCTACCTAAGCAGACTCATGCCATATGGAAATGACCTGACGCCAAACACTGCTCCCACCGTGGAGACTTACAACAGCAAACGGTCAACATCTAGGCGGTCTAACAGTAAAGTCGGTGTTTTATGAAGAACGAAACAAAGATAGATTACTAGGATATATATATATATATATATATATATATATATATATATATATATATATATATATATGCATAATTAAAACATTAAAATTAAAGCAAAAATGGGTGATTAAATCCCATTTTCCAGCAATTTAGGGGGCCCCACTTGAAGGTTGCTTGATTTGTTATGTTACTTCTAATTTACAATATGACAAGGTTGGCCAATAAACCTATTCAATCACCTAGTCAATCACAATGTCCATCCATGCAATAGTAAGCTAGATTAAGATTTAAATTCACTAACATTGGTGAATTAAGAGAGCTAATAGATGATTAGCATGTGGCTATATATAGGATGCTCCACAACCTTGGTAATGTTGGTTAGTTCATTTGAAGCATTTCTAGAGAGAGAAATAGAGAGCATTTCCTATAGAGAAAGAAAGAAACACTTGTGAACTTAAGAAAATAGCTAGAGGTTAAGCTTGGTGGATGACACAAAGCTTCACAGCATACTTTGGTAGGAGAAGAAGAAGAGCATCCAAGACCTTAAGGTTTAAAAGTGCTCTAAACTTCCTATATTTCATTTTTGTAGTCTAAAACTATTTTGAACGGTTAAAATCTATTTTTAACCGATCAAAACTCGTTTTGATGGTTTAGAAGTATTAAACTATGTTATATATATATATATATATATATATATATATTCATGATTTGATGTGTTTATATCATCTTTTGGTATGTGTATATTGCATAAAAATAAACGACAAACTTTTATTAAACTTTACCGGTAAAACCTTAAGTGTATATGTGATAGTTAATGTGTAGTTTGAAATATACAAGTTGAAAAATGATTTCTAAGGCTAGAAAGTTATATATGATAAACATATGATGTATGTGGAGTCATAAAATATGATGGTCTAGCAAATAATGCTTGTAGCATCATGTTTGAAACAATCGAATCAAGGATTTATGAAACTAATTTTCATTCTGTCATTGTAAGTGATTTTACACCTATTTACGTTTGGAATTTGGATTTGTAATCTAAAGAGAAATTGTAGAGGGGGAAATTTTGATGAGAATATATTAAAGAATCACCCCAAAATATTTTAAAATGAAGAAGTTATGGCAGTTTTTAGGGCTGCAAACGATCCGAACTGAACCGAACATTGTCGAACTCGAACCGATTTAGTCAAACTCGAACATGTTCGAGTAACATTATCGAACCAATGCACTTGTGCGAGTTCGGTTCGTTAATGTTCGCGAACAGTTCGCGAACATGTTCGAGTTTGACTATAATGCTCGAGTTCGCGAGCATGCTCGAGTTCGCCTATAATGCTCGAGTTTGTCTATTATGCTCGAGTTCGCAAAAATTAGGCTAAATATTTTTATTTTAAAAAAAAAAAAATTAATTACAAGGCTAAGAGGACTCAGATACTCAAGTTTATTTAGGAATTAGGAATAGCCAAATAAGATATAATATATCATAATATCATATTATAATATATTCATATATATTAAATTAGTAGTAGTGGTCAATATTATTGTTAATTACTTAATTAGTCTAGAATAAATAAATATTACTACTTTCAATTAACTCAAAAAAATGGCGATATTAATACTTCCTCAATTAATTAATTATTTTCATAATTTTGTATTCTAAAATTTAAAATAATGTGAATTTAGTTGATTTAGATTAATTCAATATCTAATAAACTAATATTGTTAAGTTGTTAACCTTGAAATATATTACTAATAGATACTTTTTCCGTTCTGAAATATAAGTAATAAGATCAACTGCTCAAGTCTGAATTTTTAATTCAAAAGGAATGTGGTAATTAACTTTTGAATAACATAAATCTTGAGATTTTTTTTATAAAAAGTTTATAATTTTCATAATTATGTTGTTTAAAACTAAATAATTTTTTTTTCTAAATAACTAAAGTAATATATTAAATTTTACAATTTTGTAAATTAACTACAATTCTAATATCAAATGCTCAAAGTAATTTAGAGACTTTTTGTGCTTTTGTTTTTTTTTCACCTTTTTGCTTATTTTAATTTAAATTATTAACTCATTTTAATTTCATGCAAACAGTACCGTGACATTGCTTTATTGGATTATTAAATTTTTTAAACGCTATTTTTTATACTAAATATGATTACTTAATTGCATAAAACAAAGTTAGTTAATTATTTTTTCTCACCGTCTCACATATACACTATAAGTCTGTAACACTAAAAAATTTAAAATTTTTAAAATCAAGTTTCCACTTTTAATTATATGGTTGATGGACAATAGGTTGATGTAAATAATGATTATTACTCTATTAGTGAAGTCTCGATACATTGATAACTTGATTTCTCTATTCTCTATCTTAATTGGCAATTTCAATAACTCAAGCAAATGTCAGCAATTGTTTTGTATCATTCTTTAATTAATGTCAAATTGTCATTGCATGAAGATTAATGACATTATTTATGTGATTTATGACATGGGTTATAATTTATTAAATTATCAGTTATATAAATTGTAATAATCTAGAAATCATTGTTAAAAAATTTATAAAAATATTACAATTATTTTAATTAAATTACAGGTGAAGAAGTACACATTATTATTTATTAATTATTTAATAAAAATGTACTTCTAATTAATTTTTAAAAAAATAAAAAGATTTTTAAGTAATAAAAAAAGAAAATTACTAAAAAATTAATAATTATTGATAAGACAAACTTTAAAATTTAATATGAAATAACTAATTATTTGTATTTAGAATTTAAAAATATTAAACATGTAAGAAATACAATTCAAACTGGAGCAGCTAACGAACCAAACCGAACCGAGCCGAGCTGCGTCGAACACTAGTATAGTCGAACCGAACTCGAACCGAACCGAACCGAACCATTCACGAACATAGTCGAACCGAACCACAATGTTCGCGAACATGTTCGATCGAGCAATCGAACTCGATACCATGTGCGAGTTCGGCTCGAAAAAATCAACTAGTCGAACTCGAACCGAACCGAACTTGAACCGAACCGGTTCGTGAACAATTCGGTTCGTTTGCAGCTCTAGCAGTTTTAGTAAAGAAGGTTCAGGTAGTCCACAAATTAGGGTTTTGAAATTTTTGTACTACTGCCACAGCGGTGGAAACTGTAACGACCCCGAAATTTGACCATCTTTATAACCTTAAATTTCATATTTATTAAACATTATCTTCATTGCGTCCAAATTTCGCTCCGTTAATAAATCTTTAAACACTATAATTGATCCATTAATTGATTTAAAATTCTCGTATAATTTTATTTTATTATTATTTTTTTCAATCATTGTATTAAAATATTTGGATATTCAAAATCCTCACATCTGGATCCTAGTCCCTGGATCGCAACCTTTACTTTTTCTTACTGTTACACGTGTCATCATGATCATTATTCAAAATTTACAGTCTTTTATTTTCATACAAATATTCCTTGTTGCATCGTTCATAATCAAACGTATAATAATTTCTACCGTAACGATTAACCTGATCAATCACAGTTCATAATTGAACTTTTATCATATCCAGATTTAACTTATATATGTACATACAATTCATCACAATAAATAAACAAATTTCTCACATTGAATTATAATATCAACAATATAACAATCACGTTTTTTACCTTCTAGGCAATTCATCTCAACTTAATCTGACATTCCTGAAACTTATTTCTTTACCCTACAAAAGATTTATTTTAAACAAGTAATGAGCACAACGGCTCAGCAAGTTCAACAGTTTATATTACACGTAGCACATACCTTAACATACTCAGTGTGTGTCATATATCATGTGCTTGTGCTTCTATTATAGCAGTATATCTCACATCATTGCACAAAGAACACATAGTTGTCATGTTAACCACAGATCACATAACACATAATTTATAAGCATTTAAACAAGTATTTACATCTCATAACAGATAACAATTAACATTAAAGGACTGAAGAACTTGTCTGGCGTCCAATTAATAGCTTAAAACCTTTACTCGATCAACCTATGATCATAAAATAATCAAATGATAATTACTTATCTCTTTATGATATTAATTTATTTAATTAATATCTTCTCCGAACTAATTTTCAATTTATACGGTTAATTATATTAACCTTGTTCCTTAAAATATTTATTTAACTTACTATCAAACATCTTCAATACGGACAACACGGCTCATCGGATAAAATTTAGCATATCTGGTTGTCTGGATTCTCATTTAATCATTTTCTAGCTTTTAAACTTAATAGATTAATATTTAAAATATTTAAATATTAACCTCCAAAATTTAATATTTTTACAAAAATATTAAATTTAATGCCAAAATATCATTTCTATATTTTTAGTATTTTTCTATAATTTTCTATGATTTTTAAACAATTTTTAAACAATTATTTCATTAAAAACTGATTTTGGGGGCATTTTAATAATTTCCACGCCCATAGGGACTCATTCGGTATTAACAGAAAAGGTCCAGGGCATTTTCGTAATTTTAGCGGCCTACAGGACACGCTGGTCATTTTTCGAAAAGTTCAGGGGTAAATTCGTAATTTTCCCAACGTTAGGACATAATCGGTATTAACGGAAATGGTCAGGGGCACGTTGGTAATTTCCAGCGTGTCGGCCGCGCAATGCGCTACCTTCGCCCCCGCCTTCACCAAACAACGTCGTTTGGTTTACTGTTACAGAGTTTTCGCGCATTGCGCGGACCATCCCCAGGCTCGCCCCAAAACGGCGTCGTTTTGTTCGCGGTTTCCGAAAAATTACGGCGCGCGCAATGCGCGGCCTGTCCAAAAAAAATTTCAACTTTCTTCCGCGAACACAGTAGCCAACTTTGCACAAAATACATCATTTTGCTCCAAATTTTTCACAACAAACTACTCTAAAAATCATGTAACTCATAGATATACATCTATAAATTATGTAAAACAATTATTCTAATTATTTATAATTTTTCTACACAATTCTTTTACCAACAAAAATACATAAATAAATAATTTATACCTTCTAAAGTTTGCCAACTTTCTTTTAGGCTTACTCCCACTTGGATGGCATCAAAATCCTCTTCCTTGGTGGCCATGGAGATTTTATGGTGGAGTTGGTGGTGGCCACGGTGGTGTTCGGATGAGAGAGATAAAGAGAGAGTATTCTTTTTATGTTTTATCTCTTTCTTTTTCTTTCTTTCCTTTTCATTTCTTTTCTTTTTATAATACCACAATCACTAACATGTTGGAATAAAAAATTTGCTCACCGACTTACACGCCCAACCAGCATAAAACTTCCGGATTTTTCCAGATTTTACATGAAATTTTTTAATTTAAATACATTACGTAATTATATCGTGTAATAAATATTTTATATAATAAATATAAAATATTTATTTAAATTCACTAAAAATCATAATATGATTTATAAATAATTTTAATACCTCTTTTGGGTACTTTTCTTGAAAAATTTTGTACACGCATAATGACATGCATATAATTATATGAGGTAATTTATACCTCCAAAAATCATAAAATAATTCATATAGCTCATAAAAATTATTTTTCATAATTTTTCACTTCGTTTCTTGGATAACATGTTACATTAACATCTTCACGTTTCCAAAATATTATCTTTCATAAAAGTCATAATAATTCCATTATACATAAATATAATTTTTAATAACTTAAAACATTCCTTTTTCTTATTTATTATTAAATTTCTTTAATATTCACATTAACTCTCCTTATATAAATTATATAATTTAATATTATATAATTTATATAATTACATTATTCCTTTTTAAATAATTTTCATTTTACACAAATACAATTTATAAAATTTTCTTCCACCCTTAATTAATTTAATTCTCTTATATAAATTATATAATTATTCTTATATAATTTACATAATTATTATTTCCTTCATTCAACATTTTAATTTCCTTATATAAATTATATAATTAGTACTATATAATTTACATAATTACATTTCTTCTCAATTAATTTCTAACTTCTTCCATAATTCATAATTAATTTAAAATCAATAATTACAAAAAAAAAATTTATTTTTTTTTACTAACTTCCTCATTCGCTTTTCATTTAAAATTGGATTAATTTAATTATTAATCCATTAATTTTCATAATTAATAACATTTATAATTATAAAAATTAAGCATAAACACATATATCTACATATATAATTCATATTTCTTACATTTCCATATATCTTCATTTAAAACATAATTTCTGCACTTTCATAACAATTTAATTGTACAATTTATTGTACCTTTATCTGACCTTTTTCTTATCCTTCATAAATTATTTTTAAACAATTTATTTACTTTTCAATTTTTCTAAACCAACACAAATCATCACTATCTCTATACAATTTAATTTATCAATTAAATCACATCACATACCTTAAATCACATAAAATAATGATTAATTAAACAACCTTGATAATTTTATCAATTAAATTCTCATTTAATATTATTAAAAAAAATCTTGAAAATTTGGGTCCTCACATTCTTCCCTCCTTAACAGGATTCCGTCCTCGGAATCATAATTACCGTAATAATCATACGTGTTTTTATTTATAGCACCTTGCTATACCTTTACCTTGATAAATCAAACCTAAATCCATAATAATTATATTTTATCTTCTTAATATCCATAACTTACACAGACAACTCCAATAAAAATCTTAACTGTCAGAATAATCACTTCTTAATTCACTTTACATTTCATAATTCTCTAAAAAAAAAATATTCATAAAACTTTAATTCATTTCTTGAGGTACATATCAAGATAATTTCCCATTCTCTGAAAAATTTCATTTCTTTAATCGCACTTACCCTTGCTTAATTCACTTATGTCATATTCTCTATTACACATCATTTCTATTCTGTACATTCAACCTTCTCTTCTTAATTCATAAATCATTCCTTAATACCTCCATCATTCAACACTAGGTTCTATATGTTAACCCTTACTTAATTCATCATAATCTTTATTTAAAATTATTCTAAAATCCTGGGTGTCACAGAAACCACCACCGCAGCGGTCAAACATTCTGCCAGAAACGTGTTTTTGATGTCCGGGTCGGGTCGGGTCGGTCTGGGTCAAGTTTTCTTTGAAAATTTAAGTTGAAATAAGTGTAAAATGAGTGTATTTGTTTAATAAACCAATATATGGAGTTTATTGGTAACTAATTGATAATTAAATATTTAAATTAAAGCATAAGGTTAACACAAATACAAAGTTAACTATTTATATTGTTTGAAATAAAATATTATTACGTGTTGAATAATATTATTATGCAATTAAAAGGTTGTTAAATAATTAATAACATTTGTGGAGGATTAGATATTATTACATGATTAATAATATTAGATAATAAATAAAAAATTATTAATTGATTAATAATATTAGATAATAAATAAAAAATTATTAACTGATTAATAATATTAGATAATGAATAAAATATTATTAAATAATAAATAATATTAGATAATAAATAAAATATTATTAAATAATTAATAATATTAATAAGATAATAAAATATTATTAAATGATTAATAATATTAGATAATGAATAAAATATTATTAAATAATTAATAATATTAATAAGGTGATAAAATATTATTAAATGATTAATAATATTAGTTAATAAATAAAATATTATTAATAATATTAGATAATGAATAAAATATTATTAAATGATTAATAATATTAGAAGATGAATAAAATATTATTAATAATATTATAAGATTAATAAAATATTATTAAATAATTAATAAGATAGTAAGATATTATTAAATGATTAATAATATTAGAAGAATAATAAAATATTATTAAAGGATTAATAATATTACGAGACTAATAAAATATTATTAAATTGTTAATAATATTAGATAGGTATATGAACTATACTAAATAATTAATATAAGTTCTTTGTGTTTGAAATATTATCAAGTAGTGATAATATTTCCTATGTGTTTATATACCCTTAATCATATAATTATGTGGTTTGTAAGAGTTATAAAGGTTATCATACGAATGCGTATATGATACTAATTTAATATCAAACTGATTAATTGTTAGATCCGTTCAAGGGATATTAAATTGAATTGGTTAGCCGTAGACTACGCACAAGGCAATTTTCTTCTTAACCCTAACTTGTATTTATTGTTGCAAGTTTTCTTCAACTGTAATTACATTGAGCAATTCAATTATTATTGAGCAAGTATCTACACTCGTAATTATTTGATAGAGCTTAAAGTGGATTAATTATCAAAAATTATTCAACATCATTATTTGTTATTGTATTCGCACTTAGTGCTTTTACAAATGTTATAGTTCATTAATTCAAGAACTGTTTAAGAATGTCTAAGCTAATTGTTTCGGTTAAATAATGCATGTTTAAATTCTTCAAATTGAATATTTTAAAAGTTTATCCAAACCAATTGTTGGTGCGGATTCTTATAGTAAGACTGAGAATGAACAACCCTAGTTAAAGGGGATTTTTATTTGTTGGGAAACCAAATTTGCGCAAGAAATCTAAATGTTATGCATATATATAGGACATAAAAGGACTAATCCCCTCGAGTGTCTCGTTTTTCAAGGTGTCAGATATATATATGTTTGTTCTACCTTAGTAGCAGTTCATGGTTATTAAAGACCACTCAGCAGTAAAGAGTCAATTCATTCTTATATTGAAACATTAATTCTTGATTTCTTTTACAATTGTTATTCATTGTTGAAAGCCCTGATGTTATTTTCCTTTTCATCATGATATATCTTATGTTGTTGTTTATAAACCAGCAGAGCCATTTAGTTGCTCATTCTTGCTATATCGTGACTTAATTTCGGCTAAACCCGAATGTTCTAAACAAGACAAATGCAAGGGAAAAGCAAACGCGTATATTAGTAGATGCATGCTAGATTTAAATTACTGTTATGTAATTTTCTTGTAAATCTTTTGTATTTTCCTTAAGATATATAATGCTACGATTAAGGTTAATCGACCTTGGGAAATGTAGCCTTTTTATAAGGAATCTTTTGTATTATTCCGCGAAGTTTAAATGCAATTTATGTATTTAATTGTTAGTAAGTATTGTATAGTGGAAAACCAAACCCGAGGTTATGGAACCCGGTTTTGGGGTCATCACAACATTCCTATAAATCGAACTATAAGCATGTCATCACTTACGAACCAATCCAAATCGAGAAGGATCTAAGTTATGAGGAGATTTCCATTAAGATTGTTGATAGGAAGGAACAAGTCTTGAGAAACAAGGTCATACCTTCAGTCAAAGTCATATGAAGGAATCAATCCATCGAATAAGCAACGTGGAAATTAGAACATAAAATGAAGATAGAATATCCACATTTATTTTGTTAATTGTGCAAGTTAATTTTGGGGACGAAATTCTTTTAAAGAGAGGTGAATATAATGTTCCAAACTTTCGAGATAGTTATAGTCCGACTTTATATGAATAAATAAAGATTCAATTAAATCTTATATGTGTTATGGAATTTTTATTAATGTTTATTTTTGTGTTTCGGTTCGAGTATCCAACTTTAGCACTTAAAATGAGAATAAAAGTTTTTTCTTAGAACTAAAACTAAGTTCAACCCTAACCCTAAGGGCTAAACCCAAAGAATTAACCTATGCCCTTGAGATAACGTGTACGTCGTATTGATTTTGCGGTTCAAGATTCATCATTCCCACGCTTTGAAAACACGTAACGATCAATAAAAAAAATTCTCAAAAAGCGTGTCGAGAATAGGATAAAATAGGAATAAGATGAGAAATATTTTTTTAACTTTTGATCGTCTAACCATTTTTTGATAAATGGGCGCCAAAAACGCTATTCATCACAAAAAAGTGCCAAATCTGTTGAACTTATCACTTCACATAATAGTGTTTATACAGAATAAAACTCAGTAATGTCAAACTTTTAATCAGTAAAGGTCAATTAAATCAGAAGACTTAAAAATAAACTAACTTAGTTAGAAATGAACTAAAAGACTAACTAATTTAGTTAGACCTATAATACGAAAATTAAACAAAAATTATACGAAAATAATGCGAAGAAAATACTGATGATATAAGTATGATGCAATGATGATGCATGCCCTAAAAGAATATTTCAAGAGTATCCTTTACTTAGCTATGAAGTATTGTAACAAATACCAAACTACCCTAGCTTTAGTTTTCCTATAAATAACAAGCTTAATTCACATTTCTCCTATTCATTTCCAAAGCAAAAGCAAGAGCAAAAATACTCTGTACATATATTCTATATATTTATAATTCAAGTATTAACAAATTACAAAGAAATAGTTAAACCTTGCAATAACAAAAGGTACGATCCATAGTCATTATAATGTTCAATTTTATTTCATCCTTAGTTTAAAAAGCTCAAGAACGCGAGTTATAGCCATGTACGATCTTTCGTTCTTCTTGTTCTTCACGTGTTCTTGAGCATTTCTTTATTTTATAATAGTTATAATATCGAATTTCATTTTATAGTTTATAGCCAAAGCTCAAGAACGTAAGTCGTAGCCATGTACGATTTTTCATTCTCCGTGTTCTTCATGCGTCTTGAGCAATAGTCATAAAATGTTATAAATTAAATATACAAGTCGTTATAATGATTAAATTTTGTCAACTTTAAAGTGTCATAATCACATATGTAAGCAGTTATAATGCTCAAATTATTTCAAGTATGAAATTCAAAAGCTCAAGAAAATAAGTCATAGCCATGTACGATTTTTCGTTCTCCGCGTTCTAATCTTTCTATAAGAAGGTTTATAATTTTGTATTTTTTTGTTATGAAGTATTATTGAGTCTTATAACATGATATCTTAAGTAATTCAAGCTAATGGTACCATATTTCGCATGGTTAACCTAAAAGATTTTGATCCAAGCAAGCTCACTTACTGTTTTTTACAAATTTTTAAAAACTTAAATTAAATTCAGCCTTAAGAATCTAAAATAAAGTTATAGATCATAAAATTATAATAAATTTAGACTCAATAATCACTTAAAAATATTTTCGTATGACAAAGTTATGGCTGTTACCAAAAAAGTAGTTGAACCTGAAAATTTTAAAGGACCATTCGGGTATTGGGGCTTAAAAATATGATTTTGAGTTAGCCACTTAACCAAATAATTCTACTTATGAATATAGTCTAGTTAAGTTATAAAAACACTTATAAAGAAATAAAATTTGATAAACTAACATTCGGATACGTGTAATCATTTATGTAGACTTTAAAACGCTTTAACGGGAAACCCTAATTTAGTTTCAAGACAAGTTTTCTATCGTTAACCTTTGTGTACTTGTTTTTTATGTGATTTATACATTTTGTATAAATAACATATTATAAATCTTTGATATTAAAGTTATTACTTTTTTTTCGGCATAACTTGAGAAAGGAAATGTTCGTTCGTGATATATTTTAAACAACGCTTTATTTTATCAAACCAAGTTATCTTGGGGTGATCCTGACATGTAAAGAAAACTGAGATGAACGAATATGTAGCACTATTTATGATTAGTCTAGTGTAGTGTATGTTATGCATAACATAAGATGTCGTTAGGTTGATCATCTTTCTATATCCACGGTATATGGTTCGAAGTCGAAAGACGAACGAACAGTTCAAGGTCTAACAACCACTCAGTCTTGCTATGTTAAAATATTGTTGATATTAATTGTTGTGTTGTTGATATCGGTGTGAGTTCACTTATATGCTATATGTTTAGACTTGCTGAGTTTTTGTATGCTCACCCTTGCAAATAAACCAAAATTACAGACAAACCTGAAAGCTTCGACTCAAAGAAGAATGGAAAGAAGAAATGTTTAGGCTAGTTTACATGTTGTATTAATTGCTTGTCTTTTTGTTTAAAGTCTTGATGACTTATGTAATATGAACAAGTACACCATATAACCAAATATTATATAAATATTATCATGTTTCATCACATTCTCTTATTATGTCTTTACTTTTATAAGACTTAGAATTGTTAAAAATTAACATAGCATTTATATAAACTACTTATCAGAATGAGGATGGTAAATAACATTTGTGAGTATTATAAATATCTGAGACATGACTAATCGATGTGAAATGGTTAAATTTATCGTTAGGTTCCTCGGACCCAAGTATAAACTTCTTATTACTATTCTGAATGCCAGATAAGTAAGAGTATTGATATGAAAAGATATCACTATAACCAAATTTCTTTCGAGTGAGGGTTTTAACTAGTTTGATATGTTCTGAAAGAAAAAGGAATTTTGCACCGAACAAAGATACAAATATTTGTCACGGATAAAGATGCAAATATTTGTCACAGATGAAGATACAAAATATTCATCGCGAGATTCTCTGTTCCCAATAACTGTTCGAATGATTTAATGCTATGGTGCACTTAGTCCATCTAGCGGCCGAATGCAGTGTGAAATACGTACCTCATCTTGTCCATCCGCCTCAAGCTCCTCGACCCTCCCCTCTTACTCAATGATCCGATTTGCATACTCTCTACTCTTTTAGTAAATCGTCCTCAAAGGTGTGAAATATTGAGGATCTTCCAACGGACTCTCAGCAAGGTCCCCTCATGCTCTCACACTCCTACAACTGGATCATCTACTGGATCGTGCTCCCCCTCCTTTACTGGTGCAACAACGAACTTGCCATGTAATATCCCAAATATTTCAAATATGATATGAAAAGATCTATATAAAGGTTTTCAATTTAAAACCTAAGAACGATTGCGCGAGTATACCTTGAGCTATTTTAAAAAGTAAATACGACTCAAAAATGCGATCATATACGACTGTAGGTTAAAACTTTTAACCTAAATTATGTGTTATGTGATTAGTAAAGCTTGAATTGAGCTTCAAATGTGTTATGTGATTTATCTATGTGTAAGATTTTGTATTTTGATTCAAGTAATTAATCGTAACAGTTATAAAAATCTAGAAGTCAGTTTAGCACTAAAACCTAAATTGGAAAAATAGTTAAAACCTAAACCCTAAAGGTTATAACCTAGCAGAATCGTCAACCGTCTTAAGTCGTTTTGACATATCACATTTTACAAAATAGTGTTAATATGAGGTATAGATGCTAGGGAATTAATATAAAAAATTTGGCCAAAAAATGAAAAAAATACGATTCATGAGAAAACGCTTTTCGTTCTTTTGACTGTTCTTTTCTCCGTTTTGACTTTTTACATTTCACGACATAGGATTTATATAGGGAATAGATACCAAGTAGCCACTAATATTTTTCCAAGAATAAGATGAAAAATACTATTCATACAGAAATGTTTTTCATTTTTGAACGTTTTATTTGAAGATATAGTGTTTGTATAGAACACAGATACGTAATAATCAATAAAAAAAATCTCGAAAAACGTACATGGAAATAAGATAAAATAGGGATAAGACGAAAAATATTTTTTTTCTACTTTTTGATCGTCTAACCATTTTTTGAGAAATGGTCGCCAAAAATAATATTCACCGAAAAACGTGTTAAGTCTTTTAGATTTTTCACTTCACATAATAATGTTTATATGGAACAAAACTCAATAATGTCAGACTTTTAAATCAGTAAAGGTTAATTAAATCGAAAGACTTAAAAATAAACTAATTTCGTTGAAAATGAACCGACTTAGTTAGGAATGAACTAAGTTGGTTATAAATGAACTAGAAAACTAACTGATTTAGTTAGACCGTATAATACGAAAGTTATACAAAAATAATATGAAGAAAATACGGATGAAGTAAGCATAATGTAATGATGATGCAAGCCCTAAAAGAATATTATAAGAATATGCTTTAGATATTTTGTGAAATGTAATGATTACTTAGATATTTTGAGGGAATATTCTAAGAATATGTTAGGGTGCAAAGTATAATAAGACAGGTGCAAAGTGTAATAAGCCGAGATAAAAGTGCGATTAATGAAACTTGGTTTCTCCTATAAATAGGAAGCTCACCATTCATTATTTCTTACCATTTTAAGAGCAAAATTACTCTCTAGATATATTTTAAATAATTATAATTTAAGTGATCTCAAGTTGCAAAGAAATAGTTAAAGCTTGCAACTACAAAATGCTTTTAAAAGTTTACAGGGAAACCCTAGTCTGCGAATCATGCAAGTTCTAACCATTGCCTAAATTGTTATGTGAAATTTTTATGTGCAACTGTATTTATATGCAATTTTTGAAGTAATTGATATATTAATAGATATGTTGATTAACTGTTGAATGTTAATTGATTATGAAATTATATATATGATAAGTCAAAGCACGATAAAATTTATATGAAAACATAAATTGTGTATGTGTTATTTATTAAACTTGCTAAGTCGTAGTGCTCATTCTTGCGAATAAAACTTTATTTACAGTTAAAGAATAATGATAAGAAGATCATAAACGTAAAGAAGAAGCATAGGTTAGGTTTCGTGTTTTATTTACTTGTATTTGTATAAAGTCATAATGACTATTCTAATATGAACAAGCAAATCATATAACCGAATATTATGAAATTATATTATTATATTATCATCAAATGCTATTATGCCTTTATTTTTTATATAACTTAGGATTGTTAAAGATCTATTAATTTGAGTGAGTGTATTGGTAATATGAACTGCTCATGTTATGTCAATACTCTAAACTTTAGATAGATAGTAAAACATTAAAATAATATTGATAAAGAACTATAATCTGAATGAGGATATTGATTAACATTGTGAGTGTTGTAAGATTAGAGATTTAGCACCGATGAAGAAATCAAATTCATCGCAAGATTCCTCTGTTCAAAGTACAAGTGTGTTAATAATATTATGAACTTCAAAGAGATAGGGAATATCGATATAAAGAGATATCTTTATGAAGATATGTATCTAATTGAGGGTATTGAATGATACAAGGCGTTCTGTAAGGGAAAAAATCTTGTAACGAATAAAGATGCAAATATTTATTGCAAGGTTCTTCTGTTTCCATGACCATCCTATTATTAATACCGTGAATCTCATATATGTAAAGTGATAGAATATTTAAATCTTAAGGTTAAAAGTTGACCGATATATATATATATGGTATTATTCATGTTTACAGATGAACTACAAGTTGATACTTGTAGAAATGATGAGATCAAAATCAAGTTAAGATCCAAGGACTAAGTACAAGAAAATTTTAATATATAGTCTAAACTAGGCTAATTTAGCCAATATAATTATTGAATCATTGGTTAAGTTGGTAAATGTATGTAGTTTAACGTACAAGGTCCGGCATAGCTAGTGCAAGGATTTTGGGGGCATTACAGTTGATATCAAAGCAGTGGATTATAGCTTTAAGGTAATGAGTACCTTAGGATATAATCTGATGGATTAAGAGTACATGAACTTATGAAGAGTCTGTAGATAATTAAATGATATGTATAAATCTTATTAAATCTTAGTACATAAAAATATTATATGAAAGGAATGTACTGAATAAAGATAAAATCTTTATGAGAATATCTGAAAATGAATGGACTCGTAAAGAGTTCTCAAACTCTCAAGCAAATAATAAGATAAAATAATCTTAATTATTTTTGTGTTAAACTGTTTCATCAAAAATGAAACAGTGTGTTTGGTATTATATGTAATTATATTTGCATAATGACCTGACAAAGTAAAGAAGTAAACTAATTAAGAAATGTAAATGATAAAATAATGAATTAAAAAAAATTCATAGTTAGAGAATGAGTATGGATTTCAATTGAAAACTCATATTAGTAAAACTGGGTAGAATGACTCTCTTGTATAGGAAAGAGTTTAATATGTTTCAAAGAACCGATCTAACTACATTGTTGGTATGAATAATTCATGGTCAGTGTTTTTAAAGCGGGTTACACACTGAATGAGATCATTTGAGGATAGTGTGGATGAGATGGAGAACTGATTCATTAGTTCATAGGGGGAGAAAATACTCAGTTCACTATATTGATAAGTAAATTGAAATCTTGTGTCAAACTATTTCTTTATATATATTCTGAAAGGGTTATTCTTTTCTCATATGTATATTGATCTGTTATTAGTTGTTACTGATGATTAGTTTTTATACCTATTTATTGAATATCTTTTAAACTTGATAATTTGTGAATTCTTTAGCATTTTAGTTGATTTTTATGTGTTTTTACGTTATTGTCGTAAATTATGTTTTATATTACGTTTAAGTGTTTTATGTGTTTTATTCTTATTCTATAGTTTAAGTTCTTATTATGCTTTTATATGTTTTTATGTTATTGTTGTAGGGTGTGGTTTTGTATTGCTTTTATGTATTTTTATTTTATTTTTTAGGATTTTGGAATAAGGGCTTGGTGCATCAAAACTTAGAGTGGCCATGTTTGGATTTTTAGCATGTCATTATCATGACAGTCACTTGAGGCCAACTTTTGACCTTGATCCAACCATCAACTTTTAAATCCTAGAATATGAAAGTTATAAATCTATTTATCAGCTTTTTGGAATGTCCTAAATCGCATCAATCGGAGTTCGGACGAGAGAGATATGTCCAAAACACTGAAGGAGGTTAGAGCTAAAATTGGGCCAGTGCAGTTGCACCTAAAGCTGTTGCCAGAAAATAGTAAAACAGCGCAGCTATGCCCGGGTCGCATTTTTCCAGCTTGCTTCAGTTTTTAGGTCGTTTTGTGACCAAAATTTAGATAGACTTTCATTTTCCTTTTCATTTTGGAGAGAGAGAGAGAGAGGCGATTTTAGGAGAAAGAAGATGAGATAAGTGGGTTTTCTTTCAATGGATACTTACATACCTTTGATTCTTGATCCTAATTTCCCCATTTTTTAGAATATAATGAAGAAGATGAAGAGCCAACAAGAGCCATTGATAGATGGAGTTAAGAGCTTGGGTGACACAAGTTTTCTCTTTTAAACTAATATTTGTCTTTGTATTACATTGATAATGGATTTCTTGATGGATTTTTATGTATATTGGTTATACTTTTTATATTGGAATCTAAGTATGCTTTTGAATATAATTTGTTATTGGAATTGAATTTCTTTCTCTTGATTGACACCATATGGATTGGTTTATCATATTTGTGCTTAGTGTATTAATTAATTGCAAATGATTGATTTGGGGAGCCTATATGAAATTGGAAGATGAATTATAGGTTTAGACCTAAATATGATGACATGTGTTGTGTAATTGTTCTTAGGAGCGTATGCATAATTTGTGTGTAGGATAGATATATACATGCATGTCATGTGTAGCCTATGTGAGAATATGTGCTTAAAAACCCTACGTGTGTTAGTTCTCTTAGAAATATAGTGAATTATCTTGTTTAGGTTATTCTTGTTTGAAATTTGTCTAATGGGATAGGTTTGGATGAGATATGCTTATTTGGCTATCGAAAGATGCCTATAAGTATTTTCGTATTCTCAGTTGACAATTCGTCTTGATCGTATGATTAAGAAGAGAGTTAGGAGATTTAATTAACGTGTTAGGAGAAATTGTAGACTTAGGTTCACTTATTTTAAATTGCTTTCTAGTTTAAATGTTAATTTGCTTTATTTCAATCTTTCTTCCATTCAATCAATCGTTTAACTAAGATTGACTTGTTTTGAGTTAGTATTTGGGAAACTATTAGAACTAATTCCTCGTGGGATCGACTTTTACTTTCACTTTATTACTTGTTGACCATGTATGCTTGCACATTATTCATTCAAATGAATTCAATATCAAAATTTATCTAATAAATAAGATATAAATAAACAATTCTGATTTCTACCAATAATTACACCAAAGCTATAATTTTTTAAAATATTTGTATGTTAGTTACTGAGTGAACGAACCCTTGTTATGGGCTTGGGCTATGATATGTCAATCAAACCGACTTTATGAGATGTGGCTACGAAATTGTCTTAAAGTGGAGTGTTATAAAATGATTAATATGCACTGGGACATTTTCATCCCCGTGTTAATAAGAAGGGGAACTGATATATTTGTTCTTGTGGTTTAAATAACCAACCAGTTTATTATATTACTATATATTTGCAAAACTTATGTTATGGTTAGAGAATAATAGAGAGGATAGAGGATTAAGGGTATTTTAAAATCTTCTAGTTATGCTAGATCTTCATACTTATATTCGCACTTAGGTGCATTTGAAAAGAATTGTTCAAATCATTAAACTGGAAACTTTTTTGAGCTTTGTCTATGCTGATTTTTGAAGCTAGACAATTTGATTTAAAAAGATAAAATGAATTTGTTATCATCAACACATGGTAGCATAGGGTGTGAAAATTACCACATAGTTATTGTTATGGTACGATAAAACCTAAAATAATTTTTCAAAATGGAAACTTTTTTACTTATATTATTCTTATGTCTATGCTAATTGTTCAAGCTAGACATAAATGAATTGAAAAATAAAAATAAAATTTTCATCAACGCACCATGGAACCTGGTGTGAAGATGATACAAGATAAGTCATCAACGCACTTTGTAAGGTGCGGTATACAGTCATGAAATCGATTTTTAAAAGTTTTAATGGTTTAAAGATGAGTCAATGCCAATTATTTCGGCTAGACAACCTTGTTATGAAGTTTGACATGACAATAATCTGACAAACATGGATATTATCTCATACAAGACATGTGCTACTAAAGGTTGATCACCTGAAGTACACAAGAATATAGTGTTCTCAGTTTTTTTATTGTTACACAAAAAGAGTGTGTTCTCAATTTTAATTGATTGTTACATAGAAGAGAGTTTTTCAGCCCTGGTGACTGTTAAACATTTGTGGGTCATATAGTATCCATAGTATTAGAAAAAGTTCAAGGTTTTGATTGACCCCTCAGAAAATTAGAAGAAATCCTGAGTAAAGGAAAAATAACACTGAAAGCTAGTGTATGGAAAAAGGTTTAAAACCTAGTGTAAAAAAATATTTAGATTAAACATGTTCTGACCTAATTTAAGTACTAGGAATTAAGATGAATTAAGAAAATTCGTATTGAAGACTAAGTTATAGATAATTTCGAGAACAAAATTTATATAAGGAAGAGAGAATGTAATATCCTGAATATTTATAGAACTTATAAATTTGATATTAAATGACAAAATATGATTATACTGTAATTTCGAGGACAAAATTTTTGTAAGGAGAAAATAATATAATATCTTGAATATTTATAGAATTTATAAATATAATATTAAATGATAAAAGATAATTATAGATAATTTCGAGGATGAATTTCTTATAAAAAAGAGAGAATGTAATATCCTTAATATTTATAGAACTTATAAATATGATATTAAATAACTAAAGTTAATAGTGAAATAATTTTAAGGACGAAATTCTTGTAAGTTTGGTTGAATGTAATATCCCAAACATTTTAAATATGATCTGAAAAGATCTATATAAAGGTTGTCAATTCAAAACCTAAGAATGATTGCTCGAGTCTACCTTGAGCTATTTTAAAGAATAAATATGACTCAAAAATACGATCATATATGACTGTAGGTTAAAACTTTTAACCTAAACTGTGTGTTATGTGATTAGTAAAGTTTGAATTGAGCTTTAAATATGTTATATGATTTATCTATGTATAAGATTTTGTGTTTTGATTCAAGTAATTAATTGTAACACTTATTAAAATCTAGAAGTCAATTTATGACTAAAACCTAAATTGAAAAAAGAGTTAAAACCTAAACCCTAAGGGTTATAACCTAGCAAAATTGTCAACGTCTTAAGTCATTTTAGCATATCACATTTCACAAAATAGTGTTAATATGAGGAATTTTTTTTGGGAAAATACAAAAAAACACGTTTCACGAGAAAATATTTTTCGTCTTTTTAACTATTCTTTTCGCCGTTTTGACTTTTTACATTTCACAGCATAACATTTATAAATGGCATAAATATAAAGGAGCCACTAATATTTTTTTCAAGAATAAGATGAAAAACATTATTCATACAGAAAATGTTTTTTATTTTTGAACGTTTTTTTTAAATATAAAGTGTTTGTATGGAATATAGATTCGTAATAATTAATAAAAAAAATCGAAAAACGTGCACGAGAATAAGACGAACTTTTTTTTTGACTTTTTGATCATCTAACCATTTTTTGAGAAATGATCGTCAAAATACTATTCATCAAAAAGCGTGTCAAGTCTTTTGGATTTTTCACTTTACTTAATAGTGTTTATACGGAATAAAACTTAGTAATGTCAGACTTTTAAATCAATAAAGGTCAATTAAACTGGAAGACTTAAAAATAAACTAATTTCGTTGAAAATGAACCTACTTAGTTAGGAATGAACTAACTTGGTTATAAATAAACTTGAAGACTAATTGATTTAGTTAGACCGTATTATACAAAAATTATATGAAGAAAATACGGATGATGTAAGCATAATGCAATGATGATGCAAGCGTAAAAAAATATTCCAAGAATATGCTTTAGATATTTTGTGAAATGTAATGATTAGTTAGATATTTTAAGAGAATATTCCAAGAATATGCTAGGGTGCAAAGTGTAATAAGACAGTTGCAAAGTGTAATAAGCGGGGGGTAAAAGTGTGATTAATGAAACTTGATTTTTCCTATAAATAGGAAGCTCACCATTTATTATTTTCTATTATTTCAAGAGCAAAATTACTCTCTATATATATTTTAAATAGTTATAGTTTAAGTGATCTCAAGTTGCAAAGAAATAGTTAAAGTTTGCAACTACAAAAGGCTTTTAAACGTTTACCAGAAAACCCTAGTTTGTGAATCATGCAAGTACTAACCCTTGCCTAAATTGTTATGTGAAATTTTTATATGCAATTGTATTTATATGCAAGAAGTAATTAATATGTGAATAGATATGTTGATTAATTGTTGAATGTTAATTAATTATGAAATGAGATACATGATAAGTCAACGCATGTTAAAATTTATATAACAGCATAAACTGTGTATGTGTTATTTGTTAGATTTGCTGAGCCGTAGTGCTCATTCTTGAGAATAAAATTTTATTTTCATTTAAAGAAGAATGATAAGAAGATCATGAACGTAAAAAAGAAGCGTAGGCTAAATTTCATGTTTTATTTACTTGTATTTGTATAAAGTCATAATGACTGTTGTAATACGAACAAATAAAACATGTAACCAAATATTATGAAATTATATTATTATATTATTATCAAATGTTATTATGCCTTTATTTTGATATAATTTAGAATTGTTAAAGATCTATTAATATGAGTGAGGGTATTAGTAATATGGATTGATCATGTAATGCCGATACTCTAAATTTCAGATAGATAACAAAACATTAAAATAATGTTGATAAAGAGCTATGAATCTGAATGCGGATATTGACTAATATTGGGAGTGCTACAAGACCAGAGATTTAACATCGATGAAGAAACCAAATTCATCGCAAGGTTTCTCTATTCCAAGTACAAGTGTGTTAATAATATTGTGAAATTCAGATAGATAAGGAATATCGATATGAAGAGATATCTCTATGAAGATATGTATCTAAGTGAGGGTATTGAAAGATACAAGGAGTTTTGCAAGAAAAAGAATCTTGTCACTGATAAATATACAAATATTTATCACAAGGTTCTTCTGTTCGTAGTCTCAGATTTGTAAAGTGATAGAATATTTAAATCTTAAGGCTAAAATTTGACCGATATATATATATGGTATTATCCATGTATACGGATGAAGTACAAGTTGATACTTGTAGAAAGGATGAGATCAAGATTAAGGGGGTGTTTGATAAAAATTGAATGAGCTGAATCTGAATCTGAATCTGAATCTGAATGAGCTGAATCTAAATCTGAATGAAAAAAGTTGTTTGATAATTAACATATCTGAAAGATCTGAATGACATATTTTTAATATTTTATCCCTCTGAAAAAATTCAAAGTTGTTGTAAATTTATTTAATATTACATAATATAATTTTTTTTATTTTTTTTTTATTTTTTTTTTATTTTTTTTCTCCATTCAGCTACCATTCAACCCATTCAGCCACAAATTCTGACCTTAACCATTCAGCCGCGCCATCTGACCGATTCAGCCATTCAGACGAATTTTTTTCCAAACAAACGCACTTAATGATTCAGCCACTTACCGATTCAGCCCGCTTACCCATTCAGCCACAATCAAACACCCCCTAAGTTAAGATCAAGGGACTAAGTACAATTTTTTTTAATGTATAGTCTAAAATAGACTAATTCAACCAATATGATTATGAGATCATTGGTTAAGTTAGTAAATGTATGGAGTTTAACGTATAAGGTCCATCGTAGCTAGTGCGGGTATTTTGGGGGACATTACATGCCTACTATAGGTGTCACTGAAATCACGTGGATATCACGTGGCTCCTTCTCTATAATCCAACTGGGCTCTCCTAACTCCGGCATCCTACAACCATAATCACAAAATAGACAAACTCTATCAATATCTTATAATAAAATATAAATTCATTGTATAGAATGAAAATATATTTATAACAACAATAGCTATTTAACAAATCTCCTAAAGTCATCCGTAAAACTCTACATGAGTTTTATCTCATTTTATCCTTATCTCATTTTATCCCTATCTCATTTTCTAAGGTTATAGCCTAAGGATTCTCCCTCCTAAGGTTTATAACCTACAACTATGATACCAATATGTGATGCCCCCAAATTCGGATACTCTTACCTCAAATTCAGTACTGACGATACAACTTAACATCATACATATAACTACCCAATCAATACATAATAGTATAAATATAAATAATACATCCCGTATAACTTACATAATATACCAGGTTCTACAACCTTTACATTACGTCATAAGTCTGAATAACACAAGACTAACTGGGTTCAAAGTTAAATACATAATATAAATGTTCGTTAAGTTGTAGACTACTCAGTAGCCTTAACTTCGCCCTTGTCCTTTCTGGAACAACCTACCTTCTCTGTCTCAATTGAAAATAGGGTTATAACGCAAGAATGAGCAACAAGTTTACTCAGTAAGTATATAAACAATAATAATTAAGGATTGAGTTTAAGTTTCACAGCTTAAACTTTTTGTAACTTCAAATAAGTCATGATGTGAATCAATAAATTATACATAAATGATGTATTATGATCTCAAATATGGAAGATGCAAAAAATAACGCAATTTGAAAATTATCAATCATTATGTATCTTGCAAAGAAGAATTTCATTTTCAAAATCACGAGTGTTATTGGTTACTGAGTGGTCATTAAGGACCCTTGAATTATAAAACATCTAGAACGAGTATATGAGGTGATCAGACTCGTGTTACCCTACATTATGCAAAACGTTTAGTCTCCGTGCTTTCGCATGTCGTACCCACTGACATAAATTAATTTTTCATTTTTATCAGGGTTGTTTATCTCAATATAATAGAGTCCGTACCAAATCAATTAGTTTTGATAGCTTTGAAGTAGGATTGACAATTCATGTCCTTATATGTCTAGCCGAATCAAGTGGTATAGACTCGTTTTTCAAATAATTTATCTGTGTTTAGAATTCTCATAATTTTCATATTAATCCGAATTAATCCAAACGTTCCCATTTTTAATAAGATTCAGTCTAAAAGTATATAAGTACTGTAACCTGTTTTTTCATGTGTATTTGGCAATCATGTAAATAGGAGTATGATTTACGATAATATAGAATCATATTTTTAACACTTGATTAACTAATGTTTCAAATTTTAATATATATATATATATATGCATTTATGTATTTTTAAATAAGAAAATGATAAATGTGATATTTTTTACCAGATATAATTCCAAGCTATCGAATTGGCGTGTTTCCAAACAGACCCAAACAATTCCAATACGATATACGTCCAAAGACACGCTCGAACAATCACAAACCAAATGGACATAGAAGAAGAGTACGCAGCAGGTGTAGTAAAAGAGCCACCGAAGATTCACCGCTTAGATGAGTCGGTGGTCAATCGAATCGCCGCCGGAGAGGTCATTCAACGGCCAGTCTCCGCCATCAAGGAGCTCGTTGAGAATAGCCTCGATGCCGACTCCACTTCAATAAACATTGTTGTAAAGGACGGCGGGCTGAAACTCATTCAGGTCTCCGACGACGGTCACGGCATCCGAGTAAGTGAACCGCTACAAACTCCATTCTGCTATACCCCCTGTCTCGAAATGAAGTCCATCTTTTAAATACTAACAATTGACATATTGTAATGGAGATTCTTGTTTTTATGTAGGTGTAATGAGATAACATATTTATTATTTATTTGTGTAGATATGTGTAGCAATGACTGAAATTGGATGCTATCAGTTTATGTGTTATGTATGAAATTGACATAGCTAAGTGCATGTATGTATACACGTATGCTGATACACACTCGCAAACTCTTTCCTGTCTAAACATAGTGCCCAGTACCAATAAATCCATGAGAGATTTTTTTTATAATGACTCCATTGATTCCCGTATCGATTATAGAACCAATTCCTATAAGTATGAAACCCATGTGAAATAGGGAGGAATAGGCTATTATGTTGGTTAGGAGATGCATAGATTATTTTTTTGTGCCTACTATCACCAACCATGGTGGGAATATAGAATGGGTGTGGGTTAATATTTTCATATTAATCTGAATCAATCCATACTTTCTTATTTTTGATAAGATCCAGTCTAGAAAGTACTGTTATGTGCTTCTGGCATCCATGTAAGTAGGAGTAGACAATAACCAATATAGAATTATATTTTCAACGCCACATGATATGACTGATTAACTATTGTTTCAAATTTTAATGAAATATATGCAATTAAATATATTCAAATAAGAATATGATAAATGTGTTGTAGCTTTTACCAGGTACAAAATTTCCTTTTACTCTTATATGAATTTAAGCGTGTGAATCTCTATATAATTATCTTTTTTGTCTATTTTTTTTTCTAAATTGTAATTTCACTTTTCATCTTTAACAAAAACTTTATCTTTAATATAAAAAGAATTATCCTTATGTATGTCAATATGTGAATGCAAATGTGCATTATGGTGAAAAAGACTTGTAATGTATGTATATCATTCTCTTTAAATGCACAACTGATGACGCCCTCTATTTAATGGCGTGTGCATGAATTGATTTGTGGTAAAATGGTAATGTGCTTCAGTTTCTGCCTAAGTAATAAGTTACATGAATTTAAATGGAGTGTTCCGTTGAACTCCGGGACTTTGAAGTGTCCAACACCCATACTCTTATCCGAGTGTTGAGTGTAGGATAATGGTATTTCAGGGCAAAGTGATGACATAGGTTTCTGCTAAAGAGCTAGAATGAAGCATATATTGATCTTGCTTGGGATGAAGAATATTTTTGTATCTTTATGTATTTGCATAGAAATGTGTCACTTTATATTTCTATTTTTTTTTCTTTTCTGCCAAATTGCAATGAGGTATCGTTTTATATTTGTATTCTATGTTGCTACATATGTATTTGCACACACAGGTGATTTTATTTTATTTTTTGCTATTGTTGATTGTGTATAGTATGAAGATTTGCCAATTCTATGTGAGAGGCACACGACATCAAAACTGTCTGCATTTGAAGATTTACAGTCAATTAAGTCGTTGGGTTTCAGAGGGGAGGCATTGGCCAGCATGACCTATGTAGGTCATGTGACAGTTACCACCATTACCAAAGGTCAATTGCATGGTTACAGGTATGTGCACTTCAAGTCAAGTAGGGGAAATGTTTTTTGTTTGTGGAATATTTTCACAACCATTACAACTGTTTTTTTTTGAGATTGGTATGGTAGCCGAATGTAGTGCCTCTTGTCATTACTTTTTTTTTTTGTATGATAGATATAATGTTTAAAATTGATTTATGGTTATGAATGATGTTTTAATTTTATTGGTTAGGGTATCATATAGAGATGGTATCATGGAGCATGAACCCAGAGCATGCGCTGCAGTAAAGGGGACTCAAATAATGGTACATATTGGTCTTTGTTGTTTCCTTGATGGTGATTATTTTAGGAGTTGTGTATTGGCATAAAATGCAGGGAATTGTTTCGATAATATTTGAGAATGTAAGTAGAAATTTTACACTAATTTGAGAGTGAATGAAAAAGCATGTGGAGAAAGGGAGGAATGTTGCGCAATTCTAGAATTAGTTGGAAACTTGGAATAGCTTTCATGAATTAAACTTTATCCCAAACAAGTTGTAGAATTCGTACGAAAGTACCCAATACATGACTAGATGGGTAAACTCTAGAAATTCATTGTTTAATCTAGGAACTTTGTAAAAGATGTTATTATGCATATTAAAAAATTTCTGACCCATTCCCGTTTTGTTGCCATGTGTATTTCATTTTTCATCAGATTGAGAATTTATTTTACAACATGACTGCCCGAAGGAAAGCACTACAGAACTCTGGTGATGATTATCCAAAAATCATAGACCTGCTAAGTCGGTTTGCCATTCATCACATGAATGTGAGCTTTTCTTGTAGAAAGGTTGGTTCTCTACACCGTTCTTGGAATATTACTTGTCCTATTCAATAAATATTTTTTATTTTGGGGAAATTTATTAAATTTGATAGCACTTGTCCTGTTCTATAGAAAACAGGATGACATTTTATTTTTCATTATTGTTTAACTCTGTTCAGCATGGAGCAACTAGAGCAGATGTTCACTCAATAGCTGCATCCTCAAGGCTTGATGTGATCAGATCTGTTTATGGGGTGTCTGTTGCTCACAATCTGATGGCAATAGAAGCTTCTGATGATGATCAATCTAGTTCAGTTTTCGAAATGAGTGGTCTTATTTCAGATTCAAATTACATTGCAAAGAAGATAACCATGGTACTTTTTATCAACGGTATGTAAAATCTACATTCTACTTTACATATAATGGACTATTTAGTTTTTCTTCATTCATTAAGGTGATTGTTGTCAGTTATATGTTTGAGTTCCGTCATATGATGTGACTATTATGGGTGGGTAGTAAAGCAAAGTGTTTTTGCTACTGGTTCTTCATTTAGCAGATGCTGAGAGTACTCATTAATAACTGTTAAACTTGGATTGTTCATTGAAAAAAAGGCTGGCTTGATATAACTGCTTGCTACTTCCTTAGAAATATTAATACTATTGCTCTTTTTTTTATAATAACAATTACATCATGTTAACCTCACTAGCATTGTTAGGCAGTTGATTGGAAGTTGATTCCTCTCTCCAAGATACAAAGTATTCTTACAAAGTGTGTTGATTGATTCTGGTCAGGTAAACACACCTCAATTCCAAATAGAAATGGTGATCACCTTTTGTGGGGTTGAACAGTCCCAACCTGTTCTTTGATGGCTGCTTTGTTGTCTGACAACTGCTTACTGCCAGCATATTAAAATTATCTTGTGCAAGAGATTAAAATTACTCCAATAACCTTTAGATCTACTCCTAAATTATAATGCAATTGTTGAACCTGCATTCTCTAAACATGGATATGGGTTCAACTTCTTGTCACCGCTTCTCTAAGCCATCTGAAGAAGTTAAGACTCTCAGCCATTACGGTATAGCTCCTACGGAAGGTGTGTGGTGCTGTAATTATACTTTCAGCTTCATCCTTGAGTGCGTGCACTGACTAATCAATTGAATCACTAAAGTCCAGTGTCATAATTTAAAAGGGTGCCCTTTTTACCTTTTTTGTCATTAGGTTTGTGGTCCCCTTTTTATCTAGTTGCAATTTTCTTTTCTTTTTTCTTTCATGTAGTAAGTTCAACATAAGCTATATACATTGCTTATTCTCCCTCTAATATCAGTTATCTTGTTACAGTTGTGGTCGATCTTGATGATATTTTCCCTTTAATATATTTCTGCTTATATTGGTTGCCTCTGACAACATTTGTACTAAAATAGATATTGTTTATGAAAGTATGACAAGAGATCTCTATTCTCTAGAATTTCATTTTGATTAGGGAATGACTTGCCTCATTTTATTATTCTATTGATATCCTCAGAAGTCACTGATTAAAGATAAACAAATGGCATCAGTCTCCTATGAAGTAATCCCCCTTACTTTCCTGTTCAGATAGATTAGTCGAGTGTGGTGCTCTGAAGAGGGCTATTGAAATTGTTTATGCTGCGACCTTGCCTAAAGCATCGAAACCTTTCATATATATGTCAATTCTACTGCCGTCTGAGCATGTTGATGTGAATGTACACCCAACAAAGAGAGAGGTAATATTTTTTTTTGTTGCGTTGTTTTAATATATTTATTTCCTGCGGTTAAACTATATAAACAAATAATTCTCAACTTTCTGGAAAATAAAACAGATGTTCTGGAAAATAATTTTAGTTGCATTGTTGGATAATAAATTATTCTCTTAATGGATTCTTAAATTCCTGAATTCTTCAGGAGTGGGAATTTGCAACAGAATACCTTCATGATACTGATGTGAGATTGCACCAACTAATTTGCAGAATTTGCAATCAACTATTTGAAAACTATCTCAACCCTTGTAGGATTAACTATCAGTGAGCATTAAAAGTTTCATGATAACTTAGCATTCAAGGTTCATCATTTGTCTTTGAACTGTCTCACACAAATTTCCATCAATTATAATAATCTATAAAATACTCGAGTACATCCCTATTTATAATACTTCTAAACAACTTTCCTATCCTAAATTGGATTCTAATAAGATAGCTAGCAAAATCATAAATAAAATAATTTAAATACAATTTCTAAAATTTTCTATTTCCATGGGCTTCCAAAGCGTCTTCTATAGGTCCAAACTTCAACCAAGGCTCGCAGGCTTATCCTGTCTTATATTGGTCCAAACTCCAACCAAGTCTAGCGGCGCGGGCTTGTCCTGCATCAGTGGTGCTAGCTCTCGCTCTCACATATTGTTTGGTTATGGATATATGATAATTTCCACACTCTGCAATGTGCATTCCCACGCACCCCAGCAATTGCACACCCCCGACGAACTTGCACACCCCCGACGAACTTGCACACCTTGCGTACCCGACATGCAATGCGATGCATATATGCTTCATCATTGCTTCTCTGGACTTCTTATAGTTAATAAATATGTAACTAAATTAATCTAATTACAATCAATTCACACGAAAATAATAATGCCGAAAGGCCACAATGTCATAAGACCAATCTTAAACCAATCAATATATGAAACTCTCAACAATGGGTTACATCAATTTATGCAGGACATAAGACACCTTAATTCGATGTGACTATTATACCTAATTTAATAAGAAAACCAATTCCTCATTAATTCTTATCATAGTTAAAAGATTAAAAATAATCTACTTACGCATAAATAAAAATATAATTTTTTTTCTTAACTTATATATTCCATTGGTTCTCTTATTTCGTTTCGCATCATCTCCCATTGATTGAGAAAAACTCATTATTGAGTTTAAAACTGTGGAAGAATAAACATTTGTAAACTCCAAACTTCAGTTCTTGAAGGGATCAAATCTCAAAATCTTTTTAACTTGGATTGACCGTTTAGAACCAACCAAGATAATAAGGAGGCGTTTGCACCATATAAGCTATCAGGAATAATAAAATCAATAAATTGAGTAATTGGCTCTTCAAGAATAATTTCATGTTGCTTTGGAGAGATGCCATAGGCCCATAATACGTTTGTTCAATCCCATTCTTTGTCTCCCCAGTCCCCAACATCAGTTTTATCATGATGTGACTTGTTTGGGATCTTATCGAGTTACTGAAACTGTTGAACTTTCTCCCTCGGCTTGTAAGGAAGTATTTTAATAATATTATTTCATGTATAGAAGAGTGCATATCATCTTCAATCTCATGATCCAAATCTAGATGTTCAATCCAAGGTTGACCGTTGACCAAGTACTATATGAGCAACATTCACGGGTAGAACATCATAGTGAATATTTTCAAAATAGGAGTACATCTTGATTGGATTCAAGCATCTTTTCGAATCATAAAGACAAGTATTTTCTAACCAAGGGATATTGCAAGGCTTCAAATGCGGTTCAACAATAAGCTTCAATCTTTCAATTTCACATGGAGGACGTTAATAACACATAACTCTTCAATAATAATAATTTTACATACTCTTTATCAACAACCAAGAATAGTATGAAAAGTAGTGTCACACTTTGAGCAGTCCTCATTCCGAAACTTTGGGATGTCCAACTCCATGTTTCTAGAAAAATATTTATATTTTTCCCTCTTTCTTATTTTTCTTTTAAATTTTTTGGACTGATATATATTTTCTTTTTCTAGACTTACACTTCCTTTTCTCCAACTTTCTATTAGATTTTTTAAAAATAAAAATATTAAGAGACTAGTTTTTGAGTGAGTAGGATAGCAGAATAGAGGGGTCTAATTGTAAAATAAAGAACAAGGGCTGATTAGTAAAAAAGGAGAGGAAGAATTGATTTTAAATGTTGTCTTTGAACTACATGGAATAAAGTGGACTGGGCTAAAAGAAAATAAAAGTGGATAAGTCTGTTGGCTATTAACGATAAATGGAGTTACCTTTAATTTATGCTTGCATTAAAATCATGAACCAGAGAAGCAAGTGTTAGGTGGATGGCGATGATGCTGGTGACAAGAAGTGTGCGATTGAATTGCATCAAGGTTTTTTTCCCCCTTCTCTCTATTCTCCGTCTTGTGTTGGTTTGATAGATAAAGACTGAAACAGTAAATATCAAATTCAATAATAATAGAAACGAGTCTTATAAAGAATAATGCTAAGAGAATATTTATACTACCTAAAGTCTAAAAGAAATAAAATTCAATAAAATAAAATTAAGCCCAAAATACAAACGAGTCCAAAATAACTAAATCTATTGGACTAGCCTAAATATCAAACAAAAAAACATAAAATAATGAACGTAATTTAAATGATAGGGACTAGGGAGATGGATGAATTCTCTATATTTATTCAACTTCTTAACTTAACTTCTTTTTCTCAGTCATTGGATGGGCGTGTTTGGTATTTTTATTCTTTGGAAGTCTTCTCTTGCTATTCTTTTTTAACTTACTTATTGGGTTATTGTCTAGCCTATTATATTTGGAAAGCAAGGCTCCTTAAAAAATTAAGGTTTTCATATGGTTCTTAACTATTGGTCGGTTTAACCCTAATGACATGCGTTAGAGGTGTAAACCTTACAATTCTTTATCCCCAGATTCGTGTGTTATGTGTTTGAAGGATAGTGAGTCTCATTCTTATTTATTTCTTCACTGTTCGATGGCTTGACGGTTGTGGTGTTGTTTGTTTAGTGTGATGGGTGAAAGTTGAATATGTCCTTCAGTGAAAGATCTTTTTCTATGCAAATTCAGGGGTTTTGGCCATATGAGTGATGGGTTGTTTCTTTGGAGATGTGCTTGTTTTGCTATTTTTTGGGGAATTTGAATTGAGAGGAATGCTAGAATTTTTTGCGATTGGTCTACAAATATTGTGTTGCTTTGGAATGGAATATCTTTCTTTGCTTCTCTTTGGGCTCATGCAATGAAAGTTTTTGGAGGAATTTCTTTGTCCAGTCTTCAAAGAGATTGGCGGGTAGTGCTTATTAAGTTTTTCTCGTCTTGTTTTTCATTAATTTCTTTTGAGAGGACTTCTTGTCCTCCTCATGTGCAGGTTATACTTAAAATTCTTTGCTTTATAAATTCTTTGCCATCTATCAAATGCAGGTAAGCCTTTTGAATCAGGAGGTTATCATTGAGAAGATACAGTATGTGGTAGAATCAAAATTGAGAAATTCCAATGAGGCAAGGACATTTCAAGAACAGGTATACTTAGCATAGTTTGCGTCTATCCTCGAAATGGATGCTTGTCAGTGTTAATAATTTTCTTCATTAGGTTAAATATACTATTTCATATTTGCAGTATTGGACTTGTATTCATTAATATATTATATATGTAAGACCATAAAATGAAAACAGAAAAGGTGTATCTACTTTTCGCCATGCTTCATTTACTCATACTCGGGATATGCACCCAAAAGAAATATTGAGACTTTTTTTCTGTTTCTATATTTAGAAATTTATTAGAAAGAAGAGAGAGAACCATCCAACTAAATAATAACTGGAAACCAAGAAAAGCTTAATCAAGCACATCCCTCCAATCTCTATTGACATTTGAGGATTCTACTCCTCTAGAATCCTATATAACCATTGAATTGTGGTAAAAAATGATACTACATACTCGCGTAATGGGTTTATAAAATACTTTCACATTCCTTTATGTCCAAAGCACCCATTCTCAAACCAAAATCTCCTTTCATTGTTTTATAATTCATAAACATTCGTTCCTTCAAGCTTAGAATAAGCTTTGCATTAGTGACCCTGGTGGTAAGGATATGCTTAGCTTTGATATTGAACTGATGCAAGACGGACACATTTTTAGGAAACTCTTTATATAGCCATCACTAGTTGTTTGTTGTGGGTTAGACTTGAGGAAAGCTTCAAGATTATTGTTTAATGAGATTGGAGTAGGGTTATAGGTTCGGATTGAATTTGGTGAGAATTAGAAAATGTTCATTTGCTGGATTATGGAAGAATGTGTGCAAGAATTTCAAGACAAGGAAGAATATTTAGTACCGAATATTGTTTGCTGGATTTGCATGCAATTAAATTGCTGAAGTCATTGTCCACCCTATCTTAGCAAGAGACTAGTTATGTTATTCGGGTCTTATATGCTAAATTACATGAACTCGGATGGAGTGTTCGGTCGGACATGGATACTTTAAAGAGGTTGACCTAGATACTTCTCATTTTTTTTTCTTTTCAATTTTTAACACTAAACTAAGGTACTTCAAGACAAAGTGAAGAATCCATGTAACATAGCTTATATAGAACCCTTAATACTTTAGAATAGTCTTAAAGTACATCAGGGGCAGCCTTAGAAATTAACTCCCTAATCAACCTCCATTTACGCCTATCCCCTAAACCTCTCACGTTCCAACTTACAATTTTCATAAGGAATATTTTATAAGATTGCGCCAAGAGGCCGAACAAAGGCATCCTAAAAACACAAACCTGTGCCAAAAGAAAGGCATTTCTGGTGGGAAAGCTCAAACTCGTGTAACAAAGGCTCGACCAGAGATCAGGTGCTATAAGACTGTAAGACGAGATAGCATCTCTTTATCCCCCAAGGCATACCACAAGAGAGAATCCCAGCCAGTGCTCTCAGATCGATAGGCTTATCAAAAAAAGTAGGAGATTGATTGGTGGACGGGTTTCATTGAATAGCTAAAGGCAACTCTATCCAAGCAAAGTTCAAGGCTGCCAGGAGCAACTCCCAAAACCTCCTCATAAATCACTATTGACTGAAGTATGTGCAACTCTTTACTCCACCTTTTCTTCTTAGTACCACTATTAATAGACTTAGACTTACCTGTACCCTAGTATCATTTTTCGTCGGGCTAATCAACCTAATCTCCATTCTATCCAACACCCCTTGAGAGTCTCCCGAGGTGCAGGATTTATGTTGCGCATGCAAGTCATTGGAAATTCATCTCTCAAGGTTATACTTCATTTATTCGACATTTGATATATGAGATTGGGGATGGTCATCGAAATTGATTATGGGAGGATTCTTGGTTGGGAGATAATCACTTTTCTCTTGCTTTTAATCGTTTGTATCATATTTCTTACTTCATGATGTTCCCATTTCTAGCTTCAGAAATCGTGATGGGAACTCATTTTTTTAGGATTTTCATTTTTTCAGGAATCTCATGGATTTGGAGTCTTACCTTTCCACTAGTCCAGGCATAAATATTACCATTCATTCTAAATTGACTACAACTGTTTCGGGTGCATAGTTGTTAAAGGCGCACTAGGTGTAGTTTTGGGCCCGACCTGAGGCGAGGTGCCTTTAATGAGGTGCAGTCGAGGCACTGAGGTGCTAGGGACATGAGAAATTTAGCCCACATGAATGTTAGTTATCCATTTTTGTAACCTATTATTATCTAAGACGTTCATACCCACTTTGAACTCAACAAAAACAAATGAAGTCAAAGATATGTAGTTAATAACTATAGTTCGGAATTATTTTCCTTAAGTTTTAATTATACTTTTATTTAGGTTTTATAAAGACTCTTAATAGTTACATTTGGTCAAGTTTTATTTTTTTCTTGTAAATTAATTAAGTATATTATTCAGGTTGTAAAAAGGTTAGTATTATTATTAACTTAATTGTTTTTGTTAAATCATCTACTCGTTGAAGTAAGTGACAACATAGTTGATACCTTTTTTGTTCATGAATACCTTTTTCATACGCCGTCATTGTTTAAGAGTTTGAATAATAAATTAGATATGATTATACATATTTATGTATTTTTTGAGTATGTGCGTCTCACTTCGATAAGGTGTGCTTCCCGCCTCGCGCCTTTTGCCTAGACTTTAGGGAGACGTGTGCGCCTCATGCTTTTAATAACACTGTTTGGGTGCAATGAGGAACGCAGTATAAATAAAATAATCTACTGTCAACATTGCATGAACTTATATTTTTCTTAGAACATTTTTACTAAGTAGGGGAGATCAAATGTTTACTTTCCTTCTTGGAAACACTGTTCTAATCTGGAGTTTTCAGGATATGAGGGTTTGATAAATCATGCCAACTCGACTCATGTAAGAATAAAAAGAATTAGACCAATATTCTCCATAGTTGTCATGGCACTGCCTAAGCGACGCCTACGTGTCCTGCATTGGAGAAGGGTAAGGTGATGTCTTGGACGCTGAGTTGCCAAGGCTCACTCCATTTTAGTTGGCCCAAGTTAAGTTATTAAGTTATTTTTTACCCATACTCATCATAACCCATGAACTTGCTATGTGGTGTAATTTTATTACTTATAGACTTGTAATGTGTGATGGGTCATCACTTGGATGATTCTTTATTTTCTACGTGGTGTTTGTTGACTTGTTTTACTAGTTTTTAATGTCAAGTGTTTTATTTTTGAATTTTGATTGTGAAGTATTCATATAATTGTATTTTAACTGTATTCTATACTCTATAGTGTTAGTTATTATGTTTTGGATTTTATTGTTCAATGTACTTTTGAATTAAAATAAGTAATGCATAAATTACATATTGTTAACGACTTGTTGCCATATGGATGCCATGACAGATGCTTTATCGCCTAGTGATGAGGAAAGGAAGAAGAAAATACAAAAAAATATTATTAATTTTGTATTGTTATTTAGGAATAAATATTGTATTAATAGTGGATTATTAATATAATTATTTAGTAGGATATTCTAGGAGAGTTTTATTTTAATTAGGAGAGTTTTATTATAGTAGTAGATTTTAATTAGTGATTGTTTCTTTTTTTAAATTAGGGTTTTTACTTTGGGTTTTCTATTTAAGTATTGTAATACCTCATTATTTTTTAGATTATGAAATATGAATTGATTTGAGATTAAAGGTTTGAGCATGTGTGTGTTTTTTTACCAATTGTCTGCGGGGATAGGTATCTTATTTATTCTTTCCACCTTGTCTTATATCACCTAGGGATCCGGTCCACTATGCCGGATCTCCCCGTGACGCCGTGGTGACAACTATGGTATTCCCGATCCATTATCACTTTGTAAAATATGGATAATGGAATTAACATGGATTGGAGTTTCACACGAAAAATGCAAAAATAATGGGGAGGCCATGTCTGTAAGTAATTTATTCCCCACTTTCTCCCTTTGGTAGTTTTTTTTTGCAAAAGTAAGTTAGAAATAAATTAGTTCCCAGGTTTTTCTGTACTTGTCAGCAATCCTGCACGTTCAGTTGAGTGCCTGCTATGAACTCCATGGATGGGTACATGCCTCTTCCTCAGTCATTGAGAGTCCCCCATCTGACCTCAATTTTAAGAAACTATGTTTGAGGTTGGTGTGTGTTTCCTTCCCAGCCACTGGTGGCTGAGAATCAGCAGGTTTGTTTATCTTATTAGATAATGGTACTAAGAACTTTTGCATGCATTCAAAAACATGGACATTTGCTATCCGAAACATTTTGCACACCTTGCTTTCCATTTCTTTGTCCCGTGTTGCCCTTAAAATGCAATGATTAATAAACAAACGTAAATTGAAATTGTAAAGAGTGTTTTTTCTGGACAAGATTTGAGGAACAGGAGATGGCGACCTGTTTTCAGTTCTAGGTTTTAATAGTTTCAAATATGTCATCTAAATGTAGCCGATATCATTAGGAATCGGAATAATTTTATTCAAAATGCCCGACGCATGTAACTTGCCTAATAATATGCATTGGGGCACAACTCTAAGCTCTTTGGCATGCATTCATTTCTCGCTAATTATCTGGTAAGATTAAGGCGAATTTTATGAATTGTTTTTTGAGCAGATTATGTATCAAACTATCAATCTAGTAATTACTTTAGAGTTAATCTATCTGTTTGACAAAAGAGCTGTGATGATTAGTGTGCCAGGCTTCATGTTATTTTTTTCATTTCTGTATCTTTAACCCTTTGTACCTTGTTTATTTATGTTTGGTGAAATTCTTTGTCTGAGACAGACAGTAGATCCCTCTCCATCTAGTCCTATGGCTGCAAGCGAAGATTCTCCTCTTGATCCCTCGCCCTCAGTCTCAGGTATGCAACGTTTTAATTTCTTTCTTTCCTTGGCTGAACCAAATGTTATTGGATCTATAATTCAAGATTTGGTTTTGTTTTCTTATCATTGAAGGCTCAAAACTGCTGAAAGTTCCACATAAAATAGTGCGAACAGATTCACAGGATCCTGCTGGAAGGCTGCACGCCTACTTGCAAGTTAAACCTCCTATTCATCTTGATAGGAATAATGCCTTGGCCTCTGTTAGGTAGGATCCCTACTTTTCCCTTGTTTTATCATTTATCTAACAGCTCAAACCGATGCACTTGCAGACACTCTTATTGATGAATGTAATTAGTGCATATTTGATAGCTGGAAACCCTCTGAAATAAGGTTGTTTACCTTTTAATTCATTTTTGCTGTTCGATATTCATTTTTCAATGGTGATATAATTGTTTACTTCAAATATTAACTATTATATTATCTTCTTTGTTGTTATATTTTTATCTATCTGTAATTGGATAATGAGAAAAATGGATTCACTTGGGTTCAGTGTCATTACATTGTTCTTCTCTGGGTGTTTTTTTCTTCCTCAAAACTTCTTTGCAACGGGCTTAATTGATTGTACTTTTCTGAGTTGCTCAACTTTTCCCTATATTTGTTTACTCCATCACCCCTTTTATATGAAAATAATCACTTGTGTTTACAAAGGATCAAATTGCAGCTGAACAGAGTTTGAAAACCATCATCTTATGGATTAGATGTTAGGACAATAAAGCTACTAGTTTTGGACCGGGTCCTTTAGGAAATTGAGATCTTTAACTATTTGACTTATAGGATTCAGTGGGTTTTAACTACTATGCAGGAAACTAAAGCTACTAGTCCTGGATCGAGTCCTGCAGGAAATTGAGATCCTTAACAATTTGACCTACTAATTTTCTACTAAGCTGGACATTAAAGTTACTAGTTCTGGATAGCATCCTCTAGGAAATTAAGATCCTTGAGAATTTGATTCATAGTATCCATAAGGATGGATTATCTACTATTCATTCAGAGACCAATTAGTTTATTGTGGCGATTTTCCCAATTAAAGTGTGCTTTTTTCCCCTCAGTCCTGGTTCGTTCCTTCTCGTTGACCTTGCAAATCACGTAGTGGTACTAAGTTCCAAACGTGGTCTGATACTCTAAATTTAGTGTACTAAAATATTTATTTTTGTTGTGTTGTATCTATAATTACACAAATTTCAATATCCTAAATTAGTAATGGATGCTCACATCACATTTGTACCAAAGTATTGGGTAAAATGCATTTAAACACCTGTGATTTACACGCTTTTATGAATCACCACTTGTGGTTAAAAACCACTTAATCACCTATGGTCTCAAAAATTTGCAAACTCGCACTTTAGTGTTAACACCATTAACGCAAGGTGTTAAATGACACATTTACCCTTCATGTGCGTGTGTATTTAAAAACCTTCTTCTTGCAAACAATCAATGCTTTATTTATATTAGCCATTGGGGCGCACACAATATCTGTGACAAAAAAAAGTTTCATAATGTGATTATGGTTTTACTTTTTTACTAAATGAAAAATTAACAAAATAATTGTTACTTTTATAGTTGATAGTTTTTCGATTATGAAAACAAACAGATTAACCGATCCGATATCTTTATTTTAAACAACTCACATGGTTTCATCTTAGGCTATTTATAAGAACTCGAATGTTTTAAATGAGTTTTAAGCCAATTATAAAGAATTAACTTCACATAATAACACCGTCATGAGAGAAATATAATTTGTGAGAAAGGAAACCATACCACCTGTACCGATGTGAGTTAGTAGAATGCCAAAATTTACTTTTGTAGTTAGTCATGCATGTGTTTTAATAAAAATCTTTATAAACAAAATTTTACTTTTGTAGTTGGTCATGTACGTATCTATATAATGTGTAAAAGCTGAAACAAATAAAATTCCCGCCTTAAAGCTGAATATATTTAAATCACTAAATACTTCAGAAAGGAAACCATACCACCTGTACCGATGTGAGATAGTTGTTAGGGTTTCGACACAGTGAAAGCAGCGGAATTTAAAAAAATTTCGAAACTCTAAGACAGGATCCAAGCGAAAACAGATTAATTCAGAGGTTTAGATTATTTACCGATTATTCGAGATGGACAGGAGACAATGGAATTCTGAAACGGCTTCGAATCTTCAACGCAATTCAGCGACTGCGTCTCTACAATATCCACATGAACGCTCCGCGAACCGTCACACGATTTGCAACAAAAGGGATCTGCGGTACTAGCCACCAAAATCAGGATTTCTGAACTATTTTTCTCTCTAGTCTCTTTCTAAAAGCGGCTAGGGTTTTAGTTTTTCCTTAGTTGATTTTTAGACTACTGATATATCATATATATAGTAGTTAATAGGAATTAACCAAAACCTAATTTAATTAGAAAAATAAAATTCGAATTTATATATATTATATTTTAATTAAGTCTTACTTAATTAATATACATATATATACAAATTATCCTATTAATTTAAATTCGTAATTTTTAAATATTATCAATCATATTGACATATTTAAAATACTTATAATTTAAATTAATTCTCTTTTAATTACGTTCTAAGTGTGTGACCCTATAGGTTATTATTATGTTGGCAATAATTTTAAAATCATATTATAAAATTATAAGCAGTGAGCGGCATCTAGCAATGCATCACTGTTACCCAAATAATAATAAGATCGGTGATTCGATACAACCTTTTCGTGACCAATATTTCAATGTAATTTAATCCTTTTAACCTTATATCCTAGATTAAACTCGAGGCATGGAATGTGTCATACTCTTCATAATTTAATCTGAGTTTTCTTGATCAATGAGTAGACTATATGAAACAAATCACTATTTGAGCATGGCCATGCATTTCATAGTCCTACTCAATCAAGAGGCCTATGGATATCACTCCCTAATTTATAGGAGGGTTAAATTCCATCTAGATCACTCATATTCCTCACACGATTCATGATGTACCCAATAATCACCTTTATTGTCCACCCCATTAAAGGTGACATTTGATGATATCAAAGTACATAAATTCTCGTGTAATAATATAGTTATCTCAGGTCGGAGGATCATTACATCATTGTCACTATGAGAATTTCTTATGACACTTTGCATAATGCTCCACGTAGAATTCTCACGGTGGGTCAGTCCAGTACATTGTTTTCTAACATGTATCTATGCATTGACTCAAATATCTCATATATTTATGACCAATGAGATTTGGCCATCAGTCAATCTACATACTAGTCTCAATGCATCATTGTTGTCCCATTAACAATGATACTCGACTAAGGACATTTAAGAGTAATGATACTAACTGTAATTATATGATCTCATGTTCAAGTCACATACTTGAAGCTATATAATTTGTATCACTATTCTAAGGACTTTTATTATGTTAACATTTATATAACTCAGTAAATAAAAACATAATAAAATAATATCATTTATTCAATTAAATATAATATCAAGAAAAGTTAAGCAATTACATCAAATAATTGGCCTCTAGGGTATAAACTCTAACAATAGTAGGATGCCAAAATTTACTTTTGTAGTTAGTCATGCATGCGTTTTAATAAAAATCTCTATAGTTAGTCATGTATGTATCTATATAATGTGTAAAAGCTGAAACAAATAAAATTCCCGCCTTAGAGTTGAATATTTTTAAATCACTAAATACTTCAGAATTAATTAAAATACTCATTTTCCTATGTGATATAAAAGTTTAAATGTTCTAAGACTCCTAATAGAGTTCAACGTTTTTAAGTATCTATATATATAGATAATATATTTTTATAAATACATATTTTCCTACATGAGTAACCAATTTAACTGTGTATTTAAATATCTAAAGAAATCTTATAGTAATAAAAGACACTAATATAATATATTTAGTAAAGAAACTTATACGAAAACACTCTAATCTAATATATTTACCAAAGTTTAAAAATCTAATAGCAATTGAAATTATTAGGACTTGAAATTATTGCAGAGAACAAGGTTACTACACGCCCTGTTTACCTCTTAATTTAATTATATTTTTTGGGGTGAAAATATGAGTCCAATAATAGTGGCGGTATAGTCATGAATAAGTTGTATGCATGTTAATTTTCTTAAAAATTTGTTACTTACATATCTAGTGGCAGGTCTTCTGTCAGACAAAGAAGGAACCCAAAGGAAACTGCAGATCTTACTAGCATTCAGGAGCTTATTAAGGATATCGAGTGTCGCTGCCATTCTGGTATGTTTTGAACCAATTCATCAACTGTTCACAATATATATCATATTGAATTTAATAAATAGTGCTTTCTACTGGTCATCTCCATTGTTGTAGATCTGCTGGACATTGTAAGGCACTGCACATATATTGGAATGGCTGATGATGTTTTTGCTTTGCTTCAGCATAATACTCACCTATATCTTGCGAATGTTGTGAATTTGAGGTAATCTTACTGTTTCTCTTGTCTAAACAGACATTGTATCAAGTATCTAATGTCTAATGCAGAATGTTGTATCAAACCTAAGGTACTACTTTATGAAACACAAGTGATGTAGGACAATAATATTGAGACAAGAAAATAAAGAACAGAAAATAATGCATATCCCTGCAGAATCAGCCATCCCATAGAGTGTTTTGAGGTCACCCCGCAGACAGTGACGAAGCCAGGAAATTTGGTCAGTGGGATCAGTCAGACGAACAATTTGGCGCCCCCCAACCCAATATTTTTGGACAGTTTTTTACTTTCTGATTGAATTAGGATCTTTTTATAGTTTCACTATTACTAGGACATGATTCTTCACATGCAGAGGACAATTTTGTACGTTCTAGGTTAGTTAGGAGTTGCATGTGAATTGAGACAAAAAAAGTTACAAAATTGTAATTTGACCTCATATATCATAAAGTTATAAAATTTTAGTGGTTCATTTAATACATTGTGCCAAAAATTTACAAAATTGTACATATATTAATACAAAATAAAAATTCAGTGGGGTAAATTGACCCGGTACCTCAGCTGTATGCCCGCAGACAGAGATAATTCAGAGTACTTAAATCTTTCAATAATATGATGTAATGAATCTGTAGGATTACTCAGATATTCATAGGGAACAAAACTTCTAAATCCATAAATAGATAAATCAATTATCTGAGAAATCCTCCACGATGATTGCTTCATAAATAGATCAATGAATCAACTGAAAATCCTCCACGATGAGTGTGTCATGTGGGCTGATCCCTATCATCTCTCTCGACTAGGAAATATCGCATATATGGCGGAATAAAGTTCTTGTAATGCTTGAACTTAGAAGAGTGTGGGACCAAGGCGAAGAAACTCCTCTCCTATTCGATGTGTAATCGGTTGCATGCTTGCCTTGCCACTTAACAAAATATTGTTGATAATTTTCTCGTTTAGTCAAAACAACCTACTCCTTCACACATCCGCAATATCTCATGTTGTATAATTTGAAAACATAAGAGGTGCAGGTGGAACATGCAATATAAAAAATAAGTATAGGCTTAATAGGGTTAGTGGAGGGAGAATAAGTGGGATATAGGATATACTCATTAGAAGGCCCATAAAACGGAGTGAGGTCGGCAACATTGAATACAGGACCAATACCCGTATAACTAGGAAGATGCAACCTATATGCGTTAGCACTAACCTTTGTTTTTACTCTAAATGGACCCGTCCTCTTTGCTTACACCTTTTTCTATGTGCTAGGAGGTAACCTCTCGATACGATGTTGAAGCATCACCTGATTGTTCGCATTGAACTCTTGGTATTTGTGATGGACATATATAACAAACTTATAATTTTCATTGCATAAATTAATTTCTTATCTAATCTTAACATTCAAATCTCATATGTAATTGACAAAAGACTGCATACTCAGTAGCTCTATACGCAAGTGGAATATATAATCCAATCTAAGATCATGAAAAGAAAATTGTGCTCCTTAACTGAGATTTACTCGCGTACAAAAGAAATTGTTCCTTCTCCATCGCCCTCCTTTTCGCCTGATTCTACGTCTGCCATTTTCGCTTGCTCCTTCGTAGGAAGTCTACTCCCAATGGATTATTCTATTGTTTTCCAAGATTCTTGTCCCAAGAGGAACCAAATCAATAAGCTTCCTAGGCTGCCAGTGTCAATTTAGAAAAGAATCACTGTTGTAGATCAATTAACTGAGCTATTATATGTGAACTCTATCACTGGTAAGGCCCTATCCCAACTAGACACATGGTCTTCCACAAGACATCTCAATAAATTACCTAGACTCTTATTGAGTACCTCGGTTTGGACATTAGTCTGGGTCATAAGCAGTGGAAAACTTAAATTTGATGTTTAGTTTTTCAAGAGTTTTTAAACAAAGCTCATTGATGGGGATCAAGTTATTAAGTATTTATTTATAGATTTAATGTTTTTTATTTATTTATGGAATTGTTGTAATTTTAGGAGATAGATAGTATTTTATTAGTTAGGGTACTTTTAATATTTTAAGTGTTTTATTTAATTAGTAGGATAGTTTTGTCATTTAATATTTTTAGGGTAATTAGGGTTTGTGTCCTAATTGAATTAGGATTTGTTCCTTTTTAAAGGTTGATGTACTCTCAGATTAAGGACGCTATTGATTATTTTGATTATTTAGTTATTCCAATTATCGCAGAGATAATTCTCCTTCTAGGGTAAAAGACGCGGAGTTGAACCCTAAATCCCTAGTGGTTTATGAGTAGATCTAAACCCTAGGTTTCTGTTATGCTATTATTGCTATCTAATATACAATCCATAATCTTTCCTACATTAAAAATGGCATAAGAGCTTAGGGTTTCTCCATTAATTTCTCAATTTTTGGGAGATCCTGGGTGGGGGGAAAAAATACTGTTTAGTGCAAGTTACTGTTCATGGCAGCACTATTCATCACAGTTACTATTCATGGAGTGCTATTCAAGCTTTAGGCAAAAAAAATTAGAAGTGGTAGGAAAAAAAAAATGCCATACTGCTACTGCTTTTGAAACAGGAAAAGGAGGCTGCTGCTTTGGTAACCCTAAATCTGCAAATTTAACTTTTCGAAAATTACATTTTAAACCCCAAAGTTTTCACAATTTTCAGTTTAGTCCCCAAAGTTTCATAAATTTTTAAACTATCCCCTGAACTTTCAACCTTTAGGTACCAGTTCCTGTACTTTCATTTCCTTTAATTTCAGTCCCTAAAGTTTTAGTAATTTTCAGTTTAGTCACTGTTAATTTTAATTTTTTTTTATTTAATTTATTTATTTTAGTTTTAAGCTATTGTACCAATGTACCGAACCACAAAAGAATTGATTGAAAGGGAAAAAAAGGAAATTTGGTTTCTTTGTGATGAAAGTGACCGAATAGACTACCTCGTCAAGATATATGGTTTTGAAAAATGAGCAAGAAGAGGTTAAACAATATATTGCCAATGCACATTACAAGCTTGATCGACTTCAATGGCGATATCAAGATGAACAAAGAAGAGCTGCGATAGAGAGACGTCAACAAGCTGAAGCAGAAAAACGTCAACAAGCTAAATCCGAAGAACTTCAAAAGGCTATACGTGAAATTGGTTCTAGATGTTCTTCTATAAAGGATGAAATCTCTTCTATAAAAGATGACCTTATTAACTTGCTGGCACATATTCGAGCAGAGAAAAAGCAAGAACAAACGCAAGCGCAAGAGCAGGATAAAGAGGATGTTCACCATTCCAAGACTACAGATAGTTGTGACGCGTCTATGACAATTCTTGAAACTCCACTAGTTGAACCATTGGACATTATTGAAGATAAAATTGAGTCAAAGATTGCATGTGAACAATAGATTGAGGAAGATTTTGAAGTTGATGTTGAGTTGATTGTTGTCAAAGAGGAGCCGGTTCAAGATATTACTTCAAACCAAGTTAATCACATTGAGTTTTTCATTCCTCTTGATCTATTTCAAACGCCTTTAAATGCAAAAGTGATTCTCTTGTCAGCTACCTTCCCAACGGTACTCCAAGATGTTTCAATGAAGAAGAATTCATGGTTCATTATCTCATTCTATAAAACTCGAGGTCGAGTTTTCTCCAACAAGGGGAGAAATGATGGGGATCAAGATCAAGTTATTAAGTATTTATTTATAGATTTAATGTTTTTTATTTATTTATGGAATTGTTGTAATTTTAGGAGATATATAGTATTTTATTAGTTAGGGTACTTTTAATATTTTAAGTGTTTTATTTAATTAGTAGGGTAGTTTTGTCATTTAATATTTTTAGGGTAATTAGGGTTTGTGTCCTAATTGAATTAGGATTTGTTCCTTTTTAAAGGTTGATGTACTCTCAGATTAAGGACGCTATTGATTATTTTGATTATTTAGTTATTCCAATTATCGCAGAGATAATTCTCCTTCTAGGGTAAAAGACGCGGAGTTGAACCCTAAATCCCTAGTGGTTTATGAGTAGATCTAAACCCTAGGTTTCTGTTATGCTATTATTATTGCTATCTAATATACAATCCATAATCTGTCCTACATCACTCATGAATTCAAAATCTCTATTAAAAACTACAGGAAAAGTTGGGCAAAGGTTGACAGTCTCACTAAAGATAATAGATGCAATGTGTGACGCATCATCAATTTTTCTGCTTGGAATAAGTGTGCCATTTTAGTAAAACTGTTTTTCAATAAAACTTATGTATTTTCAAAATCTCTATCAGAAACTACAGGAAAAGTTTGGGTAAAGGTAGACAATCTCGCTAAAGAAAATAGATGCAATGTGTGATGCATCATCAGTTTTTCTGCTTGGAATAAGATGTGCCATTTTAGTAAAACACTCCACTACAACAAAAATTGAGTCAAGATCCCTAGGGGTACAATTCTGTTTAGCTTCCTATCTTTAGTAGTTTGACATGTGTGACACTCGGAAAGAACATGAGCTACATCATTCGTCAGACTAAGCCAAAAGAAACTATTCTCAACAATTGCACACTGCCAAAGTGACATGCAATCCTCCACATGTAATTTGTATACTAGGCCTTTATGCATAGACGTACTAGGGATACACAAGCCGGTGTTGTTGAAAAGATTCCCATCATGGATACAAAAATTTCTTGGGGGTGGTACACTAGGATCCAGAGGGCAATATAAACTTCTCCAAGGCATGGTGACTAGGCATGCTGAACGAAATTGGGTATGAGGAACGCTACCTATAGTAGAATGCACATGGTATTTTGTTCTCGTACCACGATTCAAAATGATAGTACTTGATGCGCGAAACGCAAGGTAATAAGAGTTCTTTGGTAACCCTGTTCCAAAGTCTCAACAAGAATGGTATGCAACTTGGCCCTTTCAACTACTTAGGTGCAGGATAGAAGATGGAGCAGCATACTAGAGAAAAACAGAAATACTAATTCGAATAAAAAATACAAAAACAAAAGAAAAAGAATAAATTCTGTTCGTAGTTGTCATGGTCGCCATCTGATGCCTAGGTGCGGAGAGCGGCAAGGCGACCCCTTGGACGCTGAGCTGCTAAGGCTCGCGCTAAATTAGCTTTCCCAAGTTAAGTGATCAAGTCATTTTTTACCCATACACATCATAACGACTTGCTATGTGGTGTAATTTTATTACTTATAGATTTAATGCCAAGTGTTTTATTTTTGAATTTTGATTGTGAAGTATTCATATGATTGTGTTTTTAATTGTATTCTACAGTGTTTGTTATTATGTTTTGGATTTTAATGTATATAAGGTTTTATTATTCAATCTACTTTTGAAATAAATTAAATAATGTATAAATTGCACATTGTTAACAACTTGTTACCATATACGAGTGCCTATTGCGTAGGTGTCATGACGGTCAACTACAGCCGTGTCTCGTTGTGGTGTTGTGACAACTATGCTTGTGTTTACGAGTTTTGAAAGGAAATTTTAACTTAAAAAATAGCATATTACTATTTGATGTATAATTTGCTTTTAATGGGATCGGATCCTACGCTTCCCCATCTCTATTTGAGACAGAGTTTTCACCCAAACGCACAGGACAAACAAATAGGAAGGGATAGTTCTTTCATTGTATTGATAGAAGTCCGACTAGAAAAAGATATATTACTTTGAGAAGAGAATCTTCATTTTCGTAACGAGAATGAGTGCACCGCAAGACCAGACAAGTTACTCCCTCGCCTCGTTGTAGGGTCATTTGTCTTATAAGTGAAGTCATTTTCTCATATAGCTTATCTTATTCTACAATAATCCAAACTGCAGCTCCACGAGTTTGCTCGGATTATTCTTATGAGATTACATTTGAGAACTATTATAAGGATATTATTAGTTTTTTAATATGTCATTTAAGTCTTTAATAAGTTTTCTTCCAAATCTTCCCAAGTTTGGAGGAAAGTTTTGGGAGGAAACTCGTTTTCAATTTGTTTTCATCTCTTGTTCTCTCCTAATAAAACTCACAAACAAGAGACTTTTAATATCTCTTCTAAATTTCCTCATCTTTTCTTTTCTTTACATTTTAAAACTCACACACAGTATTACCATGTTGATGACTCTTTCTTTTGGGAGCTTAGGCACTGGAGCGCCCGGTGATTAGAGTATAGCACAAACTCCTTAGGCAACTAGTATTGTTGCCAATACCTTAGTGCCCGAACCATATCATAAAACTCCCTATCATAATTAGAGTACTTTTTTTTTAGGTCTCATTTAACTTCTCATTAATCAATGTTTTCTACATCAAGGGAGTGATGGAGGAAGATATAATGTTCTATTGTATTAAATTTGTAATTTTCAGATTTTTGCTATTAGGATTTTATAGCCTTAAAATAAGCTTGTATATGGGCATTAATAAGGGACTTTAAGTTGGTTTATAAATTAGGAATATTTTAGACGTGATTTTTGGAATTTATATTATGCATTTAATTTCTAGTTACTTTCCTTTTCAAATGTAATCCTCCCTTATTATAAAGGAGTATTTAATATTGCTGTGTAAGATAGCTTTTGATTAATAAGAAATATCCTTTAGGGTTTTATCTCCTTTTTTTGGGTGGATTCCAAATAATTTTTCTCTATGAATTCAAGAGCCCCTAATGGATTCTAGAGTGGTTTACCTAATTCTAGGATCGTTAACTAGAACAATATCTAGTATTGTTTCATCGTTTTTATTTCAACGTCAGTTGGTATTAGAGTCTGGTTTTGCCAAGCCAGATTTCTTCGTACGTAGGTGGTAGCAGAACTTCTCTTTGACATTGATTGCGAGAAGGATCATATCGAATCGTGGGGTCAAGAGTTTTGTTTAAACAAAATGAATGGCACCAATAAAGGTTCTCACATTCAGACTATTTATGGACATGTTCTCATCGAGAGGGATTTCAGCTTTTTTTGAAAGACTTCCATAGTTCAACGATGTGTACAATGCTAAATATTTTCATAATTTTGAAGATTTTCTTGATTGGGTGTTAGATCTAGATTATTGTCTCGAATATATGAGGATTCCTTCTAATAACAAAGTTGGTTGGGCATTAGGCAAATTAAAAGGTGTTGCTAGAGAATGGTGGCTTATGTTACAATGGTCTCGAGAAGATGGTAAAAAAAATAAATTGTCATTGGCCTAAAATGATGAATTTGATGGTGAAAATACTTGCGATTCAATTATAAGGATATTTTAGAAGAAAGGTATCCACCAAACTTTGATGTAGTCATTACTAATAAAGTAGTTGAAGAAAAGAACAAAACAGGTGTAATATGCTTAAAATTCAGCAAATGCAATAGAAAATTGATGATAATACTAAGCAGCATGCTGCAACAAAGGAAAGTGATTCTTGAAGGATACCAAATATATCATGTTTTATAAATTTAAATTGAGGACTTCAACATCAACTTGTAAACTCGAGGACAATTTTTTCTCAAGTGGGAGAAAATGATCGAGAAATATATCATGTTTTATTTATTTAAATTGTAATTTTCAGACTTCTAGTTGGTAGGATTTCGTAGCATTAAAGCTTTTTTTTAGGCATTAATAAGGGACTTTGAGTCGGTATATCAATTAAGAATATTTTATGGTGGAGCACGGGGTATTTGGGAACAAAAGAATATTTCACACAGATAATCTCACAAAGAAATCAAGTAATTCTTATTATTCAATGTTTCAATATAATGAAATACATCACTATTTATAATATTTCTAAACAACTTTCCTACATAAATTGAATTCTAATAAGATAACTTCAAATTGAATAAGATAACTACAAATTAAATAAACTAATTAAAATACAACTTCTAATAAGTTAAAGAAACTAATTAAAATACAACTTCTAATTCATGGGCTTTCAAAGTCTATTATATTGCCCTAATCAAGTTTCACGGGCTCGTCCTATAGTAGTTCTCTTCCGTTGAGAAAAACTTGATTCTGCCGAGTTAGCAACTCGAACAATCTTGTCGAATCATTGAGGAATTCTTTGCAAGCTTCAAATTTGGCATGTCTAGAGCACAAGAGTGAACTTGGTATTGCCCTTAACAATTGAATAAATATTAGCACGAGTATCATGTTGTGCGTGACAATCCCATAACCATGTATGCCCTAAGATAATGTGACAAACCTTAAGGGGTAGAACATCACACATAACAATATCCTTAAGCTTGTCAACAGAAAATATGACTAAACATCTCTGGGTAACCTGCAACTTTGTATTGGTAATCCATGCAACATCATACGGGTTCGGATGAGGCTAAACTTGTAACCCACGTTTCTTGTTTGCTTCCTCAGAGATAACATCCGTACAACTCCCATTATCAATGACAAGTGAGCATATTTGTCCCGCACATATAACTCTCATTTGAAATATTTGCCCCACAATGGATTTTAGGAACACCTTTCTGTTTCTGAGTAATAAATAAAGGTCGAAGGACACCTAAATATCCTTCCAAATGGGTATCAGCTTCTAAATCCTGCTCATTGGACTCATATTCCACGTCTAATAGCTGGCAAACCTCTTCGTTCAAGTCAGTTTTTTCACTCTTTGTCAACAACATCAAGTTGCCTAGAGGGAGAAAAAGGTAACTTCTCTCTTTAGGTAGGGACACTCAAAGGACGAGACCAAAACCACGATAGTTATAGCACCTGGACGTAGGTTGTTAGCACTAGAAGAACTTGGGGTACTATTAGGCCTGCTGGTTGCTAGTAACTGAAGGGCTTGCAAACGATCTTTCCACTGGTCTGCTTTTAAGAGGCTCCACAAAAGTACGCTCACTCCGAGTTTGGACTAGTAGTGGCGGCCTAACGAAATTCCTTTTCAAATTATCTTCCACTTGGGTGGCAATTTGAACGGCATCATCCAAGAGCAAGAGTTTAGCTGAAGTTACACCACTTACAATCTCTAGATTTAATTCCCGACTGTACATGGAGATTAAAACGTCTTCAACCCAAGGCAATTCAGACCTTATAATCAAACTGAGGCAGGACAAGGTGGAAAGAATGAATAAAATACCTATTCCTTTAGACAATCGGTAAAGAAACACACACAAGTACAAAGATTTAATTTCAAATCAATTCATATTTCATAATCTGAAAAATATTAAGATATTACAATGCTTAAATAAAAAACCCAATACTTGGGGACCAAGTAAAGATTCAAATTTAAAAAAGAAACAATCTCCCAAGTAAAATTTAATACTATAATAAAACTCTTCTAATTAAAATCTACTATAATAGAACTCTCCTAATTAAATCTATTACTATAATTAAATCTTCTAGAATATCCAACTAAATAATTACATTAATAATTCAATATTTATTTATAAATAACAATACATAATTAATAAGATTTTTTTTGAGTTTCTTTTGTACCGCATCATTCTCCTCGCCTTTGAAACAAACTCATCCTTGAATTTTGAAATAACGAAGAAGAATAAACTATAGTCCGGGAGATGCCTTCCAACAAAACATGCGCATCCGAACGTTCATTGTCATGAGCACAATTTTTGGAAACGACATAATATTGAAATTTGAAGTACCTTGGGACTTTAATCTATCAATCAGAAAAAGAAAATCAATATGATTGACCTCAACTTTGTCTTCCTTGATATTTTCGCAATTGGGGTCAAATTTAACTTTAATTTCCTTGATGCAAATCATCTCTAAATCGGCAATATGTTCAACACACTTACTTTCCACTTCATGTTTCTCACAAGCATTAATTTGTGAGAGTACCTGCTCTTTTATTTTTTTCTCACTAATTGAAAATAATTAACAAACAGAGAAAAGTTGAAAATTCTAAAAGTTCTGGGGCTTAAATGAAATTTCAGAAACTTTGGGGTTGAATTGAAAGTTTCAAAAATTTTTGGGGTTGAATTGAAAGTTTTAGAAACTTTGGGAGGTGAGTTGTGAATTTCAGAAACCTGGGTGTACCAAATTGTAATTTGGCAGAAGATTTCTTGTAGTAGCGGAACTGAAGCAACGGAAGTGTAGTAACAACAGCCTTAGAGCAGATTTTTTTTCTTCCCAATTTTGGGATAAGTTTGAAATGACAACTCCTTGAATATTGGTCTCGATTCTTAGCGAATGTCAACAATTGATGGATGCCAAAAAATTAGGGTAAGAAGGAATTGGTTGCATAGTTGTTACGATGTCGCCTAGGCGACAACATGGCGTCTCAGCGATGGAGAGAAGGGCACGACGAGGGTCGACATGAGGAATAGTTGCTAAGGCGTGCGCCTAAACAGCGCGACGTCTCATGGCGTCGCCTAGAGCCTGCCTAGGCGCACGCCTTAGCAGTTTTGACCCATTTATTAAACAAAAAAAAGCAACATAAAAGAAGCCCGAGTACTTGACAAGTGACGACACTTCTTCAACCATTGCAGGCCACTCCATCCATCGCAGCTCAAGTGCTCGACCGCAACCCCATCAGCTATCGCAAGACACATCGTAGGTTTTTGGAGGAGAAGAGGAAAGGTTGGAAGAGAAGGCCGGGGAAAAAAAAATAGAGAGAGAAAGGGCATCATTTTTTAGAGTGGGAATGAACTAGACTTTGTCAAAAATCTACTAACTTAATCTGTTAATTGCTTATTATAAATGCTTTGCTAAATTGTTATTTCTCAAAAGGAGTGCGAGCACACCGTCTTTAATCTTTATCAATAATTATCATTGACCCTGAGTCACACCATGCCTATGACACACAACTGTAAACTTTATATATATAATAAATATATATTATATGTATATTTCAGGTTCTTGGATGATGTTCCTCTTGTAAATTAATGTCATGTTGTAGGAACTTTTTTGGAAGATGATTTTTTTATTTTAAATATTAGATAGTAGTTTATAGGAAGATGTATATTTCAACCTCTTTCTTTTTTTATACAGCATGCTATCTTTATTTTGTCTAATATTTTTTATTTGATTATACTATACAAACAATTAAAATGATGGATAGTTCAGTAACTTATAGTTATTTGATTGTATAATATTTTTATATTTGTGTAAGTGCTACTTTTTATTTTGAATATAATTAGTGGTGATTGTAAATTTTTTATTATTATTTTCACTTTTGTAAGAGATTAGTGATTAATGTAATTTCTTAAAAAATAGTGTGAGGTTTATTGAATGAGACATTTGATATTATTAATTATGAAATTATTTTTATTTGTGTAATCTTCAAAATTGGGGACGTAAAGAAAATGACAAAGATCATATGCTAAGTATTTGCTAACATAACGTTAACATATTAACTTTATTTATATTAAATATTATTTTAGAATTTTTACAATGCAAAAAGAAAAGAGCCTCAGAATGTAGTAATATGAGTTGATCCTTTTAATTAAGCAACATATATTCAGTTATTAACTAGGCATAAAAAATAATAAAACATAGAATTTGAATAATTCAATCCAATATTTTATGTTTATCAGTTTCATCTAATTCTATTTTGATAACAATTCAATCCAATTTTTTTAATAGTTAATATTATTACCTTGACACTTGTTTTCCACCATCATCAGAAAAATAGATGCACATGTTCAAGTTTGATCCAAATTTTTTAAAAAAATAAAAAATTGTCAAATCACGTTACAAAATCAACTATTTTAAATATAAAATAGCACCCTTAACATTATTTGCATAACAATAGTAGTTATAGAAATAATTATTGAATGAGACATTTGATATTATTAATTATGAAATTATTTCTATTTGTGTAATCTTCAAAATTGGGGACTTAAAGAAAATGACAAAGACCATAGCATTAACATATAAGCTTTATTCATAAACAAGGTTGCTATTAAGTATTATTTCAGATTTTTTGCAATGCAAAAGAAAAGAGTTTCAAAATGTTAAAATATGAGTTTGATCCTTTTAATTAATTAACATTTATTGACTATGCATAAAAAATAATAAAACTAAGAATTTTAATAATTCAATCAAATTTTTGAACAATATAATAGTACAAAAAATCAATACATCATTGAATTGTTATGTTATAAGTTTTACACCAACACAAAGTCATAGAATCTTCAATTTCTTCGTAATAAATTACCTCAAATTACTTACTGTTTATAATAATTTATGACTATTTAATTTACGATAGCATAAAAAGTTTAGTAGTATAGTATAAACCCAATATCATTAGTATCTCAATTTGACTTTTTAAAATTACGAAATTATAAACTTAGTATCATTACATATTTATCCGAGTATATTACAAGGAAGAAACAAGGAAGAATTAATGATGTATTTTTAATTTTAAATTGTAAAGTGATAAATTTTTTGATATACAACGTTAGAGATATGCTTGAATTATCTCATTTGACCGTCGTTTATTCAATTTCCTTTTGTTTTTCTTTAAAAGTTGTCATATCATAAATGTTTTTATAATTCCTCCGATACCATTTTCAATTTTTTCATTAGACCTTAAATTGAAATATATTCTTAAAATTGAATTGTAATTGTATATAAGTTATCGATTTTTTTTTTACTTTGCTTTAAAATTAAAGCCACATTTTGACTTTTTAAAACTACGAAATTAAAAATTCAGTATTATTACAAATTTATTCGAGTATAGTATAAAGAAGAAATAATTATTTGTAAAATATATAATATTAGCAATTATACATTTGTTACTTTTAAAACTTTAAATAAATTCATTTAACAAAAATTTATGATTTTACAATTATAGTTCAAAAAGTTAAGATTTTTCCTAATATTCAAAAGATGGAGTAATCTTTGGAGCAATTTTTAAGATTGAAAAGAGAAAACTCGTACTGCTTGAATGGTACTATTAGCATTATATTATCACCGACCCAATTATTTAAGCACATCAAGTATTTCACAATAATTTTCTGAGTTGGTTCAATTTTGTAAGTCACAATTATTTCACAATAAATTTCCAGGTTGGTTCAATTTTTGAGTTTATTTAAGTATAGTATAAGGAAGAAATGATTATTTGTAAAATATATAATATTAGCAATTACTACATTTGTTACTTTCAAAAATTTAAATAAATTTATTTAACAAAAAAATTATAATTTTATAATTATATTTCAAAAAGTTAAAATGTTTCAACAATATTCAAAAGAGGAGTAATTCTTTTACTTGTGAGTTTTTTTTCAAAGATACTGAAGAGAAATAAATTAACAAAAAAGTTGATCACTATTATGTCCAAAGTTTCCCTTCAAAAATAAAGAGTGTAGACAAACTGACCCAAAAAAAAGAAGAAAAACTAAAGAGCATAAACTAGATTAGCACAAAAGTGAAGAAGAATATAAACTAATATTAATTACCTCCTATTTATAAACAAAACACACTGAAAAGCAGTGAAAAGAAGTTCTGAACCCTTCCCCCTCTTTCAACTCCTTGTCTTTTCATTAATCATGGAAGATGAGAGGAAAATTGAAGAATTTGGCAAGGAGGAGAACGGAAGCTCAATCGTGGCAGTAAAGGACTAGGTCCTGCCCCTCAAGCTCTTCGTAAGCACTCTTTCTAGTTCGAGTATGCCTACCTCGATGCTCTTCCCTCTGCCAATATGTATGTATACATTCACAATATATGCATATAGTGAACGAGAAACTCTGCTTACTCTTAACAATTTCTAATTTGAATTACCACATAGAAGTTAAAATTAGATAAATATGGTCAGTTGATAAATTATGAAGCTGAATATAAAGATATGTATGAATAAATAAAATAATTTACATTCGGTGCTAAAAACATAATTTACATAATTGTGCTTTTAATGATATTTTATAGTTACTTTTTTGGTTTGAATGTATATGAAATTTTATTGCCAATATATGTGTGAAGTAAATAAATAATATATAAATTATATACTGTGAACGACTTGTTGCCATACGGACGCCATGTCGGTCGCCTAGGCGTTCTAGTCTTGGCGCTGTGATAACTATGATTGGTTGAAATAAAAGATTTCAGAAATTTGGCTCTTGATACCAAAATGGTGGGGCACGGGGTATTTGGGAACAAAAGAATATTTCACACGGATAATCTTGCAAAGAAATCAATTAATTCTTATTATTCGATTCTCAAAATAATGAAGTACATCACTATTTATAATACTGCTAAACAACTTTTCTACTTAAATTGGACTCTAATAAGACAAATACAAATTAAATAACTACAAATTAAAGAAACTAATTAAAGTACAACTTCTAATAAATTAAAGAAACTAATTAAAATATAACTTCTAATTCATGGGCTTACAAAATCTTTTATATTGCTCTAACCAAGTTTCACAGGCTTGTCCTACATCATTTTAGACGTGATTTATCGGATTTAGATTATGTATTTAATTTCTAGTTGGCTTTCGTTTTCAAATGCAATCCTCCCTATTATAGTAGGCTATCTGCATTGTAAGATAGCTTTTGCTTGATAAAAATATCCTTTGGATTTTATCACCCTTTTCTGGTGGACTCTAGATACTTTTTCCTTGTGAATACCAGACCCCTAGTGGATTCTGGGTTGTTACCTACTGGATTCTAGATTTGTCAACTAGAACGACATCTAGTATTGTTTCATCACTTGCGTCCTGCTTCAGTGAGCCAGATTGATACCTATACTTCACTTCTTACTGTAGACCGGCCATTGTAGTTGTTCAAATACAACTTTTTGGTAAAATACTACCAAATATTGCCAACTGTACTGTCAAATAAGTAATAAGGTAGTACGTTAACTAATTATACAGTTATCAAAGAAAAATTTGCAACTATATCAGTGCTATCTTTTACGAAGAAACCTTCCATTGTCTGTTTCTCTTCTCTTCTGACATGACTTGATACCAGTCAAATTTCCAGACCTTAGACTTAAATTCATCTTCCTAAAGTTCATGTCAACAAGACCTAATACTTTACATTTAATCTCCTTAAATATACTTAATTTGTCATGTATATGAGATTGGTTTTTGTAGTAGTCTTGTGAGATATTTAAGTGCATCCGATCTATTATGCTGTAAAAGTGTAAATGATTAAAGATAATTGATACGAAAATATTATGCTTATGATAACCCAAGTTATTTGAAGTTCATCTCTCATCACTTTGTTTCTTTTCTGCCTTTGATCAGGTACAAGTTGGGTTCAGGGAATCTTAATAGGTTTTGGGAGGAACCTTGGTTAGCAGATATTTCGTTGCAGATTTCATTTCCTAGACTATTTGTCTTCTCTTCGTAACGCTCTTACTTCAGATATGGGCTCTTCATTTTTTTCTCTTCTGAAATCTTAATGATAGAAAGGCTGTGTATGTTTCTTCTCTCCTATCTATCCTCTCTTCATGTACCTTCTCTATCAACCACAATAGATGTGTTTGATCTTTAGATCTTATTGGAGTTTTTTCTTCTGAGTCATCATAATTCCATTTTGTTCCCTCTTACGAACTGTATTCCCAAAGCTAAGGTTCCCTCTAAGATCAAGGATTTTGCATGAACTGCTCTCCCTGAATTATGAGCTATTTGTTTAAACTTCGTGGACATGGCAAACACCCGCCTCCATGTAGCTGTCATGTGTAAGCAAGAGTTTGGAATCTCATGATCATCTGCGTTGTTGTATTGCAGCGGGGTTAGGTTCGTTCTTCCTCTCTTGACTGCATTCTAGATCAGGTTTAGGGTTTTGATAGGAAGCGGGCTGGTAAAATTTTATGGAGGGGTGTTATTTTTGTTATTCGCTGGGGTACTTTGACCAAGAGAAATGCACAATTTTTTTCCACTTGCTTTGGGACAAGGTCTATTTTTTGACGTACTTATAGGCTTTGGCAATAGAGGGGCCTTTCAAGGTGTAGCTATTTCGTATGTTCTTAGGGTTTTGAGGGTGTTCTTTGTTAAGGAAATGATTTCTTTCCACGTGTCATTGTTGGGAAGACTTCTTGTATCTGTATATTGGAATAAAATAGGTGATTTAATAAGGTTTTTTTTTTTTGGGGCGGGGGGGGGGGGGGGGGGGGGGGGGGACAAGAGTACACCCTTACCAGGCTTGTGAAAAACAGGACCAAAAGAGCACTTGAAAAATTGCAGTCCTCCAATATTTACCCTAATCAGTTATCGAGGTACCTCTAAAGGCAATTGTACCAGAACTCCATAAGCAAGCAAGGAAAATAACCCTATCCCTTAACAACTTATAGTATAAGGAAGTTCCTCAAAATGGTCTAGCATTATGCTTATTCCGAATTCTCCATAAAATTGAAAAGAAAGCACTCTTTCATAAAATTTTGGCATCTCTCTTACTTCCAAATCCATGAGACCTAATCTACAACAAATCTTCTACTGAAGCAGGCACAATGCTCCTTTCCAAACATTCCAAGGAGAGCTTCACAAATCCCAAGGAGCATGACAATGCAGAAATAAATGAGCATGTATTTCATTACTCTGTGTGCACTATGCACGTAAAACAAATATCCGGAGATAGGGCCTTATAGGGTCTGCAATCCTGATAGAGATTGTTATTGTCCAGTCTTTTCAAAATCAGACACTACACAAAGCCCGTCTTTGGAAGGGACCTTGACTTTCTAAATGTATGAAGCCAGTGAAAATGGATGGTGTAGGAACAACAAAACGAGTCAAAAGAGAAGAAGAACTCTTACAAGAACAGCTTGAATTTAAAGTTTAGATGCGCTTATCAGAGGGACTAACTGGACATAATTAAGCAATATAAGCAAAGGTTCAAATTCCTTGGACTCTAACTAACTCTGACATTCTTGAAGAAATGAAAATCTAAGAAAATGATATTCTTTCATCTCTCTTGTTTATAGTACTCCTTCCGTTCCAAATCAAATGTCCAATTTTGTCTTTTTTTTGGTCAAATTGATTATTTTTAGAATTAATAATAAAGCATGTATAAATATGTTTTTAAAATTATAAAAATTGGCGTTAGTAGTAAATTGTATATACTTTCTATTGGTTATAATCTCTTCACCTATATTTTGTTAAAAGTGGTACAAAAATTAGTTTTAAAAATGGTCAATTTGACCAATTTTTTTTTTCAAAACTGGGCATTTCATTTGGGATGGAGGGAGTAGTATCTTCTATCCAATAAAAAACTTTGATGGCTCTATTAACTAATCATGTCTCCAATATATATATATATATATATATATATCTCTGTGACACAGTAAATCCTGCTGTTTCTAAGAATATTCTTGATAAATTTACTGATAACATAAATCAACTTAGCTCTCGCTAGTTTCTCTTGTTCAAATTGGTTTGGACTCTGGAAATAACTGGTTATTAGTCTTCCTAGTTTATGCTTTATAAATTGCATAAACTGCCGTCCCTCAATTGATCCATTAATTTTTTTTTTTTTTTGGTATTGGGTGCTTTCACAGCAAAGAGCTCATGTATCAACAAGTTCTGCGTCGATTTGCTCATTTTAATGCAATTCAACTAAGTGATCCAGCTTCCCTGTCAGAGTTAATATTGCTGGCGCTGAAAGAGGAGGATTTAGATGCAGAAGCTGATGCAAACGATGATTTGAAAGAAAAGATTGCTGAAGTAATGTATTCTTAACTTAAACAAGCTATGCACTGAACAAAATAGGGTGAATTTTCTTTAGATCAATAGCTTCTGTTCAATTTGCATTCTGTTCAAGGTTTTCATGTTGTCATACTGAATTCATGTTAATTTTTGTCTTTTATTCATGTCTTTATAACTTTGAATTAATCAATATTTGATATCTTCACATTTATGATATGAATAAGAGGAAGGTGTATAGCTGTTAACAACTGATTAGCTGAAACCATGCTACACATTTGTGACCCTCCATTTGAGATTGAATTGGATCTGTGACATCTTCCTTGGAGAAAAGCTATTGGATATTTGGATTTGACATTTATATCTGTTTTTTTCATATTTTCAATTAAGATCAGATACGTTAACCAATTATACTTTCGATCTAGGGTTTAATTTCTATATATTGAAACTGGCAAGACATATAATGGAAAAGTTTGTTGAGCAGTTTTACATTTGTGTATCCTTTGATGGTCAGTCTTCTATTGAGACTTTAATTTTTCTACTGTACTCAATATCCCTTATCTTTTATCCTTCTGTAGATGAACACAGAGCTGCTCAAGCAAAAGGCAGAAATGCTAGAGGAGTATTTCTGCATTAATGTTGATGCTCAGGGTAATTTGGGGAGACTTCCTGTCATACTCAACCAGTACACGCCTGACATGGACCGTGTCCCCGAATTTATACTTTGTTTAGGCAACGACGTAAGTTCAATTTCTATATTGTAGCATTCCTTTTATCTCCACTTTTCCAGTTTCTTCCTCACTTGACCTTTCTGTTTGTTTTTATGTTTTTTGTTAGCTACTGTATTTTATTCTTTTAGGTCATTATGGCTTATGTTGCCCCTTCACATATTATGGTAATAAATTTTCTGGAGGCAAAAATTCTGAAGCCTCCTTCACATATTGTTTCCTCGTTTCCTCCTTTCTCTCCCTCTTTTGTATGCAAGCACTAGAAGGGTGCCCATGATCGAAGCAGGCTTATCAAGTTGTCGCCTAGGCGTTGCCTAGGTGACGCTTAGGCGTCAAGGCGCTGAGAAATTCTAAGGCGTTGGGAAGACATGGTGGAGGTGAAGAAAGGCGTCCGCTCAGATTAGAAAGTCGTCGCCTTAGACGACTCGGGGACGACATGGACGGCAAGGGAGAGGAGCGGGCGATTTACCCATAGCCGGTATAGCTCGACCCGAAAGCTAATGGGTAAAAAAAAAAAAATGGCGCTCAAAATCCCTAAGACAGTAACCCATTCACAATTCAGAAATTGAAGAGATGAGAGGCAACGAGCTTACTTGCGACTCTGCGAGGCTGCAACGACGACTTCGCCATCATCATCATCCATCGACCGACGACTGACAACTGCGACCGACGACGACTTCTATGTACAACTTCTCTCTCTTCTTCTTCTGCCTTATTCTTCTTCTGCCGCCTTCTTCTGCCTCCTTCTTTCGCCCTCTTCTTGCTTTTGCCCTAAGCCTCTGTAGCAATTTTTTTTTTTGGAGTGAATTGCTGAGCTGGAGTGCTGGACTGATATATATATATATATATCATTGATTTTATATTAAATTATTGTTATTTTTTTTGTGTTATTTTGTTGGTTGCCTGTTGCTACTTGCTTTTTTTACTGCCGACTTGTTGTGGTTAATGTAATAAAAAAATTATACTATGTTTAATTTAATAAAAGTATGTGCAAATTGTTTTGACAAAATTTTCATTTTTAAGTCGATCAACCCTTTCCAAAAAATAACAAGTATCAGTAAATGTCATCTAATCTAAACCCAAAATGAATATTATCAAAAAGATTACATACAATCTACCTAGAAATGGACTTTGGATTTTGAAAATTGGAATGTAATTAATTATTAACTACTGCAGTGATTAATTACATTCCAAATTTCCTACTGCAGTGATTAATTATTAACTACTGCAGTGATATGATAGTTGTCTAATGTTATGATATGATTATATGCTTGTTTATACCTTTATCTTAACAATGCTTGTTTACTTGTTATGGTATTCTATATATACAATGTTAAGAAACTAAACATAAATTTAAGATTTATATTGAATTAAACTAAATATTACAAAGATATCACCATTTATATAATTTGAAGTTGATACAATCATACAAGTTCAAAAAATTACAACTATAGTAAAATTATCATTTTGACTTGATCTTGTTCGCTCCTTGTTGTGTGGTGATATGCTGCAGCCTGCATCATGAATATGGTAAATCATTAGAAATATAAATATATAAATATTCATATAAATGTTAAATTATATATAATTTTATAAATATAAAATTTACATTGTTAACGACTTGTCGACTTGTGGACGACTAGTCCGGCGCCTTGTCGCCTAAGCGCTTAAGCTCCCGGCTGTCGCCTTACCTCGACTTGTCGCCTTGATAACTATGGATCAAAGTCTTAATTTTTTGTATATTCAAGGTAAGTCATCTTTAGGATGCGGTATCATCAACTATGGATTATCTCCAAAATGTCTTTGGTGTTGATATGGGTCATCGATGGGTCTGAAATAGTCTTATATCAAAATTTTGGCTTTGTACTTAGGAGTGCCCTAGTCCAAGTAGAGGTGAGAGATTACTACAGTCCATAAAGTTGTTTCTTACTTTATTTCTATGGATAAGTTACGAGCTTTTGATATTCTTTATGTTTAAGAGATTAGAGATACAGTCCCCCAGAATCTCAAAGAAGCGCTAACCAATTCTAACCTTGCTCTGAAATCTTTACTCTGGAAATCTAGGAAGCATCGACATTTTCGCTAGTCTTTACTCTTGAAATCTAAGAATTACAAGCATTTGGACAGTGTTTATGTTGAATGCCAACAATTCCTTAACACTCAGACATGTTCTCAACACTTCCTTAATATGTTATAAATAAATTTCACTTAACTAATTCTTTTTTTTTTTTTTTTTTTGGTGATGGAAAAAGAAGATTATACTAGAGTAGAGTACAAAAATAAAAGCGTAGAATGAGAAATCCTACTAATTTATAAAAGTGGAAACTTACTAAATCCGTTAAATGGGCAAACCCTCCAATCCCTTTGTAAATCTAAACATGAAGTCCCACCAAAAGCACCCATTGCTAAAGACCACAAAGAAGCCAAGAACAATGATCCTGTCCCAAAGGTGAAGAAAGGACCCTGTTGTAAAGGTGATGACGCGGTTTGGGGTGGGGATGTGGAATGTAATAGCTGGGGTTTGGAGGAGTTCGCAAAATTTATATCTTTTGTGGTTAGTGATGTGCGGAGGATTCAGTTTTGGAGTAATATTTGGGTGGTGGAGGAACCTTTGGAAGTTAGATACCCAAACCTGTTTCCCATTGCCGTGGATAGAGGTTAGAATTGTAGATTATGTTTTGATCGAGGATGGGTTAACCTCTTGGCAACACTCTGACAATTAGGAACTGAGGAAGTAAATGATTTGCTCCCTTTTGTCTGGTGTAACTTCGTTGACCGATTGGAATGATTCTGATAAATGGAGGCTTCATAGTAGTGGCAGGTTCTCGGTTATGTATTACTATTAGAGTTTGATAGGTTATGGTTTTAAGGGATTTCCATAGAAGACCATTTGGAAGGTTGTGTTCCGAGAAAGGTAGCATTCTTTTCCTGGACTGCAGCATGGAAGAGATGGAAGCGATTATGGCACAGTTAATGTGTTGAAGAGGGGGAGATTTGTGGTGACTAGATGCTTTATTGAAAAAAAAGATTGGGATTCGCTGGATGACTTTGTTCTACGTTGCGAGTTCAGCAGGGAGAAATGGGATATGATGTATTTTGCTAAACAGGTAGATGTTGGTTATACTTATGCCCAAGTTGCGTGTTGGGTTCCTTCAAATATCAAAGGGTGTTATGATGCTGCAGACATAGAGGCGAAGTTGAATACAATTCTCATGCTTTTGGTGGAAATATGTCGCAAGAGGAATAGACGTTTTTATAGGATGTTGAAAACTCTTCTTTCATGTAAGATCTTTGTTTCTCAATTTACTGTTCTTTTGGCAGCAAGATATCTCCAAGTGCTCGTGTCCTTGATGGACTTTTTTGGAGAGTTCAATACTTTCCAAGTCCTTCATGGACATTTTTGGAGAGTTTAATACTTTCCAAGTACTTTGTTGCTGACTTTGTGATGATATAGACTGGCTTTTATAGGGGCTTAGGGCTTGTTAGTTCATGCAGGCTGTGTTTTTCTGGATCCACCTGTTTTTTTTTTTTTCAGTTTTTTTTTTGTTTTTTATATTTGGTATACACCGGGACACCACCCCATATTGGCGTATTATGTTTATAATACTACTTTAGTTATAAGAAAGGAAAAAGTAAAAAGAAAGGAGGTATTGGTCAGTTGGTCCCTAAAAATCTGGGTATTCCTCTCATTCAAATACCCATAAGTATCCACACTTTTAGAACACCTTACCATCTCTCTTCCTATTAAACTCGTGAAACACGGTAAGAAGCATCTCTTAAACTCCAAGTGAACAGACCCATCATTCCCCAACCACTCCAAACCTATGTTACAAGGACTCGACAACACCTAGAAGGATCCTTACAAGAATGCGACACGGACACGCCTATTTTTAAAACATTCTGGTTCATGTTTCACCAAACTGCCGTGTTCGACACCCGCACCTATAACTGTGTTGTGTCGATTAGGGTACATCTGAATTTTAGACGGGTCCATGTATCGTAGCTCTAAACAATGAACACCACAATTTCCTTGCCACGGGGCAATGCAAAACAAAATAAACGTCATACCATGACAAATCGAGATAGAAAATAATGTGGAATCGAAGTAAAACAATAATTATCACATATACATGTGGATCACATAATGATGCTTTCTTTTTGGAGAGTGGACTCACTTTCAGGATTATAGCGACGGAGTGTGGATTATCGACTGTATCTTTTTTTGTAGTGAAATGTATGATGAGATCATGGGTTCTTAATTGGCTTATGCCTATGTTATGTTACATGAAGGATATTTGGATATTCTGAAATATTGAGTGAATGGTTTAAGTGCTGAAATAGTTTACTGACTTTTTCATTGTTAGGATGATTATGGAAGGTGGTTTTAAATGTTGAGGCACTTAAACTTTTTGGATTTCTTATTGCATTCCAAATTTGATAGACACAAGAATATTCATATATGGATAAAGATCCATGGCCACAGTTGTAAAGATAGTATAGTCATATAACACATCTTTCACTGTTCAAAATTTGATCGAATAGCCAAATATTTCAGTAGTCCGCCAAATTAAACTGGGAACGGAGGCCCATTATGTAATTTGTCTAAAATATTCTCTTTCTAAAAATAGTCATTGTTTGCATAATTAAACTTCGGACAGTGATCACCCTGATCATTCGATCATACTTTGGATGGTAAGGATTTAATCTAAGGCTAGGACTATCCTTACAATTGTGGCTAGGAGGCTGCCTTAGGCGGCAGAGTGACCTTTTAGCGCCCAGGCCTTGAAGGCTAGGCGGGCACCCTAGTCTGTGTAATGTATATAATTTTTTTATATTGGTAATAAAAAATTGTTTTGTATTTACTATTTTTAAAAACAAATAACCATAATTACACGTGCATATGGATGATATACATATTACATAACTAACATGTACATAAAAAAACTAACATGTACATAAAAAAAGTTAACAACATTAACATAATAAGTGAGTAACAATGTAACATACATGAATACAATTGCATAAATACATACAATTTATTGATTTAATATGTAAATATTACATTTAGTATATTAATTTAACATGATGTACATTACATATTACATACAATTTATTAATTCAACATAATGTACATATGACATAGTACATACATACAGTTTATTAATTTGTATTTTATCATAAATTGCAAGTAATGGCACATGGCAGTAGGCACTCATGACTCACTATCAAATCAACAAATAAAATAAATTAAAATATGCTAATAGTGTGATAAATTAAGTCACGATTAGACAAAAAAGTAGAGAAGAAAGAAAGGAGAGAAAAGAGAGAAGAGGAGCAACGAATGGAAGAGGGCTGAGAGCAGCTCCGCAGCAGCGCCGCAGCAGAGAAGAGGAGAGTACCTAGTCTCGCCGCCGTCCGTTGAAGTCACTGTCCATAGAAGGCGTCTTTGAACACCAACTAGGGTTAGTTTTTTTTCCCTTTTTGCTTGAGCTCTGAAGTGTTTTTTTGTGCTCTGCCTGCTGAGAATCGATTCAAAATTATTGTTAGTAAATTAAATTCAAGAGGTTAGATTTGTAAATTAGCATTAACAAAAAATAAAAATAAAAGTAATGCCAAGTAGGGCTGTCTAGTGAGTATCGTCCAGCCCATCCCCTGCCTAGAACTCCCTTACGTTTTATTTGCGCCTAAGCTGAAATCGGAAAGTTTGGGCTGGTGCCTAGTCCTTTTTTTAGAACACTTATGTATAGTAATGTGTCCCCAGCTTGCCCTTGTCTATGTCGTACATTTCTAGAAATGTTGTGTCTGTGTCATACAGTGTCAATGTATCCATGTCGGTGGTTCATAGCCGGAAATGAAGTAACAAGCTCTTTTGGAATCCGCCAGAACTATCACTTTCTGAATTACGAGTTTTAACTTTTCATCCTTTTGTTTACTATGTAGTTCATAAAATCCTAAAACTTTCAATCACTAAATTTCCCACAAGATCTACTCTTAGGCTGCTTATTATCTTAAAGCAATCCTACATTTATCACAATAGTGTAAAAAGATTCATGCTGTAGATGGTTTGTAAATAAAATGCTGATAAAATTTAAATTCTTGCATGTTCATGCCCAAGATGTATTCTAAAGCTTGGGTAGTGGTCACTCATATATTGCAAAAATGAAGGTAATTTAGATTGCTTTTGGACTTTTTCTTTTTATATTGAGATATTTAAGATGTATTATTTAAGAAGCATCGCCACTTTAATAAAGAGGTGCACTCTGAAATGGGTGAGAGACTTCTTTGGTTGTCCATATATGCTAAGAAGAGAAATTCTTTACTCTCGGAAGATGGACGATACCTCTTAGATATATAACCCAAGCAGGTGACCATCATATTTGGAGTTGAATAAGTTTTTTGGCATATATAAGAATAATACAACCTTTGTTCCAATATAAGTGACATTTTTTGACTTTTTAAGTCAATTTTCTAAATGTGTCATAGATTTAAAAAAAAAAAAGTTCAATGGGGTCAATTGACCCCACAACCCAACACGTGACTTTGTCCTTGCTTCTACCTTGCAATCCTCTTCTCAAAACGCTCTACAACAGAGTCCTAAATGATATTCAACTTGTAAGCGGCCCCCAACGACAAACCAAAATAAGAAATCGAGAATTTGCCTACCCCACACATAGTTGTCATGTCGTTGCTTAGGCGTCTTAGTATTGGAGAAAAGGGCAAGGCAACTCCTTGGATGTCCCTTTCCACTCCTTTACCTCTTTAGCTTGGTACTGGAGAAAAGCAAGGCAACTCCTTGGACGTTGAGCGTGGCAGCTCAACGCCTTAGTAGCTGACCCAAATTAAGTGATTAAGTACTCAATAATAACCCATGGACTTTTCCCATTACCCAACCCATGACCAGTCTCCTTTGAATGAGAGTAATGCTTGTGAGGGAGATGGAAATGACTTCATACTTGATGAATTTGCTTGAGCTTAGTGTTATTAAAGGTGCGCAAGGCACAATGAGGTGCAGCGAGGCTCGAGAGTTGAGCCTTGCCTGGGCTGATGCGCACGCCTTTGTAACGGAGGCGAGAGGCGTGAGGCACGAGAGTCGCTTGCTTCTTCAAAGGTAAGTTACAAAATCTCATCCGTTGGAATTTTTTTTAATTTAGACTCCATCTTTGTCGTTGGATACAATTAAAAGGGAAACATAAAAGGCCAATCAACCTTAAACAAAGAAGGAAAGAAAGGAAAAAAGGAAAGAAAAAAAAGCTTGCATCGCGAAATCAGCTACTCCCTCAATTGGCGATGGCGAAGGTAAATTTTCCATCCCATCTCATCTCCATCTTCATCCCATCCCATCTCACCTCATCTCATCTCCATCTCTTATCGGTCGGGTACTTAGATCTCATCTCTAATTTTTTTTTTCTCTTTCATGTAACCTGTATATGTGTATGTATATACACCGCAAGTTTTCATAGGTCTGTCAACATCCCCAAGTGGGTCTTTTGGTTTAGTTTAATGTTTTTTTTTTTCTTCATGTGCTTCGTTCTGTTTAAAAAAGAAAAAAAAACTTGTTTAAGAAGTGTGTTTGTAGTGGGTATATATGTGAATTTTTTTATTATTAAACAATATTGAGTTTGGTCATATAAGTTGTAGTAATTTTTATTTTTAATATTGTCATCCTCTACTCTCGGCTTGAATTTCTACAGCATATGTATACATCTTTGTTTTTAATTTGTGTGTTGATGACGATGATTGGCTAAATTGGTGATGCATATTATATTTTTACTTGGAAAAAATTAATCTTTTTAGCATTGTCACGATGTATTCATTAAGTGAAAGCATTGCCATTATGCTTCGGAGAGATTTATACTTCTTAAACTTGATTAGGAGTTTGAATAATTAGTGGATATATACTTGTATATATATTTTATTGTATTTTTAGTATATGCACCTCACTTCGATAAGGCGTGTGCCTTACCTTGCGTCTAGGCCCCAGTGAGACCTTTGCGCCTTGGTGCACCTCGCGCCTTGAATAACTATGCTTGAGCTATGACTAGAGACTAGAGACTAGAGTAGAGAGTGGAGACTTTAATTTTAGGTTGCTATGTGGTGTAATTTTATTACTTAGTTGACTTGAATGTGTGATGGATGATGATTTGGTTGATTCTTTATTTTCTACTTAGTGTTTCTTGACTTGTTCTACTAGTTTTTAATGTCAAATGTTTTATTTTTGAATTTTGATTGTGAAGTATTCATATAATTGTCTTTTTAATGGTATTCCATAATGTTAATTATTATGTTTTGGATTTTAATATATATAAAATTTTATTGTTCAGTATAATGTATAATCTGCACATTGTTAATAACTTGTCACCATATGGACGCCATGGAGGGCGCCTTATTGCCTAGGCGTCCTGTTGGTAAACTACCGCCGCACCTTGCCTTGGCGCCATGACAATTATGACCCCACATCCCAAATTAGTAGCCAACACCTCTAGATTATCCACCTCCCTACTGGAATCAACACGCTCTTACGCATATTAATTGTCAGGCTTGTTACTGCTGCAAAACGAATCAAATACCGAAGCTGATCTGCTGCTGCATCAAAATAAAAGACTGTGTTATGCATATTAATTGTCAGGCTTGTCACTGCTGCAAAACAAATCAAATACTGAAGCTGATCTGCTGCTGCATCAAAATAAAAAACCGTGTTATCAGCAAACAAAGGGTGTGACACCTCCACATGCTCTCCTCCCAACCTGCCAGAAACCCCTCCTGCTTGGGCTTATCGGGCGGAAATCCCAGATGTATTCCGCAACCCCGTTCTTTGGAATCAAAGGTGCAAACACGACATTCAAGTTCCTTTCAAATGTCCCATTTTTTCGAAACTCATGAATTGTTTCCATGATCAGTTCCCAAACAAAACTCCAGTAATTCCTTAAGGAAGCCATTGAGAAACCAACTGGACTGGTGCCTTCTCTGCCTGCAGGCCTCAATAGCTACCATCACTTCCTCTCCTGAAAGTGACCATTCAAGCACCCAGTATCCTCCTCTGCAATAGTCTGAAAATGTAATCATTCAGTTTGGGCGTTCACGTTTCCTGTCTGCACAATTTTTTATTTTTTATTTTTTTTAGCTGACATATTGCTAGAAGGAAATGTGGATCACCCTAAGCAATCTTGCCTAGGGCTTTGTTTTATTAAAAACTAGTGTGCACTCACACGCAATGCGTGTGATAGTAAATTATTTTTAAAATATATTGATCTTAAAAAATATAATATAAGAGAAAAGTAGATAAAGATAATAAATACTCTATCCGTTCTAAATTATAAGATCAATATTGACTTTTGAAAAATCTATTTCAAACATTTTCAAACTCAAAATTGATATAAATTAATTTAGTTTATGTCAATACAATTATAAATAAACTATTTAAAAACTACTACTAGTTATAAGATTTATTGTTTTGAAAATTTAAATGAATCATATCAATTTAAAATTTGAAAATGTCTCAAATTGACTTTTAAAAAGTCAATAATGATTTTATAATTTGGAACGGAGGGAATATAACTTTCCCTACTACATTTAAAAACTATCAGGTAGTTTTCTTTTGCAACATGTGATAATTGTTCTAAAAATTGGGGTTGATGGAAACCAAGAATCCAAAAAAAATACTTATTTTGAGAGACCGAAGAGTCCAAAACTAACTAACTTTTTCCTCTCCCTTAATAATATAAATAACAATAAATTTGGAAGGGGGCCAAACCTAACCTCCTATTACTTGTCTAAGTGGGATGAGAAAAGGTAAAATAACAAAAACCAACAACATAATTAAAAAATGCCAAACAAACTTATACAGAAAAAACCAAAAACCAATAGCCATTGTAATGCAGTCTAAACGAACATGTTGATCTGTACATGCTTTACCAATGTTGAACCCATTTAAAGCAAGCTTATTAAGTCGTCGCCTAGGTGTCTAGGCGCTATGAGACAGGCAAGGTGAATACATGACTTAGAGACGGCAGCAAAAGCAAGCGCCTTGGACATGTAGGTGTCGCACCGTATTCTATTCTTCTTTTTTGCCGACGAAGTTGTTCTGTTTTCTTTGTTGCATATTTTTATATTCATTTTTTATTTTGATTATCGAGGCTAATTCGATTGTGCGACTAGTACTAGTATTTGCTGTGCTGCTTTGTTAATTTGGTGTGCTAAATATGTTGGGCTTTATGAGTTTGCTTTTATTTTTTTAGTACGTTATAAAATATGCTGGACTTTATGTGTTTGCTTCTTCTTCTTGTTTTCCCCTGTTAAATATGCTGGGCTTTATGTTTCTGTCTGTTTTTTTAATACAAAATATCCTGGGCTTCTTTATCTATTTTTATATTTTATTTTAGATGTGCTGTGCTGCAATATATGTTTTAATTTTCAAAATATGATGGGCTGCTTTGTGTGTGTGTTTTTACTAGTATTTAAAACTGTTGATTGTGAAATAGTAATTATATACATACATACACACACACACACACACACACACACACATATATATATATATATATATATATATATATATAGGGCTATATGTATATGCACAGCCGTGTAATGCACAGTCGGCTATGGCAACAGTTCAACTGTCGCCATAGCCCAAAAAAACCGTCACCATAGCCGACTGTGCATTACACGATTGTACACATACATTTTTCCCACACATATATATATATATATATATGTTTTACGTGTATAAAATTTATGTTGTAAAACGACTTGTTGCCTTATGGGCGCCTAGTTAAGCGCCTTATCGCATAAGCACAGAGGCTATCGCCTCGCTTCGACTTAGCGTCATGACAACTATGCAATTGAAGAAAGAGTTGCCACATTGGAATATGTAACCATGGATTTGTGAACGGGATCTTCAGCTTCAGCTGTTCCTCATACAATCCTTAATAGAATTTGATTCACTGTAACTGTTCCCTGTTGTATATATTAAGAGGCTAAAAGTGGCATTATCTGGTTTAGAAACATTACATTAAGATCGTCGTTGTCTGTTTCTGAACCTGTTTTTGGACTTTTTGATGGATACATGTACTTTGTGTCATGCTAAAGGTGAATCTTTCTCACTATGGTAGGTTGATTGGGATGATGAGAAAAATTGCTTCCAATCGATTGCCGCTGCTCTAGGAAACTTCTATGCCATGCATCCTCCTTTGTTGCCCAATCCATCTGGTGATGGTCTGCAATTTTATAAGAGGAGGATACCCTCCAGCAATTCTGAAGAAGGAAATCACTTGAAAATTTTAGGTACTGACTATTTTTTTGTAGAGACTATACATACTTTGTGATTTTTGTTCAGTGATTTGTATGGTACTTACTCTAGAAAGTCGATCATGCTAAGAATCTGGAAAATGATAGTTTAATTTTTTAATATTTAGACTATAATCAATCCCAACAGATCAAGAGGTGCAAATATATTTTGCATGTTTCCTATCAATTTTTTGGCTCCTATACCTCAAAAATCTATATATCAAATAAATTGAAATCAACTCTACAAGAAAAACAATATATAAGATTCAAACCTTTGTAGATACCCAAGGAATTGTGAAAAGCATAGAAAAATAAAATATAAAAACCTGCAGCAACCCATAGAGTGTATCAACTTCACACCATTGCTGCCTTTATGGCTAACTCTTGACAATCAGTCTGAAGAAAAAATCATTTTAAAGAGTTCACTGAAAACCCAGGATTCCTCCAGTTATGAAGGCAGCGAAGACCCACAAGGACACAAGCAATCCAATGCCCATCACTGAAAACACTACAAAATCCATCACTAACATCATCTATAGACCAATAATCCGTGCGCAATACGAGGTAAAAAATGATATGTTGTACAGACTGTGTGTGTGTGTGTGTGTGTGTGTGTGTGTGTTCACATATTTGAGGACTCATGCGATAGAGTTTAGGACTTATGGTCCTTTTAGGATATAAACATTCAATTCCCATTTGATGCTTCACCTTGATATTTGAGTGTACTATAATCTTTATGAGATACTCCACATACTTGAAATATTGAGTATTTATAGGCTCATATATTGGAACGAACATTAAAATTGTGATATACACGACTCAGAACAACAGAGATTTTATCCACCGAAAATGTCCACTTCAATTCAAGTTTTAGTATACTGTTAAAAAAATTGTAACTCATGAATGTCATGTATCACTTGTGATGTATAGTATACTTCTTCAATACTTTCCCCTGAAAGAATTTTGTAATTAATGACCACAACTTTAGCGTTGGATGAACTCGTCACTGTGTCCTGACGTTACTGACCTGCGCATAAGGAAATATTTTGCGAGTGTGTGAAAAGCATCTTTCCTGCTTTTGGTACTTCATAACCCCCCACCCCGCCCCCCCAACTAAAAGCATTGTATTCTTCAGCTGATGACGTGAAGGAGGATGATATTGAGCATGGATTGCTTTCAGAGGCCGAGAATGCTTGGGCCCAGCGTGACTGGTCGATACAACACATCTTGTTTCCTTCCATGAGACTTTTCTTCAATCCCCCAAGTTCAATGGCTACCAATGGAACATTTGTCCAGGTACCCTTTGAGCTATTCTGAAATTCCTTTCCCTGGGTTAACTTAATATTATTCCAATTAATCCGCCGATGCATTTTTATCATCAATTATGATATAGAATATTTATCAAAATATTATATTACTCCGATTTTGACTTTAAGTAGTCAATTAACAGAATCCTAAAATTTAAAATTGATGTGAATTTGTTTAATTTTTTAATATAACAAATGGCATAATCGGTAGTATTTTTTATATAGTTTATAATATTTATTGAGTAAAACTAAATACGTATATATCAGTTTTAATTTAATAAATATCATAAATTGATTTGAAAAAGTCAAAATATGGCTCTTTATGTGGAATGGGGGTAGTATCTTATATTGTGTGGAGGCACCTGTAGCCAAGTTCCTTCTGGTGTGTACCGGGTAAATCCCTGTCCCCAAAATGTCTCTCTATGAATGTTTTGAACTTATGACCTATATTCTAGAGGCATTTCTCATGATGCTCACATAGTTAGGGGTGTTCATTCGGTCCGAACCGAACCGGATTGGTACTGAATTGAACCGGTACCGAAGTTATCAAAATTCTCATACCGGAACCGGAGCCAGAACCAGAACCAGTTGGACCGGTTCAGTATACTGGTAAACCAGTTCAGTTCCGGTTTTACCCATTATTTATTTATTATTATTATTATTATTATTAATAATTATTTATTATTATTAATAATAATAAAATAAGAAAACTGGTACATACCGTATCTCAAAATGGTGAACCGGAACCGGTACCAAACCGGTCCATTTTATACTGAACCGACCGGTTTGGACCAGTCCAGTTAACAAAAAAACCAAAAAAAATGCCACCCCCTACACAGCTTGAGCAAACCCCTGGAGTTCAATATATTATACTATCAACAATTACGGATTACCCAAGCTGGTATTATATATGATGTTATCTGGTTTTTAGATATATGCCTCTCCATTGGCTCGTTCATTAAGCTACATTTAACTGGACTCTCTACGTCTGTTCTGTATAGTATGTAGCATAGACTTTTTTCCAATTATGAGAATGAGAATGATGTTTGAATCTACACTTTTAGGTGGCTTCATTGGAGAAACTTTACAAGATCTTCGAGAGATGCTGACATGACCAGTTTTATATGAAATGTAATTACTATTGTAGTTAGTTGGCTATGCTGTGTAATCATCTGAAGGCCGTTAATTGTCCAAACACGGGTAGGAGGAAATTGTCGTAAAAGCAAGTCATGAACTTTGTAGTTATCAATGTATATTCCTGCATGTGTGTTTTTGTGATTTCAGTTTTTCCTACCCCACCCCCCTCCCCCTCAAAAAAAAATTAAAAAATACAGGAAAAAAAGAAATAAAAAAGAAAATGAAAAAAGAAAGGAGCAAGGGAATCTGATTAGACAATACTATATTAGTAGTATGGGGTATTAACCAAGTAATTCGGAATTTTTTGGGTTAGCTTGCTAGTTGTGGCATAATTTAACAAACATTCAAAGCAAGCTTTAGGGGCGAGGTTTTATATTTTAGTAGTAGAATTGAATTTAAGAATGTGTTCAGGTATTAGATAATCTAGTCGTATGACCAAGATTTGTTAGCTTGTGATGGGGTGGCCCCTGGTTTGGCTAGTTCCTAGTGTCAACGTCAGGAATTGTTGTGTCAAAAAATTATCTCTTTAATTTACGAAATTGGTGTTTAGGTGACATTTTTGAAAACCAGATTTTGCTATGGGGTTTGAAAGGTTAATTTTAAATTGGGACAATGACAGAGTCGTTAGCTATTTGGTATAAGTTTAAGTGAATGTATTAGCCCATCAGAGTTTCTGAGTTGTGAATGTGAAACGACCATTAAAATGTGACTATTAAATTGGTTCGCAATCAAGATTCATAGAGTTTGAGTGTTTTTTAAGTGAGGGTAAGGTGTTAGGCATCTCTTGACTTTTGTTGAAACAAGGTTATTGTGTATTTTAATCTTTTCTTAAGTTTGAAGAAATTGCCTTACTGCGTGTTTCAAGTGTTTTGTGGCTAAATGTTGTGTTATTCCATAGTTCGTGTGTTTCATGTTATTTTTTCTTGCTGAATATGTGTTTCATGTTGTGCATTGTGAGTGAATTCAATTTTATTGCAGTGGGTTTCAATTAATTTGGAAGGGACTTTCGGATTTATTGAAAAAAGAGTGTTTAGAATGAGTTTTATGTCAACGTTCATTTTTTTCAAAACTGAAATTTGTTTCCCAAAGATGCGTGCGCGTGTTTTTTCAAGTCATGTTTTAGGACGTGTGTCTGCAAAATCCATTTCAAAGAGTATGTTACAAAATTTATTTCAAAAGCCGTTCGGAATATGTTCAAAGACATTTTGAAATGGGTATTTATTTCAAAAGGTGTTTTAAATCATGTATTTTTAAAACTCATTTTTCAAACGTATATTTTAGGTTCCATCTAAAAGTCCCTTTTAGGTATTTAGTTTTTATCTTTTGAATAACTTCATTTTAGAAAATCTTTAGTTTTTGAAAATTATTTTTGGTTACCCAAAATGAAAGCCATCCCATTGAGTCAATTGCCAAGTTATACTAGTTATTCACTATGTGGGCCTTAAACTCCACTTTGAGAGGTAAAAATCACCCAAGTAATTTTAAGGTCCATAAATGATTTACAAATACTAAAGACAATTTACAGACCCAAATCAAAAGTTCATCATAGGAGGAAGGTCTTAATTACTGTAAATATAAATTTAGAGACATCAGGCTTTCTCCTAGGCTCACAATTTGCACCAATTTAACCCAACAAGAAAATTAACAATTGAAATCAGAAGTCCATTATTAGAGGAGGATCTCAATTCCTTCAAATATGGATTTGAAGGCCTTGTGCCTCATCCTAGACTTGCAAGTAAGGTGTTCAATCCAAACAAAGCATTACATGGAATTAAACCGTTTAATTTTTATAGGTATAAGCCCATAAACGATTTACTTAGGATGTCACAAAATTACAATACAAAATTTACCCAATCAAATCTAACACCAAATATAGCAAGAGAGCCTCAAATGCTTCAAATTGATACTCAATTCACATATTAAGCAATCAAAGGATAAATAATAGTTGAAATGGAATAGAAATTGATAACTCTACATTTTTACCACATAATTGTGCAACTAACAATAGAAATTCATAGATAAATTGAAGAGATTAGAAATGGACTTTCCAAATTGAGAGAAGAAAAATTGGTTGGAGACTTCAATAGATTCACTTTCAAGGGATTTGAACTTTAATTTGAATGAGTGTTTGGTGATTTGTGTATTTTATCTCACCATATTTCTCGCCCAATATAGGAAATTCTTTGTCTAAATAAGATTTTTTGTATTTGTAATGTTCCGAAATTTTGAGAATCTTGTAATCCAATTTTATATGAATAATAAAGATTGTATTTGTAAGACCCCGACTTTTATGAAATACAAATTAAATTTTTTTTTAATATACTTTTTTTCTGAAACGATAATTGGATAAATTGTCAAAAGTTAGAGAATATTTTGTGCAAATTATATCTTGTCGAAAAGTATTCGTTTTGTCGGGGAATATTAAATTTGTACGACGGCGCCGAAATAACCAAATATTGGTAGACCTTATAACGAAATATTGTCGGCTATAAAAAACGACAAAAGTAACATTTTTTAAATAAAAATGGTCAACAGTACTATCACTTTTAACTGTTAAAATATCCGATGGTAAATGAATAGTAGAACATGGTATTGCACAGTAACATACAATATTGTACAGTAGCACACGGTACTACACAGTGTTTTATATTATTGAACTGATAAAGTGGCAATTGTACAATATTGACTCTATTGAACCAATAATTGTCACATGAATAATAATTCATATTATTGAACTGATAATTGTCACAGTAGTATACGCACAGTAATTCACATTACTGAATCAATAATTGTCATACACAATAACGTATTTTTTCTTATTTTCTACATTATTGTTACCACTATTATGATGTTGATTTGACTGTTGTATTACATTATTAGTTGGTATTTTTGCTTGTATTGTGATTATTTAACTCAGAAAATCAACTATATTACATTTATAACAATTTGTCATAATAATGAATAATTGTGAATTATTATTAAATAATTGAATTGATAAAGTTATTTATTTTATTATAATAAATTATATAAAGTTATTTATTTTATATAAATTATGTAAAATAAATTATTTTATTATGATATATTATATAAAGTTATTTGTTCTATATATAAAGTTAATTGATTTATATATAAAGTTAATTATTTTATATATAAAGTTAGTTGTTTTATATATAAAGTTATTTTTTATATAAAGTTAATTGTTTTATTAAATGAATGGTATAAATTAAAAACAATATAATTATTATAGAATTTGAAATGAACAGTGTAGATTAAAGATGATCTTTAAATTGTTAGGATTTCGACACAGAGAAAACAGCGGAATTTAAAAAAAATTTCGAAACCCTAAAACAGGATCCATGCGAAAACCATATTAATTCAGAGGTTTAGATTATTTTACCGATTATCCGAGATGGACAGAAGACGATGGAATTCTGGAACGGCTTCGAATCTTCAACGCAATCCAGTGACTGCGTTTCTACGGTATCCACATGAACGCTCCGCGAATCGTCCCACGATCTGCAGCAAAAGGAACCTCGGTACTAGCCACCAAGATCAGGATTTCCCAATTATTTTTCTCTCTAGCCTCTTTCTGAAAGCGGCTAGGGTTTTTAGTTTTTCCTTACGTGACTTTTAGACTACTGATATATCATATATATAGTAGTTAACAGGAATTAACTAAAACCTAAAATAAATAGAAAAATAAAATCCGAATTTATATATATTACTACCTCCGTCCCAGGATAAAAGTCCTCTATTGACTTTTATGGTCAAATTAACCATTTTTCAAATCAATATATTTTGTTATTCTTTAATATATATATAAAAAGCTTATAAACATTATAAACTATATACAATTTAGTACTAATCTCAATATTTATTTTTTTGAAAATCTAAATATATATGTTTAATTATTAATTTTAAAAATGGTCAATTTGACCGCAAAAGTCAATAGAGGACTTTTATCTTGGGACGGAGGGAGTATATTTTAATTAAGTCTTACTTAATTAATATACATATATACAAATTATCCTATTAATTTAAATTCGTAATTTTTAAATACTATCAATCATATTGACATATTTAAAATACTTACAATTTAAATTAATTCCCTTTTAATTACGTTCTAAGTGTGTGACCCTATAGGTTATTATTATGTTGGTAATAATTTTAAAATCATATTATAAAATTATAAACAGTGAGTGACATCTAGTAATGCATCACTGCTACCCAAATAATAATAAGATCGGTAATTCGATACAACCTTTTCGTGACCAATGTTTCAATGTAATTTAATCCTTTTAACCTTATATCCTAGATTAAACTCGAGGCATGGAATGTGTCATACTCTTCATAATTTAATCTGAGTTTTCTTGATCAATGAGTAGACTATATGAAACAAATCAATATTTGAGCATAGCCATGCATTTCATAGTCCTACTCAATCAAGAGGCCTATGGATATCACCCATAATATATAGGAGGGTTAAATTCCATCTAGATCACGCATATTCCTCACACGATTCATGATGTACCCAATAATCACCTTTATTGTCCACCCTATTAAAGGTGACATTTGATGATATCAAAGTACACAAATTCTCGTGTAATAATATAGTGACTTCAGGTCGGAGGATCATTACATCATTGTCACTATAAGAATTTCTTATGACACTTTGCATAATGCTCCATGTAGAATTCTCATGGTGGGTCAGTCCAGTACATTGTTCTCTAACATGTACCTATGCATTGACTCAAATATCTCATATATTTATGACCAATGAGATTTGGCCATCAATCAATCCACATACTAGTCTCAATGCATCATTGTTGTCCCATTAACAATGATACTCGACTAGGGACATTTAAGAGCAATGATACTAATTATAATTATATAATCTCATGTTTAAGTCACATACTTAAAACTATATAATTCGTATCATTATTCTAAGGGCTTTTATTATGTTAACATTTATATAACGCAGTAAATGAAATCATAATAAAATAATCCATTTATTCAATCAAATATAATATAAAAAATGTTAAACAATTACATCAAATAATTAGCCTCTAGGGCATAAACTCTAACATAAATGAATGGTTTAGATTAAAAAAATCTTAAAAGATGAAATGTGTGGTATAGATTAAACATTATCTTGAAATATACGGTTTGGATTAAATTAAAAAATCTTAGATTATGATAAGATTTTTGGCTATAAATAGAGGCCTTAATTTAAGGATTTTTTAAAAACTTCATTGTTTATTATTTTCTTCACTCTCTAAATATTACTTTGTGTAAGTTCTCTCTAAGTGTGCTTAAACTATCGTGTGTATTTATGAAAATCTGTAATAGTACAAGTATTGTTAAAGTAAGTATTTTCATAATAGTTAGTCAAGTAATCACACACATTACACGTTGTTTATAAATCTTTCTTTAGAAGACTATTCCTTTAGAAGATTCATTTTAAAAAACTTTCTTTTGAAATAATATTTTCAAAAACTATTTTGAAGTTATTATACTTTATTCTGTATACTACACAAATTTTTACTATCAAATTACTTTTGATGATTTTATACGAATTGGTATACACTATGAAATTATATGTAGTAGTTACTAATTAAATTATAAATATATAGGTTGATCAACTTCATTTAAAATAATATTCAGTCACGTGTTAAGGTAAGGAATATCATTTTCTTTCATACTCTTAAACTTATTACGGTAAGGAATATCATTTTCTTTCATACTCTTAAACTTACTACGGTAAGGGATATCATTTTCTTTCACTCTTAAACTTACTCTGGTAAGTATTGTTCGATAATTTTTTTTGAAATGATTATATTATCCTTAATAGTTTGCGATTCATTTAATATTATTTCACGTGAATCTTCCTATTTACTTGAACTTTTCTATTAAACTTTAACCGTTATTTTGAAATGTGGATATTGAATATCATTCTTGATTGACTTTGGATAAAGTATCTTGTTATTCTATTCATCATTTATATTTTTGTTGTTATTCTAATCATCAAGAATCAAGTTGTTGTGAATATCTATGGCCTGAGGTACAGATGATAGGATAAAGGTGATATAATGGTGAAGTGTCTTTTAGGGCACGTGGTGAATGTTCTCTTTAGCCTGTGGTAAAGAAGAACTGTTGTTGGTATGATCATGACCAGTGGTGCTTCAGATGATAAAAGTTGATGATGTTTTTATAAAAAAGAGAAGCGTGTGGACATCATAGTCTAATGATTCTTCTAATGGATTACTCATTCTACTGCTATTATTGATCTAAAACTTGTTATTTATTATATTCTATCAAGAACTCAACTGTTGAAGGCTAATGATAATTTACTTATTGTTATCTTAGTTATGATATTTTTTTACCGGGCTATTTGAGCTCACCCTTTCGTTTGTTTCATTATTTTTCAGGAAATGAGAAAGTAGCTGGGTCTAGTCGGGGGATGGAGTGAAGGTCCGAGTGATAGTTGTAGTAGTCTTCACATGTTGTAAAATAGTATGACAATAATAGTGAAGATTTAGTTGTGTATTATTGAGTTCCATATTTTTGTACTATATACTATTTTGTAATAGTTACCGTGTATTTTTTGCGTCTTAAATTGGGTTGTGTTGACCCAGATTTGGGGGCGTCACATTATTATGCTTCAAGAATGTGTTATGTGATTTTTCTATATGTATAATTTTGTGTTTTGGTTCAAGTATCCAACCTTTAATTTGTTAGAATCTAAAACTTATTTAAAGGTTAAGACCTAAGGGTTAAAACCTAGAACTAAGGGTTGAAACCTAAGGGTTATAACCTAGAAAGTAAAATTCACAAATACAAAAATAATACGAGTATAATACGAAAATTATATAAGTAGAATACGAGAATAATACAAAAATTATACGATATAAATACAAAAAGTCAAAGTCAACAAAAGGGGTTAACTAACTAATTGTGATAACTAAACTAATCTATCAAACTAAGTTGGAGAAGTAAACTAGGAAACAAACCTAGTTAAGCTAACTAGTTTAACCAAACTAAGTTACAAACCAAACTAAAACTAACCAAGTTAGACCATTCTAGTTTGGTTAGATTGTTAGAGATTTTGAGGGCATGTGTGACAACTTGAATTTTTCGAGAATTATTAAAATAAGAATTTAATAAATAAAATTCTTCTGATGAGACATAATGTGTTTAAGGAATAAAAATATATATGTGTTATATATATTTATGTGATTTTAGTGGTAGATTAAATATGTGTATATAAATATGAAATATATATACATATATTAGAAAGTGAATTTTTATAGTTAATTTAACTATTAAGTTTATAGTTTGAATTAACTACGGGATGAAATATGAAGTTACAGAAATTAATTAATTTATATTAATTAATTGAGATTAAGTGGAATATTATACTATAAAATGATATAATTTGTGTAATATCCCAGATATTTTCAAGATTTTAAATAATATCTTAATTGATTTTATTAAAGGTTAAGGTTTAAAACCTAGAATGTGAGAAGTAAGATGTGTAGAAAATGGGTAAACATTTTTTTTTAACATAATTTATTTGTTAGAAATTAAATGTGAGAATATTGTAATGATGCATATAGAGAATTTATTAAAGAAATAAATTCAATTGAGAAGTGAAGACGGTTATAAGGTTATATATACATAGTTATATATTCCTAGAGTTGTGTTTGTTAGCCAAACAAGAAGATGAGTAAATTAATACTCAATAAAACTAATAAATTAATTAGTTTAAATATGAAGTAAGAAGGAAAGTCATGAAATATAATTAATTATGTTAATTATATTAGTTATGAGTTAAAGTTATATAAAAACTAGAAAGTTTGTCTAGAATGACAATATTAATAAGTTAATTGATTAAGTAATTAACTTAATTATTAAGTTGTGGTATAGAGTCCAAGTAATTTAATTACTACTAGTGGACTAGCCCAAAAAGATTATATGTGTTAGCCCAATATGGGAATATTTACATGAAGGTGGGTAATTTAATAAGAGAGCCCAATGGAAGGTAAACTATGTAGCCTAAACATTTAAAAGTCCAATGTTGGTCAAAGTGTTGAAAAATATTATTGAGTGTAGAGAATTAACTAATGTAGGGTTAATTGAATAACCCTAGTTGGTAGACATGAGAGAGCATTAACCAAACGTTGGTGAATTGCTAGAAAAAGGAAAGTGGTGATGAGAATTAACTATGGATGAGTTAATTATGTAACTCAAGGTGGTAGAATAAATTAAATCAAATTTAATTGGACTATAATATAAGTCCAAATGAGGTATTAAACTAGGTCAAATTAATTAACCTAGTAGTTCATGTATTTAATTAAGCCTTGATCCAAGTTATAATTAATCAAGTCCAATGCTTGTTTTAATTAAATACAACATAGGGTATTTAATATTAGCCCAATGTAATAAATAAATTGAGCCCAAACTAATTAAATTGATGAGCCCAATATATTCAATCCTAGAGTCCAATGTGGAGCCCAAATGGTAGTCAAAATTGGTCAACAATTGATCATATGTGTGTATATATATATAGATGTATATATGTATATTAAATGAAGAAAAAATAAAGCAAAAATGGAGATTAAAAAGGGCATTTTGCTGAGATTTTAGAGGGGCCCACTTGGGGGTGGCTTGTTGCACTTATATTGCTTTTATTTCACTCAACCAATAGCTTGTAAGCAAGCTTGATGCATGTCAATCACTTGGTCAATCAAGCTAGTCATTCAAAGTAATAGTAATCACCAATTTAGCTTCTAATTGCACCAAGGTTGGTTGATTAAGAAGTTAATGAAGTACTCCTAGAGTTCTATAAATAGAAATCACCAACACATGAGCAATGTTGGTCATTTCTATGCTTGGTAATATTTTTAGAGAGATGAAAGAATTCTAGAGAGAAGGGAGAGCATTGTTGGAGATTTTCACCAAGGAAAATTTGCTAGAGGATGGATAAGAGGAGGTCACAAGACAAGATCATGTCAAGAGGAGGAGGAGCATCCATGATCAAGAGGTTCAAAAGTGATCCAACCTTCACCTATTTCATTTTTATAGTCTATATAAGTTTTAATCGGTCAAAATATATTTTTAACCGATCAAAAGTAATTTTGATGCTCTAGAAGTCTAGATCTATGATATATTGGTAGAATCATGGTTTGATATATTTCAATCATGTTTTGGTATGAGCGGTATGCATAATAATGCAAGAAATGTCTATCTTAAGCTTTACCGGTAAACCCTAGTTGGGGTTGTGATTTATAGCATTTCATTTTGAAAGCTAGAGGTTGTGTTTGAAATTTTCTTCTTTGATAAGGTAAATATATAAGTTAAGAACAAAACTTAGTTGGTAAAATGTTCATGTGAGTTGTTATGGTCAAGATATGATTTTTAGACCAAAGAAGACCATTTTAAGAACTCAATGTGCAAACATTCCACTTTGTGGCTATTTTCCATAACCAAAACTTTTCCAAAAAATTTGATCCAATGATGGAATATTGTAGTTTAGGAAGATACGAATCCATCGATACCAATTTGAGATCATTTGGATTTGTATATTTCATTTTATTCAAGTTTTAATCAAAGGAGCAAAAGTTGAAAAATCAGAAAATGGCAATTCTGCAGATTCTGCAAGAGGAGGGCCGGGGCCCTTGACACTGTTCACGGCCAGTGAGTTTTCCGTTCCGGGTCGGGTCGGGCCATTCGGGTCGGGTCGGTTTGGGTCTTTTAAGTCCAAAATTGATAAAATTGTTTAAAAATTAATATAATTAATTTGGGACCCAACTTTAATAATTATTTATTATTTATAATAAATAATAAATAAAGTAAATAAAAACTATTATTATAATTAATTATTATTTAAAGGATATTAAATGGTAATTAAAGAAAGATGAAGTTAATAAGGTAATTATTTATTATTTTAATAAATAAGGATAATTAGTTAATTATTATTTAAATGATATTAAATAATAATTAAAGGGAGATAAAGTGAATAAAATGATCATTTGTTATTTAATGAATATTAAATAATAAATGAGATTAATTAACTAAGAGATTATTATTTAAATAATCATTAAATGATTTGAGGATTGTTAAAATATTATTAAATGGTTAATAATATTAATAAGTGATTAAAATATTATTAAATGGTTAATAATATTAATAAGTGATTAAAATATTATTAAAAGGTTAATAATATTAATAAGTGATTAAAATATTATTAAATGATTAATAATATTAATAAGTAATTAAAATATTATTAAATGATTAATAATATTAATAAGTGGTTAAAATATTATTAAATAATTAATAATATTAATAAGTGATTAAAATATTATTAAATTATTAATAATATTAATAAGTGATTAAAATATTATTAAAGGGTTAATAATATTTGATTGTAGTTATATATTATCAAAGGTAGATAATATTTTGAGATATTTGGTACATTATTAAATGCCCAAATCATTAAGTTGCGTAAAGAAGAAAGTTTAATTGAATTAAACCAAGGTAAGAGTCCATTAGTGATTAAATATTAGACAACTTATAAAATATAGGTTGTATGAAGAATGCAAGGTATTGGTGAAAGATGGTTAAGCGTACCCGATATGTCCAAATAGGTTTGGGCTAAGGGTTTTATCCGGAACTTAAGGGTTCGTTTGTCGGACATCTTAGGAGTTAATAATTTAAAGTTAGAGTCTTATATAAAGGCTAAGTAATAGTCATTATATCTAATGATTATTTCAATTTCCTATATAAATTGTAGGTTGAACGCAAGACGCAAATAAGCGTAACTGGTAGAAGCGAACCAGACAAGTTTTTCAGATATTGTTGCTATGTGTATAACTGTTGTGTGTGCACTTGAAGCCTGTGAGAATTTGAATTAAATATGTTTCTGTGAAATCATATGATGTGTGTTGATACTATATGTTAGAAAGCCTGAATTAACTGAATAAGTTGAACTGTATGCCATGTATTCATTTCAATGCATAATCAGTATGTTACATGAATAAATGCAAAGCATGATAAGCATGATGAATTCATATAATGTAATGCATGAAGTATGAGAAGAATGTATAAACATAAACTATGTGTTATGTGCTATCTGTTATACTTGTTGAGCCATCGTGCTCACTCTTGCCTAAACCAACATTTTTAGATAAGGCTAGTTACCTGAAGTTCTCGATAAAGAACAAGGAACATGAAAACATATTACTTCCATTGAAGATCTAAATATCTATTATAGATATCAGTCCGAATTGGACAGGTAAATGATTGTGTAGCATAAGATTTAGTTGGTACGTTATATGAGTGTTAAATACTCAATTTGATTGTAATAGAATGTCGTATCAGGTATGATATTAAGACATACTAGGAATGTATAAAGATTTCGATTCTGGAATGGAAAAAGATGTTGTAAAATTGTAAATAAATGGTTATTTACCAATTATAATATTGTTGTAATTCTTAAACAATAAGGAAAAAGTTGTACTCGTGTTGAACCGGATCCGAGATTCAAGGAACCCGGATTTGGGGTCGTCACAATTTGAATACTAAAGTCTTAAATGGTAATGGAATTACTATGAATTAAAATTCATAAACGTTGTAATCAATTCGCTTAAGAAAAAGAATGAATTAATGCATGTATTTTATTTTAATAAATGAGAAGAGTTGATTAAAAATCATTATTTTATACATAAATGCAATATATTTATGTAATGACTTAATATATAATATTATGCCAAATGGATACAAATTAAATATAAAATGGGGTTCAATATATAAAATATCTATATTGGAACTAAATTAGTAAAATAAATTCATATTTGAATAATGATTAAATATAATTAAATAAATATATTTAATATAAAATTAAATTGTTTGGAAAACAATTTATGGAAGGAAGTAATTAAATTTAATTGTACAACATTAAGTGTATAAATTAAATTAGTGAACTAAAATAATTAATGGAATATATATTAATTATTTTAATTTGTGATTCGTTACTCTAAAAGTGTTAGATTTAATAGGGGATTAGTTTCATTTTTAATGGAAAGATTTTATACATATTTATAAATGTATAAATTTAACAAATTATGATTTGTTAATAATACATGTATTGGTATTACATATGTATAATTTTATTAAATATTATACATATATTAGTAAATGAGTATATGTATATTTCAATACATGAATGTTGGAAATGCATATAACACATTAAATATATGCATTTCGTCATCTATATGCTGATTATAAACTAAGGTCTGTGCATTGTATGTATGCTTATTATTATAAGTATATGTTAGAATTAAAGGAAACTAACACGTAAACACATATCAACTTACATATGAATCGGTTAGTATCCACGTAGCGGAAGCGGTTGAACCGGAATGCCAAATCTACGAGCAACACCACGAACACAGCTACTACGAACCTTCTCACGAACGTTTCTCGCCAATAGAGAGTTGTTACAAGCAATGGTATATGCGAACTAACTCAAGTGTTCACACCAAGTACACCCAAGCTATTGATGGAAGCTTGGAAATACTAGAGAGATAGTATTAGAGAGAGAAACTGTATGGGAAAAATAATACGTTATTTTTCCTTAGTCCTACACAATGTAAGCCTCTCAGTATTTTAACGATGAATTCATATTCCTATGGGATAAGTCTACAACTGACTAAATCAGGAGAGTTATCTCATATAGAGTCCTAATCATATCAAGTATTATCTAAAATACTTCAAAGTGATATGGGACTCTTCCAATCCAAATTGGATTATCCAATATCCATAACCCAAGTGGATGTCCATGATCCACGGGCCCGACCTGGATCAATAACTAACATCTCCCACTCAGATACTTGGGATATAAAGATACGTACTCATCTCAATTCAATCATCTCTAGATTTCGTCGTACAGATGTCTTGGCGTGCGACAGACGAGAAATAAATAATATCAAGGGCGAGAGCTTACATATTAAGTCTCCATCATAACTAATATGAAGCATCTCCTAAACAAAAAACTCGTCATGTCCTAGACCAGTCGATCACATTCTGTTGAGTATTTCGAATCCCTCATTAATTACATTTTCAAAATACACTCAACCTCATTTGTCTTGGTATGCTCCCTTTTAAAAAATATACATATAATGTAATATATAAAGTTTAAAATAATTGTGCGCGCATAGCATAGCCAACGACTGAATGTGATGCCAGACAATTGTCTTCCCTAAACTCTCATGTCAATCTTCATTAACTCTGCTGCTTTCCCAGACAAGTACCCATGGAACCTCATTACGTGAACTTAGGAATACAAGCTAAAGTAGCAACACAAAGTCTTTGTTTCATAACATAGGTTCAAGTAACTAAGGACAATAGTTATTGTACAGAGCTCATATAGTGATTGGATAGGGATCCACCACATCACTCTTCTGTATTATGTCGCCAATCATGCACACGAGGTACAATTCTCATGTTACGGTGGAGCTTAAAAAAAAAAAATAATGTCGCTCTAGCTAAAATAACACCGTACGGACAATAGTTAATCGCTCTCTAGCGTTTAACCTTTGAAAACATCCCTAGTTACTTCAGATAGTATCTAGTATGAATCTAATGTTCGGCAAACCCAAAAAACAAGGCTACACTTCTTACAAGTGTTCGGTATATAATGATACCTCTTCTTGGACCCAGCCAAGGCGTCTAAATCGTAGTGTCTCAAAAATGGTGCCCTACCATTTAGACCTCCACAATATAGCCTCATCTCGCTCGCTATTACAAGCGCCGAGGCAGGTTATCCGTGTGAGTAGATCAACCATTTTGCCTTGTGACATTTTATATGTGTGTTCATATATACAAAAGTTAAAACATAGAACTGAATAAAAATCAACTTTATGTAATAACATTTATTGCATAAAAATAAACAATAAACAATATCCAAAAGATGTCCATCAACAAACATAATACATATCAAGGCCTACGAAGTCCCAAGCTCCTAACATGAGCTCGAAAAACATCCCTAGGAATGGGCTTAGTCAAGGGATCAGCAACCATGTTGCTTGTAGAGATATGTTTAAGGACCACCTTCTTTCGTGCCACAATATCCCTAATGTAGTGAAATTTGGTCTCAATATGCTTGGCTTTTCCATGGTACTTGGGATCCTTAACGTAAGACAAAGCAGCCGTATTGTCACAGTGAATAGTGACAGGATCACTCGAATGCGATCCAACATGCAAGCGCTTAAAGAATCTCCGTAACCATACTGCCTCTTGTACTGCAAAACAACATGCAATATACTCTGACTCCATAGTGGATAAAGCAACACATGGTTGTTTTTTGCTCAACCAGCTAATGGCCCCACCACTAAGCAAGAAGTTATATCCAGTGGTAGACTTGCGTTCATCCAAGTCACTAGCCCAGTCTGCATCGCTATACCCTTGTAAGCGTAGCTCACCACCCTGATAACACAACATATAGTCCAAGGTGCCTCTCAAGTATCGAAGTATTCTCTTAATTGCCACCCAATGAGCAAATCCAGGATTGCTTTGAAACCGACTAACCATCCCCACTGCAAAACTTATGTCGGGGCGTGTACACATCATTGCATACATTAACTTACCAACTGCACTTGCATAAGGAACACGAACCATCTGTTCTTTTTCTTGATCAGTCTTAGGGCAAAAAACTTGGCTTAGTTTATGACCCTTCTCAATGGGAGTGTCAACGGGTTTAGAATTATGCATACGAAAATGCTCTAATATAGATTTTATATAAGTCTCTTGACTTAATCCTAAAAATCTTTTAGAACGATCCCTATGGATCTTAATTCCGAGTACAAATTCTGCCTCACCCATGTCCTTCATCTCAAAATTAGATGACAACCACTTTTTAGTGGCGACAATCAATCCTATATTATTTCCAGCTATCAAGATGTCATCAACGTACAAACATAAGATCATGAAGCTTTTGTCGACCCGTTTAACATACACACAATGATCTTCTTCAATCATCGTAAACCCATCAGCTATGATGGCTCGATGAAATCTAAAGTACCACTGTCTAGATGATTGCTTTAAGCCATAAATGGAACGTTTGAGCTTGCACACTTTGCGCTCTTGTCCCTTGACCTCAAAGCCAACTGGTTGATCCATATAGATCTCCTCATCTAGTTATCCATATAGAAATGCAGTTTTAACGTCCATTTGATAAAGCTCCAAATCTAAACGTGCGGCAATAGCTAGAATGAGGCGAATAGAGCCAATTCTCACAACTGGTGAAAATGTCTCTTCATAGTCCACACCCTCCTTTTGGGTGAACCCTTTTGCCACGAGACGAGCCTTATACTTGTCGATTGATCCATCCGCCTTACGTTTAATTTTGAAAACCCATTTATTTCCAATTGCCTTATGACCAGGCGGTAGATCAACCAACTCCCAAACCTGATTCTTTCCCATAGAACCAATTTCATCCTTCATAGCATCTATCCATTCATTATGAGCAGGTGAAGTGAGAGCTCCCTTATATGTGGCAGGCTCAGTATCATCATTTAGAGCGCATATAAGGGCCTCTCCTTCAAGCACGAGAAGGGATTCCTCTTCAATTTCAAAAAACTTTTGAGGAACTTTTGCACGTTTGCTTCGACGTGGTTCAAGTTTTTGTGAATCAGGTGCCCCGCTAGGCGGTAAGTCATTCCCACTATCCTTAGCGACAAAACGATGATAATCAAATTCCCTTCCTTCGCTAAGTGATGGTGAAATGTCTCCCACTGATTCGACCATCTCATATAGCTCATCATCCTTTCTCGTGTCAGCCCTGCTTGGAAACTCATTCTCTATGAATTTCACATCTCGTGATTCAATCTCAGTCATTACTCCATCAGGTTGTTCGCATATCATCATATAACCCTTTGAGTGTTCAGGATACCTTATAAAGATACATTTCTTTCCTCTAGAGTCTAACTTCCCAAGTTGTTGGGAAGGAATGCACATATATCCTGCCGACCCCCATGGTCTTAAATGATCTAAGGTTGGTTTTCTTCCTTCCCAAGACTCATATGGTGTAGAAGTAACTGACTTGCTAGGCACGCGATTAAGGATGTAGGCAGCAGTCAAAAGTGCATCCCCCCAAAAATTAACTGGGAGATCAGCTTGCGCCATCATCGATCTAACCATCTCTAATAGCGTACGATTCCTTCTTTCTGCAACACCATTTTGTTGCGGAGTACCAGGAATCGTTAGCTGTCTAATGATACCTTTTTCCTCACTGAGTCCTTTAAATTGCTCAGATAAATATTCGCGGCCACGATCGGTCCTAAGAACCTTTATGGATTTATCCCTTTGATTCTCAACTTCAGAAATGAAGCGCCTAAAGCAGTCTAATGCTTCTGACTTATGAGAAATCAAATAGACATATCCATATCGCGAATAATCATCTATAAAAGTGATGAAATAGTTACCACCATGTCGTGCTCTAACATTCATTGGACCACAAATGTCTGAATGAATTAACTCTAAAGGATTAGTGGCCCTCACTGCCTTCCCAAATGGTTTTCTTTTTGCCTTCCCTGCTAAACAAGGTTCACATACCGGTAGGTTAACTTCAGCGAGTGAGCCTAAAAGGCCTTCTCGAGCTAGCCTAGTCATCCTATCTTGACCAATATGACCTAATCTAGCATGCCATTTCAATGATTCATTAACAATATCATCATGAGAAGCAATATAAGAAAAATGGGATTCACCTTTATTCAAAACATAAAAACCATCCGATAAAGTACCACGTCCTACAAAATTATTATGAAAGTAAATAGATACGCTACTACTATCGAAGGAAAAAGAATATCCAACTCTAACTAAGCCTACAACTGAAACTAAGTTCCGTCGAATTCCTGGTACATAAAGTGTGTCCTCAAGGATCAGTGTGCGGCCATTCCGCAAAGTCAGCTGATAAGTGCCAAAACCAAGCACTTGCTCCTCTGAACTGTTCCCCATGAACAAACTTTGACTCCCTTTGGAAACTCGTCGGTACTCGGTGAATCCCTCCCTATCGCGAGTTACATGCTTGGTTGCTCCTGTGTCAATAATCCACGAAGGATCAGATTGAGCAAGAAAAACATGTGAACACACAAAGTATTCATCACAATGGAGAAATTTAGATTGTACCTTTTTTTGCTCAGTGCATTCACGAGCAAAATGTCCAACCTTCTGACAGTTATAGCAAGTCATCTTTTTTTTTTCCCTCCTCTTTTGCCCCTACGACGCTTAGCATTACCCTTCTTATTTGATGCATCAGCCTTAACCTGATCATTGCCTTTTGCTTGTCTCTTGCGCTTGCCTTTTGCATTGCGCGGACCAGCTTGAGCCATGAAGACAAAGTTGCCATCTTTTGCACCACGACGCTCATATTCAAGCTCAAGGTGTCTTTTCAGATCAGCAAGAGTTTTGATACTATCATTATGTATCATAGTCATCGTGAAAGGCTCCCAGGTATCAGGTAAAGACCTGAGCACAGCTTGATCTGTTGCTCTTCAGTGAGGGTTGTGCCAGCTGCACTAAGCTCGCGAATCATGGACGTGATTACACGAAGGTGCTCCACCATAGTGCGTTTGGGCTCCTTTTTGTAACGGTCCAGCTTATAATTAAGCTCGCGCAACCTAGTAGCAGTAGTCCCACCATAGGACTTCTTGAGCATATCCCACATTTCCTTTGCAGTTTAGCAGGACTCAAATTCGCCAATAAGGTCGTTGTGCATGCTGCTTAACATAGTAAAGCGCGAACAACGATCCTTTTTGACCCACTCATCGTAGGTTTGTTTGTCTCGACGGTGTTGTATAGTAGTGCCCTCCTCTGGCGGTTCCATAGTGGTGGTTAAGGTTTCTAGCACATCTAACTCATTAAGCAGATATTGAATTTTCTTCGACCAAAGGTAATAATTTTTATCATCCAATTTTTCACCTTTGTTAAGGTCAGCGATGACATTTTTAGAGGCCATTTCACTACAATAAGGTCGCACGAAATATGAATATTAGCACACATACAATAATTTTGTCATTAAATCCTAATTAATCACAATTATTTAGTCCATGAATAGAAATCGAAAAATCGCTAAGCTCATAATCATCATTCCATGTCATAAGATAAATAATTATGATTAATTTTATTTTATATGACAAAATCCAAATAGCCCATTACAACAAAAATAAGGACGGGGTTTAACAAAAAAAACCCTTATTAATAATTTAATTATACTTTGGGAGATAAAATCAATTAATTGAAGAACAAGTGCAAAATTACATTCCCTTACAAGGCTTCGATATTAATACATCAATACCAAAAATTTTACATTAAAGATACCTACTACATCAATCTATTAATAAAAAATGGGAATGCTGCACTTGTCTTCTCATAATTATTTTATCTCAGGTCTCTGTCACAAAGTGAGAGCCCGTCTCCAAAAATAGTTAAATATTAACCCTTTTTGGTCCATTCAAAACACCATGCAATATCAAACAATGGGTATGTGCATGAATGGGCCCATCACAGCTCCCACTAGGAAGCCGGATTTATTTGGTCAAGTCCTAGGGGGACAAACGCAACAAGTATGCGTAATTAACGTAATATATATGCACAAATACACAATAATAAGTGCAAGAAATATTCATTGTTACTCAAAATTGACCAAATATTTTTCTAACAGTATGTTTACATGAAAATATAACACTGTGAATTTTCTGGATTTTTCTGAAAATTTTTGCTATTTATTATAATTATTTTTCACATTAATAATAATTATAAATAAATAATTTAAGATACTAAAACAAACTATTTCTCAACACCTCTAAGTGGAGAATTGTAATTATGCCTCTGAATACTCCAGTAAAAAAAAATTGGTCGAAAAAACATTTCTGGACAATTTTTAAAGAATTTTTAAATCACTTTCAACACTTAAAAATAATTTAAAAAAATATTTTTCTTTACTGAAAAAATTCAGAAAAAATATTAAAGTGTCCAGAAAACAAAATTAAAATTATCTGTCGATTTGTTTTTTAAAAAAATGTCCAGAACATGGCGCGTGGGTTCCACGCTCCCTAGGGGCAAAAAAAAAAAAATTTTTTTTTTTAAGACTGGCGCGTGGCCACCACGCGCGCGCTGACGCATGCTGACGTCAGCTTCGTCTTCTTCCTTCAGCATACCAGAAGCAAAATTACAGTTTAGTACATTTTCTTCAAAAAATCATAACTAATTCTACAGATGTCCAAAAATTACAAACTTTATATTTCTGGAATCGTGGAGACATGTACTAATTTATTATGTGAAGAAAACATAATTTTGACTTCTGTAGAAAAACAGATTTTTAATAGAAAAAATATAAATCCAAATTAGGGTTTATATTTTCTCTCAAAATACAAATCTGATTGTAATGAAATTTTGCAGGTGTCTTAACATGCATAAGGACTACATCATACTGTATTTTTAGCCTCTAATATGTACTCTAGCATATTACGCCATTAATGTCCTATTTCAAGCTTTCTAGCGAATAATAAAAAATGGCATATTATTTATGCGAGATTAAGCATAACAAGCTCTGATGCCAATGTTAGAATTAAAGGAAACTAACACGTAAACACATATCAACTTACATATGAATCGGTTAGTATCCACGTAGCGGAAGCGGTTGAACCGGAATGCCAAATCTACGAGCAACACCACGAACACAGCTACTACGAACCTTCTCACGAACGTTTCTCGCCAATAGAGAGTTGTTACAAGCAACGGTATATGCGAACTAACTCAAGTGTTCACACCAAGTACACCCAAGCTATTGATGAAAGCTTGGAAATACTAGAGAGATAGTATTAGAGAGAGAAACTGTATGGGAAAAATAATACGTTATTTTTCCTTAGTCCTACACAATGTAAGCCTCTCAGTATTTTAACGATGAATTCATATTCCTATGGGATAAGTCTTCAACTGACTAAATTAGGAGAGTTATCTCATATAGAGTCCTAATCATATCAAGTATTATCTAAAATACTTCAAAGTGATATGGGACTCTTCCAATCCAAATTGGATTATCCAATATCCATAACCCAAGTGGATGTCCATGATCCACGGGCCCGACCCGGATCAATAACTAACAGTATAAGTAGGAGGTGTAAGCATGGTATGCATCAGAGGACACCTAACCTTGAATTGTTTAGTGGTAGGCCACCTGAAGTTTAATAGTTTTGATAGTGGAAGTTCTCAGCAGACTATAGCTGATTCATTTCAACCTTCTCATTTCCTCCTAAGTTACCTAGTGAAAGAATGAAGAGTGAAATCCGGGAGTACTTATAAATTCATATCCAAAACCCCATCCATAATTTGAAGAAAAATAGTGAAAATTGTTGTCTCAAGCGTGGAATTGACGAGAAGCTGAGCAAAAATTTCATCGTATGAAGAATCTTAGTCCAGCCATAACCAAATTCGAACAAGAGGATTCAATAATTAGAGCTTCAACTAAAGGGTAAATTACTCTTTCTTATCTAGTTTATAGAAATAGTTAGTATAGCTATAAATTGTTGTGAATTGGATACGGGAGTTTGAAATATTGTGAACCAAGAATGGTTCAGTTGAAATAAGGTTGGATTAAGTTATGGAGATGGAGTTCTACGTTTAAATGCATAAGAAAAATAATTTTTTAACTCATGCATGTTATGTGTTTAATTAAATGTCTCAAAGAGGATTTTATATAAATTATGAAATTTATGCATGGTTTTGAAAGTACATATATGTATATATGTTCTATAAGTTAATTGAACTAATTGAATATAAGAAATCATGAATTGGATGCTTGGTTGGTGTTGTGAATTATGTAGAAAACTACAGAATTCTGGTTCTAAAAAATGCGCTGGGGCACTGGTCTGGGATGTTTTTCTGGTGCAGCCAGATTGCGCCGGTGCGCAGGTTTTAGGCAGAGAACTAGTGCCAGGGCATTGGTCTACAGTTTTGATTTTTTTTTTTATAAATTTCTGAGCTTCCCAAATATTTTTTAACCCAGCATGGGATGTATTCAAAGGTAGAGAACAGTCTATTTAAGATTTGTAAAACCAAAATTGGTTAGTGATATGAAGATTAAAGAAGAAAAAAACGAATCTAAAAAGGAAATGTAAGTTTCAAATTAATATAGTTAGTAGTGTATTTTAGACGTGTTCATCAATCTATCTAAGGTAGATAATAATTGATAATAACATGAATTATGATTAGTAGTCTAATTTAAATAAAAGTCTCAAATGAGATTAAAGAATGTGTTATAACTTGGATTGTGCTATCTAGGTGATGTGGCGAATGAAATCATATGGGTTTTGATAATCAATGAATAAAAGTCATAGCATGGATGTTCGTTGAGCGTAGCATGATAAATGCAAATCGAGGCAAATTTTTCAGTGTTATTTATTACGTGTAAATTTGTTAACAACTATGTGTAAATTCTTCCAGTTTTATGTGCAACTTTATGAACTTGTTTACTACTTGAGGTTGTGCTTTACATATTTAATATGCAGCATGAAATTATGATACATTGCATAAAATGCATGATACATATAGTGATGCATATTATGAGGCGTAGGATGTATATACAAAATTCATAGTATGAAATACATCACGCATGGATAGAAAGCAAGCATATATATTGCGTGAAGCATGAAATGTGTTATCTGTTAGACTTGCTGAGCCATCGCACTCATTCTTGCAATTAATTTTGCAGTTTTAGATCGAGGAGATGTGCTAAAGGTTTGAAGCATATTTAAAAGCGAATGTTTAACGGTTTCTTTCGATTACATGTACCAAGTAGGAACGATTTATTGTATGATAATAAATTACATTGAAATAAATTATTAAATGTTGAATACCATATATTTAAATTGTAATTGCGCTGTAAACCTTATATAGATTATTATAAGGAATTTTTATATAAATGAAATACTATATGAACTTTTAGATATATTAAGATGAATATTGAAGGTAGCAATTTTGGAATCGAAGAATTCTAAAGTTTCAACTAAATAAGTTTTAATATCTATATTGATATTGAATAATGTTATAAAAAGTTTTAAAATATCACGAAATTTATCTATTATAATATTGATTATGACGTGGAAGTTAGATTAAAGTCGAATCATGTGCACCAAATTTGAGGATAAGGAGACCCGAATTTGGGGCGTTTCAACATGCTTGACATTATGAAAATATGGAATACTTACATATTGTGTAAGTAATAAACTAACTTTGAGCTTGAAGTGACCAAGTTGGCTTTTTCTTGCTTAAGAGCTGGTTAATTAACTAGAAATAGGAGATGTGACCTCTTTTAAACCAAGCAATGTTAAGAGACTTATTAAAGACATCAACTAACACACCTAAGTAGGATTAAAGCTAAGCTAAGTAAGTTTGGTTGGTGAATTAAATCAATTGATCAACCAACACCTTGCAAGGCATTAATGGCAACATTTAAAGCTTTCTTCCACCTTGCGTTGGAGCATTAATAGCATTTAATGTTTAGGAGAAAGGGCATGGCAGGCCAAATGAGAGGAAGGAGCATTGGATTGCTCCTTTGTGAGATATTTTGTGTCTTTAAGTCCAAACTACCCCAACTCTTGGGGCCCTATAAATAGAGACCTTAGGCTTTCTTAAATCCTCACCAATTCACAAGTTTAAGAGCAAAAAAAGTATAGATAATTATTGAAAGAGAAGCCTTGTTAGAAGAGCTTGAAGTCTAGTTAAAGCTTGCACCCCAAGAGGTAAAAATCTATAGTTGTTATAATGTCCATTTCAATTTTAGAGTAGAAGTAATGCCTAGCTAGTTTTAAAGTTATGTTGATAGAATTAATAGACATGATGGCCTAGCTATGTAATGCTTGTGGCATCATGCTATATCAAGCTAAGCCATCTATGGAACTAGTTTTCATAGCATCTTTGTAAGCTAGTTTACAAAATCTTTGTGGTTGGAATTTTAATGTCCAAATCATGGGGATTTGTAAAGGATATAATTAGAAGGACCTAGATCATGTTCATTGCATTGATAAAGCTTTGTCCATGTTGGTGTATGAGTTAGAGTATCCTAGAATAAAAGAAAGATAAAATTTTAGATTTTGGCACCGTGAACCTTGGCGCACCAATGCTCCGCCCCGACAAACATCTCTCTGTAGTTTTTCGCCTCGGCGCACTTCATATGCCAAAAACCATGCGCCCCGACGTAGTGGTCCTATTTTTAGAAAAATAAAATTTAGTTTTATTTTTAATTTCTAACATAGAGTAATATTGTAAGGGGTTATAACGCCTAAAATAAAACTTACATAAAGGATTAATTCCTATAAGTTAGAGTATAAGAATAAACTAATTAGTTTATTTAAACTTACGAAATTGTATAGGAAATTCAAAGCGCGATTAAGCTTAATTATAAACTGTAAAAGATATATGAGGCAAGTCTTCTACTCCAAACTTATATTATATGTTTTGTATGTATTTATGCATATAAATTCTTAGAAATGAAGTTTTGCTACTTGTTTCGGCATAACTTAAGAAATAAACGATTATTCGTGAAATATTGAATTTTATAATTCTTTGAGCTATTTTAGTCAAACTAAATTATTTTGGGGCGACCTCTGCATGTAAAGTAAACTGAGATGAACAACCCTTATTCATTGGGGGAAAATATGATGTGTTGGGTAACTGATGTAGACACTTTTCATGAGTAGTTCAGTGTATGTTATGCATAACATAGGATATCGTTAGGTTGATCCTGTTTCTTGGTCATGTGGGCTTCTATAGAAGGTTCATCAAGGACTTTTCAAAAATCACCAAACTGCTTTGTTATCTATTGGAGAAGGATATGCCTTTCAACTTTGATAAGGTATGTCTCAAAACTTTCAAAGTGCTTAAAAAGAAATTAATCACTGCTCCCGTTATTATTGCTCCAGATTGGCCGCTACCGTTTGAGTTGATGTGTGATGCTAGCGACTTTGTGATTGGCACGGTCTTAGGTCAACGCAAAGACAAGGTTTTTCATTCCATATATTACGCCAGTAAGACATTGATGGATGCTCAATTGAACTACACCACCACGGAGAAAGAGCTTCTAGCAGTTGTTTGTGCATTTGACAAATTTTGCTCTTATCTCATAGGGACAAAAGTCATTATCTTCACGGATCACTCTGGCATCAAATATCTAATTTCCAAGAAGGATGTGAAGCCGCGGTTAATTAGATGGATTCTCTTGCTTAGAGATTCGAGATAGAAAAGGAACAGAGAATCAAGTGGCAGACCATCTCTTAAGGTTAGAAAATCAAGAGCAAAACAAGGAAAATGAAATGTTGATTAATGAGTTCTTCCTGGATAAATAATTATTTTTCTGTTAATAAGGAAGCACCTTGGTGTGCAAATTATGTCAATTACATTGTTAGCAACGTGCTTCCTCCTGATTTGACAAGTCATCAAAGGAAGAAATTTTTACATGATGTAATTTGTAGTATCCTAAATATTTATAGAACTTATAAATATGATATTAAATGACTAAAGTTAATTATGAAATAATTTTGAGGACGAAATTTTTATACGTTGGGATAAATGTAATATCCCAAATATTTCAAAAATGCTCTGACAAGATCTGATAAAGGTTGTCAATTTAAAAACCTAAGAATGATTGCTCAATTATACATTGAGCTATCTTAAAGATTAAAAATGACTCGAAACTATAATTCGTACACGATTAGAAGTTAAACTTTTAACCTAAACTATGTGTTATGTGATTAGTAAAGCTTGTATTGAGTTGCAAATGTGTTATGTAATTTATCTATGTGTAAAATTTTGTGTTTTGATTCAAGTATCCAACTTTAACACTTGTTAAAATTAATAAGTTATTTTAGAGAAAACTTAAATTTAGGGTTTGAAAAACCTAGAAAATATTATATAGCCTAAACCCTAAAAACCTAAGGGTTATAACCTAACCCTAATCACTATTTACAAATAGGCGTATAATACAAAAATTATAAAGATAAAATATGATAATAATACGAAAATTATACGGTATAAATACGAAAAGTCAAATGAGAATAGTAAAAAGTCAACGTATGAGATTTGATATTGGAAGGGCATGAAAGGTCATTTAGCAAGCTAGATGAAGGGCATTAGGGTCTTAGGTATTTAAGGCTTAGAGCAAAAATGTAAAGCTTGGAGCCAAGTAGAAGCCAAAATTAGAGTCAGGCCAAACTTGGAGCCAAAGTAGAAGCCAAACTTGGAGCTAGGCCAAACTTGGAGCCAAAGTCGAAGCCAAACTTGGAGCCAAAGTTGGATCCAAACTTGGAGCCAACCCAAACTTGGAGCCAAAGTTTGGTTATCATTTTTACCATTTTACCCTAACTTAAAAAATCCTATAAATAGGGAGCCTTCACTCTTTATAATCCCTACTAATTCACCAAGTAATCTAGAGTTTGAAAAGCTAGTATAATTATATAAAAAGTATTAGTTGAGAGCTTGAAGGATCAACAGTAATAAATCTTACACTTCAAGAGGTAATCAAAATTATACTTTTGTAATTATGTTTTATGTTCTTCGTGTTCTTAAGTAAAAGTCATATAAATCTCTATAAAAGTAGGTTTATGATTTTGTAATTTAGTGTTATGGAGTCCTAAAACATGACGTCCTAGCTTAATACGCTAACGATATCAAGTTGTAGTAAAGGAATGATGAAACTTAATTCTTTGTGTTCTTGAGAAAAAGTCATGAAATCTTACATAAGATGGTTTATGATTTTGTTATTTTTATGCTATTAAGTGTTATTGAGTATTAGAATATGTTATCTTAGAAAATTACTACTTGAGGTATTATGTTTTACCAATTGGATCAAAGAAAGTTGAAACAATTTTTGAGTAGTCCACTTACTAGTGAATTTTGTACAAATCGGTTAGGAATTTGTCTTGGTCACCTTCATCAAAGTTATAGAGAAAGAAGTTACGAACACGTGAAATTTTGAATGACTAAAAAATATTTTAAAATGAAGAAGTTATGGCTGTTTAATTGAGCCGAGGTCCAGCAGAAAACAATCTACCCAAAATTCAAAAATTCGGTTTAAAAATGAGTTTTTGAGTTAACCATTTTTTCTAATAATTTCACCTATTGAAATAGTTTAAAAGTTAATATAAGACTTATGAAGTTATATAATACGATGAATCTAACCGCTTATGTATTAAATAATTGTGTAGGGTTTTCAAAACAAGGTTAAACTTGTGTTTATACTAAACACAGGGCAAATCTTCTATCCTTTATTTGTTATGTGATAGTTATTATGTGAAGATGACATGTGAAAGTATATATGTGAAAGTTATTTGTGATATTTATTTGAGAGATATATTAAGTTAAAGCGTGTTAAAGTTTATATAAAAACATAAACTGTGTATGTGATATTTGTTAGACTTGTTGAGCCGTCGTGCTCATTCTTGCAAATAAAAATTTATTTGTAGTTAAAGAAGAATGATAAGAAGATCTTGAACGTAAAGAAGAAGCGTAGACTGTGTTTCATACTTTATTTACTTGTATTTATATAAAGTCATAATAACTATTGTAATACGAACAAATAAATCATGTAGCTGAATATTATATGAATGATATTATTTATTATCATAAGAATGTTGTTATGTCTTTACTTTGATATAATTTAGAATTATTAAAAATCTATTAATCTGAATGAGGGTATTGGTAATATGGACTTATCATCTTATGCTAATACTTTGAACTTTAGATAAATAGTAAAACGTTAATACAGTATTGATAATGAACTACTTATCAGAATGAGGATGATAAATAATATTTGTGAGTACTGTAAGCATCCGAGGCAGGACTAATTGATGTGAAATGATCAAATTTATCGTTAGGTTCCTCGGACCTAAGTACAAGCTTGTTATTACTATTCTAAATGCTAGATAAGTAATAATATTGATATAAAGAGATACCATTATAACCAAATGTATTTTGAGTGAGAGTTTTAACTAGTTGGGTATGTTCTATACGGAAATAGAATTTTGCATTGGACAAAGATACAAACATTTATCACGGATGAAGATACAAACATTCATCGTGAGATTCTCTGTTCCTAAGAACCGCCTTAATGATTTAATGCCGTGAATATTGGATATGTAAAGTTATAGAATATTTAAATCTTAAGGTTAAAATTGGACCATTATATATAGTGTTATCTATTTATATGGATGAACTACAAGTTGATACTTGTATAAATAATGAGATCGAGATCAAGTTAAGATCAATGGACTAAGTAAAGTAAAATTTTAATGTATAGTCTAAAATAGACTAATTCAACCAATATAATTATGAGAACATTGGTTAAGTTTTTGAAGAATGTATGGAGTTAACGCACAAAGTCCACCATAGTCAGTGCGGGGATTTTGGGGGCATTACAAAAATACTATATGTGCAATGAGCCCTTCTTATTCAAGCAATGTTCATATTAGATGGTAATAAGGTGTCTACCGCTAGAGGAAATAGACAATATTCAACATCATTGCCATGTTTTGAGATACAGAGGACACTATGGGGGAGAGAGAACGTTTGCAAAAGTGTTGCAATCAAGTTTTTACTGGCCTACTCTTTTCAAGGATGCCCATTTCTTCGTATTGAGAAGCGACAAATGCCAAAGAGTTAGCAACATTTCAAAAAGATAAGAAATGCCCCTTAATACAATTTTGGAAGTAGAAATCTTCGATGTGTGGGGTATTGACTTTATGGGCCCTTTCCCTTCTTTCTTTAACAATTCTTATATTCAAGTCGCAGTAGATTATGTTTCTAAGTGGGTAGAAGCAGCAGCCTTTGCCTACTGATGATGCAAAAGTGGTGACAAAATTCCTTCGATGAAACATCTTCATTAGATTTGGTACACCTCGGGCAATAATTAGCGATGAAGGCTCACATTTCTGTAACAAACAATTTGCAGCTCTACTCGCTAAATATGGGGTCACTCACATAATAGCCATAGCCTATCATCCACAAGCAAGTGGCCAAACTAAAATTTCGAATAGAGAAGTGAAGAGAATTTTGTAAAAGATAGTGAATCCCAATAGAAAGGACTGGTCTATCAAGCTTGATGATGCTCTGTGGGCATATAGGACATCCTATAAAACTCTAATTGGGATGTTGCCATATCGGTTAGTATATGAAAAAACGTAACATCTTCTGCTGGAACTAGAACATAATACATTTTGGGCTATCCAAAAACTCAATTTTGATCTAAATGCAGCGGGAGAAAGCGCCTCTTGCAACTTAATGAGATGGATGAGTTCCATCTCCAAGCATATGAAAATGCCAAAGTATAAAAGGAGCGAGTCAAAAGGTGCCATGGTAAGAACATTGTTAATCAAAAGTTCGAGCCTGGTTAATCTGTTTTACTTTACAACTCCCAATTAAAACTTTTTTTGGGAAAACTTAAATCAAGATAGTCAGGCCCATTCATCATCAGAACAGTATTTCGGCATGGAGCCATGGAACTAGAAGACAACAAGTCAGATTAGATGTTCAAAGTTAATGGGCAAAGACTTGAACATTATTGGGGAGGTAACGTTGATCGCTAGAAGTCCTTAGTCAGCCTTGCAACCATAAACTAAAACATGAAGTAATCAGGCCGAAGACTTTAAAACAAGCGCTGATAGGGAGGAAACCCAAATTTAATTTAGTTATTTTTATTTTATTTGTTTTTTTTATTAATTTAGTTAATTTTAATTTAGAGTAGTTATATAAATTATATTGGTAATTATTATAGTTTTGAGTGTAATTAGTTTTTATTTAGCGCATTATAATTAATTATGTGAATTATTTTCAGGCACCAAGTATAACACAATAATTGAGACAAGTGCAACAAAAATTGGAGATTGAAATCAGTAGCCTCAAACGCAGATGCATTGGCTAACAACGCATATGCGCTAGTCCAGCGCCTATGCGACAACGGGTACCACATCTACGCTGCAACGTACTGTTAAATTTTTAATACCAGTGCAGATGCACTGTACTAGACCGCAGCTGCGCCAGATAATGAATTTGAAAAAACAAATTAAAACCCTTGATCAGGTTTTCTTTTGGGCAAAAACATTCCTAATCTTATTCAAACTCTCTCAACCTTCTCAACCTATCTAATATCTCTAAACCCAACAAGGAACCCAGTCAATACTCATCAAGCATAACATTAATCGAGAGATTAACATAGATTATAAGTACATATAATATCAAGAGTGTACACCAAGTGTTTGCTAAATTGCTTCAACGAACAGTTTGGCTATTCTTAAGCTTTTGCTTGGTTTTGGGTGGTCTAACATTCAAGTGGGAGATTAGATATCTTATAATGGTGCCCAAAAGACAATGCAGGGAGTGTTCACGATCATCTCAGTCATATGATAAACGTCGTTTTGTAAGTGAAGAGGCCTCAGATCGCTATCATGAAGTATTGGCTACCAAAATCTTAATTCTGAAATGTGGTCTTTATCCGAGTGTGTTAAATGGTCAGATGTATGTAATGATTATGGAGCGACAATGGGAAGTTCTCACTGCACAGCCTGAACCTACTATGGTTCATTTGGTTAAAGAATTCTATGCCGATGCTAAGGAAACTAAGAATCGTTTGCTTCGGAAGTAATAAACGCTTACTGTAACCTTGACAACATGACAAATATTGATGAATATACAAGGTATAGACAGAAACACTTAACTGGGATGGAGTGATTAGAGGACTATGCCAACCGGATGTTATTTGGACACTCAAAAAAAGGGAACCACTACATTTTTCTTATAGTCATATGAGAAAATACGGTAAGGCATGGTACTATTTCTTGTGTGCAAAACTTATGCCCATAACGCATGTTACTGAGGTGATCCGAGAACGAGAAGTCCTTTTGTACTACTTTGTCAAGGGGAAAGTATCAATGTCGATTAGATAATCCAAGGCTCGATGAAACATGCTATAAAATAGAGGTTCCACAAGTGGATTGCCACATCCATATATGATTTGCGGGTTATGCAAGTAAGCTAATGTAACGTGGAGTGACAGTGAGATCGTCCAACAACCTAAGGTCTTAATGGACTCTCGCATCATCATAAATTTCAAGGAATGAGATGGTGTTCCTGCGGATTTGCGGGGTGCCGGTTTTGTTTTGGAAGTTCAATCTCCAGATATGGAGGAATTGTTTGCAGCTACTCCATTGATGGATGCCACAACACAATAGCCCGAAGCTACATCATCCCAGTTGTGACGCCCCTAAATTTGGGTACTTACAACTTTGGATATGGTGCTCACGATACAACACATCAACCCATCTATCTACCAACAAAACATAATGACATTAAAATAATTAATGTATTTACATTACATGCCTTATAACATCCCAGGTTCTCTAACCTTTAATAACATAAGACTTCCTGAACTCGACATAATACATCGACTATCATACTAAGTTCTTTTATTCCTTAGCTTTATCCCTTCCTTTATTCTTCCAGATCCTTCGAACTTTGTTGGCTTAGCTGAGAAATATTTGCATATAGCAAAGTGAGCAACTAATTTGCTCAGCAAGTAATAAGCATATGATGAACAATAATCGTGAATAAGAATTAATCTTTACGAAATCTTCAACAATCATACGATAATTGTGTAGCAGTTTAAATAATTTCAACAATAAGTAATTCCATTCAATGGACAATCTTTAACCTTCTGACTGAGTGGTTGTAAGGACCATGAACTCCATCCAGGGTTGAACATATCCATGCTCAACCGAGAAACTCCTATCCAGGGTTTGACATTTATCCAACTGAGCATCTTCCATCCAGGGTTGAACATTTATCCAACCGAGAAACTTTGGAGTACTTTAGGTGATCAGCCTATCGTACTCCATGTTATGCATAGCATTCAGTCTTAGTCTGTGCGCACAAGTCGGTCCCCTGGCATAACATACATATATACCCCTTGGGTAAGAGTTGTTCAACTTAGTCTCATCATAGGATTTTTGCACCGAGGTAATTGGTTTGAATAATTGTCTAAAAATTATGATTGATTCAATCATTCATCTCGACAATGTTCTAGTCGAAAAAAATGGGCTAGACTTGTTCTTCAAACATCTCATAATCATTTAGGGTTCTTAAACTTCAATTATACGATAATTGAACAACACAATTGACATAAATGCAGTTAACAACATTCAACTCAATACGATATATGATTCAAGAATTATCTCAAGATTTGCACAATAGAATAATTTTGAAAATTTAGGAACAAGTAACAAGTTAGGAACCTAGCATAGTATTAATTTGAGTAAGGTGAGGGAACTTGCCTGTTTTGTTGACTCTAATTGTCTCTACGTTATCATCCTTTGGAGAACCTATATCAATTCGACACCCTAATTAGTCAATATCGCACTTTACACGTTATTTTAACTATACTCACACATTGGTGTCAACTTTCATTATACAATTCAAATTCTGCAAATAAAATAAATTATTTTAATTATTTTATTTGCTTACTTTTTTTTCCTTGTATCATTTATTTCATTTTATTTTCATAATCAAGATCTACAAATAAAATAATCTTTATTATTATGTTATGTATTTTAACTTATCTTCACAATCTACAAATAAAATAATAATAATTATTTTTATATTTGTTTATGCTTTATTTATTTTAATTCACTCTTATAGTCTAAATTAATAATCTTTATTTTATTATTATTTTATTTGTTAAGGCTTTATCTATTCATTTACTTTAATTTATTTTCATAAATAAAATACTCTTCATTATTATTTTATTTGTTTATGCCTTATTATTTATTTTAATTTTATCCTTTATTTAACTTAATCATTATATTTTCTTATCAATATAACATAATCATGAAAATAACCATGATACTCTTAATTAGTCTTATTTATTCATTTTTATTGCATACTCGTTGGTAAAATTATATTACGTAATTTTTTGATTTATCTGTAATTATTTTCCTTAATTTTCTTAACTCAAATTTATTTATTAAAAATAACTTAATACCTTATTGTTTTTGTTCCTTCTGAAAACGTTTTGTTAACATTATTTCACCTATAAAATATTTTCTTAATTTTTCAATGTCATTTACTATTTTTAAAAGGGTTGTTGTTTATGCATAAAATTGAAACATTTTTCATAATTTGAGATTTTATCCAAATATTTTGAAATTTACAAGGTAATTTCTACATATCAGTATGTATTCCTAGTAAACATTTTAGTTCCATCAGAGTTACACAACTTGAAATTTTTTAATTTCAACCTAAACGTTTAATTGGCCATATCTCACTCATCCGAAGTCGGATTGAGCTCATTTTTGCACAGGAGCTCTGTCATAACATATGTTTTAGAATCCATAAGTTTGGATTTTATCTCATTGGTTAGGTCCCAAGAAATAGCATAGGTTAGGGGGTTTGACGATTTTCTGGCGGTTTAGACTGTTTTGTTAGAAATATCACCATAAATGAAAATTTTAATATTTTTTGTTCGTTCTACTTGGGTTGATTTGAAAGTTCATAGATCTAATACCCAAAGCTTACGGATCACAAAAATAGTAAAATCACAGAAAATTATTACTATCCAAAGTTTCAGTATTATTTTAGGGTTTTCCCGATAAGAACGTTTATGTTCTTATTTTCTTTCCATCATGAGTTTTTATATATTTTAACACATAATAACATATAATCTCCATCAAAATCACCTTATACCTTCGAAATCCACTATGATTTCCATAATACACAAATCCTCCCACAACCAAGCATGATAACACACACACACACACACACACACACACACACACACACACACACACAAAGAGAGAGCTAAACATGCTAATAACATTAAAGTGTTAAGGTAAGATCACTTTTAAACCATTGTGGTGGCTTATTCTTCTTCTTATTAGATGACTTGATCTTCATCCTCCTTACTTCTAGCTTGCTCAACAATGGCTCCTCTCTTTGCTCCACCACAATGATTTATACACTTGGTGTTTTTCTTAAACTCTCTTTATTTCTCTCTTCCCTCTCTATTTTCTCTCTTACCTCTCTAAAGCTCTCTAAAACTTAATGGAAATATGGTGCATGAAGTAAACTTTCAAAATGGTTGGGAGAGACTTTATTTATATAGTTCACTTAACCTTAATTAGCTAGTAATTAAGCATGAATTAAGGTTAACTAAGTGATCAGCATCATTCCATGTTTTAAGAAAAAGTTGGAGACACCTAGGAGTAAAATAAGGAGCACAATGCTCCATGATTTTGCAAGACTCAAGGAGATCATAGGGTGGCTAGATTCCCCCCCCCCCCTAATTCTTTATATATATATATCTTCCAACTCCTAGTATTTGGACCTCATTTTGGGTCAATGTTTGGGCTTTATTTAATTAATTATTGGGCTTAAACTTGGACTCAATAAATTCTCTATATCACTTAGAACATGGTCACTAAGGTTAGGCCAATTGATCACACCCTACATGCACACACATTGTGGACTTGCTAGTCGATGAAGTGCAACAATTACAAAGGGAGACAACAATACATTAGGAGTCCCGATGCCAATCTCGATGGATAGATTATATGGCTCAGTGTATGGACTCCATGATACAATATAATGTGGCCTTTACATCTACGTTGACTCAAATGTATGTAAGGAGTGGACTAAATGTTGGCCTTGATCCACTTCACTCCCAGATTCGCCCATGATGCCGGCTTATCCTCCAAACTCTCCCAATGACGAGGCAGATACTTGAGATTCATTTAGGTTAAGTCCTCTAATTTTGAATTTCCTTATATTTAACATTGAGGACAATGTAAATTTTAAGTTTTGGGGTGTGTTTTATTTGGCACGTTTTAGTTGGTAATTTAGTAATTGGCATATTAGTTTGCATGTAATTTTAGGAGTAGGAAATTTTTTAGAAAATTTAAAATTAGTAATTGCATTTAGGTTAAAAAAAATTGGAATTTTGTGAGTATATTCACTACAAACCCTCACGAGACACAACTCGTCCGCATGGGGTAATCATGGCTTGTTGCATATGCTAATTGTAATCATTTTACCTACAAAAATGGGGTAGTTTAGGCTGTCTTTTGTTTTATTGTTTTAAGTTAAGTTACTTGAGCAATGGATTGATTGAATTTGGATATCGCCAATGATAAAATTTGATTAGTTGTTGATAGTTCAAGGGAAATTGCTGAACATGCTAGGTTTATATTTTGACATATGAGTTGGTTTTATGATATTTATGATTCTTTTGCATTCATGAGCATATACCCTGTAACGTTCCAAAATTTCCATACTTGCTACAGCTGAATTTGTGCATTAAACTTCTCTTTATTCGTAACTTAACCAATTATCCCATAATCATATTGGTTATACTAGTCTATTACAGACATTTTTTTTTTTTTTTTACTTAATCCCTAGATCTTAATTTGGTCTCGATCTTATCATTTCTATAAGTATCAACTTGTAGTTTATCTGTATATATGGATAACACCATATATACCGGTTAATTTTTTAACCTTAAGATTTAAACAATTTATGCTTCTATATTTCAGAGGTTCACAACATTAATAATATGATTGTTTTTAGAACAGAAGAATCTTGCGATAAATGTTTGCATATTTATCCGTGACAAGATTTATTTTCTTACAAAACTCTCCATATTATACAATACCCTCACTTATATACATATTTTCATAAAGATATCTCTTCATATCAATATTTTCTATTTATCTGAAATTCACAATATTAATAACACACTTATACTTAGAACAGAGGAACCTTGCAATGAATTTGGTTTCTTCATCGGTATTAGATCTCTATTCTTACAACACTCACAATGTTATTTAATATTCTCATTCAGATATATAGTTATTTATCAACAATGTTTTAATGTTTAACAATTCTAAGTTATATCGAATTTAAAGACATAACACTCTTTGATGATAATATGATACTATCATTGAATAATATTCGATTACATGATTTACTTGTTTCGTATTACAAAAGTCATAACGACTTAATTTATAAATAAATAAATAATCTAGTCTATGCATTCTTCTTTTAGTCCATGATCTTCTTTATCCTATTTCTTAATTGCAAATAATGATTTATTCGTAAGAATGAGCACTACGGCTCAGCAAGTCTAACAAATAGCACATACACAGTTTATACTTTCATATAAACTTTAACATACTTGACTTATCATATATCTCAGTTCAACATATCACAAATAACTTTCATTTCAAAAATTTATAGCACGTTGTCAAAGCATATAAATCGCATTTATAACTTAACACATAAGAGTTAGAAGACTTGCCTCGATGCGTTTAATAAATTAAACACTAAACTTAATTTCACTTCATAAACCCTACATAAATGGGTTATGTATACATGAGGGTTAGTTTATTGTATAATACATCTTCATATGTCTTGTATTAAATTAATTAAACTATTTTCATAGGTGGATTTATTTGGAAAATTGGATAACTTAAAGACTCATTTTTAAGCAAAAAATCTGAAAATGGGCAGATTGCAAAACCTCCTAGACTAGTCGCAGTAAAAAAGCCCTAACTTTCACATAACAAAATATTTTGAGGTGGTGCTTGAGTCTAAATTCCTCATAATTTCATGCTCTATAACTTTCATCAAGGTGGTCACAGAAGATTCCCAACAGAACAATACATAAATCGGCTTTTATGGACAGAATGAAAAATTGGTTCATAATTTCTTTGATCGAATTAGTAAAACATGATACTTCAAGTATTAATTTGCTGGGAAAATATGTTCTATCACTCAATAACACTTAATAACATAAAATAACAAAATCATAAATCTACTTATATAAAAATTTATGACTTTTATTCTAGAATACGAATAAGACGAAGAACTAAGTTTCATCGTTCTTCATTTCAATTACTTAAAACTTGATGCCACAAGCATTGTATAGCAAGGTTATCATGTTTTACAACTCTATAACACTAAATTATGAAATCATAAACCTATTTATGTAGAAATTTATAACTTTTACTCAAGAACGCAAAGAACGTAAATATTTCACGAAAATTTCATGTTTCATACTACAACTTGATATCCTTAGCGTATCAGGCTAGGACATCATATTTTAGAACTCCATAACATTAAATTATAAAATTATAAAGCTAAACATACATAATTTCATGGTTTCTACTCAAGAACACTAAGAACATCAACTAGAAATTTGAAACAAGATTTCTTTATCTCTTGAAGTGCAAGCTTTGACAAACTTTTGCAAGGCTTTAAACTTCAACTAATCAAGACTACTTTCTATCTATTTCTTCATACTTTCTTCTCTCAAAAGCTTGGTGAAAAATGGTGGAGATTATGAAGAGCTTAAGACTCTTATTTATAGACTTTGCAAGAGCTAGGATATTTGGGTAATTTAGGCCACAAAATATACCACATAACTTAGCCAAGAAGCCTTGCATATTTATACTTCATATAATACTTAGGAAAAATATGAAATGCCTTATAAATATCCCGTATTATATTAAGTATAATACTGGTATTATACTCCTTATAATACTCGTACAATCTTGTATTATTCTCGTATAGTCTTCTGTATAATTCTTGTATTATAATTCATATAATACCTAGGTTTTCTAGTTTGGTTAGTTTAACTAGGTTTTCTTCCTTTAATTTCATTTCAACCAATTAATTAAATTTTAATCAATTTTGGATTTTAATATTTTTGAATAGATATTACTTATTTGTATTCTGTATAAACATTATTCCGTAAAGCAAAAAGTCAAAAAGACGAACTGAGTTTTTTCGTGAATAGAATTTTCCGCGATGATTTCTCAAAAAATGGAGAAATGACCAAAAAGTAAAAAAAAAATAAAAAATGAAAAGCGTTTTCTTCATGAATAGTATTGTTAGCATTTTTTTGGGAAAATTATTTTTGGCTTTCTGTTATCTATACCCCGTATAAACGCTATTTCGTGAAATGTAAAAAGTCAAAACGACGATAAGCATTTTTCTAGTGAATAGTGATTCCCATTAATTTTTCGAGAAAAACTTTTTTATTGGATAATATGAATTTATACCCCATATAAATGCTATTTAATGAAATGTAAAAAGTCAAAACGACTTAAGACGATTAACGATTCTTGCTAGGTTATAACCCTTAGAGTTTAGTTTTTGACCTTTAATTAACTTTTTGATTTTAATAAGTGTTAAGGTTAACTATTTGAAACAAAACACAAAATTCTACACATAGAAAAATCACATAACAAATTTGAAGCTCAATTCAAGATTCACTAATCACATAATATATAGCTTAGTTTAAAAGTATAACTTTTAATCGTACACGATCGTAGATTCGATTCGTATTTGGTCTTTAAGATAGTTCAATGTATACTCGAGCAATCGTTCTTAAGTTTTGAATTGACAACCTTTATCTAGATCTTTTCAGATCATATTTGAAATGTTTGGGATATTATATTCAACCCAACTTACAAGAATTTCATCCTCGAAATTACAGTAAAATTATCTCTAACCATTTAATATTATATTTATAAATTTTATAAATATTCAGGATATTACATTCACTTCTCCTTATAAGAATTCCGTCCTCGAAATTATAATTATCTCCGACTTAGTCTTCAATATGAATTTTCTTAATTCATCTTTACTCACATCAAATTTCTAATACTTAAATTAGGTAAAAAATGTGACACCCAGAATTTTTAGAATAATTCCAAATGAGAATTATGATGAATTAAGTAAATGTTAGTATTTAAAACCTAGTGTTAAATGATGAAGGTATTAATAAATAATTTATGAAATGTGAAAAATATCTATGAATATGAATTAAGAAAAGAAGGATGAATGTGTAGAGTATAAATGATGTGCAATAGAGGGTATGAAATAAATGGATTAAGTAAGGGTAAGTGCGATTAAAGAAATGAAAGATTTCAGAGAATTAGAAACTATTTTGATAAATATATCAAGAAATGGGTTAAAATTTTATTTATAAAATTTTTAGAGAATAATAAAATGTAATTGTAACGACCCCGAAATTCGACCATCTTTATGACCTTAATTTCATATTTATTATACATTATTTTCCTTACGTCCAAATTTCGGTTCGTTAATAAATCTTTCATCTCCTAAATTGATCCATTATTTAATTTCAATATCATCAATTATCAAAATTCTCATATAATTTTTTTTTTCTTTCTTGATTCAATCGTTGTATTAAAACATTTGGATATTCAGAATTCTTACATCTGGATCCTAGTCCCTGGATCGCAACCTTTACTTTTTCTTTCCTTCATGTACCATAAAGCTCAACATTTAATTTTAATGTTGATTATATTTCCACAATTATCCTTTATTTAATAATTCATAATTAACCATTGCGTAATTCTGTATCGTAACATTTATCTCATACATTTACAGTTCACAATTTAATTTTTCTCATTCTGTCTGAATTCAACATATCCGTACATACATAACATCAATAGAACTTAACACATGTATCCGCATTGAATGGAAAATATATCAATAACATTTTCCCACCTTCTAGGCAATTTATCTATAATTTAATCCAGTATTCCTGAAACTTATTTCTTTATCCTGCAAAAGTTTAATTTAAGCAAGTAATGAGCACAACGGCTCAGCAAGTTCAACAGTTTATATTTCACGTAGCACATACCTTAACATGCTTGGTGTGTGTCATATATCATGTGCTTGTGCTTCAAATATAGCAATATATCTCATATCGTTACACAAAGAACACATTGTGGTCATATTAAACACTTATCACATAGCACATAATTTGTATGCATTTAACATAAGAATTTCATATCATAATAGTTCAACATTTAACCTAAAAGGGGCTGAAAAACTTGCCTGGCGTCCAGTTATTTAAATTGTTAGCTCAAATCCTTAACTCGATCAACCTATGATCATAAAATAATTAAATAATAATTATTTAACTCCTTATGATATTAATTTAATTAATTAATATCATCTCTAGGCCCATTATTAATTTATATGGCCAATTATATTAACCTCGTTCCTTAAAATATTCGTTTAACTTAATATCCAATACCTCTAATACGGACGACCGGGCTCATCGGATAAAATTTAACATATTCGGTTGTCCAGATTTTCATTTATTCATTTTCTAACATTTATACTTATTAGATTAATATTTAAAATATTTAAATATTAATCCCCAATATTTAATATTTTTACAAAAATATTAAATTTAATGCCCAAACATCATTTCTATATTTTCAGTATTTTTTTTATAATTTTCTATGATTTTAAAATAATTTTTAAACATTTATTTAATTAAAAACTGATTCTGGGGGCATTTTGGTAATTTCCGCGCTCTTGGGGACATAACCGGAATTTTCCGGAAAGTTCAGGGGCATTACCGTCATTTTAACGCGCCAAGGGACACAATTGGAATTTACCGGAAACTCTAGGGATATTTCTGTAAATTGCCGAGGCTAAAGGACACGGCAGTCCTTTCCGGAAAAGACTAGGGGCATTACGGTAATTCCCCGCGTACGTCGGCCAAAACGACGTCGTTTCCTTGGCTGTTCCAGAAACTTCAGCCGCGCAACGCGCGGCCTTCTCTTCAGCCCCAAAAACGACGTCGTTTCTGGTCCCTTCGCGCGGTAATATGGCTCGCGCAATGCGCGGCCAACAGTTTTCTTCTTCCTTCTTTTTCCGCGAACAGTGACCAACCAACACAATTTTTACACCATTTTGCTCACAAATTTCACCACAAAATAATTCCAAAAATCACATAATTCATAGATATATATCTATAAATTATTTAGAATAATTATACTAATTATTTATAATTTTTCCACAACATTAATTTACCACTAAAAATACGTAATAAATAATATAAATTAATATTTATACCTTCCAAAGCTTAAATTTCTTCCTTTGATGGCACCAAATCTTCCTCATCTCTTGGTGGTGGCCATGAAAATTTCCGGGTGGCAAGGTGGTGGTCGGATGGAGCAATATTGAGAGAGAGAGAGTGTGTATATATTTGTTTGGCTTTTCTTTCTTTTCCTTTCTTATTTCTTTCTTTTTTTCACTTGCTTTCCTTTCCTTTTATATGCAAAGCACACTTAACATTTTGGCTAAAAAAAATAATCCACCGACTCATGCCACGGAAACTTCCGGATTTTCAATAAAATAACATGCAAAATTCTAATTTAAACACATTACGTAATTATTTCTTATAATAAATATTTTATATAATGTATATAAAATATTTATTTTAATTCACCAAAAATCATAACATGATTTGTAAATAATATTAACACCTTTTTCGGTATTTTTCTTGACAAATTTTGTACACGCATAACGCCATGCATGTAATTATATGAGGTAATTCATATTTCCAAAAATCATAAAATAATTCATAGGACATATAAATATTATTTTTCATAATTTTTCACTCCGTTACTTGGACAACATGTTACATTAACATGTTCACATTTCCGAAATATTATTTTTCATAAAGGTCATAATAATTTAATTATGCATAAACATAATTTTTAATAACTTAAAACATTCCTTTTTCTTATTTATTATTCAATTTCTTTAATAATCATATTAATTTCTTTATATATAAATTATATAATTTAATATTACATACTTTATATAATTACATTCTCCTTTTAAATAATTTCTTAATTTCCTCCAACTTTATTCCATTTAATCACCTTATATAAATTACATAATTATTCTTATATAATTTATATAATTATTATTTTCTTCATACCTTATTTTAATTTCTTTATATAAATTATATAATTATTATTATATAATTACCTTTGCTTCTCAATTAATTTCTAAACCTCCTCCAAAATTCTTGATAAAATCTAAAATCAACACATACAATTTTACCAACTCCTTCATTTACTTTTTATTTAAATTTGGATTAATTTAATTATTAATCCTTTTATTTCTATAATTAATGAAATTTAAAATTATCAATTAAACATTCACATATATAAATATACAAATGTATATATATAAATATATACATATTAAATTCATGCATTTACATTATCACGTAACCTTATTTAAAACATAATTTTCGTACTTCCACAATAATTAAATTGTACCATTTATTGTACAATTACCTGAAATTTCTTTTATTCTTCATAAATTGTATTTACACAATTTATTTACTTTTCAATTATTTTAAATTCACATAATTCATCACCATCTTTGTACAAATTTAATTTACTAATTAAATCCCTTCAAACACTTTAAATAATAATTAACTTAAACAACCTTGATATTTTTATCAATTAATTCTTATTTGATATTATTAAAGAAATCCTGAAATTCGGATCCTCACAGTAATGTTACAAAGAAATTGTAACGTGAGTTAATGATTGAATATTCTTACAGTTACGACCATTATGGTATTATCCAGGTGAGTTATGGATATTAAAGAGATAAGATATGATTATTGTGGATATAGTTGTGATTTATCAAGATAAATGTATTGCAAAGTGATATAAATAAAATACGTATAATTATTACGGTAATTATGATTCCGAGGAAGGAATCCTGTTAAGGGGGGAAGAATGCGAGGATCCGAATTTCTAAAATTTCTTTAAATGAGAATTTAATTGATAAAATTATCAAGGTTGTTTAAATTAATTATTATTTTATATGATTTAAGGTATGTGATAAGATTTAATTAGTAAATTAAATCTGTACAGAGATCATGACGAATTGTGTTAATTTAAAATAATTGAAAAGTAAATAAATTGTTTATGAAGAATAATTTTTGTTTTAGGCAAATGTACAATAAAGTGTACAATTAAATTGTAGTGGAAGTACATAAATTATGACTTAAAGGAGATTATATGGTAATGTGAGAAGTAAGATTTAAATATGTATATTTATATATGTGAATGTTTAATTGATAATTTTAAATTCCATTAATTATGAAAATAAAGGAATTAATAATTAAATTAATCCAAATTTTAAATAAAAAGTGAATAAGGAAGTTAATAAAAAAATTTAATTATTGATGTTATATTTAATTAAGAATTATGATGAAAATTTAGAAATTGATTGATAAGAAATATAATTATATAAATTATATAATAATAAATTATATAATTTATATAAGAAAAATTGAAGTGATGTATAAGGAAAATTATAATTATATAAATTATATAAGGATAATTATATAATTTATATAAGAGAATTAAAATAATGAGAGAGTTAATAAATGCGAAATTATTGATTAATTGATAATTATGGACGAATTTAAGAAATTATTTAAGAAAGGAGAATGTAAATATATAAATTATATAATATTAAATTATATAATTTATATATAAAGAAATTATTGTAAATATTAAAGAAATTGAATAATAAATAAGAAAAATGAATATTTTAAGTTATTAAAAATTATGTTTATGCATAATTAAATTATTATGACTTTTATGAAGGATAATATTTTGAAAACGGGAACATGTTAGTGTAACATATTGTCCAAGTCACGAAGTGAAAAATTATGAAAAATAATTTTTATAAGTCATATGATTTATTTTATGATTTTTGGAGGTATAAATTACCTTATATAATTACATGCATGACACTATGTGTGTACAAAATTTGTCAAGTAAAGTACCCAAAAAGGGTGTTAATATTATTTATAAATCATGTTATGATTTTTAGTGAATTAAAATAAATATTATATATATATATATTATATAGAATATTTATTACACACAATAATTACTTAATGTATTAAAATAATTAATTATACATGTTATTTTATTCCGAAAAGCTCCAAAGTCAGCCGTGGCATGCATGATAAGGCGGTGTAATTGTTTTGTTCTAAAATTTAGTTAAGTGTTTTGGTTATAAAAGAAAAAGGCAAAGCAACAAAGAAGGAAAAAGAAAAAGAAAAGGAAAGGAAGAAGAAATAAACAATTACTCTTCTTCTCTCCATCCGTAACCACCACCATGACCACCATAAAACCTCCATAGCCACTAAGAGAAAGGAGATGTTGGAGGCTTTCTAGAGGAAGAATTACAAGCTTTGAAAGGTATAAATTAGTTTATTGAAATTATTTTATGTATTTATGATGATAAATTATTTTTGTGGAAAAATAGAAAATAATTAGAATAATTATTCCAAATAATTTTATGATGTATATCTATGAATTTTATGATTTATGGAGTACTTTTGTTGGAAAAATTGTGAAGAAAATGGATTATTTTTGGGTCAAGTTGTCTACTGTTTCGGCAGGAACTGAAGAAATTTTTTTTGGGCTGTCTGCGCATTGCGCGGCGACCTAAATTTTTTTCAGGCACAGGCGTAAAACGACGCCGTTTTGGGTATGCAGAAGAAAGGGCCGCGCAATGTGCGGTGACCAAAGAAACGGGCTGCCGAACGACGTCGTTCGGCTTGGGCTGAAGGAAGCCTCGCGCCATGTGCGGCGGCCGACACGCTGAAAATTACTAGCGTGCCCTTGGCCTTTTCAGCTATTACCGATTGTGTCCCTTGACTTCAGAAATTATGGTAATGCCCCTGAACTTTCTGAAAAATACCGGTTTTGTCCCTTTAGCCGCGGAAATTACATAAATGCCCTCAGAAGTGATTTTAATTGAAATATATGTTTTAAAATTATTTAAAAATTATAGAAAAATACTAAAAATATAGAAATGATATTTGGGCATTAAATTTAATATTTTTATAAAAATATTAAATATTGAGAATTAATATTTAAATATTTTAAATATTAATCTATTAAGTTTAAAGGTTAGAAAATGATTAAATAAAATTTTTGGGACAACCAGATATGTTAAAATTTGTCCGATGAGCCAGGTTGTCCGAAGTGAAAGAATTGATATTAAGTTATATTAATATTTAAGGGACGAGGTTAATATAATTAACCATATAAATTAATAATTGGCCCAGAGATGATATTAATTAAGTAAATTAATATCATAAAGAGATAAATAATTATTAATTAATTATTTTATGATCATAGGTTGTACGAGAAGCATTATAGGAAGGGTATTTGTTATTTAGTGCCATATCCAGGCAAGTTCTTCAGTCCTTTAATGTTAATTATTGCCTGTTATGATACGTAAATAATTGTTTAAATGCATATAAATTATGTGTTATGTGATATGTGGATAATATGACAACGATGTGGACTTTATGCAATAACGTGAGATATATTGTGATAGTAGAAGCACAACACGTGATATATGACACACACCGAGCATATTAAGGTATGTGCTACGTGAAGCATGAAATGTGTTAACTGTTGAACTTGCTGAGCCGCTGTGCTTATTACTTGCTTAAAATAAACTTTTGTAGGTTAAGAAATGAATTTCAGAAATTCGGATTATATAGAGACGGATTTTCCCAAAAAGGTTGTGAACGTTATTATTATATGTTTATATTAAGATTCAATATGGATATATTTGCAAAGTTAGTATTCACGTGATATATGCATGTACAAAAGTTGGTATTGATGTGATGTATGCATGTATAAATAGGATCTAGACTGATCAAATAAAGTTAAAAGGTATATGATAATGATTTAAGATTGTTGTATGGTAAAGAGTAAGATAGGTTTAAAAATGTGAACAATGAAGCACAGATGTTTGAAATGATATTAAAATTTGAATGCCGAGCTTTATGATACAAGAAAAGAAAAGAAAAAGTGAAGGTTGCGATCCAGGTACTAGGATCGAGATATAAGGATTTTACATACTCAAATATTTTAATACAATGATTGAGAAAATAAAATAAAATTTATACCGAAAAATTTGGTAATTGATGACGATAATGTCAATAAATGAATTAATTAAGGTGATTAAAGATTTATTAACGAACCGAAATTTGGACGTTGTAAAGATAATGTTTAATAAATAAGAAATTTAAGATAATAAAGTGGGTCGAATTTCGGGGTCGTTTCAAAAAATGTTCAATTTAAACCTTTCCTTGCATCACACTAAAATTACTCTACTGTTATCATTTAATTAATATTGAGGAGTCATTAAGACCTTGAACTTTCTTAAATATAATGGGTGCTATATGAACCACAAACGTTTAATAGTATCAAGGACTGAAAATACTCTTTCTGTGTAGCACTATTTAAGAATGGGAACATGCTCCATGTTTAACAATCACCAGGATTGAAAAAAAAAACACAAATAGTCAGTACATTAGGTGATCAGCCTTTAATACTACATGTCTTGTATGACATTTAAAATATCCGTATTCATCAGATTACTGACATGTTGAACATTATAACAGGGCTGTTTAGCCGAAACAATTGGCATTGACTCATCTTTAAATCATTCAAAACTTTTAAAAATCAATTTTATTATTGTATACCGCACCTTGCAATAGTGCGTTGATGACTTATCATTTATAATATCCACACAATGTTTCATGGTGTGTTGACGAAAAATTTATTTTTATTTTACAATTTAATTTTGTCTATTTTGAATAATTAGCATAGACATAAGAATAACATAATTCTTAATTTTTTTTTTAATTTTGAAAATCATTTTAGGTTTTATCATATCACATCAGCTAACGATATGTTGACGACAACAAATTCATTTATCTTTTCAAAGGCACCTAATATATACATAAAGATCTAATATAGCTATAAGATTTGAATACCCTTAATCCTCTATTTCTTTTACTATTCTCTAACCATAACACAAGTTTTGCAAATATATAGTAATATAGTAAACTGGTTGGTTGTTTAAACTATAAGAACAAATATATTAGTTCCCCTTCTTATCAACACGGGGATGAAAATTTCTCAGTTTGTATTGATATGTCTCAACACCTCCCTGAATGTGACAATTTTGTAGCCGCATCTCATAAGTCAGTTTGACTGACCCCGCCCATACCGGGTTCGTTCGCTCAGTAATTAACATACAAATATCTTTAAAGCTATAGCTTTGACGTAACGACTAATAATTATTCAATATACATACGAGGAAAGAATCACTTTCTCAGATTTATATATAAGGAATAATTTAACACAAGATTTTAATCTACTTATCAATTTAGTAAACTAAGTGTTTCCACCACCCAGAACTAATGAATCAGTTCCCCGTCTTATCCAAACTATCCTCAAATGATATCATTCAGTGTGTATCCCGCTTTGAAAATACTGACCATGAATCATTCGTACCAATAATGTGGTTAGATCGGTTCTCTAACGCATATTAAACTTTTGCCCATTCAGGAGAGTCGTTCAACTCAATTTTGCTAACATGAGTTTTCAATTGAAATCCTTACTCATTCTCTAACTATGAATTTTCTTTAATTCATTCCTTTATCATTTACATTTCTTTATAAGTTTACTTCTATACTTTGTCAGGTCTTTATATAATAATACATTAATTAAACATAATACTAATAACGAAACACATAGTCTTAGTCAAACGTTAATCTTTATTTAAATCTAAAAGATAACATTACAAGACTTAATACAATAATAATATATAGACTATTTTATCTACTTCGATTCTCCATCTCCAACAATTCTTGTAAAAAGTTTAGTTTTATTTAGTATATTTCTTTCACATAATATTTTTATATATTTAAGATTTAATAAGATCTATGCATATATTTTAATTATCTATAAATTCTTTACAAGTCCATTTACTCTTAATCTATCAGATTATATCTTAATGTACTCGTTAACTTAGAGTTATAATCTACTTCTTTGATACCACATGTAACATTCCAAAATCTCCATTCTTGCTACAACAGACTTTGTGCGTTAAACTTCTCTTTACTCGTAACTTAACTCATAATCCCATAATCATATTGGTTGTACTAGCCTATTACAGACAATTCTTTAAAAAAATTATTTTACTTAATCCCTGAGTTTTAACTTGGTCTCGATCTCATCATTTTTATAAGTATCAACTTATAGTTCATCCGTATATATGGATAATACCATATATATAGGTCAATTTTTAACCTTAAGACTTAGACAGTCTATGCTTCTATATATCCAAGGTTTACAACAATAATAATAGGATTGTTCTTGCAATAGAAGAATCTTACGATAAATGTTTGAATCTCTATCTATGACAATATTCATTATCTTACAGAACTCTCCATATTATTCAATGCCCTTACTTAGATACATATCTTCATAGAGATATCTCTTTGTATCTATATTTTCTATTTATCTGAAATTCTCAATGTTAATAACACACTTGTACTTAGGAGAAAGGAACCTTACGATGAATTTGGTTTCTTCATCGGTGCTAGATCTTTGTTCTTATAGCACTCAAAATGTTATTCAATATCCTCATTCAGATATGTAGTTCTTTATTAATATTATTTTAATATTTAACAATTCTAAATTATATCGAATTTAAAGACATAACACTCTTTAACGAAAATATGATACTATCATTGAATAATATTTGATAACATGATTTACTTGTTCGTATTACAAAAGTCGTAATGACTTAATTCATAAACAAATAATCTAGTCTACACATTCTTCTTTTTGTCCATGATCTTCTTTATTATTCTTCCTACATGCAAATAATGGTTTATTCGCAAGAAAGAGCACTACGACTCAGCAAGTCTAACAAATAGCACATACATAGTTTATGCTTTTGTATAACTTTAACATGCTTTGACTTGTCATATATCTCAGTTCAACTTATATCAAATAACTTTCATTTCAAAAATTTATAACATGTTTTCAAAGCATATAAATCACATTTATAACTTAACACATGAGATTTAGAAGACTTGCCTTGACGCTTTTAATAAATTAAACACTAAACTTAATTTCACTTCGTAAACCTACATAAATGGGTCTTGTATACACAACGGTTAGTTTATTGTAGAATACATCTTCATAAGTCTTATATTAACTTAATTAAACTATTTTCATAGGTGAATTTATTTGGAAAATTAGTTAACTCAAAAACTCATTTTAAGCCAAAAATCCGAAAATGGGCAGATTACAAAACCTCCCGGACCAGTCACAAGCAAAAAGCCATAATTTTCTCATAACAAAATATTTTGAGGTGATGTTTGAGTCTAGTTTCCTTAGAATTTCATGCTCTATAACGTTCATTAAGGTGGCCAAAGCAGATTCCTAACACAACAGTACATAAATCGGCTTTAATGGATAGACTGAAAAATTAGTTCATAATTTCTTTAATCCAATTGGTAAAACATGATACCTCAATCATTATTTTGCTAAGATAACATGTTCTATCACTCAATAATACTTAATAACATAAAATAACAAAATCATAAACTTACTTATATAAAAATTTATGACTTTTATTCAAGAATACGAAGAACTAAGTTTTATCGTTCTTCATTTTGAGTACTTAACACTTGATGCCACAAGCATTGTATAACAAGGTCATCATGTTTTACAACTCTATAATACTAAATTATGAAATCATAAACCTACTTATGTAGAAATTTATGACTTTTACTCAAGAACGCGAAGAACATAAATATTTCATGAATATATCATGTTTCATAGTTCATTTACTACAACTTGATATCCCTAGCGTATCAGGCTAGGATATTATATTTTAGAACTCTATAACACTAAATTATAAAATCATAAACCTAAATATACATACTTTCGTGGTTTCCACTCCAGAACACTATGAACATCAACTAGAAATTTGAAATAAGATTTCTTTATCTCTTGAAGTGCAAGCTTTGACAAACTTTTGCAAGGCTTTAAACTTCAACTAATCAAGACTACTTTCTATCTATTTTTCCATACTTTCTTCTCTCAAAAGCTTGGTGGAAAATGGTGGAAATTATGAAGAGCTTAAGACTTTTATTTATAGGCTTTGTAAGAGCTAGGGTATTTGGGTAATTTAGGCCAAAAGATATCCCACATAACTTAGCCAAGAAGCCTTGCGTATTTATACGCCGTATAAACTCTGTATACTACTTCGTATAATACTTAGGAAAAATATGAAATCCGTATAAATACCCCGTATTATATTTAGTATAATACTCATATTATACTCCGTATAATACCTGTACAATCTCGTATAATTTTCGTATTAAACTACGTACAATACCTAGGTGTCCTAGTTTGGTTAGTTTAACTAGGTTTTCTTCCTTTAGTTTCATTTCAACCAATTAATTAGGTTTTAATGAATTTTGGATTTTAATATTGCTGAATAGATATTACTTATTTATATTCCGTATAAACGCTATTCCATAAAGCGAAAAGTCAAAAAGATGAAATGCGTTTTTTGTGAATAGTATTTTCCGCAACGATTTCTCAGAAAATGGAGAAATAACCAAAAAGTTGAAAAAAATGAAAAGTGTTTTCTGCGTGAATAGTATTTTTTGCATTTTTTTGGGAAAATTATTTTTGGCTCCCTGATATCTATATCCTATATAAACGTCATATTATGAAATGTAAAAAGTCAGTACGACAACAAACGTTTTTTTAGTGAATAGTGATTCCCCTTAATTTTTCGAGAATTTTTTTAATTATCTAATATGCATTTATATCCTGTATAAATGCTACTTTATGAAATGTAGTTATGTCAAAACGACTTAAGACGATTGACGATTCTTTCTTGGTTATAACCCTTAGGGTTTAGGTTTTGACCTTTAATTAATTTCTTGATTTTAATAAGTGTTAAGGTTAACTACTTGAATCAAAATACAAAATCTTACACATAGAAAAATTACACACATTTGAAGCTCAATTTAAACTTTACTAATCACATAACACATAGCTTAGTTTAAAAGTATAACTTCTAATCGTACACGATCGTAGATTCAATTCGCATTCTTAGGTTTTTAATTGACAACCTTTATCTAGATCTTTTTAGATCATATTTAAAATGTTTATGATATTACATTTAACCCAACTTACAAGAATTTCATCCTCGAAATTACAGTATAATGATTGCTAACCATTTAATATCATGTTTATAAATTTTATATATATTTAGGATATTACATTCACTTCTTGTTATAAGAATTTCGTCATCGAAATTATAATTATCTCCAACTTAGTCTTCAATATGAATTTTCTTAATTCATCTTTACTTACATTAAATTCTTAATACTTAAATTAAGTCAAAAATGTTCAATCTAAACCTTTTCTTACATCACACTAGAATTACTCTACTCTTATCATTTAATTGATATTGAGGGGTCAATAAGACCTTGAACTTTCTTAAATATAATGGGTGCTCTATGACCCACAAACGTTTAACAGTCACAAGGACTGAAAAAGACTCTTTTTGTATAGCAATCAAATAAGCATGAGAACACGTTTCATGTTTAACAATCATCAGGATTGAAAAAAAACACAAATAGTTAGTACATCAAGTGATCAACCTTTAATACCACATATCTTGTATGACATTTAAAATATCTGTATTCGTCAGATTATTGACATGTCAAACATTATAACATGGTTGTCTAGCCGTAACAATTGGCATTGATTCATCTTTAAATCATTCAAAACTTTTAAAAATTAATTTTATGATTGTATACTGCACCTTGCAATAGTACGTTGATGACTTATCATTTATCATATCTACACCATCTTTCACGGTGTGTTGATGAAGAATTTATTTTTATTTTACAATTTAATTTATTTTTATTTTGAACAAATAGTATAGACATAAGAATAATATAGCTCTCAATTTTTTTTTTTTTTTTAAAATCATTTTAGGATTTATCATATCACAACAGGTAACAATGTGTTGATGATAACAAATTCATTTATCTTTTCAAAGGCACCTAAGTGCAAATATATACATATAAAGATCTAGCATAACTAGAAGATTTGAATACCCTTAATCCTCTATCTCTTCTACTATTATTTAACCATAACACAATCGTTGCAAATATATACTAATATAATTGTGACGCCCCCAAATTCAGATCCTAATCACCCAAATCTGGTCATCACGATCCAATACAAACATTCACCTCTAAACAACATACAATAACTAAATGCGGAAAAATAAACATATGTTGTTTATTCAAAAGGTGTTACTAGTACTAAGATACGGTAACCTTACAACAAAAATACTCACATATCCTAAATAAAGTACTTAGGGTTTACATTGCATAACAAGTAATTTAGCTAACAAATAAGCTAAAACCTGCCTCTTAAAGTCTATCACTTCAGCTTTCCTTTACCCTTATCCTTCCCAGATGACTCAGGCTTAACTGCAAAAGAGTTCATGATATAGCAAGGGTGAGCAACTAGTTTGCTCAACAAGTTTAAATAGCAACGAGAGATAATATATCATGAATGAAAGAGATAACTGAAATAATTCAACAATATGAAAAACATAAGCAAGAATAATGATTTGCTTTTAGAATCAAGATAATCAAATAGACTATGAACTATAAACTTCCACTGTAGTCAATAGCTGGTTGACCCAATGGTTACTACCAGAATTACGTACTCAAGGGGATCAGCCTCTCGTACACTATGTGTATGCATAACATTAAATTTTCGGGAGTTGTATTATATTAGATACATGGGTTACTCCCCTATACTAAAGGGGAGTTCATATCAGTCCAAGAATCTGCACCTCCAATGGTTTGGATAGCTTTTAAAATATTGAACATAAATGGCTAGTCGAACAATGGCTTAGACCCAACTTTTTAACCGTTCTTTAAACAATAGAACTTTAAATAAGGTACAAGTCGGAGATTGTACAAACTTAATTGCACCAAGTACGAATCATAATAATATTGATGTGGTATAATTGTAAAGTAATTAATCCACTTAAAACATGCTTGAAAATAAAGTTCAAGCTTAAATAAATAACTTGCACAAAGTAAAGTTTGGGTGCAAGGGAACTTGCCTGTCTGCTCAGCTACAATTAACGTCTATCTTTAATTAACTTGATTGGAATGATCTAACATTAATAAAGTTGGTCTAACAATTAATACTGTGTATAATGGTATGTATACACTTACTAAGACTATTCAACTAGCACAGAAGTCAAACACATAACACACGTAGTCAACATATTATCATTAACCCTTTAGATAATTAATCAAACTTAGGTTGATGATTTAAAAATTTAACTAAGATTTCCTTAAGTGTTAAACACTTATTAAACTTTGAAACAATTTCTTATAATTACTTAATTAATACACTGTTAAATACCTTATGTTTTATAACCTCAACCTCTTTTAATTACCAATTACTTTTTAATTAAATAGTAATTAACTAATAGCCTTTGGTTGTAAAAAAAATAATTATTATGTTTACCTATTATTTGATGGTTAATTAAATAACAATTAATTAAATGATAAATCTTATATATTTTGGATTGTTATTGATAACCAATTCAAAAGTTTTCTGCTCTCTTATCGCCGGGTGAAACATCACTCTAGGATTTGTACTGTCTGCCTTAGTAGACTTATTCTACGAATCATATGGTCTGCCTCAACAACGCATTCGATGAACAAATGCAGCTCTAAGCCCAGAGTGATCTCACCCTACGATCACCATGAAATGGCCGAGACCCGACCGATGCTACTCAACGATAGCCGATGGCTTGGCCGAGGCCACTCTACGATCCGCCCGACACATGCTGACACGACTCTACGATCGTCAGTGAAATTCCATGTTCGACAGGATCCACCCTACGATCGCCAAGACTACTCTACGTTTCCCAACAATGATGTCAATTGTTTGCATGTGAGCTCTACGATCAGAGTGCGTTCACTCTACGATCATAGAGTTCACACTACCACTTACCAAAAACTTAATAATGCTTCCAGATTTCAGTTTTAAACACAACAGTGAACATATTAACCCTTCTGCTTTTAAATCTGAGAACAACCAAACAACTAACATCATACAACTATGACACGTAAACACACTTAGGTTAATTATTTAATAACTTAGGAGTATTCATCATAAGCATTAAACACTTAAAGAACCTTTAAACAATTTAATATAATTGTTTAATTAGTAAATTATTAAATACTTATATTTAATTAAATCTTTCTTTATTTAATTACTATTTGTTATTAGTTAAATAGTAATTAATTAACTATCTTTAGTTATTATTTAATTAGTTAAAACATCCATTAACATGTATTAAAAATTTAATTAACTAGGATTTTAAATGATTAAATGGACTTAACATGATGCAAATTCGCATATTTCTATACAGTTTCGGGGTCCTAAGCAAAAACGCTTATATCTGGAGTTCTATAACTCCGATTGACCTCTAGTTGGTATTATTAGTTTCGTATCTTCTTAAACTAAAATTTTCCATCATCGGATTTAGGTCAACCAAGTTGAAGGATCTTCGTATTTAAAAGTTCTATCTCCCAGAGTTGACGGATCACAAATTCGATTTACGGATCGTGAACAGTAACTCTGGGAGGGGACTGTCCAATTTTGGACTTTCCGGCAAACTTGGTTTTCAAAGTTTGAACATGTTTTTCAATATTAAAGCTTATAACACATAATTTAAACTCACGATAAACTAAATAAACATACATAGCATGATTTTAACTATACAAATCATTATGTTAATATTTTTAACATAAAATGGAAAGAAAAAGTAAAACTAGAGTTTTAAAAGAAATAAGGATTTATACCTAGATTTGGTGGTTATTTTTCTCCTTCTCCCAAAGTAGGTGGTGAATGGCATGAACAACACTAGCTTCTCCTTATTCCTCCTTAATCTCTTAAAATATTTACTCTCACAAAGATTTTTCTCTCAACTTTCTCTAGCTTATCTCTAGAACTTGATAAATAAAGAAGAAGAGAAATGATTAACAAAACACCAACACTTGCAAGTATACTCCTAAAAATATTAGATACATATATTATATCTAATAATCTAGAACATCATGAAACCTATTGTCGACACCGGGATTTTCGTCGTCTCGTTTTTTATTATTAAAATGTCCCTTTCCAATTTTAGCCTTTTGAATTAAAATGTGATTTTGAAAAGGGTCGGCTTAATGTCGACGGGTTTTGAAAGATCGATTTTTATGAGCCAATTGACCAGAGTCGCCAGTTGGTATATTTGAAATGGATGTACCAACTCATCCGAGTTTGTTTTCGTAATCGCTGGCTCATATGTGACTCCGAGTTAATTGGTCCGCAAACCGAGATTCATAGAGTTCGGGGGCTTGCTTAAGCGAGGGGAAGGTGTTAGGCACCCCCCGACTTCCGTGAAACACGGTTACCGCTATCTTGATGTTTTCCTATTCTTTTAAATCCTAAAATGTGTGAGTTGCGTGTATGTGCATGTGTGCCTAGGTGAATGCTTGTGGTGAATTTTGTTTGGATTTTTGTATGGCAAATGTGCTTTATCTGGAAAGTGTTTTAACGTCTTTTGACCCAAATGACGAGGTTTTGCTTTTTTATAAGAAAGATTGATTTTTAATTTCGAAAACTTTTGAGGGTTTTTTATTAGATGTCATTTTAGAAAACAAACAATTTTAAACTTTTGTCAAATAGGAATCGAGACTATACATTGCCTTCCAACAGTTAATATAAATAAAACGAGGGCAACTTCTAGAACTCTTTAACCCTATGCACAAAGTTTAATGAAAACACTTATTTATTTACAAAATCGTTTTTTATGACGTTTTAAAAACCAATTAAAGCCTATTCATCAATCATGGATTAAAGTTTGCCAAAACACTTAACCTTTAAACCTCGTGACTCTAATATCCTGAAATTGATCATTTTTTACAAAATCTTCATTATTTGCCTTATTTAAAAACCATTTTTTGTGTCGTAAATTAAACAAGCACTCACAACGTGTCGGGGCTATCCACGGGCATGTAAGCCATCCAGACAACCCCAAACACCCACAATCACATATTTTATTATTATTACGGGGCCTTAACCCGAACACGACTTTGTATCGCTTTAAGGCCGGATATTACAAAATACACATCCATGGACCCTATACCATGATTACATACACCAAAATGTCCATCATCGGGATTTGACCGCGGGGATCTCCTCCCTAGGCTCACATTCACCCAAATCATGGCACAACCAACCCTAAACCAAATCTAACGAGATTTAACATTGCTATCACATTACATAACCCAAATATCACAACTAAATCACTAAAAACTATCCATTACCACAACGAACGAGATATCACCATACGGATGTCATCGGGGCGTTAGGAGGAGTTACTTTCCGATGGAAACCTCGCTAACAACCCCTAATCCACGGATCTTTTATCAACATAACAACATATTACATCACATAACCCAAAACATAAGCTATATTAACAATACAAGCGATAGAATACCAAAAAGACAATCTTTTCACCTTGCAAAACGCGGATTCAAGCTTCTATATCACGAAATAGATTACACCACAAGATTGCTAACCAATGGATACAACAAATGGGATATATTGCTTGAATCTAACAAGCAAAACGACCCCTCTCTCTCTCCCCCGCGAGCTCTCTCTCTCCTCTTTTCTTTTTTTTCTTTTTTTTTCTTTTTTTTTCTCTCTCTTCTGGTTCTCGGGTTGAAAATGACGATCTATAGTGCTTCAGCAGGCAGCCGCAGCTGCATCTGCGGCCAGCCGCAGATGCATCTGCGGCTGCCTGCTGTGGCCGTCTCCTCGGCTGCCGTGTGTCGCCCTCGAGCCACGCGAAAGTCTTTTTGTCGGCAGCCGCGACTGCATCCGCGGCTGTCCGGCGCATTTTTCTCGAATTTCGTGCCACGCGGTATTAATTTGCCAATTTCTGCTGTATTATTTCGGAAGGCTGTTCCTCGGTGTATAAATTGCTCGTTGTGCTTGGCTTCCAGGGGGCGCTGCCCCCTACCCCTAAGTAGGGAAAGTGCAAAATTTGGGTGTCTACACCTATCTTGGAGACTTGCACAAGTGAGCTTAAGGACTAGAGTTGTTGAGCTTCTCATGCCAAAAGGACAACACTAATCCCAAAACAAGTAAACTAATACTTTAAAATAAATGAATTTTAAAATCATACCACTCCCTCACTCATCCCTTGTCGACAACTAAGGGATTTTAGGCAAAAAAAGATTGTACTTTTAATAGTCTTTAATTTACTACATTAATTGATATAATTCCCAAGAATTCCTTCCAATTTGGATGCATTAATTTATTAAAGAAAATAAATACTAGCATTCCATCTCTCCTCATCTTATACACAGCAGGTGCAAGGATTTGTGTCCCAAAAGATTGTCACATGTTAACTCATTTAGTAAATAATAAGTTACACAATTAATTTCAAGTGGACTCATGCTTTGAACTTCATTTAATACCCGATGGACTCCTATTAAATGACTTAGACTATTATTTAATCAAGTCTACTTAATTTATCATTGGACTATTTAATATAACCCAATGATTGGTTATTATTTTTGTTACACATTAATTACTCAACCCATGATTAAATAAATAATTGGATTGACTAAATAATTAAATACTCTAACTCATTAGTATTAAATTACTAAATGGACTAGTAAATATTATTTTTAATATTTCACATTGTTTGTATCATATTAATTAATGTACAAAATTTAATTAACTCATTATATTCAATTTAACTGAATATTCAATTAATGAACAACTTATCAATTCTTTTGATATTAAAACTTTAGGGTTTGTTTACTAATTTAATTAAACTATTAGTAACTCCCTTTTCATTAACTCTAGCAATTAATCACATAATTATTTAATCACGTAATTAATTAATCACACAAAAAGATTTAAATAACCTCGTAAAACTAACTCGTTAGAAATTAAATTAATATTTTAATTAATAATGACGTGAAAATTCTAGGACATTTACATTCTCCCCCTTATAAAAATTCTGTCCTCGAAATTATAAAAAAAGTTCACTCAAATAAAAACGGGTAATTCGCTCTCATTTTCTCCTCGAGTTCCCACGTAGCTTCTTCAAGTGCGTGATTCATCCAAAGTACTTTAATGGAATGAATTATCTTATTCCTCAACTTCTGTTCCTTCCTCTCAAGTATCTGGACAGGAACTTCCTCGTACGATAAGTCCTTCTCGACTTATATTGGCTCATAGGATATAATGTGCTTGTAGTCTGGTTTATACGGCCGCAACACTGACACATGAAACACATTATGAATGTGCTCAAGTTCAGGAGGTAATGCTACCTCGTATGCCACTTCACCGACTCGCCTAAAGATCTCGAACGGTCCTATGAACTTAGGGCTCAGCTTGCCCTTCTTGCCAAATCGGATCTTCCCCTTCCAGGGAGATACCTTCAGAAATACGAAACTGCCCACGTCGAAATCCCGCTTTTGGCGATGCGAATATGCGTACTTCTTCTGACGATCTTGAGCTACTACTAGCCGATTTCTAATCAGCTGCACTGTGTCTGCAGTCTGCTGCACCATTTCAGGTCCAAGCAGTCTTCACTCACTGACCTCGTCCCAACACAACGGTGTTCGACATTTTCTTCCATAAAGTGCCTCGTATGGTGGCATGTCGATACTAGCGTGATAGCTATTGTTGTAAGCGAACTCTACCAATGACAAATGGTCGTCCCAGCTGCCCTTTAAGTCCATCACGATCGCTCGGAGCATATCCTCCAGAGTCTGAATCGTTCGCTCGCTCGCTCTGGCCGTCAGTTTGAGGATGGTATGCTGTGTTTAACCTCAACTGTGTTCCCATACTTGCCTGCAGACTTCTCCAAAAATTTGACGTGAAGTGCGGATCTCTGTCGGACACAATCGATACCGGCACTCCATGTTGCGACACTATCTCTTTGACGTAAAGCTTTGCCAACTACTCCAAATTATACCGTATCCTGATAGGTAGAAAATGGGCTGACTTGGTCAGACAGTCCACTATTACCCAGATGGCGTCTAAACCTTTATGTGTCGGTGGCAAACCCACCACAAAGTCCATCGTGATGTGCTCCCAGTTCCACTCTGGAATCTCTAGTGGTTGAAGCAGTCCGCTCGACCACTGATGCTCTACTTTAACCCATTGGCATGTCAGATATCGACTGATGCACTCTGCCATTTCTTTCTTCATGTTCGGCCACCAAAAGTATTATCGTAGATCCTGATACATTTTTCTACTTCTGGGATGTACTGAGTACCTTGTACTATAAGCTTTCTGAAGAATATCTTCCCTTAATTCTAGATCCAACGATATCCAGACTCTCCCTTCAAACCTCAGCAACTCATTGCTATCAATCTTGTACTTAAGCTCCTCGCCTTCAGCAATTCGCTTCTTAATAATATCACAATCTTCGTCCTTTTCGTGAGCCTCCTTGATTTTGTCTAATAAGGTTGGGCTCACTGTCATGATAAATAGCTTCTCGTCCGTCTCCATCGAATACTTGATCTCCAACTCCAGACATTCGAAATCTCTCACCAACTCTTCCTGATTTGTCAGCATCATCAATTTATCCCTGCCTTTTTAGCTCAAGGCATCTGCTACTACATTGGCCTTGTCTGGATGATACAAAATTTCACAATCGTAGTCCTTAATCAATTTTAATCATTGGTGTTGCCTCATGTTTAGCTCTTTCTGAGTGAAGATATATTTTAGACTTATATGGTTTGTATATATCTCGCATTTCTCACCATATAGGTAATGTTTCCAAATCTTTAAGGCAAAAACTATTGCTGCTAACTCCAGGTCATGAGTCGGATAACCCTTCTTATAGTCCTTTAGCTGACGTGAAGTGTACGCAATGACCTTGCCGTGTTGCATCAGAATACAGCCCAGACCCTTGTGTGGCGCATCACTATACACTACGAAACCTCCAGTGTCATCCGGTAAAGCCAACACTGGTGCCTGACTCAACATCTTCTTTAATTCCATGAAACTTTCTTCGCACTTTTCTGTCCAAACAAACTTCACAGTCTTCCAGGTAAGATTGGTCAATGGTGATGCTATCTTCGAGAAATCCTGAATGAATTTTCGATAATATCCCGCTAACCCCAAGAAAGTCCTAATCTCGGTTGGCGTCTTCGGCTGTTCCCAACTGATAACTGTCTCCACCTTCGCTGGATCCACCGAAACACCATCCTTGTCGATAACATAACCTAAAAACTACACCCTCTACAATCAAAATTCACAATTTGAAAACTTCGCGTACAACTTCTCTCTTCTTAATGACTCCAAAGCACTCTTTAGATGTTCAGCGTGTTCTTCCCCCGTCTTCGAATACACTAATATGTCATCGATGAATACGACCACAAACTTGTCTAAGTACTGTTTGAACACTTTATTTATCATATCCATGAATGCTGCTTGTGCATTCGTCAGTCCAAATGACATTACCAGAAACTCAAAATGTCCATAACAAGTTCTGAATGCCGTCTTCGGGATATCCTCCTCCCTCACCTTTAGTTGATGATAATCCATCCTCAAATCTATCTTCGAAAAGTATTTCGCTCCCTTAAGTTGATCAAACATATCATCAATTTTGGGCAGCGGATACCTGTTCTTAATGGTGACCTTGTTTAACTCCCGGTAATCAATACAAAGCCTCATCAAACCGTCCTTCTTTATGAATAGAACCGGCGCTCCCCAAGGTGACACGCTCGGTCGGATGTAACCCTTATCCAACAATTCCTGCAATTGAACCATCAGTTCTTTCATCTCTACTGGTGCCATACGGTACGGAGCCTTCGATATCGGTGCGGTTCCTGGTGCTAGTTCGATCACGAACTCAACCTCTTTGTCCGGTGGTAACCCCGGAATCTCATATGGGAAAATATCAATGAATTCCCGTACAACAGGTATATGACTCAATTCGCCCTTGACTCGTCGAGTATCAACCACATGAGCCGAATAACCTACGCACCCTTTCCTAAGCAACTTTTGTGCTTGCATCATCGTCAAACAACTTGATTGTCTCAGCGATTTACTATCATAAAATATGACTTTTGACTCAATCGGAGTCTTTAGGTGCATACACTTCTTCTTACAGTCAATAACCACTCCGTGACTCGATAGCCAATCCATCCCTAGGATTACGTCGAACTCCCCCAGGCGAATTAGTATCAAATCCACGTTAACTCTAAACCCTCGCAATTTAGCACAATAGTTCCTATGAATGTAGTCTACGGGAATTATTTCTTTGTTTGCTACTTCTACGCTCATAGGGTGTTCTAGCTTTTCTTGAGGTAAATCTAATCTCTTAGCAAAATCTTCAGAAACAAATGAGCAGGTAGCGCCCGAATCAAACAATACATATGCATTAATATAATTGATCGGGATAATACCTGACACCACGTCCTTGGAGTCGACTGCATCTTGTACAGTCATGTTGAAGGTGCGCACTGTGGGTCGGTTAGCCTGGCTGGCTGGCCCTCCAATGTTCAGCCTGCTGCTGTTGTTATTGTTGTCTCTGTTGCCACTCCCAGGGTCTCCCTTCTTTTTCGGGCAGTCCTTAGTATGGTGATCGGGTGCTCCACAGGAGAAATACCCTCATTTCATCTTCTTTGGGCATTGTAGGGCTAGGTGCCCCAGCTACCCGTAACTATAGCAAACACTCTTGCCCTTCATGCATTCGTCCGTGTGATTCTTACCACAATTGTTACATCTGCCAACTTTCTTAGCCTTTCCTTCAGATTTGTTACCTTCAGACGATTGACTCTCATTCCACTTTCTTCAATTGGGGTTGCTGCCTCCGTTGCTCCCCACCTTCTTCCCTTCATGACCTTTCTTCCTCTTCTGGTTGAATTTAGCTAGGGCCTCATTGCCACCCTCTACAATGATTGCCCTTTCCAACAGTTCTACAAAACTCTTAATCTTTAATATCGTCACAGAACGATACACTCATGGCTTCAGTCCCAGCTCAAACCTTCGAGCCTTTCAAGCCTCAGTATTGACTCGATGAGTTGCAAACCTTGCTAACTCATTAAACCTGGCAGCATAATTGGCCACAGACTTGTTTCCCTATTCTAACTCGAGGAATTTTACCTCCATTTCTTGCTGCATGCTTTTCGGGAAGTAGTTCTCCAGAAACATTTTCTTAAAGCGTTCCCAAGTAATAACGCCTTCTCCGGTACGGCCCTTGTTGGACTTCCACAAGTAGTTCGCCTTCCCCTTAATCATGAAGGTGGTGAAACTAGTCTTCTGTTCTTCGGCCACCCTAGCGACCTTAAACACCTTATTCATTTCCTCGATCCAAGTCTGTGCCTCGATTGGGTTTAAAGTTCCCTTGAACTCTGGTGGTCCAACCAGTTTGAAGTCCTTGAAATTTGCCAAGTGCGGCGCTGGCTGCGGTGCTGGTTGTACTACCACTGGTGGGGGTCTAGCTTGCATGGCTTCCACCATCATCTCCGCAAACATCCTCATAGGATTGGGTTGATCCTGTAATATTCTGAACTTCCGAGAGAGTTGTAATCCGACTTTATATGAATAAATAAAGATTGAATTACATCTTATATATGTTATGGAATCTTCATTATTGTTTATTTATCTGTTTCGGTTCAAGTATCTAGCCTTAGCACGAAAAATGAGCATAAAAGTTTTTTTTTCAAAAATCTGAAAAGAAGATAAAACATAAACCTTAAGCCCTAAGGTCTAAACCCTATGAAATCTAACCTAAGCCCCCGAGCGAAACGTGTACGGCAAAATGACATTCTGTTTTAGGATTCATCTTTCCCGTACTTTGAAAACACGATATAGCCGATAAAAGTTTTTCTCGAAAAACACGTCGGGTATAGGACGAAATAGAAAAAAGACAAAAAATATTTTTTTCGCCTTTTTGATCGTCTAACCATTTTCTGAGAAATAAAAAACACTATTCACCGAAAAACATGCAACGTCTTTTACTTTTCGTTTTACAGAATAGTGTTTATTCGGAACAAAACTCCGTAATATCTTACTTTTAAATCTTTAAAGACCAATTCAACTGGAATACTTACAAATGAACTAGGTTAGAGATAATTGGATTAGGAACCCTAATCTAGACTTAAAGCTAGTTACAAAATAATTAAATTATCTAACTAATTAACCTAATTAAGTGATTAACACTAATCTGGTTGGAATTGAACTAGGTTAAGGTAACAAGATTACCATTTAACCTAATTAACATGTAATTAAACTTAACCTGACTAGGATTAAGATTAATTAAACTATAGATTATCCTAATCTATACGTTAAACTAATTCATCAATTAATAACCTAATCGAATAATCAAATTCCTAGTTTTATTGCTAATTAACATAATCCTAACTAAGCTTGATTATCAAAAGTACTAAACTAAGCTTGGTAAAAGACCTTGACTACCCCTCATTTAAATGGTTATTTCACTAACCAAACAAGGCCTAATACTATTCCTTTAGTAGGCTTGATCTTGGTCATTGATTTAGGAGATGATGATGTCATTAAACAAAATTATTACAAACATTAAATGGCATTAAATGCTCCAAAGTGCTGGCCATTTCAAGGTGTCTAAGAGTGGTGCACTTCATCTTAGCTTATCAAGGAAGTTTTGTAACAATGACCCTTTTGCCCTAGCTTTGGTTGGCCTATAAATAGCAAGCAATGTTCACCCATTCCATCATTCATTTTCAAGCTCAAAAATCAAGTATCAAAGCTATACATATATTGAGAGAGAGTTCTAGTGAGTTACTACCTTGGATATTGTAAAGAAATAGTTAAAGCTTGCAAACACCAAAGGTACAATCTCTTATAGTTTTATGTTCGATTTTATTTCGTCTTTAATTTTTAAAAGCTCAAGAATGCGAGTCGTAGCCATGTACGATTGTCATTCTCCGTGTTCTTCACTTGTTCTTGAGCCTTTCTATATTTTGTAGTAGTTATAATGTCGAATTTCAATTCGTAGTTTAAAGCTCAATGAACATACGTAGTGGTCATGTACGGTTTATCCGTTCTCCGCATTTTCGTATGTTCTTGTGCATTTTTATAAATTATTTTAATCAATTATGCAAGCCATTAAAATAACCAAATTTTGTCAATTATAAAGTGTCATAATAACTTATGTAAGCAGTTATAATACTCAAATTATTTCAAGTACGAAAACGAAAAGTTCAAGAACATAGTCGTTACCATGTACGGTTTATCTGTTCTTCGTGATCTTCGTGTGTTCTTGAGCAAAAATCATGAATCTTTCAATGAGAAGGTTTGTGATTTGTTATTTTTATGTTATAAAGTGATATTGAATCTTACAATATGATTTCTTAAAGAGTTAAAGCAAGCGGTGCCATATTTTACATGGTTAACCCTAAAAATATTGGCCAAAGCATGCTTACTGTTTGTTTTTGCCATTTTTTGGAAATCGTAAAATCCGAATCTGTCTTAACAATACAAATGAAAGTTGTAGATCATGAAATTATAAGCAATTTAGACTCAAGAATCACTTCAAAATATTTTCCTATGAAAAAGTTATGGCAGTTACCGTAAAAGACGCCGAAGTTGAAAATTTAAGTAGGGCTTACGGGTGAAAATCCTAAAAGGCACCAAATTTTATGATTTTGAGCTTGCCAATTTTTCTAAAAATTCCACCAATGAAAATAGTCTAGTTTAGTGATAAAAACACGTATAGAATGAAAAAATTTCGATGAACTAACATTCGGTACGCGAAACCCTTTGTATAGGCGCTTTAAACGATTATCGGGAAATCCTAATTTGTGCTAAAGGAAAGTTTTCTATCCTTAACCTTCGATTACTTGCTTTCTATGTGATTTATATATTTTTTGTATGCAACGTGTTATAAATGTTTGATACGAAAGTTATTGCTTCCTGTTTAGCATAACTTGTAAAATGAAATGCTTATTCGTGATAAATTCGAATTATGCTTTATTACATCAAACCAAGTCGTCTTGGGGCGATCCTGACATGTGAAGTAAACTGAGATGAACAAATATGTATTACTGTTCTTGATCTGTCCAGTGTATGGTATGTTATGCATAACATAGGATGTCGTTAGGTTGATCCCCTTTCTATATCCACTATAAAAGGTTCTAAGTCGAAAGACAAAGAACAGTTCAATGTCTAACCACCACTCAGTCTTGCTATGTTAAAACATTTGTAAATATCAATTGTTGTGCCATGAATCCTTACAATCCTTATCGGTGTGATTTCACGTATATACTATGTGTTTAAGACTTACTGAGAATTTTAGCTCACCCTTGCATGTAAACCTAATTTACAGACCAACTCGAGAGCTCCGGCTCAAAGAAGAAAGGAAAGAAAAAATGCGTAGACTAGTTTACTGTTTTCCTTAACTGTTCTTAACTGTAGTCATAATGACATTTTGTAATAAGAACAAGTTCAACACATGTAACCGAATATTATATAAATATTATCATGTTTTATCACATTCTCTTGTTACGTCTTTACTTTGATTAAACCTAGGATTGTTAAAACTTAAAATAGTATTAATAATGATCTATTTATCTAGATGAGGATCGGTAAATAACTTGTGAGTGCTGTACATCCGAGACAGGACTAAGCGTTGTTGACTGGTCAAATCCATCGTTAAGGTTCTTCGGACCCAGGTAAAACTCGTTATTACTATTCTGAATGTCGGATAAGTAGGATTATTAATATGAAGAGATATCACTATAACCAAATATGTTTCGAATGAGGGTTTTAACTATTTGGGTAATGTTCTGTATGGAAAGAGAATTTTGCACCGAACAAAAATGCAACCATTTGTCACGGATAAAGATGCAAACATTTATCACGGGTGAAGATACAAACATTCACCGCGAGATTCTTTGTTCCCAAGAGCTGTCCTAATGATTTAATGTCGTGGATATTGGAACATATAAAGTTATAGAATATCTAAATATTAAGGATAAAATGTTATGTTTGAGTATTAAGTCTCTGGTACAATTACAAGGACTTGATATAAAATAATGAAAAATCTTTGAGAATTAAGATGAGAACTTTGTTTGAGAATAAAGGAAATTATCTATAAACCTATTGCTTTAGCATTTATAGTAAGCCCCAAGTCATTTATAGTAAGTATAGTGATTTGGGGGTGTCACAAGTTGGTATCAAAGTTGTAGATTATAGCTCTAAAGTAGCAAGTACTTTAGGATATAGTCTGATCGTTTAAGTTAAATAGACTTGTGAAGAGTCTGATAGATAATTAAAAGATGATAATAAACTTTAAATCTTAATTACTTAAAAGACATTATGTGAAAGAACTATACTAATTAAAGTCAATCTTGTTTTGTAGAAATGACTGACATACACGAAGATAACACTCAAGCCTTGGACTACGAAAGTGATCCAAGCGAACATTCTAGTGGTGAATCTGAAACAGAAGAGCCTAATCAGAACTTGGAACTACATGATGTCGGAGAGGTTAATCAAGTTCCCCAAATAGAAGATGCAGATGTAATAGACCTACCAACTTACGATGAGATCATCGCTGAGTTGGAAGAGGATGGTATTTAAATGTTGGCCTATGGAGAAGCTCAAGAAGAGCTTGTTGAACAACTCCAAACTGAAAACCAGGCTAACATGAACAAGGCCAATGGTATAATGGAGGTACTCGAAAGGCGATGGTTGGATGAAGCTGAAAGAAGCTACCAACTACAGATGCAGTTAGAAGCTTCCCAAGAGGAAGTATACCTCCTACGTGCAAATCGTGCTCACATTAAACGAGCTTATGGTGCTACTTACGCCAAGCTAGAGAAAAAAATAATTGAATTTTCTTCACCCGCCAAAGATTTGGGGTTGAAAATCAATAGGTCTGTGGTGCTTGGTATGATCCACAAGATCAAGAAGAAGGCTAGAAAGATCTAGTCGAATAACGTGTAATATATTAGTATGTTGTAAATGTTTTGTTTAACATTTTTTATTTTTATAAGGGATGCTAATAGTTGTTAAGTGATTAAGCTCATTCGGATAATATAATGTACAAATTTTAATTATATAAGAAGTTTGTTTAAGAAATATATCTTGCAATTTTTAATGCTTTTATATTTACACGTATGTTTCATTTTATTTAGAAAATGGCACCACCGAGACCAAGAACCAGGGCAACAGAAACAACAAGTGTTAGTGATGGGAGTAATGTTCAGACTCCCGATCCTATGCAACAATTCCTTGATAGGTTAATAGGAGTCTTAGATAGTCGTACAACAAATAATGTGCCACCACCACCTCCATAACCACAACCACAAATACCATTGCCACCACCTCAGCTAGAACCTCAACCACATAAAGTATCATTTAAAGACTTTAAAAATGTAGGTCCTCCTGATTTTAAGGGAACCGCTGAGCCTATAGAGGCTCAGTACTAGATAAAAGAAATAGAAAAAGCCTTTGACTTAGTAGAGGTTGCTGAGAACAAAAAGACTAAGTTTGCCACTTACCTAATGAAGGGAGAGGCAAACTTCTGGTGGGAAGTCACCCAAGCCCGTGTCGGGGAAGGTGTGGTTACGTGGGAAGCTTTCAAAGAGTTATTCTTTGAAAACTATTTCCCATGAAGCATGAAGAATAGAATGGAGGTACAATTTCTATATTTGAAACAAGGGGACATGACTGTTCCCCAGTATGCCTCCAAATTCAATGAACTTGCTGTTTCGCTCCAAATCAAGTAGATACGGAGGAATGAAAAGCAAGAAGGTTTGAGGAGGGTTTAAAACCCTGTGGTAAAGTAGCTGTCTTACAAATAGATAGTTACGCCCATCTTTTGGAAAAGGCTATCATTGCTGAAGGCAGCAGTGAAGCCATAACAAAATTTAATAAGGAAAGGAATAATAATAAAGGAGGGAATGTAGGGGGAAATAATAATAAGGGAGGAAATGGGGGAGGAAATAATAAGAATAATAAAAGAAGTTTTAATCGCGGAAACTCCAAACAACAAGGGGAGAATAAAAAGAAAACAGTAGAACCATGCAAAATCTGTGGGAAATAACACGTAGGAGTGTGTCTAAAAGGGAAAAATATTTGCTACAATTGCAAACAAGAGGGACACATAGCACCCTCATGCCCTAACCCTAGGAAAGAAACTTGCTTTCACTGTGGAGCCACGAGGCATCAAGCTAAGATGTGCCCCAAGAAAGGGGGAAATGCCGGAGGGGACAATAGCAACAAATCTACCCCAACAACTAACCCAGGTTGTCCAACAGCAAGGACATTCAACATGACTGTGGAAGATGCTGTAGCATCGCAGGATGTAGTGTCAGGTATCATTCCGATCAACACCATATGTGCTTACGTGCTATTTGATTCGGGTGCTACTTGCTCTTTTATTTCCCATGAATTTGCTAGAAAACTAAACGTGCCTAGTGAATTGTTAGAAAGTCCTTTGATGATAAAGATTGCTAATAAAGAACTAATTCCTGTTAATAAGATAATAAAAGGTTGTTGCATAGTGATCAAGGGTCATGAGCTGAGAGTCGATCTTATTCCAATCCAATTAGGGGAATTTGATGTCATTCTAGGCATGGATTGGTTGACCAATCACCAAGCGATGATCGGTTGTCAACAAAAGTCCGTTAAACTTCTTACAACGTCCAAGTCAACGGTAGTCTTCAACGGAAGTCAGTCACCAAGAAAATCCCGATGTCTAACTGCAAATCAAGTAAAGGGATTACTTCAGAAAGGATGTCAGGGCTATTTGGCATATATTGTAGACACCTAACAGAAATGGTTAGATATAAACCAAATACTAGTGGTTAGAGAGTGTCAAGATGTCTTTCATGATGATCTACCCTGTCTTCCACCTGATAGGGAGATTGAGTTTGTTATTGATTTAGCTCTTGGAACTGCACCTGTTTTAAAGGCCCCATATAGAATGACGCCGGTGGAATTGAAGGAGTCGATGGTACAATTACAAGAACTGTTGGATAAGAAATACATTCAACCAAGTGTCTCTCCTTGGGGAGCACTAGTGTTGTTTATCAAGAAAAAGGATGGATCTTTAAGATTATGTGTTGATTATCGTGAACTCAATAAATTGACCATAAAGAATAAGTATCCATTACCTAGGATTGATGACTTGTTTGATCAACTCAAAGGAGCAGAGAATTTCTCTAAGATTGATCTACGGTCAGGTTACCATCAACTGAAGGTTAGAAAGGAAGATGTGCCGAAGACAACATTTAGAACGTGTTATGGACATTACGAGTTTCTAGTGATGTCCTTTGGATTAACGAATGCACTGGTAGCATTCATGGACTTGATGAATAGGGTTTTTAGGTCTTGCTAAGACAAGTATGTTGTAGTGTTCATCGACGATATTCTTATATTCTCGAAAACACTAGAAGAACATGCTATGCACTTGAGAAGTGTACTAGAAACCTTACGAAAGGAACAACTCTATGCCAAATTTTCAAAATGTGAGTTCTGGTTAGAGAAAGTTTAATTCTTAGGTCATGTGATTGACAAGAGTGGAGTTTCTGTGGATCCATCAAAAATAGAAGCAGATATGAACTGGGAACAACCAAAGACCCCAATTGAAGTAAGAAGTTTCTTGGGTTTAGCAAGGCACTATAGGCGCTTCATTAAGGATTTTTCAAAGATAGCAACCCCGTTAACCAACTTGACCAGGAAGACCGTGAAGTATGCTTGGATAGACATATGTGAAAAGAGCTTTCAAGAGCTAAAGAAGAGGCTAAGTGAGGCACCAGTATTATCACTACCTGATAATAGTGGAGGTCTTGTAGTCTATAGTGATGCCTCACATAAAGGATTAGGATGTGTTTTAATGCAACATGACAAAGTAATAACTTATGCTTCGCGACAGCTAAAGGATTATGAATTAAGGTATCCTACTCACGATCTAGAATTAGCGGCGGTAGTATTTGCTTTAAAGATATGGAGGCATTACTTGTACGGGGAGAAGTGTGAAATTTATACAGATCACAAGAGTTTAAAGTATATTTTTACACAACGAGAGTGGAATATGAGGCAAAGACGATGGTTGGAATTGATTAAGGATTATGACTGTGAAATCCTATATCATCTAGGAAAAGCCAACGTAGTTGCAGATGCTTTGAGTAGGAAGAACCAGGAGAAGTTAAATGTGTTAACAACTCAGGAGGAGTTGATTAAAGAGTTCGCTAGACTCGACATAGAGGTGAGAGTTCCTTCAAACTCGACAAAGAAATTGTTCGTAATAGAGGATCACTCAACCTTGTTGGGTAACATCAAGAAAATCCAAGAGGAAGATGGAAATTATAGGAAGTTGAAGAAATCAACAGAAATTGTAGACGACAAATACAAAATGGACAAGGAGGGAATAATTAGATTTGAATCTAGACTTTGGATTCCTGCAGTTCAAGAACTTAAGGAAGAGATCATGTCAGGAGCACATAGTACTAAGTTTTCAGTACACCCAGGCAGTACCAAAATGTACAAAGACATAAGTCAATATTTCTGGTGGCCAAGCATGAAAAGGGAGGTGGCTGAATTCGTTAGTAGGTGTTTGACATGTCAGCAAGTTAAAGTTGAGCATCAAAGACCTAGTGGATTATTGCAACCATTGGAGATTCCAGAGTGGAAATGGAAGCATATTACAATGGATTTTGTAGTAGGCCTACCAACCACACAGAAGGGTCTTGATGCCATTTGGGTAATAGTGGATAGACTAACCAAGTCAGCTCACTTTTTACCAGTCAAGGTTAAGTTCACTTTGGATCGTTTAACAAAGCTATACATTAAGGAGGTTATCTCTAGACATGGCGTACTAGTTTCAATTGTGTCTGATTGAGACCCAAGGCTCACATCGAACTTATGGAAAAGTCTTCAAGAACATCTAGGTACACAATTGAGAATGAGTACTGCTTACCACCCACAAACAGATGGTCAAAGTGAAAGGACTATCCAAACGTTGGAGGATATGCTGAGAGCTTGTATGATGGATTTTGAGGGAAGTTGGGAAGATCACTTACCTCTGGTGGAATTCGCTTACAACAATAGTTATCGTGCTAGTATAGGAATGCCACCGTATGAAGCTCTATATGGAAGAAAGTGTAGAACAACAATGTGTTGGGATGAAGTGGGTGAACAGAAGATGCTTGGGCCAAAATCGGTTCAACAGACAACAGAGGTAGTTCGAACAATTCAACTAAGGTTATGAACTGCTCAAGAAAGACAGAAGAGATATGCCGATCTACATCGACAAAAGAGAGACTTTGAAGTCGGTAGTCATGTTTTCCTAAAAGTATCTCCCTGGAAAGGAAAGATTCATTTTGGAAAGAAAAGAAAATTGAGTCCAAGGTTTATAGGACCATTCGAAATATTATGAAGAATATGTGAGGTAGCTTATGAAGTAGCCTTACCTCCAGAGCTGAAACATATACATAATGTATTTCATGTTTTAGTACAGCGTCCCTATAAACCCAATTACAAACACATCATCAGCTACGAACCCATCCAAATCGAGAAGGATCTAAGCTACGAGGAGATTCCTATTAAAATTGTTGATAGGAAGAAACAAGTCTTGCAAAACAAGGTCATATCTTTAGTCAAGGTCATATGGAGAAATCAATCTATGGAAGAAGCAACGTGAGAATTAGAAGATAAAATGAAGATAGAATATCCACATTTGTTTTCTTAACTGTATAAGTTAATTTCGGGGACAAAATTCTTTTAAGGAAAGGTGAATGTAATATTCCGAACTTCCGAGAGAGTTGTAATCCGACTTTATATGAATAAATAAAGATTGAATTACATCTTATATGTGTTATGGAATCTTCGTTATTGTTTATTTATGTGTTTCGGTTCAAGTATCCAGCCTTAGCACGAAAAACGAGCATAAAAGTTTTTTTTTCAAAAATCTGAAAAGAAGATAAAACTTAAACCCTAAACCCTAGGGTCTAAACCCGAAGAAATCTAACCTAAGCCCCCGAGCGAAAAATGTATGTCAAAATGACATTCTGTTTTAGGATTCATCTTTCCCGACTTTGAAAACACGATATAGCCGATAAAAGTTTTTCTCGAAAAAAGCGTCGGGTATAGGACGAAATAGGGAAAAGACGAAAAATATTTTTTTTCCCTTTTTGATCGTCTGACCATTTTTTGAGAAATAGAAATCAAAAACACTATTCACCGAAAAATGTGCAACGTCTTTTTGACTTTTCGTTTTATAGAATAGTGTTTATTCGGAACAAAACTCCGTAATATCTGACTTTTAAATCTGTAAAGACCAATTCAACTGGAATACTTAGAAATGAACTAGTTTAGAGATAACTGGATTAGGAACTCTAATCTAGACTTAAACCTAGTTACAGAATAATTAAATTATCTAACTAATTAACCTAATTAAGTGATTAACACTAATCCGGTTGGAATTGAACTAGGTTAAGGTAACTAGATTACCATTTAACCTAATTAACATGTAATTAAACTTATCCCAATTAGGATTAAGATTAATTAAACTATAGATTAACCTAATCTATACGTTAAACTAATTCGTCAATTAATAACCTAATCGAATAATCAAATTCCTAGGTTTATTGCTAATTAACATAATCCTAACTAAACTTGATTATCAAAAGGAGTAAACTAACCTTGATCAAGCTTGGTAAAAGACCTTGAACACCCCTAATTTAAATGGTTATTTCACCAACCAAACAAGGCCTAATACTATTCCTTTGGTAGGCTTGATCTTGGCCATTGATTTAGGAGATGATGATGTCATTAAACATAATTATTACAAACATTAAATGACATTAAATGCTCCAAAGTGCTGGCCATTTCAAGGTGTCTAAGAGTGGTGCACTTCATCTTAGCTTATCAAGGAAGTTTTGTAACAATGACCCTTTTGCCCTAGCTTTGGTTGGCCTATAAATAGCAAGTAATGTTCACCCATTCTATCATTTATTTTCAAGCTAAAAAATTAAGTATCAAAGCTATACATATATTGAGAGAGAGTTCTAGTGAGTTACTACCTTGGATATTGCAAAGAAATAGTTAAAGCTTGCAAACATCAAAGGTACAATCTCTTATAGTTTTATGTTCGATTTTCTTTCGTCTTTAATTTTCAAAAGCTCAAGAACGCGAGTCGTAACCATGTACGATTGTCGTTTTCCGTGTTCTTCACGTGTTCTTGAGCCTTTCTACATTTTGTAGTAGTTATAGTGTCGAATTTCAATTCGTAGTTTAAAGCTCAATGAACATACGTTGTGGTCATGTACGGTTTTGCCGTTCTCCGCATTTTCGTATGTTCTTGTGCATTTTTATAAATTTTTTTAATCAATTATGCAAGCCGTTATAATGACCAAATTTTGTCAATTATAAAGTTTCATAATCACTTATGTAAGCAGTTATAATGCTCAAATTATTTCAAGTACGAAAACCAAAAGTTCAAGAACATAGTAGTTACCATATACAGTTTATCCGTTCTTCGTGTGTTATTGAGAAAAAGTCATGAATCTTTCTATGAGAAGGTTTGTGATTTGTTATTTTTATGTTATAAAGTGATATTGAGTATTACAATATGATTTCTTAAAGAGTTAAAGCAAGCGGTACCATGTTTCACATGGTTAACCCTAAAAATATTGGACAAAACATGCTTACTGTCTGTTTTTGCCATTTTTTTGAAATCGTAAAATCCGAATCTGTCTTAACAACACAAATAAAAGTTGTAGATCATGAAATTATAAACAATTTAGACTCAAGAATCACTTCAAAATGTTTTCGTATGAAAAAGTTATGGTAGTTACCATAAAAGATGCCAAAGCTGAAAATTTAAGTACGGCTTTCAGGTGGAAACCCTAAAAAGCACCAAATTTTATGATTTTGAGCTAGCCAATTTTTCTAAAAATTCTACCAACGAAAATAGTCTAGTTTAGTGAAAAAAACACGTATAGAATGAAAAAATTCGATGAACTAACATTTGGTACGCGAAACCCTTTGTATAGGCGCTTTAAACAATTACTGGAAAACCCTAATTTGTGCTAAAGGCAAGTTTTCTATCCTTAACCTTTGTTTACTTGCTTTCTATGTGATTTATACATTTTGTGTATGCAACGTGTTATAATCTTTGATGCGAAAGTTATTGCTTCTTGTTTCAGCATAACTTGCAAAATGAAATGCTTATTCGTGATAAATTCGAATCATGTTTTATTACATCAAACCAAGTTGTCTTGGAGCGATCCTGACATGTGAAGTAAACTGAGATGAACAAATATGTATTACTGTTCTTGATCTATCCAGCGTATGGTATATTATGCATAACATAGGATGTCGTTAGGTCGATCCCCTTTCTATATCCACTATAAAAGGTTCTAAGTCGAAAGACAAAGAACAGTTCAAGGTCTAACCACCACTCAATCTTGCTATGTTAAAACATTTGTAAATATCAATTGTTGTGCCATGAATCCTTACAATCCTTATCGGTGTGAGTTCACGTATATGCTATGTGTTTAAGACTTACTGAGAATTTTAGCTCACCCTTGCATATAAACCTAATTTGTAGACAAACCCGAGAGCTTCGACTCAAAGAAGAAAGGAAAGAAGAAATGCGTAGACTAGTTTACTGCTTTCCTTAACTGTTCTTAACTGCAGTCATAATGACATTTTGTAAAAAGAACAAGTTCAACACATGTAACCGAATATTATATAAATATTATCAAGTTTCATCACATTCTCTTGTTACATCTTTACTTAGATTAAAACTAGAACTGTTAAAACTTAACATAGTATTAATAATGATCTATTTATCTGGATGAGAGTCGGTAAATAACTTGTGAGTGTTGTACATCCGAGATAAGACTAAGCGATGTTGACTGGTCAAATTCATCATTAAGGTTCCTCGGACCCAGGTATAACTCGTTATTACTATTCTGAATGTTGGATAAGTAGGATTATTAATATGAAGAAATATCACTATAACCAAATATGTTTCAAATGAGGGTTTAACTATTTGGGTAATGTTCTGTATGGAAAGAGAATTTTGCACCGAACAAAGATGCAACCATTTGTCACGGATAAAGATGCAAACATTTATCACGGGTGAAGATGCAAACATTCACTGCGAGATTCTCTGTTCCCAAGAGTCGTCCTAATGATTTAATGTCGTGGATGTTGGAACATGTAGAGTTATAGAATATCTAAATATTAAGGATAAAATGTTATGTTTAAGTATTAAGTCTCTGGTACAATTACAAGGACTTAATATAAAATAATGAAGTATCTTTGAGAATTAAGATGAGAACTTTGTTTGAGAATAAATGAAATCATCTATAAACCTATTGATTTAACATTTATAGTGAGCACCAAGTCATCTATAGTAAGTATAGTTATTTGGGGGCGTCACAGATCCCCAATCTCACTTTCTGACTCTATGACACGTTGATTACGTGGTCTACCTCTTGGCAGCATGATCTGCTAAAGAGCAAATCTTAGACTTACGCTTATAATTCTACGCATTATGTTAGCCAAATTAACAGTTAAAGTCAAAACTATATATCAAGCACATTTAATTTAAACAAAGAAATAACTACATTTATATTCATATACTGATGTTTTAGTACAGACTCAACAAGTGGCATACTTCTATAAACGCTCAAGGCACAAGTTACCTATCGTCAAATATCCTTCAATGAACAAAAAGTGGAGATTAATTACCATCTACCCCTCTAATAGAACAAAAGTTAGGGTCTAACTGATATCCTATGCATACATCACAACATAAGGATTTATAACAACTAAATCGTCCCTAATAGAAACAAAAGGTGGGATTCACTACTAATAGATACAAATAAGATAACAACAACAAATCACCGCTTATAGTGGCGAACAGTCCTACGAGCAGCCCTGTATAAAGTTTGCTGGGCCAACTCATCTACTGTGTGACGACGAATCCAGAGTCGGCTGTTACCTGCCTCCCTAGGGTACCTCATAACACGATGCCTCAGTCGATCAAACAAAGTGTCAAGGGCATACTCCAAGGTGTCGATCCTATCGGATCCAACTCTAACCTCTCCCTCTAGGCTACCAACTCTCCTAGTGGACCTGAGCCATGCCTCCTGCATCTGCATCCTGCTAACTCTCTCCCTAACAAGCTCAACCCTGATGGTCTGAAGAACTGTCTGACTCGCCATCTCCCTAGCGTCCAATCTCTCCACCGTCTACCTCAGCTGACTATTTTGGATCATAAGTAGGACCTATCTGTGGTATAGCTTACTCTAACTGCTGAACCTTAGCCTGCAGATCGACCACATCCATCTCTCTCTGGTATGCCTCATCCCTATACACATTTTCCATCTGCTGATGTACAACGTTTTGTTCCTCCAGGTGAGCAACACAGGCCTCCCACTGCTCGACAATCTGCTCTAGAAACTCAATACGACTGGCGTACTCCATGAGTAAATCAGTTAAAAATTATTGTAAACAGGAGATCCCTCCGCAGGTACCTCCTTAACAGCTCCCTCAACCTCCATCCCTGCCTGGTCCTCCCCGGACTCCTCACCCCAAGCAGGGTCATCCTTAGACTCAGTCACATGGTCCTGACTGTCGGACCTCATAACATTGCCTCTGACGGGCTCTGCGGTATCTATACTATCGTCCTCCTCCGGGTCGGACTCTCCTACTAGTGGTACAGGTGCAAAGGGTGCATATCTCACCCACTGCTGGGTATCCACTGGTATGTCAATAAATACCTCGTCCTCTCGAGCTCCGCTCATCTCGCCTATAGCCATTCTACAACACAACAGAAAAACCAACATCAATATAACAATAAAATATTTTCATTGAAGAAATGAACTTATATTTCATTGGGTACGACTCGACTCGATGAATTCCCTAATTCATCCAAACCACATATGATAAATCTCCTCGATTTATCTCTTAACACTCAATACGAGTTTACTACTAAGGTTATAACCTAGGTTTTGCAATTCTAACGTTTATAACCTGCAGCTCTGATACCAACCTATAACGCCCCCAAATTTAGGTCCTAATCACCCGAATCCAGTCATCACGATCTAATACAAACATTCACTTCCAAACAACATACAATAACTAAATGCAGATAAATAAACATATGTTATTTATGCAAAAGGTGTTACTAGTCCCAAGATACGGTAACCTTACAACAAAAATACTTAAATACCCTTAATAAAGTACTTAGGGTTTACATTGCATAACAAGTAATTTAGCTAACAAATAAACTAAAGACTGCCTCTTAAAGTCTATCACTTCAGCTTTCCTTTACCCTTGTCCTTCCCAGATGACTCGGGTTTAGCTGCAAAAGAGTTCATGATATAGTAAGGGTGAACAACTAGTTTGCTCAACTACCACTTACCGAAAACTTAATAATGCTTCCATTGCTATTTAAACTTGTTGAGCAAACTAGTTGCTCACCCTTGCTAGAAACACGGGGATTAAAACTAACTCGTTAGAAATTAAATTAATATTTTAACTAATAATGACATGAAAATTCTAAGACATTACAATAGTAAATTGGTTGGTTGTTTAAACTATAAGAACAAATATATTAGTTCCCCTTCTTATCAACACGGGGATGAAAATTTCTCAGTTTGTATTGATATGTCTCAACACCTCCCTGAATGTGACAATTTTGTAGCCGCATCTCATAAGTCAGTTCGACTGACATATCATAGCCCTCGCCCATACAGGGTTCATTCACTCAGTAATTAACATACAAATATCTTTAAAGCTATAGTTTTGACGTAACAACTAATAATTATTCAATATACATACGAGGAAAGAATCACTTTCTCATATTTATATATAAGGAATAATTTAACACAAGATTTTAATCTACTTATCAATTTAGTAAACTGAGTGTTTCCACCACCCAAGAACTAATGAATCAGTTCCCCGTTTTATCCACACTATCCTCAAATGATATCATTCAGTGTGTATCTTGCTTTGAAAATACTGACCATGAATCATTCGTACCAATAGTGTGGTTAGATCTGTTCCCTAACGCATATTAAACTCCTGCCCATTCAAGAGAGTCGTTCAACTCAATTTTTTAACATGAGTTTTCAATTGAAATCCTTACTCATTCTCTAACTAGGAATTTTATTTAATTCATTCCTTTATCATTTATATTCCTTTATGAGTTTACTTCTATACTTAGTCAGGTTTCTATGTAATAGTACATTAATTATACATAATACTAATCACATAACATATAGTCTTATTCAAACGTTAATCTTAATTTAAATCTAAAAGATAACATTACAAGACTTAATACAATAATAGCACATAGACTATTTTATCTACTTTGATTTTCTATCTCCAACAATTCTCATAAAAAGTTTAGTTATTTAGTATTTTTTTTTTCACATAATATTTTTATATATTTAAGATTTAATAAGATCTATGCATATATTTTAATTATCTATAGATTCTTAATAAGTCCATTTACTCTTAATATATCAGATTATATCTTAACGTATTCGTTAACTTAGAGCTATAATCTACTTCTTTGATACCATATGTAACGTTCCAAAATCTCCGTTCTTGTTACAACGGACTTTGTGCGTTAAACTTATCTTTACTCGTAACTTAACAAATGATCCCATAATCATATTGGTTGTACTAGTGTATTACAGACAATTCTTTAAAAATTTCTTTTACTTAATCCCTAGATTTTAACTTGGTCTCAATCTCTTCTTTTCTAAAAGTATCAACTTGTAGTTCATCCGTATATATGGATAACGCAATATATACTGGTCAATTTTTAACCTTAAAATTTAGACAGTCTATACTTCTATATATCAAAGATTCACAGCATTAATAATATGATTGTTATTGGAATAGAAGAATCTTGGGAAAAATATTTGCATCTTTATCCGAGACAAGAGTCATTTTCTTACGGAACTCCCCATATTATTGAATAACCTCACTTATATACATATCTTCATAGAGATATCTCTTCATATCAATATTTTTTATTTATCTAAAATTCACAATATTAATAACATACTTGTACTTGGAACAGAGGAACCTTGTGGTGAATTTGGTTTCTTCATCGGTGCTAGATCTCTGTTCTTACAACACTCACAATGTTGTTCAGTATTTTCATTCAGATATATAGTTCTTTATTAACATTGTTTTAATGTTTAACAATTTTAAGTTATATCAAATTTAAAGACATAACACACTTTGATGATAATATGATACTATCATTGAATAATATTCGATTACATGATTCACTTATTCGTATTACAAAAGTCATAATGACTTAATTCATAAACAAAAAAATAATCTAGGCTAATCATTCTTCTTTTTGTCCATGATCTTCTTTATCATTTTTCTTAACTGCAAATAAAGATTTATTCGTAAGAATGAACACTATAGCTTATCAAGCCTAACAAATAGCACATACATAGTTTATACGCTTTCATATAAATTTTAACATGTTTTGACTTATCATATATCTCAGTTCCAACATATCATAAATAATTTTCATTTCAACAATTTATAGCACGTTGTCAAAGCATATAAATCACATTTATAACTTAACACATAAGAGTTAGAAGACCTGTCTCAATACGTTTAATAAATTAAACACTAAACTTAATTTCACTTCGTAAATCCTACATAAATGAGTTATGTATACATGAGGGTTAGTTTATTGTATAATACATCGTCATAAGAATTATATTAACTTAATTACACTAATTTCATAGGTGGATTTTTTTTTGAAAAATTGGTTAACTCAAAAGCTCATTTTTAAGCCAAAAATTCGAAAATGGGCAGATTGAAAAACCTCCCAGACCAGTCGAAATTAAATAGTCATAACGTCCTCATAACAAAATATTGTGATGTGATTCTTGAATTTAAATTCCTCAGAATTTCTTGCTCTTCAACTTTCATTAAGGTGGCCAAAGAATATTCCTAACAGAACAGTACATAAATCGGCTTTTATGGACAGATTAAAAAATTGGTTCATAATTTCTTTGATCCAATTGGTAACACATGATACCTCAAGCTCAAGCACTAATTTGCTATGATAACATGTTCTATCACTCAATAACACTTAATAATATAAAATAACTAAATTATAAAGCTACTTATATAAAAATTTATGACTTTTATTCAAGAACACGAAGAACTAAGTTTCATTGTTCTTCGTTTCGACTACTAAAAACTTGATATCGCAAGCATTGTATAACAATATCATCATGTTTTACAACTCTATAACACTAAATTATGAAATCATAAACCTACTTATGTAGAAATTTATGACTTTTACAGAAGAACGTGAAGAACATAAATATTTCACGAATATTTCATGTTCCATAGTTCCTTTACTAGAACTTGATATCCCTAGCGTATCAGGTTAGGATATCATATTTTAGAACTCCATAACACAGTAAATTACAAAATCATAAACCTAAATATACACACTTTCATGGTTTCTACTCAAAAACACTATGAACATCAACTAGAAATTTGAAACAATATATCTTTACCTCTTGAAGTGTAAGCTTTAACAAACTTTTGCAAGGATTTAAACTTCAACTAATCAAGACTACTTTCTATCTATTTCTCCTTTCTTTCTTCTCTCAAAAGCTTGGTGGAAAATGGTGGAGATTATGAAGAGCTTAAGGCTCTCATCTATAGACTTTATTAGAGCTAAGGTATTTGGATAATTTAGGTCACAAAATATCCCACAATAACTTAGCCAAGAAGTCTTATGTATTTATACGCTGTATAATAATTTGTATAATACTTAGGAAAATATGAAGTTCCATATAAGTACCCCGTATTATATTCCGTATAGTACTCATATTATACTTCGTATAATACTTATACAATTTCGTATGAATCTTGTATAATCTTTTGTATAACTCTTGTATTATACTTCGTATAATATATAGGCTTCTTAGTTTGGTTATTTAACTAGGTTTTCTTCCTTTTGTTTCATTTCAACCAATTAATTAGGTTTTAATTAATTTTGGATTTTAATATTTCTGAATAGATATTACTTATTTATATTCCATATAAACATTATTCTGTAAAGTGAAAAGTCAAAAAGGCAAAACACATTTTTTCGTGAATAGTATTTTTCACGACGATTTCTCAGAAAATGGAGCAGTGACCAAAAAGTAAAAAAAAAAACGAAAAACGTTTTCTCCGTGAATAGTATTTTTTGCGCTTTTTTGAAAAAATTATTATTGGTTCCCTGGTATCTGTATCCCGTATAAACGCTATGTCGTGAAATGTAAAATGTCAAAATGACGACAAACATTTTTCTCGTGAATAATGATTCCCACTAATTTTTCAAAAAAAACTTTTTATTGGTTAATATACATGTTATTTCATGAAATGTAAAAAGTCAAAACGACTTCAGACGATTAACGATTATTGCTAGGTTATAACCCTTAGGTCATTATCCTTAGGGTTTAGGTTTTGACCTTTAATTAACTTCTTGATTTTAATAAGTGTTAAGGTTAACTACTGGAACCAAAACATAAAATTCTATACATAGAAAAATCACATAACACATTCGAAACTCAATTCAAGCTTTAAGAATCACATTACACATCTTAGTTTAAAAGTATAACTTCTAATTGTACATGATCGTAGATTCGTATTAGGTCTTTAAGATAACTCAATGTATACTCGAGCAATCGTTCTTAGGTTTTGAATTGACAACCTTTAGCTAGATCTTTTTAGATCATATTTAAAATGTTTGAGATATTACATTTAACCTAACTTACAAGAATTTTGTCCTCAAAATTACAGTATAATTATCTCTAGCCATTTAATATCATATTTATAAATTTTATAAATATTCAGGATATTACATATCCTGCTATGTGGCTAGTTGTTATTTAGAAAACTTTTTAGGTTAGATGTTTGTGAGGATTATCATTGAAAAATTAGAATATTTAGTTGAACATCGTTTCATGCTAAGTTTAGTCTTTCATATAAGTTTGGGGGAATCTTTGATATTATAAAAAAAGGGAAATGAATGAAGAAAAATATATAATAAATATTAATAAATAGTTTGACTAGTCTAATTTTGAGGTATTTGCTACTCGAATGAGTAAGCCCTTAGGGGTATCTCTACACCTAGTGCCCTCAAGACAACTGGTTTGAGAGTCATTGGTCGAAAGTTCGTTACACGGGTAGCTCTAAAAAGCCTAATGAAATTAGACATAGCACAAGTCAAGCGTACAAATATGAGGTGAGATTGAGCGTAAAATGCACTCATCCATAAAAATATGTGAAGTGAGATAGAGCATAAAATGCACTCGCTTAAGAAAAATAAAGGCGTTTACTCGTTAAATCCTTGGGATCCTTTACTTATATGTTTGTCTTACTTAGTCGTGATTGATGTGAAAAATAAGTTTATAAATTTGAAAGTGGAATTTTTTTTAGGCATTTGGTTGTACGAGTTTTTCTAAATTCTAACTAGTTGCAATAGTGGGGCACACATACACGTTTAAAGGGTCTTGAGTATTTGTGAAACTAGCGAATATATTGAGATTTTAGATTCTGCAGTGTTTTGAGGTTTTTCTTGAGTTATGATATATAATCTTTTAGGCCATTAATCCAATTCATGTTGGTATATTGCTTGAGTATTAAGTCTTAGTGTTAATTTTATTTTTTGTAGCTTTGTTTTCAGAATTTTGTTTGAGGACAAGTAAAGAGTTAAGTTTTGGGGTATTTGTTGAGTGAGTTTTTCACCTATAAATTGAGTGTTTTTGGCTTAATAAATTGTGAGTTTTCATTTATTTTTATGATTTTGTTTAATTTTTTTTTTTTTGTATTTTTTTTTTTTTTTTTTGTAGGAAAATGGATCCAGGGATAAAATTGTAATTTTCAGGAATCCAAGCAACACATATACGCTGGGCATGGGAGCAGCTGCGTTGGAGAGTGTAAAACCTTTAGACGAAGTCAGTAGCCTAGAACGTAAATGCGTTGGTGTAGAGTGAATATGTGCCGGACTTGATTTTCATACAGTGCAGATACGCTAGGAGCAGGGCAATTGTGCTGCATCGCGATTAGAGAAAAGTGACTGATTTTTCCATGTGTCCTAGACATGGATTTGTGTTGAATTCAGAGTTCCCATTGGATGGAAAGGATTTTTCCATGGACTATATAGGAAACTTGGAGGCCTAGAGGAAAACCTAAAGATAAAAGATTAGTCTTGGAGATTAAAAGCTTAAAGCAAATATTCAATGCATAGAAAGAGCAAGATAGGAATTGAAGGAGAAGATCAAGGATTGCTTCTAAACAATTTTTCTCTCTTCTTTAACTTTCTATTTTATAATTTTGAGATGTTCGGATATTTGTGGATGATGATTATTATTTCAATTATGAACTAATTTTTCTTTTAAGATTACAATGGAACTCAATGCGTAATTTAAACTAATTTGCTTCTTTGTTGGTTATTATTGATTATACTTGGATTGTCTATCAAATTTGTGCTTTAATGTTTAATTGTTTGGCCAACAATTAACATGGTAATCAATATGACATCGAGAGATGAACTATAGAGTTAGACCTAGGTATGATAAAGTGTGTTGTGTTTTATGCGTTAATAGAATTCATGATTCATGGATAGAATAGAGATATGCCTATTCGTCATATGTAACCTGAAAGATAATTTGTGCTTAAAATCCTTGTTAATATAATTCAAATAGAGATATAGTGTTTTATTTAATTAGGATGTTCTTTCTAATTCTATTCCTTTATTGGTGGATTTAGGAAAATTTGTTTGTATAATCATCGAGAGATGCATATAAATATACAATAAAGAATTATTGATTAACAATTCAAAATAATTAATATAATTTAACGAAAATTAAAAAGATTTAAAATGAAACAATGGGAAAAGTTGTAGTATTAAGTCTTTTAATTTGAATTCGAATATTTGGTAATTAGTGATTAGTTGATTTTAATTTATCGTAGTTCAATTTTAGTAATTTTGAATCATTGGTTTAAATAAGATTAGTTTACTTTGATTTTAATTATTGATAATTTTTAACTATAATTCTTGTGGGATGATATCTTGCTTGCTATTGTAATGTTATCTGATAGCGTATACTTGCGTGTGAAATCCTAAGTTAAAAATAGACAAGCATATGTGCTCTACCGAAGCAGTCATCCCAACGCTCTACTAAAGAACAAAGCATTCTACTATTGTTGCACATATAATCTATGAGGAGAATTTTATATGTGTAGCCGAACAAAATCATTTATCTCATATACTTAATCGTTGTGATTGAAAGTCTATTTGACTTGTACAGTTCTTAGTGAACTGAGTTGTAATTGATCTTTGTGATCACTTTTCCTACTTAGTGGAGGATCCCTTCTTATCGGAGAGGAAGAGTGTGTTAGTATCTGCATGACTAAATTTGATGATGACATAATGGTTATATGAAATGATCAATGTTCGATGTATATTTGTAAAAATAGCTTTTGTAAAGTCCTTATTGAATTCGTATTGTACAAGGATTTAGTTTTAAAAAGATCAAATTTGTTAGGTTAATCTTTTGAGAAAAATTGTTGTATAGAGATTAAGACTTAAAGATCATATCAAAGAAAGATTAAATTGCATTGTAAGAAGAAGATCGTATTACTACATCAGAATCGCATTGCAAGTTCAGAATCGTATAGCTATATCAGAATCGTACTGCTAAGTTAGGATCGTATAGTAGATGTTGGGTCGTATGGAAGATCAGACTACACTTTAAAATCTATGCTATACGACCAGTTCAGTTCGTAGAGTAAAAGTTGTCAAAATACTGACAATGGAATCATCATGGGTTGAAGGGTTTGATGTAAATTTTTCCAAGTCAAAGTTAAAATCTGAAGTTCAAAACTGTCTGTGTCTACTGGCTAGTTGACGTTGAAAGATCAATAAAAAGATTACTATCACTACAAAAAATGGACATTCAACAACGATTTTTTGGACAACGATTTATAAATTCGTTGCAAAAAATGCATGTTTAGTAACGAAATTTGTCATTCATTTCAAATTGTCGAAGATTTTCATTTTTTGTAACGAAATTCATAAGTCGTTGCAAAAATTCTTTGCCAATTCGTTAGTGGGGGAAAAAAAATCCCCGCCAATTTACTTTTTTGTTGCCGATGTGTTGGTGGTAAAAATTCATCTCCTGTCACTTGATTTCTCCTCATCGTGGACAACGAAATATTTTTTTGTTGCTTGGCATGGCTTGGCTTCCCTTCCCTCCAATACACACACCTTCCATGTAGTTTTATTAAATACATTAAATTATTTATATTCCTAAAAATTATAATTGAAATTCACGCCCTATTACTCAATTAATGTTTTTGAGATATCTTTACACCAAAATTAAGAGTACTTTGACAAATTTGATGAACATGTGCAATTTTTATTAAAATTTAAAGGTTGAATTTTTGAATTAATTTTTAATAGTAAATATAATTTTTATTAATCTCATCTTTAGTGTAGTTAATTTTAATATTGTGAACTTACACGGTAAAGGGCAAAAATAAAAGGAGCTATTTTAACTAATTCACTTTCTTACGAATATCTTTCCAGTGTCCCTTGGTGCCGGCGGTAGAGGAATGAATAATTTTCCTTTCATTTGGAATTCATAATAATAAATTGAGACAACAAGGAAAGGAAGGAAAATAGAAGTTTAATTAAATTTATATAGCATTGATTAAATTTTAAAATTATATTAAAATGATGAAGGGATCCCATTTTTGTAACAAAATTATGAATGTTCATTTTATTTCTTTTCATTAAACCAACTTAAATTCCGACAACTTTGCAACGAAGAGGAAAGAATGTGCATTCCTTCCTTCCATCCTTCTTGTTCCTGCTTTCATTTAGTAAAATATATACTTTTCTCTTTTCTTTTCTTTACTAAATATCGAAGGTTCAATTGGAGTGTTAATAATATTTGAAAAATACACATAAAAAATAATAGGGAAATGTTCAAATGAAAAGAAAAGACAAGGAGATGAAATAAACTTATTTATTGGTTACCATAACAAAATGATAATATTATCTTTATCGAGAATTTTTATTTAACTTCTAATTATTTTTGTTGAGCTAAAATATTTAGGATACATTAAAAATATTATTTTAATAAAAATTGGATCGGGTTCAATTGGAATGTTAATAATATTTGAAAAATACACAAAAAAGTAAAACCAAAAATCAATAAATGAGACTGTAATTGGGACGGAGGGAGTTCTGTATAAATAATTGGGACGGAGGTAGGAAAATTGGCACAGTGCTTTGTTGATTCACAATGGGCGTAATAGGTGGAAATGGTGGGATATGGGGAATGCCGCCATTTCATTCTCGTGAACCAGGAAAAAGAGGAAGAAGATCCACCAAATCATCGGACTCTGCTGAACAAATCGGAGGAGCCGGTCTCTGGTTTCTTATCAAGCAAGCCGTGACGGCGGGCTCTCTCGCTCTCACTGGCGACGCAATAGCTCAACTCCGAGAGCGATTGGTCAAGAAACAACACTCTCCTGCTCATCATTTCAAGGTCATTATTTATTATATATACATATACGTGTGTATACGTGTGTATTTATATATGTGTATCGAGTGCTCCATTATCCATGATCCAGCCAACATATAACGATATTTATGATTCGTGTAACAGATTCAACGCATGTCACTTCACCTATTCCTAGGAGCAAGACTTTTAGTGCATGCTTCATGAATTATGTAGTTGATTTATGCCAAAAATGCAAGTCATTTTCTGTAATATCCTAAATATTTCAAAAGTGATCTAACAAGATCTAAACAAGTTTGTCAATTCAAAACCTAAAGAAGGATTGCTCAAGTATACCTTGAGCTATCTAAAAGAATATATACGACTCAAAACTACGATCGTATACAACTAAGAGGTTAAAAATCTTTAACCTAATTTGTGTTATGTGAATAGTAAAGCTTTAATTGAGCTTTTAAATGTGATATGTGGATTATCTATGTGTAGAATTTTGTTTTTTAGTTTGAGTAGTTAACCTCAACACTTATTAAAAATCAAAAATCAATTTAGGACAAAAACATAAATTAGGAAAAAAGTTAAAACCTAAACCCTAAAAAAAAACCTAGGCTCTCGAGAGAAACGTGTAGGTCAAATTGACATTCTGTTTCAGGATTCAACATTCCTACGATTTGAAAACACATAACAGTCAATAAAATTTTCTCGAAAAATGTGTAAAAGTACTATTCACGAGGTGATGTTTTTCATTCATTTGATTGTTTCTTTCATCTGTAGAACTTCTTACATTTCACAACATAGTGATAATATGAGATTCAGATGTCAGGGAAAAAATAAAATTTTCAGGGAAAAAAGACGAAAAAGACACGATTTACGAGAAAACGTATGTCGTCTTTTTGAACGTTCTTTTCGACATTTTGACTTTTTCTATTTCACGTTATAGCATTTATACGGGAAATAGATACCAGTGAGCCACTGATATTTTTTTCAAATTAAAACATAAAACGCTCTTTAAACAAAAACGCTTTCTGTTTTTGATCAAACCGTTGATGGATACAGTATTTATACGCAACACCGGTACGTTATAAGCAATAAAAGATTTTCTCGAAAAGTGTGTCGGGAATAAGACAAAATAGAAAAAAGACGAAAATAAATATTATTTTTGATTTTTTGATCGTTTAAGCATATTCTGAGAAATGGTAGTCGAAAACAGTATTCATCGAAAAACGTGCAACGTCTTTTAGATTTTTCACTTTACAAAATAGTGTTTATACGAAACAAAACTCTGTAATATCAGACTTTTAAATCAGTTGAGGTCAATTTAACCGGAAGACTTAGAAATGAACTACAATTAATTAAGGATGAACTAATTTCGGTTGAGATGTAACTGAGTTAGATGTAACTGGGTTAGGAACCTAACTAGGAACTAAATGTAGTTACAAACTAACTAAGCTTATGAAATAGTTAACCTAATCTAGTTGATATAAAACTAGGTTAGATGACATTTAGTTGAAATGAAACTAGGTTATGTTAAACCTAGTTGGAATCGAACTAGGCTAGGGTAATTAGATTACCATTTAACCTAATTATCAATTAATTAAACTAAACCTAAAAAGAATTAAGTTTAATTAAACTAAAGTTTAACCTAAATTACAAGTTAATCTAATCGGTGAATTAATAACCTAATCGAATAATCAAATTCCTAGGTTTATTGCTAATTAACCTAATCCTAACTAAGTTAGATGATCAAAAGGACTAATCTAACCTTGATCAAGCTTGGTAAATGACCATGACTACCCCTCAATTAAATGGTTAATTCACCAACCAAACAAGCCCTAGAACTATTCCTTTGGTAAGCTAAGTTGTGGACCAATTGGAAGCTAACATGTGGATTATTGTGGTGTCACCAAAATGTGATAATTACAACATTAAATGGGCTGGTTTGGTCGTTCATAACAAGTGGGAAAGGGTGGTGCACTTGAAGTTAGCTTAGCATGGAAGTTTTGTACTAATGACCTTTATACCCTAGCTTTGCATGACCTATAAATAGCAAGCAATCCTCACTTGTTTCATCATTCATTTTCAAAGCAAAAATGCTAGTATCAAAGCTATACACAATATGAGAGAGTTCTAGTGAGTTATGATCAAAGGAAGTGCAAAGAAATAGTTAAAGCTTGCACTTTGAGAGGTAAATCGTTAGTCGTTTTTATATTCGATTAAATTTCGTAGTTTAAAAGCTCAAGAACGCGAGTCGTAGCCATGTACGATTATCGTTCTCCATGTTCTTCACGTGTTCTTGAGCCTTTCTTCATTTTACAATAGTTATAATGTCGAATTTTAATTCGTAGTTTAAAGCTCAATGAACATACACCGTAGCCATGTACGATTGTCGTTCTCCGTGTTTTTCGTATGTTCTTGAGCATTTTTATAAATTGTTATAATTTAATTTACAAGCCATTATAATGACCAAATTTTGTCAATTATAAAGTGTTATAATCACTAATATAAGCAGTTATAATGCCCAAATTATTTCAAGTACGAAAACCAAAAGCTCAAGAACATAGTCGTTACCGTGTACGGTTTATCCGTTCTTCGTGTGTTCTTGAGCAAAAGTCATGAATCTTTCTATGAGAAGGTTTGTGATTTGTTATTTTTATTTTATAAAGTGATATTGATTCTTACCACATGATTTCCTAAAGAGTTAAAGCAAGCGATACCATGTTTCACATGGTTAACCCTAAAAATATTGATCAAAGCAAGCTCACTGACCTTTCTGCCAAATTTCCAAAATTTTAAATTCCGAATCTGCCTTAGCAATACAGATGAAAGTTGTAGATCATGAAATGCTAAGTAATTTGGACTCAAGAATAACTTCAAAATGTTTCCGGATGACAAAGTTATGGCAGTTATCGAAAAGGATGTTAAAGCTAAAAAAATTTAAGAGGCTCTCGGGTGGAAACCCTAAAAGCACTAAATTTTATGATTTTGAGTTAGTCACTTAACAAAATGATTCCGCTAATGGGAATAGTCTAGTTTAGTGATAAAAACACGTTTAAAGAAGAAAAAATTGATGAACTAACATTCGGGTACACGTAATCCTTTATATAAACAAGTCTTCTAACTCTTGCTATGTGCTACTTATTTAGTATTGTTAAAAAGATAAATGAGATATGTAATGTGACACCCCCAAATCTGGGCCCACACAGCCCAAACTTGAGTTGTCAAAAGACTACAACAAAATTATTATAAGTAGTGCAACGTAAAAAAATACAGTGTATAATATTACACAACTAAGTCTTTCACGATTATTGTCACACTATTTTTCAACACGTGAAGACTACAATAGCTATCCCTTAAACTCTCATTCCATTCCCCTGCTAGACCCTGCTACGTTCTCATCTCCTGTTGAAAAACAATGGAACACAAAGAAAGGGTGAGCTCAAATAGTCCAGTAAAGAATATTATGACTAAGATAATGATAAGTAAATTATCGTTAGCCTTCAACAGTTGAGTTATTGATAGAATACAATAGACTACAATGTTTATATCAAAAACTGCAGTTAAATTCTTGAACAATGTTTATATCAATAATAGCAGCGGAATGAGCAATCTATTAGAAGAATAATGCAGACTATAGTGTCCACTCGCTTCTATTTTTAGGAAAAACATCATCAACTTTTATCATCTGAAAAACCATTAGTCAAGATAATACAAATTCACAGTTCCTAGTCATAATCATGCAGATTAACAGTTCATCTTTGCACTATGGGCCAAAAACATTCAATATAACACCAACGGTCATGATTATACTAGATTCAGCCTTTGGTCATAATCATACCAAACAACAGTTCATCTTTGCACTACGGGCCAAATAGAACATTCACCACGTGCCATAAAGATACCGAATAAATGTATCGCCTTTAACCTATTATAGCCTTTAACCTATCATCTGTTCAACAATGATATCGCATTTGGGCCTCCGGCCACAGATATTCACAACAACTTGGTTTTGGATGATTAGAATGATGTAAATGATGAAAAGTAGAAACAGGATAAACAATAAGTATCAGAAGTTTACTTTGTGTAGATTCAAATAATGTCCAAATTGTCAACATGATGTGGAATGAAATTCAAAAATGATATTCAAGATCCACAGTTCAGAATAACGGTTACAGTTCAATAGAAAAGTTCACGTAAATTGGAAGGTTCAATTGAAATGATGAAGTGCAACTATTATGGAACATATAATATTTTCAGGAATTATAGAAGCAATAGTTCCATAATAAGTTTCGATTTAGATGTATGAAAGAAAATAATATCTCTTACCGTAGCAGATTTAATTAACAAAAGGTGAAAAAAATTAATATCCCTTACCATAGTAAGTTTGAATAATGGAAGATAAAAAAGATGGTATTCCTTATGAGTATAAAGGAAAATAATATCACTTACGAATATGAAAGAAAATGATATTAAAAACGAATATGGAATAAAAGTGTCATGCGATAATTCGTGTAGACAAATTATTTCCACAAGAGACAAATAAGAAATGAATACAAAGAGTAATTCACCAAACATGCGGTAATCCGCGTAGTCAGGTTATTCTTAGAGATTAATAAGGAATGAATACGAAAGGTTATTCACCAACAGACGGTAATCCGCGCCGTAAGGTTATTCCCACAATTTAATAAAAATTTAATACGAAGAGTTATTCACCAAACAGGCGGTAATCCGCACAGTAAGGTTATTCTCAGAGATTAATAAGGAATGAATACGAAAGGTTATTCACCAACATGCGGTAATCCGCGCCGTAAGGTTATTCCCACAATTTAATACATGGAAATAAATGACACATCTTATGAGTAAGAGAGAAACAATATTATTTTCGAGAATCAAATAATGATAATCCCTTACCGTAGTAAGTTTAAATAATAGAATATGAAAGAAGATTATATTCCTTACCTTAACACGTGACTGAATATTGATTTAAATGAGGTTGATTAACTTGAACAGTACTCGTACACTTATAGATCTTCACAAATACCCAAGATGACTTAAGCACACTTAGAGAGAACTTACACAAAGAAGTATTTAGAGAGTGAAAGAAAGAACAAGGAAGTTTATGAAAAATCCTTAAATTAAGGCCTCTATTTATAGCCAAAAATCTTATCATAACCAAGATTTCCTAATTTAATCCAAACCGTTCATTTCAAGATAATGTTTAATCCATACAATTCATTTCATCTTTTAAGATTTCTTTAATCTAAACCATTCATTTATAGATCATCTTTTAATCTACACCATCCATTTCAAATTCTATATTATCTTTAATCTATACCAATCATTTCATCTTTTAAGATTTCCTTAATCTAAACCATTCATTTAAAGATCATCTTTTAATCTACACCATCCATTTCAAATTCTATATTATCTTTAATCTATACCATTCATTTCATCTTTTAAGATTTCCTTAATCTAAACCATTTATTTAAAGATCATCTTTTAATCTACGCCATCCATTTCAAATTCTATATTATCTTTAATCTATACCATTCATTTTATATCACATAACTTTATATTATAAACAAATAACTTTATCAATTCAATTATTCAACAATAATTCACACTTATTCATTATTATGACTAATTGTTATAAATACTGTGTAGTTGGCTCTCTGAGTTAGATATCAAATTAATTAATAATGAAATACAACAGTTTAATTAACATCATAATAGAGATAACAATAATACGGAAAGTACATAAAAGAAAGAACACGTCATTGTGTCATGACAATTATTGATTCAATAATGTGAATTACTGTGCATATGCTACTGTGACAATTATCAGTTTAATAACATGAATTATTGTGCATGTGACAATAAAGTCTAAAGTCAAATATTGTACGATAACCACTTTATCAATTTAATAATACGAAACACTGTGCAATACCATGTGTTACTGTGCAATACCGTCTGTTACGTATAATACCGTATATTACTATTCTTTTACCACCGGATATTTTAACAATTAAAAGTGATATTACTATTGACCATTTAAAAATTATTTATGTCATTTTCTATATCTGACAATTATTCGTTGTGGGGTCCACCAATGATTGGTTTGTACGGCGCCGTCATACGAATATTCCCCGACAGAATGAATATTCCCCAGCCAAACGAATATTGTCTGACATAATATAATTTACACATAACATCCTTAACTTTTAACTTTATCAATTTAACCACTTACTGTTTCAGAAAAAAAATATATATATGAAGAAAAATTAAATTTTTTATTTCATAAAATTCGGGGTCTTACATGTAATGTCATGTTATTATTCAATATATGATATGTAAAGTCTTTAACTGATGTTTACAAGCCTTCTAACTGTTATGCGTTATGTTTATGATTTATGAACATGATTTATACACTTTGTGTGTCAATGTGATATAAATTGTTGGAACGTGAGTTATATATGATATTAAATGGATAATTATGTTCAGTCAATACATGTTAAAGTTTCTATGAAAGCATAAATTGCGTATGTGCTGTATGTTAGACTTGTTGAGCCGTCGTGCTCATTCTTGCGAATAAAACCTTATTTGCAGATTAAAGATGAACATTAAGAAGATCATGAACGTAAAGACGAAGCGTAGATTAGGTTTTCATGTTTATTACTTGTATTTGTATAAGTCATAATGACTTTTGTAATATGATCAAACAAACATGTAACCAAATATTGAATGAATGATATAAATTATTATCATCAAAATGTTGTTATGTCTTTATTTTGATATAACCTAGAATTGTTAAGACTTAACATAGTATTGATAATGATCTATTTATCTGGATGAGGATCGGTAAATAATTTGTGAGTGTTGTACATCCGAGACAGGACTAAGCGATGTTGACTGGTCAAATCCATCGTTAAGGTTCCTCGAACCCAGGTATAACTCGTTATTACTATTCTGAATACCATATAAGTAGGATTATTGATATGAAGAGATATCACTATAAACAAATATGTTTCGAATGAGGGTTTTAACTAGTTAGGTAATGTTCTGTACGGAAAGAGAATTTTGCACCGGACAAAGATACAATCATTTGTCACTGATAAAGATGCAAGCATTTATCACGGGTGAAGATACAAACATTCACCGCGGGATTCTCTGTTCCTAAGAGCCGTCCTAATGATTTAATGCCGTTGATGTTGGAACATGTAAAGTTATAGAATATTTAAATCTTAAGGTTAAAATTAGACCGTTATATACGGTGTTATCCATTTATACGGATGAAATACAAGTTGATACTTGTATACTTATGAGACTGAGATCAAGTTAAGATCCAGGGACAAAGTTAAGAGAAATTAAAATGTATAGTCTAAAATAAGACTAATTCAACTAATATGATTATGGGATCATTGGTTAAGTCAATAATGTATGAAGTTTAACGTACAAGGTCCGCCGAATCCATAGCGAGTGCGGGGATTTTGGGGGCGTTACATTTTCTTTCCAAATGAATGTTATAGAACACGAAGCTCCTTGGTATCTTATCTCCAGTTATATGATCAGCACTCTGCTGCTGTTGCTTCTTTGCAACAGGCTTGACAAATGCAACTTTCTTCTCCTGTTCCAATTCAAAAAACAATCACAATTCTATCACGACACAGAAAATTGATATGAAAAATTACTAACATAAGGAATAAAATTTGAACTGAATTGCCGAAACTTGTTTGAATATTTTTGGCATAATTTTTCCTGGAAGGTACGGTTACATCAGTTATAGAATCTGAGCGGCAATGTTCAGCTTTTGTGCTAGGCTGAGTTCATGCTTGACAAATAAAGCAACAACAATTGATCTTACAAGGGGTAAAAACACAAATGATAATACATGGTTAGAAATAGGCTCTCTACAATTAATCTAGGACATATGATTAAAATTCTTTAATGTTTTAACTGATCAAATACATTAAAAGGTTGTACAAGAAGATACATCCCAGTTGGAAAAGTTACCCACTAGCATTCAAAAGATTTGTTTTACACAAAAAAAATTATTTAGCTTCTAAACTAACATTCAATAGTTTCATTCAATAGTTTGAGTTTAATAAAAAAAAAACCTATATTACACGTTATGTAATAATATATAGATGGCTACAAATTGTCATTCAACAAACTTTTTAAAGGGTGGTAAACTTTTGTGGAACCTATACTAAAATAAGAAGTTAAATATTACCAAGAGGAAAGAATAGGACACAAGACACATTTTCAGAAAACAAAATAAAACTTGATTTGTTGGTCTTGCACTTTTACAGAAGAAAAAACTTGATTTTCTTGATGGTTTTTTTTTATCCAAATGATATTCAACCTTGACAAATAAGCTCTAATTATCACATACTAAGTTAACAAAATATCCCCAATAACAAAACTTAAACATAGAAAAATACCAAACAAAACCATAAATTAAAACTTGACATCTAATTACAAACACTAAACATAAATTTAGTGTGTTCCCCGAATCATAATGCATTGCAAAGTATCAAATCATACATGACAGTCATTTTTAATGAGCTCAAACAATAATTTATGGATGTAAATTGTAATCCTAAATCTTTCTATGTATTACATAATACATGATTTTTCTATCCCATAATACATTAAGAAAGGTAGAGTTATTGAACTGCAAATACACATTGGGCATACAACTATATGTCGTTCATAGCCAAAAGACAATAAATATCATTAATTTGCATCCATTTGAATTGTACATAGTCAAAATCTTCAATTGAGATATAGGAAAAAAAATCCCAATATCCCTCATATCAAAACCAAAACCAGAAAAGCGCCCAAAGTTCCAATCAAGAAAAAAGGAGGGCCACATTACAAAGATATAAAGATAGAAAAGGCAGACTCAAATTTCACCACAAAATTCCAGGGAAAATAGTAAACAGTGTTTGTTTTTAACTGAACATAGTCCCTTTTTACTTATCTTTTGTGGCAATTTGAGCGCCTATACAAACATAAACACACTTGTTACATTTTTACTGAAAATTGAAAGTATATATCCAGAAACTATGTCGTTTACTTTTAATTAATAGTTTCAATGGAAACAAACAAAACCCAGAAACAATGTGGTTTACCCATTAGAGCAGCTAGCTGTTTAGATAAAGAAATCAGACCAAAATTAAGATAAACAAAAAGAGTGGGTGAATCAGAGAAAAACTTGAATGCAGCTTAATTTATAAAATTATAGCCAGAATTAACTAAGATTGAGTCACAACTATAAGATCTCATTTTCACAATTCAAGTCCACACCAATTCTTCTTCTTAAAAGCAGTAATACTAAGACTACAAATTAATGCAACAATAATTAAAATTAAATGAAAAATTGAGCATAGTCCACTTACTAACCTTCATATTTTTATAGTCCACTTACTAAACAAATGTTTTCATTCAAAAAACATATTACATGATAATAGGTAAACATTCTTTGCAACAGACTCTAAAACACCACTCTCTTGCACTCCACTCCAAACTTCATAATGATACTCCATGACTCTACCTAACAATCTGCTAGGAGTTCCACCCTTGACAAACTCCACTCCAAACTTCATAGTGGAATATTTCTTTATTGGTAGTAGTAGAGTAGTGGAGGATGTCTAAAGTTTGTTTTATTAGTTTTTAGTAGTGGTACTATAATACCCGGTTTCTTTGTTGTCCCACATCGCCCATTTTCAAAAACTCCTTCTATTCCTAAGCCTATATATTTGAGGTTACCCTATTTAGTTTTTAATCACCCAAACATTAAGGTTTTACTCAATTTGAGGAAATCTTTTTGTGTGAGGACTTTTTTAGTAAGGACTTCCTTAGTTAAAATATTTTTTCGGTGTTGAGGACGTGGGCGGACTGCGAACCTCATAATTTCGGGTATGTTTCTTTTTCTTTCTTTGTGTAATTATCTAATTTTCTGTATTACATTTAATTTTGTAGTTTTAATTTTTGTATGCTATTTAATTTGGTAGTTAATATATTTTGGTATATTTTTGTTAGTAATTAACATTTTGACTAATGCTCCGGCGGTGTTTATGGATTTAATGAATCGAGTATTCAGGGAGTATTTGGACAAATTTGTTATTGTCTTTATTGATGACATTTTTGTTTACTCCAAGTCTAGGGAAGAGCATGAGAAGCACCTTCGCACAATTTTGAGGATTTTGTATAAAGAGAAGTTATATGCTAAATTCTCAAAATGCGAGTTTTGATTGGAGCAGGTTGCATTTTTGGGTCACGTTGTGTTTGCTAAAGGAATTAAGGTGGATCTTCCAAAGGTTGAGGCTATTACTAAATGGTCGAGACCTACTACGGTGACTGAGGTTAGTAGTTTCTTGGGTTTGGCAGTGTACTATAGGTGATTTGTGGAAGGATTTTCTTTGCTTGCATTGCCATTGACTCAATTGATGAGGAAGGGCACGAAGTTTGTGTGGAATGAGGAGCGAGATAAGAGCTTTAAAGAATTAAAGAAACGGCTTATGACAGCTCCAAAACTTACGTTGCCATCGGGCACAAGAGGTTACCAAATTTTTAGTGATGCTTCTAAAAAGGGCTTGGGGTGTGTGTTGATGCATCATGGTAAAGTTATTGCTTATGCTTCTAGGCAACTTAAACCTTACGAGATGAATTACCCTACTAATGATTTGGAATTGGCAACAGTAATATTTGCCTTAAAAATTTGGAGGCACTATTTGTATGGAGAGACTTGTGATATCTTCACCGATTACAAAAGTCTTAAATACATTTTCACTCAGAAGGAGCTCAACATGAGGCAGAGGCATTGGTTGGAGCTTCTAAAAGATTATGATGTGAGAATTCAGTATCACCTAGGAAAAACGAATGTGGTTACAGGTACTCTTAGCCGAAAGAGTTTAGGGAGTGTAGCAGCCCTTATTTCACAACGTCAGCTTATTGCGGATATGGAGCGACTAGAGTTGGAGTTGTATGCTCAAGGTTCAGATGGACATTTCGCAGGTATGAGAGTGGAACCCTCTCTTATCTTACGGGTTAAAGAAGCTCAAATAGAATATGGGGAGTTGTGGGCAATGACGCATAATTTGGAGGAGGGCAAACATCCCGAGTTTTGTATTGATGACCATGGTATGATTTGGTTGGGTAAACGGTTGTGTGTGCCGTTAGATTCAACTATTCGGGAAGTATTATTAGCTGAAGCTTATAGTTCACCATTTTCTATTCATCCGGGTTCTACGAAGATGTATAGGGATTTAAAGGAACATTTTTGGTGGAATGGGATGAAGCGAAATGTGGCTGAATATGTTGGGAAGTGCCTCATCTGCCAACAAGTGAACATAGAACATCAACGAGCTGGCGGATTGCTACAACAGTTAGACATTCTAGTTTGAAAGTGAGGGAATATCACAATGGATTTTGTGACTGGTTTGCCAAAGACTTTCAGGAAGAATAATGCCATTTGGGTTGTGGTGGATCGGTTGACAAAATCGGCACACTTCTTAGCTATCCATGAAGGTTACTTGGTGGACAGGTTGACACAGATCTTTCAGCAGGAAATTATTAGACTTCATGGTACTCTGGTGTCTATTGTTTTAGATCAAGACCCACGGTTCACTTCACGGTTCTGGAAAGGGTTTCAGCGAGCTTGGGGCACTCAGCTCAACTTTAGTACTTCTTTTCATCAACAAACTGATGGGCAATCTAAACGGACTATCCAGATGTTAGAGGACAGGTTGAGGTCTTGTGCACTTGAGTGACCGGGTAATTGAGATGATTACTTGAGCCTAGTTGAGTTTACTTATAATAACAGCTGGCACACAAGTATTGGAATGGCTCCGTTTGAGGCGTTGTATGGTAGGAAATGTCGGGCACAAACTTGTTTGGATGAGGTTGGTGAGAAGGCCATAGAAAGGCTTGAGTTAGTTCAAATTACTATGGAGAATGTAGCAGTGGCTAAGGAGAAATTACGGTCTGCTCGATCACGACAGAAGAGTTATGTTGATAAGCATAAAAGGACGTTAGAGTTTGAACCTGGTGAACATGTGTTTTTAAAAGTTTCTCCTTGAAAGGGCATTCGACAATTCGGGTTGAAAGGGAAACTTAGTCCGCGTTATATTGGCCCATTCGAGATTTTAGAGAGAGTTGGTAAGGTTGCATATTGGTTAGTTTTGCCTCCACAGCTAGCTCATGTGCATAATCTGTTCCATGTGTCAGTGTTGAGAAGTTATCATTATCATCCGTTGCATGTGGTGCAATATCCGTTCAATAGAATTCATGGTGATCTTACTTGTGAGGAGCAAGCCAATGCAATTTTGGATCGTCAAGAATGAATTATGAAGAGAAAGACAATTCCATTTGTTAAGATTTTGTGGAGGAACCATTCGGAGCGGGAAGCTACTTGGGAGATGGAGGAGTATATTCGAGTAGAGTATTCGTATTTTTTGATAATTAGGTGCATTTTTTTTTCTTTTGATTCCGGGGACAAAATTCTTTTTAAGGGGGAGGTAATGTAATACCCGGTTCCTTTGTTGTCCCACATCGCCCATTTTTAAAAACTCATTGCATTCCTTAGCCTATATATATGAGGTTACCCCTATAGTTTTTAATCACCCAAACATTAAGGTTTTACCCAATTTAAGGAAACCTTTTTGTGTGAGAACCTTTTTAGTAAAGACCTACTTAGTTAAAATATTTTTTCGGTGTTGAGGACGTGGGCGGACTGCGAACCTCATAATTTCGGGTATATATCTTTTTCTTTCTTTATGTAATTATTTAATTTTCTGTATTAGTTTTAATTTTGTAGTTTTAATTTTTGTATGTTATTTAGTTTGTTAGTTAATTTATTTTGGTATATCTTTGTTAGTAGTTAGCATTTTGGTATAATATTTGTTTGTAATAAAATTAAAAATGAAAAGAATATTTTTGTAAATATGGTTATATGTATTTCGGAAGGAATAAGAAAACTATAATTTATTAATATACACGTTACCATTATCAGAATATTTATATATGTATAACTTTAGGTAGAATTTTGTTTATAATGAAAGTGTTGGGATGTGATTTATTGGGTTTTATGTTTCTGTTTTGGGCCTCTAGATCACCTTAGGCGAGGATTGGGCCGGGTCACTCTTACCTATTGTGGCAGGCTGGGTCAGAGGGTAGTTGGACCCAGGGGGTAACCCATCCTTGCTTCTTAGGAAAGGTTGATGGGACGTCTGGTACATTTTAGTCTACTCCAGCATGTTGGGCCAGAGGGTAGCCCACGTTAGTCCTCTTCCTATTGGACCTACGGGGGTGAGTGGAAAGAGACGTTACATTTCCACTCATGAAGGGGTGATTGGACATTCGAGAATGCATGGATGGATATATGCAGGCAAACTCCCAAAGAAATAAGGTAATACTTTTCTACGCACAAAATATCCTCAGTTATGAAATATCTTACACGTTCCAGCATAAATTTCAGGTCCTTCATTGTGACGTTAAGCACCTGAACTTACCTTTACTTTGAAGCATCCCCGAACGGCCCAAGCCGTGACTGTTCTGCGGGGTATTAACGATTTGTTAAGTGTGCAGGTAATTTGCTGACTGGTGATTACAGCAGGATCCAGGATTTGACGTCAACAGGAAGTATTTCAGATTCGCCTAAGAGAAAGAAAATGTGTAAAACTTAATCAATTAATTAATTTATTATTTATTTGTTCCTTAATTAGTTTTGACGGAGGGAATTTAACGAGTCAGTTTTGCAATATAATTTCGGGTATTACATTGCTTATTCCAAGTACGGATTTTGTACTACTTCAGCGATATTTCTTTAATTTTAAATTTATTCGTTTTGTCTCTCAATTAAAATTCAGATATTATTTCGATATATTATTCATAGTCAAATCCTTATGATAGAATTATTTGGTTTTAGATATTCAAAAATTCATAACTTGTACTCGTTGGACATAGAGAGCATGTATAGTATTTATTCTGATTCTGTAGAAACGTACATGCTAATATATTTTGAGAACTTTGTGTTGATTCGTTTCGATTTAGCATGTGCGTATTAAAACCTCTTTTGTTTGTATTGTGTAGCGTATATTGGGACATAATATTTTTGTTAGAATGTACCGTAGGGTATACCTGAGCTATAACCACCTGTGGGGGTACCACAGGCATGTCCTCTTGGCATCGAGGCATGACACTTCCGTGGCGGTGTGATTAGTCCACGGCGTCTCCATTTTGTGTGCTCCGATGGGAGTTGACCATTTGGTGTTTTGTTATGGGAGACGTATGGGTCGATCCTAACATTTTGTTCTATTCTGTTCTGTAGTTTGGTGTTGTTTGTGCCGAACACACCTTTCGATTTTGTATACATTTGGATTTGCAGTCCAATGTGTGCCTGCCTATGTGGAAGTATTTTGACTTGTTTTGTGACAAGGTATATTTTTATTTTGATTTGAGCTCGGTATGAAATAACCCCAACCATTTGATTCAGCCTATTATGTTATTCGGATTAGTTCAATTCAGTTGGTTTTGTTATTCATTTTAGTTCTTATGTTTATTGCACTCTATATCTGTATTGGGCATTTGGTTCATGCTGTGTTTTTTTTCCGGGCAGGTAATCAGGAGACCAAGGGCAAGTGTGAATAGATCTTTCTTTATGTAAATAATTTAGATATTCTGTGTAGGATTTGACATTTTGATTTCTAAGTATTGTAGTAATACTCGGACTTTATTTTAGACAGTTGACAATTATCTATTTAGACTTTTCGATTTCATATTAAAATTTTGAATATCAGTTAGATAATTTTGTTGTGTTTTTGTGTATAACCTCCCTTCTCACTACTTCGGGATGGGGGTGTTACAGGTACTGCACGTGCATGTTGGTTTGCATGTTTTTATGTATATGCTTAGCCCTATACAGAGCAGCAGCAGCATAAAGAAAGCTTTAATGATATGACACAAAAGCAATTTTGTCATTTGGTATCTGCCCGTTAATTATGACTTCCTTTTCTCTGTTGCTTAGTTACTTATTATATTCATTAGTCTTGTTTGGTTCCTGCCTATTATTTCTATCAATTATGTACCAAATTGGTATTTTTGAGATGAAAGAAATACCTTTCAGACAAACTACATGGGAATGCTTCACAAAAAGGAACTTCCTGGTTTAAATACAACTTTAAATATAATTACGCAAACAGAGTATTGATTACAGGATACTTCTAATTTTATTGTTTCGAGAGGTAATGTCCGTGTGTAGTCCTTTTTGAAGCTATTGGAATATATTGTATGTAGTGTTGGCTTTCGACATAATTCAATTTCGTGTACTCCAGGTGGTAGTTCTGTGTTGGCTCTAAATCTATAATATTTTGCTTGTCCAAGAAAAAGCACAAAACCAATTGTTATATTTTTTTTTTGGCAAAGTGGAGTTTTCAGTCGATTAATTATTTGTCTCTCTTGGATTTTCAAAATTACCTAGGCTATTTGGTAGCTGTTGATTTTATAATAGTTGGAAATCTTTGGTTTGCTGATTGTTGACGCCTGATTCTGTCGGGCAGTCCTGCTGGCCGTCCGGTGAGAATACCTGCACAAAAGTCCGAACGGCTTGGGCCGTTGGTGGATTCCTCCGGTGTGAGTGTTAGTGAAGGTATCGGAATAGTCAACAATGGAGGTCTGAGTATCTAGTATTACCAAAATGTGCGTTACCCCTCTCTCCATTATCAACTGGGAATTTATACTATGTACCTGAATAACGGCCACCTGTGTAACGGTTCTGTCCATTATGCTAGGTAGTTTTGATGTATGTCCGTTTCGTCCTTCACCCACGTGCTGTAAGCCCACTAGGAAGGTTACCAGGCTGATGGTATATTGGGCCTAGCCCAATGTGAGTTCCTGGATCAGGCCTGGTTAAATATTCATCCTAATATTGCCCCCCACTCCTCCAGTATATGAATGTGCTGGGGGAGTAGAATGAAACCTTCCGAAGAGAAAAGCTCCATCGGGAGCCCGGAGGCATCAGACCGATAGGAAATGTCATTCGGGAACCCGGAGGTATCAAACCGAAGAGGAACTCCATCGGGAGCCCGAAGGCATCAGACCAATGGGAAAAGCTCCATCAGGAGCCCAGAGGCATCAGACTGATGGGAAATATCATTCGGGAACCTGGAGGTATCAAACCGAAGAGGAACTCCATCGGGAGCCCGGAGGCATCAGACCGATGGGCAAGCTTTTTTGGATAAGACCTTGGGCCTTTATAATCTGGGCTTCAAGTTTTGGATAAGGCCCTGGGCCTTTATAATCTGGGCTTCAAAATTTGGAAACTATGTACCAATCAAGCCCAAAGTTTTTCTTGTTCAACCCAACAAATCTGGCCCAATAGCTAGCACGGCCGTTTCATATAACAATTTATTTTTGAATTTCGAAATCCGCGTCCATTTAGCTAACGAAGCGTGCGAGGGAAGGAGCATTTATTACGCTGCAGTAAATACTGCGCGTGCGCCCCATCCGTCAGATCGTTTCCATCTGAACCGTTGCCACGCTTGAATCAAGATAAAAGGGGTCATTTCCAACAGATCGTCTTTTTATTAGAAGCAACTTATCACGAGAGAAAGGACGTTTGAGAGAGAATAATTTCATTCCCAGATCAAATTCCATCGTTCCTGCTTCGTTGTTTTTCAATCGATCTCCTTTCTGAAATCAAGTAAGTTCTTTACCCCTTTTCTTTAATACCCCATAATGGCTGGAAGTAATCAAGATACAAGGGCTCAAGCTTCGTCTTCCCGGGTTGAAGACGAAGTTACTGTTGCCGAAACGGGGATCCCAGAGGGACAACCATGGAAACCCGTGGTAATCACCAGGATAAGGGATGTAGAGGAATACAATAGGAAGAAGTATTTTAATATCCTGTATAGAGTAGCCAACATCCCTTCTTCAATCCGGAACCAATACTTCGATTTAGCCCCCACAGAATTCTATATCCCCGAAACATATGAAATCAAGAGACCCGGGGCTGGGGAGAGAATGTACTACCAACTCGAGGGGGGATGGATCTGATTCCCTATTCGCCCCTTCGTATTGGAGTTACTTCATACGACGGGGCTCGGTTTGAACCAACTATTCCCCAATTCTTTCATTCATATAAACAGTTTCATTGCCTTCTGTTTCTCTGAATCGACCCTCCTAGCCATAGATTTCTTTTTTCAATTCTTTTCCATTACCAATAATAAAGAAAAAGGGTTTTTCACGGTGATGAAGAACCCTGGTAGGGATACCCTGATGGAGACCCCCTCGAGTAATAAAGGGTGGCACGTGGATTGGTTTTTCATTAAGGTGCCGGACACTGAGATGGTCGGACCTTGGTCAGACCCGAACAAAGACCAGCTAAATCCGAAGAGAATCTCTCGGGCAAGGTTAGAAGAGTTCGAGGTCTTATATTCCAAGAGACCATCCGTGAAGTGGGACTGAGGTCTCCTTAATGACCAAGACTGGTTATATTCCTTCGGTTGTAAGTTCTCTGTCATGCTTGCTCCTTTATTCTGAACACTTTTTGATATACTCATTCTTTTGTTCTGATTGCCTTGCAGTGGCTGACCAAGGAAAGCATCCCGATAATGAAGCCTTAATAGAGGCAGCTGGAGTCCCGAGGGTCAAGATGAGTGCCGCCGATAAGCTGAAGGCGAGCCGAAGCTTGAGGGCTGCAAAGCCCAAGGACTCCACCCAGGCCGCTGCCAATCCCGAGATAGCCACGGGATCTTCTCAAGTGGGTGATATCATCAAGCCCACCGAAGGAGAGAAGTCTACTGCCAAAGACTCGGGGGCCGGCAGACCGAAAATAAAGAGGAGAAGGCTGGTTCTAACCTCAGTTCTGGAGGCAAGAACCAAGCAAACTTCTGCTCCTCAAGGGAGTTCATCAACTCCTCCTGCCGAGCGAAGCGTCGCCAGGCAGTCAGAGGAATGCCTTGCTCCCCCTCCTCAGAATAAAGGGAAAAGACCCACTGAAGGTAAAGATCCCCCCAGCACCCAAGGCGGGCCGATGGATCCCCCAATGCCGACCGGGGATTCAAGACCCGAGGAGGGAATCAATATGCAGGCCTTGGGTACCTCGATGATCCCATTTGCTGAAGATGGTACTGAGGGGGCCGATCTGAAGACGTTAATGGATATGTTGTTCTCCTGTCATGCAAAGGTAAGGATCGGCCTGCAAAATTTTCTTATTTGAATTGGTTAACTTTCTGACTCATTCATCATTCAACCGTTTCTTTTCAGGGAAATGCAATTCTCCTTCGGGTTTCTGATGAGCAGAAGGTTCTGGAGAGAAGAGCCGAGGAAAGCAGCAAAGGGCATGCTGAGGCTCTGAAGAACCACCAGAAGACCAAAGACCAGCTTAAGATCATGCATGACTCCTTCCAGATCATGAAACAGGAGTATGAATCGGCCCGGGAGGCTCGTCTTGAGAAAGACAAGGAGATCGATCGCCTGAAGGCCCGGGTGATCGATCTGGAAAAGGCAAATCTCCATGCTATGGATTTGGTGCAGGCCAAAGAGCTCAAGAAGATCCAACTGGAGAATAACAAGAACGAGCTCGAGGCCCAAATCCAAAGTCAAAAGATTCTCTTGACACAATCGGAAAATATCATCCAACTTCAGACTGATCAGATGAATAATCTTAAAGACAACGTTGAACTGATCGTCGAAGGCTGGGGTGCTAAATAAGCCGATTGGCTAAGAGGTCCGATTGCCTCTGCCTCCCCGAGTGTCCTGATTCCCGAGCTCAAACAGAAGGTGATAGACGAATATAAGGCCTCGGATCAATTTCAGGCCGATATCTTATCATCTGTTGTGAATGAATTCAGCGATGGGTTCGAATACGCTCGGGAGCTTGCCAAGGAGAAGGGTCATGATCCCGATCAGCTGGGAATTGTATTTCCCGAGGACTGATTTGTAAAGTTTTTGCTATTTTTTTTTTTACATCTTGTAAACCTTTCAAGATTTATTTGAATTGAATGATTATGACTTATCTTTTCTCATGAGTTTTATTCTATCATCTGTATGTACAACTGTTCACTTATACTGCTTCGCCCCCCACTAGCCTGATCGAATGTAGATCCGATGAGGCTAACAGATTAATTTTAAAGTGTGTATCAAAACAGTAATACAAAGACCAGATGATAAAAAATATTCTCATTAATATCGAAAAGATAACATGTGATCGGCTAAAAAGATAGCCTCAAGATTTGACTATGTACAAAATTCTATCGGCTTCAATGATAGCTTCAAAATTTGATTGAGTACAAAATTCCATCGGCTTCAATGATAACCTCAAAATTTGACTAAGTACAAAATTCTAAGTTACTGATAATACCTACGAAGCCGAACAGCATGCCAAGTATTTGGAATAATTTTTTTCATCCATGCCCTGAAGCTTGTAAGTTCCGGCCTTCAACACTTCGATCACTAAGTATGGTCCTTCCCATGTTGGCATCAGTTTGCCAGCTTCCCGAGGAGTGGATGCCTCGGCTTGCCGAAGAACTAGATCACCCACATTGAATGACCTTCTTTTGACATTTTTGTTGAAGTGCCGAGCAGTTCGTTGTTGATAAGCAGCCAATCTGAGGACTACTGAATCACGTTCCTCTTCCAATAAGTCGAGGTTTAACCGAAGACCTTCGCTATTGAGGATTTCATCAAAGTTTAAGACTCTCGGAGAAGGTACTCCGATCTCAATAGGTATGAGGGCTTCGGAACCATAGGCCATCTTAAAAGGCGTCTCCCCAGTAGTAGTCCGAGGAGTTGTTCGATAGGCCCAAAGAACATGCAAAAGCTCCTCGGGCCAGGCACCCTTCGCCTCTTCCAATCTTCTTTTAATGCCATGAAGAAGTGTCATGTTTGTAACTTCTACTTGACCATTTGCTTGTGGATGGGCTACTGAAGTCCGACGATGCTGGATATTAAGTTCTGATAAGAACCCTTCGAAAGTTTTACCAACAAACTGAAGTCCGTTGTCAGAAACTAAGATCATCGGGATGCCGAACCGGTAGACTACTTGTTCTTTGAAGAATTGTAGACATGTATGCTCGGTGATCTTGGCAAGTGGTTTGGCTTCTACCCACTTGGTGAAATAATCGATGGCGACGATCACAAATTTCACTTGTCCCTTACCCTATGGAAGAGGGCTCAATATGTCTATTCCCTATACAGAAAAGGGGATCGGAGAAAGTATCGGAGATAACTCCTCGGGAGGTTGGTGTGGTACGGATGCAAATATCTGACACTTATGACATTTTTTGACGAAGTCTTTGGCATCTTCAAGCATTGTCGGCCAAAAATATCCTTGTCGCAAAATTTTATGGGCCAGTGCCTTTGCTCCCACATGGTCACCGCAGATACCTTCATGAACTTCCCGAAGAGCATAATCAGATTCCCTAGGGTCGAGACATCGGAGCAGTGGGGAAGAATAAGATCTTCGGTATAGATGGTCATTATGGATACAATATTTGGTGGATTTGTACTTTATCCTTCGGGCCAGAGACTTATCCTCGGGCAATTCACCAGTCAAAAGAAATTTGAAGATGGGGGTCATCCACGAATCCCCCTGTTCAATATCCATTACTGTCTGAACGAGGGTGCTCAGATGTTGAAAATTTTCTAAGTATACTGCTCCATCTAACTCCCATTGATCGGTGGTCGCCAATTTGGAAAGAGCATCGGCCATTGTGTTTTCCGATCTGACCACGCCTAATATCTGATATTTCGGGAAAAATGTCAACAACGATCGAACCAGATGGAGATAGGCTTGCAAATGAACTTCCCGTGCTTCATACTCTCCCAGCACTTGCTTCACAACCAGTTGGGAATCGCTGTAAATTGTTAAGCTTTTTACTTCCAGACTTCGGGCCAATTTCAATCTAGCCACTAATGCTTCGTATTCGGCTATGTTGTTAGTGGCCATGAACCCAAACCGGATAGATTGTTGTACTTTGAAACCTTCCGGAGAAGTGAGGATTACCCCTGCACCGCTTCTTGTCCCGGTAGAGGATCCATCGACGTATAAAATCCATGCAGTCTCCTCGGGGATTATTGTCACTTCCTCGGACGCAGATTCTTTTTCTTTGGTATCCTCGGGGAATGAACATTCGATGATAAAATCGATGAGAGCCTGAGCTTTGATAGCCGTCCGAGGACGTAACTCAATATTAAACTGACTTAGCTCGATATCCCATGCTGCCAACCTTCCTGAGGACTATGGTCTATAAAGGATTTTCCGTAATGGCTGGTCAGTGAGGACGATAATAGTCCGCCCCTGGAAGTAATGCCTCAGTTTTTGACTGGAGATAACCAGTGCATAAGCCAACTTCTCTAAATTTGGGTATCTTGTTTCAGCATCCCGAAGAGCATGGCTTACGTAATAGACTGGCTTATGCCCTTGTGAATCTTCTCTGATCAAAGCTGACCCGACTGCCAAGGATGTGGCAGATAGGTATATTTGTAGATCCTCCTCGGGCAGTGCTTTACTCAGAATCGGAGGCGAAGAGATATATCTCTTAATTTGTTCAAAAGCCTCCTGGCAATCTTCGGTCCATTGAAAAGTTTTCTGATTCTGGGCTCCCTTCAAAGTCCCGAAGAATGGGAGACATTTCTCGGCTAGACGTGCCACAAACCGCCGAAGAGCTGCCAGCCTCCCCGTCAGCCGTTGAATTTCTTTGAAGTTCTTCGGCGGTTGCATCTCAAGGATAGCCGATATCTTTTCGGGATTTTCCTCAATCCCTCTTCGGCTAACCATATATCCCAAAAATTTGCCTGACCCGAGGCCAAATGTGCATTTAGTTGGGTTAAGTCTCATGTTGTTCGTTCTGACATTCTCGAAGAATTCTTTTAGATCGGACAAGTGATTATCTTCCTTCATGCTCCGAACGATTATGTCATCAACATAGACTTCCATGTTTCTCCCGATCTGGCTACTGAACACCTTGTTCATCATCCTCTGATAAGTAGCCCCCGCATTAATTAACCCGAATGACATGACCTTGTAGGCATATATGGTCTCGATGTGTGATGAAAGCCGTCTTCGGTATATCGCTTTCAAGCATGGCTATTTGATTATACCCCGAGAAAGCATCTAAGAAGCTCATTATGGTATGTCCCGAGGTAGAATCGATTAATTGGTCTATACTCGGTAGAGGGTAGTAGTCTTTCGGACATGCTTTGTTGAGATCTGTGTAATCCACGCACATCCTCCACTTCCCATTATGTTTTTTGACCAACACCACATTGGCGAGCCATTCTGGGTAATTGATTTCAAAGATGAAGTCAGCAGCCAAAAGTTTATCAATTTCATTATCAATTACCTGTTGCCTCTCGGGAGCCACGTTCCTCCATTTTTGCTTTACGGGTTTGGAGTTCGGGTTAACGCTTAGCTGATGTACGGCCACAGTTTTGTCAATGCCAGGCACATCGGCTGGGACCCATGCAAAGATGTCGGCATATTCCCGAAGAAAGGTGACCAACCGAGTTTTGGTTTCATCTTGAAGGTTTGTGCCAATCTGAACAGTTTTCTGATCATCATTTTGAAACAGTAGCACCTCAACCGTATCTTCGGCTGGTGTTGCTAATGGTTCAGTACATCCCTCAGTGAAAGGTTCAAGCTCGATCTTCATTGTAGCTTTCTGTTTGCTATCACTGGTAGAGGATGTCTGTATGGTCTGCAAATAACATCTTCGGGAAAGATCCTGATCTCCTACAGATTTCCCGATCCCATTTTTGGTTGGAAATTTCATTTTTAAATGTGGGATGGAGGTAATTGCTTTCAATGCCGATAGAGTGGTTCTTCCCAAGATGGCATTGTAGTTGCTTTCCACTTGGACCACGTAGAAGCGGACCATAATGGAAGCTTGTTTCGGGGCAGTCCCGAAGATCACAGGCAACTCGATCGTCCCCGCTATACGAACTGGGTTATTCCCGAACCCATATAAAGGGGACTCGTTGCAGATCTCCAGCTTCCTTCCCCCCAAGTCCAGCCGATTGTATGCTTGGCTATAGAGTACGTCGACTGAACTCCCATTATCAACAAGCATCCTCTTCATATCCATAGTACCGACCTGAGTTGTTATGACCAGTGCATCCTGATGGGGAGTAACCATCCCGGATGGGTAATCATCATCGGAGAAAGTGATGGGGTCGGTTTTGGTGTTCTGTGGTTTCCCAGACACTTGATGGACTTCTCTGCCGAAAGCTTTTCTCTTGCGGTTGGACAGAGCGGAGATTGATCCTCCGGAGAAAACGTCAACCACACCTCTTGCTTCAGTAATGGGTGGAGGTGGCTCGAGGCGATCAAACGCCGATGGTCGGTAGGAATCGGCGACATAACAATCCAGGTTGCCACTCCGTACCCATTTTTCGAGGAAGTCTTTGAGATGGTAGCATTCCTCAGTATCATGCCCTTTGGCTTCATGGTAAGTGCAGTACCGATCTCCTTCCTTTTGTCTTGCAAAAACCCGAATCTTCGGGGGCTTCTCATAGAAGGGTTTATTTTTTATCCCCTTCACGATATTGCTCTTGCTGGTGTTCAGTGGGTGTATAATCCTTGTCGGCACCTCTTCGATCCCTCGAGAGATCGTTCTTTTGTTGCCGATCCTTGTTGGAATCTCTTCGTTCATTCCCTTTTTTACCATTGCCGTTGGATTTCTTTTCGGCACCAATGCCTTCGGAGTCTCTCTGGTGAAAATCACCGGTGTTTTTCGAGGATCCCCGAAGATTGGTGAGAGCCTCTTCCAACTCTACGAACTTGTTCACCTTCTCATATGTCTCTGATAAATTCTCGGGAGACTTCGAGATAAGCTCCTCAATTAACCTGCTGGATTTATCAACATTTAAACCCATGGCTAAAAACTGGATTACCTGCTTCGGGTCAATCCCATTGATTTCTGACACAACCTCCCTAAATCTTTTGACATACTGCCGAAGAGTTTCATTCGGCCTCTGTTTTACTTGTAGGAGGGATGTCATCATTCGGGCTCGTCGCTTGTTGCTCCCGAAGCGGTTGTGGAATTGTTCTTGTAGTTCCTCCCATGATTTGATTGATCCGGATGGAAGGGAGATGACCCATTCTCTGGCAGTTTTCTTCAGAGTGGATAAAAACAAGTGGCACATCGCCACTGCATCGTGACCATGAAAGTGCATGGCCTGCTCGAAGGAATAAGTGTGATCATGTGGATCTCCCGTCTCGTCATACATCTCCAAAGTAGGGACTTTTCGGGATCGGTCGATCTTGGCTTCTTCCAGATCCTTCGAGAATGGTGAGAATCGGGCCTTTTTAGACCCATAATATTTATCCGAAGCCTTGTTGAGGGAAGATTTGCCAGTGTGGCTCCCATGACTATGTCGGTCTTCCCGATCTTTCCTCATCGGCGATCTGACTCGTTTTCTCAAATCTGCTGTCCAAATCGACTTGGAGCGAGCCGGTTCCTTCCTGCGGTTTCGGTTTCCTTCCCCTCGGAGTTCAGTGTGACTATCATCCCGTCTGGTATAGCGGGTTGAGTGGGAGGCCGAGCCTCTCTGGCTCAAAAGTTCATTACCCGCCTCGGTTAACTCCTCATACTGTTTATCAAGCTCCTTCTGCTGGAGGTCCAGAGCCTTTTTCCTGTCGAGGATTATCTGGAGGCGGCGGTCTTTATCTGCCGCCGTCTCCTGGTGAGACCGAGGGGGAGGTGGTCACCGTGGATGACTATACGACTGCGATGTTTCCATGTTAATGACAGTTGATGGAAATTTTACTCAACTTGTGACGACCCCAAATTCGGGTTACTTTAACCTCGAATCTGGTTCAACACTAGTACTACTTTTTCCTTATTGTTCATGAATTACAACAATATTAAAATTGTTAAATAATCATTTATTTACAATTTTACAACATCTCTTCTATTCCAGAATCGAAATCTTTATACATTCCTAGTATGTCTCAATATCATACATGATACGACATTCTATTACAATCAATTTGAGTATCTAAGACTCATAATACATACCAACCAATTCTTATACTACACAATAATTTTACCTGTCCAATTCGGACTGATATCTACAATGGTCGTGCTAGACCTTCAATGAATGTAATATGCATTCCTGTTTCTTGATCCTTATCAAGACTTCAAATACTTATACTATCTGAAAATGTTGGTTTAAGCAAGAGTGAGCACGACGGCTCAGCAAGTTTAACAGTTACACATAACACATTACATGCTTCACATATACTCTGCAATTTATACTTACATCATGCTTTTCATGCATTTCAGTTTATGTCATACTGCTTATGCATCACATATAACATCTAGCAATTCATGCTTTATATTTATACATAATCTACATGTAATCATACCTCATGCATATCACAATTATCATCAATATCTTTCTATTAACAATTTAATATCACATCAAAGCATGTTAAGGCACATAGGAGCAAGTTCTGAAAAACTTGCCTGGTCGCTTCTACCATTTACGCTTATTTGCGTCATTTGCTCAACCTACAATTTATGTAACAAATTGACACAATCATTAGCTACCAGGACTTTTAATTAGTCTTAACTTAAGACTTTAACTTCAAATTATTAACTCTTAAGATGTCCGACAAACGAACCCTAGAGTTCCAGACAAAACCCTAGTCCAAATACAGTTTGGACATATCAGGCATGCTTAACCAGCTTACATTTTCTTTATAAAATCTTCGTACGACCCACTTTTAATAAGTTGTCTAAATTAGTCACAAATGGACTATTTACATTTGTTTGATTCAATTAAACTTTATTATTTTACATAACTTAATGATTTGGACATTAATAATGTACCAAATACCTCAAAATATTATCTATCTTTGATAATATACAACTACGTTTAAATATTATTAACCATTTAATAATATTTTAATCACTTCTTAATATTATTAACCATTTAATAATATTTTACTCACTTATTAATATTATTAACCATTTAATAATATTTTACTCACTTATTAATATTATTAACCATTTAATAATATTTTACTCACTTATTAATATTATTAACCATTTAATAATATTTTACTCACTTATTAATATTATTAACCATTTAATAATATTTTAATCACTTCTTAATATTATTAACCATTTAATAATATTTTACTCACTTATTAATATTATTAACCATTTAATAATATTTTAATCACTTCTTAATATTATTAACCATTTAATAATATTTTACTCACTTATTAATATTATTAACCTTTTAATAATATTTTAATCACTTCTTAATATTATTAACCATTTAATAATATTTTAATCACTTATTAATGTCATTACTTATTTGATAACATTTTTATCATATACCAAAGTTATTACACATTTAATAACCTTTTAATCTTATAATAATATTATTCATCATTTGATAATATTTTAATGTTCTTCAAACATTACCAATAGTTAACTTTTTAATTGTGTTAACTTTAGTCTTTATTTTATACATTTAGATATCATTAAGTCACTAATAAACTTTACATATATGGTTTAGTATTGAAACACATTCATTTTACATGTATTTCAACTTAAATTTTCATTAAAAACTCATCCCGGACAGACCCGACCCGGACCGACCCGACCCGGACCACTAAAATTGGTCACTGGCAGAATGTTTCACCGCTGCGGCGGTGGTACATAATTTCCGAAACCCTAGTTTGGGGACTGTCGGACCCTCCGACGCTCCGACAGCCATAACTTCTTCATTTCAAAACATTTTGGGGTGATTCTTGAGTCCATTCTCATCAGAATTTCCCCCTCTACAATTTCTCTTTAGATCACAAATCCAAATTCCAAACGAAACTGGACTAAAAACTGCTCACAAGGACAAAGTAAAAACTAAAATCACAAATCCTTGGTTTTAATTGTTCAAACTTGAATAAAATAAGCTCTACACATCCAAATGACACCAACTTAGTGTTGTTGTCTTTCTAACTTCTTGTTTTACAATATTTCATGGTTTGATCACATTTTTAAAAACGTTTGACACAAAATTTAAAGATCGAACCCCTTAGGGTTTAACCGGTAAATCGCAATATGGAATTTTCTTCCATTTATTTGCATACCACACATACCAATACTTGTTTTAAACATACTAAACCATGAATCTACCTATATATCATAGATTTATACTTCTAGAACATCAAAATAACTTTTGATCGGTTAAAAATATATTTTGACCGATTAAAACTTATATAGACTATAAAAATGAAATAGGTGAAGGTTAGATCACTTTTAAACCTCTTGATCTTGGATGTTCTTCATCACTTGACTATGATCTTGGCTTGTGACTCCACCTTGATCATCCTCTAGCAATCTCCTTGATGGAAATCTCCAACAATGCTCTCCCTTCTCTCTAGAATTTCTTCCTCTCTCTAAAAATACCAACAAGCATAGAAATGACCAACATTGCTCATGTGTTGGTGATTTCTATTTATAGAACTCTAGGAGAACTTCATTAACTTCTTAATCAACCAACATTGGTGCAATTAGAAGCTTAAACTAGATTACTATTGGTTGAATGACCAATTGATAGTCATATGGAATGACTAGGTGATTGACTAGGGTTGGTGAACCACCTTGATATTGTGTACAAGTGAAGCAACCAAGCAAATCAAGCCACCCCAAGTGGGCCCCTCTAAATCTCAGCAAATGGCCTTTTATTTCTCCATTTTTGCTTTATTTTTCCTTCATTTAATAGACATATATACATCTATATACATATATACACCTATGATCAATTGTTGACCAATTTTGACTATCATTTGTCATTTCGGTTCCACATTGGACTCTAGAATTTAATATATTGGGCTCATCCATTTAATTTGTTTGGGCTCAATTTATTTGTTACATTGGGCTAACTTTAAATACCCTATGTTACATTTAATTAAAACAAGCATTGGGCTTGATTAATTATAACTTGAATCAATGTTAAATTAATTACAAGAACTACTAGGTTAATTTATTAGACCTAGTTCAAAACCTCATTTGGACTTATAATATAATCCAATTAGCTCACACTAATCTAATTACATAATCCAATTAGACTTGCTATCTATAAGTCTATTGGACATCTAATTGAGTTAGTTTATAAAACACTAACACTTAACATAGCTTGGGTTTAATTTATTAAAACCCTAATAATGCTCATACATACAAGCACTTCAATTTGAATTAAATAACTTATTAATTTTCAAACATTCTGCTCCACCGCTGCGGTGGTGATTACTACCGCTGCGGCGGTAGTTCGAATTTTACTTTCCAGAGAGTTTCACCGCTGCGGCGGTAGTGCTAATTTTCAAAATTCTAAAACACATTAATACAAGTACTTTGACTTGATTAAATTTACTATCTTTTATCATCAACTTGGGTTTATAATTTAATTACTCATACCCATGTAGTTATTCCTACTTTGGGTTACTCAATTAACTTATCCATCTTCATACAAGTATTCCCATATTGGGCTAACACATATAATTCTTTTGGGCTAGTCCACTAGTAGTAATTAAATTACTTAGACTCTCCATGAGGCTTTAATCCATAATTTATTTGGACCTCTCTATAATTACCAACAAGACTTACCATAATTAACATATTGGGCTTGTTTTAATTTCACTTTGGAATTCTATACATAAACTTATTAATTAAGTTAATTACTTAACTAATCACTTCACATTATTGTCATCCTAGACAATCATCCTCGCTTTTTCACAACTTCAACTCATAACTAATATAATTAACCTAAGTAATTATATTTCACGACTTTCCTTCTTGCTTCTTAATTAAACTAATTAATTTATTAGCTTAATTGAGTATTAACTTATTCATCCTCTTATTTGGCTAACAAGCTCACTTTAGGTATATATATATATATATATATATATCCACCTTCACTTTTCAATTGAATTTATTTCCTTAACAAATTCTCTACATGCATCAATACAATATTCTCACATTTAATTTCTAACAAATCAATTATGTTAAAAAAAAAAAAAATGTTTACCCATTTTCTACACATCTTACTTCTCACATTCTAGGTTTTAAACCTTAACCTTTAATAAAATCAATTAAGATATTATTTAAAATCTTGGAAATATCTAGGATATTACATTCACCCCTTCTTATAAGAATTTCGTCCCCGAAATTATCTCATACGTCATTCTACCAATTTTCATCACTGAGTATAACTCTTTACTCATCAAATTCTATGACCACCCTTTTCTAGGAAGTTCATACTTTTCACAATTCCAAAACAATGGAATATCTTGCAGAGGAATAAATTGAAAATCAAAATATTCATTAAAACTTTCATACTATTCTGAGGAGTCATAAAGACTGTGAACATACTGCGAGAATGTTTATCAATCACGAAGACTGAAAACATACCACAATGGTTTCGTACGCTAGGTGATCAGCCTATCGTACTCTAGCGCTGTGCACAACGACTTCTCTCGGGGTCGAACTCTTTGGATTTACCAACCCATATCAGCATGCCACCACTGTTGGGCGCCCCCTCGCGGGTTCTTTATTCATGGCTCTGATATATCCCCCATTATGGGGTTGTTCACCTCAGACTTACTACAAAATTCCGCTCCAGCATAAGTTGGATTGAAAAATAAAACTCGAGTCATTTCTGACCAAAAAGTGTCTAGTCAAAATAAATGACATAGACTCACATCATTGAACTGTTCGTATATTACGACTCAAAAATCATTTCAGATTAGTTAAAGTAACTAAAATTCATTTATAGGACTTCATGATACCGCACCGTTGCAACAGTGCGTTGAGGATTCCGTCTTTTTCATCTCTGCACCATGGCTTTAATGGCGTGTGATGATTTTATAAATACATTTTGATATTTTCAAATCAATTTGTCTAGCCGAAACAATTAGCATAGACTCTTATTTAAACGTTTCAAAATACTAAAAATCATTTTGACTTTGTCATATTACATCATACCATAGTGGGCTTAAAAATACATCCAACACTAGGTTACTCTGCATTGATGACTCCATCATTTATCATATCATCACAAGTAACGATGGACTTCTCCACACCTCGTGTTACTGCGACTTAATAATAAAACAAGAAAATTCATTTGTCTTTTCAAAAGCACAACGGTGCGAATTTAGCACGATTTTAAGAATTTCAAAGTCTAGCATAGCTAGAAGATTTGGAATATCCTAAAACCTCAAAACACCTCAAATTTTTTTTCCTTCACATTCTTTTCCAGCTTAATAACTATATCTAGTATAGCTTTAATCTTGCTACTTAACTCTACCCATTCTCACTGTTCATCAAACTTACCACGTATTTGGGCTCAGGAGCTTACCACAATCATATGGTTTGATGAGCTTGTCCTAGTCAGGCCAAAGTCACCCATTCGCTGAGGGGCTCCACCACATGACTATGAGTCACGAACTTACCATGCGTGTCAGTTCTCAGAACACGAACTTATCTTAACATCCTCTACCTATCCGTTATACACATAAGAAAAGAATCACCTTCTCAACATACATATAACAAATAGCGCGACACCAGGTTTCAATCGATTAACCCTATAGAAAGTTAAGTGGTCGTCAAACCAAACACAATCTCCTGCCCATACAAGAAATTGGTCAACTCGGCCACTAATCAATATAGGAAGTTAAGCGGTCGTTAAACCAAGAACAAATACATCAGTTTCCCAACTATTCAACACTGTAAGGAAACACGTGCCACCAATGCATATCTTTCTTCTTCGATACACACTGATCGTGCAAGTTTCGCAGCAGCATCTCCCAAATTGGTTTGCTGACATATCATAGCCCCCGCCCATACAAGGGTTCGTTCAACTCAACCACTATATTAATATAGGAAGCTAAGCGGTTCTAAAACCAAGCATAAATTTCCCGCCCATACAAGGAATCATACAACTCAGTCACTAATATGAGTCCTCAATTTAAAAACTCACAAATCTCTAATTTTTCTTATCTGAATACGAATTTTCTCCATTCATATTTTAGCATATCTGCCTCATTACGAGTTCATTTCTCTAGATCATTTCATGATCTCATTAGCATTTTCTTTATGCTTCTCAAAATCTTATCGTAAGATATTTTTCTATCATTTCTTCAAATTAGGTACAACATGACCTTTTTCATCTCTCTATACCTTCTCAAATCCATCTTTAGATAATCTTCTCTATATGAATTTTCCAAATTCTTCTTTTATAACTTAAACTCTTCCGGAGTTTATTCATTTATCATTTTACTTATCTTCTACACGGTTATAGCCTAAGGTACTCTTACCTAAGGTTTATAACCTATCAGCTCTGATACCAACTTGTGACGACCCCAAATCCGGGTTACTTTAACCTCGAATCTGGTTCAACACTAGTACTACTTTTTCCTTATTGTTCATGAATTACAACAATATTAAAATTGCTAAATAATCATTTATTTACAATTTTACAACATCTCTTCTATTCCAGAATCGAAATCTTTATACATTCCTAGTATGTCTCAATATCATACATGATACGACATTCTATTACAATCAATTTGAGTATCTAAGACTCATAATACATACCAACCAATTCTTATACTACACAATAATTTTACCTGTCCAATTCGGACTGATATCTACAATGGTCATGCTAGACCTTCAATGAATGTAATATGCATTCCTGTTTCTTGATCCTTATCAAGACTTCAAATACTTGTACTATCTGAAAATGTTGGTTTAAGCAAGAGTGAGCACGACGGCTCAGCAAGTTTAACAGTTACACATAACACATTACATGCTTCACATATACTCTGCAATTTATACTTACATCATGCTTTTCATGCATTTCAGTTTATGTCATACTGCTTATACATCACATATAACATCTAGCAATTCAAGCTTTATATTTATACATAATCTACATGTAATCATACCTCATGCATATCACAATTATCATCAATATCTTTCTATTAACAATTTAATATCACATCAAAGCATGTTAAGACACATAGGAGCAAGTTCTGAAAAACTTGCCTGGTCGCTTCTACCATTTACGCTTATTTACGTCATTTGCTCAACCTATAATTTATGTAACAAATTGACACAATCATTAGCTACCAGGACTTTTAATTAGTCTTAACTTAAGACTTTAACTTCAAATTATTAACTCTTAAGATGTCCGACAAACGAACCCTTAAGTTCCGGACAAAACCCTAGTCCAAATACAGTTTGGACGTATCAGGCATGCTTAACCAGCTTACATTTTCTTTATAAAATCTTCGTACGACCCACTTTTAATAAGTTGTCTAAATTAGTCACAAATGGACTATTTACATTTGTTTGATTCAATTAAACTTTCTTCTTTTACATAACTTAATGATTTGGACATTAATAATGTACCAAATACCTCAAAATATTATCTACCTTTGATAATATACAACTACGTTTAAATATTATTAATCATTTAATAATATTTTAATCACTTCTTAATATTATTAACCATTTAATAATATTTTAATCACTTATTAATATTATTAACCATTTAATAATATTTTAATCACTTCTTAATATTATTAACCATTTAATAATATTTTACTCACTTATTAATATTATTAACCATTTAATAATATTTTACTCACTTATTAATATTATTAACCATTTAATAATATTTTAATCACTTCTTAATATTATTAACCATTTAATAATATTTTACTCACTTATTAATATTATTAACCATTTAATAATATTTTAATCACTTCTTAATATTATTAACCATTTAATAATATTTTACTCACTTATTAATATTATTAACCTTTTAATAATATTTTAATCACTTCTTAATATTATTAACCATTTAATAATATTTTAATCACTTATTAATGTCATTACTTATTTGATAACATTTTTATCATATACCAAAGTTATTACACATTTAATAACTTTTTAATCTTATAATAATATTATTCATCATTTGATAATATTTTAATGTTCTTCAAACATTACCAATAGTTAACTTTTTAATTGTGTTAACTTTAGTCTTTATTTTATACATTTAGATACCATTAAGTCACTAATAAACTTTACATATATGGTTTAATATTGAAACACATTCATTTTACATGTATTTCAACTTAAATTTTCATTAAAAACTCATCCCGGACCGACCCGACCCGGACCGACCCGACCCGACCCGGACCACTAAAATTGGTCACTGGCAGAATGTTTCACCGCTGCGGCGGTGGTACATAATTTCCGAAACCCTAGTTTGGGGACTGTCGGACCCTCCGACGCTCCGACAGCCATAACTTCTTCATTTCAAAACATTTTGGGGTGATTCTTGAGTCCATTCTCATCAGAATTTCCCCCTCTACAATTTCTCTTTAGATCACAAATCCAAATTCCAAACGGAACTGGACTAAAAACTGCTCACAAGGACAAAGTGAAAACTAAAATCACAAATCCTTGGTTTTAATTGTTCAAACTTGAATAAAATAAGCTCTACACATCCAAATGACACCAACTTAGTGTTGTTGTCTTTCTAACTTCTTGTTTTACAATATTTCATGGTTTGATCACATTTTTAAAAATGTTTGACACGAAATTTAAAGATCGAACCCCTTAGGGTTTTACCAGTAAATCGCAATATGGAATTTTCTTCCATTTATTTGCATACCACACATACCAATACTTGTTTTAAACATACTAAACCATGAATCTACCTATATATCATAGATTTATACTTCTAGAACATCAAAATAACTTTTGATCGGTTAAAAATATATTTTGACCGATTAAAACTTATATAGACTATAAAAATGAAATAGGTGAAGGTTAGATCACTTTTAAACCTCTTGATCTTGGATGTTCTTCATCACTTGACTATGATCTTGGCTTGTGACTCCACCTTGATCATCCTCTAGCAATCTCCTTGGTGGAAATCTCCAACAATGCTCTCCCTTCTCTCTAGAATTTCTTCCTCTCTCTAAAAATACCAACAAGCATAGAAATGACCAACATTGCTCATGTGTTGGTGATTTCTATTTATAGAACTCTAGGAGAACTTCATTAACTTCTTAATCAACCAACATTGGTGCAATTAGAAGCTTAAACTAGATTACTATTGGTTGAATGACCAATTGATAGACATATGGAATGACTAGGTGATTGACTAGGGTTGGTGAACCACCTTGATATTGTGTACAAGTGAAGCAACCAAGCAAATCAAGCCACCCCAAGTGGGCCCCTCTAAATCTCAGCAAATGGCCTTTTATTTCTCCATTTTTGCTTTATTTTTCCTTCATTTAATAGACATATATACATCTATATACATATATACACCTATGATCAATTGTTGACCAATTTTGACTATCATTTGTCATTTCGGTTCCACATTGGACTCTAGAATTTAATATATTGGGCTCATCCATTTAATTTGTTTGGGCTCAATTTATTTGTTACATTGGGCTAACTTTAAATACCCTATGTTACATTTAATTAAAACAAGCATTGGGCTTGATTAATTATAACTTGAATCAATGTTAAATTAATTACAAGAACTACTAGGTTAATTTATTAGACCTAGTTCAAAACCTCATTTGGACTTATAATATAATCCAATTAGCTCACACTAATCTAATTACATAATCCAATTAGACTTGCTATCTATAAGTCTATTGGACATCTAATTGAGTTAGTTTATAAAACACTAACACTTAACATAGCTTGGGTTTAATTTATTAAAACCCTAATAATGCTCATACATACAAGCACTTCAATTTGAATTAAATAACTTATTAATTTTCAAACATTCTGCTCCACCGCTGCGGCGGTGATTACTACCGCTGCGGCGGTAGTTCAAATTTTACTTTCCAGAGAGTTTCACCGCTGCGGCGGTGGAACCTACCGCTGCGGCGGTAGTGCTAATTTTCAAAATTCTAAAACACATTAATACAAGTACTTTGACTTGATTAAATTTACTATATTTTATCATCAACTTGGGTTTATAATTTAATTACCCATACCCATGTAGTTATTCCTACATTGGGTTACTCAATTAACTTATCCATCTTCATACAAGTATTCCCATATTGGGCTAACACATATAATTCTTTTGGGCTAGTCCACTAGTAGTAATTAAATTACTTAGACTCTCCATGAGGCTTTAATCCATAATTTATTTGGACCTCTCTATAATTACCAATAAGACTTACCATAATTAACATATTGGGCTTGTTTTAATTTCACTTTGGAATTCTATACATAAACTTATTAATTAAGTTAATTACTTAACTAATCACTTCACATTATTGTCATCCTAGACAATCATCCTAACTTTTTCACAACTTCAACTCATAACTAATATAATTAACCTAAGTAATTATATTTCACGACTTTCCTTCTTGCTTCTTAATTAAACTAATTAATTTATTAGCTTAATTGAGTATTAACTTATGCATCCTCTTATTTGGCTAACAAGCTCACTTTAGGTATATATATATATATATATATATATATATATATATATATATATATATATCCACCTTCACTTTTCAATTGAATTTATTTCCTTAACAAATTCTCTACATGCATCAATACAATATTCTCACATTTAATTTCTAACAAATCAATTATGTTAAAAAAAAAAAAAAATGTTTACCTATTTTCTACACATCTTACTTCTCACATTCTAGGTTTTAAACATTAACCTTTAATAAAATCAATTAAGATATTATTTAAAATCTTGAAAATATCTAGGATATTACACAACCCCTCTTTCTAGCACCAATGTTGACGCCTGATTCTGTCGGGCAGTCCTGCTGGCCGTCCGGTGAGAATACCTGCACAAAAGTCCGAACGGCTTGGGCCGTTGGTCGACTCCTCCGGTGTGAGTGTTAGTGAAGGTATCGGAATAGTCAACAATGGAGGTCTGAGTATCTAGTATTACCAAAATGTGCGTTACCCCTCTCTCCATTATCAACTGGGAATTTATACTATGTACCTGAATAACGGTCACATGTGTAACGGTTCTGTCCATTATGCTAGGTAGTTATGATGTATGTCCGTTTCGTCCTTCACCCACGTGCTGTAAGCCCACTAGGAAGGTTACCAGGCTGATGGTATATTGGGCCTAGCCCAATGTGAGTTCCTGGATCAGACCTAGTTAAATATTCATCATAACACTGATATTTGATGCTAATCCTAACATTGTCTTCATTATTAGATACAGATGATATATGCATACGATTGTCGAATCAAAGATTGGGCTCAAAGAGATGTGATGAATGTATATTGTAAGCAATTTCAGAAAACTTGGTGCAATTTATATGTAGATATACTTGATTACATGTTACACTTTATTGCTCTCAATAAATATGTATGATAATGTTTGGTGCAACTTCAATGAATAAATGTGTTTAAAACTCTAAGAGGTTTTAGTTGATAGTTTTTTCTTTAGTTGAAGCAAAATTAATAATATTTATTTCTAAAGGGGGGTCACCAGTATTCAAATTTTTTGTTTGTTGGTTAAAACAAAGGTAAAATTTGCCCTTATCCAAAAATATAAAACCAACAAGTTATTCTTGGTTTCATTTTGTTTGTTGCTTTATGTCATTTTGTTGAAGTCGTGATATGATCCTTGCCTCGTCCCTCTGTTCTTTCTAATTGTGTTGTTTAGACTGCATTGATTTCTTTAACCGAATGATTTTTGAAGTCTTGTTTAGATTTTTTTTATTTTTATTTTCTATTATTTTGGCTGAGGCTCCATTGAACTGCAATTTAAAAGAATCATGCGTAGTTGTAAATTATGACTCTTAAAGTTTATGATGCACATACATACTCACATGAGGAGAAAATTCATCTCAATCTCTAGCAGTTTATTTAAAAGGAGTATTTCCCTAGTAGTGCGTTCATTTGTGTATCTGTTTGACATACTGTTGAGCAGCAGGTTTGCGATTTCCAGGTTCTTGTTATTTGTGTAATGTGTTATTATCAGATTCTTGTGACTTATTCAAATTCAATTCTTGTGACGCTTACCGAATAACATATCTAGCATATCATGACACCTACTAGCTTACCAACTAGGCACACACCATGAATCACGTGCCCTTACTGCGTTCCTTGAACCAGGTAACACTGGTTTTAACACTTACCAAGTAGCTCACTTTTTTGTCCTTCAGTAACAAAATGTTTTGTGCTACTGTCTTACCATATTGATCTGTTTTATTGTATTGATTTATTTGAGTTACTATATTTATAACCATGTACAATAGATGTTTGTCTACACATATTTCAATGGATTTTGTTTCTTTATATAGGGATCTTTTATTATTGAAAAGCTTCTCTTGTAGAAAGTGTTGTAATTACTTTTAATGTGGCATTTCATTTTTTTTTTCTTTTCATAAATGATTTTTTCAGCAATCATTCTATGTTATAAATATATAACCTATGTTAAAGTAGTATACGAGGTTATATTACTTTATTTAAAGTTGACAAATTTGTGATTGTACTCCATGTTAAGTGTACGGGACTATATGTTTTTATTGAATTGGCCAATAAATTATTCAAGTACATAACAATGTGTTTATTCTCTTTTGATTGCTTCTGGTTTGGTTAGCCGGATGGAGCTCCTTATCAAGCTTGTCAAAACAACTATAGAGGGCGTGAAAGAGGAACAGGAACAGGAACAGGAACAGAGGTATGTGGTTTTTTTCTTTTGAATGGGTTAATCTGTTCTTGGCACGATTCTGATGTGAGCTTATATATCTTATGTGAGAAAATTTGGTTCAAGCTCCTGCTAGACAAGCAGCATTAGTTGTAGGAATACATAAATCGATAGTCTATACCACCATTAACAAAGTTTGTGCATAAGGGATGAAAGGTGCTCCCTCCATATTCATAAACAGACCATCCCCCCCCCCCCCCCCAAGCATACCTGTCTTTGTTTCATGTGAAAAAGTTTTTATTGAAATCTATCTATTTGGTCTTTGCAGCAACTATGCCTGCTGCATAGAGTATCCAGTTGGGTATCATCTAGTCAAATCCTAAGGAATCTCATCTAGTTGTTGGTGATGATAACGATACATCAACCTTGCAATGCGTCCTTAATGCTAATGTTTAAAGTGCCCAACTTTTGGAAGAAAAAGCCAACCTACTCCCATTACAGGTTGTTGACAGTACACTAGCTTTTGTTTCGGCACTACTACCATTGTCTTTATGCATTAATTTTGGCACTACGTGCCTCTGCTAATATATTTGCTTTATTTTCCTACAACTATGACTTGATATTATTTTTAAATATGTGCTAGAAAACTACTTATGTCTGCCTTACAATATTGGGTACCAATTCTTTTGTACATGATGCACTATGTTTGTGGAAGAAAAGGGACGAAATAAGAAGTGTACTTTCTCTATCTATTTAAATATATATTTGATTGAAGAACTGTGGCAGCCTTAGATGGTTGATTGTAAAAATGATGAATGATTATGTACTGGATGATTTTATTAAGTTAATAATATTGTAGTTTTTTTTATATTTTTTTATAGTCATTATTTGTTATAGGGTCATTGAGTCAGTTAGGTACACAATAAGATTGTCAAATTTTGATTTGACAACGATACAGTCAATGACTGTTTCGTTACCAAAGTGTTGTACAACTAAGGATATAGCAATAATTTTTCATACATTTAGCAACAAGTTTTTGCTGCTAATGGCATTAAAATATAATTTTTGGCAACGAAAAACTAACATATTAAAAAAGGGGAGGATATTGTTGCTATACCCAAATAAAAAGGCAACATTTATATCGTTGCAAATCATATCAATTTTTGTTGCATATATAAAGAAACGACAACGTATAATATCATTGCTAATCAACAACTTTCTTTGCTATTGAAAAATAACCGAAAACAAACATTATTGTTGTTGATTAATCATAATGCCGTTGAAAAATAGTAAAATCAGCAGCGAATATCGTTGCTAAAAATTATACAATCAGCAACAAAAATAGGTTTCGGCAATAATTTTCATATTTTTTCGCAACGAAACCGATTGTTGGCAAAAGTGAACCAACTACAACGAAATCACATGTTTGTTGCCCAAAAAAGAGTTCATTTTGTTGCTAATTAGTAGGTTTTTGCAACGAAAGATGATTTTTAGTAACGTTTTTTTATAGATTCTACAACAAAATATTTCGTTGCTAAAGGATCGAGGCTTTTGCACGAAAGCAAACTTTCGTTGCAAAATGTATCACTTTGGCAACAGCCAAAATACGTTCGTTGCAGAACAATTAGCAACGCTCATTGCGCAACGAAAGGTGTAACGACAACAAAATCGTTGCTAAATCCCTTTTGCAACAAAATTTGATACCTTTAGAAACGAAAATCGGTTGTTACTAAATTCCTATTTTTTTGTAGTGTATATTTGGAAATCTGATTAGCTGACACAGTAGAAAAATGTTTTTCCTAAACATCAAAATGCTTATGGATGATATATCAAGAATCAGGGAAATAAATGAGCAACGACTATTTTACAACAGGAACAATTCAAGAAGACTATAAAAAGAAGAGCATAATCCAAGATATACAAGCGAAGAGATGAGATACTGATTGAAAATTGAAATTCTTCAGCGCTCAAAACTTACTCTACGAAAAAAGAAGAAGGCTTAACATCTCATTCAAGCTGATAAGTAACTGAGAAGATAATTGTATTGTCAATTTAGCAGCAACTCAAAACTTCACATCAACTACTGTGTGTTGTCTTAGTGACATTGTTTCGAGACTAAATGACTCGAATGGACTAAATGTCCAGGTGTTCTGAGACTAAGTAACTTAAAGGGACTAAGTGTCCAAGTGTTTTGAGACTAAATGACTCGAAGGGACTTAGTGTCCAAGTATGCTAACACTAAGTGACTCTAATGAACCTTAGTGATTCAGTTGTGATCTTAGCGATAAACATCCTTAGTGAATTTTCTACTCGTTAAGTAAAAGAGTCGAGTAGGAGTTATTACGTCTCCGAACCACTTAAAAATTGTTGTCTCTCATTTACTTTCTGTCATTTACTTTTTGTACTGTATTTACTTATGATAGTGTGTGCTTTCCATTTTCAAGTTCCAAATCTCATAACTCTAATTAACAAAAATCTTATACCAGAAAAAATACATTCTGATGTGCTTAATTGAGTTTGTTTCACAAACTATCAATTAACTTTAATTAGAGTAAAACTGTAAAGTTTTTGAAAAGATCTATCCAACCCCCCTTTTAGATCTTTTCTATGCCCTTAGGATACAATATAGTGGACTGGAGGTTGTTTATACTACGAAGCACTTAAAGCATGTTGTGTTCTTTATTTGCTTTTCATATCTATTATTGTTTATTGCTTGTTTGTTTTTATCATCCTTGTTTAGAAAAGCAGATTTTATAAAACTCATATTCCAGTACGACCATAATTAACTGTGATTAATTAAGTAGTAACTCTTAAAAAAAAGTTAAAGATTTATTCAACCACCCTCTTCTAGATCTACTTTGCCATTCTAGGCCTAACAAACTCCTTTTCAACTTAACTTCATTCATTTATTTAAATCCTATAAAACAAAATAAAACTAATTAATTAAATTTATAAAAATATTAAAATGAACAAAATTAGATGATTAAGATGTATGAATTATAGTCTTATCAATTAGCATCAGGGAGGTGGAAGTTTTTTCAGGCATTTTCAACTATTAATGAAATGCTTTATGAACAGTTAATTACTTATTTACTTGATATAGTAGATTTTATGTGCAGATAGTGGGGAATATTAGACTTGTGCAACGTTTGCCATGGTTTTCGGGTAATGCCCTAAACAAGATTTCACCCCCCCCCCCCCCCCATGTGTGCAACTATGATGACAAAAAAAAATGTAATTTTATTATTAATGAAAATAAAATTATTTGAAGTTGACTATGTGCATATTGAAAGTAGTATCCACATAAACCAATCATATTTGATGTGATATTGCATATACTTTGTAATATTATTCGTTTATTAATAAAAGATTATTTATAAGGCATTTTCTTTATCCATATTTAATTGTTACTATCAATTGTGATAAACGGAGTTGTGAGCAATTTTTTTAGAATGATGATGATGATCATACTAATGAGATCTAAATTCAAGATAGCTTAAAACTAAAATTATTCTTAATCGTGAGATCACTAAAATAGAAATTAGTGAATCCTGATATATTAGTACATACTATACTTGCTCTTATGAAGAGAATGATCGATCTTATAAGCATTAGTGTAGAGACACTAAATCAAGTATGTAGGTGCTTATTAGAGAATAAGTTCACTGAACATGACTCGCTAAAGGAATACCTAATGGAGTTTTACTCGGCCGTCAATAGGAATTCCAAATGTGATAGTAGTATAAGTGATCCTTGGATTTGAGATCATCTTAGTATTTTGTGTATGATAAGTTATATTTTGACGTATTCCTTAAGACATTTAAGGTATATCAAAGGGTATGCTTGAGTATAATAAGTTATACATGGAGATAAGTGAATGATCAACAAAGAATCTATCACTTCTAGTAAAAGTAAAATATGTTCTATGTAATTCGATAAATGACAACTCAGTAATTCTTGGCCAAGGTAGAATGAAAATTAGAAAGGAGTTTCAAATTTACATTAAATAAAGTTGTGCATTTGAGAATCGAAGTGCATATGATCAAATAAAATAAGACTTGACAGTAAATCCATGTCTTATATTTGATTGAGACATTGTATGGTAGAATGATTGAATTGTACTATAACTATTCAGTAAAAGATTCTTTTATAATTAAATGTTAAAATTTATATTATCTGAAAAGTCGTTGATCGCTAAAGGGGCTTACCCTTATTATGGAATAAATATTATTTATTTAAATAAATTAAATATTTTAATTTATTTATTTAAATAAGATTAGAATTGATCTAATTAATTTATTCTACAACCAATTTAATATGGAGAACCTAAAGGGTCATACCGCAAAAAAAAAATATTTATTTAAGAAGTAAATGACACAATCGTAATAAAATATAAGTATATTTAATTTATACTATGATGATATAATAAATTAAATAGCGTAATATTTGTAATTTAGTATTTTAGAAATACTAATTATAAATTAATAAGAGTATTATTATTATTATTATTATTATTATTATTATTATTATTATTATTATTATTATTATTATTATTATTATTATTATTATTATTATTATTATTATTATTATTATTTAGTAGTTCTTAAATGATTTAGGAATTAATTATTAAATAGCAGTATTATTATAAATAATTACGTTCCTAAATAGTTTAAGAATTATAATTATAATAATTAATTAAATGGTTTAGTAATTAATTAATTAGATGCATTCTCATTATTAAATAATTAAGTTCTTAAATAGTTCAGAAATTGTAATTAATTAATTAAGTACATAATTAGATTAAAAATTAAATTAAAACCCTAATCCTAAATAGTTTAGGAGCGTTATCTATGTCTATAAATAAAAGGAGTCTTATTATGGATCAAGGTTACACACTGTTTCACAACAATTAGAAGAGTACTTCATAATTCTCTACATCTAAAGAGTTAGAGAGAGAAAGATAGAGATAGAGAGAATTAGGGATAGCCACCCATCGTTTGGAGAAACCAAAATTCATTTCTTTAATTGATAGATCTATTGGTGGATCACCTCTAGAGGCTTCATACTTGGGAGCTAACATTGATCCGTGGAGTCTAATCAATGAATTTGGAGAAGAACACGAGGGATTAAAGGGAGATGAACTCGTACATGTGGAAGCTTGATTTTACAAAGGTATAAATCTTTTATCATTGCTCAATTAATAGTTGTCACATAAGAATGATCTTGGTTATTGATTTGTAAAATTTTAAAATCTGGTTTTGTTTGCTTCCGTTACGCTATTATAATTAGATTGTATGTATTTAATGTTTTTGCAAACCAACAATTATGTGTTTGATATATGTTTATATGTGTTATGATGTTTAAAGGTGCGAGAATAATATGTATGAACATGTACCTTGGTAAATCAAGTGAAAACATGAGTTTTGAAGTTATGCAAACCAAGATATGAATGTTGTTTGTAAAATATAAGAATCATGTGTTTTAGATCTAAATGATACACAAATAATCTAAGTGGAACGGAAGAAAAATAAGCCAAAATGAATTTGTGATGATTTTTCTTGCAAAAAGTGTTCACGTGTAAGCCCTAAATGGATTGATTCATGATTTGACAATATAAATGTGTTTGATTTAGTGTGAAACTCTTGGATTATGGTAAATCATGAATTTAACTAGGTGTAGACAAGATTTGAACTCAACGGGATAAAGTTATAAGCCCTTAAAATAAAAGGAATCAAAATTGGACAAGTTAGAGAGAAAAATTAGGGTTTTGTACAGAGACAGTGCCTAGACGGCGTCTCCAGTATAAAACCAGGCGCCGTGCTAATTTTAGGCGTTCTGACACCAAGCGCCGGGGCGCCGCCCTGGAATTTCAATTGACCGAATCCGGTTAACCCAGGTCGGACTGAGTCGAACTGGGTCAGGTTAGGATAAAAAAATAATAATAAATTATAATAATAAATAAATAAAATAATAATCAAAATTATTTTATTTGTGAATTAATATAAGCAATAAAATAAATATTATGATTACTTTATTTGTGGACTAATGAAGAGATAAAATTATTTGTGGGCTAATCAAAACATAAACAAAAAAGTAATAAGTAAAAGTAATAAGTAAAAATACTTTATTTGTGAATAATGAAGCATAAAAAAAATAAGATAATAAAGATTATTTTATTTACAAAGAAGTATTCAAACAAATAAAGAATGAACAAATAAAATAATAATAAGGAATTATTTTATTTATGGAATCCATTTATAGAGATTAATGAATAAGAAATAATTAATAATGAGAGATGATTTAAATAAATAAAATAATAAAGATTATTTTATTCGTAAAGACTAATATTGAGAGGTAAATAAAATTAAAAAAATAGAAAAATGATTAAATAAATAAAATCATAAAAACAATTATTTTATTTGTGCAGGATGATGAATAAATAAATAAATGAGATACTTAAACAGATAAAATAATGATAATAATTATTTTATGTGTGAGGTCTATATACAGAAAATAATGTTGAAAGATAAATAATAAAAAGTGATTAAACAAATAAAATAATAATGAAAATTATTTTTATTTGTGAGTCCTAGTTATGAAGATTTATGAATTAGAGACACGTTTGTAGTTTGATAAATCATTTAATGAGATTGATAAAGATTAATCGTTAAAACGAATGTATGATATAGGTTTTCTAAAGAAAGAAAACCTAGAATCAACTAGAGACGACAAATAAGTCAAGTACTTTAACTTGTACACTTTATTGTTCATACATGTAATTAGAACATTATACTTGTTGAAAGATGATTCATATTGAATTCAATGATCATATTTATATTTGTGAAAGGTTAATCTTATATTTTACTGTTGAAATTAAAAACCTAATTATTCTTGGATTCCTTTAAAGGATTCCTTGAACCCCGTTATTATGAACATTGAAAGTGAAATTACTTGAGAAAAGTGTCTATGCCAATTTATTCGGCTAGACAGATAATGAATAAAATCAATTGCGTTTTAGAAAGTTATCCAAATCAATTGCTGATAATAGGTTTTTATACCTATTTATTATATATTTTTAGGCTTAGTTATTTGTTAGTTTTTAAGTATCTTAATTGATTTTAGGTAATTTATTTAATTTTATGTATTTTTAAATTATTTTAAATTATTTTGTATTTTATTTTGTAGGAGAAAGGAATTAATTAAAGTCTGATGGCATTACGGTAATTACAGCAAATTCAGTGGCAAAATTGTAAATAAACAGAAAAGCAGCAAGGCACGCCATGCGCACATAGGAGCTGTCGGGTAATCAAAGACAACGACGCCGTTTTTGCAAGGCATAGGAATCAGACGTCCGCGCCAGGCGCGGGCTCAGCATTTCAGCAACAGGAGCATGAAACAGTGGCTTTTAACTAATGCAACAGTAGGATGGACTGCGTGCAATGCGTGGTCGTGTGATTTGTTGGTTGACGTGGCTCAGGTGAGGTTTGACCGGGTCAGGGGCTTGTTTGGCTAGCGCATTAATGCTGCAGAGATGGATTTTCTGATTATTTTGCTTTAATTTGATTTCAAATTGGATATCTTTTCCACATTAGCTTATGATTATTATTGTACTCCTATAAATAAACTATGTAGCTTTTATATTTAGTACATTAGAATACATTAGAATAGATTAACATAGTTTTAGAGTAGAATATTATATTAGAGTAGAATAAGAAACAAATATTCAATGCGAATGATTCAATAATTGAAGACGGAGCTTAGGGATTAAAGACCGTGATCCGAGTGACAACGGATGTCAATACAGATTTGATTTCTTTTCTTTTACTTTTATTTTTGTAATTTTGAGATGTTGAATTATTTGTGGATAATTTATTATTTAATTATGAACTAATTTTTATTTGAGATTGCAATTGAACTCAATGTGTACTTTAATTTAATTTATTTTCTTTTTAATTATTAATGATTATATATGAGTTGTTTATTATATTTTGTGCGTTCATCTATAATTTTTTGCGTAATAATTAATTGTGATATCTTAGAAGGAATTGCAAAATGAATTCTAGGATTAGATCCGGATATGATAACATGTGAATTTGTTGATTCTTTCTAGGAAGAGTAGCATAATAGTGTATAGGATGAAGATACCTATATGCCATATGTAACTTTGTTGAGAGTTTGATCTTAATGAGTTTATTTTAAGTTATCTTGCATAGCAATATAGCAACGTAATTGGAATAAATCTTTTTATTAATTCTTGAATAAAGTTAATAAATAGTTAAGAAATCTTAGTTAACAATTTAATATAATTAATTAATTAAAAAGAGAGTGAAGAGATTTAAATGAACTATTGGAGAAAATTGTAATATTAACTATTTTTAGTTTGATTTAATCATCTTCATTAGTTTAATTTAGTTAGTAATTTTAATTAGTTTATTTTATAATTAAATTGCGATTATTAAAATAAAATTAATTTGATATTAAATTAGTGTTTGGTATTAATTATTTTTAATTCCCTGTGGATTCGACATTCGACTTAATCACTTTATTACTTGTGGCCGCGTATACTTCCGTGTAAATTCCTATTTAAATTTAAGCAAACAAGTTTTTGTTACCGGGGAATTAATTTAATAATTATTTGTCAATATTAATTTCAATCAATTTAGTTTTAATTTAAACCATTTTATTTTATTTTAATTTTTGTTTTCATTTTTACTTCTTTTTTAGGTTAAATGAAGGACGATGATCGAAAATTATTGCGAGACTATACGATGCCACAAGACACTGAAATCCAATCTAGCATCCATAGGCCTACAATTCAATCCACAAGTTTTAGATTAAGCCTGACACGATACAGATGATCCAAAATTCAGTGCAGTTTATGGGTTTGCCCAATGACGATCCGAATGATCATCTCATGAGCTTTTTGGAGATATGTGATACTTTCAAGTATGATGGAGTTTCGGATGACGCTGTAAGACTTCGTTTGTTGCCTTTCACACTGAGGGATAAGGCGAAGAGTTGGTTGCATTCACTTTCACCGGGGTCTATCACTACTTGGAATGACTTGGCTCAAAAGTTCTTAGCGAAGTTCTTTCCGCTAGCAAAAACTGCAAAAATGATGAACGACATCACTTCATTCATGCAACATGATTCAGAATCGTTGTACGAGGCGTGGGAGCACTTCAAAGATTTATTGCGGAGATGTCCACGCCATGGAGTACCCAAGTGGCTTCAAGTTCAAACATTCTACAATGGGTTACTCAGTACAACGAGGACTATTATTGATGCAGCTGCAGGTGGTGCTTTGATGGTAAAGAATTTAGACGAGGCCTATGACCCGTTGAAAACTATGGCAGTGAATGATTACCAATGGCCTTCTGCAAGGGTAAATCAACCAATGGCGGTAGTAAGAATTGATAGAGATGCATTTTTTGCTTTGACTGTGGAAATAACGACACTTACGAAGATGGTAGAAACACTTATGAAGACTGGGTAGCCTAATCAACCAGTGGCAATAACTTGTGACCTATGTGCTGGGAACCATTCAGTTGATCAATGCCCAATCAACGCAGAATCAGTCCAGTATGTGGCAAACTACAGTCAGTAACAGCAAGGGAATAATGCCAACTACTATCATCAGGGGGTGAGAAATCAGCCAAGTTATTCATGGAGCAACAACAATCAAGCACAATCTTTTACTTCAAGACCATCACATCAGTCAAATTTTCTAAATCAACCTCCACCACAGCAAGCAAATGATTCGAATTTGGAGGAACTTCTTTCTAAGGTCTTAGAGGAAAATGCATTATTAAAGAAAAGTCATGAAGTTGCAATTCATAATCTCGGAAATCAATTGGGATAGCTCGTTAACCATATGGGGCAGCTTGTGAGTGCCATAAATAGTCAATCCCACGGTGCTTTGCCAAGTGATACAGTGACAAATCTGAGAAGGGAAGGCAACGAGCAATGCAATGATGTGACCCTACGAAGTGGTAAGAAGTTACATGAGGTTGATGAAGAAAATTTGAAGAAGGCACATCCAGATATTCAAGATGAAAATGAGGTTGAAAAGGAAATTAGGACACATGAGGTAGAGAAAAAAAGGCAGTGGAGAATCCTAATCAAAATTAGTTTGTTCCACTCGTGCCAGTCCCACAAAGACTTTAAAAGAAAAAGCTCGACAAGTAATTTTGAAATTTTTTGGAGGTGTTCAAGAAATTACATATTAACATCTTATTCGCAGGTATATTAGAGCAGATGCCTAGCTACTTGAAGTCCATGAAGGAGATTTTTTCTAAGAAAAGGAAGCTAGAAGACTATGAAACAGTGGCTCTTACGGAGGAGTGCAGTGCTATATTGCAAAAGAAGCCACCACCGAAGCTGAAAGATCCGGGTAGTTTCACCATTCCATGCATCATTAGGAGCCAGTTTCTTAATCGATGCTTTTGTGATTTGGGGGCGAGCATAAATTTGATGCCTCTATCAGTCTATAAGAAGCTTGGTTTGAAAGAAGAAAAACCTACAGATGTTACATTACAGTTGGCGGATAGGTCATTTACTTATCCAAAGGGGATTGTTGAAGATGTTCTTGTAAAAGTGGATAAGTTTATCTTCCCCGCGGATTTCATTGTGCTAGATTTTAAGGAGGATAAAAATATACCGATTATTCTTGGGCGCCCATTTTTAGCTATGGGGGGAGCGTTGATTGATGTGCAAAAATGTGAGCTAACTATGAGAGTTCAAGATGAAAAGTGACCTTCAAGGTGTTTAATATAATGGAATTTTCAAGTGATCAAGAAGAATGCTTTCGAGTTGATGTTGTGGGATTGAAAGGTCAATTTTATTGGAGGAAGAAGGACAAACACAAGTTTGGGGGTCAAGTCTCAAGGGAAAGTTAAGCAAATGGTCAAGGCGTGGCTTCCAAGGCGATTCATCAAGCATAAATTCGATCCAGGCTAGAGAAAAGAGGAGTAGTCAGGCTGAGACTTTAAAACAAGCGCTTATTGGGAGACAACCCAAATTTTAGTTTTAGTTTTTAGTTTATTTATATTTTTTAGTAAAAAAATTTAGTAGTAAAATTTAGTTTTTTTTTGTTTTTTTTGTTTTAGGTTTATGTAATGCAGCTCAGACTTAGCAGATGAGGAGAAAAATGCTACATATTCAGGGGAGTCTTTTGTTCTTACTTTTCTTTATTTTATACATTGAGGATAATGTCTGTTTTAAGTTTGTGTGAGTAAATTTTGAAATAAAAAATTTAATTTTAAATTTTTTAGGTTTTATTTTAGTTTAAATTTTGAATTTTTGTGGGTAAATTCACTGCAAACCCTCACGAGACACAACTCGTCTACTTGGGATAATCTTGGGATTTAAAGGCTTGTTGCACATGCTAAGTGCAATCATGTTTCCTACAAAAATGGGATAACTTAGTTTTTAGGTTGAGTCACTTGAGTGATGAGTTAATTGAATTAAATTTTTGGTCGATAATAAAATTTTTGATTTTTATTTAATAACTCTTGAAAAATGGATAACTTTTTGTTAGTCTGAATTTTGGCTTTATATTAGTTATTATTTTATTTAAGATCCTTTATTTTTATGCACACATATCCATTTATGTTGAGTTAGTTTTAACTTAGAGAAAGTTTATATGGTTAATTGCTTATGATAGATATTTGTGAATTTTAAAACTTATTTGATCATAACTTGAAGTGAAATATGAGGTATAATATAATTTGAGGGAGATGATTTAGATAAATTGTTCTATGATTGTTTGGAATTCATCCTTTCCGAATTGAATTAATAGTCATTTAGTGAGTTGAGATAGAGCGTAAAACGTACTCACTCATAAACATATGGAAAAAAAAAATGAGATAGAGCATAAAACGAACTCGTGGGCATAAAAAAAAAAAGAGTTAGATGGAATATAAAATGTACTCACTTATGATGAATAAGTAAAAAATATTATAATATATTTGGAAATAAATGTGGTGAACTTAAAAAAAAAATGATCCTAGTGTACGTAATGTGAGGAAAAAACCTTTTGATCCTTTAATTTATATTTGGCTTTAGTAGCGAACAGTGATGTGAAAAATGAGTTATAAAGTTTTGTTTTATAATTCTATTATGGTGTAATATCTTTTATGAGGTATTTAATTGCATAAATTAATTTGAGTTTTAATTAGTTTGATACATTTGAATTCACACACACACAAAGGGTCTTGAGTAAAGTAAAATTAATAAATATGTTAAAATTTTAAATTTTGCATAATTTTAAAATTTTCTTTGAGTTATCATTTAAAACTCGTTGAGGCCAAAGTTGAAATTCATATTGATTTTTTGTTTGAGTAAGTTAGCTATTTAGTAGATTCTTAGTCTTTTGTTTTTTGTTTTTTTTTTTTTTGCTTGAGGGCAAGCAAAAAGTTAAGTTTGGGGGTATTTGATAATATGTTTTTATACCTATTTATTACATATATTTTGGCTTAATTATTTGTTAGTTTTTAATCATCTTAATTGATTTTAGGTAATTTATTTAATTTTATGTATTTTTATATTATTTTAAATTATTTTATATTTTATTTTGTAGGAGAAAGGAATTAATTAAAGTCTGATGGCATTGTGGTAATTACAGCCAATTCAGTGGCAAAATCGTAAATAAATGGAAAAGCAGCAAGGCACACCATACACGCATAGGAGCTGCTGGTTAATCAAAGACAACGACGACGTTTTTGCAAGGCATAGGAATCAGACGTTCACGCCAGGCACGGGCTTAGCATTCAGCAACATGAGCGTGAAACGGTGGCATTTAACTAATGCAGTAGTGGGATGGACCGCGTGCAATGCGCGGTCGGGCGATTGGTTGCCTGACGTGGCTCAGGCGAGGTTTGACCGGGTCAGGGGCTTGTTTGGCTGGCACATTAATGTTGCAGAGACGGATTTTCTGATTATTTTGCTTTAATTTGATTCTAAATTTGATTTCTTTTCCACATTAGCTTATGATTATTATTGAACTCATATAAATAAACTATGTAACTTTTATATTCAGTACATTAGAATAGATTAACATAGTTTTAGAACAGAATATTATATTAGAGTAACTTAGGAGTAGAATTAGAAGCAAATATTCAACGTGAAGAATTCAATAATTGAAGGCGGAGATTGGGAATTAAAGACTGTGATCCAAGTGACAGACGAATGTCAACACAGATTTGATTTATTTTATTTTATTTTTATAATTTTGAGATGTTGAATTATTTGTGGATAATTTATTATTTAATTATGAACTAATTTTTATTTGATTATATATGAGTTGTTTATTATATTTTGTGCATTCATGTATAATTATTTACGCGATAATTAATTGTGATATCTTAGAATGAATTGCAAAAGAAATTCTAGGATTAGACCCGGATATGATAACATGCAAAATTGTTGATTATTTCTAGGAAGAGTGGCATAATAGTGTATAGGATGAAGATACCTATATGCCACATGTAATTTTGTTGAGAGTTTGATCTTAATGAGTTTATTTCAAGTCATCCTGCATAGCAATATAGCAACTTAATTGGAATAAATCTTTTTATTAATTCTTGAAAAAGGTTAATAAATAGTTAAGAAATCTCATTTAACAATTTAATATAATTAATTAATTAAAAAGAGAGTGAAGAGATTTAAATGAAACATTGAAAAAAATTATAATCTTAACTATTTTTAATTTGATTTAATCATTTTCATTAGTTTAATTTAGTTAGTAATTTTAATTACTTCATTTTATAATTAAATTGCGATTGTTTAAATAAAATTAATTTGATATTAAATTAGTATTTAGTATTAATTATTTTTAATTCACTGTGGGTTCGACACTCGACTTAATCACTTTATTACTTGTGGACTGCGTATACTTGCGTGTAAATTCCTATTTAAATTTAGGTAAACAATTGTCTTGGTACAAATTCCTATGATATGCTGAGATGAACAACCCTGATAAAAGAAAAATATTTTATGTTGGGAACCTGTAATGTCCTAGAATTTCCACGTCTTTATTAATTAAATTATTAATTTAATTTCCAACGAGATAGTTTTACGAGATTATTTAAATCTTTTTATGTGATTAATTAATTATGTGATTAAATACTTATATAATTAATTACTAGAATTAATTAAAGGGGTCACTAATATGTTATTAAATTAGTGAACAAACCCTAAAGTTTTAATATCAAAATAATTGATAAGTTTCCTATTAGTTAAATATTCAATTAAATTGAATATAATGAGTTAATTAAATATAATAAATTAATTAATATGATTATTAATTAATTTAAATAATGAGAAATATTAATAATAATATTTATTAGTCCATTTAGTAATTTAATACTTATGGGTTAGAATATTTAATTATTTATTCAATCTAATTATTTATTTAATCATGGATTGAATAATTAATGTGTAAATTATTAAATTAGCCCAACATGGGTCAATTAGTAGCCCAAGTGGTGAATAATAAAATTTGACAAATTAGTAGCCCAAACAATTTAATAGAAGCCCAATTGGTATTTTAAATAAAGCCCAATAATTGACCCACTTGGAAAATACTTAATTTAAACTATTAATTATTAAAAAGTTACTTGTAACCATAATTTTGGGACAAAGAAGGAGTCCATCAGCCGACCATAGAAGAGAGAGAAAATGATAGTTTTTTTTTTTTTTTTCCATTTATTTATTTAATAGATTGCTTGTTTTATTTTTTTCAAGTACAATGACCATCCCTCTTTTCACCTAATGTGTCATTTAGCCCATTTCTTGTGCTAGCTTGTGTAAGTATCTTTGCTACCCTCATTATGGCAATTTTAATAGATATAGATTTTATATCTATCCAAATTGTAAGTATACTTACAATTTAGAAATTTATGTTGGTCATTTTTTCTTCTTCCACTTTGCAAGCTAGAGAGCATTTGAGAGTGTAGAAAAATATTTTGAGAGCAAAATTATCAAGAGAAGGAGTTCTTGGTTCATGTCATCTTCTTTCACCACCTATTTTAGAAGAAAAAGGAAGATAACCATTAAATCAAGGTAATGTTTATTCTAAATCTAATTTTTGTTTTAAATTAAATAAACTAACATGTGTGTATAAATATGTTAATATAGTTAATAATGTATAGTGGTAATATTTATGTCATGCTTGAGTTAATATGTTTGGTTTGTATTTTGGTATCATTTATATGTTAAAAACATGTGTTTAATAGTGTGTAAACAAGTTTTGGAATTTATGTCCAAAAATATTTTATAAAACTTAGGTTTGATGTTCTAATATTATAGAACATTAAATCATGAGAAAAACAAAGTTTGAATCACTCAAAATGAAGTTATATACAAAAATTATGATTTGTGGTAGTTTATGTGATGTAAATTTTTTTATAAAAAAAGAATGATATTAAATCATGAAAAATTAAATTTTCATGTTATAAATTGATATTAGGTGTTTGGTAATTTTTTGGATTTTTATTGAGGATTTAAAGCTTACTTGATAGTATATTTTTATTTAAAATGGGTATTGCCGGAACACTGTTCACGTTCTGCAAAGGGAAAAAAATTAAAGGGTTTCCGCGCAATGCGCGTAAGCACTGTTCACTATCGGACGCGGAGCCAAACGGCGTCGTTTGGCGAGAAAGAAAATTTCATCCGCGCGTTATGCGCGGAAGCTGTCACCGACTTTTCAAAAACGACACCGTTTTGGTCCGTGGTGCCATTAAGCGCGCAATGCGCGGGAGTAAGTTTCCGAGGAAATTACGATACTGCCCCTCCGTGTTTTTTTCGGCGAAATTACTATTTTGCCCTCGGATCAGTTTTCAACTTATTTACAGAAATGCCATTCGTGTTAAATTTAATTAATTTAAATATTTAAAAACTAATTTAAAATTATAACAAATATAATAATAATACAAAAATGATTTTGGGGATGATATTTTTATTAAGTTTAATATTTAAATATTTTAAATATTAATCTAGTTAGCTAAATCATGGTTAAGTTAAATAAATTTATTATTTTAAATGTTAATAATAAATAAAGGTTATAAATTAGCAATTATTATTTAATTCCTATTAAATAATAATTGAAGAGAGATAAAATTTATAAATTAATTATTTATTATTTAAATATTATTAAATAATAAATAAGGATAATTAAGTAATTAATTATTATTTAATTAGCATTAAATAACGATTAATGAAAATTAAGTTATTAGATTAATAATTTATTATTTAATTTAAATAATAAATAAGAATGATTTGATTATTATTAAACCTTAAATAATAATTAAAATTAATTAAATAATTAATTATTATTTAATTGACATTAAATAATAATTAAAGAGGATTAAAATTAGTAAACTATTATTTAATTTCCTTAAATTAAATAATAAGTAAGGTTAATTACTTAGTTAATTATTGGTTGATTAATATTAAATTAATGAAGGTTAACATTAAGTCAATAATTATTTATTATTTAATTATTATTAAATAATAAGTAAGTACAATTAGTTATTATTTATTTTAAATAATAACTAGAGTTAATTAATTAATTTCTATTTAATCAAGATTAAATAGAGATTGAGTTAATAAAATAAATTGAATTTAATTATGATTTAATTAAACAATTGTAATAAGTTGTTTAAGGGTTTAATAAGTGTCTAACGCTTAAGAAAAATATTTTCTAACTTATTAAATTATTAACCTAAAATGATTAAGGGTCTATAAGGTTGATAATATTGTTTTGACTAATGTAAATTATGTGTTAGTACTTATGTGTGGTAAATAAGTTCATTAGTGAGCGTATAGTTATGCAAATACGCCGTACTAATTATTAGACCAACTTTATTAATGTTAGGTCTTTCAAAGCAAGTTAGTTAAAGCTAGACATTTATTGTAGCTGAGCAGGCAGACAAGTTCTCTAACCCTACTCAATTATTATCGAACAAGTTTCTATACTTATATTTATTGTCAGAGCTTAAAGTGGTTTAATTATTTAAAATTATCCCACATCCTTATTGTTTATAAAATCGCACTTGGTGCATTTGAAACTTATTAGTTCTTGATTCATAAACTGTATTAAAAATGTCTAAAGCTAATAGTTCAGCTAGACATTGCGTTTATAAATTCAATAACATGAATACTTTTAAAAGCTTATCCAAACCATTGTTGGGTGCAGATTTCTTATATTAAGTCTGAGAATTGAACAACCCTAAATTAGGGGATTTTGTGTCGGGAAACCGACTTTGGCGCCGGTGACTAAATGTAATGCATATACAGCGGGTTGAATAGGTTGGTCCCCTTGAAAACCAAACAACTCAAATAGTCAGAGGAAACTCTATTATACCCTCGTTAGTTCAGGGTCCTTAGTGACCGCTCAGCATTTTAAGATTTAAATCTTCTGTTTATAAAATATTTGAATCCTGTTTCATTCACAATTGTTATATCTATTGTTGAATCATTGATGATATTTCCCATTCATTCATGATATATTAAATCTCTATGATTGTTCTAAACTTGCTGAGCAAACTAGTTGCTCATTCTTGCTATATCATGAACCATTTTTCAGATAAACCTGATTGCACAAAGAAGGATAAGGGAAAAGGAAAAGTCAGAGATTAAGTTAGCTTATGCATGCTAACTAGTTATTTAAATGTGTATTTAATGTTGAAGAACCTTTTGTAATTCCTTATGATAGGAACTGTTTTTATGTTAAGGTTGATAGACCCTGGTATTGTAACCTTTTGAAGGGAACCAATATGTATTATTCCGCGATATTTAAATGCAATGTATGCATTTAATTGTTGGTAATGTGTTGAATAGTGAGAACCAAACTTGAGCTTATGAAACCCGGATTTGGGGTCGTCACAGAACCGACTAGCGCGCTATGACTGAATGTTGTGCATAATGTGGGTACAACGTGGTTGATCACCTCATGTACCTGTTATCGAATGATTACAGTAAAAGACTATTAACCCTTCTAAGAATTCATGGTCCATAGTGACCTCTCAGTAAGAAAATTATTCAGACTTTGGAACTGTTGAAATTTGATAATCTCAGTTCATTCAATTTAATTCAAAAATTATCTCTTAATTGTCAAGGCTTCTAGAATTATTACATCTTGATCATGATCACCTATAATAGCTAGATTTATACTTGAAGAGTAAACTTGTCGCTCATTATTACTTTCATAAAATGTTACAGTTAAGATCGAGCAAGGTGGCGTTTCAGTAAAAGATAAATCGAAGGGCAAGACTACGGATTATCCATTATTCATAAATATTGTCTTAGTTATTATAATGAACAATATTTATACTTTGTGTTAGACTATGTTGTACTTAGTGAAGGTTGATGGACCTTGGGAAAAGTTGTATTATGTATTATTAATGTAAAAATTTATGTCGTTTCGTAATTAGTTGAAGTTCATTAGAATGTATTTTGTGCATCGCGATGCACCAAGTTTGAGGTAAAGGTACCTAGATTTGGGAATTTCACAAGTTCGAGGTAAAGGTATCAGAGTTGTAGGTTACAAACCTTAGGAAAGAGAATCCTTAGGATATAACCTTAAAAAATAGAGTGAGAATAGAAGGAGATAAAAATTCATGTAGAGTTTTACAAGGTGAATTTATGAGATGTGTCATATAGTTTTAGTGGTGTCATAAAATATTTTTATTTCATACAAGGATTATATTTTATTATGAGATACTGACTTAGGATGCCAGAGTTAGGAGAGCCCAATCGCACTATGGAGGATGAGACTAGGGATATCCATGTAGTGTTAGAGACATCCCCAGTAGTTGAGCCTATTACAACGATAGAGCTAGAGCCTGAGGAGGAGTCTGAGCCGGAGAATGATCCGAAAGAGCAAGAGGAGGGTCCAGTAAAAAATGAGCCCGTAGATGATTCAGAGGAGGTACCCATGATGGAACCATGTTTGAGGATAGCTTGATAACATAGCTGGCAGATAGAAACATAGAGTTGGAGTACCGTGTTCAGGAGTTAGAGGAGGAGATTCGTTGGTGTTCAGAGGCTGCGACGTAGTTGGGAGCCTTGGTACATCACCTGTTGGTTGAGAATGTAGAGTTGTTAGGTAAACTAGAGGAGGCAGAGCAGAAATAGGGAGTCTGCAGGCAGAGAATAAGGCTATTCAATCCCAAATGGTGAAAATAGTATGCCCTCAAGCTAATCACATTTGATATGATAAAGCATATACTTCGTAATCTTTATCATTTTTTTATTAAAATGTTTATTTAAAGGCATTTATTTATTCATGATTAATTGGTTGAATTGATTAAATTGATAAACCTATAGTTTTTTTTTTTTGTAATGGTTTTAGAATCATAATGATGATTATGCTAATGAGATCTAAATTCAAGATAGCTCAAAACTAAAATGTTCATAATCGTGGGATCATTAAAATATGAATTAGTAAATCTGGATAGATTAGTACATACTATGTTTTCTCTTTTAAATAAGATGATTGATCTTATAATCATTTGTGTGGAGTCACTAAATCAAGTATGTAGGTGCATATTAGAGAATAAGTTCATTGAACATGACTCGCTTAAAGAGCAACTAATGAAGTTTTACTTGTCTGTCAATAGGAGTTCCTAATGTGATAGTAGTACAAGTGTTCTTTGAACTTGAGATCATCATAGTACCTTGTGTATGATGAGTTATACTTTGTCATATTTCTTAAGACTATATGGGTATAACAAATGATATGTTCGGGTATAATAAGTTGAACATGGAGGCAGGTAAATGATCAACAAATGATCTACCACTTCCAGTAAATGAAGAAAATATCATTTGTAATTCGATAAATGACAACTCAGAAATCGTTGGCTAAGGTGGAATAAAAATTAAAAAGGAGTTTCTAATTTACATTAGAGTTGTATATTTGAGAATTAAAATGCATATGATCAAGTAAAATAAGATTTGACACATATTCCATGTCTTATATTTGATTAGGACATTGTGTGGTAGAATGATTGAATTGTATGTTAACTATTCGCTGAAAGATTCTTTTACGATCAAATGTTGAAATCTATATTATTTAGAAAGTTGTTGATCGCTAAGGGGGCTTACCCTTATTATAGAATAAATATTATTTATTAAATGAATAAATAGTTTAATTCATTTATATAAATAATATTAAAATGGTTTTATTTAATGTATTTGACAACCGGTTTAATATGGAGAACCTGAAAGGTCACACCACAAAAGAATAATATTTATTTTAGAGGAGGATGACTTAATGGTAGTAATAAATTAAGTATATTTAATTTATACTATGATGATATAATAAATTAAATAACTTAATATTTGTAATTTAGTATTTCAGAAATACTAATTATAAATTAATAAGGGGAGTCTTGTTGTTGTTGTTGTTGTTGTTGTTATTATTATTATTATTATTATTATTATTATTATTATTATTATTATTATTATTATTATTTAGTTCATAAATAATTTAGGAATTAATAAATAAATAACAGTATTATTATAAATAATTAAGTTCCTAAATGGTTTAGGAATTATAATTTTAATAATTAATTAAGTTACTAAATGGTTTAGTAATTAATTAATAAGAAGTACTCTCATTATTAAATAATTAAATTCCTAAATAGTTTAGGAATTGTAATTAATTAATTTAGTTCCTAATTAGATTAAAAATTAAATTAAAATCCTAATCCTAAATAGTTTAGAAGGGTTGTTTACATCTATAAATAAGAGGAGTCTTATTATGGATTAATGTTACACACTATTTCACAAGAATTGAAAGAGTAGTTCATAATTCTCTAGTACTTCATAATTCTCTACATCTTAGGAGTTAAAGAGAGAGAATTATGGTTAGCCACCCATGATTTGGAGAAACCAAAATTCACTTCTATAATTGATAGATCTATTGGTGGATCACCGAGGCTTCACACTTGGGGAACTAACATTGATCCGTAGAGTATAATCTGTGAATTTGAAAAAGAACGCGAATGATTAAAGGGAGATGAACTCGTACATGTGGATGCCTAGTTCTACAAAAGTATAAATTTGTTATCATTCCTCAATTAATAATTATCGCATAAGAATGATCCTAGTTATTGCTTTAATAAATTTTAAAATCTGATTTTGTTTGCTTTCGTTGCGCTATTATAATTAGATTGTATCTATGCCATGTTTTTGCAAACCAACAATTATGTGTTTGATATATGTTTATATGTGTTATGATGTTTAAAAGTGCAAGAATAATATATATGAACATGCAACTTGGTAAATCAAGTGAAAACATAAGTTTTGAAGCTATGTAAACCAAGATATGAATATTGTTTGTAAAATTTAAGAATCATGTGTTTTAGATCTAAAAGATACGGAAATAATCTAAGTGGAATGAAAGAAAAATGAGCTAAAATGAATTTGTTATGAATTTTCTTACAAAAAAAATTCATGTGCAAACCCTTAGTGGATTGCTTCGAGATTTGGCAATATAAGTGTGTTTGATTTAGTGTGAAACTGTTAGATAATGGTAAATCATGAATTTAACTAGTTGTAGACAAGATTTGTACTTAATGGGATCGAGTTATAAGCCTTTAAAACAAAAGAAATCAAAATTGGACAAGTTATAGAAAAAAAAAATATGGTTTTGTATTGAGACAATGCCGAGGCAGTGTCCCAGAATAAAACCAGGCACTTAGGCGCCGTGCCAATTTTTGGCGTTCTGACACCAAGCACCAAGGCGCTGCCCCAGAATTTTAGTTGATCGAATTCGGTTAACCCAGGCCGGACCAAGTCGAACTAGGTCAGGTAAGGATAAATTTTTTTTTTAAAAAAATTAATAATAAATGATAATAAAAATAAAATAATAATAAAAATTAATTTATTTGTGAATTAATATAAATAATAAAATAATAATTATGATTACTTTATTTGTGGACTAATGAAGAGAAAAAAATTATTTGTGGGGTAATCAAAACAAAAACAAAAAACAGTAATATGTAAAAATACTTTATTTGTGAATAATGAAGCATAAACAAATAAAATAATAAAAATTAATTTATTTGTAAAGGAGAAATAAAACAAATAAAGAATGAACAAATAAAATAATAATAAGTAATTATTTTATTTATGGAATCCATTTATAGAGGTTAATGAATAAGAAATAATTAATAATGAGAGATGATTTAAGCAAATAAAATAATAAAGACTATTTTATTTGTAAAGACTAATATTGAGAGGTAAATAAAATAAAAAAATGGAGAAATGATTAAATAAATAAAACAATAAAAATAATTATTTTATTTGTGTAGGATGATGAATAAATAAATAAAGGAGATAATTAAACAAATAAAATAATGATAAGAATTATTTTATTTGTGAGGTCTATGTACGGAAAATAATATTGAAAGATAAATAATAAAAAATAATTAAACAAATAAAATAATAATGAAGATTATTTTATTTGTGAGTCATAGTTATGAAGATTTATGAATTAGAGACATGTGTGTAGTTTGATAAATCATTTAATAAGGTTGATAGAGATTAATCGTTAGAACGAATGTATGATATAGGTTATCTGAAGAAAGAAAACCTAGAATCGACTAGAGACAACAAACAAATCAAGTACTCTAACTTTTACACTTTATTGTTCATACAAGTAATTAAAACATTATACTTGTTGAAAAATGATTCATATTGAATTCAACGACCATGTTCATATTTGTGAAAGGTTAATCTTATATTTGACTGTTGAAATTAAAAACCTAATTATTCTTGAATACCTTTAAAGGATTCCTTAAACCCTGTTAATATGAACATTAAAAGCAAAATTATTTGAGAAAAGTGTCAATGCCAATTTATTTGGTTAGACAGATAATGAATAAAATCAATTACGTTTTAGAAAGCTATCCAAATCAATTGTCTTGGTGCAGATTCCTATGATAAGCTGAGATAAACAACCCTGATAAAAGGAAAATATTTTATGTCAGGAACCGACTCGCGGGCTATGACTGAATGTTATGCATAATGTGGGTACAACGGGGTTGATCACTTCATGTACTTGGTATCAAATAATTGCAGTAAAACACTGTTAACCCTTCTAAGAAATTCATGGTCTATAGTGAACTTTAAGTAAGAAAATTATTCAGACTTTGGAACTGTTGAAATTTGATACTCTCAGTTCATTCAATTCAATTCAAAAATTATCACTTAATTGTTAAGGCTCCTAGAATTGTTACATCTTGATCATGATTACCTATTATAGCTAGATTTATACTTGCTGAACAAATTTGTCGCTCATTCTTACTTTCACAAAATGTTACAGTTAAGATCGAGTAAGGTGGCATTTCAATAAAAGATAAAGGGAAGGGCAAGACTACAGATTAGCCATTATTCATAATTATTGCATTAGTTATTATAATAAACAATATTTATATTTTTGTATTAGACTATGATGTATGTAGTGAAGGTTGATGGACCCTGGGGAAAGTTGTATTATGTATTATTAATGTAAAAATTTATGTCATTCTGTAATTAGTTGAAGTTAGTCAGAATGTATTTTGTGGACCGTGAGACACCAAGTTTGAGGTAGAGTTACCTGAATTTGGGAATGTCACAGGTTGGTAAATGATTCAGAGGAGGTACCCCATGATGGAACCACATTTGAGGATATTTTGATAGCACAGCAGGCAGATAGAAACATAGAGTTGGAGTACCGTGTTTAGGAGTTAGAGGAGGAGATTCTTGGGTGTCAGGAGGTCGCGATGTAGCTAGGAGCCTTGGTACATCACCTTTTGGCTAAGAATGTAGAGTTAGTAGGTAAATTGGAGGAGGCATAGCAGAAGATAGGGAGTCTGCAGGAAGAGAATGAGGTTGTTAAATCCCAATTGGTGAAAGTAGTATGCCCTCAAGCCAATCACATTTAATATGATAAAGCATATTGTTTCCTAATTTAAATAGGAATTAACACAATTATACGCGGATCACAAGTAATATAATGATAAAGAGAGTGTCTAACCCACTGAAAATTAAAAATAATTAATACTAAATACTAATTCTTAACCAAATTAATCTTACTTAAATAAACACAATTTAATTATAAAATTAACTAATTAAAATTACCAACTAATTTAAACTAATGAAAAATGATTAAATCAAATTAAAAATAGCTAAGATTACAATTTTTCCCAATAATTTATTTAAATCTCTTCACTCTCTTTTTAATTAATTAATTATATAGAATTGTTAACTGAGAATACTTAACTATTTATTAACTTTGATCAAAAATTAATAAAAAAACCTGTTTCAATTATGTTGTTATATTCATGCAAAACACTTAAAATAGATTAATTAAAAACAAACTCTCAATCAAGTTACATGCGACATATAGATATATTCATTCTATACACTACCATGTTACTCTTCCTAAAAAGAATAAATAAATTCACATATTATCATATTCGAATCTAAACTTATACTCCACTTTTGATTTTATATAGATTATCCCATAATTATACATGAACGCACAAAATATGATAATCAATTCAAATATAATCATTAATAATAAAAAAGAAAATAAATTAAATTAAATTACACATTGAGTTCAATTGCAATCCCAATAATAAATTAGCCCATAACCGAGAAAGAAATCAAATCCATATAATAATCCATTTAATCCAAATTACAAAAATTAAAGAAAGAGTTTAGAGAATAAATCTATAATTATGCGCAATCTATGAAGCTCCGTCTTCAATCTGTGTAATTATCCGCGTTGAAATCTCCTTCAGATCTGATTAAAAATCTCTCTCTAATTTATTTTAATCTACTCCTAAACTACTATAATATAATATTCTGCTATAAAACTATGTTAATGTATGTTAATTCTGTTGTTAATAGTATGAAAATTAGAGTCTCATAGAGTATTTATTGGAGTACGTTAATAATGCTAAGAAAAAGTGGAAAAGAAATCCAATTCGGAATCAAATTAAGCTAAAAATCGTGAATAATCTATTCTGAGAATTTATGCGCTTGCCAAACAAGGCCTTTGTAGCTTTGACCTGGTCAAACCTAGCTGAAATGCGCGCATGGCGCTGCCGTTGACGTCATACAAGCCTCCGCGCATAGCGCTTATTTCTTTCTTCCGCCTAAATGACGTAGTTTTGCTTAGTTTGCTGAACAACCACCCCGCGCATGGCGTGCGTTCCTCTTCCAAACTACCGACCACGTGCATGGGGCGACAGACTACCTAGGCTTGCATGACACCCGCACGATGTCGTAGATCCCAATTTGCTGATACTTCGTATAAGCAATGCGCTTAAGCCCCTTCGTGTAATAATTACGAAAATTCCCTCGAGTTCATTATTTACGATTCTGCCATCGTGAGCTACTTTAATTACTGATTTGCCACTAGCTTTTTGATTAATTACCAATTTGCCAGTCACTTTATTTTTCCTACAAAATATAAATAAAAATAATATAAAAACACTAAAAATAATAATAATGCATAACATTAAATAAAATACCTAAAATAATAAAAATACTTAAAAACTCACAAATAATTAAGACTAAAAATATTCAATAAATAGACATAAAATTCACTTATCAAATATCCCCAAGCTTAAATCTTTGCTTACCCTCAAGCAAAGTAAAAACAAAAACTAAGACTCTACTAACTAAACTAAAATTGCTCAGGCAATGAATCAATAAGAATTTTTAAATTAGCCTCAACAATTTTTAAATGATAACTTAAAGAAAATTTCAAAACCATGTAAAGTCAAAATTTTGAACATATCTATTAATCTCTCAACTCAAGACCCTTCATGTGTGTGTGAAATCCAAATATATAGAACTAATTAAAACTCAAATAAATTTATGTAATTAAATGCCACATAAAAGATATTACACAATAAAAGAATTATTAAGCAAAACTCTATAACTCACTTTTCACATCACTCTTCGCTAATAAAGACAAATATAAATTAAAGGATCAAAATATTTTTTTTTTCACGTTATGTACACTAGAATAATTTATTTTTAAGTTTACGACATTCCTTTCCAAACATATTATTATATTTTTTATTCATTCATTATAAGTGAGTGCATTTTATGCTCCCTCTCACTTTTTTTTATCCCATGAGTGCGTTTTATGCTCCATCTCGTTTTCTTCACATGTTTATGAGTGAGGGTGTTTTATGCTCCATCTCAACTCACTATATGACTATTAATTCAACTCGAAAATGATCAATTCTTCAAACAATCCTAAAACAATTTACCTAAATCACATCCCTCAAATTATATTATTCCTTATATTTCACTTTAAGTTAAGATCAAATAAGTTATAGAATTCACAAATATCTATCATAAGCAGTTAACTATATAAACATTCTCTAAGTTAAAACTAACTCAAAACAAATAGATATGAGTGCATAAAAATAAAGGATCTTAAATAAAATAATAACCAACAATATGCCAAAATTCAGACTAATAAAAATTTGTCAATTTTTTAAAAGTCATTAAATAAAAATAAAAATTTATATCATTAACTAAATATTTAATTCAATTAATTCATTGCCCAAATGACTCATCCTAAAAATAAATAAAAATATGTTAATTAATACATTATCCCATTTTCGTAGGAAACACGATTGCACTTAGCACGTGTAACAAGCCTTTAAACCCCATGGTTACCCCCAAGTGGATGAATTGTGTCTCGTGAGAGTTTGCAGTGAATTTATCCACAAAATTTTAAAATTTAAATTAAAATAAATCCTAAAATTTTAAATTTTTTAAAATTTATCCACACCCCCAAACATAAAACAAAGGACTCCCTTAAAGATGTAACTTTTTTTCTACTCATCTGCTAAGTTTGAGTTCATAAATAACCTAAAACAAAAAAAAAAATATTAAAACAAATATCTAAATAAATAAACTAAAATTTACTACTAAAATGAAAAAATCTACTAAAAGTAAAAAAAATAAAAAAAATAAAAAATAAAAAACTAAAACTTGGGTTGCCTCCTAATAATCGCTTGTTTTAAAGTCTCAGCTTGACTATTCTCTTTCTCTTCAATTAGGCTCAATCACAAAAATTATATTTTCATACTGCCTTATTGTCTTTTCTTTGATTTTCATGGCATTCTTGAAAAATTGCGAACCACCCCCAAACTTGAAATAATCCATTTTATCATTGTCTTTAACAAAGTCAACCCGATAGTACTCCTCAAAATTCTGCATTTGTTGCATCGAAGGCACAATCGGGTTTTCCTTAATACTATTCAAATCCAAGATTTAATCATCATCATCATTCTCTTCCTCTTCCTAAACCTTGCTCATCTTCTTTTCAACCTCATCATCATCTTCTTCATCCTAACGTTACCTCTTAAGATTTACTTTAATAGCCTTATGTAACTCATTGTCATTTTCTAATGCATCTGTCTCGCATAACTCCTTACCTTTCTCCTCAAGATTTATCTCTGTATCAATAGGTAAAATATTGTGAAGGCAATTATTGACTAGATTGGCAAGTTGTACCCTTCGAATCTCATCATCTTCCCTTTGAATCTCCATCTCACCCCTTCAAATTTCCCAATCTTGTATTAATTCTTCAGTGCGTTTATTACTCATCTCGATATTTTTGTAAAGCTTGCAAGAATTTCCTCCAAATTTGATTTTCCCTCTTACTGTGGTGGAGGTTGTTGATACGAGATTTCTTATGTGACTGAGGTTGATATAAAAATTCTAACGGGTATGAAGGACTTGGAGCAAAAACTTCTTTATTATTCATTCTCGACCCAGCTCGCTCTAAAAATCTATCAAGAATTTTCTCCAAATTAGATTTATACTTTTGTTGCTGTGGAGGTGGCTATTGAAAATCCTGATGATAATAACTTGAGGCAAAATATTGATCTTGATTGTTATTCCATGAATTGCTCGGATGCTATTGCAAACCCGGATGATAGTAGTTTGGGGTGTAACTAGGTTATTGCTGATAGTAAACATTCTGAATGGATTGATTCCTAAGAGCGTCAATTTTTTTTCAAGCTCTGCAAACTGTGCATTCCATTTGTCAGCTATTTCTGTCACACTTGGTTAAATCATACTCTCAGAAGACCATTGATAATTAAATACAGCCACTACACCTGAAAAAGAAATAAAATAAAAGAAAAGTAAAATAAATAAAAATATAAAAGTTTAAATTAAAACTAATTTGGCTAAAATTAATATTGGTAAAATTATTAAATTAATTCCTTGGCAACGACATCAAAAAATTATTTGCCTAATTTTAAATAGGAATTAACACGCAAGTATACGCGACTCACAAGTAATATAATGATAAAGAGAATGTCAAACCCACTTAAATTAAAAATAATTAATACCAAATACTAATTCTTAACCAAATTAAAAATAGTTAAGATTATAATTTCTCCTAATGCTTCATTTAAATCTTTTCACTCTCTTTTTAATTAATTAATTATATAGAATTGTTAACTAAGAATGCTTAACTATTTATTAACCTCTATCAAAAATTAATAAAAAGACCTATTTCACTTATGTTACAATATTCATGCAAAACACTTAAAATAGATTAATTAAGAACAAACTCTCAATCAAGTTACATGCGGCATATAGATATATTCATCCTATGCACTACCATGCCACTCTTCCTAAAAAGAATAAAAAATTCACATGTTATCATATCCAAATCTAAACCTATACTCCACTTTTGATTTCATATATATTAGCCCATTAATTACTAGAAAAATAATTATACATGAACGCACAAAATATGATAATCAATTCATATATAATCATTAAAAATAAAAAAAAAATATTAATTTAAACTACATATTGGGTTCAATTGCAATCTCAATAATAAATTAGCCCATAACCGAGAAAGAAATTAAATCCATAAAATAATCCATTATATCCAAATTACAAAAATTAAAGAAATAGATTAGAGAATAAATCTATATTTATGCGCGATCTCTGAAACTCCGTCTTCAATATGTGTAATTATCTACATTGAAATCTCCTTCAGATCTGATTAAAAATCCCTCTCTAATTTATTTAAATATACTCTTAAACTATCATAATATAATATTCTGCTATAAAACTATGTTAATGTATGTTAACTCTGCTGTTAATAATATGAAAATAAGAGTCTCATAGAGTATTTATAGGAGTATATTAATAATCTTAACCAAAAGTGAAAAAAAATTCTAATTCGGAATCAAATTAAGCTAAAAATCATGAATAATCTGTTCTGAGAATTTCTGTGCTTGACAAACAAGGCCTTCGCGCCTTTGACTCTGTTAAACCTCGCTGAAATGCGCGCATGGCATTGTCGCTGCCGCTGATGTCATACAAGCCTCCGCACATGGTGCTTATTTCTTTCTTCCTCCCAAACAACGTAGTTTCGCTTAGTCTGCTGAACAACCACTCCGCGCATGGCACGCGTTCCTCTTCCAAACTGTTGACCACATGCATGGCGCGATAGGCTGCCTAGGCTTACATGACACCCGCACAATGTCATACAACCCAATCTATTGATCCTTCATACACGCAATGCGCTTAAGCCTATTCGTGCAATAATTACAAAAATGCCATCGAGCTCATTATTTAAGATTCTGCCATCGTGAGCTACTTTAATTGCTATTTTGCCACCAACTTCTTGATTAATTACTAATTTTCCATCCACTATATTTTTCCTACAAAATATAAATATAAATACTAAAAATAATAATAATGCATAACATTAAATAAAATACCAAACATAATAAAAATATTTAAAAACTCACAAATAATTAAGCCTAAAAATATTCAATAAATAGACATAAATTTCACTTATCAAATATACTTTGTAATATTATTCATTTATTAATAAAAGTTTTATTCAAAGACATTTCTTTATTCATGATTAAATGGTTGAATTGATTAAATAGATAAACTCATAATTTTTAGCAATGGTTTTAGAATCATAATGTTGATTATACTAATGAGATTTAAATTCAAGATAGCTTAAAACTTAAATATTTTTAATCGTGGAATCACTAAAATAAGGATTAGTGAATCCAGATAGATTAGTACATACTATATTTGCTCTTTTGAAGAGGATGACTATGTTTGCTCTTTTGAAGATGATGATTGATTGCATAATTATTTGTGTGAAGACACTAAAGCAAGTATGTAGGTGCTTATTGGAGAATAAGTTAACTGAATGTGAGTCGCTTAAGGAATACCTAATGGAGTTTTACTTTTTTGTCAATAGGACTTCCGAATGTGATAGAAGTACAAGTGATTATTGGACTTGGGATCAACATAGTACATTGTGTATGATAAGTTATACTGTAATAACCACAAATTATAAGTTCATTGTAATGATAATTATTAAATAATTAATGAATTAAATTTTTTGTATAAATTGATTATGCAATTACATGATTTAATATATATATATATATATATATATATATATATATATATATATATATATATATATATATATATATATATACACACACACACGTACGTGTGTGTGTGTGTATTTATGAAGTAGCAAGTTAGTCGAATTAATAAAACAAATCTAATTAAATTATATTTTAAGTCCAAAAGAATTATTAAACTAGGTCTAATAAAATTAACCTAGTGTCCATGAACATAGTTAATTTATTGGTCCATGTTATAAATGAACTAGTCCAATGCTTATTTTAATTAAATGTAGCATGAGTTAGTTAATGTTAGCTCAATGAAATGAATAAATTGAGCACAAACGAATTAAATGAATGAGCTCAATAGAATTAATTACTAAGTCCAAGGTGGAGCTCAAACTAAGTCAATGTTTTGGTCAAAGTGTATATATATATATATATATATATATATGAGTGTGTATGTGTGTGTGTGTGTGTGTGTATAATTGCAATAAAAATTAAACCAAAAATGGCATAATAAATGTCATTTGGCCAGCACATGTGTGAAAGTAGTATGCCCTCAAGCCAATAACATTTGATGTGATAAGCATACACTTTGTAATCTTGTTCATTTATTAATAAAAGTATCAAGACATTTTTTTATTCATGATTAATTACTTGAATTAATCAAATGGATAAACCCATAGTTTTTGAGCAATGCTTTTAGAACCATGATGAGGATCATGCTAATGAGATCTAAATTTAAGATAGCTCAAAACTAAAATTATTCCTAATCGTTGGATCACTAAAAAGTGGATTAGTAGATCCGGATAGATTTATACATATTATGCTTGCTCTTATGAAGAGGATGATTGATGTCATAATCATTTGTGTAGAGACACTAAAGTAAGTATGTATGTGCTTATTAGAGAATAAGTTCACTGAACGTGACTCGCTCAAGGAACACCTAATAGAGTTTTACTTGTCTGTCAATAGGAGTTCCTTATGTAATAGTCGTACAAGTGGTCTTTGGACTTGAGATCATCATAGTATCTTGTGTGTACTAAGTTATACTTTGACATATTCCTTAAGACCCATTGGTATATCAAATGATATGCTTGAGTATAATAAGGTACACATGGAGATAGGTGAATGATCAACAAAGGATCTATCACTTCCAGTAAAGGGAGAGAATGTCCTATGCGATTCAATAAGTGGCAACTTAGAAATCCCTGGTCAGGGTTGAATGTAATTAGAAAAGGAGTTTCTAATTTACATTAACTAAAGTTGTGTATTTGTGAATTGAAATGCATATGATCAAATTAATAAGACTTGACAGAAATTCCATGTCTTATATTTGATTGGGACATTGTATGGTAGAATGATTGAATTGTACGGTAACTATTTGCTGAAAGGTTCTTTTATGATCAAATGTTAAAATCTATATTATCTTAAAAGTCGACTAATCGCTAAGGGGACTTACCCTTATTGTGGAATAATTATTTTGAATTAAAGAGTTAATTCGTAATAAATGAATTAGAATTGTTCTAATTTATTTATTATACAACCGGTTTAATATGGAGAACCTAAAGGGTCACACCGCAAAATAGTAGTACTTATTTTAGAAGTAGATGTCATAATCGTAATAATAAATTAAGTATATTTAATTTATACTATGGTGATAGAATAAATTAAATAGCTTAATATTTATAATTTAGTATTTTAGAAATATTAATTATAAATTAATAAGAGGAGTCTTATTATTATTACTATTATTATAATTACTAGTATTATTATTTAGTTACTAAATGGTTTAGTAATTAATTAATAAGTAGTAATATTATTATTAAATAATTAAGTTCCTAAATAGTTTAGGAATTATAATTATAATAATTAATTAAGTTACTAAATGGTTTAGTAATTAATTAATAAGAAGTACTCTCATTATTAAATAATTAAGTTCCTAAATGGTTTATGAATTGTAATTAATTAATTTAGTTCTTAATTAAATTGGGAATTAAATTAAAACCCGAATCCTAAATAGTTTAGGAGGGTTGACTAGATCTATAAATAAGAGGAGTCTTATCATAAATCAATGTTACACACTCTTTCATTAGAATAGAGAGAGTACTCTATAATTCTCTAGATCTAAGAAGTTAGAGAGAGAAAGGAATTAGGGCTAGCCACCCATAGTTTGGAGAAACCAAGATCCACTTCTTTAATTCATAGATCTCTTGGTGGATCACCTCTAGTGGCTTCACACTTGGGGAGCTAACATTGATCCGTGGAATCTAATTGGTGAATTTGAAGAAGAACGTGAAGGATTAAAGGGAGATGAACTTGTACACGTAAAAGCTTGGTTCTACAAAGGTGTAAATTCTTTTATCATTCCTCAATTAATAATAGTCGCATAAAAAAGATCCGGGTTATTGGTTTGTACAAAAATTTTAAAATCTGATTTTTCTTACTTCCGTTGCGCTTATATAATTTGATTATATGTATGCCATATTTTTGCAAACCAACAGTGGCATCAAGAGTCAAACTTATGTAAATTATTAATTGTTTTAATTTCATATATGTATGGGTATGTGTTTAAAACAATTTATTGAGTATAATTTATTGTATAAAATTATTATTTTTATATACCGAAATTGATTACCGAATTAGATACTTTCGGATATATACATGTGTATATAAAAGAAGGGTCGCTGTTTCCGTATTGAATTAAAGTAATAAAAAAAACTGGCAGCAACTAAAGCAATTTTGGCAAAGCATGTTATATATATATATATGGACTTTACCGAATTAGCTGCACACGGTTTTTTTTTTTTTTTTTTTTTTTTTTGGAAAAGAAAAATTGCCGCACGGTTAGTATGACAGGCTTGTCCCGAATTTTGAGTCACATAAAAAAATAAGGAGCAGCCCATGTTTTCGGAAATTGATGTCTTTGAATAAAGCAATCCTGCTTTGAAAAGCGGTTTCTGAATACTTTCGTGTATATATATATATATATATATATATATATATATATATCACATAAAAAAATAAGGAGCAACCCATGTTTTCGGAAATTGATGTCTTTGAATAAAGCAATCCTGTTTTGAAAAGTGGTTTCCGCATACTTTCGTGTGTATATATATATATATAATCATCTTCTCCAGCAAACTTAAAAAAGTGAACAAAAGACGAACCGTCGTCTTTGGTATAGCCATGCACTCTATGACGACGGGTCGAACCGTCGCCATAGATACTAAAGACGACGGTTCGTCTTTAGTTCGTTTTTTAAAATTCGCTTTTGAAATTTTCTCTCTCTCTCTCTCTCTCTCTCTCTCTCTATATATATATATATATATATATATATATATATATATAAACAAGCTTCCATTTTTGGTATATTAAGCAACCATTTTTTGGTCAACTACTGATTATATATATATATATTCTTAACCAATGCCGAATGGATTGTATATATATATATATATATATATTAGCCAAATAGTTTGGTAATTTTGTGCAGATTTTAAAATTTTAAAATAAAAAGTTTATTTTAAACACGAAATTGGATTTCATGCAACTTTAATTGCCCATTAAATGATACCAATACATATATGAAATATTTTATTTAATTCATGCGATGAATATTATTTATTAATATATATGTTGATATATATGATAATAAATGAAATTGATTATGGACTATTGACCAATATGATTGGATTTAATTTTAATTAAATGCATGAATGAATGGGTTTTTAATAAATGGGGTATGCGTATCTCGTCTTTCTAATTTTTCTTATGTATAATTATATCTCCCTCCTATGTACTTCCTCTTGACTGTTGATCAAGGTTTCTATTTATTGTAAGTAATTTGTAATAGGATTAGTTAGAATTATTTTGAAGAATTGGAGCAAAGGAGCAAGGAGCGCATGAAGACCCGTTTGTAATGGAGCCCGAATTTAAATGTAATAGTTATATTTAATTTAATTTATTCTTGTACCCTAGGTTTGACCATCTGGTTTATTTGGTGGCTCGAATAAACCAAACTAGAATAAAAGTCCATAATCAATCCAAATAGAATATAGTATTCTATATGTGCATGCTTATTTATATATATTATATATTATCAAACATGCTTCGCATGTTAATTAATATGACACGTATTTTATATATATATATATATATATATATATATATATATATATATATATATATATATATGTGCATGCGAGCTAAATAAGATGAGACAATTAATATTAATAAACCCTTCATGATGTAGAATAAATATTATTTATAAAATGAATTAAAATATTTAATTCATGAATTAAAGGAGTTTAATTTAATTAAATAAAATTAGAATTGTTCTAATTTATTTATGCTACTACTCTTAATATTAAGTTGTAACGTTCAAAGATATTTATTAAAAGTATCGAACGTCGCCTTCTAGCATGGTAAAACGATAGAGTATCAAATAATTATTATAAGTTTGTTGTGTCACACAAGGCTTATATTAATTTTTTGAGATATTGTTTTATCACATTTGATGTTTATAAAAAGAATTGAACATTACTATTTTGTTGTGTCATACAAGGACGGTCTTTTTCTATTCTAATATAAGAAAATGATAGGTTGGACTTAACTTGGATAATTTTGATTTGGATGTGTCATACATGATCATAATAATCTAAGAGGCAAAATAAAAGGAGTTACATGTTGATGTAATTGACAAGAGTTGTCTACCTATTTATTTATATATCGTTTGTTGTGTCACATAAGGCTATATACATTTGAAATAGGATCTTTATTCTCACTAGCAAATCTTTAACTAGATTTGCCGAACTATATAAGGAGGGTAATATAGTTTGTAGAAAATAGTGGGAGACACCATTATAAATAAAGACCTAATTTATTTTGGTAATTAATAAAACGAATGCATGTTAATGTTGTTATTAATTAACTTAAAGATTATTGCTATGTTTAATTCACTAACACTGCATAGCATAATGTATGCTAACAATTAATCGAACCGAATTGTTCGGATTGATTAAACAAATTTGAGAATAGTTCTCAATGTTGAAAAGCTAGCAAATGTCATTAATTTGCCTATTCCTACAAACGTTGTAGACTAAGCCTCTGAGGAAGAGATTGATATTTTAAGAAATGGCAAGATGATGCAAAAGTGGCTCAATGCATCATGCTCTCATCCATAAGTATCGAGTTACAGCGTCAACACGAGAAAAATGGATGCACCTACTATATTGCTGCACATTCAGTAGTTGTATAGTGAGCAAAGTAGGTCAACTAGATATAAGATATCTAAGGAGCTCTTCCAATCTATAATAACCAATGGCACTACAGTAAAAGACACATGTCCTAAAGATGATCAATTGGATTGATCAATTAGGACAATCAGTTTTGTCAAGGATGGAAAGTTGAGTCAAGATTCGATCTTCCAGTCACTCACTGACTCTAATTCACAATATGTTGTGAACTTCAAACATTAACAAACTATAAGTCAGTTTAACTGATTTACTTAAATATGTTGAAGACTATTGAGAGTCACTCTCCTTCCTAGAAAAACCAAGTCTTACTTGTAGATGAATCTTCTAAGCGGAGGAAGATGGCCAAAGGTATTTCTGAGGAGTCAGAAACAGTAGAAGGCAAAAGAAAGGCTAAACAAAGGACATAAATAAAAGTGATCCCGAGGGCAAATTAGTTTTCTTTCATTGTGATAAGTTGTAACACTGGAAGAACAACTGCAAGAGAGTTGCAATAGTTAAGTAGAAGAAGTTTAGTGAAACTTCAACTACAGATATAGATTTGTTCATAATAAAATAGAACTTTCTATAAGTCAAGTTTCTACTTAGGAATTAGATTTCGGCTGGCGGTCTCACATATGCAAGATGTTGCAGAGACTAAGCAGAAGTAGAAAGCTAAACAAATGATAAGTAATTCTGTGCTGGGGAATGAAGCAAAGGTTGCTGCATTAGCCATGGAAACTTATAGTTTAGCACTGCCTACGGGCAAGCTTATTAAGTTAGTAAGTTGTTACTAGGTTCCAGTTCTTAGAAACATTATTTCAGTTCCATGTGATGACAAGGAAGGGTTTTTGACATTATAATAATGAATAATCGTTGTTATGTTTATAATGATAATGTTTTATTTAGAACTGGTTGATTACTTAATAGATTTTGTATACTTGACTTACATGAAAAATATTTCAATTTGAACAAACTAAAGGCAAAGAGATGATATGAATCATACCTTCATGTAATACTGTTAACTCGGTCATACTAATGAAACAAGACTAAACAAGTTGTATAAAGATAGGCTTTTAGAGCCATTTGGTTATGAATCAAATACAACTTGTGAATCTTGTATCATGGACAATATAACTAAATCTCCATTTAGTGGACATGGAGAGCAAGTTACGAAGTTGTTAGAGATGGTACACACAGTTGTGTGTGAGACCTATGACAACAAATGCAAGAGGAGGGTATTCATTCATTACTTTCACTAATAATTCTAGATTTCGATATATATATATATATTTGATGAAATACAAATCCAAATCATTTGAAACGTTCAAAGAATTCAAAAGTGAAGTATAGAAACTAAAGGGCAAAAGTATTAAAGTTCTTTGATTAGATTGAGAAGAGAATACTTAAGCAGTAAGTTTCTAGATCATCTCAAGTGAAATGGTATTCTCACAGAATGGACATGGTGATGATCCATAATGAGTGTTACTAATCTTCCAGTATCATTCTAGGGTTTTACCCTATAAACAATCGCATATCTACTAAATAAGGTACCTTTAAATTCCGTCCCTAAGACTTAATATAAGTCATGGATAGGGAGAAAACCAAGTCTTAAGCATGTTAAGATTTGGATTATTCAATTTATGTCAAAAAGGTTTGATATGATAAGCTAGGGACACGATCTGATAAGTGTAAACTTGTGGGATATCCTAAAGAAAGTTTAGGGCATCACTTCATTAATCCAACTAACTAAAAGGTGTTTGTTGAAACGCGCTGCCTTATAAGAAAAATAAGTTTTTCCTTAAAGGGTTAGTGGGAGTAAAATAGATCTTGAAGAAGTTCAAGAACCACAAAATACAACAGATTAAGTGAAGGAATTTGTACAAGTAGATAAACCTATTGTACCACAACAAGTTATAAATCTGGTTTAGTACCGAAGATACCTTAATGGTATGGATTTATCATAGATGATGATAATAAAGTACGCATCATAGTGGATGATGATCCAGATATATACGATGAGGTATGAGTATTAGATACTCAAGAGAAATGATAAATGGCCATAAAATTCGAAATGGGTCTTTGGAGAAAGACTAAAGCAGATGGCCAGGTGGAGACCTATAAGACCTGACTAGTGGTAAAAATATTTCAAACAAGGTTAATGAGTTGACTATGATGAAATTTTTTATTAGTGAACATGCATATATCCATTCGGATTTTACTTGCAGTTGCAACTTACTATACAAAAGGATGTATGCATGATACAACCAAAATGATTTGTTTCCATAATGATGGAGTAAATCAAGTATGTAAGTTATAACGATCCAATTATGGATTGGAGCAAGTTTCTCGAAGATGGAACATCCGTTTTGATGAGACAATCAAAAGAGTTTGATTTTATCAAAGACGAGGATGAACTAAGTATGTACAAAATTTAGTGGGAGCACTGTGACATTTCTAGTATTATATGATGATATAATACTGATAAGGAATGACATATTGATGCTACAATCAGTAAAGATGTTGTTGTCTAAAAACTTCTCCATTAAGGACTTGGGAGAAGCGTCCTAACATTCTATTTAAGATAAAGGTCTATAGAGATAGATCATAAAGGATGCTCGTCTTGACTCAAGGGACGTACATTGATTCGTTAAAATGTACTAGACTTGATATTGCTTATGTATGATAAGCAGCTATCAGTTTAATTATGGAGAAGAAAATTAAAAAGAGTTTCTAATGATGAGTCTGATATAAAACTAGAGGGTTTAACAAACTCAAGTTTGTTCAGACTAATCAAGATAACAACATATCCGTTTCAAGTAATATGATTACTGTGAATGGTGCTACAGTGAGTTGGAAAAGTTCCAAACAACAAAGAGTTGCTGATTTAGTGACAAATACATAGCAAATAACTATAAATGAAGCTCCAAAGGTGATTGTTTGGTTCAACAAGTTCATTACAGAACTTATAATGGTTCTTAGCATTAAAGGAGTTTAATTCGCCAAGGAACCTAGGTCTTATCTGAAATCCAAACATGTGTTGCAGCAATTTCAAATAATTAGATGAATCATTGAAAAAGAGACGACACCATAAAGATAGTAGACTCTCAGAACAGCATTACAGATCCACTAACTAAAGCATTTACTAAGCAATTTGTACGCCACTTAGAGAAGAATGGTATGGGGATACCAAAGGGCGATTGGCTTTAGTGCAAGTGGGAGATTGAAAGTAGTATGCTCTCAAGCCAATAACATTTGATGTGATAAGAATATACTTTGTAATCTTGTTCATTTATTAATAAAAGTATCAAGACATTTCTTTATTCATGATTAATTACTTGAATTAATCAAATGGATAAACCTATAGTTTTTGAGCAATGCTTTTAGAACCATGATGAGGATCATGCTAATGAGATCTAAATTCAAAATAGCTCAAAACTAAAATTGTTCCTAATCGTTGGATCACTAAAAAAGGGATTAGTAGATCCGGATAGATTGGTACATACTATGCTTGCTCTTATGAAGATGATGATTGATCTCATAATCATTTGTGTAGAGACACTAAAGAAAGTATGTAGGTGCTTATTAGAGAATAAGTTCACTGAACGTGACTCGCTCAAGGAACACCTAATGGAGTTTTACTTGTCTGTCAATAGGAGTTCCTTATGTGATAGTCGTACAAGTGGTCATTGGACTTGAGATCATCATAGTATCGTGTGTGTACTAAGTTATACTTTGACATATTCCTTAAGACCTATTGGTATATCAAAGGATATGCTTGGGTATAATAAGGTACACATGGAGATAGGTGAATGATCAACAAAGAATCTACCACTTCCAGTAAAGGGAGAGAATGTCCTATACGATTCAATAAGTGACAACTCAGAAATCGCTGGCTAGGACTGAATGTAATTAGAAAAGGAGTTTCTAATTTACATTAACTAGAGTTGTGTATTTGTGAATTGAAATGCATATGATCAAATTAATAAGACTTGACAGAAATTCCGTGTCTTATATTTGATTGTGACATTGTATGGTAGAAAGATTGAATTGTACGGTAACTATTTGCTCAAAGGTTTTTTTAGGATCAAATGTTGAAATCTATATTATCTGGAAAGTCAACTAATCGCTAAGGGGGCTTACCCTTATTGTGGAATAATTATTCTGAATTAAAGAGTTAATTCGTAATAAATGAATTAGAATTATTTTAATTTATTTATTATACAACCGGTTTAATATGGAGAACCTAAAGGGTCACACCGCATAAGAGTAATATTTATTTTAGAAGTGGATGGCATAATCGTAATAATAAATTAAGTATATTTAATTTATACTATGGTGATAGAATAAATTAAATAGCTTAATATTTATAATTTAGTATTTTAGAAATATTAATTATAAATTAATAAGAGGAGTCTTATTATTATTACTATTATTATAATTACTAGTATTATTATTTAGTTACTAAATGGTTTAGTAATTAATTAATAAGTAGTAATATTATTATTAAATAATTAAGTTCCTAAATAGTTTAGGAATTATAATTATAATAATTAATTAAGTTACTAAATGGTTTAGTAATTAATTAATAAGAAGTACTCTCATTATTAAATAATTAAGTTCCTAAATGGTTTAGGAATTGTAATTAATTAATTAATTTAGTTCTTAATTAAATTGGGAATTAAATTAAAACCCTAATCCGAAATAGTTTAGGAGGGTTGACTAGATCTATAAATAAGAGGAGTCTTATCATAGATCAAGGTTACACACTCTTTCATTAGAATAGAGAGAGTACTCCATAATTCTCTAGATCTAAGGAGTTAGAGAGAGAAAGAGAATTAGGGCTAGCCACCCATGGTTTGGAGAAACCAAGATCCACTTCTTTAATTCATAGATCTCTTGGTGGATCACCTCTTGAGGCTTCACACTTGGGGAACTAACATTGATCCGTGGAATCTAATCGGTGAATTTGAAGAAGAACGTGAAGGATTAAAGGGAAATAAATTTGTACCCGTGGAAGCTTGGTTCTACAAAGGTATAAATTCTTTTATCCTTCCTCAATTAATAATAGTCGCATAAGAAAGATCCGGGTTATTGGTTTGTACAAAAATTTTAAAATCTGATTTTTCTTGCTTCCGTTGAGCTTATATAATTTGATTATATATATGCCATATTTTTGTAAACCAACAATGTGGGGCCTATGAGGGGTGTGGATTTCAAATTTTAATGTTGCTTGATTTTGTGTAGGAATGGTACAATAGTTAGTGAACAACTCTTACCAACCCTAGTCCTCTCATATAAGAAAATCCCTAGAATTTAGCTAATTTAAAATAAAAGATAAGATGAGATTGGTGATTTTGTATAGATATATGTATACATTTTGAATGATAGCCTTGGGCTATAAATAAGTCTTTCATTAAGCTTTGGTAGGTTGGTTAGTCATTTGCTAGATTTTCTAGAGAGAAAAATAGAGAAGAAGCCTTAGAGCTTTAAAAGAAAAGCTAGAGAGTTTGCGAGTAGTGAGGTAGATCATCTAGAGGGTGTGTATAGTAGCTAAGGTGGAGCATTCAAGCTTTGTGGTTTACTTTGGAAGAAAAAGGAGAAGAGCATCCAAGCTTAGAAGGTTTAAAAATGTTATCTTCTTTATATCTCTTCATTTCTATGGTTTATATTTAGTGTAGAAATGTTTGTCATGGTTGGTTGTAGAAGAAATTTGTGTTTGATGGAGCAATGGTGAGCTTGAAGGTTTAAGGATGGAGATATTGGATATATATGAAGATTCATCAGTTAGTATGTTTAATATGTGAACTAGTATGTTTGGTATGAAAATAATTAGAAAAAATGTGCATAGAAAGCTTAACCAGGTCAAGCCAAATAAAACGGGTCGGGTCAGATCTTTTGAAAATAAAATGGGTCATAAAATATAATTTATTATATAACATTAATATTTAACAAGTTTTAAATAAATAAAATATTATTAAATGAATAATAATATTAAGAAATGAATAGAATATTATTAAATAATTAATAATATTATAAATTGAATACAATATTATTAAATGATTAATAAAATTATAAAGTGAATAAAATATTATTAAGTGATTAATAATATTAAGAAATGAATGAAATATTATTAAATGATTAATAATATTATAAGTTTAATAAAATATTATTAAATAGTTAATAATATTAGATAAAAGCTTAAACTATATTAAATGATTAATATAGGTTTTATATGATCGAATAATGATAATATTTCCTAAGTGTTTAATATATCCTTAATTATTTAATTATGTGATTAAGTATTAGAAATTAGGATGTACAAAGGTTATTATATGAACCTAGATATGATACTAATTGAAAGATCAACTTGATTAACTGTTAGGTTTGTTTAAATGATATTAAGTTGTATTGGTTAGTTGTAATCAACAATCAAGACAAGTTCCTTAACCTTACTCAAATTTATATTGAGAAAAGTTTCGTATACTTGAACTTGTATTTATTTTTGCAAGAGTTTAAGTGATTTAATTATTAAAAATTAATCCACATCCATATTGTTTATGAATTCACACATAGCGCATTTGGAGCTTTATAGTTTTTTGATTCATGAACTGTTTAAGCATGTTTGAGCTAATTGTTCGGCTTGACACATGCATGTATAAATTCAATAACTTGAATATTTTTAAAAAGTTTATCCAAACCATTGGTTGGTGCAGATTCTTATAGTAAGTCTGAGAATGAACAACCTTAAATAAGGGGATTATATGTCAAAAAATTGACCTTTGCGGAAGATGTCTGAATGTTATGCATATATAGAGGGTAGAAGAGGCTGATTCCCTCAAGTGCCAAAACAATAAAAGGACCAGATACGTATCTAATTTACCTTATGTTTTTGTTCATGGTCGTTCGAGGCCGCTCAACAGTAAAGGCTCTATTATTTATTTTCATTAAAATTTGATTCTTGTTCTTTCGCAAGTGTTGTATATTGTTAAAAACTCTGAACTTATTCTTATTCATTCATAATATATATCCAATCTTATGTTTACTGTTTTTAAACTTGCTGAGCAAGCTAGTTGTTCACCCTTGCTATATCGTGAATCATTTTTCAGCTAAGCCCGAATGCTCTAAGAAGGACAAGGGCAAGGAAAAAGCCAAAGCTTAGATTATTGCATGTTAGATAGATTGTTTGTTTAATATGTAATTACACTTTGTAAATCTTTTGTAATCCCTTAAGATATGTACGGTTTATGTTAAGGTTAGAAGGCCTTGGGATTGTAGTCCTTTTTAGAAGGAACATTTATGTATTATTTTGTTGGGTCGGTGTTATACGTGCAAAGTAATTGCTTCTTAACTTGTTTATTGTTAGTTCTTAGGCATTTCTATTTTAATTTTATGCATTTTTTGTGTATTTGTTTCATGTTTGCAGAAAAAGAAGCTTGCAAGGGCATTTTGGTAATTTGAGGACAAGGGTGACGCAGCTGCATCACGAAGTGACGCACCTGCGTCACAAGCAGCATCAATTGCAGTAAGGCCAGACGCAGCTGCGTGAATTGTGAAGCAGTTGCGTTAGGAGAATTCGATGCAACTGCATGAGAAGAGACGCAGCTGCGTCACCAGCGGCTACAATTCCAGTAAGGCCAGATGTAACTGCGTCAGGAGAATTCAATGCAGCTGCGTGAGAAGAGATACAGTTGCGTCACCAGTGGCTACAATTCCAGTAAGGTCAGATGCAGCTGCGTGAGATGTGAAGCAGCCGCGTCAGAAAATTCAATGCAACTGCGTGAGATGTGAAGCAACCGCGTTAAAGGACGAGCGAGTGGTTCTCCCACTTTGTTAACCAGTTTCTAAGTCAGTTTTGATGGTCAGATGAGTTGCTCAAGTGCGGGTAATAAAAAAGGCCAGAGAAATAGGGAGAAAAACACAAAAAAAGACACGAGAGTGATCTGGAGAAGGGAAAGAAACTGGAAGCTTGGTGCAGAGAAGAACAACAAGGCATTATTAGTTTATCTCTAATCCTTGTATTTTACATATTGTCACTTGCTATGGCTAGAACTTATTCATCTGTATTTCATCAAAATGTGAGCATGAACTAATTACTTTTGTTTAGGGTTTGCAATGAAATTATTTGTTTGACCTGAATGGAGTTATTACTTGTTAATGTTGGATTCAAGTGAAGGTTGACTATCATATTAGTTTCAATTGTTTTAATTACCTGGCCAGTGATTAATTTGGTTTTTCATATGAAATCGAGAGAGGAGTATGAAAATAGATCGATATATGATAGCATGTGATTATAGTTGTTAACATAATTTGTGATTGAGATAGAAATATACTTAATTACCACGTGTAATTGGTAGAGAACCTGAGCTTATGATCTTTTTAAATTCAGCATTCATAGAAATATAAATTGTTGGTTTAAATGGGATGTTCTTCTTCAGTGTAGTCCATGATAGGTAGGATTAGGGAAGATTTGTTGTATAATAATCGAAAGGTGTTAATTTAGCTGATGAAGAGTTCTTAATTAGCAACTCATTGCTTGTATTTTAACTTAACAGTAAATATTAGGTGCAGTTGATGACATATAGTTGAATTGTAAACCCTAAACGTTGTTTAACATAGAGATCGTTAGTAATTCAATCTTTGATATTAATTTTGGAACTTAACAATATTTTCAAGTCAAACGATTCAAATGATGTTATTTCAATTATTAACTAGTAATTTTACACTTTATTTGCAAATCCTCGTGGGAACGATAACTTGCTAGCCTTGTACTACAATTAGACCACGTACACTTGTGTGGAGTATTTTCTGAACGGAAAAAGGCGAACAAGTTTTTGGCGCCGTTGTCGGGGACTTGTTTTATGTGAAGTGTTGATATTATTTGTAATTGAAGTATTTTATTTTATTTTGAAGTTTGATAAATTTTAGTTTATTACCTTTCCTATTTAGGTAATCTTGATTGTATATGCAAACACGTTCACAGGGTAAATGTAACGACCCCGAAATTCGACCCACTTTATTCCCTTAAACTTCGTATTTATTAAAATTATTTACCTTACATCCAAATTTCGATTCGTTAATAAATCTTTAATCCATTCTTTAATCTAATAATTGATTTTAAAATCAACATTTACCCAAATTTTCGGTATAAATTTTTCTTTTTCTCACTTTCTCGATTCAATCGTTGTATTAAATATTTTATTATTTAAAATTTTCATTTCTCGATCCTAGTCCCTGGATCGTAACCTTTACTTTTTCTTTCTATTATCATTATCGTGAAACTCAATAAAGCTCAACATTCACATTCAATGTTGTTTATATCCATCCAATATTCTTTGTTTCATGATTCATTATTTAAACATAGACATATAATCGTCTTTATCATAATAATCATTTTGAACAATTAAAGTTCATATATAACTTTATTTGCCCTGTCTGGATCCCATTAATACATACATATATCACATCAATACCACCTTTTGTACATGCATACATCACGTGAATATAAGCTTTACGAATGTATTCATATTGAATCATAATATAAACATATATTAATAATGTTCACAACCTTTTAGAAAAATCCGTCTCTACAAAATCTGATATTCTTGAAATTCATTTCTTTCCTGCAAAAATATTTATTAAGCAAGTAATGAGCACAACGGCTCAGCAAGTTCAACAGTTATATTTCACATAGCACATGCCTTATCATGCTTGGTGTGTGTCATGCATTACGTGTTGTGTCTCTATTATAACAATATATCTCATATCATTGCACAAAGTACACATAGTTGTCACATTATTCACAGATCACATAACACATAATTTATATGCATTTAATAAATATTATCATATCATAACAATCAATATTTAACATTTAAGGACTGAAGAACTTGCCTGGCGTCCAGTTATTTAAATTGTTAGCTCAAACCCTTAATTCGATCAACCTATGATCAAGAAATAATCAAATAATAATTATTTATCTCTTTATGATATTAATTTACTTAATTAATATTATCTCTGGGCCAATTATTAATTTATATGGTTAATTATATTAACCTCATCCTTTAAAATATTAACATAACTTAATATTTAATGCCTTCACTATGGACAACCCGGATCATCGGATAAAATTTAAATATTGGTTACCCGAAAATTTTATTTAAACATTTTCTAAATTATAACCTTATTAGATTAATATTTAAACATTTAAATATTAATCCCCAATATTTAATATGTTTACAAAAATATTAAATTTAATGTCCAAACATCATTTCTATATTTTTAGTATTTTTCTATAATTTTCTATAATTTTTAAACAATTTGTAAACATTTATTTAATTAAAAATAAGTTCTGGGGGCATTTTGGTAATTTTCGCGCCCTTAGGGACATATTCGGTATTTTTCGAAAAGCCCAGGGGCATTTCTGTAAATTCAGCAACGCTAGGGGCACAACCGGGATTTCTCGGAAAGTCCAGGGGCATTACCGTAATTTCCGTGGTCAAAGGACACGACCGGTATTAATCGAAAAGGGCAGTGGCACGCTGCTAATTTTCAGTCGTGCCAGCCGCCGCACATTGCGCGCGACCCATTACTACCGATGTCAAAACGGCGTCGTTTCTCTGCCGTTCCTGAAGCTTCCGCGCATTGTGCGGCTGCTTTCTCCGCACGCCCCAAACGGCGTCGTTTCATCCCTGCGGCTGAAAAAAATGCGCGGCAGCCCTGCAATTCCTTCCTTCTTCCTCTGCCAAACAGTAAGTCACCTTTCCAAATTTATCCATTTTTTCACCAAATTTTCACAACAAAATACATCCAAAAATCATATAATTCATAACTATACATCCATAAATTATTTGAGATAATTATTTTAATTATTTCCTATTTTTCCCACAAAATTATTCTAACATCATAAATACATAATTAAATCAAATAAATTTAATTGTATACCTTCAAAGCTTAAATTTCCTTCCTTGAGGCTTCGAATATTTTCTTTTTTTCTCCCTCTTGTAGCCATGGTGGTCGGTGGTGGGTGGTGGTAGCTTGATGGCGGTCTCGGGTGGAAGGAATAAAATGAGAGGGAGAGAGTTTGTGTTTTGCTTCTTTTTCCTTTCTTTTCTTTTCTTGTTTGTTTCTTATTCTTTTTATAAGCCCTCCACTTAATCAAACCAAGTTGGATAAAATATAAACTCCACCGACTTAAGTCCCACGCCAGCCAACTTTGTCAATCTCTCGAACGTTCCAAGCATGCAATATTTTATTTTAATACATTACGTAGTTAATTCGTGTAATAAATATTTTATATAATGTATATAAAATATTTATTTTAATTCACAAAAAATTATATCATGATTTATAAATAATTTTAATACCTCTTTTGGGTACTTTTCTTGACAAATTTTGTACACGCATAACGCCATGCATGTAATTATATGAGATGATTTATATCTCCAAAAATCACAAAATATTTCATATGACATATAAAAATTATTTTTCATAATTTTTCACTCCGTTACTTGGACAACATGTTACATTAACATGTTCACGTTTCTGAAATATTATTTTTCATAAAGGTCATAATAATTCCATTATACATAAATATAATTTTTAATAACTTAAAACATTTATTTTTCTTATTTATTATTCAATTTCTTTAATATTCACATTAACTTTCCTTATATAAATTATATAATTTAATATTATATAATTTATATAATTACATTATTCCTTTTTAAATAATTTTCATTTTACACAAATACAATTTATAAAATTTTCTTCCATCCTTAATTAATTTAATCCTCTTATATAAATTATATAATTATTCTTATATAATTTATATAATTATAATTTCCTTCATACTTTATTTTAATTTCCTTATATAAATTATACAATTTATTATTATATAACTTATATAATTACTTTTCTTCTCAATTAATTTCTAAACTTCCTCCATAATTTCTTAATTAAATTTAAAATCAATAATTACCATTTTACCAACTTTCTCATTAACTTTTCATAAATTTCTGGATTAATTTAATTATTAATCCCTTAATTTTCATAATTAATAAAATTTATAAATATAACAATTAAGCATAAACACATATATATACATATTTAATTCATATTTCTTACATTTCCATATAACCTCATTTAAAACATAATTTCTGCACTTCCATAATAATTTAATTGTACACTTTATTGTACATTTGCCTGAAATTTCTTTTATTTTTCATAAATTATTTTTAAACAATTTATTTACTTTCCAATTTTAAATTAACACAATTCGTCATGATCTCTGTACAGATTTAATTTATTAATTAAATCTCATCACATACTTTAAATCATATAAAATAATAATTAATTTAAACAACCTTGATAATTTTATCAATTAAATTCTCATTTAATATTATTAAGGAAATCCTGAAAATTCGGATACTCACAGTAAAGATACAATTCCTTTTGAAGACGAGGTTGAAAAAAAGATACGTCGGATTCAGAATTATATTCAAGAAATAGCGCAACGCCGAGATCTGATTCAGAAAGGAATGGCAGAGGGAATGGAGGAAAAGTCCCCACGGGACTATGTTAATCCGCAGATGACCGAGATATGGTCGAATATTACAAGACCGACAATCACTGCAACACAATTCGAGATAAAGCCGGGAACAATTCAAATGATCCAGAATTCTATACAGTTTGTTGGGCTACCAAATGATGATCCTAGCATGTATTTGAGAGGTTTCTTGGAAATTTGCGATACTTTCAAATATCCAGGGGTTTCGGATGATGCCATTCGCTTGAGGCTATTCCCGTTCACTTTGAGATAAGGCAAAGAGTTGACTTCATTTACTCCCGCCGGGATCAATTAGTACATGGGATGATTTGATGCAGAAGTTTTTGGCAAAATTCTTCCCTTATGCAAAGACAGTGAAGATAAGGTACGAGATCACTACATTTGCCCAACATGATTCAGAGTCATTATATGAAGCATGAGAAAGATTCAAGGAGTTATTGAGAAAATGTCCACATCATGGGATTCCAAAATGGCTTCAAGTTCAGACATTCTACAATGGGCTAGGACTATTAGTGAGATCAAGTATAGATGCAGCAGCGGGAGGTGATCTAATGATGAAGAATTGTGAAGAGGCATATGCTTTACTGGAAACCATGGCAGCAAACAATTACCAATGGCCAACAACAAGAATGAATCCACATAGGACAACTGGAGTTATTGAGTTAGATTCTATTACAGCATTGTTAGCACATGTGTCGACTCTTGCTAAGAAGATATATGCTATGGGAAGTTAGAAGGTACAACAAGTGGAAGTAATTTGTGAACAATGTGCAGGGAGTGTGACGACCCCAAATCCGGGTTCCATAACCTCGAGTTTGGTTCTCACTATTCAACACATTACTAACAATTAAATACATACATTGCATTTAAATATCGCGGAATAATACATATTGGTTCCCTTCAAAAGGTTACAATACCAGGGTCTATCAACATTAACATAAAAACAGTTCCTATCATAAGGAATTACAAAAGGTTTAACAACCGTAAATACATAATTAAAGATCTAATTAGCATGTATAAGCTACTTAAGCTTTGGCCTTTCCTTTTCCCTTATCCTTCTTGGAGCAATCGGGTCTATCTGAAAAATGGTTCATGATATAGCAAGAATGAGCAACTAGTTTGCTCAGCAAGTTTAGAACAATCATAGAGATTTAATATATCATGAATGAATGGGAAATGTCATCAATGGTTCAACAATAGATATAACAATTGTGAATGAAACATGATTCATGTAAGACCCCGAATTTTATGAAATATAAAAATTAATTTTTCTTCATATATATTTTTCCTGAAACAGTAAGTGGTTAAATTAACGAAATTGAAAGTTAAGGATGTTATGTGTAAATTTTATTTTGTCAGAGAATATTCGTTTTGTCGGGGAATATTCGGGCCGTACGACGGCGCCGAAATAACTAATTATTGGTGGACCCCACAACGGAATATTTGTCGGATATAGAAAACGACAGAAGTAACCTTTTTAAATAAAAATAGTCAACGGTGTTAACTGTTAAAATACCGGTGATAAAAGAATAGTAGCATACGGTAATTTATGGTATTTTCTGTAGCACACGGTACTCTACAGTAGCACGCGGTATTGCACAGTGTCTCATACTATTGTTCTGATAATTGACACCGTAACTGTTACGCATCATTTCATCAATAATTGTCACTGCATAATATTTTATGTTATTAATTCAATAATTGTTGTTACACAGTATTTTGCATTATTGATTTAATAATTGTCATTACACTGTATTTTATATCATTGAGTCAATAATTGTTGCTGCACTGTTTTTAAAATTATTGAACCTAATAATTGTCACAGTTACAAATATACTGTAATTTATATTATTAAATTAATAATAATCTGTAACGTGTTTATTACATTATTGTTGAATTATTGTTGTAGCATTATTTTATTTTATATGTTGGACCTACGGGAAGAATAAATATAAATATAAAAATAAAATAAAATAAAAAAAATGTTACTATTTGAAATAGTAACGTGAATAGTGACGTGAATAGTAACGTGAATAGTACGTGAATAGTAAGAAACATGTGGGACCCATCGTGGGGCCCACATGAAATGTGAGAAATGTGATTTTGGTTGCTGAGAGTTGGCGGAGGCTGCGCAGCAGCCTCTGCTGAAAAATTTTCTGCTCACCTACCACGCATAGTAACTTCTTTTCTCCTATAAATAGTTTGTTCAGCTGAATAGAAAAATCACACCTAAAACATAAAATTTTTCTATAAGAATTTTATGAGTTTTCTCTGATAATAGTAAGGCTATTTTGAGAGTTTGAAAGCCAAAAGGAGTGCAGGAATTTTTCAAGTAAGTCTTTTATTAAAGAGTAGTTATTTCATAAATTCCTATTTTCACGGTATTCACAAATCTTCCTTTAAAAGACTTTTTTTGGAAGACTTTATTTTGAAAAATTATATATTTTTATATACTGTGAATAGTAACGCCGTGAATGAATAGTAACCTCGGAATGAATAGTAACCTCGGGATGAATAGTAACTCCGGGATGAATAGTAACCCGCGAGTGAACAGTAACCCCTGAATAGTAACTTCGAGAATAGTAATTTAATTTTAAGTTTTTATTATTTTGTTATTATATTATACTATTTGATCAAATCACTTTTAACAAATTTATAATATACGAGTTAGTACGCACCATGAATTTTTATATGTGATATTTACTGATTATATTAAAAATATATAGGTTGATCAACCTCATTTAAATCAATATCCAGTCACGTGTTAAGGTAAGAAATGTCATTTTTTTTACACTCTTGAACTTGCTACGGTAAGGAATATTATTCTTTTCACACTCTTAAATTTATTGCGGTAAGAAATGTCATTTTTTTTTACACTCTTGAACTTGCTACGGTAAGGGATATTATTTTCTTTCATACTCCTGAATCGAAACTTATTATGGAACTATTGCTTCTATAATTCCTGAAAATATTATATGTTCCATAATAGTTGAACTTCATTATTTCAACTGAACCTTCCTATTTTCTGAATCTTTCTATTGAACTGTAACCGTTATTCTGAACTGAGAATCTTGAATAACATTTTTAAATTTCACTCCACATCATGTTGACAATTTGGACATTATTTGAATCTGTACAAAGTAAACTTCTGATACTTATTGTTTATCCTGTTCTTCTGTTCATCATTTGTATCACTGTTATTTGTATTAATCATCAAGAATCAAGCTGTTGTGAATATCTGTGGCCGGGGGCACAGATGTGATATAATTGTTGAACAGATGATAGGTTAAAGGCGATATACTAGGTTAAAGGCGATACATCTGTTCGGTGTCTTTTATGGCACGTGGTGAATGTTCTCTTTGGCCCGTAGTGCAAAGATGAACTGTTGGTTGGTATGATTATGACCAAAGGCTGAATCTGGTATAATCATGACCGTTGGTGCTTTATTGAATATCTTTGGCCCGTAGTGCAAAGATGAACTGTTGATTGGTATGATTATTACCAAAGGCTGAATCTGGTATAATCATGACCGTTGGTGTTATATTGAAAGTTCTCTTTGGCCCGTAGTGCATAGATGAACTGTTGTTTGGTATGATTATGACCAAAGGCTGAATCTGGTATAATCATGACCGCTGGTGCTATATTGAATGTTCTCTTTGGCCCGTAATGCGTATATGAACTGTTGATTTGCATGATTATGACCAGGAACTATGAATTTGTATTATCTTGACTAATGGTATTTCAGATGATAAAAGTTGATGATGTTTTTACGAAAAAGAGAAGCGCGTGGACATTATAGTCTACATTATTCTTCTAATAGATTGCTAATTCCGCCGCTATTATTGATCTGAACATTGTTCAAGAATTTAACTGCAGTTTTTGATATACACCTTGTATTCTGTTGTATTCTATCAAGAACTCACCTGTTGAAGGCTAATGATAATTTATTCGTCATTATCTTAGTCATGATATTTCTTACTGGGCTATTTGAGCTCACCCTTTTGTTCCATTATTTTTCAACAGGATATGAGAACGTAGCTGGGTCTAGCCGGGGAATGGAGTGAGAGTATGAGGAATAGCTATCATAGTCTTCACGTGTTGTAAAATAGTGTGGCAATAATAGTGAAGACTTAGTTGTGTATTAATATACACTGTATTGTTGTACGCTGTGCTTTGTTGTAATAATTTTGTTGTAGTCTTTTGACGACTCAAGTTTGGGCTGTGTGGGCCTAGATTTGGGGGCGTCACAGTTGGTATCAGAGCTTAGGGATATGATCTTTAATGGAGATCTGGGGTTAGAACTAGGAGGGGAGAGACGAATAGAATCAGTCACTAGTGTGTCCCACCTAAATTAGATTTTGTTATCTAACGAATCGATTTGAATGTAGGAACAGGAAGTGATGAGTCAGTTTGTTTGAACTAACAATTATTTTGTGACCACAGTTAAGTATGGCATCTGGAAATCAGGAGGATAACTTTGAAATGCCCGGTACGTCAATTTCGGGGACGAAATTTCATAAGGAGGGGAGGTTGTAAGACCCCGAATTTTATGAAATATAAAAATTAATTTTTCTTCATATATATTTTTCCTGAAACAGTAAGTGGTTAAATTAACGAAATTGAAAGTTAAGGATGTTATGTGTAAATTTTATTTTGTCGGAGAATATTCGTTTTGTCGGGGAATATTCGGGCCGTACGACGGCGCCGAAATAACTAAACACAACGGAATATTTGTCGGATATAGAAAACGACAGAAGTAACCTTTTTAAATAAAAATAGTCAACGGTGTTAACTGTTAAAATACCGGTGATAAAAGAATAGTAGCATACGGTAATTTATGGTATTTTCTGTAGCACACGGTACTCTACAGTAGCACGCGGTATTGCACAGTGTCTCATACTATTGTTCTGATAATTGACACCGTAACTGTTACGCATCATTTCATCAATAATTGTCACTGCATAATATTTTATGTTATTAATTCAATAATTGTTGTTACACAGTATTTTGCATTATTGATTTAATAATTGTCATTACACTGTATTTTATATCATTGAGTCAATAATTGTTGCTGCACTGTTTTTAAAATTATTGAACCTAATAATTGTCACAGTTACAAATATACTGTAATTTATATTATTAAATTAATAATAATCTGTAACGTGTTTATTACATTATTGTTGAATTATTGTTGTAGCATTATTTTATTTTATATGTTGGACCTACGGGAAGAATAAATATAAATATAAAAATAAAATAAAATAAAAAAAATGTTACTATTTGAAATAGTAACGTGAATAGTGACGTGAATAGTAACGTGAATAGTACGTGAATAGTAAGAAACATGTGGGACCCATCGTGGGGCCCACATGAAATGTGAGAAATGTGATTTTGGTTGCTGAGAGTTGGCGGAGGCTGCGCAGCAGCCTCTGCTGAAAAATTTTCTGCTCACCTACCACGCATAGTAACTTCTTTTCTCCTATAAATAGTTTGTTCAGCTGAATAGAAAAATCACACCTAAAACATAAAATTTTTCTATAAGAATTTTATGAGTTTTCTCTGATAATAGTAAGGCTATTTTGAGAGTTTGAAAGCCAAAAGGAGTGCAGGAATTTTTCAAGTAAGTCTTTTATTAAAGAGTAGTTATTTCATAAATTCCTATTTTCACGGTATTCACAAATCTTCCTTTAAAAGACTTTTTTTGGAAGACTTTATTTTGAAAAATTATATATTTTTATATACTGTGAATAGTAACGCCGTGAATGAATAGTAACCTCGGAATGAATAGTAACCTCGGGATGAATAGTAACTCCGGGATGAATAGTAACCCGCGAGTGAACAGTAACCCCTGAATAGTAACTTCGAGAATAGTAATTTAATTTTAAGTTTTTATTATTTTGTTATTATATTATACTATTTGATCAAATCACTTTTAACAAATTTATAATATACGAGTTAGTACGCACCATGAATTTTTATATGTGATATTTACTGATTATATTAAAAATATATAGGTTGATCAACCTCATTTAAATCAATATCCAGTCACGTGTTAAGGTAAGAAATGTCATTTTTTTTACACTCTTGAACTTGCTACGGTAAGGAATATTATTCTTTTCACACTCTTAAATTTATTGCGGTAAGAAATGTCATTTTTTTTTACACTCTTGAACTTGCTACGGTAAGGGATATTATTTTCTTTCATACTCCTGAATCGAAACTTATTATGGAACTATTGCTTCTATAATTCCTGAAAATATTATATGTTCCATAATAGTTGAACTTCATTATTTCAACTGAACCTTCCTATTTTCTGAATCTTTCCATTGAACTGTAACCGTTATTCTGAACTGAGAATCTTGAATAACATTTTTAAATTTCACTCCACATCATGTTGACAATTTGGACATTATTTGAATCTGTACAAAGTAAACTTCTGATACTTATTGTTTATCCTGTTCTTCTGTTCATCATTTGTATCACTGTTATTTGTATTAATCATCAAGAATCAAGCTGTTGTGAATATCTGTGGCCGGGGGCACAGATGTGATATAATTGTTGAACAGATGATAGGTTAAAGGCGATATACTAGGTTAAAGGCGATACATCTGTTCGGTGTCTTTTATGGCACGTGGTGAATGTTCTCTTTGGCCCGTAGTGCAAAGATGAACTGTTGGTTGGTATGATTATGACCAAAGGCTGAATCTGGTATAATCATGACCGTTGGTGCTTTATTGAATATCTTTGGCCCGTAGTGCAAAGATGAACTGTTGATTGGTATGATTATTACCAAAGGCTGAATCTGGTATAATCATGACCGTTGGTGTTATATTGAAAGTTCTCTTTGGCCCGTAGTGCATAGATGAACTGTTGTTTGGTATGATTATGACCAAAGGCTGAATCTGGTATAATCATGACCGCTGGTGCTATATTGAATGTTCTCTTTGGCCCGTAATGCGTATATGAACTGTTGATTTGCATGATTATGACCAGGAACTATGAATTTGTATTATCTTGACTAATGGTATTTCAGATGATAAAAGTTGATGATGTTTTTACGAAAAAGAGAAGCGCGTGGACATTATAGTCTACATTATTCTTCTAATAGATTGCTAATTCCGCCGCTATTATTGATCTGAACATTGTTCAAGAATTTAACTGCAGTTTTTGATATACACCTTGTATTCTGTTGTATTCTATCAAGAACTCACCTGTTGAAGGCTAATGATAATTTATTCGTCATTATCTTAGTCATGATATTTCTTACTGGGCTATTTGAGCTCACCCTTTTGTTCCATTATTTTTCAACAGGATATGAGAACGTAGCTGGGTCTAGCCGGGGAATGGAGTGAGAGTATGAGGAATAGCTATCATAGTCTTCACGTGTTGTAAAATAGTGTGGCAATAATAGTGAAGACTTAGTTGTGTATTAATATACACTGTATTGTTGTACGCTGTGCTTTGTTGTAATAATTTTGTTGTAGTCTTTTGACGACTCAAGTTTGGGCTGTGTGGGCCTAGATTTGGGGGCGTCACAATTCAAATTTTAATAAACAGAATATTTGAATCTTAAAATGCTGAGTGGTCACTAAGGACCCTGAACTAACGAGGGTATAATAGAGTTTCCTCTGACCCTTTGAGTTGTTTGGTTTTCAAGGGGATCAACCTATTCAACCCGCTGTATATGCATTACATTTAGTCACTGATGCCCAAAATCGGTTTCCCGACACAAAATCCCCTAATTTAGGGTTGTTCAATTCTCAGACTTAATATAAGAAATCCGCACCCAACAATGGTTTGGATAAGCTTTTAAAAGTATTCAAGTATTGAATTTATAAACGTAATGTCTAGCTGAACTATTAGATTTTGACATTTTTAATACAGTTCATGAATCAAGAACTAATAAGCTTCAAGTGCACTAAGTGCGATTTTATAAACAATGTGGATGTGGGATAATTTTAAATAATTAAACCACTTCAAGTTTTGACAATAAATACAAGTATAGAAACTTGTTCAACAATAAATGAGTAGGGTTAGAGAACTTGCCTGTCTGCTCAGCTACAATAAATGTCTAGCTTTAACTAACTTGCTTTGAAAGACCTAACATTAATAAAGTCGGTCTAATAATTAGTACGGCGTATTTGCATAACTATACGCTTAATAATGAACTTATTTACCACACATAAGTACTAACACATAAATTACATTAGTCAAAACAATATTATTAACCTTATAGACCCTTAATCATTTTAGGTTAATAATTTAATAAGTTAGAAAATATTTTTCTTAAGCGTTAGACACTTATTAAACCCTTAAACAACTTATTACAATTGTCTAATTAAATCATAATTAAATTAAATTTATTTTATTAACTCAATCTCTATTTAATTACTATTTAATCTTGATTAAATAGGAATTAATTAATTAACTCTAGTTATTATTTAAAATAAATAATAACTAATTGTACTTACCTATTATTTAATCATAATTAAATAATAAATAATTATTGATTTAATTTTAACCTTCTTTAATTTAATATTAATCAACTAATAACTAATTAATTAATTAACCTTACTTATTATTTAATTTAAGGAAATTAAATAATAATTTACTAATTTTAATCCTCTTTAATTACTATTTAATGTCAATTAAATAATAATTAATTATTTAATTAATTTTAATTATTATTTAAGGTTAAATAATAATCAAATCATTCTTCTTTATTATTTAAAGTAAATAATAAATTATTACTCTAATAACTTAATTTCCATCAATCGTTATTTAATGCTAATTAAATAATAATTAATTACTTAATTATCCTTATTTATTATTTAATAATATTTAAATAATAAATAATTAATTTATAAATTTTATCTCTCTTTAAGTATTATTTAATAGGAATTAAATAATAATTGCTAATTTATCACCTTTATTTATTATTAACATTTAAAATAATAAATAAATAATAAATTTATTTAACTTAACCATGATTAGCTAACTAGATTAATATTTAAAATATTTAAATATTAAACTTAATGAAAAATATCCTCCCCAATATTATTTTTGTATTATTATTATTTTTGTTATAATTTTAAATTAATTTTCAAATATTTAAATTAATTAAAATTAACCCGAATGGCATTTCCGTGAATAAGTTGAAAACTGATCCGAGGGCAAAATGGTAATTCTGCCAAGAAAAACACGGAGGGGCATTCTGGTAATTTCGCAAAAATTTTCCTACCGCGCATGGTGTGCATTACAGAGTTTCCAGCCTAAAACGACGCCGTTTTTGGAAAGCCGGATACGGCTTCCGCGCGTACGCGCGAAGTAACTTTTTACGGATGCCAAACGACGTCGTTTGGCTCCGCGTCCTTCAGTGCACAGTGGTCCGCGCATTGTGCGGAAACCTTAAATTTTTTTCCCTTTTTGCAGAATGTGAACAGTAACCGGAAATACACATTTTAATAAAAATTATACCATCAAGTAAGCTTTAAATCATCAATAAAAATCCAAAAAAATTACCAATCACTTAATATCAATTTATAACATGAAAATTTAATTTTTCATGATTTAAAATCATTATTTTTTTATAAAAAATTTTACATCACATAAACTACCACAAATCATAACTTTTTGTGTATAACTCCATTTTGAGTGATTCAAACTTTATTTTTCTCATGATTTAATGTTCTATAATATTAGAATAACAAACCTAAGTTTTATAAAAAATATTTTTGGACATAAATTCCAAAACTCGTTTACACACTATTAAACACATATTTTAGCATAAAAAATATACCAAAATACAAACCAAACCTATTAAACTCAAGCATGACATAATTATTACAACTGCACATTAATAACTATATTAACATGTTTATACTAACATGATGATTTATTTAATTTAAAAACAAACTACATTTAAAATAACCATTACCTTGTTTTAATGCCTATTTTCCTTTTTCTTCCAAAGTAGGTTGTGAATGGCATGAACAAAACTAACTTCTCCTTCTTCCTCCTTAGTCTCTCAAATATTATGCTCTCACTAAAGCTTTTTCTCTCAACTCTCTCTAGCTCTCTTTTGCTTGAAAAATAAAATGAAGTATATCTACCATTTCAAGTATACTTGAAAAATTACTAGATACACAAATTATATCTATAAGCTAGACCATCAAATGCTAGCTATTGGATACTTACACAAGTTAACCACATTAGGTGAAAAGAAGCATGGTGTCTATGTACCAAAAAAAATCAATACAAGCAATCTTTTAATTAAATAATTGAAAAATAACTAAAATAAAACAAAAATCAAATTTTCTCTCTCTCCTCCCAACTTGGTCGGCTGATAGGTCTTCTTCATGTCCCAAAATTGAGTCACTTTCCACTTTTTAAATTAATAATAGTTAAATTAAGTATTTTCCAAGTGGGCTAATCATTGGGCTTTAATTTAAAATACCAATTGGGCTCCTATTAAATTGTTTGGGCTACTAAATTGTCAAATTTTATTATTCTACACTTGGGCTACTAATTGACCCATGTTGGGCTAATTTAATAATTTACACATTAATTATTCAATCCATGATTAAATAAATAATTAGATTGAATAAATAATTAAATATTCTAACCCATAAGTATTAAATTACTAAATGGACTAATAAATATTATTATTAATATTTCACATTATTTACATTAATTAATAATCATATTAATTAATTTATTATATTTAATTCACTCATTATATTTAATTTAATTGAATATTTAATTACTAGGAAACTTATCAATTATTTTGATATTACAACTTTAGGGTTTGTTCACTAATTTAATAACATATTAGTGACCCCCTTTAATTAATTTTAGTAATTAATTACATAATTATTTAATAACATAATTAATTAATCACATAAAAAGATTTAAATAATCTCGTAAAACTAACTCGTTGGAAATTAAATTAATAATTAATAAAGACGTGGAAATTCTAGGACATTACAGGGAGTCATTCAAGTGAGTAGTGTGCAATTAATCCAGAGTCAGTGCAATTTGTGTTCAATTACAATCGACAGCAAGGGGGAAAATCTAACAGTTATAATCCGAGGTGGCAAAATCATCCAAACTTTTCTTGGAGTAACAATCAATCCCAACCCCAAGGACAGTCTTCAAGAAATACATATCCACTTGGGTTTGATAATCAGCACAATCAACAACCTCAACAGCCGGATAAGTTGGCTCAGATGGAAGATGTACTAGCTAAGTTGGTTAATCAGTTCGATTCGATAGTGAAGACTCAGGCGGTGGCTATAAGGAATTTGGAGAACCAAATGAGACAAATAGCAAGTGCATTGAACAGTAGACCTCAAAGTTCATTTCCAAGTGATACAGAGGTACATTCAAAGCGAGACGGTAAGGAGCATTATAAGGTTGTTGAACTCAGAAGTTGAAGATAATTGCAGGGTGCTGAGGAAAAGCATGGTGAAGTTGCTAAAGAAGAGAAGGAAGATGGGGGTAAGTCAAAATCTCAAATCACAGAGAAGTTTAAAGTGGACAAGAAATCTACTGAGGTACCTAATGTCCCGTTTCCACAGAGATTATAGAAATAGAAGTTCAATAAGCAGTTTTCAAAGTTTTTGGAGGTGTTCAAGAAGCGACAAATTAACATTCCTTTTGCAGATGCATTGGAACAGATGCCGAGCTATGTTAAATTTATGAAGGTCATCTTGTCCAAGAAGAGGAGATTGGGAGATTATGAGACCATTGCATTAACTGAAGAGTGCAACACCATTTTACAAAAAAAGTTGCCTCCAAAATTGAAGGATCCGGGAAGTTTTACCACACCATGTACAATTGGAAGTCAACATTTCAGCCGCTGCTTATGTGACTTGGGTGCAAGTATAAATCTCATGCCCTTTTCGATTTATCAACAATTGGGTCTTAAGGAAACATATCCTACAAACGTAACACTCCAGTTAGCGGACAGATCTCTTACATATCCACGAGGTATAGTGGAGGATGTGCTAGTTAAGGTCGTTAAGTTCATATCTCCAACAGACTTCATTATTTTAAATTTTGAGGAGGACCGAGATATTCCTATCATCTTAGGAAGGCCATTTCTTGCTACTGGAAGAACTTTGATAGACGTTCAGAAGGGGCAATTGACTATGAGAGTGCAGGACCAGGAGGTGACGTTTAATGTGTTGAAGGCAATGAAATTTCCTAATGAGGTTGCTGAGTGTTTAAGAGTTAATATTTTTGAGGATATTGTGAATGAGATATTTTTGGGAAATAGTATCTGTGATCCACTAGAGAAGTCAATTAGTATAGAGGAAATTTCAGATTGTGAGCAAGCGATGGAGTACGTGCAATTAATGGACTCTTCACCGAGGTTTACAAAGTTCAGGAAATATTTTGAGGAACTTGATTACTCTGAAAATTCAAAGGCAAATGAAAAGTCCTCATTTGAGGTGCCACCAACTTTGGGGTTGAAGCAATTGCCTAACCACCTCAGGTATGCTTATTTGGGTGAGGCGTCTACTTTGCCTGTTATTATTTCAGCATCGTTGGACGAGGTTCAAGAGGAAAAATTATTACGGGTGCTTCGAGAGTGCAAATCAGCTATTGGATGGGTGTTAACGGATATTAAAGGTATTAGTCCTTCATTCTGTATGCATAAAATTTTAATGGAGGTTAATGCAAAACCAATAGTTGATCAACAGAGAAGACTAAACCCAATTATGAAGGAGCTGGTGAGGAAAGAAATAATTAAGTGGCTAGATGCTGGGATTATCTACCCTATTTCATATAGTGCTTGGGTAAACCCGTTTCATTGTGTTCCAAAAAAAGGTGGTATGACTTTTGTTCATAACAAGAATAATGAGTTGATTCCGACGAGAACAGTTACGAGGTGGCGAGTTTGTTTGGATTATAGGAAGTTGAATAAAGCCACACATAAGGATCATTTCATATTGCCATTCATTGATCAGATGTTGGATTGACTTGCGAGACATGAATATTACTGTTTATTAGACGGGTACTCGGGGTACAACCAGATAGCCATTGCACCAGAAGATCAAGAGGAAATAACATTTACATGTCCATATGGAACATTCGCTTTCAGGAGAATGTCTTTTGGATTGTGTAATGCACCAACAACTTTTCAACGGTGCATGATGGCGATATTCTAAGATATGGTCGAGCGAAATTTGGAAGTCTTTATGAATGATTTTTCGGTGTTTGGTGATACATTTGATGCCTATCTGGAGAATCTAACTTTGGTACTGAGAAGATGTATGGAAATAAATTTGGTATTAAATTAGGAAAAATGCCACTTCATGGTTCAAGAAGGGATTATTTTGGGGCATTGGGTGTCAGTTAAGGGCATTAAAGTTGATAAAGCAAAGATTAAAGCCATTGAGAAGTTGCCTCCACCGAATTCAGTGAAGGGTATTCGTAGTTTCTTGAGACATGCAGGGTTTTACCGAAGGTTCATTAAAGATTTCTCTAAGATCACAAAGCCGTCGTGCAGTTTATTAGAGAAAGAGATCCCGTTTAAGTTTGATGAAGCATGCCTCACATCATTTGGGATTTTGAAGTAGAAATTGATTATAGATCCGGTGGTAGTAGCCCCAGATTGGGGTCGTCCATTTGAGTTAATGTGTGATGCAAGTGACTTCGTAATCGAGGCAGTTTTAGGCCAGCGTAAGGACAAAGTATTTCAAGTTATTTATTATGCCAGTAAGACTTTGACTGATGCTCAGCTGAATTATACTACCACAGAGAAGGAGTTGTTAGCTGTAGTATTTGCATTTGATAAGTTTCGTCCATATCTTATTGGGACAAAAGTACTTGTTTACACGGACCATTCAGTAATAAGGTACCTTGTTGAGAAGAAAGATGTAAAGCCTAGATTGATCCGTTGGGTTTTATTGCTTCAAGAGTTCGATCTTGAGATTCGTGACAGAAAGGGAACTGAAAATCAGGTAGCAGATCATTTGTCTAGAATGGAGTAGCCCAGGAACAACGATGTGGCAGTCAATGATAGCTTCCCAGATGAACAGTTGTTTGCAATTACGTCTGAGATACCGTGGTATGCAGATTTGGTCAGTTATATTGTTGGGAATATCCTACCTCCAGAGTTGTCAAGTCAACAGAGGAAGAAGTTTCTGCATGATGTACGTCAATATCTGTGGGACGAACCATTTTTGTTCAAGATTTGTGTTGACCAGTTAGTGAGACGTTGTGTTCCTCAAGAAGAAATGGGAAGCATTCTTCATCAATGTCATGCTAAGGTGGACAAAGAATAGCTGCTAAGGTTCTTCAATCAGGTTTTTTCTGGCCTACTTTATTTAAGGATGCTTATTCATTTGTTCTGCAATGTGATCGATGTTAAAGGGTAGGTAATATTTCTAAAAGACAAGAGATGCCCCTTAATTCTATTTTAGAAGTTGAAATGTTTGATGTATGGCATATTGATTTTATGGGACCTTTTCCCTTGTCTTTTAATAATTCTTATATCCTTTTAGCAGTTGATTATGTGTCTAAGTGGGTGGAAGCAATTGCATCCCCCACTAATGATGCTAAGGTGGTAACTAAATTTTTGCAACGTAATATTTTCACAAGATTTGGGACACCAAGGGCAATAATTAGTGACGGAGGATCTCACTTTTACAATAGACAATTCTACACCTTTCTTGCGAAATATGGAGTCCTGCATAGAGTTGCTACCGCTTATCACCCACAAACAAGTGGACAAGCAGAGATTTCAAATAGAGAAGTGAAGCGGATTTTGGAGAAAACAGTAAATCTGAATCGTAAAGATTGGTCAATTAAGCTCGATGATGCACTTTGGGTGTATAGAATAGCTTTTAATAATCCACTTGGAATGTCGCCATATCAGTTGGTTTTTAGGAAAGCTTGTCATTTGCTAGTTGAACTGGAACATCATGCATATTGGGCAACTAGAAAATTGAATTGGGACTTTAACCTGGCTGGTGAGGAACGTTTGCTACAACTCAACGTTTGCAAATCCTCGTGGGAACGATACCTTGCTAGCCTTGTACTATGATTAGACCACGTACACTTGCGTGGAGTATTTTCTGAACGAAAAAAGGCGAACATAATCCGCGAAGTTTAAATGAAGACTATGTACTTTGTTGTTGTTATATTTTGGATTGTGAGAACCAAACCCGAGGTTATATGTGACGACCCCGAATTCGGGTTCCTTGAACCTCAGATTCGGTTTAACATGAGTACTACCTTTTCCTTATTGTTTATGACTTACAACAATGTTATAATTGCTAAATAATCATTTATTAACAATTTTACAACATCTCTTTCTATTTTAGAATCACAATCTTTATAAATTCCTAGTGTTAGTTCCCAATGACACGATAGAAATCTAGAAGGGGGGGGGGGGGGAGGTTGAATAGATTCTCTTAAAAATTTCTTTTATTTTTAAAAGATCTTACTTAATTAATTCTTAAACAGAAAGTTTAACACAGCGGAATATGATTTAGTTATCCTTTTCTTGATATGTTAGAGTAATAATTCAACAAGAAATTATATGGCAGATATAGCAAATGAAAGACACAATGAGAAAGACTCTGGGTTTTAAGTTGTTCAGAGCACACAAGACTCCTACTCCACTGTTCTGCTCTTCCAGCAGCAAATCCACTAAGGATACTTTTACAATATCTGAATCACTAAGATTCCTTCAAGACCCGCAATCTTGGAATTTTAGTTCACAAAGAACTTTATAAGTCTAACAGACTTGGATACACTAGTTCACAAAGAACTCTTCTGGAGTGATGTATATTTGGATGTGCTACTAAGTTGCTTATTAGCTTGAGTTTTCGAAGGACTTAGTAGCAATGCAAGCTTTCTTATGAGTTTGATCTTTTTCACTTCTTGCGATTTTCTTTTTGTGTAGTGCCCTTTTCTCTTTTGCCGATCTTAGTATTTAAGAAGTTAGGGCTTCAGTTTTCTTCCCGTTGGACCATCTGCTTGAGCTTGTATTTCTTTTTGTTACCTCATAGAGGAGAGCTGCTGTATATTATATTAATATAGCTCATTAAAGCTCTGATGAGATTTTATTAGATCTGACCTGTTAGTCCATGGAAGGTTGTTTTCTTTTTCCTTTGGGACAGATATGTCAGTCGTAGGTTCCCACTAACTTTTATAGAGGCGTTTGGTCCTTCCAAACTATAGGACTGATAGGACACAGTCCTCTGACTTTTCTGCCTTGAAAGTCTTCTTTCTGTTTCATAGTGCGCTTGGGTCAGACCCCTGACTTTTCTGACTTGATCGATTTGCAGAGGCTTCCTTTTTGGTTACTTTGATGAAGATTGAATGCTTGAATAGAATAGCTCCTGATCTGAGAGTCGTGATGTCTCTTGCCTTTTTGCTCAACGACCTTATGTGATCAACTCTACGAATATCCTTGCTGACGTGATTGATCTGTAAAACTGATCATCGTAGAGTTTACTCAACTGTTAGACTGTTTGGTCGTAGAGTCTTCTGGACCACAATCGTAGAGTCCATTCTACGATTGGTTGCCTTGATCGTAGAGTCTGTTCAAATCGTAGAGTTTCCTTGACACAAACCGTAGAGTTCATTCTACGATTTTATTACACCAACAGATCAACCTAACAGTTTTGATCTATCTAAGTCTTAGTACAACACAAAAGACTTTTATACAATTATCAAGAGATCAACCTAACAATTTTGATCTTATCTAATACAACCCTTGTACGTTATTTCTTATCATCAAATTTAATCATTCAATGTTCAACACCTAGTATGTCTCAATATCATACATGATACGACATTTTATTACAATCAATTTGAGTATTTAACAACCATATTACATACCAACCAATTCTTATACTACACAATCGTTTTACCTGTCCAATTCGGACTAATATCTGCAATAGTCGTTTAGAACTTCAGTGAAAGTAGTATGTACTTCTGTTTCTTGATCTTCATTAAAAACTTCGAATAACTTGCACTATCTGATAATGTTGGTTTTAAGCAAGAGTGGGCACGATGGCTCAGAAAGTTTAACAGTTACACATAACACATTACACGCTTCACATATTATACATGCTCTGTATTTTATTCTTACATCATGCATTTCATGTATTTCATTTTATGAATGATTCATACTTCTTATGCATCACTTAAAATAAACAACTAGCATCTAGCAAATTATACTTCATAGCTATACATATTTCACATGTAACCATATCTCATGTTGTTCACATATCACAAATATCATCAATATATCTTCATGTTAATTATTTAACATCATATTATAGCATAGCAATGCACATAAGAGCAAGTTCTGAAAAACTTGTCTGGTTCACTTTTACCATTTATGCTTATTTGCGTCTTTCTTCAACCTACAATTTATATATAAAATCGAAATAATCATTAGTTACAATGACTATTAATTTGTCTTAACTTAAGACCTTAACTTCAATCTATTTAACTTTTAAAATGTTCGATAAACTAACTTTTGACTTATGTACAAAAATACTAGCCCAAACCTAGTTGGACTTATCGGGTACACTTAACCAACTTACGAATTCTCTACACCTTCTTCGTACGACTTACTTTTAATAAGCTGCTTAAATTAGTCACAATGGACTATTTACATTGGTTTAATTCAATTAAACTTTCTTCTTTTACATAACTTAATGACTCAGACATTTAATAATGTACCAAATACTTCTTATATTATCACCATTTGATAATATATTTCCATTGTACAAATATTATTAACCATTTAATAATATTTTTAATTATTCAAGAATATTATTATTCATTGAATAATATTTACCCTCTTAACAATATTATTATTCATTTAATAATGTTTTACTCCTTCGGTAATATTTATTAACTTAAATAATTAAATGTAAATTATTTAATCACTTCCTTATTCCTTTAATTTATTCCTTTAATTTATTTAAAATTAAATAAATAAATAACTTTATTTTTTTATTTATCTTTACATAAACAATTATTTCCTTAACCTTATTTTCCTTTAATTATTATTTAATATCCTTTAAATAATAATTAATTTACCCCATTTATTATTTAATATTAATTAAATAACAAATAATTATTTTATTCACCTTATATCCCTTTAACTATTATTTAATATCCTTTAAATAATAATTAAATAACGAAATCATTCTTATTTATTAAATAATAAATAATTACCTTATTAACTTTTTCTTCCTTTAATTATTATTTAATATCCTTTAAATAATTAATCATCCTTACTTATTATTTAATATTAATTAAATAATAAATAATTATTTTATTAACCTTATCTTCCTTTAATTATTATTTAATATCCTTTAAATAATAATTAAATAATTATTCATCCTTACTTATTATTAAATAACAAATAATTATTTTATAAACTTTACCTTTCTTTAATTATTATTTAATATCCTTTAAATAATAATTAAATAATTAATCATCCTTACTCATTATATAATATTAGTTAAATAATAAATAATTATTTTATAAACTTTACCTTCTTTTAATTGTTATTAAATATCTTTTAAATAACAATTAATTATTTCATCATCTTTGCTTATTATTTAATATTCAAAAAAAATAAAATACTTTGTTTAGTAACTTTAATATCCTTTAATTATTATTTAATATTAATTAAATAATAATTAATTATTTATTTAACTTTACTAATTATTTAATATCGATTAAATAATAAATAACTAACTCATTCACTTTAACATCTTTTAATTATTATTTAATATTAATTAAATAATAACCAATTAATTACTTAACTTTACTTATTATTTAATATCCATTAAATAATAAATACCTAACTTATTCACTTTAACATCCTTTAATTATTATTTAATATTCATTAGATAATAATTAATTAATTACTTAACTTTACTTATTATTTAATATTAATTAAATAATTAAATAATTAGTTAGTAGCTTATTTACACACTAATAAATAGCTAAGTGGTGATGAATCACCCAATTTTTTTCACATATTATTTTATATCACTTAAATAATATGTCAAGAGTTCAAATATCATTTTTTTTGTAATTAATAATAATTGTCCTATAATTATTATTAATTTAGTAAGATTTAATCCATCATTAATTCTAATAAATACCAAATGACAAAAAATTTTAGATTTTAAATTTTTATAATTTTCTTTATAAAATTACAAGCATTTTCTCTTTTGGAACCGACTTAAGAACCGGCCTAAAAATGGCTGAATTGGACCCACTTAGAAAACGCAAAATCGGATAATTTGTTGAACCGATCAGTTTATTTAAGAAAATAGGCAGAATGCTTTCTGGTTTTTTCAGACTTGGGGTCTACGACGGGAACTTGAATAAATGAAATCTACAAGTCCGATTGAGGTCTATTAGGTATCGATGAATTCATAACTTCCCGAACTACATGATTCTATTATCAAATATCAAACTTGGATTTGTTTTGGTTATTGAAATTGGCTCCAAACTGGACTGTTGTGCACAACCCTAAAACAGTGGGGTGTTTTGGTAGAAAAATCATATTTTGCTCATTTAAAATCGGATCATAGTCATTCCACTTGGAGAATCTTCGTATTTCATGCATCTAATATAAAAAATTTACGGATTATGAATCCGAATTACTGATCGTGAATAGAAATTCCATGAAGGGGCTGCTATGTATTAGATTAACTTGTTTTCGTCGGTAAAAATTTATTCAATGAGTTGGATGAAATTTTTCATCACAAACACATATAAAAACCCATGTAACCCTAGATATACCAATATAGCATGGATCTATCCATTTGGACTTTGAAAATTACATTTCTACCATATAAATTACATAATACCCAAAGAACAATACCAAGCTAGAAGGTTTTATACCTTTTGTTGATTATCCTCTTTGTTAGAACTTTAAAAAGGCTTGGATGATCAATCTTCTTATATAGATAGCTTCCTCTTAATGAGACCTCCATCTTTAAACCTTACTCCAAGATCATCCAGCCATCCATGCTCACAAGATCTAACTTTCTTTTTCTTTTTCTCTAGAGTTTTTCTCTATTTTCTTTCTCTCTAGTTTTTCTAGTAAAAAGACTAACAAACATAACAAGAGTGTGGTGGATGCTATTTATAGCACCACCTTAATCATTCATCAACTCCTACTAATCAACTAACCTTAGACAAATTAAGAGCTAATTATGCTTACTATAGCATGAAATGACCACATGATAAACATTTTGAATAACCATTTGATTGACTAGGGTTAGTGGGGAGTTGTTGAACCAAATTTGTACCCAAAATCAACCAACAAGCAACCTTTCCATCCTTGTGAGCCCCAAAATTTAGGATTTCCATTTTATTACACCAATTTAGCTTTATTTTTATATCCTATATCATTATATAAATATCAATATATATATATATATATATATATATATATATATATATATATATATATATATATATACACCAATATATATATACATTAACCACAACTTTGACTACCATTTGGGCTTCACTTTGAACTTAGGAATTAAATCTATTGGGCTAATTATTTAATTTGTTTGGGCTTAATTTAATTATTCTATTGGGCTAACATTAACTAACACATGTTACTTTTTATTAAAATAATCATTGGGCTAGTTTAATTATTACATGGATCTATGGACTACTAGGTTAATTTATTTAACTTAGCTTAATACCTCATTTGGACTTATAATATAATCCAATTAGACTTGCATTAAATTATTCTACCACCTTGGGATATATCATTAACTCATCCATGGTTAATTCTCATCACCATACTTATTCACCTAGCAATGAACCAATGATTGGTTAATGCTTTCTCTTGTCTACCAACTAGGGTTATTCAATTAATCTTACACTAGTTAATTTTCTACACTAAATTAATACTTGAAATTCTTTTTCCAACACATTGACCATCATTTGACTTTTAATGAATTGGGCTACATAGCTTACTTTAATTACACTCCTTCATGCAAGTATTCCTATATTGGGCTAACACATATAACAACTTATTAATTAAGTTAATGACTTAATTAATTAACTTCTTAATATTGTCATTCTAGACAATATTCTAACTTCTCTACTTATTAATCACAACTTTAATTCATGACTCATATAATTAACTCAATTAATTATATTACATGACTTCTCTTTTTAATCCATACTTAAACTAATTAATTTATTAGTTTTATTGAGTATTTAATTTACTTCACACATCATCTTGTTTGCCTAACAAACTCAACTCTAGGTATATATATAAATATTAATATAATCACCTTCACTTCTTAATTGAATTTATTTCCTTAATAAATTCTCTACATGCATCGTTAAAATATTCCCACATTTAATTTCTAACAAATAAATTATGTTAAAAAAATAAAAATGTTTACCTATTTTCTACACATCTTACTTCTCAAATTCTAAGTTTTAAACCTTAACCTTTAATTAATTATTTCAAATCTTATTTACAATTCTTGTAAATATCTGGGATATTACATTATAGAACCCAGATTTGGGATCGTCACATGTTGGTATCAAAGCTGTAGGTTATAGAACTTTAGGTTGCGAAACTTTAGGATATAACCTTAGAAGAGTAAACTCATTTAGAGTTAAAGGAGATGAATTGAGAAAATTCATCAAGTCGAGTATTAACACAATTAAATATACTTTCATTTCATCCATGAATATATTTTATTACGATACTAATGTCGTTTTGTTTGTGTGATTGTAGGATGTCTGAGATTGGACAGTGTAGTCACACAACTGAGGATGATTTCATTGATATCCATATGAATATTGCACAGCCGCTGGTGGATGAACTGATAGAGGATCCATAGTTTGATCCAGAGATGGGGGATAGAGAGGAGTCAGTCAGAGGTGGGGTGATGAGGCCTTACAGTGAGGATGAGGCTGAGTCAAAGGAAGAGGAGGAGGAGTCAGTCGAGTATGCTGATGGCATGTGCACTACTGCCAGTGACATCATCGATCCACCAACATTTGAAGGATCAGAACAAGACAACAGCTTACCAGTTCTCTGGCGAGAACACGAAGCTGAAGGAACAGATAGTAGATCTGGAGGAGCAGGGACAGGGGTATGAGGACTCTATGGAGCACATTGGGTTGCTAACCCATCAGATGGTTGATCAAGACGTCGAACTGCAGGCTAAATTAGCAGAGACCGAGACTGGATTAGCAGAGGCTGAGCTAAAGATTCACCAAGTACAAGCATATAAAAAGGCCATCAAGGCCCACTAGCAGTAGGCGATAGAGATGAGGATCGAGATATTGATCCAGAGGGATGCTGCACATGGGCAGATGTTGGAGTTGGAGGATGAGGTCCGTGAGAAGAGGGTAAAGATCGATAGGATCAATTATGTTGATTTCAGAGCAGGGTGCGCTACTGTTGGTTTACAAAAATATGGCATACATATAATCAAATTATGTAAGCGCAACGGAAGTAAGAAAAATCAGATTTTAAAATTTTTGTACAAACCAATAACCCAAATCTTTCTTATGCGACTATTATTAATTGAAGAAGGATAAAAGAATTTATACCTTTGTAGAACCAAGCTTCCACGGGTACAAGTTCATCTCCCTTTAATCCTTCACGTTCTTTTTCAAATTCACCGATTAGATTCCACAGATCAATGTTAGCTCCCCAAGTGTGAAGCCTCTAGAGGTGATCTACCAAGAGATCTATGAATTAAAGAAGTGGATTATGGTTTCTCCAAACCACGGGTGGCTAGCCCTAATTCTCTCTCTCTAACTCCTTAGATGTAGAGAATTGTTGAGTACTCTCTCTCTATTCTAATGAAAGAGTGTATAAACTTCATCTATGATAAGACTCCTCTTATTTATAGATATAGTCAACCCTCCTAAACTATTTAGGATTAGGGTTTCAATTTAATTCTCAATTTAATTAAGAACTAAATTAATTAATTATAATTCCTAAACCATTTAAGAACTTAATTATTTAATAATGAGAGTACTTCTTATTAATTAATTACTAAGCTATTTAGTAACTTAATTAATTATTATAATTATAATTACTAAACTATTTAGGAACTTAATTATTTAATAATAATATTACTACTTATTAATTAATTCCTAAACTATTTAGGAACTAAATAATAATACTAGTGATAATAATAATAGTAATAATAATAATAATAATAATAATAATAATAATAATAAGACTCCTCTTATTAATTTATAATTAGTATTTTTAAAATACTAAATTATAAATATTAAGCTATTTAATTTATTCTATCACCATAGTATAAATTAAATGTACTTAATTTATTATTATGATTATGCCATCCACTTTTAAAATAAATATTACTATTTTGCGGTGTGACCCTTTAGGTTTTCCATATTAAATCGGTTGTATAATAAATAAATTAGAATAATTCTAATTCATTTATTATGAATTAACTCTTTAATTCAGAATAAATAATTATTCCACAATAAGGGTAAGCCCCCTTAGCGATTAGTCGACATTCCAGATAATATAGATTTCAACATTTGATCGTAAAAGAATCTTTCAGCAAATAGTTACCGTACAATTCAATCCTTTTACCATACAATGTCCCAATCAAATATAAGACACGAAATTTCTGTCAAGTCTTTTTTATTTGATCATATGTATTTCAATTCACAAATACACAACTCTCGTTAATATAAATTAGAAACTCCTTTCTAATCCCATTTAACCCTGGCTAGGGATTTCTGAGTTGTCACTTATTGAATCGCATAGGACATTCTCTTCCTTTACTGGAAATGGTAGATCCTTTGTTGATCATTCACCTATCTCCATGTGTACCTTATTATACCCAAGTATATCCTTTGATATACCAATAGGTCTTACGGAATATGTCAAAGTATAACTTAGTACACACAAGATACTATGATAATCTCAAGTCCAAGGATCACTTGTACGACTATCATAGAAGGAACTCCTATTGACAGACAAGTAAAACTCCATTAGGTGTTCGTTGAGCGAGTCACGTTCAGTGAACTTATTCTCTAATAAGCACCTACATACTTGATTTAGTGTCTCTACACAAATGATTATGAGATCAATCATCCTCTTCATAAGAGCAAACATAGTATGTACCAATCTATCCGGATCTACTAATCCCCTTTTTAGTGATCCAACGATTAGGAACAATTTTAGTTTTGAGCTATTTTGAATTTAGATCTCATTAGCATGATCCTCATCATGGTTCTAAAAGCATTGCTCGAAAACTATGTGTTTATCCATTTGATTAATTCAAGTAAGTAATCATGAATAAAGAAATGCCTTGATACTTTTATTAATAAATGAATAAGATTACAAAGTATATGCTTATCACATCAAATGTGATTGGCTTGAGGCATACTACTTTCAGCTACTACCTAGCTGAGGAGGGCTAGTCCATGCACACTATCAGTACGAGCTTGGTGATGGCCATAGGGGATGAGGAGTATAATGATGTGACTTGTCGAGGGATGCGCAATCATTAGTTATGTTATAATGTTGTATGTATATAGGTACAGTAGAACCCAACTTTTGTTTTAACAGAGGGTTAGTATGTTGTAAATCCCAACTCCAGGAAATTTGTGGGGTATGTTTATGATTATATCCTATCATTTGTAGCCTTTCAGGGATAGAGGCATTTATAGTAGTATGCTTGTGATGTAAGGTGCTATAAACTATTGTTTTAGCATATGAATATAAATGTAGTTATGTTTTATGATGATGTGTTTTTATTGGTTAAATATTTACATGTAATAGTTAATGTATAACAGATAAAATAATAAGATTTAGTAATAATAATAACTTAGAAGTTTTCTTTTCTCTTTAATCAGACAATGACGCCACGTAGACAACCACCAAGGAATCAAGGAATAGAAGAGTCAGTTAATAATGACGAGGGAGTACACAACGTTGAACCAACGCAGAACTTTGTCGATATGCTAGCATAGACAATACAAAATCGACATCTAGTGGTAGAAAATCTGCCACTGCCGCCGAATCAATTGGCTAATTTCAAAGACTTTAAAGTAGTCGGACCGCCCGAGTTTAGGGGAACGACAGACCCAATCGAAGCTCAATCATGGATAAAGGAGATAGAGAAGGCATTTATTATTGCAAGAGTGACAGAGGAGCAAAAGACTATTTTTGCTATCTACATAATGAAGGGAGATACCAATTTTTGGTGGGAAGCCAATCAGAATAGGGCTGGAGAAGTTGTGGTGTCATGGGTAAGGTTTAAGAAAATATTTGATGAAAACTACTTTCCAAAAAGTATGAAGAGTAAAATGGAGGTTAGATTTCTAGAACTAAAGCAAGAGAATATGTCGGTACCAGAGTATGCAGCAAAATTTAATGAGTTGGCCAGGTTCGTTCCACATCAGGTGGATACGAAGGAACGCAAGGCTAGAAGATTTGATAATGGTTTAAAACCATGGATATTTAACAAGGTGGCAGTGTTACAGATTGATTCATTCTTAACTCTGCTGGAGAAATCAATCATAGCTGAAGGAGGAAACGAGGAGTTATCCAAGTATAACCAAGTGAGGAACAAAAATAGAAGTGAAGGGGGAAATAATAATAGTAACAGTGGTGGCAGCAGCTACAATAAGCGTAAATGGGACAACAACAATGATAAGAGCTCAAAAAGTCAACAAGGAAATTTTCAAAAAAAGAAAGCATGTAGCAAATGTGGAAAGAATCATTTCGAGAAATGCATGAAGGGCAAGAATACATGTTTCAACTACAGGGAGGAGGGACACATTTCTCCCAAGTGTCCCCGCCCAAAGAGAGGAAAATGCTATTCGTACGGAGCCGCTGATCATATGATAAAGGATTGTCCTAACAAGAAGAATGATGGAGGAAGCAACCATAAAAGCAATAATAGTAGATTGACAATTGAGGGACCGGTACAGCAGAACAAGCCAACAACACGGATTTTCAACATGACAATTTAAGATGCCATGGAATCTAAAGACGTGGTGTCGAGTACTATTTCGATCAATAATATAAATGCTTATGTATTGTTTGCTTCGAGTGCTACCTATTCATTTTTGTCTGATGATTTTGTTAGACGGTTATAATTGCATAGAGAAAAGTTAAAAAACCCTATAAATATAGAAGTTTTAAATAAAGAAGTGATTCCTGTAGAGTATATACATAGAAACTGTTGTGTAGTAATCAGGGGTCAAAAGTTGAGTGTGAACTTAATTTCGATACATTTGGGAGAGTTTGATGTTATACTTGGAATGGATTGGTTGTTTAGCGAGCATTAATTGATTGTGAGAAGAAGTGTATACACCTTAAGACACTAAATAAGTCTAAAGTCATATTTTTTGGCAGCAAGTCGTCAAGACAATATTGTTGTCTGATGACGATACAGGCCACGAAACTATTGAAGAAAGGATGTGTAGGATATCTGGCACATGTAGTGAATACACAAATGGTGAATCTTAAGATGGAACAAATTCCTGTAGTTAAGGAGTTCATGAATATTTTTTCAGATGAACTAACAGGTCTTCCGCCAGATAGAGAGACAGAATTCGAGATTGACTTAGTACCGAGGACAACATCGATATCGAAGGCACCATATAGGATGGCTCCGGTATAGACGAGGGAGTTGATAATTCAGTTATAAGAGTTTTTGGGTAGGAAGTACATTCAGTCTAGAGTTTCTCCATGGGGAGCACCTGTGCTATTTGTAAAGAAGAATGATGGATCAAAGAGACTTTGTATGGACTATAGAGAGTTAAACAAAGTAACGATTAAGAACAAGTACCCGTTGCCAAGAATTGACGATCTATTTGATCAACTAAAAGGGGCAAAGTACTTTTCAAAAATTGACTTAAGGATTGGTTATCATCAATTATAAGTAAGGAAGGAAGACGTACCCAAGACAGCATTCAGAACTCGTTATGGCCATTATGAGTTTCTGGTAATGTTCATTTGGACTGACGAATTTACCAGCCGCATTTATGGACATGATGAACATAATATTCAAGCAATATTTGGATAAATTTGTAGTTGTTTTCATTGACAATATTTTGGTGTATTCCAAAACAGAAGAGGAGCATGCCGAACATTTAAGATTGGTGTTTGAGATATTAAGGAATAAGCAATTATATGCCAAATTTTCAAAGTGTAAATTCTGGTTGGATAAAGTTCAATTTCTAGGTCATGTTATTGACAAGGAAGGAGTTTCAGTTGATGTTGCAAAAGTAGAAGCAGTGATTAATTGGGAACAACCAAAGACGCCGACGAAGATTAGGAGTTTCTTAGGGTTAACGGGTTAATATTGGAGATTTATCAAGGACTTTTTGAAGATATAAACGCCATTAACAAATTTGACAAGGAAGACAGTAAAATATGTATGGACAGAGAAGTGCGATGAGAGTTTTCAGGATTTAAAGAAGAGACTTAGTGAAGCACCTGTGTTGACTTTACCAGATGACACGAGAGGTTTTAGGTCTATAGTGATGCATCACACAATGGACTAGGCTGTGTGCTTATACAGAACGACAATGTCATTGCGTATGCGTCAAGACAATTAAAAGATTATGAGAAATGATACCCTACCCACGACTTGGAGTTGGTAGCAGTAGTGTTTGCCCTTAAAATTTAGAGGCATTATTTATATGGAGAAAAATGTGAGATATTCTTATATCATAAAAGTCTGAAGTATATCTTCACACAAAAGGAGTTGCATATGAGGCAGAGGAGATGGTTAAAATTGATCAAAGATTACGATTGTGAGATTCTATATCATCCCGGTAAAGCCAACGTGGTAGCAGACACTCTAAGTAGAAAGAGCAGAGAGAAGTTGTTTGTATTGACATACCAGAAAGAATTGGTAAAAGAAATGGCTCGAATGGAGTTGGAGGTGAAAAATCTAAAGGAGTCAGAAAAGAAATTGATAGAGATAGAAGCGAGTCCAACCTTATTAGACAAGGTGAAAGAGGCTCAAGACAAAGATGAAGAATGTGATAGAATAAGGAAGTGAATGACCGATAGAGAAGAGGTCAAGTTCAAAATGGATAGTAAAGGATTGTTAAGATTTGAAAATAGTGTTTGGGTACCGTTAGTGCCTGAATTACGAGAAGAGATTTTGCAAGAGGCTTACAGTACGAGATACTCGATACATCGGGAGAGTACGAAGATGTATCAAGATCTACACCAGTATTTTTGGTGGTAGAGTATGAAAAGGGAGGTTGAAGAATGTGTCAGTCGATGCCTAACTTGTCAGAGGGTAAAGGCAGAACATCAGAGACAAAGCAGGTTATTACAGTCGTTAGAGATTCCTGAATGAAAATGGAAACATATCACGTTGAATTTTGTGGTATGACTTCCAGTAACACAAAAGGGACATGGCACGATATGGGTGATTGTAGATCGACTAACAAAGTCAGCGAACTTTTTGCTGATCAAGATTATATTAAATTTGGATCAGTTGGCCAAGTTGTACATTAAGGAGATAGTATCAAGACATGGAGTGCCTGTATCAATTATGTCAGATAGAGATCCACGCTTCATATTAAATTTTAAGAAGAGTCTTCAGTTAAGAATAGGGATACAGTTAAGAATGAGTATATCGTATCATCTGCAGACTGATGGGCAAAGCGAGAGAACAATTCAGACATTGGAAGACATGCTCAGAGCTTGTGTGATGGATTTCAAGGGCAGTTGGGAGAACCATCTACCTTTGGTAGAATTTGCATATAATAACAGTTATCATGCGAGTATAGACATGCCGCCTTTTGAAGCATTGTATGGAAGAAAATGTAGAACACCTCTGGGTTGGGATGAAGTAGGAGAACATCAATTGTTGGGGCCAGAATTGGTTCAACAGACTGTAGAAATTATTAGATTAATAAGAGCTTGACTAGTAGCAGCACATGACCGCTAGAAGAAGTATACAGATCTACATCTACATAAGTGAAATTATGAAGTGAGAAGTTTTGTGTTTATGAAGGTGTCTCATTGGAAAGGGAAAATCAGATTTAGAAAGAAAAGAAAACTGAGTCCGAGGTTCATAGGACTGTTCAAAATATTGAAGAAAGTGAGTGAAGTGGCGTATGAGGTAGCTCTACCTCCTGAACTGGAATATATTCATAATGTGTTTCATGTCTCAATGTTACGGCCATACAAGCCTGATTACAAGCACGTCACCTTCTATGAGCGGATTTAAGTGGAGAAAGATTTATCATATGAATAAATTCCTGTCCAAATATTAGATAGGAAAGAACAGACGTTACGAAATAAGGTTATATATTCTGTCAAAGTGCTTTGGAGGAACTACAACGCTGAGGAAGCTACGTGAGAACTTGAAGAAAAGATGAGAAATAATTATCTGAATCTTTTTGTGTAGTTTTAAATTTGTAATTCAGGTGACGGAAATCTTAGGGGGGGGGGGGGGGAATGTAAGAACCATGAATTCTATGTGCATTGTAATGATGATTATTAAATAATTAATGAATTAATATTTTTGTATGAATTGATTATGCAATTACATGGTTTAATAAAAATATATATATGTATGTGTATATTTATAATGTAGCAAGTTAGTAGAATTAATAAAGCAAATCTAATTAGATTATATTTTAAGTCCAAATGAATTATTAAGTTAGGTCCAATAAAATTAACTTAGTAGTCCATGAACATAGTTAATTTATTGGTTCATGTTATAAATGAACTAGCCCAATGCTTATTTTAATTAAATGTAGCATAAGTTAGTTAATGTTAACCCAATAGAATGAATAAATTGAGCCCAAATAAATTAAATGAATAAGTCCAATAGAATTAATTACTAAGTCCAAAGTAGAGCCCAAACTAAGTCAATGTTTTGGTCAATGTGTGTGTATATATATATATATATATATATATATATATATATATATATATATAGAGAGAGAGAGAGAGAGAGAGAGAGAGAGAGATATGTGTATAATTACAATAAAAATTAAACCAAAAATAACATAATAAAAGCCATTTGGCTGTTACATATGTGGCCTAAAAGGGGTGTGGATTTTAAATTTTAATGTTGCTCGATTTTGTGTAGAAATGGTGCAATAATTGGTGAATAGCTCCTACCAACCCTAGTCCTCTCATGTAAAAAAAATTCCTAGAATTTAGCTAATTTAAAATAAAAGATAAGATGAGATTGGTGATTTTGTATAGATATATGTAGTATATCTATACATTTTGGATGATAGCCTTGAACTATAAATAAGTCTTTCATTAAGTTTTGCTAGGCCGGTTAGTCATTTACTAGATTTTCTAGAGAGAAAAATAGAGAGGAAGCTCTAGAGCTTTAAAAGAAAAGTTAGAGAGTTTGTGAGTAGTGAGCTAGATCATCTAGAGGGTGTGTATAGTAGCCAAGGTAAAGCATTCAAGCTTTGTGGTTTACTTTGGAAGAAGAAGAAAAAGAGCATCCAAGCTTAGAAGGTTTAAAATTGTTCTCTTCTTTATATCTCTTCATTTCTATGGTTTATATTTAGTGTAGAAATATTTGTCATGGTTGGTTATGGAAGAAATTTGTGTTTGATGGGGGTTTGGTGAGCTCGATGGTATAAGGATGGAGATTTATTGGTGAATATATGTATATAGGTGTCCATTTATGTTTAATGTAGTTATATGGTCAAAATATATTTTTAACAGTTCAAAATCTATTTTGATGTTCTATAAGGTTAGATATTGGATATATATAAAGATTCATGAGTTAGTATGTTTAATATGTGTATTAGTATATTTGGTATGAAAATAATTAGAAGAAATGTACATATAAAGCTTTACCGGTAAAACCCTAACTAATTATGTTCTATATATTGAGGTAGTTTGAAATGTAAAAGTTGGTTATTTGATTTTAATGGCTAGAAGGTTATATTTATGAGTTATAAAGATAACACAACTTGAATCTCTTCAAAATATGAACAAATGAGAAAGTTCTGGCTTTTATCACAAACCATGTCATTTTAAAACCCTAGAATGATCAATCTTGAATTTTATGTTAAAAACGTTTTTGAAAACGAGATCGAACCATGAAATGTTGAAAAAAGAGAAGCTAGGAATATAAAAAAAAAACTGATTTGGTGTATTTTGGACGTATATGTTTCATTTTATAAAAGATTGAACCAAATAAATCAAAGTTAAAAAAATTAAGGTCTGAAAAATAGCACAACTGCCACAGTGATAGGTCTTACCGTGAAACACTATGTGAGTCACCGTTGCAGCGGTGGTCCAAAATGTTTGAAAATTAATAGTTTATTAACTAGGTCGGGTTGGGCCAAATAAAACGGGTCAGACCAGATCTTTTGAAAATGAAATAGGTTAGAAAATATAATTTATTGTATAACATTAATATTTAACAATTTTTAAGTAAATAAAATATTATTAAATGAATAATATTATTAAGAAATGAATAAAATATTATTAAATGATTAATAATACTATAAAGTGAATAAAATATTATTAAGTGATTAATAATATTAAGAAATGAATAAAATATTATTAAATGATTAATAATATTATAAGGTTAATAAAATATTATAAAATAGTTAATAATATTAAATAGAAGCTTAAACTATATTAAATGATTAACATATGTTTTATATGATCGAATAATGGTAATATTTCCTAAATGTTTAATATACCCTTAATTATTTAATTATGTGATTAAGCGTTAGAAATTAAGATGTACAAATGTTATTATATGAACCTAGATATGATACTAATTGAAAAATCAACTTGATTAATTGTTAGGTCTGTTCAAAGGATATTAAGTTGTATTTGTTAGCTGTAATCAACAATCGAGGCAAGTTCCTTAACCTTAATCACATTTATATTGAGAAAAGTTTCCTAGACTTGACCTTGTATTTAGTTTTGCAAGAGTTTAAGTTGTTTAATTATTGAAAATTAATTCGCATCCATATTGTTTATGAATTCGCACATAGTGCATTTGAAGCTTTATAGTTCTTTGATTCATGAACTGTTTAAGCATGTCTGAGCTAATTGTTCGGCTAAATACCTGCATGTATAAATTCAATAACTTGAATATTTTTAAGAAACTTATCCAAACCATTAGTTGGTGCGACTTCTTATAGTAAGTCTGAGAAAGAACAACCCTAAATAAGGGAATTATATGTCGAAAAATTGACTTTTGAACAAGATGTCTGAATGTTATGCATATACATGGGGTATAAGAGGTTGATTCCCTCAAGTGCCAAAACAATAAAAAGGATCAGATACGTATCTAATTTACCTTATGTTTTAGTTCATGGTCTTTCGAGGTCACTCAGCAGTAAAGACTCAATTATTTTTTTCATTGAAATTTGATTCTTGTTCTTTCACAATTGTTGTATATTGTTAAAAACTCTGAATTTATTCGCTCTCATTCATGATATATGTCCAATCATAAGTTTACTGTTATTAAACTTGCTGAGCAAGCTAGTTGCTCACCCTTACTATATCATGATCCATTTTTCAGCTAAGCCCGAATGCTCCAAGAAGGACAAGGGCAAGGAAAAAGCCAAAGCTTAGATTATTACATGTTAGATGGATTATTTGTTTAATATATAATTACAGTTTGTAAATTTTTAGTAATCCCTTAAGATATATACGATTTATGTTAAGGTTAGAAGACCTTGGGATTGTAGTCATTTTTATAAGAAACATTTATGTAGTATTCTAGGAAGTTTAAATGAAGACTATGTACTTTGTTATTGTTATATTTTGGATTGTGAGAACCAAACTCGAGATTATGAAACTTGGATTTGGGGTCATCACATATACTTTGTCATATTCCTTAAGACTATATGTGCATAACAAAGGATATGTTTGGGTTTAATAAGTTACACATAGAGGTAGGTGAATGATCAACAAATGATCTAGCACTTCCAGTAAAGGGAGATAAAATCCTATGTAATTCGATAAATAACAACTAAAAAATCCTTGGCCAATGTGGAATGAAAATGAAAAAGGAGTTTCTAATTTACATCAGAGTTGTGCATTTGAGATTTGAAATGCATATGATCAAATAAAACAAGACTGAACAAAAATTTTGTCTTATATTTGATTGGAACATTGCGTGGTATAATGATTGAATTGTACAATAACTATTCGCTGAGTAAGATTTTTATGATCAAATGTTGAAATTCATATTATTTGAAAAGTCGTGAATTGCTAAGAGCGCTTACCCTTATTGTGGAATAAATATATCTATTTATTTTGAATTAAAGGAGTTTAATTCATAATAAATAATATTAGAATTGTTCTAATTTATTTATTCTACATCCGATTTAATATGAATAACCAAAAGAGTCATACCATAAAAGAGAAATATTTATTTTACAAGTGAATGTTATAATAGTAATAATAAATTAAGTATATTTAATTTATACAATGGTGATAGAAGAAATTAAATTGCTTAATATTTATAATTAAGTTTTTTGGAAATACTGATTATAAATTAATAAGAGGAGTCTTGTTAGTGGTATTATTAGAAATAATTAAGTTCCTAAATAGTTTAGGAATTGTAATTATAATAATAATAAATTAATTTAGTTTCTAATTAGACTAGGAATTAACTTAAAACCCTACTCCTAAAGAGTTTAGGAGGGTTGGACAAATCTATAAATAAGATGGGTCTTATTATAAATTGGGGTTACTCACTTTGTTAGAGTATTAGAGAATACTTCATATTTTCTTTACAATTTAAAGAACTAGAAGAGAGAGAAAAGTAGGGCCAACCACCCAAGGTTTAGAGAAACCTAAATTTACTTCTTGAATTCATAGAACTCTTGGTGGAACACCTTTAGAGGTTGCATAATTAAGTAGCTAACATTGATCCGTAGATTCTAATCGGTGGATTTAATGTAGAACGCGAAGGATTAAAAAGAGGTGAACTCCTAGCTGTTCAAGAGTTGAATCTACAAAGGTATAATCTCTTATCATTCCTCAATTAAAAAGTATCATATAAGAAAGATCCTAAAATTTGGTTTGTAAAAAAAATTTAAATATGATTTATTGTATGTTTTCGCTGTGTTATACAATTTGGTTGTATGTATAACTTGTTTTTACAAACCAATAGCCAGAGGAGGAGGTAGCCGATCGCGTCTAGATTGAGGAACAGTGGGACGATGCTATGGAGCGAATTGGTGACTTAGAGGATGAGGTGAGAGCTAAGAGGATGATGATTAACAGGATGGGGTACGATTTTCGAACAGGGTTTCAATGGTGGATGTATAGTGTCTATTTCTACTGGACTGAGGATGGTTCGTCACACGATTAGTCATGACTTGATGTTTCAAATAGGGTAGTAGGAGTATGATGATGCAGTGAGGTGCGACATGCTCCGATAAATGGTCTAGTAGTTGTATTTGTATTATGTATTATATATTATATATGTAGATATTGTATGATGGTCCCCACTTTTGTCATAACAGGGAAATGTATCATGTAATCCCAGACTCTTTTGTGTAACATATGGGATTGTATGTGTGACGCCCCCAAATTCAAGTATCATTACCTCGAACTTAGTGCTCACGATCAAATACAATTAAACACCTCTAAACAATATATAATAACTAATGCAGAATAAATAAACATAAGTAGTTCATTACAAAGGTTTACTACGGTCCTAAGGCCTATAACCTTAAACACAAACATCATGAATATTCTAATAATACAAAAAGGTTCCATGATTACATAATAGGATAGTAACAATTAAAAATTTAACATGCAACTATTCCTTAAGTTTTCCTTTGCCTTTGCCCTTTTTGGAACTCTCTAGTTTAACTGCAATTAGTTCATGATATAGTAAAAGTGAGCAACTACTTTGCTCAACAAGTTTAAAATGAATAATAAGGATATATCATGAATGACTAAGAATGACAATCGAATAGTTCAACAATTTAAGATAATTGTTGAAATAACTGAACAATATTATCAAGGTTCAAATGAAGGAACAAATATTGACTATTTACTACTCAGTGGTCCAATAGACTGTGAACATTAATCCTTTTATATTTTAATCCGTTAGTTTGTACTTGAAGGAATTAGCTTATTGTATACCATGTATATGCATAACATTAAGCTCTGACTGCATCGGATAATAAACACTTATAGTCCCCTATCAAGGGTTGCTCTCTCAGTCCAAGAATCCGGACAAACTACTAATTTGAATAGTTTTTTAAAATATACTAACAATATAATGTCTAGCCGAAATAATTGGCACAAACTACTTCTTAAACAGTTTATGGATAAAAAGAACTTTAAATACTTCATATTTCAATAATGGAACATAAATTCAAATGCACTGTGACGCCCCAAAAATCTCTACACCTCCTATAGCAGATTATGGTGCTCACGCTGACTAATCAACTATAAATATTCCATAATACATAACTTCTATCAATCCCAAGTTCACAGTATCCCATAACAGATAGTAGTTCTTGTCAGAATAATTACTGTGTTTGGATACCCTAACTTGGATGTATAGATTCATGTCTCATGAGTATCTCTTTGATATCAATAATTCCTATCTATCTGAAATTCACAGTATTAGATTATAAGTTTGTTCTTGGAATAAAGGAGCAATTCTTTGTTCTTACAAAACTCCTTAAATCATTCAACACCCTCATTCAGATGTATAGTTCATATAGATACTGTACTAAATAAGCACAACATTCTAATAATCTAAAAATATAAGTACAACGCAATAGATGTATCAAAAGATGATAATATATTTCATAACTTTAATTTCAGTTACATAGATTTCCAAACAACGTATTGTTATTGCATCAAAGTCTTAAAATACTTAAATAGTATAAGTAAAAGTAATAAACCTAATCTAATGTCTCTTTCCATCTGACTTCATAATCGAATGATCTGGATTATCTTTTAATACTGCAAATGAAATAATATTTGCAAGGATGAGCTACAAATGCTTAGCAAGTTTCAAATAAAATGAATAGACTACTCACACTGTGTTTGAATTTGAAAGAATCTTTAGTTCAAAAATTTTCCATTTATATATACTGAGGTTTGTCTGTCAACCCACACATATTATGATTTCTGTCAGTCCAAAAGACTTAGAAACCATAGGTTGATCTGTTCAACCGGACTTAATAATCACTCCAAGAGGTCATGTAGACTTAGGGATCATTGATTCGGTTATTTAATAGGGGATCAACCTATTTATAACCTAGGAGCATGATCCTACCAGTGTTCTAGACACACTGAGGCCAATCTATTTGACTACCTAAACCACGGGTCAGTGTATAACTGCCCGGTAACCACTCTTATATAAAGAGGAAAAGTTTCATTGATATCTTATCAAGTCAATTTCACGCAAAGAATAGCTCAACACTTTGAGTTATGATTGAACAATAAGAAATAACTTTCCAATAATAGATAACACGAACAATATAATTTAATGAATTCAAAAAACTGAATAATAAGTTTGTACATAAATGTACAAAGAATAGAATACTTGTTTAAAAATAAACAAGATCAAAAAGAAGTATCACAATAAGTATTTCACACAATTAAGAATTTCATAAGTCAAATAAAATTTAACAGTTAAAAATATGCTATTACACGGTGTGCGAAACAATAATAAAATTGCTCAATGAAATGAGTTAGGATTTAAAAAACTTGCGCAATAAGTACGAGTATTAAAGAAAGACTTGCACTATATGCGAATGTCAAGAATTGATGTGGAATAATTTATAATAATTAAACCATTTAGCATATACTTGAAATGTAATTTGATTTTGAGTTTAGAAAACTTGCCTTGTAATCGTACGTGGTATTTAGACTTGTATTTATAGCCTCAATATATTTATTATATAATAACAATAATTGTTAGAATATATAAAATTATATATTCAATTTAATTAATTAAATACGTTTGTGATTCGGTGTCGATTCGTCACTTTAATTGTTGTATTGGATGTTATATAGTGTTTATATATTTTATGCATCACTAATTAATTTATTAAAGGCTTATATTTTAATTTTATAAAGCTTGTCCGTCACTAAAAGTTAATTTAGAAGCACCCTAGATTGATTTTTAGTTAATTAACACTATCTGTCGTTAAAAATATTTTAATTAATTTTATTATTAAAGTTTATTAAATTTATGATTTATTTATATAGCTACGGATCCAATCCGTCGCTATATGTGATTTATAAAGAATTTATAAAAATCTGTCACTAAGTCCGTCGCTAAAGGTGTTTTATTTTTAATTTCCTAATTAATCTGTCACTGTAGCTATAGCGACGGTCCTCTCCGTCGCTATAGGTGTTGTTCTTGGTGTTCTTGGCTGAAGGAAGGAGATCGTCGCTAAAGGCCTATAGCGACGGTCAGTCCGTCACTATAGGGTTGAATGTTCTTGAGTTGCCCAGATTCTCGGTCAATGCCGAGGTTTTACCTCAAATTAATTCCATTTGGTGAAGTTATTTGGAAATAAAATCTAACATAGTTGTAGTAGGTGTGAAGGAATATATTTATATCCTATAACATCACCTAAACAGAATCATATGTGAAAGATATGATCCGGTCAAACAAGCATGCAAGCCTGTTCTTGAAACATATCTTAGGTTGTGTACTTTTTGGGTAAACTAATTGAACCTCGATATACTACACATGGCAGTGTACATCGAGATGCCAATACTGAACCTTAACCACATCTCAGTTGCAAGATCAGTCCCGGTTAAACTAGCTTAATAGGCTGTTCATCACGTTTTTGGGCTGCCCAGATTTTCTGGGTTTTCCAGAAACCGTGATCGAGCAGCCACTTTCCTTTGTGCATAATTCTCTCTACAATGATCCGATCGAAGTACGGTTGGTCTCTATGTCTTCTCTACATGGCAAGGTACAACTACAAACATTAAAACACATCATCCAACCAACAGGATTAAATCAAACAGTCTGACAATATGCCTTGTCAGACTGTTCTTCATTTTATGGAATTTCCAGAAACATAACTGTGATCGGTCAACGGGTTTTGACCATTAATTCCTAACATCACAGTGATTCGATTGGGGTGACTAAAATTTTAGATTGTTAAGCGCGTGGCATACTACAACTATAAACACACAAACATCCTAAAATATCAATTTAAACGGATCAAAATGTTTGACAAAGTAGGCTGTCAGACATGTTCTTGGGCTTTCTGGGCAGCTTTGAACAGAGAGCTTAAATCTATTATTTTATGTATCTAAATGTTATATAAGCTCAATTAAGAAACCCAGATCCCTTATATACATAATATCAGTCATTCCTAAACATTATAACATAAACTTTAACAAAGAATTAAAGATCTACACTAAAATTATGGTTTATACCTCTTGAAGCAATTTTGCCAAAATCCTTTTAGATTCTGATCTAAGGAAGATATTAGTCTTATGGGGATTGATTTATGACTGATTTGGGTTGTGGATTTCATGGGTTTCATCAATATGAGTGCTCTCTATTTATAGGAGAGCTAGGGTTAGGGTTTTATGGTCTTTTGGACACTTTTCTTGCTAGCTAAGTTTGATCCCTTGATGATTATGCTATGGTCAGTTTGCAAAGCCTAAGGTGGTCAATAAATGTTGGTGAATGCATTTGGATCATTGTAATAGGTGACTCATTCACTTCCAAATTCATGTGGACAAAAATGACTTCCATTTTGCTTTCAGGAAGAAAGATTCCATTTTGCTTGGTTGATCATTGAGTGGCTGAGATTGTGAGGGTATTTTAGTTATTTCACAAGTATCTTTAGGGTTTAGGGTTTAACCCTTAGGGTTTGGCCATTAGGATTTGCCATTTAGGGTTAGGGTTTCCTAATTAAGATTAGGGTTTCCTAATTAGGATTAGGGTTTTAAAATTTTGGATTAAGGTTTCCTAATTAGGTTTAGGGTTTTCTAATTAAGTTTTAATAATTTAATTTTAGAATATTTTATTTCATTTATTAAGATATAACAACACAGAAAATTAATTACATAAAGTAATTACACATAATATTAAATACAAATATGTTTACTTGTATAAATAAATAAAAAAATTCTTAAAAATTCTTTAAAAATTCGTATTGTTACATGCACTATGTGCGAATGTCAATAATTATCATTGAAGTGGAGTAATTAATAATAATTAAACCACTAACGTGATTGAAATGTAATAACTCGAGCTTGAGTTAGGAAACTTGACTCGATGTTTGTCTACGGCTAACCAACACAAATTAATTTCTTTTGAAATAACCTAACATTAACAAAGTTGATCCTTCAATTAGCATAATACACATTGATTCATACTAATAACATTTTTCTAATATTATTAATCAAATAATAACATTTAAGTCTTTTACGAATATTATTAACTATTTAATAATACATTAAACACTTACTAATTTTATTAATCATTTAATAATATTTTATTCATGTTATAATATTATTAATATTTTAATAATATTTTATTGACTTGATAATATTATTAATCATTTAATAATATTTATTAATTTTTTAATATTATTAATTATTTAATAATATTTTATTCAGTTTTTAGTATTATTAATTATTTAATAATATTTTAATATTATTAACAATTTAATAATATTTCAATAACTCAATTTATTTACTTACACTATTTTAATTAATTGGGTCCTATAGTAATATTATTTAATTTGTCAATTTTTGACCTATATTGGACTTAGACCTGACCCCACCCGACCCGATTAATAAAAATTACTCTTTAAAAAATTTCAGACAATCGTTGTGGCGGTGCCAGATAGAATGTTTCACCGCCGTGGTAGTTCTGTTTTCTCAAAATTCTAATTTTCCCACTTTGATTTTTTAGGTTCAATCATTCATAAAATGTTCCATACATATCCAAATGATCTCAAACCTGTTTTGTTATGGTCATAACTTAGTATTCTTTCAATTTTCAAGAACAAATCAACTCACAAACATCTTTTGACCCACAAAAATTAAGATCAAACATGTTAGGCTTTCAAAATGACACATTTTAGTAAAAGCAACACAACTTCTCATTTTAACATAGATCTTGATGATTCAAGTCTCATTATGATCGATACACATAAATCTACCATTTAAGGAATAAAAATCACATAATCAACTTTTATGCTTCAAAATACATTTCATTAAACTAGTCATCAAGCTAGGGTTTCAAAACTAAACATATTCTTATGAACTTTTCTTTCATCATTTCACCTACCAAACACATAGACATATATATGTTAGAGTTGATGCCCTAGAGGCTAATTATTTGATGTAATTGCTTAACATTTTTGATATTATATTTGATTGAATAAATAGATTATTTTATTATGATTTTATTTACTGCGTTATATAAATGTTAGCATAATAAAAGTCCTTAGAATAGTGATACGAATTATATAGCTTCAAGTATGTGACTTGAACATAAGATTATATAATTACAATTAGTATCATTGCTCTTAAATGTCTCTAGTCGAGTATCATTGTTAATAGGACAACAATGATGTATTGAGACTAGTATGTGGATTGACTGATGGCCAAATCTCATTGGTCATAAATATATGAGATATTTGAGTCAATGCATAGGTACATGTTAGAGAACAATGTACTGGACTGACCCACCATCAGAATTCTACGTAGAGCATTATGCAAAGTGTCATAAGAAATTCTCATAGTGACAATGATGTAATGATGCTCCGACCTAAGATCACTATATTATTACACGAGAATTTATGTACTTTGATATCATCAAATGTCACCTTTAATAGGGTGGACAATAAAGGTGATTATTGGGTACATCATGAATCGTGTGAGGAATATGAGTGATTTAGATGGAATTTAACCCTCTTATAGATTATGGGTGATATTCATAGGCCTCTTGATTGAGTAGGACTATGAAATGCGTGGTCATGCTCAAATATTGATTTGTTTCATATAGTCTACTCATTGATTAAGAAAACTCAGATTAAATTATGAAGAGTATGACACATTCCATGCCTCGAGTTTAATCTAGGATATAAGGTTAAAAGGATTAAATTACATTGAAACATTGATCATGAAAAGGTTGTATCGAATCACCGATCTTATTATTATTTGGGTAACAGTGATGCATTACTAGATGCCGCTCACTGTTTATAATTTTATAATATGATTTTAAAATTATTGCCAACATAATAATAACCTATAGGGTCACACACTTAGAACGTATTTAAAAGGGAATTAATTTAAATTGTAAGTATTTTAAATATGTCAATATGATTGATAGTATTTAAAAATTACGAATTTAAATTAATAGGATAATTTGTATATATGTATATTAATTAAGTAAGACTTAATTAAAATATAATATATATAAATTCGAAATTTATTTTTCTAATTAAATTAGGTTTTGGTTAATTCCTATTAACTACTATATATATGATATATTAGTAGTCCAAAATCACGTAAGGAAAAACTAAAACCCTTGCCGCTTTCAGAAAGAGGCTAGAGAGAAAAATAGTTCAGAAATCCTGATCTTGGTGGCTAGTACCGCAGATCCCTTTTGCTGCAGATCGTGTGACGGTTCGCGGAGCATTCGTGTGGATACCGTAGAGACGCAGTCGTTGGATTGCGTTGAAGATTCGAAGCCGTTCAGAATTCCATCATCTCCTGTCCATCTCGAATAATCGGTAAAATAATCTAAACCTCTAAATTAATTTGTTTTCACTTGGATCCTGTCTTAGGGTTTCGTAAAAAAAAAATTAAATTCCGCTGCTTTCTCTGTGTCGAAACCCTAACAGTGGTATCAGAGCTACTTGCGAAACGATAGATTCAGATTACGTGTTTTAATTGTATTCGATATATATGATGTATGATGATGCATGTTTACCGATCTGAAATTGAATATATGATATTCTGCATGTTTGGCTCTTTTGACCCATAGGATTAGTGGTTTTTGGTTTTTGAAATATGGCTTGCATGTCGTGCCTTTCTATATTCTGATGTAATATTCTCTTCTCATCTAAATCCCCTCGAATGTAACTCGAGGTTTCTTTATAACATGTAATGTACAAGTGTAATCAAGAAGACAAGATGATGATGGAGAGGAGACACACGTGAACGAGGAAGGTCCAACGAAGCTACTATTTTGAAGACCTTTTTACCATCTTAGACTGACCTTCAATCTTTTCATTAGCTTGAAAGGATTGACATAGGGTTGGGCCATAACTGTGACACGTTTAATTTTTGCACTTTATTTATGCTTGTATACGATATGCTATGATAAATAATGTGCATGTTTAATAAGATTAAAATTGGTGAGATCTAAATTAATTGATAAAATCCCTCATAAAATTATTAAGTCTAAATCAGATGTCTTCCAATGAATGACACTCATCAAGACCTTGATCGATGAATCTAGGTTTGCCAAAGCAAAGTACCCCATTTATCTTGGTAAGATGCGATAGGATAATTGTGATATCCAAAATGTTAAAATCATTGGGCCCGACTTAACTAAGTTATCCCAATAGGATTGTGGACTTAGAGGCATAGAGTTTGGCAGGTACCATTAGATGGTCTAGAACAAATGTTGTTCACCAAACTATCTAAGAGTTATATATGATATAATTGACAAATGGTTGTCTACCTAAATAATTATGTTTTAAGAGATTAGCCAAAGCTAACTTAAGGCGTAATAAAATATGGATCTTAGCTCACTAGAAAGATTTAATACAAAATACTTTCTGAATTAATGGTGAGGGCTATTAATTTGATTAAAATAATGGGTGGTATATTTGGAATGTACTATTATCAATTACATAATATCAAAACTCTGTAATTTGACTTATTATTTTTGCACTTATAAATTGTAGATATCAATGGCAAACCACAACACAAATAGTCTTTCACTACGATCAGTCCTTGAGAAGGAAAAGCTGAGTGGAATTAATTTCCTAGACTGGCATAGGAACTTGAGGATTGTCCTCAAACAAGAGCGCAGGCTCTATGTCCTTGATGGGCCCATTCATGCAGCACCAGTTAACACTGCACCATGTGCAGAGCATAATGCTTATAAGAAGCATCAAGATGATGCTCTGGACGTGAGTTGTCTCATGGTAGCAACTATGAACTCTGAGCTTCAGAAGCAACATGAGTTAATGGATGCTTATGAGATGATCGAGCATCTCAAGAAATTGTTCGCAGGGCATGCTCGACAGGAAAGGTATGATACAAGCAAAGCATTGTATAACTGCAAGATGGGTGAACGTGATCCAGTTGGTCCACATGTTCTGAAAATGATTGGGTATATTGAGTACCTTGCTAGGTTGGGTTTTCCGATTACTGCGGAAGCCCAAACTGATCTCGTTTTACAATCTTTGAACAGTAGCTACTCGCAATTTGTCATGAATTACCTCATGAATAAAATTACGAAATCACTTACTGAGTTGTTGAGCATGTTAAGAACTGCCGAGAACAACATGAAAAAGGCAGGACCCGATCCCATAATGATGGTACAAAAGGGGAATGCTAAAGGAAAAAGGAAAGGCAAGAAGAAGATAGGATCTAAATCTGGTGCCAAACCCAATTTCAAAAACAAACAGGCTTTAAAACCTAAAGGTGGGGTAGCTAAAGAAGGTGATTGTCACTTCTGTGGAAAACCTGGACACTGGAAGAGGAATTGTCATGCATAGCTGGAAGAACTCAAGAAAAAGAAAGGAAGTACGACTTTTGATTCAGGTATATATGTTATAGAAGTCAATTTGTCCACTTCTACATCATGGGAATTGGATACTGGATGTGGTTCTCACATTTGTGTTAATGTGTAGGAACTCCGAAAGAGTAGGACTTTGGCGAAAGGAGAAGTTGACCTACGAGTTGGGAATGGAGCAAAAGTTGTTGCACTAGCCGTAAGAACTTATCATTTATCTTTGCCCACTGGGCTAGTATTATAGTTAGAAGATTGTTATTTTGTGCCTGCTATGAGCAAAAACATTATTTCTGTTTCTTGTTTGGACAAGAAAGGTTTTTCGTTTTTAATAAAGAACAACAGTTGTTCGTTTTACTTGAATGAAATATGTTATGGTGTTGCACAATTGTTTAATGGTCTTTATATTCTTGCTTTAGAGATGCCTATCTATAACATAAATACAATGCGATTTAAATCAAATGATTCAAATCCGACATATCTCTGGCATTGTCGTTTAGGCCATATAAATGAGAAACGCATATCCAAACTCCATAAAGATGGATTTTTGGATTCATTTGATTTTGAATCATATGAGAAATGCGAGTCTTGTTTATTAGGCAAGATGACTAAAGCCCCTTTCACTGGTCACAGTGAACGAGCTAGTGGTATATTGGGACTTATACATAGTGATGTATGTGGACCCATGAGTTCGTTAGCAAGAGGTAGGTTCTATTACTTCATTACATTTACTGATGACTTCAGTAGATATGGATATGTGTATCTTATGAGACACAAATCCGAATCCTTAGAAAAGTTCAAGGAATTCAAGAATGAAGTTCAAAACCAATTTGGCAAAAGCATAAAAGCCCTTCAATCCGATCGAGGAGGTGAATACTTAAGCCAATAATTTGATGACCTTCTAAAGGAGTGTGGTATTATATCACAGCTCACTCCACCTGGAACACCACAATGGAATGGTGTGTCTGAGAGGAGGAATCACACCTTGTTGGACATGGTATGATCAATGATGAGTCACACATATCTTCCAATAAGCTTCTGGGGTCATGCCCTAGAGACAGCTGCATTTACACTTAACCGTGTTCCTATAAAGACGGTTCAAAAGACACCATATGAGATGTGGACTGGGAAACGTCCTAGTATGTCGTTCATGAAGATTTGGGGTTGCGAGGCATTTGTAAAACGTCTCGCTTTTGACAAGCTCGGACCCAAATCTGACAAATGTAATTTTGTGGGATACCGTAAGGAAACAAAAGGGTATTATTTCTACAAACCTTCTGAGAACAAAGTGGTTGTTGCTCGAACTGGTATTTTTCTAGAAACAGAATTTGTCTCTAAAGGAAACAATATGGGGAAAGTAGAACTCGAAGAAATTCGTGAACCACAAAATATCATTGAACCTGAGTTGGAACATGAGCAGGAACCACAAGATATTGTGGAAAGTGAACCTGCTCAAATTACACAAGACATTCGTAGATCTAGTAGGACACGCCAAGAGCCCGAGAGATATTATGGATTTCTTGTGACTCAAAACGGCGATGTGATGCTCATAGATCAGGATGAGCCTACTTCCTACCAAGAAGCTATGAATGGACCAGATTCTGAGAGATGGCTTGAAGCCATGAAATCTGAGATGGACTCTATGTATACTAACCAAGTATGGACTTTGGTTGATCCACCCGAAGGGGTAAAACCAATCGGGTGCAAATGGGTTTTCAAGAAGAAAACCGACATGGATGGTAATGTACAAACCTATAAAGGCCGATTGGTAGCAAAAGGTTTCAAACAAGTTCAAGGTGTTGACTATGATGAAACCTTCTCTCCAGTGGCAATGGTTAAATCCATCAGCATCTTACTTGCTATTGCAACCTTTTATGATTACGAAATCTGGCAGATGGATATCAAAACTGCTTTCCTTAATGGAAATCTCCTTGAGGATGTGTATATGACACAACCTGAGGGTTTTGTCACTCCAAAGGATGCTAGAAAGGTATGTAAGCTGCAGTGATCCATTTATGGATTGAAGCAAGCCTCTCGGAGTTGGAATCTTCGATTTGATGAAGCAGTCAAAGAGTTTGACTTTATAAAAAATGAAGATGAACCTTGTGTATATAAGAAGGTTAGTGGGAGTCAGATTGTATTCCTGGTATTATATGTAGACGACATATTAATTATTGGGAATGACGTTCCTTCCTTATAGGTTGTAAAAACATGGTTAGGAAAATGTTTCTCCATGAAAGATTTGGGCGATGCAACCTACATTTTAGGTATCAAGATCTATCGAGATAGATCGAGAAAAATGTTTGGCCTAAGTCAAAGTACATATATTGATAAAGTGCTGAAACGGTTCAGCATGCAAGAGGCAAAAAGAGGACACTTATCCATGACTCATGGTGTAAAGATCTCTAAGGCCTAATGTCCTAAATCACAAGATGATGAGGAGCGTATGAGAAAGATCTCTTATGCTTCGGCAATTGGATCTATCATGTATGCAATGATATGTACTCGTCCGGATGTTTCGTATGCTTTGAGTATGACGAGCAGATACCAGTCGAATCCAGGTGAAGGTCACTGGACAGCAGTCAAGAATATCCTCAAGTACCTGAAAAGGACTAAAGATTCATTCTTGGTATATGGAGGTGAAGATGAACTGGTAGTAAAGGGTTACACAGATGCTAGTTTCCAGACTGACAGTGATGACTATAAGTCTCAGTCAGGTTTTGTGTTTTGCATTAATGGTGGTGCTATTAGCTGGAAAAGTTCGAAGCAAGAAACAGTAGCCGATTCTACAACAGAGGCTGAGTATATTGCTGCTTCTAGTGCAACCAAGGTGGCTGTATGGATTAAAAAGTTCGTCACTGAACTTGGTGTCGTTCCAACCATTGTTGATCCAGTTGAGTTATACTGTGATAATGATGGAGCCATTGCATAGGCTAAGGAATCCAGATCTCACCAACGATCCAAGCATATACTTAGGCGGTATCATCTCATCCGTGAAATCATTAATATAGGAGATGTACATATATGCAGAGTGCCAACAGATAATAATGTTGCAGATCCACTGACCAAGGCTTTGTCGCAGCAGAAGCACGAAGGTCACACTACTTCCATGGGTATTAGATACATGAGTGATTGGCTCTAGTGCAAGTGGGAGATTGTTAGAGTTGATGCCCTAGAGGTTAATTATTTGATGTAATTGCTTAACATTTTTGATATTATATTTGATTGAATAAATAGATTATTATATTATGATTTCATTTATTGCGTTATATAAATGTTAGCATAATAAAAGTCCTTAGAATAGTGTTACGAATTATATAGCTTCAAGTATGTGACTTGAACATGAGATTATATAATTACAATTAGTATCATTGCTCTTAAATGTTCCTAGTCGAGTATCATTGTTAATAGGACAACAATGGCGTATTGAGACTAATATGTGGATTGACTGATGGCCAAATCTCATTGGTCATAAATATATGAGATATTTGAGTCAATGCATAGGTACATGTTAGAGAACAATGTACTGGACTGACCCACCATGAGAATTCTACGTGGAGCATTATGCAAAGTGTCATAAGAAATTCTCATAGTGACAATGATGTAATGATCCTCCGACCTGAGATCACTATATTATTACACGAGAATTTATGTACTTTGATATCATCAAATGTCACCTTTAATAGGGTGGACAATAAAGGTGATTATTGGGTACATCATGAATCGTGTGAGGAATATGAGTGATTTAGATGGAATTTAACCCTCTTATAGATTAGGGGTGATATTCATAGGCCTCTTGATTGAGTAGGACTATGAAATGCATGGCCATGCTCAAATATTGATTTGTTTCATATAGTCTACTCATTGATTAAGAAAACTCAGATTAAATTATGAAGAGTATGACACATTCCATGCCTCGAGTTTAATCTAGGATATAAGGTTAAAAGGATTAAATTACATTGGAGCATTGATCACGAAAAGGTTGAATCGAATCACCGATCTTATTATTATTTGGGTAACAGTGATGCATTACTAGATGTCGCTCATTATTGCCAACATAATAATAACCTATAGGGTCACAAACTTAGAACGTATTTAAAAGGGAATTAATTTAAATTGTAAGTATTTTAAATATGTCAATATGATTGAATATATTTAAAAATTATGAATTTAAATTAATAGGATAATTTGTATATATGTATATTAATTAAGTAAGACTTAATTAAAATATAATATATATAAATTCGGATTTTATTTTTCTAATTAAATTAGGTTTTGGTTAATTCCTATTAACTACTATATATATGATATATCAGTAGTCCAAAATCACGTAAGGAAAAACTAAAACCCTAGCCGCTTTCAGAAAGAGGCTAGAGAGAAAAATAGTTCAGAAATCCTGATCTTGGTGGCTAGTACCGCAGATCCCTTTTGCTGCAGATCGTGTGACAGTTCGCGGAGCGTTCGTGTGAATACCGTAGAGACGCAGTCGCTGGATTGCGTTGAAGATTCGAAGCTGTTCAGAATTCCATCATCTCCTGTCCATCTCGGATAATCGGTAAAATAATCTAAACCTCTAAATTAATCTGTTTTCGCTTGGATCCTGTCTTAGGGTTTCGTAAAAAAAATTTTAAATTCCGCTGCTTTCTCTATGTCGAAACACTAACAATATATTATGGAACTTTAACCATAGATCTTCATCAATATTATAGATCTACTATTATAGAGTATAAAAATAGGTTTTAAACCATTAAAAATATATTTTGACTATATAAACTACATATTGACCATGAAAAATATATTTTGATCATAAAAAATACATTGAGCATACATGGACACATAAATACACATATTCATCATTATATCTTCATCCTTATACATTCGAGCTCACCATTGCTCCATCACACAAGTATTTCTCCCACAACCATCAATGGCTAAACATAAAGCTAGACATTTACAACAATGAAATGGAAAGAGTTTAGGGGTGAGAGCAGTTTTAAACCTTGCTCTTGATGCTCTCTTCCTTTTAAATAAATAGTTTGAAAAGCTAAATGACACCCACTAGCTTTGATCAACATACACAATACTCACACAAGTATACAATTTTTAGCACTCAGAGTGTTTCTCTCAACTTTTCTCTGAAGAACACAAGAACTCTCTCTATTCTCTCTAACTTTTGCTCTCACTTTGTATCACACTTAGTGAATAATGAAATGAATGGAGGAGAGTGAGAGTGTAATAAAACATTAACTAGCTAACATGTACACTTACAAAATGTGTAAGTATACACATCAACTACACATCAAAATAGGCCTACTAGATTTCCCCTTCTCTCTTGCTTTTACCCATGCAACACAAAGCTTCAAAGGGAAGGTAAAACACTCCCCCAAATGCACCAATGCTCAGCCGAATTTTAGGGCCCACAACCCCCAAAAGTTTAAAATTTTCATTTTTTTTAAATGATTAAAAGTGATATTATACATATACATTAATACATACACATATTTACCATCTATTGACCAACATTGGGCCACACATTGGACCCTAGAATTAATCCTCTTGGGCTCATCTTTTTAATTCCAATTGGGCTACTAGTAGCATTATTTAAATCTACAAAACACTTGGGCTAGCTTTAAATTGGTTATGCTACCAATTAAATCACATGATGTTTAATTATTGACATAGGTTAATTTTACCAACACTAGAGTTAGAATTTATTAATTCGTGGTCTACTAATTTAATAATTCCTTTGGACCACCCATATAATTCAATTAGACTTACCTTATTTAAAATTAATTTGGATTGTCATACTTGGTTTATCTAAAAACCCTAATACCCATGAAGGTTTGGGTTTGTTTGAATTAATTCGTTCATTCATTCTTCTTACATGTCACATTCAAGAGATAAATATACACACATATACATCTACGCATCCAATCACACAAATAAAATTTAATTTCATACAAAATCTTACTTCATTGATAATTAATTATGGATTATAATTATTAAGTAATTTAAAATTTATGGTGTGATGCCCCTAAATTTAGGTTCCATAACCTTGAGTTTAGTGCTCACAATTCAATACATAAATAATAACTAATTACATAGTTTCATTAAACTTACCAGAATAATACATATTTGTTCCTTACAAAAAGGTAATACAATCTTAATGTCTTCTATCTTTAACATAACAATACATATCTTAAGAGTTCACAAAATATTTACAACATTTAAATAAATATTAAACAATACTATTAACATGCGATTTATATTCTTTAGATTTTTCCTTGCCTTTGTCTTTCTTGGAGCACTCGGGTTTAGCTGAAAAATAGTTCATGATATAGCAAGGGTGAGCAACTAGCTTGCTAAGTAAATTTAAGAAAAATTAATACAAGAATGATATATCATGATTGAATATAAATAATTTTAGAGTTTTCAAAAATATATAATAATTGTAAAGGAAATTTCAATTAAAAGAAATGATTGAGTCTTTACTACTGAGTGGCCACTAAGAACAATGAACTAATACTTAAGGTAAATCAGATAAGTATCTGACCCTTTCATTATTTTGGTATTCGAGGGGATCAATCTTTTATACCCTATGTATATGCATAACATTCAGGCATAGTACGCAATGGTCGATTTCCCGAATATAATCCCCTTATTTAGGATTGTTCGTTCTCAGTCTTACTATAAGAACCTGAACAAATCAATAGTTTAGATAAGTTTTTAAAAATATTCAAGTTAATGAATTTATACATGCAGTATCTAGCTGAAACAATTAGCTTAAACATTCTTAAATAGTTCATGAATCAAACGAACTATAAAGTTTCAAATGTACTATGTGCGAATACATAAACAACATTGATGTGGATTAATATTTAATAATTAAACCACTTAAATATCTTATAAAATAAATATAAGTTTAAGTATAGAGAACTTGCCTTGATGGTTGTCTATGACTAACCAACACAAATTTAATTTCCTTTAAAAAGACATAACAATTAATACAGTTGATCTCCCAATTAGTATCATATTAATAAGTGAATTTTATTCCTATTTATTAGGTATTTTTAGGCTTAATTAATTGTAAATTTTTAAGTATTTTTAGTATTTTAGGTCATTTTATATAATTTATTTAGTTTTATCTGCTTTTATTATTTTTATTTATTTTTAATTAATTTATACTTTATTTTACAGGTAAAGTAAAGTGGAATGGCAAAGTTGTAATTTTAGCAAGCTTAGTTAGCAGAATAGTAACATTGGCTGAACCGGTGGCAATTATATAAATATTCAGAACAGCCTAGCACGCCTTGTGCGTGAAATGTATCAACAATAAGGGAGAATCGTGCCAGGTGCGCAACACCTCATTAGCACTTAGAGGCGACGACGTCGTTTGGTCAACAGAAGGAAAGAAGAAGGGCCACGCAATGCGCGACCATGCAGCAAATGAAAAAAAAGAAAGAAACATAATGCTGACGTCACCAAGCGCGTTCACTTCGGCTAACTCCTCGTTAAGGCTGTGTTTGGCAACGTAGTTTCACTGGAAAACAGGATTATTTCGCGATTTAAAGCATTAATTTAATTTCAAATTGGATTTTAATTTCACATTAGCTTATGATTATTATTGTACTTCTATAAATACATTACATTAGAGTAGAGGATTAGCAGATTATTAGATATAATTATGAGCTCTCTCTATCAGGTTTTTCATATATATTATTATTATTATGTTTGGCTAATTTTCTCATTCAGTTCTAGGGGATTTCAAACTCGATTATAATTAATGGTTAAATCAATTTAGTAATATTATTTATTCTTCCTTATATGAAATTATTTATGATAATTTATCTTAATTGTTTATTTGATATTGGGTTTGATTGATTTAATTTTGGCTTGTTGCGTTAATCAAATTATTATCGATTGCTAGATTTAGAAATTATATTACGTGTAATTGATATTGTTCCTAGTCATTGGTAGTGAATAGTGATAGATGATTGTGGTCAAGTTTTTGTTTATTGCTATGGTTATCATGATGTAAGTTAAACAGTTCGAGCTTGTGAGGTTGTTGCTTAGAATAATCTATTTTTCTTGTGATTAATTCTTCCATTATATTAAATTTAGGGAGCTTGTTCTAAGTTGTATAATGGTTAGAATCTAATGAAGAACTTATTTTGTTAGATTAAAATTAAGAAAAATTTCGGGTTATTAGTTTCATGGAAGATAGAAATATATACTGATTAATTGATTTATTAATTGTAAGGGTGGGATTGAACCGAAGAACTGAAGTCTTTAATTTATTAATTAATTTTATTAATTTGCTTCTATTTATTTAGTTAATTGTAATTAATTCAAAAACCCCAGTTTTAATTTACATTGCATAAAATTAAATTAATCATTCTCTATGAGATCGACCCTTACTTGCTATTATACTGAGTTTGTGATTGAAAGTGATAATTAATTTTGGAGTGTTAACGACAGCTTTTACACATCTAAGTTCATATAAATACCCTTTATACATCTAAAATTACAAATATTTAATCAAATTATTAAATATCTAATAATATACTAAATACTTGAAAATATTATCGTCAGTTGATAATATTTTAATCACATAATACCACAATTAATCATTTAATATTCTTTAAACATTTATCTAATATTATTAATCATTTAATAATATTTTATTTATTTTTGAATATTATTAATCATTTAATAATACTTTATTCATTTTTTCATATTATTAATCATTTAATAATATCTTATTTATTTTTTAATACTATTAATCATTTAGTAATATTTTATTAATCTTCTAATGTTATTAACCATTTAATAATTTTTATTCATTTTCTAATGTTATTAATCATTTAATAATATTTTATTAATTTTCTAATATTATTAATCATTTAATAATATTTATTCATTTAAACTTATTAAATTAAACATCTACAATATTAAAATTACTTAATTGGATCCCATAATAATATTATTAATTTTAAAGCCTTTTTAAACTTTCAGACGCTAATTGACCCTACCTGAACTGACAAAACCAAGTTTGAAAAATTATTTTTTTCTTGAAAAATAGCACTGTGCCCCGGTGCAGTGTTTTCTACTAAGTACTGAGCCCCGACAAATTTTAGTTTTTCATATTTTATCAACTTTGACACTTTTGATTTAATCTTTAATAAAACAAGTTATACGCATCTAAAAGATATCAAATCAGATTTGTTAGCTTCTTAACTTCTTATTCTTCAATATTTCATGGATTGACCGCATTTTTGAAAATGTTTTTGACATAAAAATTAGGATCGATCGACTAGGGTTTTAAAAATGACATGTTTTGCGATAAAGACCATAACTTCCTCATTTTTACATATTTTTGAGTGATTCAAGTTGGGTTATCTTTATAACTCATAAAACTAACATTCTAGCCATAAAAATCAAACGACAAACTTGTACATTTCAAACTATAACTATTTATAGCACATAACTAGTTAAGATTTTTACCGATAAACCTCTATATGCACTTATCTTTCATTTATTTATATACCAAGCATATTAACACACATGTTAAACATATTAAATCATGAATCTTCATATATATAAAATATCTAGCATTCAAGAGTTTGAAAATAGATTTTTGACTATAAAAATATATTTTTGACCATTAAAATCACTTAATATACATATTTCATGCATATATACATATAAATACACATATATCTCCATTAATTACCATCCTTATATCTTTGAAACCATACATGGTTTCGGCAACACAAATTTCTCCTAAAATTAACCATGACAAAGACATTTACTATAAAGATTAACCATATAAATGAAATAGTTTTTAGAATAGAAAACTTTTCAACCTTCTAAGCTTGGATGCTCTTCTTCTCCTTCTTCCAAAGTAAGAAATGAAGCTTGAAGACTCCACCGTGAACCCTTCTAGCAATTTGTTTTTTAATTTGACTCACAAACTCATAAGGCTCTCTAGTTTTTCTTTCAAAATTTTAGAGCTCTCTCTATTCTATACTTAAAATTCTAGCAAATGACTAACAAACCTTGCAAAGCTTAATGAAGGTCTTATTTATAGTCAATCTCATCATGCAAAAACCTATACATATACCACATATATCTATACATAATCACCGATCTCATCTTATCTTCAAGGTTCAAATTAGCAAGATTTTAGGAATTTACTTAGATGAGAGGACTAGGGTTAGTAAGGGTTGTTCAACTACTATAACAAGGTGAGATTTACAATCAACAAGAATGCTAGCACTCCACCCCCTAGCGGGGGGCCCTCTTGACATGCCAAATGGCCTTTAAATGCTCCGATTTTACTTTATTTTTTCTATATATATATATATATATATATATATAGACACACACACACACACACACACACACACACACACACACACACACATCATTTAAATCACCAACATGGTCCTATAATGATTAATGCTTGCATTTGATTTGGGTCACATATTTGGTCCATTAAATTAATTCCCTTTGGGCTTCATTACAAGTTCAATTGGGCTACTAGTTAAATTAATTAACCTAGCAACATTTGGGCTATCAATTAATATATTCAAGTATACTTCATATGGATTTGAATTACATCCATTGGACCTAGTTTTTTAATTTCTTTGAACTTAAAATATAATCCAATTAGACTTACCTTATTAATTCCTTTGGACTACTAGATTGGGCTAATTAATAATATACTAACACATAAATCATATACAAGGCTTGGGCTTGTTAAATTCAACTAATGGGCTAGTCCACAAATATAATTTAATTAATTGGACTCTTCTAGGATTAATTAAATTAATTTCACTACCTTGCTATATTATTAGATTAATAAATATACCCATACATACATATATTCATTCAATCATGTAAATGCATAATTAATTCATATAAAAATTTAAATTCATTGATAATTATTTAATAATTATAATTATAATTTAACTTATAATTCATGGTTATTACATTTCCCCCTGTAATATTTTGAACTTTCGAGAGAGTTGTAATCCGACTTTATATGAATAAATAAAGCGTCTAACCATTTTCTGAGAAATGGTAGTCGAAAACACTATTCATTAAAAAACGTGCAATGTCTTCTGGACTTTTCACTTCACAGAATAGTGCTTATTCATAACAAAACTCTGTAATATCTGACTTTTAAATCAGTAAAAATTAATTCAACTAGAATACTTAAAAATGAATTAGGTTTGAGATAATTGGATTATGAAACCTCATTTAGACCTAAACCTAGTTACAAACTAATTGAATTAGTTATGTTAAAACATTTTGCAATATCACCACTCAGTATTGCTATGTTAAAATATTTTGTAATATCAATTGTTGTGCCATGAATCTTTACAATCCATATCGGTGTGAGTTTACTTATATTCTATATGTTTAAGACTTACTGAGCATTTTAGCTCACCCAGCAAATAAACCTAATTTGCAGACAAACCCGAGAGCTCCAGCTCAAAGAAGAAAGGAAAGAAGAAATACGTAGACTAGTTTACTGCTTTCCTTAACTGTAGTTATAATGACATTTTCTAATAAGAACAAGTTTCACACATGTAACCGAATATTATATAAATATTATCAAGTTTTATCACACTCTTGTTACGTCTTTACTTTTATTAAAGCTAGAATTGTTAAAACTTAACATAGTATTGATAATGATCTATTTATTTGGATGAGGATCGGTAAATAACTTATGAGTGTTGTACATCCAAGACAGGACTAATCGATGTTGACTGGTCAAATCCATCGTTAGGTTCCTCGGACCCAGGTATAACTCGTTATTACTATTATGAATGTCAGATAAGTAGGATTATTGATATGAAGAGATATCATTATAACCAAATATATTTCGAGTGAGGGTTTTAACCTGTTGGGTAAAGTTCTGTACGGAAAGAGAATTTTACACCAGACAAAGATACAACCATTTGTCACGGATAAATATGCAAACATTTATCACGGGTGAAGATACAAATATTCATCACGAGATTCTCTGTTCCCAAGAGCGGTCTTAATGATTTAGTGTTGTGGATATTAGAATATGTAAAGTTATAGAATATCTAAATCTTAAGGATATAATGTTATGATTGAGTTTTAAGTCTCTTGTATCGATTACAAGGACTTGATATAAAGTAATGAAAGATCTTTGGGAATTAAGATGAGAACTTTATTTATGAATAAAGGAAAATCATCTATAAACCTAATGATTTAGCATTTATAGTGAGCACCAAGTTAGCTATAGTAAGTATACTGATTTGGGGGTGTCACAGGTTAGTTTCAGACCTGTAAATTATAGCTCTAAAGTAACAAGTACTTTAGGATATAATCCGACGGATTAAGTTAAATGGACTTGTGAAGAGTCTAATAGATAATTAAAAGATATTAATAAATTTTAATAAATCTTAATTACATAAAAGACATTATGTGAAAGAAATATAATAATTAAAGTCAATATTATTTTGTGTAAATGGCGGATATAAATTAACTAGACATCATGGGAGTCAACGCTCAAGCTTTGGGCAATGAAAGTGATCATAGCGAGCACTTCAGTGATGATTCAAGAATTGAAGAGCCTGACCACAACGTGGAACTACACGATGCTGGTGAGGTAAATCAAGTTCTCCCTGTAGAGGAGGATGATGATGAAGATGTCATCGACTTGTCGACTTACGATGAAATCATCGCCGAGTTGGAAGAAGATGCAACAAAAATGTTGGCATATACAGAAGCTCAAGAAGAGCATATTGAACAACTCCAAACTGAGAACCAGGCCAACATAAACTGGGCCAACGATATAATGAAAGTGCTTGAAAGGCGGTGGTTGGATGAAACTAAAAGAAGCTACCAACTACAGATTCAGTTAGAGGCTTCCCAAGAGGAAGTATCCCACCTATAAGTAGATCGTGGTCGAATCAAAAGAGCTTATAGTGCTAATTACTCTAAACTAGAGGGAAAAATAATTAAATTTCCTTCACTAACCAAAGATTTGGGGTTTGAAATCAATAGGTCTATGGTGATCAGTATGATCCACAAGATCAATAAGAAGGCTAGAAAGATCTAGCTAGAATTGAAAAATGTGTAATGTATTAGTATGTTGTAAATGTTTTAACTTAGCATTCCCATTTTTATAAGGGATGTTAATAGTTGTTAAGTGATTTAAATCACTCGGATAATGTAATGTACAAATTTTGTTAATATAAGAAGTTTGTTTAAGAAATATGTCTTGCAATTTTTAATAATTTCCTATTTATACATATTTTTTTCATTTATTTTGAAAATGGCACCACCAAGACCTCAAACAAGGGCAACAACAATAGCAAGTGTTAGTGACGAGAGTAATGTTCAGACTCCCAATCCTATGTAATAATTTCTAGATAGGTTAATAGGACTCTTAGATAATCGTGCAGCAAACAATTTGCCTCCATCACCCCCACAATCACAACTATAAATACTATCACCACCACCTCAGCCAGAACCCCAACCACAGAAATTCTCATTTAAAAACGTAGGTCTTCCACATTTTAAGGGAACCGCTGAGCCTATAGAGGCTCAATGCTGGATAAAATAAATAGAAAAAGCTTTTGGCTTAGCAGAGGTTGTTGAGGACAAGAAAACCAAGTTTGCCACTTACCTTATCAAGGGCAAGGCAAACTTTTGGTGGGAATCCAACCAAGCCCATGCCGGGGAAGGTGTGGTTACGTGGGAAGCATTCAAAAGGATATTCTTTGAAAACTACTTTCCACGAAGCATGAAGAACAGAACAGAGGTATAATTTCTAAATTTAAAATAAGGGGACATGACTGTTCCCCAGTATGCCTCTAAATTCAATGAACATGCTCATTTTGCTCCAAATCAAGTATATACGGAGGAACAAAAAGTAAGAAGGTTTGAGGAGGGTTTAAAACCATGGATATATGGTAAAGTAGCTCTCTTGCAAATAGAGAGTTATGACTCACTACTACAAAAGGCTATAATTGTCAAAGGCGACAACAAAGCCATAGTCAAATTTAATAAAGATAGGAATAATAATAAAGGAGGAAATGGGGGAGAAAACAATAATAAAGGAAGGAATATGGGAGAAAATAATAATAAGAGAAGGTTCAATGGTGGGAACTCCCAGCAAAGAGGGGAGAGTAAAAAAATCATGGAACAATATAAAATATATGGGAAACATTACTTAGGAATATTTCAAACAAGATGGACATCTAGCAAACGCATGCCCTAACCCTAAGAAAAACTCTTGCTTTGACTGTGGAGCCACGGAGCATCAAGCTAAGATGTTTCCCAAGAAGGGAGGAAATGCCAGATGGGATAATACTAACAAATCTACCCCAATAACTTACCCGGGTTGTCCAACAACAAGGAAATTCAACATGACCGTGGGAGATGCTGTAGCATCACAGGATGTAGTGTCAGGTATCATTCCGGTCAACACCATAAGTGCTTACGAGCTATTTGATTCGGGTGCTATTTGTTCTTTTATTTTCCATAAATTTACTAAGAAACTAAACGTGCCTAGTGAATTATTAGAAAATCCTTTAATGATAGAGATTGCTAATAAAGAACTAATTCTTGTTAAGAAGATAATAAAAGGTGGTTGCATATTGATCAAGGGTCATGAGTTGAGAGCCGATATTATTCCAATCCAATTAGGGGAATTTGATGTAATACTAGGCATGGATTGGTTGACCAATCACCAAGTGATGATCGATTGTCAACAAAAGTGCGTTAAACTTCTTACAACGTCTAAGTCAATGGTAGTCTTTAACGGAATTCAGTCACCAAGAAAATCCTGATGCCTAATTACAAATCAAGCAAAGGGATTACTTCAGAAGGGATGCCATGGTTATTTGGCATATATTGTAAACACCCAATGAAAGGGTTAGATATAAACCACATACCAGTGGTTAAAGAGTTTCAGGATGTCTTTCCCCATGATCTACCCGATTTTCCACCTGACAGGGAGATTGAGTTCGTTATTGATTTAGCTCCCGGAACTGCACCTGTCTTGAAGGCTCCATATAGAATGGCGCATGTGGAGTTGAAAAAGCTTATGGTACATACAAGAATTATTGGATAAGAAATACATTCAACTAAGTGTTTCTCCATAGGGAGCACCAGTGTTGTTTGTCATGAAAAAGGACGAAGCTTAAGATTATGTGTTGATTATCGTGAACTCAATAAATTGACCATAAAGAATAAGTATCCATTACCTAGGATTGATGACTTATTTGATCAACTCAAAGGAGCGGAGTATTTCTCTAAGATTGATCTATGATCAGGTTACCATCAACTGAAGGTTAGAAAGGAAAATGTGTCGAAGATAACATTTAGAACACATTACGGATATTACGAGTTTCTAGTGATATCTTTTGGATTAACGAATGCACTGGCATCGTTCATGGACTTGATAAATAAGGTTTTTAGGTATTGCTTAGACAAGTATGTTGTAGTGTTCATCGATGATATTCTCATATACTCAAAAACACTAGAAGAACATGTTATACACTTGAGAAGTGTGCTAGAAACCTTACAAAAATAACAACTTTATGTCAAATTTTGAAAATGTGAGTTATGGCTAGAGAAAGTTCAGTTATTAGTCATGTAATTGACAAGAACGAAATTTTATTGGATTCAGCAAAGATAGAAGTAGTTATGAACTGGGAACAACCAAAGACCCCAACCGAAGTGAGGAGTTTCTTAGGTTTAGCCGGGTACTATAAACATTTTGTTAAAGATTTTTTAAAGATAGCAACCCCGTTAACCAACTTGACTAAGAAGACCATAAAGTATGCTTGGATTGACAAATGTGAAGAGAGCTTTCAAGAGCTAAAGAAGAGGCTAAGTGAGACGCCAGTATTATCTTTACCGGATAATAGTGGAGGTCTTGTAGTCTACAGTGATGCTTCATATAAAGGATTATGTTGTGTTTTAATCTAACATGGCAAGGTAATAGCTTATGCTTCGCGATAGCTAAAGAATTATGAGTTAAGGTATCCTACTCATGATCTAGAATTAGTGGCGATAGTATTTGCTTTGAAGATATAGAAGCATTACTTGTATAGGAGAAGTGTGAAATTTATACAGATCATAAGAGTTTAAAGTATATTTTTACATAACGAGAGTTGAATATGAGGTAAAGATGATGGTTAGAATTAATTTAGAATTATGATTGTGAAATCCTACATCATCCAGGAAAAGCCAACGTAGTTGTAGATGCTTTAAGTAGGAAGAACCAAGAGAAGTTAAATGTGTTAACAACTCAGGATGAGTTGATTAAAGAGTTTGCAATACTCGACATCGAGGTGAGAGTTCCTTCAATCTCAACAAGGAAATTGTCCTTAATGGAGGATCACTCAACCTTGTTGGGTAACATTAAGGAAATTCAAGAGGAGGATGGAAACTATAAGACATTGAAAAAGTCAACAGAGATTGTGGACGACAAATAACGATAGACAAGGAGGGAATCATTATGTTTGAATCTAGAATTTTGATTCCTTCAGTTCTAGAACTCAAGGAAGAGATCATGTCAGGAGCACATAGTACTAAGTTTTTAGTACACCCAGGCAGTACCAAAATGTACAAAGACATAAGTCAACATTTCTGGTGGCCAAACATGAAAAGGGAGGTGGCTGAATTCGTTAGTAGGTGTTTAACACGTCAGCAAGTTAAAGCTGAGCATCAAAGACCCAACAGATTATTGCAACCATTGGAGATTCAGAGTGGAAATGGGAGCATATAACAATGGATTTTTTAGTAGGCCTACCAACCACACAGAAGGGTCATGATGTCATATAGGTAATAGAGGATAGACTAACCAAGTCAGCTCACTTTTTACCAATCAAGGTTAAGTTCACTTTGGATCGTTTAGCAAAGCTATACATGAAGGAGGTTATCTCTAGACACGGTGTACCGGTTTTAATTATGTCTGATCGAGACCCAAGGTTCACATCAAACTTTTAGAAAAGTCTTCAAGAACATCTAGGTACACAATTGAGAATGAGTATTGCTTACCACCCACAAACAAATGGTAAAAGTGAAAGGACTATCCAAACTTTGGAGGATATGCTGAGAACTTGTATGATGGATTTTGAGAGAAGTTGGGAAGATCACTTACCTCTGGTGGAATTCGCTAACAACAATAGTTATCACGCTAGTATAGGAATGCCACCATATTAAGCACTGTATAGAAGGAAGTGTAAAATACCGATGTATTGGGACGAAGTTGGTGAACGGAAAATGCTTGGGCTATAATTGGTTCGACAAATAGCGAAGGTGATTCGAACAATTCAACTGAGGTTACGAGCTGCTCAAGAAAAATAGAAGATATATGCCGATCTACATCGACAAAAGAAATACTTTGAAGTCGGTAGTCATGTTTTCCTAAAAGTATCTCATTGGAAAGGAAATATTCACTTTGGAAAGAAAGAAAAACTGAGTCCAAGGTTTATAGGACCATTCGAGATATTACGAAGAATAGATAAGGTAGCTTATGAAGTAGCCTTACCTCCAGAGCTAGAACATATACATAATGTATTTCATGTTTTAGTATTGCGTCCTTATAAACCCGATTCTAAGCTACGGGGAGATTTCTATTAAAATTGTTGATAGGAAGGAACAAGTCTTGCGAAACAAGGTCATATGGAGAAATCAATATATGGAAGAAGCAACGAGGGAATTAGAAGATAAAATAAAGTTAGAATATCGACTTGTTTTCTTATTTGTATAAGTTAATTTCAGGGACGAAATTCTTTTAAGGAGGGGTAAATATAATATTTTGAACTTTCGAGAGAGTTGTAATCCGACTTTATATGAATAAATAAAGATTGAATTACATCTTATATGTGTTATGGAATCTTTGTTATTGTTTATTTTTATGTTTCGGTTCAAATATCCAGCCTTAACACGAAAAAAGGAGAATAAAAGCTTTTTAAAAAAACTGAAAAGAAGATAAAACCTAAACCCTAAAAAACCTAACCTAGGCCACTAAGCGATATGTATACGTCAAAATGACATTTTATTTTAGGATTCATCTTTCTCGCACTTTGAAAACACATTTTAGCCCATAAAAAATTTTCTCGAAAAAATGCGTCAGGAATAGGACGAAATAGGAAAAAGACAAAAAATATTTTTTTCTCTATTTTTTGATCATCTAACCATTTTTTAAAAAATGGTAGTCGAAAATACTGTTCACTAAAAGACGTGCAATGTCTTTTGGACTTTTCACTTCATAGAATAGTGTTTATTCGGAACAAAACTCTGTAATATATGACATTTAAATCAATAAAGATCAATTCAACTGGAATATTTAGAAATAAACTAAGTTAGAGATAACTAAATTAGAAAACCTAATATTGACCTAAACCTAATTACAAACTAATTGAATTAACTAACTAATTAACTTAATTAGATGATTAGCACTAATCCAGTTGGAATCGGACTAGGTCAGGGTAAATGAATTACCATTTAACCTAACTAGGATTAAGGTTAATTAGGCTAATGATTAACCTAATCTATAAGTTAAACTAATTGGTGAATTAATAACCTAATCAGCCTAGGTTTATTGCTAATTAACCTAAGCATGACTAAACTAGATTATCAAAAGGACTAAACTAAATTTGATTAAGCTTGGTAAAGGACCTTGACTACCCCTCAAATAAATTGTTAATTCACCAACCAAACAAGCCATAGGACTATTCATTTGGTAGGCTAAGTGGTGGACCAATTAGAAGTTAACATGTGTAAATTGTGGTGTCACCAAAAAATGTGATAATTGCAACATTAAATGGCTTGCTGAGTCATTGAATGGCCAGCCAAATGAGGAGAGCAAGGGAGGTGCACTTGAACTTAGCTTAGCTTGGAAGTTTAGTAATAATGACCTTAATGTCCTAACTTTGGTTGGCCTATAAATATCAAGCAAGATTCACTTGTTCTATCAATCATTTTCAAGCACAAATTTAAGTATCAAAGCTATACATATATTGAGAGAAAGTTCTTGTGAGTTGCTACCTTGGAAATTGCAAAAAAAATAGTTATTATGTTCGATTTTTCTTTCGTCTTTAATTTTTAAATGCTCAAGAACGCGAGTCGTAACCATGTACGATTGTCGTTCTCCATGTTCTTCACGTGTTCTTGAGTCATTCTTCATTTTATAGTAGTTATAATATCGAATTTCATTTCATGGTTTAAAGCTCAAGAACGTACGTCGTAGGCATGTATGATTGTCGTTCTCCGTGTACTTTGTATGTTCTTAAGCAATTATTATAAAATTATTATAATCAATTATGCAAGCTGTTATAATGACCAAATTTTTTCAATTATAAAGTGTTATAATCACATATGTAAGCATTTATAGTGCTCAGATTATTTCAAGTATGAAATCCAAAAGCTCAAGAACATAACTTGTAGCGATGTACGATTTTTCATTCTTCATGTTCTTCGTATGTTATTGAGCAAAAGTCATGAATCCTTCTATGAGAAGGTTTATGATTTATTATTTTTATGTTATGAAGTGTTATTGAGTCTTATAACATGACATCTTAAGAAATTAAAGCTAAATGAGACTGTCTCATTTGGCTAACCCTAAAATTGTTGAGCAAAGCGTACTCACTGTCTGTTTTTGCCATTTTTTGAAAACTTAAAATCCGAATCTGCCTTAAGAATACAAATTAAAGTTGTAGATCATGAAATTCTAAGAAATTTAGACTCAAGAATCACTTCAAAATATTTTCGTATGACAAAAATATGGCAGTTACAGTAAAAGAGGTTGAAGCTCAAAAATTCTAAGTAACCCTCGGATTCTAACACTAAAAATCACTAAAAATAATGATTTTGAGTTAGCCAAGTTTTCTAAAAATTCCACTAATAAAAATAGTCTAGTTTAGTCATAAAAACACTTATATAGAAGGAAAATTTGATGAACTAACATTTGGGTACGCATAACTTGAAAAATGAAATGTTTATTCGTGATATATTTTGAATCATGCTTTAATTTATCAAACCAAGTTGTCTTGGGGCGATCCTGACATATGAAGTAAATTGAGATGAACGAATATGTCGCAATGTTCATGATTAGACCGGTGTAGTGTATGTTATGCATAACATAGGATGTCGTTAGGTTGATCCCCTTTCTATACCCACTGTAAATGGTTCTAAGTCGAAAGACAAAGAACAGTTTAAGGTTTGACCACCACTCAGTCTTGCTATGTTAAAATATTTTGTAATATCAATTGTTGTGCCATGAATCCTTACAATCCATATCGGTGTGATTTCACTTATATGCTATGTATATTTAAGACTTACTGAGCATTTTAGCTCTCCCTAGCAAATAAACCTAATTTGCAGACAAACCCGAGAGCTCCGGCTCAAAGAAGAAAGTAAAGAAAATATTTGTTGGCTAGTTTACTGCTTTCCTTAACTGTTCTTAATTGTAGTCATAATGATATTTTGTAATAAAAACAAGTTCCACACATGTAACCGAATATTATATAAACATTTTCAAGTTTTATCACACTCTCTTGTTACATCTTTACTTTTATTAAACGTAGAATTGTTAAAACTTAACATAGTATTGATAATGATCTATTTATCTAAATAAGAATCGTTAAATAACTTGTGAGTGTTGTACATCCGAGATAGGACTAATCGATGTTGACTGGTCAAATCCATTGTTAGGTTCCTCGGACCCAGGTATAACTCGTTATTACTATTCTGAATGTCAGATAAGTATGATTATTGATATGAAGAGATATCACTATAACCAAATATATATCGAGTGAGGATTTTAACTAGTTGGGTAATGTTCTGTACGAAAAGAGAATTTTTCACTAGACAAAGATACAACCATTTGTCACGGATAAAGATGCAAACATTTATCACGAGTGAAGATACAAACATTCACCGCGAGATTCTCTGTTCCCAAGAGTCGTCCTAATGATTTAATGTCGTGGATATTGGAACATGTAAAGTTGTAGAATATCTAAATCTTAAGGATAAAATATTATGATTGAGTATTAAGTCTCTTGTATTGATTACAAGGACTTGATATAAAATAATGAAAGATCTTTAGGAATTAAGATGAGAACTTTATTTATGAATAAAGAAAAATAATCTATAAACCAAACGATTTAGCATTTATAGTGAGCACTAAGTCAGCTATAGTAAGTATAGTGATTTAGGGGTGTCACATCCCCCCTTATAAGAATTCCGTCCACGCAATTACAAATTCAAGGTTATTAAAAAAGATGCGGGTAATTATTCGTCATCTTTTCTTCAAATTTTCACGTAGCTTATTCGGCGTTGTGGTACGTCCAAAACACTTTGACAAAATGTATACCCTTATTTCGTAAAGCTTGTTCTTTCCTATCTAATATCTGGACAGGAATTTTTTCATATGACAAGTCTTTATCAACTTGAATCGGCTCATAGGATATGATGTGCTTATAATCAGGCTTGTATGGCCGCAACACTGACACATAAAATACATTATGGATATGCTCCAATTCAGAAGGTAGAGCTACCTCGCACTCCACTTTGCCCACTCTCCTCACTATTTTGAACTGTCCTATGAACCTCGAACTTAGTTTCCCTTTTTTCCCAAATATTATTTTTCCTTTTCATGGCGACACTATTAAAAAGACAAAAATTTCTTCTTCAAAATCTCGCATCTATTGATGTAAATCCTCTTTTTCTGTCGATCTTGAGCTGCTACTAGCCGAGCTCTTATTACTTTGATAGTTTCCACAATTTGTTGAACCAATTCCGGCCCCAACAGTTGACGTTCTCCTATTTCATCCCAACATAAAGGTGTTCTACACTTTCTTCTATACAATGCTTCATAAGGCGGCATGCCTATACTCGCATGATAACTATTATTATATACAAATTCTACTAAAAGTATATGGTCCTCCCAACTACTTTTGAAATTGATCACACAGGCTCTAAGCATGTCTGAATTGTTCTCTCGGTTTGCCTATCAGTCTGTGGATGATACGCCGTACTCAACCTTAACCGTGTTCCCATTATTTCCTGAAGACTCCTCCAAAAATTTCACGCGAAACGCGGATCTATTTCATATACAATTGATACTACCACTCTATGTCTTGGAACTATCACCTTAATATACAACTTGGCTAACTAATCCAAATTGAATCTAATCTTGATCGGTAAAAAGTGCGCTGACCTCGTTAGTCAATCTACGATCACCCAAATAGTGTCGTAACATTTTTGCATTGTTAGAAGTCATACCACAAAATTCATTATGATATGCTCCCATTTCCATTCAGAAATTTTTAACGGCTATAATATATCCACTTGGTCTCTGATGCTTTGCCTTTACCCTTTGACATGTTAGGCATTGGCTGACACATTTTGTAGCCTCTTTCTTTATATTTGGCTGCCAAAAATGCTAATGTAGATCTTGATACATCTTTGTACTACCAAGATGTATCGAGTATCACGTATTGTGAGTCTCTTGCAAAATTTCTTCTTGCAATTCAGGCACTAAAGGTACCCAAACTTGTTTTTCAAACATTAGCAACCCTTTACTATCAACATTAAACTTGACCTCTTCACCATAGATCATTCTCTTCCTTATTCTGTCACATTCTTCATCTTTGTCTTAAGCCTCCTTAATCTTATTTAATAAGGTTGGGCTTGCTTTCATTTCCACCAATTTTTCTTTCGAATCTTTCAGATTTTTCACCTCCAACTCCATTCGAACCATTTCTTTTACCAGTTCTTCCTGGTCTGTCAATACAAATAACTTCTCTCTGTTTTTTCTGCTTAAATCATCTGCTACTACATTGGCTTTGCCGGGATGATATAGAACTTCACAATTGTAATCTTTGATTAATTCTAACCACCTTCTCTGCCCCATGCTCAACTCCTTTTGTATGAAAATATACTTCAGACTTTTATAGTCTGCGAATATCTCACTTTTTTCCCATATAAATAATGCCTCCAAATTTTAAGGATGAACATTACCGCTTGCAACTCCAAGTCATGGGTAGGGTCTCCCTTCTCATAAACCTTTAATTATCTTGATGCATACGGAATGACCTTACCGTTCTGCATAAGTAAACAACCTAGTCCCTTGTGTGATGCATTACTATAGACTGTAAAACCTCTTGTATTATCTGGTAAAGTTAACATAGGTGTCTCACTAAGTATTTTCTTCAACTCCTAAAAACATTTCTCACACTTCTCCGTCCATACATACTTTATTGTCTTCCTTGTCAAATTTATTAACGACGTAACTATCTTCAATTTTTTTTTGATAAATCTTTGGTAATAACCGCTAATCCTAAGAAAATCCTAGGAAACTCCTAATCTCCGTCGACATCCTTAGTTGTTCTCAATTTATCACCGCTTCCACCTTTGTAGGATTCACTAAAACTCTTTCCTTGTCAATAACATGACTTAAACATTGAACTCTCTCCAACCAGAATTCACACTTCGAAAATTCTCCAACCAGTTCAAAAGGTAGAGCTATCTCGTACTCCACTTTGCCTATTCTCTTCAATATCTCAAACGTTCCTATGAACCTCGGGCTCAATTTCTCTTTCTTCCTAAATTTGATCTTCCTTTTCCAAGGAGACACTTTTAAAAACACAAAACTTCTCACTTCAAAGTCTCATTTCTGGTGATGCAAATCTGCATACTTCTTTTATCAAATCCTGAGTTGCTATAAGATGAGCTCCTATATCTCTGATAATTTTTACTGTCTGCTGAACCAGTTTCGGCCCCAACAGTCGTCGTTCCCCTACTTCATCCCAACATAAGAGTGTTCTACATTTTCTTTCGTTATGTGCTTCGTAAGGTGATATGCTTATACTTGCGTGATAACTGTTATTATATGTAAATTCTACTAACAGTAGATGTAATATCCCGGATATTTCACAAGATTTTTAAATAGGGTCTTGATGATGAGATAAATGTTCAAGTTTAAAACCTAGATTTGGAGAAGAAAAAGGTGTAGAAGTGAGTAAACATTTTCCCTAATATTTGTGTTAGGATTTAAATTTGAGTGAATATAGATTTTAAATTTTTAAAAACCTGGGACTTGATTGTGTATGCTTTGAGGTATATTAATAATAAGGTAATATAATATCTTTAAAGTTCGATGAATATATTTGACTAAAAGATATATTGTAAGAAATTTTTATATGAGGTATGTGAAAATTTATTAAGGAAATAATTTTCAATTATTGAGATATTTATAAGTTTAACTTAAGGTGTATATATAGAGATACATATATACTTGGAGGAGCGCTAATTATATTTTAGCCGAGCGTGGTAAATGATTAATGGAATTAATAATAAAGAATAACGTAAAGCTTAATATATTAATTAAGCAAGCTTGTGAGAGTTGAACATTGAATGATAAATTAAGATAGTCCCAATTAGTAAATTGGGAAGAGATAAGTTGGGTATTGTGGTGGTAATAAGTTTAAACTCAACCTAGAGGCCAAGTGATTTGAAATTTATTAGTAGACCAAAATGGATTAAGGTTAAGGCGAGTCAGATTAATATATAAGGCAAATCATATGGATATAGTGAACAAGCCTAAGCATTTGATAATTATAAGACTTGTATGTATGGCCAAGTTGTTAAGGTGGCAGTCTATTATTAAAAAGGAACCTTGTGTGGTTGTAATTTCGTGGAATAGAGGTGTGAAGATAATGAGGTAATGTATACCTGATAAAACTAGTATAATTACATATGTGAAGGCAATGTAGCAAATTGGAATGTCAAGAAATGACCAAAGTGGATAGTCAAAGTATAACTAAAGGAATTGAAAGAAAGTCAAGTTAAAACCCCAATTTGGAGTTCGAAAGAGAATTTGTAGACTCAGACTGCACCGTTGAGTTCAGAACATTGAATTTGACAAGGAGAGATAGTAAACACAATTTGGTGTCTAGGTTGACTTTTGGTCAAAGTCAACCGTTTGACTTCGAAAGGTGAAAAGTCAAAATTTGAGTTTGGAGAAGAATTTTGAGAAACGGACTTTACCGTTACGATGGGAACGTCGAATTTAGTAAGTATTGGACTGTAAACACGATATGTGTTTCGGTTGATTTTTTTTTTGTCAAAGTTGACCGTTTGACTTTTTAGGTTAAAAGGTTAAACTTGAAGTTTATAAGTGAATTTGAAGAAATGGATGTTACCACAACGTCGGAAACGTCAAAATTAGTGGGAATTGACTGTAATATTGAAAATTTGGTTTTTCGGGTCAGACAGTCAATGAATGGATCAGATAATTAAAAACGGGACCCAAAAGAGATATAAATCCACAGATTTTTATGTGGGCCAGCACATTCTCAGATTTTTAGTGAGGTGGAATTAAATTAGCCAAACATCTTTTATCTTATTTTAATGAAATCTAAACCAACCAATTATATTATTTTATTTCTTATCCTTTGTAGGAATTTAGCAATTAAATTGTGTGACTAAACCAACATTTGAGAGGAATAGAGATCAGCAAACATAGATGGAGAGGAAGAAAAGAAAAGCTCAAGCCATGGAGAGAAAAAGAAAACTCATGAAGGTATTTCTAAAACTTAGTTAAATCTTTTAAATTTTCATATGTAAATGAGGAGTTTTATAAAATTTATGTTAAGAGATCATGTTCTTGTGATGATTTGAGTTATATTAGGTAGATCTATACAAAGATCAAACGAAACAAAACAAGAAATCAAGAGAAAAAGTTTTGCCGAATTGTTTTTGTATGTTTTGTTTAACATCGATTTGTGGGTTATTTTTAAAACTAAAAACATATTTAGACTCTTGAGATGTAGTAGATAAGATCTGGGAAAGAAAATTCAAGAAAACTCCCCGGAAAATTTTCAGATCGCCGGAGAAGATGACCAGAATAGTAGTCGCCGATGAACTTTTTCGATAGAGCCTGTTTCTCTATGTTAGAGCCAGAATTTGGAAATAAATCCTTCTACAAAGTTATAGATAATTAAATTTCGTGTGGAATGGATATAAGATTCGTACATTTAGAATAAACAGGCTAATTATTATGATTTTCGGAAGTTTCAGCACATTTAAAATTATAATTTAATTACAAAAAAATTATTTTTTTTATGAAAATTATTTTACAGTAGTGTTATCATATCATTTCTGAATTACTGAAAAATTTTGGAAAATTATTGAAGCGAAAATGTATTTATTGTACTTTTTAAGCCATTTAAAGTTAGTTTAAAAATGGTAGAAATTCATAGAAAATTCTATGAATGTTAGAAAATTATGAAACTTTGTGAAAAATCCTATAATATCATTTCAGAATTTCTGGAAAGTTTTGGAAAATTATTAAAGAGAAAATGTATTTATTGTATTTTTTTAAAGCCATTTAAAGTTAGTTTTAAAATGGTAGAAATTCATAAAAAAATTCTATGAATAGCGAAAAATTATGAAAATTGGTGAAAAATCTTATATTAATATAAGATAAATACTGATAGCATTTGGAGGTTATAAAACTATGTTGAATTATTATTTCTATTTTAAAGCTATTAAATGATAGTTTTTATAAATAGAAATAATTACAGAAAATTGTTGGATAATCCGAAAAATGAAAAAAAAAAAATTGGTTGAAAATGTAGAATAATATTCTAGAGACTTTAGAAGGTTTAGTAGACTCATGAGATGACGAAATATTATAGGTCGCATGTTGACTAGCTAATAAATAAGCATAACAGTTTTTACGCGAGGGTCGAGAATTGATCAAGAAAATTTGTTTATACTTTTATAGTATAATATTTGATAATTAGTGTTTAGATATCATTGAAATGTGAATTATGGATTTTGAATTAAGATTTTAGATCCGAACAAGCTGAAGTGACTTAACTCAAAAATTATAAGTTAAAGACGGGATATTGTGATACTCGAGGCAAGTTCTTCAGTACTTGTTGCTACTTGCTTATTTGTTGATGTACGATAAATTGATCAAATGCATATTAAATTATGTGTTATGTGATTACTTGAAAATTTGATCAATGTGTGCATTTGGTGCAGTTATGTGAGTATCTCTGAAGATATTCAATGTTTGATCTAAATAACCGTCAAATCGTAATGAATACGGTATATATAAAATGATTTGTAGAAATAGTTACAGAGCACGTAAAGCATGACACACACATAGCATGTTAATTGTTATATGCTACATGAAGCATGGAATGTGTAAACAGTTGAACTTGCTGAGCCGTTGTGCTCATCCTTGCCCAATATTAACATTTTGTAGGTGAAAATGAAAATCCTAGAGTATCGGGATATAATAGAGTTATGTTACAACATCGACTAAGGTTATAATGTAATTATTTTAGATTTCTGATATAATGATTCGTTGTGGTTGAAATTATTAAGGCTTATGGTAATTATTAATATGCCAATGGTGTTATAAGTCCTAATCGAACTGTTAAAGGGTTACTTAAGCATTTTAATTATACAGGTGTATAATTATGGTATTGATTGAATTATGCCAAAAATTCTAAGCAGATAACAACTGAAGTCCGAAGTAATATTAAATTATAAAGTTTGAACTATCATACGTTTACAATTTGGGTGATAAGTCAAACCAAATAATAACTGAGATTGACAGTAAAAGTAAATAGTAAAGGTTGCGATCCAGGGGATAGGATCGAGATGTAAAGATCTTAAATGCCAAAATATTTTAATAGAATGATGGGAAAAAATCTATACCGAAAAATTTGGTCATTGATGTTGTAAAGTTAATTAACAGATTAAATAAGGTGATTAAAGGTTTATTAACGAACCAAAATTAGGGATAAGTTTATGTAAATTTTGAGGTCGTTATAGTAGATGGTCTTCCCAACTGCCCTTAAAATCTATCACACAGACTCTGAGCACGTCCTCCAATGTTTGAATTGTTCTTTTGCTTTGCCCATCAGTCTATGGATGATATGCAGTACTTAACTTTAACAGCGTTCCCATTCTTTCTTGAAGTCTCCTCAAAAAATTTAACGTGAAACGCAAATCTCTGTTGGACATAATTGATATCGACACTCTATGTCTTGAAACTATCTCTTTGATGTACAACTTGGCCAACTGATCCAAATTGAATATGATTTTAATCGGTAAAAAGTGCACTGACTTTGTTAGTCGAACCACAATTACCCATATTGCATCGTAACCTTTCTGTGTAGTTGGAAGTCCTACCACAAAATCCTTCGTGATATGCTCCCACTTTTATTCAGGAATCTCTAACAACTGTAGTAATTCACTCGGTCTTTGATGTTCTGCCTTAACTCTCTGACAAGTTAGGTATCGACTAACGCATTCCGCAACCTCCATTTTCATATTCGGCCACTAAAAATACTGACGCAAATCTTGATACATACATCTTCATACTATCCAAATGTATCGAGTATCTCGTACTATGAGCCTCTTGCAAAATCTCCTCTCTTAATTCAGGTATTAAAGGTAACCAAACTCGCCCCTCGAATCTTAGTAGTCCATTGCTATCAACTTTGAGCTTGACCTCCTCACAATCGACCATTTATTCTCTTATTCTCTAACATTCTTCATTTTTATCTTGAGCCTCTCTTACATTGTCCAATAAAGATGGGCTCGCCTCCATTCCTGATAACTTCTCTTATAATTCCCTTAAAATGTTTACCTCCAATTCCATTCGAGCCATCTCTTTTACCAATTCTTCTTAATTCATCAATATAAATAATTTTTCTTTACTATTTCTGCTTAGAGCATCTGTCACCATATTGGTCTTATCGGGATGGTCTATAATTTCATAATCATAATCTTTGATCAATTATAACCATCCCTTCAGTCTCATATTTAACTCCTTTTGTGTGAAGATATATTTCAGACTTTTATGGTCCGTATATATCTCACGTTTCTCCCCATACGAGTTATGTCTCCAAATCTTCAAAGTAAACACTACTGTTGCCAACTCAATGTCATGAGTCGGATACCCTTTTTCGTAATCTCTCAATTATCTTGATGTGTACACGATGATCTTGTTATGTTGTATAAGCACACAACCAAGACCCTCATGTGACGCATCACTATACACTATAAATCCCCCTGTATCATCAGGTAAATATAACACATGTGCTTCATTGAGCCTTTTTTTCAACTCCATAAAGCTTTCCTCACACTTTTTCGTCCAAACGTACTTCACCGTCTTCCTTGTCAAAGTTGTTAGTGGGGTGCCTATCTTGAAAAAATCCTTGATAAATCTTTGATAGTACCCTGCTAACCCTAAGAAACTCCTAACTTTCGTTAGCGTTCTCAGATGTTCCCAATTAATAACTGCCTCCACTTTCACTAGATCTACATAAACCCCTTCATTCTCAATAACATGACCTAAAAGTTGAACTCTCTCTAACCAGAATTCGCACTTTAATTTTTTTTCATACAACTGCTCCTTTCTCAATATCTTCAATACTATCCTTAGGTGCTCGACGTGCTCCTCCTCTGTCTTCGAGTAAACCAATATGTCATCAATGAACACAACAATAACTTGTCTAAGTAATTCTTGAATACTCTATTCATAATGTCCATAAATGTTGTTGGTGCGTTCATCAGCCCTAATGACGTCACCATAAACTCAAAGTAATCATATCGAGTTTTGAATATTATCTTCAGTATGTCCTCATTCCTTACCTTCAGCTGGTGATATCCGCTTCTCAAGTCAATCTTCGAAAAGTACTTCGCTCCCTTCAATTGATCAAACATAATGTTTATCCTGGACGACGGGTACTTATTCTTAATTGTGACCTTGTTCAACTCCTGGTAGTCCATACAAAGTCTCGGTGATCCATCCTTCTTTTTAAGAAATAGCATCGATGCTGTGATACCCCAGGATTTTTAGAATAATTCCAAATAAGGATTATGATGAATTCAGTAAAGGTTAGGATTTAAAACCTAGTGTTGAATGATAAAGGTGTTAAGGAATGATTTATGATGTAAGTAATGTGTGAAATGACCTATGGGGTTGACTGAAAATATTAGATATATTACAAAGAGAAATGGAATATGAAGAAGATTTATGAGTATGAATTAAGAAAAGAAGGTTGAATGTGCAGAATATAAATGATGTAAAATAAAGAGTATGAAATAAGTTGATTGAGTAAGGGTAAATGTGATTAAAGAAAGGAAATTTTACAAAGAATGAGAAACTATCTTCATTTGTGATTCTAGAAACAAGTTAAAGTTTATTAATAAAAAATTTAGGGAATTTAGGGTATTCCCACTCTTCTAGCTTTGCTAGACTTCAAATTTATGGCCTCAAGCTAACTACGCACTAATGTGTTTTTAAAAAATGCAATGAATTTTATTATCATGTATGCACGGTAACACGGGTGTGTGGATTTACGCATTGTTGCCTGTCGCGGTATGATAAAAAAAACTAACTAAAATGATTTACAATGTTTTAAGCGTTTTTAAAAAGAGTCTATGCTACTTGTTTCGGCTAGATAAAAATATTTTTAACATCAAACTATATTTCAAAAGAATCATCAATGCACCTTTTAGCCAGGTGTAGATGTGATGAATGACGGAATGCTCAACGTGTTATTGAGATGGTGTGGTACTATGACGTCATAAGATGATTCAGCACCATAATGTATGGTGTAGGAATTATTAACGACAGAATTCTCAACGTACTGTCAAAATGATGTGGTAACATGAAGTCAATGTCATTTGACTCGGCTAGACGTTTTGAAAAGTTTTGACATGATGAATGTTTTAAAAAATTCTGTGGGTTATAAATTGTTAAAAGTAAGTCTATGCTAATTGATCTGGCTAGACAAGTGTTGAAGAAATACAAGTCTAAGCTATTTGATTCAGCTAGACAAATTTTGAAATATATTTATTGAATTCATGTTCTTTGAAAGTTATACCCAATCAAATTACTATTTTATGAATTCTAAGGCTGAGATGAACAACCCCTGTAAAAAGGGGAAAATAGAAAGAGATTACGGGTATTGCAGGTTGATCGAATGGTCACCTGGCATATCGAAACACGGGCATTACAGATTGTTCTACTGGCGTGCCAAATTATGGATTAAATATACATCACTTTAATGATAGACTGATCCACTATCAGGGTTTACAGTATGAAGTACTCGGAGGGCGAAGTACTGTTAAACCGGGAAATGTATTTATTCAACATATTATGAAAGTTTTTTCAAAATAAAAAATTTAAATTCCTCTACTCTTATGAAGATTGGATGGTAGGATGGGGTAGTGGTTTCTAATTGTGAGCGATAATAAAAATTGTGAAGTAAAGAAATTATGAAATGTGATGAATTAGAAAATTGCAATGTGCAATGACCACGAGAAAGGAAGGAAAGAAAGATATGTTGAATAAATGCAAAGTAAATATGTATCTTGCAAATGACTGAGATATGAGTACACAGAAATTTTGAGGACGAAATTTTTTAAGGAGGGGAGAATATGATACCCCAGGATTTTTCGAATAATTCCAAATAAGGATTATGATGAATTTAGTAAATGTTAGCATTTAATACCTAGTGTTGAATGATAAAGGTGTTAATGAATGATTTATGATGTAAGCAATGTGCAAAATGACCTATGGGGTTGACTGAAAATGTTGTATATATTACAAACAGAAATGGATTGTGAAGAAGATTTATGAGTATGAATTAAGAAAAGAAGGTTGAATGTGCAGAATATAAATGATGTAAAATAGAGAGTATAAAATAAGTGGATTAAGTAAGGGTAAGTGCGATTAAAGAAAGGAAATTTTACAGAGAATAAGAACCCTAAAATATCAAGATATATGAAGGTTATGCTATGACACCAATTAAGGGTATAGTCTAATTATTCAATGTTTGGTAGAATGAACTATTGTGAGTGCAATTAGCAAAGTTTATAATAATATTGTGTATGTTATGGATATCATAAATATCGATCGGGTGAATAGAATTCATTTATGTATTATTGATAGTCATGTATTTTGATTATTCCAGAATACTTTTTATAAAAGAAAAGATAAAAGTAAAGGTTGCGATCCAGAGACTAGTATCGAGACGAAAAGTTTTAAATGCCAAAATATTTTAATACAATGATTGAATTGAGAAAAAAGAAAAAAAATTATACTAAAAAATTTGGTAATTGATGATTGTAATGTCAATTAAGGGGATAAATAAGGTGATTAAAGATTTATTAACGAACCAAAATTCGGACGTTAAGGAAATAATGTTTAATAAATATGAAATTTAAGGTAATAAGTTTTGTCGAATTTTGGGGTCGTTACAGGTGCTCCCCAAGGAGATATGCTCGGTTGAATGTACTTTTTATTCAATAACTCTTGTAGTTGTATCATTAATTCTTTCAATTCTCCTGGAGTAATTTTGTATGGTGCTTTCGATATCGGTGTTGTCCCTGGTACCAAGTCGATTACGAACTCTACCTCTCTATTCGGCCATAAACCCGACAACTCATCTGGGAATACGTCTACAAATTCCCTTACCACAAGTATATGTCCTAATTCTCCCTCATCTTTTTAAGTATCAACCACATGAGCTAGATAACCTATGCAACCTTTCACAAACAACCTCTTTGCTTGCACCATCGTCAGACAATAAGATAGTCTAGGCGATTTACTCCCATATAACACAACCTTTGACTTGTTCGGAGTCTTCAGGTCTATACTTTTCTTCTGGCAGTCAATCACAACTCCGTGATTAGACAACCAATCCATTATGAGGATTACGTCAAACTCTCCTAACCTTATCGAGATCAAGTTCATGCACAATTTATACCTTCTTACTTCAGCACAACAGTTCCTATATATATGATCTATAGGGATAATCTCTTTATTCGCTACTTCCACATTCATTAGGGTGTCCCAATTTCTCGTGGGGTAAGTTTAATTTTTTTGCAAATTCTTCCAACATAAATGAGCAGGTAGCTCCTGAATCAAACAATACGTATTCATTTATATCATTGATTGAAAGAATACTTGACACCACTTCCTTGGACTCCATCGAGTCCTGCACTATTATGTTGAAAGTGCATGTTATTGCCCTGTTCTACTGCATTGGTCATCCAATATTCAATTTGTTGTTGTTTCCCTAGTTAGCACTTCCTGCATCGCTGCTTCTTTTTGAGCAATCCTTCTTTTGAGATTTGGAGCGCCACAATTAAAATAACCTCATTTCCTTGCCCTCGGGCATTGGGGAGAAAAGTGTCCTGGTTAACCACAGTTGAAACACATTCCCTTTCCTTTTATACATTCACCTGAGTGATTCCTTTCACATTTTTCACATTTGTTTACTTTCTTTGCTTCCCTTTCAGATTTGCTGCCTGACATTTGACTGTCGTTCTATTTCCTCTTGTTGGTATTACTCCCACCACTGCTCCCATCCTTGTATCCCTCGTGGCTCTTCCTTTTCTTCTAATCTTAGTTAAACTTCGACAATGCTTCATTGCCTCCTTCAGCAATAATGGCCTTCTCCAACAGTTTTAAAAAAGTGTTAATCTGAAGAACTGCAATCTTGTTGCACACCTAGGGCCTCAACCTTTGTTCGAACCTTCTCGTCTGCCTGGCTTCGGTGTCCACCTGATGTGGAGCAAACTTAGCTAACTGATATGCTACCTTGTTTCAGATCCAAAAACTTAATCTCCATGCTCTCTTGTGTGCTTTCTAAAAAATAATTCTCAAAGAACAACTTCTTAAAACTAGTCCATGCAATGATACCTTCCCCAGGTCGGCCTTTTTTCGCCTTCCCCCAGTAATTTACCTCACCTTTCATCATGAAAAGTGGTAAACAACGTCTTCTGTTCCTCGGCCACTCGTGCGACCTCAAAAACCTTCTCTATTTCTTCCACCCATGACTGGGATTTGATCAGATCTGCAGTTCTGCGAAACTCTGGCTGTCCTACAACCTTAAAATCTTTAAAACTCGCTAGATGACTCACTAGCCGCTCTACCACCGTGGCTGGTCTACTCTGCAATACTTCCACTACCATTTAACAAAAGCCCTCATTGGGTCAACTTGTCCCTCCACATTGTTTACTGATTCTTCCACTCTTAGATTTTAGGGTTATCTTCTTGGCGGTATTGTTTGTTTGAAACAAAACCTTAGCTTATTATTTTATGTTTTACATTTTATGGATGTTAAACATATTAAAAAAAAAATTAATGCAAAAACCAAGTTTAATTTGACCAAATAATAATAACATCAAATTTATATTCATATACTAACTGGTAGTGTCAAACACTTACATTTCAGACATATTTATATAAATACTATATATCCTTCTAGTCAACCAAAGATGGAATACCAAAAAAAACCTATCCTAAAGAAACACAAAAGTTAGGATTTACAAGAACTACATTCCCTAAAAACGTAAAAGTGTGAGGTTTACACTCAAATATAACCATATGGACAAAAGTAGGTACTAACTGCATCTATATATATAATATGACTACTAAATAAAGTTGTCAGTGCATGCCCCAAAGAACAACATCCTCGTGCTCCTGTCGTGCAATCTTATCCACCACCTGGAGACTCACAGTTTGCCGACTTTAACCGTCCTCCCTGGGATGCCTCCTAACTATGTCCCTTAGCCTACCAAACCTGTATCACAACAAGAAAATCGGCTAGTCCCGATGGAATTATTCTCGACGGAAGTAATTTCGTCGAAATTTCAATTATATTGACGGAATATTACGTCGAATTTAATTCTCTCGGAAATAAAATAAGCCTGACGGAATTTCGTCGGCTTTGTAGTCCTTCCATTGGCGCGAAAGTTCCCGCCTAGACCAAATACAATCTCAATGAAATATTACCAATCCTCGACCGAATATCTGTCAATATTAAAATTAATTTCAACAGACTTAATATCGACAGAATTTCCGTCGAAAATAAGTTATAAAAAACCTATCACAGCGTCTTATCCCCCACCCGACCTCTGTTATATTTTTCTCTCTCTCATCACTCTCTCTCTCCTTGCGCTTCGCTCTCTGATCTCTCTCCCTCTGCCCTCACACCTCCTACCGACCTCACATCTCCGACCGACTTCAAGTCATCGTCCGTTACAACCTCGTATATATATATATATATATATATAGTGATATATCTATATATTGTTGGTGAAATTGATGAAATTGGAAATTAATTTGTGTTATGGAATTTTTCTAAAAATTCGGATTAATATTAGTGTATTGGAAATTCAGTATGTGAATTTATTTTGCTGCTGGTTTTAGCTTCTGTTAGTGTATAGCATCTAATTAAATTAATTAAATTAAATTAATTTAAATTCACCAAATTACACTTTAATTATTTATTTGCACTCCTAACTAGAAATAATTTTCGTATAACGTTACTCGTTTGACATTCGCTCATAATGAGTGAATATCGAATACTCCCAAAATAATCAAATCACTTGTACATGTAGTTTGGTTAGGATTTTACAAATTCAATTGCGTTGTACGCAAAAAAATCATCTGATAAATTCAATCACTTGTGCATGTACTTTGGTTAGGAGCTTAGAAACTCATTTGACATTCACTCACTATGAGTGAATGCCGAATAGTCCCCCGTCTGGGACTGTTGCTAGATATTATGTCTCTCACTTAGGTTTTTGCCAATAATTTAAGTACGTTTTATTTGTTTTGGGGACTTTTCACTGATATCTCTACATATTCTCTGAGTGCATACTTAGCCTACGTTGATGTGGTCTATTTCGTGTACTTAGAGACCATGGAGAGGTGTTGTCGAAATTTCCTTGGAACAGAAAAAAAAAAAAAAAAAAAAAAAAAAAAAAAAGCGTGCTCAAGGTATTGGCACAAGTGAGGAGACGCATCTAGGAACGGGATAGAAGCCTGACCCGTATGCTTAGAAGTTGAAGTCATGCAAGAATCATGAATACACACACATACGCTAAAAACCCTGGTTAATTTGATACATCCTATTTTTCAGTTAAATATGTTAGACGACCGGAGCTGGATGTACCGTAGAATATCTGTTGATGGTTGAGGATTACTGCCTCAATACCGTGACGGGGTGTCTAAATTTTTAAATTTTGCCAATGAACATGCTGATGATTCGAACAGAAAGATGAGATGCCCGTGTTTCAAATGTAAAAACCTGATTTGGAAGAAAACTGACAACATTAAGTATTACTTGTACTCGTATGGATTCATTACGGAGAGTCAACTGAGTTCACCGAAATAAATGACAGTGTAGGCCAACTAATTCACGGGGATCGATACGATGATAGTTATGATGCCGTGAAGATGTTAGTTAATGCGTATAACCCTAAAAATATTGATTGGGGTGCAAATGAGCAGTCGTCAATCATTGGTCATCAAGAGCCAAAGGACACAGCAGGAGCCTTTTACAATATGCTATCTGAATCTGCTATCCCACTGTATGATGGAAATGATAATCACACCAGACTATCTGCAGTGACGAAGCTCTTACACTTCAAAAATGAGCATGGTTGTAGTGAGAGAGGTTTCAATGAGTTGGTTAGGCTTATCAGCGAGTTCTTACCGAAGGGTCACACTATGCCCTCAAATTATTATGAAGTGAAACAGATGGTAAAGGGTTTGAATTTGGGGTATTCAAAGATCGATGCTTGTGAACAGGATTGCATGTTATATTATGGGGCTGACATAGATAAACTGCAGTATGACATTTGCAACCTGCCTCGTTACAAGACAACTAAACGTGGGGGGAAAACTAAGTGTGTGACTAAAAAAATCTTAAGGAACTTTCCTCTTGCATTGAGACTTTAGCGTCTATTCATGTTGACTCACACTGCTGCGCTTATGACTTGGCATAAAACAAGGGACGTCGTGTCTGGTCAGTTGTCTCACCTCGCAAATGGAGATGAATGGAAGAAGTTTGATGAAAATTTTCCTCAATTTGCTGAGGAAAGTAGGAATGTCAAGCTTGGCATGGCTACGGATGGGTTTTGTCCATTTACTAATTTTAGTCAACCATACTCTGTGTGGCTAATGATCATGGTAGCTTATAATCTTGCACCGTCAATGTGCATGAAGGATCCATATCTGTTCTTGAACCTACTCATACCGGGGAATAAGAGTCCTGCAAAGGACATAAATGTGTATCTCAGGCCGTTAGTCGATGAACTTAAGATCCTGTGGGAGACGGGGGTGCAGACTTATGACAAATCAATAAGGCAATTTTTTTTTATAAAGGCAGCCTTGTTGTGGACTATCACTGATTTTCCGGCACTTGGGATGATCAGTGGGTGGTCGACTCACGGGAAGTTTTCATGTCCAGTTTATGTGGGGGATGTGCAAGGCACACATCTAAAACATAGGCAAAAAAATAGTTTCTTTGATACTACTCGTAGATTCTTACCTGTTGACCATAGTTACAGAAAGATGTTTACACAGTTTAATAGAAAAACAGAGAAAAAGGGGGTTGTCGGTCGATTGTCGAGCAGCGAGGTTTTTGGTTGGCTGAACGAACTGAAATTTCCACCGCCAAGGAAGGAGCATAGTAAATATAGAGCACTAGGTTACGGCAAGACTCATAATTGGACGCATTCGCCCATGTTCTTCGAGTTGCTGTACTGGGAGACGCTTTCAGTCCTTCACTGTATAAATGTAATGCATATAGAAAAGAATGTATTTGAGAACTTGTTTTATACCGTACTAGATGCAAATGGTAAAACAAAAGACAACGACAATGCATGGAAAGATCTGGAAGCACTTAACATATGGTCACATTTGTGGCTTCGACCTAACAACTCAAAACCTAAAGCTCCATTCTGTTTAACCAAGCAACAAGTTGAAGACATCTGCAAATGGATAAGTGCATTGAATCTCCCAGATGGATATGCTTCTAATATATGTTGTTGTAGTAAGGTTGAACAATTGAAAATTACTAGGTTCAAAAGTCATGATTGTTATGTATTCATGCAGAAGTTGATGCCAATTGCATTTCGCGAGATGTTACCCAGGAAAATTGTAGACGCCTTAACCGAACTTTCAAATTTCTTTCGGGATCTATGTTCAATGGTTATAAGGTATACTGATGTGGAGCAGATGGAGAAAAATATAGTGCTGACAATGTGCAAGTTAGAAATGATATTTCCTCCGGGGTTTTTTGACTCAATGGAGCATTTGCCTATTCATCTGTCATATCGATGGATGTAACCGTTTGAGAGGTATTATCATCTACATTTCTTTTGATGATATTCATAACTCATATTCGTAATGTTTGTGAACTTAATTATTGTATTTTAGGTACATGCGTCGTTTAAAGCAGAAAGCAAAAAATAAAGCTCATGTAGAGGGCTCTATTGCGGAACGGTACACTGAGGAAGAGCTTGTCAACTTCAGCTCATTGTATTTTGAGGATGTTGTCACAACGAAACACAATCGTTTAAGTCGAAATGAGGTCGTCGGAGTCCAATCATGCGTTGATAACTTATCTGTATTTTCCTATCCAGCTAAACTATTTGGCCATGATACGATGACGTACTTAAGCAAAAAAGATTTGAAAATTGTATCTACATATGTGCTTCTAAATACGCCCGAAGTATCGTCATACATAACGTATATACATAGTATTTATAAAAAATTAATTTTTAAAATCCTAGCCTACAATTAAATCGTGTTATAACTATTTCAGTACATTCGAAGACAACGCATGTGCTTTAAACCCAGGTTTAAATGCAGTACAGTTGGAATCATTCACGACTACAAATTTTTAACAGTGGTTTAAGAGAAGAATTGCAGAAGACAACAATTACGAGCATTTTAAAGATGTCATCGAAGGACCTTACAAATTGATTAGTTCATTTATCGGTTGTATTGTCAATGGGTTTAGATTTTAGGTCAATGACATAAATGAACCGACTTTTGTAAATTCTAGTATTGTCGTGTTGGTCAGTTGTTACCAAGATTCGAAGTCCAATTATTATGGACGTTTAGAGGAAGTAATTACGATCAATTATCCTAGGGGTAAAAAAGTAGTTACATTTAAATGTCGCTGGTTTGATACTGAGAGGGGTGTTAAAGTTGATCGTAACAGGATCGTCACAGTAATATAAAGTTAAAGTTACATTCTGCTGACGTATTCATATTAGCCAGTCAAGTGACTCAAGTGTATTACGCATCTAATGTCGTAAATTGTAAAAGCCCCTGGTATACAGTTGTCACAACAAAGACTCATCCATTTGATGATACTAATATGTCTGGGACAGATAAGCCATTGTAGGATGATGTTAGCAAATCCAATCAGGTAGTCCTACATAACGACGATGTGTTGGTAGATGTCATTAACGTACCCGATAATGACGAAGTCGAGGAAGACGTGGTTGATCATGAATATGTCTTTATACAAGATAATAACGATGACGAAACTGATAATGAAGAAGTCGTGTCAGAATCCGAGGATGACTATGAAAATGATTCTGATGGGTTTGACAATGTATAACAAATAAACTTAAGAAGTATATTTTATTTAATTAAATTAATTAACTGCATATTAATTACATTTTATTTTTGTATTTCAGTAGTATATTTATGGCTAGGCATAGTGGTAGCGGTCGTCGCGGTGGTGGTCGTGCAGGATCCTCTGACGGTACTCAAGGCGGGTCATCATCGTCAGCTAGTAGGTTTGTTTACTAGTTGTAGGTTATGTTTTGGAATTGATTTATTAACTATAATTATTCTATTTTACTTACAAATACTGCTCGCCGACGTCCTCGAGGGACAAACCTCGGTTTATTTGGTCGTCTGCCAGCTGTTGCGCATATTGTCTGCGTAGATGTCGACTCTGCGCAGTAAGTATAAAATAACGTTATGTTAAATTAAATTATTTTATTTTGTAAAACAATAAACATAACTTTTCGTTATTTGATTTATATTGTAGTATTATGGATCCTGTGGCTAAGGCCACTTTACACGCCATCTGTCTCACACACCTCCCCATTGGGTGCATGCGATTTACGCAGTACACGCAGCATGATGCCTCCTTTATGGATACCATATTACGTGACTTTCACATAAGTTATTTTAAATTATTTAAACTGTATACGTAAGTACTACTTACACATTCAATTTATTTTTTCTGATAAGTTAGTTCTTTTTCTTAGATTTATTTCAGATATAGTGATAGGGATCTCTCAGGCCGCTGGCGACAGTGTTATTATTGCACATGTCGCAAAGAATTATGCCGGCTAGTTGTACGAGATGAGACATAAGGCTGCCCGAGCAGTTGTAGACCAGCCCAGGCTACTATTTGAGACCAATAGCCCAATATTGTTTCCGATGCAGTATGGGAGGTCATGTGTACTCATTGGGATGCGGATGACTTTAAAAAAAATCAGAACAAATGAAGAAAAATCGTAGCCAGCTCCGAGTAGTACATACTACGAGTTCACGGTCATTTGAGGAAGTGAAATCGGTATGTATATATTTAGTTGTTTATTTCAATATTCTCAAAAAAATATGTAATAAATTAAGGATAAATTAAAATTTTATTTGTTAGGTCATGAGCGGTGAGTTGGGACGACCTCCCACCATGATCGAGTTCTGGGATAGAGCCCACACGCTAAAGGAATGTACTATGTCGCAGGCAGCTGCAGCTATATGGGTAAGAGTTTTTATAAAGTTATGTAATTATTAGTATTATGTTGTTAATAAAATGAGTCAATAAACTATCATATACATTAAATAAATTACAGGACCGATTTCAGAGCCTTCGGGACAAGCGTGTAGCTGAGTTGCAGGTTGCTAGGGGAGATTCCACCATCCCTCAATCCAACATTAGCTTATCTAGGGATGATGAGATGGCTCTTTGCGTCACGTCTCAAGATCCCCCTAGTAGCACTACGAGCAGGTATCGAGTGTTGGGGGTTGCCGAGGGTACCAGCATATACATTGACCGGAGGTATTTATTTTAGTATGTTGCTCATTAATTCAAAATTTATATTGATATTCAATATTTTTTATGTTATATTTAATTTTGTAGGTTCTAGCCAGCATTTGAGAAGACATGTTAGACAATCTCATACGGGCGCTGGCTTGGACGACGCGTTGTTCCAGCGGGTTATGGCGGCGGTGTCGGAGACATTTCGTATGGATCCGATATTCTGTAGTCAGAGCCTACCTACTAGTACTCGGCTTCACCAGCTTGCTCAGGACGTTGCAGCAGGGGCCAGTGTCGAGAGTACGGGCATATCTCCGGAGCAGTTCGTCGCAATACGAGACGAGGTGATTCGGATGGTGACTACTCTACTGTTGGAGGCTTTTGGCTCAATGATGACTTAACGCCCGACTGCAGAGGTATTGTATTCAATTTAAGTTGTATATTATGCATGTTCTGTAATAATTATTTAGCTGTGATTTTTTGTCTCATGTACGGACTAATGACTGATATTTGTAATTGTATTAACAGGATGGCAATTTCGAGCATGCTGGCGATGTCGAACGCGATTGAGGGGGTGACGACGATGATTTTCATACACCATAGCAGAACTGTCGATCCCCGGCCGATGATTCTTTGCAGACAACTGGTAGTACTAGTTTCATTTAGTTTTATAGATTATAATTTAGTTTAATTGATTGTAATTAATCATAATTTTGTTGAGTTTTGTAAAGTATTGTACTTTTAAATGATGATTTATTTTATAATGTGTCGTCATTCATATGAAGAAATATGTTGTGCGTGAACATAAATAATGGATTGTTGTTGTGTTGTTGGGATAAAACAGGTTTGCAGGTACAAAAATGTTATTTTAAAACCTAGCATCGAAAAAGCGAAAAGCACATTTAAAAAAAAACATCTTATTTCCGTTGAATTAAATATTTTCGACGGAATTAAATATTTCTTACTAATTTTCCATCAGAATTAAAGCATAAAAAATCATTTTTGAAATACTAATCCCGACGGAATGTTAATTTCGACGCAAAATTCCGTCGGATTTAACTACTTATTTTCGACAGAAAAAACCCAATATTCCTACGGATTTCTCATTGCAAAAAACAATGGGAATGGCCGACGGAATATATTATCGACGAAATGTATTCCGTTGTAGTCATTACGTTTCTGACAGAATTTTCGTCGGAAAACATTCGTCGGAAAAAACTACTTCCGACCGAATTTTCGATGAGAAGAATCCCGACGCGATTATTTTTGGCCGAATCTACGACTAAACATTCCGTCAGAAATAAAATATTTTCAACGGAATAGCACTAAATACGACGGAATATTCCGTCAGAATTGACCGTTTTTCTTGTAGTGTATCCAGCACAAAGTTCAGGGAATCAATCCTGGTTATCCTGACTCTGACCTCTCCCTCTGACTAATCTACCCTCCTGGTAGACCTAACCCAAGCCTCTTATCCGCAATCTCCAGGTCAAAATTGACCTTCATGGCCTCGTACTCTACTTGCAGCTAAGCCAGAATCAACTTATCCTGATCCTGTTCCTCCCTCAGCTCAGTATTCTTGGCCACCATTAGATGTACCATGGGCCCTAACTACTGTACAAAGTGCTTATACCCCTGTAACTGTGCCTTCAGCTCCCTTACCTCATCCTCCAGTTGATATGCCACGTCCTTATACTGATCTTTCATCTCTTGATGGACCTGGTTCTGCTCCTCTAGCTCTCTAATTCTATCCTCTAACTCCATGTTCCTATCTACCTACTGATCCACCAGATAATCCTCGGCTGGAAGCTCCTTTGGCGAAGCATAGTACTCTATCTCCTCCATGGCCTCAACTATAAACTCACCAACTGGCTCCTTCTCGGCCTCCTCAGTCTCCTTAGTCTCATCATCACTCGACCTCTAAATGACTTCTCTCTTTTATCAAAATCTGACTATGTCTGCTACACTGGCTCAACTGGCACTTCCTCAGTTGCTAGCTCCTCATCGGTCTTGGTTATGTGATCCTCCTCGAGATCTGCGTCAACCTCAGTGTCAACCACAAGCACCACTATCACCGGCTCTATCTAGATAATATATTTGTCAACAGGTGTGTCCTCCATAACTCGGCTAGGTTCGCTTACATTAGACATCCTATAGCTAAAAAAAAATAGAAAACATAAACAACAGCAAACAATCAGTATCACAACAAAATATATTCATTGATAAAATGAAATGATATTTTATTATGCACAAAAATTAGCTCGATGAATTTTCACAATCCATCTCCAACATCCATGACTCAATGAATCTTCTCGATCCATCTCCTAACATACTCTATACGAGTTTAACTCTAAGGTTTTAACCTAGGTTTCGTATTCTAAAGTTTATAACCTATAGCTTTGATACCAACCTGTGATGCCTCTAAATCTGGGTACCATTTCCTCAAACTTAGTGCTCACAATCAAATACAATCAGACACCTCTAAACAACATATAATAACTAATGCAAAATAAATAAACATTAGTTGTTTATTACAAAAGGTTCACTACAGTCCCAAGGCCTATAACCTTAAACAAATACATCATGAATATTCTAATAATACAAAAATGTTCCATAATTACATAATAGGACAGTAACATTTAAATATTTAACATACAACTATTCATTAAGCTTTCATTTGTCTTTTTCCTTGTTGAAACTCTCTAGTTTAACTGCAATTAGTTCATGATATAACAAGAGTGAGCAATTACTTTACTTTGCTTAGTAAATTTAAAATGAATAATGAAGATATAACATGAATGAATTAGAATAACAATTGAATAGTTCAACAATTTAAGATAATTGATGAAATAACTGAACAATATAATCAAGGTTCAAATGAAGGAACGAATATTGATTATTTACTGCTGAGTTGTCGAATAGACCATGAAAATCGCCAAGGAATCAATAATTCGATTGACCCTTTTATATTTTAATCCGTCAGTTTGTACTTGAGGGAATAACCTCTTATACACTATATGTATGCATAACATTAAGCTCTGACCACATCGGATAACCAACATTTATAGTCCCCTATCAACGGTTGCTATCTTAATCCAAAAATCCGCACCAACTACTGGTTTGGATAGTTTTTAAAAATATACTAACAATATAATGTCTAGCCGAAACGATTGGCATAAACTACTTCTGAAACAGTTCATGGATAAAAGAACTTTAGATACTTCACATTTCAATAATGGAACATGAATTCAAGTGCACTATGTGCGAATGTCAATAATTATCATTGAAGTGGAATAATTGGTAATAATTAACCACTAACGTGATTAAAAAATAATAACTCGAGTTTAAGTTAAGAAACTTGCCTCGATAGTTGTCTACGGCTAACCAACACAAATTAATTTCCTTTAAAAGAACCTAACACTAACAAAGTTGTTCATTTAATTAGCATAATACACACTGGTTCAGATTAATAACCTTTGTCTAATATTATTAATCAAATAATAACATTTAATTTCATTACTAATATTATTAACCATTTAATAACATATTAAACAGTTACTAATTTTATTAATTACTTAATAATATTTTTTTTAATATTATTAATTATTTAATAATATTTTATGCATGTTATAATATTATTAATCTTTTAATAATATTTTATTAATTTTCTAATATTAATAATTATTTAATAATATTTTATTGACTTTTTAATATTATTAATCAATTAATAATATTTTATTTATTTTCTAATATTATTAATTATTTAATAACATTTTATTAATTTTCTAATATTATTAACAATTTAATAATATTTTAATAATTTTCTAATATTATTAAGAATTATATAATATTTTAATAACTCAATTTATTTATTTACACTATTTTTATTAATTGGGTCATATAGTTATATTCTTTAATTTGTCAATTTTCTAACTCATGTTGGACTCATAAACCCGATCCGACCCGACACACATGGACTGGCTCGACCTGACCGACCCGGTTAATAAAAATTAATTTTTCAAAAATTTTAGACAACTGCTACGGTGGTGCCAGGCAGAACGTTTCACTGCTGCAGCGGTAGTTCTGTTTTCTCAAAATCCTAATTTTCTCACTTTAATTTATTTGATTCAATCTTTCATAAAATGTTCCATAAATGTCCAAATGATCTCAAACTCGCTTTGCTATAGTCATAACTTAGTATTCTTTTAATTTTCAAGAACTAATCAACTTGCAAACATCTTTTGACTCACAAAAATTAAGATCAAACATGCTAGGCTTTTAAAATGACACATTTTGGTAAAAGCCACACAACTTCTCCATTTTAACATAGATCATGACGATTCAAGTCTCATTATGATCGATACATGTAAATCTATCATTTAGGGCATAAAAATCACATAACTAACTTTTATGCTTCAAAATACATTTCATTAAACTAGTCATTAGGCTAGGTTTCAAAACCAAACATGTTCATATGGACCTTTGTTTCATCATTTCACCTACCAAACACATATACATATATATTATGCAACTTTAATCATAGATCTTCATTAATATTATAGATCTGCTATTATAGAGTATAAAAATAGGTTTTAAACCATTAAAAATATTTTTTGATCATATAAACTACATATTGATCATAGAAAATATATTTTGATCATGAAAAATACATTGATCATACATGGACACATAAATACATATATTTACCATTAAATCTCCATCCTTATACTTTCGACCTCACCATAGCTTCATCACACAAGTATTCCTCCCAAAACCATCCATGGCCAAACATAAGGCTAGACATTTACAACAATGAAATGAAAAGAGTTTAAGAGTGAGAGCACTTTTAAACCTTGTTCTTTATGCTCTCTTCCTTTTAGATAGATAGTTTGAAAAGCTAAATGACATCCACTAGCTTTGATCAACATACACAAGCATATAATTTTTAGCATTCAAAGTGTTTCTCTCGTATTTTCTTTTAAGAACACAATAACACATCAAAATAGGCCTACTAGCTTGCCCCTTTTCCCTTGCTTTTACCCATGCAACATAAAGCTTCCAAGGGAAGCTAAAACACTCCCCCAAATGTGCCAATGCTCAGCAAAATTTTAGGGCCCACAAACCCCAAAGTTATGAAATTTTCCTTTTCTTTTAAATGATTAAAAGTGATATTATACATATACATTAATACATACACATATTGACCATCCATTGACCAACACTGGACCCTAAAATTAATCCTCTTGGGGTCATCTTTTTATATCCAATTGGGATACTAGTAGCATTATTTAATTCTACCAACACTTGGGCTAGCATTAAATTGGTTGGGCTACTAATTAAATCACATGATGTTTAATTAATGACATGGGTTAATTTTACCAACACTAGGGTTAACATTTATTAATTTGTGGTCTACTAATTTAATAATTCCTTTGGACCACCTATATAATCCAATTAAATTTGCCTTATTTAAAATTAATTTGGACTACTATATTTGGTTTATCTACAAACCCAAATACCCACGAAGGTTTGGGCTTGTTTGAATTAATTCGTTCATTCATTCTTCTTACATGTCACATTCAAGAGATAAATATACATACATATATATCTACGCATCCAATCACACAAATAAAAATTAATTTCATATAAAAGCTTACTTCATTGATAATTAATTATGGATTCAAATTATAAAGTGATTTAAAATTTATGGTCATTATATTATGTGTAAACCCTATCTTTTGTAATTGGTAGCGGGCTATGATGTTATTAAATTCCCAAATTTTATTATATTAGGGGATAGATGTTGACATTTATAGTAATATGCTATTAGATGTTAGTGTATGGTGTACTAATCAATAACATATAAATATAAACAATTTATTTAAATGTGTTATATGAATATTAAATGTTGCATTAAATATAAATGTTCAAAATAAATAATGAAATCATAATATAAAGTTTTATTAAATAAAAAATACTGCCAAGACATAGACAACCTGCACGAACTACGCAAGAGTAGTTAGTAAATAATCAAGGGGATCAAGTAAACCCTATGCAGCGATTAGTAGATCTGTTGGAGGGAGCATTCCAAGGAAGAAATCCAAAACCCGTAAACCCCAATCCCCCTTTGACGCCCCCAAATTCGGTTACTCTTATCTCAAATTCAGTACTCATAATATAACTCAACATCATACAAATAACTAGCCAATCAATACATATTAGCATAATTATAATTAATACATCACGTAAATCTTACATAAGTTCTGTGGTTCTAACTACATTTACATATAACATAAAACTACAAAAGGTTAACATTGTTATGTGTGCAGTACATAAATATAGATACATTATTCAATCCTAGACTACTCAGTAGCCTTAGCTTTGCCCTTGTCCTTTCCGGAACAACTGACATTCTCCGCCGTAACTGAAATAGGGTTATAATGCAAGAATAAGCAATGAAGTTTGCTCAGCAAGTATATAACAAATAGTAATATGGGATTGAGTTTAAGTGTCATAATTAAGGCCTTTGTAGCTTCGAATAAGTTATGATGTGAATCAATGAGTCATACATAAATGATATATTATGATTTCAAATCTGAAAGATGCAATGATTAATGCAAATAGAGAATAACCAATAAATATGTATCTTGCAAAGAAGAGTTTCAAACTTTCAAAGTATGAGTATCATTTATTACTGAGTGGCCACAAAGGACCACTGAACCATCGGAGGATTTATAGCGTTTAGCTAAAGATCCACAAGAAAAACAAGTACATGAGGTGATTAGCCCCTTCATATCCTACATTATGGATAACGTTTAGTCTCTGTGTATACGCAAGTCGAATCTACGACTTAAAAGTAGTATCCCTTTATCGGGGTTGTTCATCTCTCTCTCTCTGTTTATGTAGGTCGGTGTACTTATTTTGCCTATCTTGAGCTGCCATTAATCTAGACTTTATAACTTTGTCAATTTCTGTCATTGTTATACTAGTTTCAGTCCCAAAAGTCGATGCTATCCTACCTCATCCCAATATAGCGGCATTCTGCACCATCTTCCATAAAGAGCTTCATACGGTGGCATGCCAATACTTGCATGATAACTATTATTGTACGTAAATTCAACAAGAGGTAGGTGATCGTCACAGCTCCCTTTGAAGTCCATCACATAAGCTCGAAGCATATCCTCTAATGTCTGAATCGTTCGCTCACTCTTCCCATCAACCTGGGTACGGTAAGTAGTATTTAGTTTCAACTGGGTTCCCACGTGTTACTGTAGACTTTTCCAAAAATTTGATGTGAATCATGGGTCTCTATCTGACACAATGGATACTAGAACTCGGTGTTTTGACACAATCTCCTTTATATATAACTTCGCCAACTTATTCAAATTAAATAGAACCTTTATCAGTAAAACGTGTACTGATTTCGTCAGCCGATCTACAATAACCCATATTGCATCGTAGCCCTATGGAGTGACTGGTAGTCCCACAACAAAAGCCATAGTGATGCGCTCCCATTCCATTCTGAAATCTCCAATGGTTGTAATAGACCGCTCGATCACTGATACACCGATTTAACTCTTTAGACAGGTTAGACATCTAATGACGCACTCGGCAATTTCTCGCTTCATGTTGGGCCACCAAAAATGTTAACGACGGTCTCTATACATCTTCATGCTCCCTGGGTGAACCAAAAAAGTTAAATTGTGCGCTTCATATAGAATTTCTTCTCCTAATTCTGGTGGGAGGCTATTTGGCAATGAGTTGGAGAGGGAATTATTTCATGGGAGAGATTTAAGGAGCTATTCTTTGAAAATTATTCTTCAGAGAGTATGCAATGTCAAATGGAGATGAAGTTTTTGGAATTAAAGTAGCGCGATATGACTGTAGCCCAATATGTCGCTAAGTTTAATGAGCTTGCATGTTTCGCTCCACACCAGGTGAACACGGAAGAACGAAAGGCGTGTTGCTTTGAACAAGGACTAAAGTCATGGTTGTATAGCAAGGTATCAGTGTTTTAAATTGATTCTTTTAGTACATTATTAGATAATGCCATTATTATGAAAGGTGGAAGTGAGGCAGTGGTAACTTAGGAAAGAGGAAATGGGATAGTGGTAACAACAATAGTGACAACAACAATAATCATATAGGGAATAGGCAGGGAAGATCTAAGAAAAGGGATGAGGCATGTCTGAAATGTGGCAAAAACCATCAAGGAGAATGCTGGAGGGAAAGGAATGTGTGTGACAACTGCAAGCGTGAAGGCCATATTTCTCCTAATTGCCCAAATTCAAAGAAGATAAGGGGATGTTTTGCATGCTAATCGACAGAGCACCAGTTCAAGGAATGCCCGAAGAAGGGAATAAGTGGTGGAAGTGGCAACAAGACAGGAAACAACAAGTTAATGATTAGCAGCTCAACCCAACCAAACTGACGACTGCAAGAACATTCAACATGTCGTTGTGTCAAGTATTATACCGATTAATAATATAAATGCCTATGTGTCATTTAATTAGGGTGCTACCTATTCTTTTATATTTGAATATTTTTCTAAGCGATTGAATTTACCCTAAGAGCGATTAGAGTGTCCTTTAAATATAAAAATTATAAATAAACTGTACATAAAAATTGTTGTGCAAAAATTAGGGGACATAAACTGTGTGTAGATTTGATCCCGATAAGGTTGGGAGAGTTCGACATAATTTAAGAGATGGATTGGTTATATAACCATGGGACGGTAATTGACTACCAAAAAAAAGTATGAACCTTCAGGCCTCGAATTGGTCTAAGGTAGTATTTTATAGTAGCACATCGCCTAGACAATTTTGTTGTCTGACGATGATGCAGGTCAAGAAATTATTGAGGAAATGATATGTGGGGTACCTATCCCATATTATAGACACTCAAAAAACTGGAGTATAGATGGATAAGATACCAGTAGTGAAAGAATTTGTAGATGTATTCCCAGACGAACTGCTAAGTCTTCCACCGGATAAGGAGATTAAGTTCGTAATAGATTTAGTGCCGAGAACGGCACCGATTTCGAAGGATCCTTATTATATAGCGCCAGTAGAAATGAAAGAATTGATGATAGAATTACAGGAGTTATTAGATAAGGGTTACATTTAGCCAAGTGTGTCTCCATGGAGAGCACCAGTTTTGTTTGTCAAAAAGAAGGATGGATCGTTAAGACATTGTATCAACTACCGACGGTTGAACAAAGTAACGATAAAAAATAAATATCCATTGCCTAGAATTGACGATATTTTTGATCAGCTAAAAGGAGTGAGCTTTTTCTCGAAGATAGATTTGAGAACAGGTTACCATCGGCTAAAAGTCCGGAAAGAAGATGTACCAAAGATGACGTTTAGAACCTGATATGGGCGTAACGAGTTTTTGGTAATGTCATTTAGGCTGACAAGCGCAAAGGCAGATTTTATGGACCTGATGAACCAAGTGTTTAAACCATATTTCGACAAGTTCGTGGTAGTTTTCATTGACAATATTCTGATTTATTCAAAGACCCGGGAGGAACACGTAGAGCATTTAAAGGTAGTGTTAGAGACACTAAGGAATGAGAAATTATACACAAAATTTTTCAAGTACGAGTTTTGGCTGGAAATGGTGTAATTTTTGGGGCATGTAATTGATAAGGAAGGAATGTCTTTGGATCCTACAAAAGTGGAGGTCGTGATTAACTAGGAACAACGAAAGATGCCTATAGAAGTGCGTAGTTTATTTGGATTGGTTGGGTACTACCTATGATTCATCCAAGATTGCAACACCGTTGACCAATCTAACAAGAAAAACAATAAAATTTGTTTGGACAGAGAAATACGAAGAGAATTTTAGGGCGTTGAAGAAGAGGTTGAGCGAGGCACATGTGTTGTCCTTACCGGATAATACAGGGGGGTTTGTGGTGTTCAGTGATGCGTTACACATGGGGCTTGGCTGTGTGTTGATGAAGAATAGTAAAGTTATTACGTACGATGAAAATTAAAAGATTATAATAGGAGATATCCTACTCATGATTTGGAGTTAGCATTTGTAGTTTTTACGTTAAAAATTTGGAGGCACTATCTTTATGGGGAGAAATGTGAGGCATATATAATCCACAAGAGTCTGAAATATATCTTCACATAAAAAGAGCTTAATATGAGCCAAATAAGGTGGTTAAAATTGATAAAGAACTACGAATGCAAGATCCTATATCATTCGGTGAAAGCCAATGTTGTGGCAGAAGCTTTAAGCCAAAAAGGTAAGGAAAGATTATCTATGTTGATAACTCAGGAGGAGTTAATAAAAGAAATGGCGAGATTGGAGATAGAAATAAAAAGCTCAAATGAGTCAGAAGATAGATTATTCATAATGGAGGCTTGTCCAACATAAGATAGAGTGAATGATGCACAAGAGAAAGATGAGGAGTGTGAGTGAATAAGAAAAAGAATTACGAAAAATGATGAAGAGAAATTTTAAGTGGACAAGGATGTGATTTTAAGATTTGGAGGACGAGTGTGGATGCCAGCAGTGCCCTAAATAAAAGAAGATATTTTACAAGAGGCCCACAATTCAGTGTATTCGATTCATCCAGGGAGCGCAAAAATGTATCAAGATTTTCACCAATACTTTTGGTGACCTAATATGAAATGAGATGTCGTGAAGTGCGTCAGTAAGTGTTTAACTTGTTAGAGGTTAACAGAAGAGCATCAGAGGGTGAACGGTTTACTTCAACCGTTAGAAATACCAGACTAAAAATGGGATCATATTACGATGGGCTTCGTGGTGGGGCTTCCAGTCACTCAAAACGGTTACGATGCAATTTGGGTTATCGTGGGCAGATTAACAAAAGCGCTTCTTGCAAATTAAGGTTTGATTTAACTTGAATTAACTAGCAAAGTTGTATATAAAATAGATTGTTTCACGACATAGAGTTCCGATATCGATTGTTTCAGATTGAGACAAGCGTTCCACGTCAAATTTTTTGAAGCCTCGGAGAAAGGATGAGGCAACGTAGCTGAGGCTAAGTACTACATATCACCCTCAGACTGAATGGGTAGAGCAAACGAACAATTCAGACACTAGAGGACATGCTTAAAGCTTGTGCGGTGGACATAAAAGGAAATTGGAATGACTACTTACCTTTAGTGGAATTTGCTTATAATAACAGGTATCACGCAGGTATCGGTATGCCGCCACATGAAGATCTTTATGGAAGAAAGTGTCGAACACCATTATGTTAGGATGAGATAGGAAAACGACGACTTTTGGGACCAAAATTGGTACATCGAACGGCAAAGATCATCAAAATAATAAGAACAAGATTAGTAATAACTCAAGATAGGCAGAAGAAATATATAGACTTGCATTGTTAGAGTCGAGATTTTGAAGTCGGTAGTTTTGTATTTTTGAAGGTATCTTCTTGGAAAGGGAAGACAAGATTTGAAAAGAAAGAAAAATTAAGCCCTGGGTTCATAGGACCGTTCAAGGTGCTGAGAAAAATAGGAGAAGTAGCGTATAAGGTAACTTTACCTCCTGAACTGGGACAACGCCTAAGTGTTGTCCTTAGTATAAAACCAGGCATTTATGCGTCGTGCCAATTTTTGGCGTTCTGACTCCCAACACAGGGGTGCTGTCCCTAGGCTTAAGTGCAATGCCGGGGCGTTGTCCCGAAATTTTAGTTCACCGAATCCGGTCAACCCAGGTCGAACTGTTTCGGGTCAGGGAAAAAAATTTAAAGTAATAATAATAAATGATCATAAAAATAAAGTAAACAACTAAAATAATAATCAAAATTATTTTATTTTTAGACTAATGAAGAGAAAAAATTATTTCTAGGGTAATGAAAAAATAAATAAATAAACTAATAAGAATATTTTATTTATGAATAATAAAGTATAAACAAATAAAATAATAAAAATTATTTATTTTTTAAAGAAGAAATCAATTAAAAAAATAAAGAATGGATAAATAAAATAATAATAATGAATTATTTTATTTGTGGAATCCATTTATAAAGGTTAATGAATAAGAAATAATTAGTAATGATAGATGATTTAATTGCATAAAATAATAAAGATTATTTTATTTGTAAAGACTAATATTGAGAGGTAAATAAAATAGAAAAATGGAAAAATAATTAAACAAATATAATAATAAAAATGAAACATAGCAAAAACATGAAACATTGCATCCTGGTAGCAGCAGGGTTGAGCGAAGCTACGCTTTGCCCAAGCACAAGTGCGCTTGGCTCAGCGCATGTGTGCTCCCCTACGGCATAAGTGAGCTCCCCTATGGCACAAGTGTGCTCTAATACAAATTTTAGGATAGAAATTTTGAGCGCAACTGTGCGCCACCCCAAGTGCAGGTGCGCTCGGCCCAGATTTCAAAATTTTAGTTTTTTTAAATCTAACTTTGGTGTTTTAAAGCATACAAGCAATTTCAATCATCATGTACATCATACATACACCTATTTCCAAATTTCTAGCATGCATTGGTTTCCTAGTTCGTAATCCCATTTACAAGAAGACAACATTTTTCATGCCACATAGTAATAAGTTGGATCTTGTCTATACTACAAGCTTCATTGGTAATCACATAACAAACATGCTCAACTACTATGAAGCTTTGGAAACCATTTTATCATTATAAGGTCATAACATATATATAACCACTATTAAGTTTGAAAAACCTTTACATAAAGTTTTAAAATTATCTCCATGCTCATTTACACACTCTTCTTGAATCATGAAAGAAACACGTATCATATATCTTATGTTTCCTTGGTCATATTCACATGGATAATTCAATCACTTAGCATATACTACACATTATGATGAAACCATCATTTAGATCACTAGAATTTTAGAAACAGAAACTTTATCCTTTTGATTCTCAAATCCCATGAATGAGTATACACGACTACATGCAATGATTTGACCAACATAGATTAGAAAATATTTTCTTTTATAAATCTTAAGATATCACTATGACTCGCCTAAGGTCACATGCATATACCTCATGGACTCAAACATAACACTTAAACACATTAGGAATCCTTTAATTTGAAAACCAATATTTTAAATATCAAAACTTAGTAAAACGTTTAATTGAGAAATTTTATCAAGCACATAACATGCATGTATTAACTTTTCAAGATACTAGCCACATTTAAGCATATAACACAAAATCTCCAGCATACATTATCCTTGTATCATCGAGTCTTTCATGACCCGCAAAAATCACTAACCTCCCACAACACATGTACAACCATTGCAACTAATAAACTAGGCACACGAGGTTATACTAATGGTTTAGATATAAAGCACTTATACACCTTGACGTTTGAAGAAGCTAGAGTTAAACTTGGATGCTAGATTGTAAGCTGTTGGGTTCCTCTTTTCTTCTCTAGACTACTGTGAGGTCTCCCTCTCTTTTTTCTAAATTATCTATCTTCTCAATTACACATAGCAAAATAAGGTGGAGGTTTAAATGACTAAGGCTGATAATTTATAGAAGTATACTTCTCCATTCCCGCTGAATAATTATCATCTAAAGGCCTCTAAAATCAGCCTTACCAACACTCCATAGCTACAACCTAAGGCAACCAAAATTTTAAGACCCCGACTTTTATTGAATAAAATTTAATTTTCTTCATATATTATTCTAAAACAGTAAGGTGTTATATTGATAAAAGTTAAAAGTTAAGGATTTTATATATAAATTATAAAATAAAAAGGAATATTCATTCTGTCGGGAAATATTTGATTTGTCGGGTAATATTCAATCCATACGACGACGACGAAATAACAAATCATTGGTGGACCCCACATCGAAATATTGTCGGATATAGAAAACGACAGCGTTAACCTTTTTAAACAAAAATGGTCAACGGTACTATCACTTGTAACTATTTAAATACCGAGGGATAAAAGAATAGTAGCAGACGATATTTCAAGGTATTTTACAGTAGCATACGGTATTTTATAGTTGCATATGGTATTGCACAATATTTTGTATTATTAAACTGATAAAGTGATCATTGCACAGAATTTCATCAATAATTGTCATTACAAAGTGTTTTTTATTATTTAATAAATAATTTCCATTGTACAATATTTTACATTATTGAGTCAATAATCATCACAATATACAGTATCTTGTATCGTTGGACCAATAATTATCACAGTAGTAGTCACATGTATTAAATAGTTAGACGGATTCATTATTCTAATAACACTAAATATTTAAATAATTGTTATATTAAGTCATTAATATAATAATATAAAAGATGGATAATATAATATTTAAATGTGTAGTGTTGAAGCTTAAAAATGTGAAACATGTGATGGATGGTCTAGTTTAAGATATTAACCATGTGATTTGCTAATGGATGGTATAGATTAAGTTAGAATAATATGTGAATCATGTGATTTGCTAATAGATGGTGCAAATTAAGTTAGATTAAGGTGTGAATCCTGTGATTAGGGTGTGAATCATGTGATGAATTAATGGATGGTGTAGATTAAAGTGTAAAAAATAATGAATGGTGTAGATTAAAATATGTGAAATATTTTTTTTGGAATATTTGGTTAAATTTTGGCTATAAATAGGGAGCTCACTGTAAGATATTTTCATATTCTTCTTACTTATCATTCCTTTCACTTTTCAAATATTCTTAGTGTAAGATTTCTCTAAATGAGTTAAGGCTTAAGTGTTGGTGAAGATCGGTAAAAGTCGAGTATTATCCAAGCAAGTTTTTTTTCTATAAAAGTTATATAAGTACTCACACATGTCACATGTTGTTTATAACTCTTCCTTTAAAAGACTCTGTTAGTTCCCGTGGACACAATAATGATCTAGAAGGGTGGTTTAATAGATCCTTTTCAAACTTTTGCCTTTTTATTACGAAAGTATATTAGTTATGATTTAATAGAATCAATTCAAGCACAGCGGAATATACTTAAAAAACCCCTTCAAGATGTATGCATGATCTCAATTCAGTGTTTTAATCTACAGTATAGGTAATAGCAGATATAGCAGTTATTGAGCATAATGTAAAAGACGTAAAGTAAATGACACAAGAGTTTTAAGTGGTTCGGAGACTGAACAACTCCTACTCCACTCTTCTACTTCGACAAGTAAGAAATCCACTAATTTAGTCACTAAGATAAGGACACTTTGCCTTCCACAAGTCCAACAGACTTGAGTTGTTTTTAGCCACTCAGGCAAGGATCCTTTGACCCTCCTCAAGTCCAGCAAACATGAGTTATATATTGGTTTAGTTGTGCTATTAAAATGAACTTTGATCTCTTTCATCTTCAGATGCTTAGCAGCTGCTTGTGATCAACCTCTGGATGCTACTGATGTTTGTCGTTGATGTTCTTCTCCTTTTGGTATTCAGCAGTGACCCATGATCACCTTTGATGTATTGCTGGGTTCGTTAAATAGGCTTTGTGCTCAGCAGTCCCTTCGAATACTCTCAGTATGTTCTTCATCATTTTAGCTCAGAGTATTCTTGATTGATCATAAAGTTCTTCTTCTAGATTTTCCTTCAGCTCATTATGACTCTTGATCTTGGCTTCTTTGGTCATTCGACTCTTAGCTCATATTCTAGCATTTCGGCATTCCTTCTTATATTTTTGGTGAATCTTTTAACCGATAGGTTGTATGTTCTTCTTGCTTTTTCTCCACACTTTCTTTCTTTTTAGATTTGCTCTTTTGTAGATTTTGGATAATCTTCCCGTTGTAAATCTTTCCATTGGAACCTGTTTTGTTGCAGACTTCTTTATGAATATTTTATTCATTTAGTGCTCTGCTGACTCTGACTTGAATTGCCTTCTTTTTCTCTAGGAAGGGACATATCAGTCTTGGGTTCTTACCAACCTTTATAAAGGAGATAGGTCTTTCAGAGAATACGACTGTTTGGACACAGTCTTCTATTTTCTTGAGCCTGATGCATGATACTTGAAGTCTTTGCTCTGACACTCAGCACGCCTAAGTCAGTAATCTAACATTTCTGACTTCTACTTTAGCAGAGGCTTTTAGATGTATTGATGTAGATGTTTCTGAAGTAATCAGCCGCTTATTTTGGGATTACTAGCTTAAGTGCTTTGATGTCTTCAATCCTTGATGGCACTTAAATACTCTATGATCAATTCAGTTGTAAAACTTCTGATCGTAAATTCATCTGCTAGCTCTGTTATGTAGCTCTATGATCTTGCTTGACTTGGACTTCTTTGGAGATCATAGACTGGTTGACTGTACTAACTCTACGATCTTATCTGGGCCTTACTATCCTGAAGATCTGGTTAAACTTTTGCAGGTGCTTTATCATAGAGGACTGCTCTATGGACTTTAGGTTTGCTCGTTCTGCTTGATTCTATGTCATAAATAAAGGACTGCTCTATGATTTTCAGGTGCTAGTGCTGCTATATCATGGAGGACTGCTCTGCGAACTTCAGCTGTTTTCTCTGCTACATATTAAATGTCGTTTTAGTCTGGTAGCGTTTGAACATCTTCGGCTTAATTTTACGATTGCTTGAACGTTGTACTTCTGCACTTACTTTGCCACTCTAGGACCTTGCCTATGATGCAAGTCGTAGTGCAATCGTAGAGTGGAGCTTTGAACTACTCTGCGATCTCTGTTAGGATTGGTAGCTTTAGATGTACTCAGAGATCTTCGTTCACATTGTTTGATAGCTCTATGACAGGCTTCTTGATAATCTTCATGAGGATTGATTTCTTGACTCTGAATACTCATGTAGAGGTTGCTCTTTGAATCTTCTTGGTTCATAGACTCTCTTATGAAAATCGTATAGTGACTGACTATACTAACTCTACGACCCCGATAGTAAGCTTTATAATGCCGAGACAACACTACGAACTGCTAAAAGGACTTTTTGATCTGCCGAGTCTTATTCTGCGTATGCCTGGCAGATTCTATGAACTTCCCGAAAGACTCTACGATCTTCTTCTGAGTGTTCACATGAGACTCTTTCTGAATGGCTCTTCACTTCCTTAATCAGTCTTGCTGATGAAGCTGGTGCCTGGATCTTTAGCTTGCTTGCAGACCATTCAAGGAATTCATTCTGATAATCTTCAGGTAGACTGCTCTAAGATTCTACCTTTAGAAATGTAAGCGCGTGAATGATTATGTTGATGACTTGCAGACACTACGATCCCGAGTGTAGTCTATGATCCTTGCTTTGACTTTCTTGCAAGATTTCTTATTCTTTGATGCTGTTCTTTTTTATCGTTCAGGCCTATTTATTTACAGCTTAAGATCAACCTAACAAGTTTGATCTTTCTATTCATAGTCCTTGTACATTGTAATCTTTTGAAGGACTTTACAAAGCTACTCATTCATATTGGATCAACCTAACAATCTTGATCTTTTTAATCTAAGTCATTTGAACAAAATGTCTAACATCTATTAAGGACTTTATAGCTTTCATCAATGCAGATATATTTGCATATTGATTCATTTATCTTTCAATTAAGCACATCATCAAATCTTATAAAAGAGGAATAACATTCACATGCTTATTCCAAACAGACTCTTCTTTCAGAAGATTTATTTTGAAATATTGTTTTCTTCTTCAAAAACTATTTTGAAGTATATCCCACTCTACTACACAAATTCATACTATCAAATCACTTTTGATTATTTCATACGTGTTTGTATACACCATGAAATCTATATGTGGTAGTTACTAATTAAATGTATATATATATATATATATATATATATATATATATATATATATATATATATATATATGAATATATATATATATATATATATATATATATAGGTTGATCAACTCCGTAAAAAATAGTATTCAGTCACGTGTTAAGATAAGAGATAGCATTTTCTTTCATCCTCGTAAACTTACTATGGAAAGTATTGTTTGGTAAAATTCCTAAAATGATTAATATTTTACGCTTCATCTAATATCTTTTGACATGAACATTTCTATTAAATTTTCATTGTTATATTTGAACAGTGAACAACCTTGATTATTTGACCTATGAACATTTACTTGAACAATAACAATTATGGATTGTTAAATATTCCTTGTACCATAAACCTTACTGTTGAACTTCTTTCCTGTGAATCTTGGATATTATTCTTGGACTTGAACACCTTTTTCTCTATATCATGTTGATAATTTTGACATTATTTGACTCTGGACAAAGTAAAAATTATAAACTTTTGATAGATATTATTTATCATATTATTCTCTTTTTACTATTCATCATTTATATCATTGTTATTGGTACTAATCATCAAGAATCAAGTTGTTATGATTATCTGTGGTCTGGGACACAGATGATAGGATAAAGGTAATATAATGGTGATGTGTCTTTTAGGACATGTGGTGAATGTTCTCTTTAGCTTGAGGTAAAGAAGAATTGTTGTTTGGCATGATCATAACCAGTGGTATTTCAGATGATAAAGGTTGATGATGATTTTTCTGAAAAAGAGAAGATTGTAGATATCATGGTCTACATGATTCTTCTAATGGTTGTTATTCCGTTGCAGTTGTTGTTCCAAACTTTGTTCAAGAACTTAACTACAGTTGTTGATTTAAAACTTGTTTATATTATTATATTAAGAACTCAACTGCTGAAGGCTAATGATAATTTATTCATCGTTATCTTAGTCATGATATTCTTTGCTGGACTATTTGAGCTCACCCTTTTTTTTTTCAATTGTTCAGTAAATAAGAGTGTAGCCGAGACTAGCGAGCAGAAAAAGGGAATATAGTGATGGTCCAAGATAGTTGATATAGTAGTATTCACCATAGTATAAAATAGTGTGACAATAATTGTGACACCCCCAAATTCGAGTTCTATAACTTCGGGTTTAGTGTTCACAATCCATCATCTCCATACACATTCTATGAACTAAAGCGGAATATATAAATATAAATTGTTCATTAGAATAAGGTTCTAAAAATCCCAAAGTCTAACAACATTAATTTAAATCAAAACATACACCTTAATTGTTCAAAAAGAGTTTACATATGCCAATTACAATAGTTTAAAGGAATAACTAGCATGCATATGAAGCTACTCTTGGACTTTTCCTTTGCCTTTGTTCATTTTGGAGCTTTCGAGCTTATCCAAAAAAAGATAGCGTGATATATTGTGATATCCCGGATATTTATGAGGTTCGAAAATATAATTGAACGCTATTAAAGGTTGAGTTATAAAAACCTAGCACTAATAAGTCAATAGACGATTAATGAAATGAATGACTAAGCATTTAACCTAATTCGAATGTTAGGGTTAAAAGAAAAACACATGTTCGAAGTTTAAAACCTAAGAGTGGTTGATGATGTATACGATAGGGTATACACTAAGTCAGGTATCTATACGGTGTATATGTATAGAAAACCCTATTCATAAAGGTATTGGGAATACGGAAAGAATACGAATATAAAATGAACCGTTCACAAAGATGAACACAATACGAAAGAAGGAAAGGGTCCGATATTCAGTAATACTTGTAAAGTGACCATAGAGATCAATAAAAATCGACTTCATGATTGGCGGTTATTTGCTAGTTAAGAACGAAATTACTATTTTAATTTTTGATAATTGGAAAGTTATTAAATACTAATAAGACGAAAAAGGATGTGACTAGAAATGAAAAACCCTAATCGAACCAGTTAGGTTAAGAAATAAAATTAGGGCTAACCTAATTGCTAATAAATTCTAATTAAGATCCAAACACCAACTAATTGGGTGATATGGATTGTAGAGATTAATTAGGCCCAATTATAAATCTAATTAAGGTTAAGGCCAAAGTTTGGTAGGAATTTAAATAAAAGCTCAATAGAAATCAATGTGGGAATTAATTAGAAATCCAAATTAATGATCTAATTGCTTTTGTGTCTAGCAAGTCTAATTGGATTAAGTGTTTTGTTAATGTTGCATTTAATTAAGCTTCAATGTAATTTAAATTGGTAGCTTGATAAATGTAACATAGTAGTCCAAAAAGAAATTATTAAATTAGTGATTCGTGAATTAATAAATGTTAACCTTAATGTGGTAGAATTAATTCATGTTAGTAATTAACATCATGTGATTTTATTGATAACCCAATCAAGTTAAATACCTACCCCAATGTTGGAGGAATTTCCTAGCCCAAATATTTAATTAAATGAGGCTCAAAGGAAATGCAAGGTGTAGCCCAATGAATTAATTTAACTACGCCTAAAATCTAGCCCAAATTTATGTGTTTTGGTGAATATGTATATATGTATCAATGTATATATATATTACCACATTGTAGCATTAAAATAAAAGAAAAATTAAATTTGGAGCCTTGGGAATCCAAAATTCAGCAATATCAAAGAGCATTGAGGGAGGTTATTTAGCTTCCCTTGAAAGTTTTGTAGCATTGGTAGAAGTATAGAAGTGATGGGAGAAGGTGGTGTAAGAGGCTAGTAGGCCTATGGTGATGTGTTGGGTGAAAATGATTCTTACAACATATGTAAGTATACATTTTCACTAGGTAAGTGATTATACTCTCATCCATTTCTCTTATTCATTAGTTCTTTTTTCTTTTCATAAGCTTAAGAGCAAAAGAAGAGCTAGAGAGAAAAGAGGGAAAATCAAATAGGGAAAGTTAGATCTTGTGATATTGGATGGTTGGATGATCTTGAAGCAGGGATTAAAGATAAAGGCCTCTTGATGGTGAAGCTTTCTAGCTAAGAAGGTAGATCATCCAAGTCTCCTTAAGTTTCTAGCAAAGAGGAACAAAGCAATCAATGAGGTTAAAAGTGCTTCAAACCCTAGCTTTCACTTTAATCTTGTGTTTTATATGTTTTAAGTGTTTTTGTTTGTCAAAAATGTATTTTAATTGTAGAAAACTATTTTTAAAGCTCTTGATGCTTAAATCCATGCTAGAGTAGTATATATAGGGTTTAATGGATTTAACGGGTGTAACATAAGTTTTGATATGCATCTATGTGGGTAAGTTTGACAAAAAGTATAAAATCAATTTTCGCCCAAAAACACAAATCTGATCAGTCTATTCCCGGATTTACTGTTCACGTTCTGTAAGTCGTATTCATAATCTGCCAACTTTGGATGGTAGATCTATAAGATGCGAAGATTTTTCAAGTGGAAGGAGTGAAAAATATTAAAAGAGCTATTTATGGTGATTTTTCTCGTAAAACAATCCACTGTCGAAAAATACCCAAAAATATTCTGTCCAGAAATTTGCACTGCCTGTTTTGGCCACTTATATTGTTCTAAAAGTTTTGGCCTTTTTATAAATGATAGTATATGGTATAAAGAAGCTATTGTCCAAAAATGAGCTTCATCCGACCCTAGATGACTGAGTTATGACCCAGGGTTTCTTTAGGTTTTAAGTTATGACGGGACCCAAACTGACCCGACCCAGTTGAATTTATTTATTTTCCAAAAATTCAAATCACCACTACAGCGGTGCATACAAGTGTCACGGTGGTCCTGGACAGAACCCTTCACCGTTGTGGCAGTTTACCCCAGCGCTGCGGCGGTCAGTAAAAAAATACTAATTTTTTTAACTTTGTTTTTTTTATTAAAATTTCAACATAATTTTTTACACACATCCAAAAGACATTAAAACTAATTTGTTATCTTCTTAACTTAATGTTGTTCAATATATTACGAATCGATCGCCTTTTTGGAAATATTTTTGTCATCGAAATCACGATCAATCAACTAGGGTTTTAAAAACACCATGTTTTACTACAAAGACCATAACTTGCACATATGGATTTGGGCTCCACTTTAGGTACTAGGAAATTAAATACGTTGGACTCAATAATTAATTTCAATTGGGCTCAAGATTGGGCTACACCAATTAAATTAAATTGGATTAGACAATTAATTAGAATTGGACTACTAGTTTAACTTCATTTAGGCTAACATTACTACATTGTAGGACTAAAAATAAATCAAGCATTGGGCTACAACATTTAGTTTGATTAGGATAGGTTAAATCACACATGGACTAACATATTAAATACCACAATTAGATTAATTAATTAATCCAATTGGACTTACCTTTTATAGCATTATTTAGACTATGACAAATTGATTTAACTACAAACCCTAGCCCATGTATTGACTTGGCTTGTTTATTAATTTTTTGGTTACATTAAATAACATAAAAAAAATTATAGTTACACATAGTATTTCACAAAAGTCACTTCATTGATAATTAGTTATAAATTCTAATTACAATATGATCTTAAACTCATGGTCATTACAATAATAGTGAAGACTTAGTTATGTATTACTGGGTAATGTATTTTTGTATTATTTTGTAATAATTTTATTGTAGTATTTTTACGACTCAAATTGGGTGGTGTGGGCCCGATATGGGGGCGTCACAATTGGTATCAGAATTTAGAGATATGGTATTTAATGGAGATCTGGGGTTAGAACTAAGAGGGGAGAGACTAATAGAATCAGTCACTAGTGTGTCATATCTAAATTAATTTTTGTTCTCTAATCAGTCGGTTTGGATGTATGGACAAGAAGTGACGAGTCAGTTTATTTAGCTAACCTTTATTTTGTGACCGCATTTAAGAATGACATTTGAAAATCAGGGAATAAACTATCTAATGGCCGAGGCAAACGTAGATGAGAATCATAAAGTTATAAATAATCCTCCTGCAAACTCAGAGTTGAATCATTTGCTTAAAGCAAAATTTATTTATGTTCTATCTAAGAAAGAAGAAGGTGAATTCTTTTCTACAATCCTTCCAGATCCATTCATATAAGCAATTAAAGGATGTCATGAACTTGCAGAAATTATTGTCTTTAATCTGCTCGCTAATTTGGAGGATCATATCACCTGGTTATGCTTGATAACAAATGATCAGAATATATAGACTTTTCATATCATTCATTGGGATTTATGGTATTCCAACTATGATTTTCAGTATTATTTAAAAATGATGTTTCTATACTTTTGAGCGTTATAATTTAGAGAAATTTAGATTAAGTTAGTCATCATCATAGAAACTGCAGCTTATCGAAAATACTATTTTAATGAAAATCATTGATATGCTACTATTGATGAAGTTGATGAAGCCGAGAAAAAGTTCGTTAAAAAATTATTTATTGGTATTCTTATGGTTGAAATACGTGAATATCCAAAAGAAGTATTCGGGACCCGATTTGCTGGTAATAGTCTTGCTAATCAAGAACCCGAATGAGGTGATAACTGGTTAGCTGCTCCTTACTTCTTGTGAAGTTTATGCCCAGTTAGATATTGCCTCACTCCACTTTTTATCTTACTTACATGTGCTCAACTAGACATGCACAGTAGGCCGGACTGGTCCGGCCTAGCCTGGGTCTGGTAGGCTTTGGCCGTTGATCAGATCAGACCGGGCTTTGACTTTTGGGCCTGTAGGTCGGGCCAGGCCGGGCTTCTCGATCGAAGTCTGGCCTTTTAAGGCCTGTAGGCCGGGCCGGGCCAGGCCTTGGGCCGGGCCAGGCCAGGCCAGTCCTTGGGCCGGGCCGGGCCAGGCCTAAAAATGTAATCAACTAATTTTTAATGTGAAATATAAATATTAAATAAACTAACTACTATATTAATTAAATGTATTGACAAAAAATTAAAAATGAGTAATTAATCAATAATAAATAATGAGTCGGTTACAAATATTTTGCTTCAAAATATTTTTAAAATGTCTTCAAAATTCAAATCTTCAAAAAATGTATCGTCCTATCTTCAAAATTTATCTCTTCGTTATATCTTCAAGAAACATATCTTCAGTCTTAAGAAAAAATATATATCTTCAATATTCATGGATGTGCAATTTCGTCAGTTTTTACTCCAACTTCGAGATCTTCTGAGCTATCTTGATCGTCTATTACATCTTGTACTATTCTTTGTGAGGAAAGATAATCTCTATAACAAATGCATATCTCCAACGATTCTGAGCTAAGTCTACTTCTCTTTTCATCCAATACCCTGCCAGATAAAGAAAATTATTGATGAATTTATTTATCTAATTTTTAAAAAAAAAATTAATCTTGAAAATTTGAGTAATATATTTTTAGATAATTTATAATTATATTGAATCAATTTTAAATTTAAATATATTTTAAAATAAATTTTAGAATACCTAAATTAATTAATTCTATTTTGAAACTGAAAAAGTTGTACAACATTAACCGGATTTGTCAACCAATTGTGATTAGTACAATGAACAGAAAAGCCAAACAAAGTTTTTCAAAGTTTATTATCTCCCTACAATGAACTATTTTTTCCCTTCATCCGTCTTTTTGCTGCTTATATATATCAAGTTATAGTCTATAGTTAAAATGAATTAGCTAGGCTGGGCCGGGCCGGTCCTCTGCGTAGGCCAGGCCGGGCTTTTTCGTAGGTCGGGCCAGGCCGGGCTTTTTCGTAGGCCGGGTCAGGCCAGGCTTTTACGTCAAAATAGCAGCCTGTTCAAAGACTGTAGGCCGGACCGGCCCGGTCCGGGCTTTGACCTGGCCGGGCTCAGGCCAGGCCAGGCCGGCCTGTGGGCCGTAGGCTTTTTGTGCATCCCTATGCTCAACATTTAAACTTGATCCCTAAAAACTTAGACTTTGTCTTATAAGTTAAAACTTCATTAGGAGAAATAGTCATTATATCTACTGTTTATAAATCTTACTAAGTTCAAATTAACAACCTCACATTAACCGTTAACCTTATTTCTTTGAAAATGTATGAATTTGATATAATTTTAGGAATTGATTGGTTGACTACCCATCATGCTAAAATTTATTATTTTCCTAAGATCATTAGTTTTCATATTCCTAATCAACCTGCAATGCAATTTCAAGCAATCGAACCATCGAAATCTATAATTGTCATTTATAGCCATAAAGTCATTCGTTTATTAAAAAACAGATGTCAAGCTTTTTTTAGCTTATGTCACTGTTTTAAACAAAAACATGTCAGACTTGAATGATATTCCTAATGTTAATGAATTTCCTGATGTGTTTTCTGAGGAACTTCCTAGCTTACCCCCAAAGCATGAAATTGAATTCTATATTAATCTTGAACCTGGTACTAAACCTATTTTCAAAGCCCCATGCCGAATGGCTCTCATTGAACTTCAAGAGTTAAAACTCCTACCGCAGGAATTGTTAGATACTAGTTTCATAAGTCCAACTGAATCACCTTGGGGTGCTCCTGTTCTTTATATCAAGAAAAAAAAAGACGGGAGTATAAGATTATGCACTGATTACTGAGAGTTGAATCATGTCACCATCAAAAAAAGGTACCCGTTTTCTCAAATTGATGACATGTTTGATCAATTGCAAGGTGCTCAACATTTCTCAAAGATTGATCTTCGTTTTGGATATCATCAGTTGAAGGTTAAAGCCAATGACGTTCTAAAGACTACCTTCAAAACTCGCTATGGGCATTACAAGTTCTTAGTCACACCTTTTAGACTAACCAATGTTCTTGCAGCCTTCGTAGACATAATGAACCGGATATTTAAGGAATATTTGGATCATGTTATGGTTGTCTTTATTGATAACATCCTTATATATTCCAAGAGTCGTGAGGAGCATGAACAACACTTACGATTGATACTCCAAAGGTTACGTAAAAATAAGTTTTATGCTAAGTTGAAGAAATGTTAGTTCTGGCTTGAGAAAGTAACATTCCTTGGGCATGTGATTTCTAAACAAGAAAAATCGGTTGACCTTACGAAAATTGAAGCAATTTTAAGTTAGGAGCAACCTAAGATAGTAACCGAAGTACAAAGTTTTCTGGGTCTAGCTGGTTATTATCAAAGATTCATAGAAGGATTTTCTCGAATCACCACTCCAATAACTCAGCTAACTCGAAAAAGCATAAAATTTGAGTGGAGCGAGGAATGCGAGCATAGCTTTCAAGAACTCAATAGGAGACTTGTTTCAGCTCCTATTCTGACCATACCATTAGGATCGAAAGAATTTGTCATCTACAGCAATGCTTCAGGAGAAGATCAAAGGTCCGTTCTTATGTAACATGGTTCGTTCTTATGCAACATGGAAAGGTTATAGCTTATGTATCTTGACAACTCAAGGATTGCGAGAAAAATTATCCTACTCGTGATCAAGAATTGGCAGCAGTCATTTTCGCATTGAAGATCTGGAGACACTACTTGTATGAGGAAAAAGTGGATATCTATAGGGATCACAAAAGCCTCAAGTATTTTTTCACTCAAAAGGAACTCAAAATGCAGCAACGACATTAGAGTGAGTTGTTGAAGGATTACAATCACACCATCCAGTACCATCTTGGCAAGGCAAACGTTGTAGCTGACGCATTAAACAAAAGATCTTATGCGAGTACAAGTGCATTGCTGACAACACAAAGGCGCATTTTGTACGACTTACAAAAGATGGAGATAGAGTTAAAGACACACAATACCCATATGAGGATGGCATATATACGAGCAGAACTAGCTTTAATCGATAAAATTAAAGCTGCTCAAACTACTGATCCAGAAATGGTGAGCATGATGAAGAAGGTACTATTCCGAAAGCAAGGATTGACGAGGAAAGGATACTTCAAGTCAACTCTAGACTCTATGTTCCTAACGATCCTGAATTGAACCATAAAATCATGATGGAAGCACACAACTCGGTGTTTCTAATTCACCCTGGTAGTACCAAAATGTATCGTGACATTCGACATACATTTGGTAGAACAATATGAAGAGGGAGACTGTCGAGTTTATCTCGAGGTGTTTGACTTGTCAACGTGACAAGGCAGAGCATCAGTGCCTAAGGGTCCATTGCAACCACTCGAAGTTTCAGAATAGAAGTGAAAACACATCACTATGGATTTCATGACGGGTCTTCCTAAAGTTTCTCAAGACTTAGATGCAATTTGAATCATCGTGGATAGATTGACCAAATTCGTTCATTTCTTGTCTATACGAGAAAATTTTTCACTTGAGCATCTTGGTAGTATGTAAATAAGTGAAATTGTGAGATTGCATGACATGCCAGTAATTTTTGATCAAAACCCTAGATTCACTTCACGATTTTGGATCAACCTACAAAAAGCTATGGACACCGAGCTACGATTCAGTTCTGTATACCATCCTCAGACGAACGGACAATCGAAAAGGAAGATCCAGACTCTCGAAGACCTCTTGAGACTTTACGTACTAGACTTTAAAGGAAGTTGGGACAAGTATTTACCATTGGTTGAATTCTCCTACAACAACAGTTATCAAGCAAGTATAGGCATGGCTCCATTCAAAACTTTGTACGGCCAAAAATGTCGCTCTCCAGTATGCTGGAATGAGGTAGGAGAAGCAGAATTGTTGGGACCCTAATTGGTGCGCATGACAACAGAAAAAATTCAAATGATTCGACAACGAATATAGACTACACAAGAACGACAAAAGAGTTATGCTGATCTTTATCGAAGGGACAAGAGTTTCAATGTCGGAGATCATATATTCTTATGTGTTTCCCCATGGAGGAGTTACAAGATTTGGAAATAGAGAAAAGCTCAATCTTCGATTTATTGGCCCATTTGAAATCCTCGATCGAGTAGGAACTGTGACTTATAGACTAGTTCTACCGCCAAACTTGTCTCGCATCCATAACATTTTTCACATATCTATATTACATAAATATGTGAAGGACCTAAACCACATCATTGAGTTAGAACCGGACGTTATAGCAGAGGATTTAATGTACGAGTAGGTTACCTATCAAGATCTTAAATAAGAAGGAGCAAATCCTATGCTCAAAGGTTATACCTCAAGTCAATGTTTTATGGAGGAACCAAGATACTGAGGAAATGACCTAAAAGTTGGAATTTGAGATGAAATCTAAGTATCTTTACCTCTTCGCAATGTCAGGTACATCAATTTTGGTAACGAAATTTCTTAAGGAGGGGAGGTTGTAAGACCCCAAAGTTTATTGAATAAAATTTAATACTCTTCATATATTATTCTGAAACAGTAAGATATTATATTGATAAAAGTTAAAAGTTAAGGATGTTATGTGTAAATTATAAAATAAAAGAGATTATTCATTCTATCAGGGAATATTCGATTTGTCAAGGAATATTTGATTCGTATGACGGCACCGAATTAACTAATCATTGGTGAACCCCATAGCGAAATATTATCGGATATAGAAAATGACAGCGTTAACCTTTTCAAATAAAAAATGGTCAATAGTACTATCACTTTTAACTATTTAAATACCGAGTGATAAAAGAATAGTAGCATACGGTATTTCATGGTATTTTATAGTAACACACAGTATTCTACTGTGACACCCCAGGATTTTATAGGATTTCTAAATAAGTAATATGGTTAATTAAGTAAAGGTTAATAGTTAAAACCTAGTTATGAATGATGAAAAGTGTAAGAATGATTAAGAGTAAGTTATTATATGATCAATGTGCTAAAATGCTCTATGTGATAGATTGAATGTATGTGCATATTATGTATTTGAGTTGAGAAAGGAAGAGGAGTTTAAGCTAGAGAATAAAGGATTATAAGCATGATATGTGAATATATGGAAATTATGAAGAAATTGATCTTGAATGATTGAATTGAAATAATTGTGATATGATGTGTAAATATAGAATGTAATACTCTCGCGAACGAGTAAAAGGTATGTAAATTTCATGTATGTGGAAAATTGACATTGTGTATTAAGTAAGCAAGTGAAAGAATGTAAAAGTCGTAGAAATGATTATATGAACTATTAAGGATAAATGATGATGGATTGTGATAATCCGGTTGAGGTTCACTTCTCGAGGAAGCGATTTATGAAAAAGATTAGTAAGTTGACTATAGGAGATGTCGGAAAGTGGAATGGATTGAATAAGGAACCGAAAAGGGATTCGTAGAAAATTATGGAATAATATCCAATTATAGAAAATGTTATGATAATTAATATGTGATTGATGATATTGGTAATTAAAAATGTGATAAGTGTTATGAGACAAGTCAATTATGAGGTATTTAATGATGGAATAAGACTCAAGCATGATGAAGCAAGTTTGGATCAAAAAGAAATTAATTTGGATGAAAATGAGTAATGTATGAATTTTGGAGAATTAAATTCTCTAGATTTTGGTGAAAATGACTAAAGTTCCCTTAACAATCTAATTAATGACAATGATGTCCTAGAAGGCTTATTGAATAAAATATCCTTAGCTAATCAAGTGAAATGCCCTTAATGCCCTTAACTATGCATGGTTAACTTAACCAATATTGAGTTAAGAGTTGGAGCATATATGTAATATATGTAAGTAGTAAGTTGGCCATTATTCATCACTTTGCTGGAAAATAAAAGGGAGAGCAACCGAAGTGAGAGAAAAAGAAAGGAAGCCATGAAAGTTAGGGAAAAGCTTGAAAATCAAGAAGCTATGATGCTTGGTTGGGCTTGGAGCAAGATGGAAAGATGAAGCACTCATCATAAGGAAGCTTTTGATGTGAAGAAGTTAACCAAACAAGAAGGTAAAAACATGTTCAAGTTATAAACTTTGATGTTCATGTGTTTAAATTCAAGAACAAGGGTAGCCATGCATGTATCTTTGGGATACATGGCTTGATTTTGTGATTTATGTGAAGTTACATGTTATTTGATGGGTAGATGATAAAACCCTAGGCTTGAAAGTTGTGTAACAAAGGTGGTGTGCTATTTATGTCTAAATTCAAAGCTAGAAAACATGATTTATGGAGGATCATGTGTTAATTGTTGTTGAAATTGATGAAACCCTAAACAAAGGTGTTGATCCTGTAAAAATTATTTATACTTTTATGCTGGATATTCTCTAAAGTTCATAAATGGTTTAAAAGCATGACATGTGTGGAAAAGTTTGAATATTAGGCTATACTTTGTGTAATGACCACGAATTTCATTATACATTGTAATTATAATTAATATATAATTAGCAATGAATTTAAAATTTTTGTACTAATAAAATGTGCATTAGATAATAAAATAGATGTACTTGTTCGTGCATATATTTAATTAAAGAATTAAAGCAAGGGTATAATTAATTAAAGCAAATCTAATTGGATTATATTTTTAATCCAAATGAGTTGTTAAACTAGGTCCAAGATATTAACCTAGTAGCCCATGTAATTAATTTAATTACTAGCCATATAATTAATTAAACAAGCCCAATGCTTATTTTAATTAAAGTTAGCATAGTTATTTAAATGCTAGCCCAAAGTGTTAATTAAATTGAGCCCAAACCAATTCAATGGATGAGCCCAATATATTAATTTCCTAAGTCCAACATGGAGCCCAATAGGAAGTCAAAATTGGTCAACAATTGAACCCATGTATAGATATATTTGTATATGCATAAATACACATTAAAAGCTAGAAAAATAAAGGAAAAATGGCATGGAAAATACCATTTTGCTGATTTTTTTTTGGTCCCACTTGATGTTGCTTGATTTGCTAGATTGCTTCTCTTTTACACTAGATCAAAGTTGGCCAACAACTCTAGTCAATCAACTAGTCAATCACCATGTCAATCCATCAAATAGTAAGCTTGATTAGCCTTTAATTTGACCAACATAGATGAATTAGTGAGTTAATGGTGTGTTAGTAGATGGCTATAAAAGAAACCCCCCACACTTGTTTTAGGTTGGTTAGTTAATTGCTAGAGAATTTCCTAGAGAGCAAAGTGTGAGCATTTGAGAGGGTTAGAAAATTTGAGAGCAAAATACTAAGAGAAGAGAAGGAGTCTTGATTCATGCCATCTTCCTTCACAACTTATTTTGGAAGAAAAAGAAAGATAGCCATTAAAACAAGGTAATGATTATTTTAAATGTAGTTTATTTTTAAATTAAATAAATCATCATGTTAGTATAAACATGTTAATATAGTTATTAATGTGTAGTTGTAATATTTATGCCATGCTTAAGTTTAATAGGTTTGGTTTGTATTTTGGTATCATTTGTGTGCTAAAATATGTGTTTAGTAGTGTATAATCAAGTCTTGAAATTTATTGCCAAAAATATTTTTATAAAACTTAGGTTTGATGTTCTAATATTATAGAACATTAAATCATGAGAAAAACAAAGTTTGAATCACTCAAAATGGAGTTATACACAAAAAGTTATGATTTATGGTAGTTTATGTGATGTAGAAATTTTTATAAAAAAATAATGATATTAAATCATGAAAAATTATTTTTTCATGTTATAAATTAAAATAAGGTGATTGGTAATTTTTTTGGATTTTTATTGAAGAGTTAAAGCTTACTTGATGGTATGTTTTTAATTAAAATGTGTGTGCCGGAACACTGTTCACATTCTGCGAAGAAGAAAAAAAATTAAGGGTTTCCGCGCAATGCGCGCGCAGCCACTGTTCACCGAAAACACGGAGCCAAACGACGTCGTTTGGTGTCCGTAAAAAGTTACTCCGCGCGTACGCGCGGAAGCCGTATCCGGCATTCCAAAAACGGCGTCGTTTTTGGCCCGTTAAATCTGTAACCCGCGCCATGCGCGGTAGGAAAATTCCGGTGAAATTACCAGAATGCCCCTCCGTGTTTTTTTCGGCGAAATGACCATTCTGTCCTCGGTTCAGATTTCGACTTATTTACGGAAATGCCATTCGGGTTAAATTTAATTAATTTAAATATTTAAAAACTAAATTAAAATTATAACAAAAATAATTATAATACAAAAATAATATTGGGGAGGATATTTTTCATTAAGTTTAATATTTAAATATTTTAAATATTAATCTAGTTAGCTAAACCATGGTTAAGTTAAATAAATTTATTATTTATTTATTATTTTAAATGTTAATAATAAATAAAGATGATAAATTAGCATTTATTATTTAATGCCTATTAAATAATACTTAAAGAGAGATAAAATTTATAAATTTATTATTTATTATTTAAATATTATTAAATAATAAATAAGGATAATTAGGTAATTAATTATTATTTAATTAGCATTAAATAACGATTAATGGAAATTAAGTTATTCGAGTAATAATTTATTATTTAATTTAAATAATAAATAAGAATGATTTGATTATTATTTAACCTTAAATAATAATTAAAATTAATTAAATAATTAATTATTATTTAATTGACATTAAATAATAATTAAAGAGGATTAAGATTAGTAAACTATTATTTAATTTCCTTAATTAAATAATAAGTAAGGTTAATTACTTGGTTAATTATTGGTTGATTAACATTAAATTAAAGAAGGTTAAAACTAAGTTAATAATTATTTATTATTTAATTATAATTAAATAATAAGTAAGTACAATTAGTTATTAATTATTTTAAATAATAACTAGAGTTAATTAATTAATTTCTATTTAATCAATATTAAATAGTAATTAAAAAGAGATTGAGTTAATAAAATAAATTGAATTTAATTAAACAATTATAATAAGTTGTTTAAAGGTTTAATAAGTGTCCATCACTTAAGAAAAATATTTTCTAACTTATTAAATTATTAATCTAATATGATTAAGGGTTTATAAGGTTAATAATATTGTTTTGACTAATGTAAATTATGTGTTAGTACTTATGTGTGGTAAATAAGTTCATTATCAAGCGTATAGTTATGCAAATACGCCGTGCTAATTATTAGACCGACTTTATTAATGTTAGGTCTTTCAAAGCAAGTAGTTAAAGCTAGACATTTATTGTAGCTGTGCAGACAGGCAAGTTTTCTACCCTTAAACTTGTATTTATTGTTGCAGATATTCTTCAACCGTATTTACATTTCAATTATTGTTTAGCAAGTATTCTACACCCGTAGTTACTTGACAGACCTTTGAGTGAATTAATTATCAAAAATTACTTCACATCATTATTGATTATTGTATTCGCACATAGTGCTTTTGCAAACTGTTTAAGAACGTCTAAGCTAATTGTTTCGGCTAGACAAATGCATGTTAAATTCATTTAATTGAATATTATAAAAGCTTATCCAAACCATTGGCTGGTGCGGATTCTTACAGTAAGACTGAGATAGAACAACCCTAGTTAAAGGGGGTTTTTATTTGTCGGAGACCCGACAGTGCGCAAGAAAACTAAATGTGATGCATATACATAGGACATGAGAGGACTGATCCCCTCAAGTGTCCCGTTATTTTAACAAGGAGTCAGACATTGTATGTCTGTTCTACCTTAGTAGCAGTTCATGGTCATTAAAGACCACTCAGCAGTAAAGAGTCAATTCCTTCTTTTATTGAACATTGATTCTTGTTATCTTTCACAATTGCTATTGTTGAAACCTTGAAGTTATTTCCCTTCATCATGATATATCGTATGATTGTTGTTTATAAACTTGCTGAGCCATTTAGTTGCTCATTCTTGCTATATCATGACTATATTTCAGCCAATCCCGAAAGCTCTAAATCGAACAAAGGCAAGGGGAAAGCGAATGCTTAGTTGTAGTAATTACATGCTAGTTTAAATTGCGGTTATGTAATTACTGTTGTAAATCTTTTGTATTTCCCTTAAGATATGTAATGTTACAATTTAAGGTTAATAGACCTTGGGAAGTGTAGCCTTTATATAAGGAACCTTTTGTATTATTCCGCGTAGTTTGAATACAATATATGTATTTCATTGTTGTTAAGTATTGTACAGTGAGAACCAAACCCGAGGCTAAAGAACCCGGATTTGGGGTCGTCACAGGTTGGTATCAGAGCTGTAGGTTAGAAACGCTAGGATTTGCGAAACCTAGGTTATAACCTTAGTATTAAACTCTCATCGAGTGCGTTAGGAGTTGAATCGGGGAGATTCATCATGTTGTGTATTTTTGGAGGTGGATTGAGAAAATCCATCGAGCCGAGATGTACATGATAAAATATCATTTCATTTCATCAATGAATATATTTTATTGCTGTACTAACATGTGTTATTTATGTTATTGTAGGATGACGGAGATAGGCCAGTCGAGCACTGCTGTAGAGGAGGTGATTTATACGGATATCCCTATGGATACCGCACAGCCACGGGTGGCTGCACCGATCGAGGAGCCAGAGTCAGATCCCGAGGAGGGAGATAGAGAGGACGCTGTCTGGGGCGGAGTTATGGGGCAGTACAGTGAGGAGGAGGCTGATACTGATGATGATGAGGATGAGGAGCCAGCTGAGTATATTGATGGCATGGGCACTGTCGCCAGTGACATCATTGATACTCTCACTACGGCTAATGAGGAGCTAGAGGAGAGGGTTCAGCACCTTGAGGAGCAGAACCAGATCCACCAGCAGACAGAGGATCAGTACCGAGATACAGCTTATATGTTCTCTGGCGAGAACATAGAGCTGAAGGCGAGGATGGCCGAGATGGAGGTCAGGTTGATAGCCGCTGAGCTGAAGATTCAGCAGACAGAGGCAGAGAGGGAGGCCATGAGGGGCCAGATGCAGCAGGCAGTTGAGGATAGACTAGATATGGAGATTCAGCGTGATGCAGCTCACGGGCAGATGATGGAGCTGGAGGAGGAGGTTAGGGAGAAGAAGGTGAGGATAGATAGACTTAGTTACATCTATCGCTCATCAGTTGGTAGGATCCAGAGTAGGGTGCACTATTACCCTGCCGAGGAAGGCCAGACCTTGCACACCATCAGTAGGGGTGTGGTCAGGGCTATTGGAGATGAGGAGTACGACGATGCGGTTCGTCGAGGGATGCGCCGTTAGTTGTATTTTCTTTATTTATGATGTATGTACATAGATGCAGTAGAAACCCAACTTTTGTTTTGATAGAGGGTTAGTATGTTGTAAATCCCAACTCTATGAAGTTGTGGGATATGTTAGATCCCGTCTTTTGTTTTAACTATCGGGGTTAGCAGCATTTATAGCAGTATGCATATGATGTAAAAGTGCTACGCACTGTGTTTTAGCATATGAATATAAATGCATTTTCGTTTATGTTTATATGTGTCAAGATGATTATTTGTGCTTTAGTTTAAAATACTTAAGCTACAAAACGAAAGTAAAAAGATTGAAACAACTTTAATTAATTAAATTTTCTTTATACAGAAAATGCCGCCACAGAGAAGAAATCAACGACTACCCCCACCACCAGTCGAAGAGTCAGTCAATGCCGGAGGGGTACCACCCAACCCTGTCCAAGAGTTCGTAGAAATGCTAATGGGAGCATTTCGCGGACGCAACGCAGAGGCTACTGGAGCAACAAACCCTGCCGCTCCACTAGCAACCTTTAAAGACTTCAAACTGATAGGACCACCCGAGTTCAAAGGGACCACAGATCCTATAGAAGCACAAACCTGGATAGAGGAGATGGAAAAAGTCTTCGAGGTTGCACGAGTTAGGGAGGAGCAAATGACCTCATTTGCTACCTTCATGATGAAAGGAGAGGCCAGCCACTGGTGGAAGGCCAATAAGAGTAGAGCAGGGGAGGGAACGATCGCATGGGCGCGATTCAAAGAGGTATTCTTGGAAAACTACTTTCCAGAGAGTACAAAGGCTAGGATGGAAATTAAATTCCTAGAGCTTAAGCAGGGTAACATGTCGGTATCCGAATATGCCGCCAAGTTCAATGAATTGGCAAGATTTGCTACACATCAGGTGGACACGGAGGCAAGACGCGCCAGACGATTCGAACAGGGGCTGAAACCATGGGTTTACAGTCGGGTAGCTGTTCTCCAGATCACAAATTTTGCAACACTGTTGGAGAAAGCTATCATAGCTGAGGGTGGAAATGAAGCTTTGAATAAGCACAATCAAGAACGGAACAAGAAGAGAAGCGATGGGGGAAACAGAGAGGGTAGCAGCGGGGGTAGCAACTCGAACAAACGCAAGTGGAATAACAACAGCAGTTCGGGGACACCCCAGGGCAGTGAGTCAAAGAAAGCAAGCAAATGCAGTCAATGCGGGAAGAATCACTCAGGGGAGTGCATGAAGGGAAGGAATGTTTGTTACAACTGTGGGCAAGAGGGGCACATCGCTCCTAATTGTCCCACACCAAAAAGGAAAGGAGGTTGTTTCGCCTGCGGGGCCATGGACCATCAATTTAAAGATTGTCCGAAGAAGAAGAACACCGGAGGGAGTTCGGGCTATAGGGGAAGCAACAGCAACAACAACAACAACGCCAAACTGACCATTGGAGGGCCGGTGCCACAGAACAAACCAACGGCACGGACTTTCAACATGACGGTGCAGGACGCCGTCGAATCAAAAGACGTGGTGTCAGGTATTATTCCGATCAATGATATAAATGCTTATGTATTATTTGATTCGGGCGCTACCTGTTCATTTGTGTCTGATGAATTCGCTAAGCGGTTAGAATTGCCTAGACAAAAACTAGAGAACCCAATGAACATAGAAGTTGCAAATAAAGAAGTGATTCCTGTAGAGTATGTACATAGAGACTGTTGTGCTGAAATCAGGGGTCAGAAGTTGAGTGTAGATTTAATTCCAATACGCTTGGGGGAGTTTGACGTTATACTTGGAATGGATTGGTTGTTTAACCATGGAGCTTTAATTGATTGTCAAAAGAAGTGCATACACCTTAAGACACCAAATAAGTCTAAGGTCGTATTTTATGGCAGCAAATCGTCAAGACAGTCATCTTGTCTGACGATGATGCAAGCCAAGAAATTATTAAAGAAAGGTTGTGTAGGGTATTTGGCTCATGTGGTTGATACACAAGTGGTGAGTCCCGAGATGGAGCAAATACCAGTAGTTAGGGAGTTTATGGATGTTTTTCCAGATGTATTGCCAGGCTTACCGCCGGACAGAGAAATAGAATTTGCGATTGATTTAGTACCCGGGGACAGCGCCGATATCAAAGGCACCATATAGAATGGCTCCGGTAGAAATGAAAGAGTTGATGGTGCAATTACAGGAGTTGTTGGATAATAAGTACATCCAGCCAAGTGTTTCTCCATGGGGAGCACCGGTGCTGTTTGTAAAGAAGAAGGATGGATCGATGAGATTATGTATGGATTACAGAGAGCTGAATAAGGTGACAATTAAGAACAAGTACCCGTTGCCACGAATTGACGATCTTTTCGATCAATTGAAAGGGGCGAAGTACTTTTCAAAGATTGACTTGAGGACTGGTTATCATCAGTTGAAAGTCAGGAAGGAGGATGTACCCAAGACGGCATTCAGAACTCGATATGGGCATTATGAGTTTCTGGTGATGTCGTTTGGACTGACGAATGCGCCAGCCGCATTTATGGACATGATGAACAGAATATTCAAGCAGTACTTGGATAAATTTGTTGTTGTGTTCATTGACGATATTCTGGTGTATTCTAAAACGGAGGAGGAGCATGCTGAACACCTAAGATTGGTGTTGGAGATTTTACGGAAGGAGCAGTTGTATGCTAAATTTTCGAAGTGTGAATTCTGGTTGGAGAGAGTTCAATTTTTAGGTCATGTCATTGACAAGGAAGGAGTTTCAGTAGATCCAGCAAAGGTGGAAGCAGTGATGAATTGGGAGCAACCAAGGACGCCGACGGAGGTAAGAAGTTTCTTGGGGTTAGCGGGTTACTATCGGAGATTTATTCAAGATTTTTCAAAGATAGCAACACCGCTGACCAATCTAACGAGGAAGACGGTGAAATACGTATGGACGGAGAAGTGTGAGGAGAGTTTTCAGGAGCTAAAGAAGAGACTTAGTGAAGCACCTGTATTGACTTTACCGGACGATACGGGAGGTTTTACGGTCTACAGTGATGCATCGCACAAGGGACTTGGCTGTGTGCTTATGCAAAACGGCAAGGTCGTTGCGTATGCGTCCAGACAGTTGAAGGATTACGAGAAGGGATACCCTACCCACGACTTGGAGCTGGCTGCGGTAGTGTTTGCCCTTAAAATCTGGAGACATTATTTATATGGAGAGAAATGTGAGATATTCACGGACCACAAGAGTCTGAAGTATATCTTCACACAGAAGGAGTTAAATATGAGGCAACGAAGATGGTTAGAATTGATCAAGGACTATGATTGTGAAATTCTATATCATCCCGGCAAGGCCAACGTAGTAGCAGATGCTCTAAGCAGAAAGAGCAGGGAGAAATTGTTCATCTTGACAGATCAGGAACAATTGGTTCAAGAGATGGCTCGAATGGAGTTGGAGGTAAGAAATCCAAATGAGTCAATGGAAGTGGAAGCAAGCCCAACCTTACTAGATAGGGTGAAAGAGGCTCAAGACAAAGATGAAGAATGTGTCAGAATCAGGATGAGAATGACCGAAGGGGAAGAGGTCAAATTCAAGGAGGATAGCATGGGATTGCTAAGGTTTGAAAATCGTGTTTGGGTGCCGCTAGTGCCTGAACTACGAGAAGAGATTTTGCAAGAGGCCCACAGTACGAGATACTCGATACATCCGGGGAGTACGAAGATGTATCAAGATCTGCGTCAGCATTTTTGGTGGCCGAATTTAAAAAGGGAGGTCGCAGAATGTGTCAGCCGATGCCTAACTTGTCAAAGGGTAAAGGCCGAACATCAGAGACCAAGTGGATTACTACAGCCGTTAGAGATTCCTGAGTGGAAATGGGAGCATATCACAATGGATTTTGTGGTAGGACTTCCAGCAACACAGAAGGGATTTGACGCAATATGGGTGATTGTGGATCGACTAACAAAGTCAGCGCACTTTTTGCCGATCAAGATTAAGTTCAGTTTGGACCAGTTGGCTAAACTGTACATCAAGGAGATAGTTTCAAGACATGGGGTGCCGGTATCGATTGTGTCAGACAGAGATCCGCGCTTCACGTCAAAATTTTGGAGGAGTCTTCAAGAGAGATTGGGGACACAGTTGAGAATGAGTACAGCATATCATCCGCAGACCGATGGGCAAAGTGAAAGAACAATACAGACTTTGGAAGATATGCTCAGGGCCTGTGTGATGGATTTCAAGGGCAGTTGGGAGAACCATCTACCATTAGTTGAGTTTGCATACAACAACAGTTATCATGCAAGCATAGGCATGCCGCCTTACGAAGCATTGTACGGAAGGAAGTGCAGAACACCTCTATGTTGGGACGAGGTAGGAGAACGCCGACTGTTGGGACCGGAATTGGTCCAACAGACGGTAGAGATTATCAAGGTAATAAGAGCTCGGCTAGTAGCAGCTCAGGACCGTCAGAAGAAATACGCCGATTTACATCGACAAAAGCGAGACTTCGAAGTTGGGAGTTTTGTGTTCTTGAAGGTATCTCCCTGGAAGGGGAAGATCCGATTTGGAAAGAAGGGAAAGCTGAGTCCGAGGTTCATAGGACCGTTCGAGATATTAAAGAGAGTGGGTGAAGTGGCGTACGAGGTAGCTTTACCTCCTGAACTGGAGCATATTCACAATGTGTTTCACGTATCAGTGTTGCGACCATACAAGCCAGACCACAAACATGTGATATCCTATGAGCCAATACAAGTCGAGAAAGACTTATCGTACGAGGAAATTCCTGTCCAGATACTAGATAGGAAAGAGCAGAAATTACGGAATAAGATTATACATTCTGTCAAAATCCTATGGAGGAACCACAACGCTGAGGAAGCTACGTGGGAGCTTGAAGAAAAGATGAGGGCTAACTATCCGAATCTTTTTGAGTAGTTTAAATTGTAATTCCGGGGACGGAATTCTTATAAGGGAGGGAGAATGTAATGACCACGAATTTCATTATACATTGTAATTATAATTAATATATAATTAGCAATGAATTTAAAATTTTTGTACTAATAAAATGTGCATTAGATAATAAAATAGATGTACTTGTTCGTGCATATATTTAATTAAAGAATTAAAGCAAGGGTATAATTAATTAAAGCAAATCTAATTGGATTATATTTTTAATCCAAATGAGTTGTTAAACTAGGTCCAAGATATTAACCTAGTAGCCCATGTAATTAATTTAATTACTAGCCATATAATTAATTAAACAAGCCCAATGCTTATTTTAATTAAAGTTAGCATAGTTATTTAAATGCTAGCCCAAAGTGTTAATTAAATTGAGCCCAAACCAATTCAATGGATGAGCCCAATATATTAATTTCCTAAGTCCAACATGGAGCCCAATAGGAAGTCAAAATTGGTCAACAATTGAACCCATGTATAGATATATTTGTATATGCATAAATACACATTAAAAGCTAGAAAAATAAAGGAAAAATGGCATGGAAAATACCATTTTGCTGATTTTTTTTTGGTCCCACTTGATGTTGCTTGATTTGCTAGATTGCTTCTCTTTTACACTAGATCAAAGTTGGCCAACAACTCTAGTCAATCAACTAGTCAATCACCATGTCAATCCATCAAATAGTAAGCTTGATTAGCCTTTAATTTGACCAACATAGATGAATTAGTGAGTTAATGGTGTGTTAGTAGATGGCTATAAAAGAAACCCCCCACACTTGTTTTAGGTTGGTTAGTTAATTGCTAGAGAATTTCCTAGAGAGCAAAGTGTGAGCATTTGAGAGGGTTAGAAAATTTGAGAGCAAAATACTAAGAGAAGAGAATGAGTCTTGATTCATGCCATCTTCCTTCACAACTTATTTTGGAAGAAAAAGAAAGATAGCCATTAAAACAAGGTAATGATTATTTTAAATGTAGTTTATTTTTAAATTAAATAAATCATCATGTTAGTATAAACATGTTAATATAGTTATTAATGTGTAGTTGTAATATTTATGCCATGCTTAAGTTTAATAGGTTTGGTTTGTATTTTGGTATCATTTGTGTGCTAAAATATGTGTTTAGTAGTGTATAATCAAGTCTTGAAATTTATTGCCAAAAATATTTTTATAAAACTTAGGTTTGATGTTCTAATATTATAGAACATTAAATCATGAGAAAAACAAAGTTTGAATCACTCAAAATGGAGTTATACACAAAAAGTTATGATTTATGGTAGTTTATGTGATGTAGAAATTTTTATAAAAAAATAATGATATTAAATCATGAAAAATTATTTTTTCATGTTATAAATTAAAATAAGGTGATTGGTAATTTTTTTGGATTTTTATTGAAGAGTTAAAGCTTACTTGATGGTATGTTTTTAATTAAAATGTGTGTGCCGGAACACTGTTCACATTCTGCGAAGAAGAAAAAAAATTAAGGGTTTCCGCGCAATGCGCGCGCAGCCACTGTTCACCGAAAACACGGAGCCAAACGACGTCGTTTGGTGTCCGTAAAAAGTTACTCCGCGCGTACGCGCGGAAGCCGTATCCGGCATTCCAAAAACGGCGTCGTTTTTGGCCCGTTAAATCTGTAACCCGCGCCATGCGCGGTAGGAAAATTCCGGTGAAATTACCAGAATGCCCCTCCGTGTTTTTTTCGGCGAAATGACCATTCTGTCCTCGGTTCAGATTTCGACTTATTTACGGAAATGCCATTCGGGTTAAATTTAATTAATTTAAATATTTAAAAACTAAATTAAAATTATAACAAAAATAATTATAATACAAAAATAATATTGGGGAGGATATTTTTCATTAAGTTTAATATTTAAATATTTTAAATATTAATCTAGTTAGCTAAACCATGGTTAAGTTAAATAAATTTATTATTTATTTATTATTTTAAATGTTAATAATAAATAAAGATGATAAATTAGCATTTATTATTTAATGCCTATTAAATAATACTTAAAGAGAGATAAAATTTATAAATTTATTATTTATTATTTAATAATATTTAAATAATAAATAAGGATAATTAGGTAATTAATTATTATTTAATTAGCATTAAATAACGATTAATGGAAATTAAGTTATTCGAGTAATAATTTATTATTTAATTTAAATAATAAATAAGAATGATTTGATTATTATTTAACCTTAAATAATAATTAAAATTAATTAAATAATTAATTATTATTTAATTGACATTAAATAATAATTAAAGAGGATTAAGATTAGTAAACTATTATTTAATTTCCTTAATTAAATAATAAGTAAGGTTAATTACTTGGTTAATTATTGGTTGATTAACATTAAATTAAAGAAGGTTAAAACTAAGTTAATAATTATTTATTATTTAATTATAATTAAATAATAAGTAAGTACAATTAGTTATTAATTATTTTAAATAATAACTAGAGTTAATTAATTAATTTCTATTTAATCAATATTAAATAGTAATTAAAAAGAGATTGAGTTAATAAAATAAATTGAATTTAATTAAACAATTATAATAAGTTGTTTAAAGGTTTAATAAGTGTCCATCACTTAAGAAAAATATTTTCTAACTTATTAAATTATTAATCTAATATGATTAAGGGTTTATAAGGTTAATAATATTGTTTTGACTAATGTAAATTATGTGTTAGTACTTATGTGTGGTAAATAAGTTCATTATCAAGCGTATAGTTATGCAAATACGCCGTGCTAATTATTAGACCGACTTTATTAATGTTAGGTCTTTCAAAGCAAGTAGTTAAAGCTAGACATTTATTGTAGCTGTGCAGACAGGCAAGTTTTCTACCCTTAAACTTGTATTTATTGTTGCAGATATTCTTCAACCGTATTTACATTTCAATTATTGTTTAGCAAGTATTCTACACCCGTAGTTACTTGACAGACCTTTGAGTGAATTAATTATCAAAAATTACTTCACATCATTATTGATTATTGTATTCGCACATAGTGCTTTTGCAAACTGTTTAAGAACGTCTAAGCTAATTGTTTCGGCTAGACAAATGCATGTTAAATTCATTTAATTGAATATTATAAAAGCTTATCCAAACCATTGGCTGGTGCGGATTCTTACAGTAAGACTGAGATAGAACAACCCTAGTTAAAGGGGGTTTTTATTTGTCGGAGACCCGACAGTGCGCAAGAAAACTAAATGTGATGCATATACATAGGACATGAGAGGACTGATCCCCTCAAGTGTCCCGTTATTTTAACAAGGAGTCAGACATTGTATGTCTGTTCTACCTTAGTAGCAGTTCATGGTCATTAAAGACCACTCAGCAGTAAAGAGTCAATTCCTTCTTTTATTGAACATTGATTCTTGTTATCTTTCACAATTGCTATTGTTGAAACCTTGAAGTTATTTCCCTTCATCATGATATATCGTATGATTGTTGTTTATAAACTTGCTGAGCCATTTAGTTGCTCATTCTTGCTATATCATGACTATATTTCAGCCAATCCCGAAAGCTCTAAATCGAACAAAGGCAAGGGGAAAGCGAATGCTTAGTTGTAGTAATTACATGCTAGTTTAAATTGTGGTTATGTAATTACTGTTGTAAATCTTTTGTATTTCCCTTAAGATATGTAATGTTACAATTTAAGGTTAATAGACCTTGGGAAGTGTAGCCTTTATATAAGGAACCTTTTGTATTATTCCGCGTAGTTTGAATACAATATATGTATTTCATTGTTGTTAAGTATTGTACAGTGAGAACCAAACCCGAGGCTAAAGAACCCGGATTTGGGGTCTTCACACTTTGTGTATAGACTACGTAATAATCTGTAAAGTGATTTGAAAGATTCATATAGAAGTTATGTAAGTGTATAAAGTGGTTAAAAGTATATGTGTTAATGAATTTGATGTGTATAGTTGAGAATTCAAAGGAGGTTCAAGAGTTAAGTTTTGAAAAGTTGGGTAAAAATGTCACCCATGTGTGAATTTGGCCATTTTGTGTAATTGGTGATCAAATGAGGCCAAAAAGCTAAGTTTGATGTTAATATACATGTTTGAAATGATTTGGAAGTTATTTGGCGTCTATGGCGACAATTGAGGATTTTAAACATTTTAAAACGTTCGCCGACGCCTAAAACGAGTTATTTTGGAAAAAGGAATTCAAATGAAAAGTTATAAATGTTTTGAAGGCTCGCACAAGTTATATATGTGCTATGTGTGTTAAAAGAGGTATTGGAAGTAAGTGGTACCAAAAATGGAGTTAAGGATTGAAATTGAGTTTAAGCACTGAAAATGAAAAGTTTTGAAATTGGATGAAAATACAACCTAAGGTGTGATTTTTGGCAATTTTGAGCATTTAAAGGTGAAATGGAGTCCAACGACTCATGTTTATGTTATTACATGTGTTTTGGTTGATTTGGTAATCAACGGATAGGAATTTGAACGAAAAGACGATTCGAACGATCGAAATCGATCGTTTCGAATCGAAATGGATTTTAACGGACAAAACTCTCCTCGTGCGAAATTTTATGGTTTTAAAAGTTGGGACATGTCATTTATGACCTAAGTGAACTATGTCAAGTGTTAGAATTGAGTTTTAAAGCCTATGGCCAAAAATCACAAAGTTGCAAAAGTTGGTTTTCAAAGTTCAGAAAATTTTCCAAGTGTTGAACTGTTGCGAACAGGCCTCCTATGGACTAGTGTATCTATGTTTTAATGAATCCAAATGAGGAAAAGGAAAATTTTATAAAATACTATGGTATGAGATCTACATGTGTACCAAATTTGGTGTCAATTGGATGTACGGTTAAAGAATTAAAATTCACCAAAGCAGCAGCAAAAATCAAAATTTCAGATTTCTGGGTCACGGCCTAGGCCAGATTTTTGTAGGCAAAACCACGGCCGGGGCCAAGTTTGGCTGAGAGGTCACGGCCGGGGCCGTGGTTTCTTAGGCCAAAAGCCGGCTGGGGCCATGGAGGACAGAGTTTAAAAAAATGATATTTTTGACCCAAAATGAAATGTTTTTATACTAAATGATAGAGATAAGTTATGTAAACCCTAGATTGATAAAAATAGACTATGTAAAGGGTGTTGTGGCATAATGAGATAATGAATGACATAATATAACATGCCTAAAGCCAAGCCAAAGTATGTTTAGGGTTGTGAAAAAGGTGGAAATCAAGTTAGGGTGTATTATAAACCTACACAAGATGTAATACATCAAATGTGAGATGGTTAAAGACAGATGATCATGTATTTATGAAATTAGTTTGATAAGTTATACAAGTTTATGATCTTATAATGACATATAAGTTATATGTTGACAGACAGAGTTCGAAATGAGCAAGCCGACAAGACGGATAACGAAAGATGATTGAGGAAGTACAGGTTAAGTATATAAAGGCGTACAGGCAAGTTTTTCAGACTTAAGTGTATTAGATATTCTATGTGAGCTACGTGATAGCCTGTGAGTTGAATGTGCCTTATGTGCAACTATGTGGATTAAATTGCTAAGTGAACTACGTGACATTAAGCATAGTATGTTAAGGTAAAGGATGCATGGCGCATATGTGGAATTGTGAGCATGAAAGGTGTTTTCTGAATTACTTGCTGAGCTTTATGCTCATTCTTGCTATAAACTAACTTTTCAGGTAAAGTACAAGAAGGCCGGATGTTCCGGTTAAGCTAAGGTAAGGAAAGTGAATGCATGGATAAGCACGGGCAGAGTTGTTATATGTAAATGGTATAAATGCAAGTGATGTAACAGTGTGGTCTTAAATGTTAAACCTAGATTTGAAAAAAAAAAAGTGTATAATTTGTAAATTCATAGGAATGAATGTGGATGGATGTATTATCAGTTAGAAGATGTAAAGGTTATAGCTTGATGTATTCTGATGTTAGTCGGGTCTACATATACTAGAACTCGCATGTATAGAAAATATGTATGGAGCAGGTTATGCATGATACAGGTATGAGGTAAGCAGGTTGATGTATGGATCAGTTATAAGTAGACAAGGACATGTATGATATAGATGTGTACATGTATTTATGAACAGGAACAGGCATATATAAATAGAGCCTTAAATGAATAGATCATGGCGAAATTTTGTTGACAGGTTAAATCATAATAATATATATGATTATAGTAATTGTAATAGACTCGGTCACAAATTATAATGTTTGACCTAAGTTTAATGAAAGGAAAGTGAACGTTGCGATCCTGAGACAGGTTTAACGAATGTAAGTTAAATAAGTTTTAAAAATAAATAAATAAATAAAATATTGACCGAATTTATGGTCAACAGAACGATTTTAAAGGTCAAAGGTCAAGGTTTGACGCACGGGATCCCGGTTAATAAGGTGTTAAGTTAATCATTATGTAATCCAGATATAATTGGACTTAAATAGGGAATGTGGGATCTCGGGCCGTCACATCTACAGTAGCACACAGTATTCTACAGTAACACACAGTATTGCACAGTATTTTATATTATTGAATTGATAAAGTGACAATTGCATAGAATTTCATTAATATTTGTCATTACACATTATTTTACGTTATTTAATCAATAATTATCATTGCACGTCATTCTACATTATTGAGACAATAATCGTCACAATGCACAGTATCTTGTATCATTAGACCAATAATTGTCACAGTAATAGTCACAGGTATTAAATAGTTAGACAGACTCATTATTTGAATAACACTGAATATTTAAATAAATGTGATATTAAGTCAATAATATAATAATATAAAAAATGGATAATATAATCTTTAAATATGTAGTGTGGAGATTAAAAATGTGAAACGTGTGATGGATGGTGTAGTTTAAGATATGAATCATGTGATTTGCTAATGCATGATGTAAATTAAGTTAGATTAATGTGTGAATTTACTAATGGATGGTGTAGATTAAGTTAGATTAATGTGTGAATCATATGATTTGTTAATGGATGATGTAGATTAAGTGAGATTAAGTTGTGAATCATGTGATTAATTAATGAATGGTGTAGATTAAAGTGTGAAAAATAATGAATGGTGTAGATTAAAAAATATGAAATGTATTTTTGGAATAGTTGTTTAAGTTTCGGCTATAAATTGGGGGCTTAGCGTAAGAAATTTTCATATCCTTATTACTTATCATTCCTTCCACTTTCTAAATATTCTTAGTGTAAGATTTCTCTGAGTGAGTTAAGGTTATCTTAAACTTTGGTGAAGATCGATAAAAGTCGAGTATTATCTAAGTAAGTTTTTTTTCTATAAAAGTTATATAAGCACTCACACACGCCATATGTTGTTTACAACTCTTCCTTTCGAAGACTCTTCTTTCAAAAGATTTATTTTGAAAATTTTCTTTGGAATATATTATTTTGAAATATTGTTTAATTCTCCAAAAACTATTTTGAATTATATTCCACTATACTACACAAATTTATACTATCAAATTACTTTTGATTATTTCATACGAGTTTGTATACACCATGAAATCTATATGTGGTAGTTACAAATTAGATGATATATATATATATATATATATATATATATATATATATATATATATATATATATATAGGTTGATGAACTCTATAAAAAATAGTATTCAGTCACGTGTTAAGGTAAGAGATATCATTTTCTTTCATTCTCTTAAATTTATTAGGGTAAGTATTGTTCGGTAAAATTTCTAAAGTACTTCATCTAATATCTTTTGATATAAATATTTCTATTAAATTTTCATCGTTATATTTGAACAGTGAACTATTGGACCTTGAATTTTTGACTTCTAAACATATACTTGAACTATGAACATTATGGACTGTTAAATATTTTTTGTACCATAAACCTTACTGTTGAACTTCTTCCTTGTAAATATTGGACATTAGTCTTGGATTTAAACACATTTTTCTCTACATCATGTTAACAATTTGGATATTATTTGACTTTGGACAAAGTAAAAATTATAAACTTTTGATATTTATTATTTATCATATTATTCTTTTTCTTTTGTTCATCATTTATATCACTGTTATTTGCACTAATCATCAAGAATCAAGTTGTTGTGAATATATGTGACATGGGGCATAGATGATAGGATAAAAGTGATATAATGGTGATGTGTCTTTTAGGGCATATAGTAAATGTTCTCTTTGGCCTGAGGCAAAGAAGAACTATTGTTTGACATGATTATGACTAGTGGTGTTTCAAATGATAAAGGTTGATAATAATTTTTTTGAAAAAGAAAATATAGTAGACATCATGATCTACATGATTCTTCTAATGGTTGTTATTCCGCCGCAGTTGCTATTCTAAATTTTGTTCAAGAACTTAACTATAGTTGTTAATTTAAAACTTGTTGTTTATATTATTCTACTAAGAACTCAACTGTTGAAGGCTAATAATAATTTTTTCGTCATTATCTTAGTCATGATATTTTTACTGGACTATTTGAGCTCACCCTTTCCTGTTTTGTTCAATTGTTCAGAAAATGAGAGTGTAGCCAGGATTAGCGGAGAGAAAAGGAAAGTGGAGTAATGGTCCGAGATAGTTACTATAGTAATCTTTAACATATTGTAAAATAGTGTGACAATAATAATGAAAACTTAGTTATGTATTACTGGGTAATGTATTGTTGTATTATTTTGTAATAATTTTATTGTAATCTTTTGACGACTCAAATTGGAAGGTGTGGGCTCGATTTGGGGGCATAACAATAAATCTTTGCCATTTTCTCCCTTGGGCTGCTAAAATTAGTCTTCTTTTGCTGCCAAAGATGCCATGCCCAGCTACTCCAATGATAATATCTCACGTGCATTTTGCTGCTGTAATATTCCTCTTGGTTTGTCCCAAAATAATTGTCACAGCTAATAACTTCTATGCTCATTTTAATCAAGGTTTTGGACTACTATAATTTGGTTTCAAATGAAGCAAATATGATTGGGCTTAACCCCTCTTAGTACACATGGGCTTGATTTAAAAGAACGCCCATACTAGGTCAATTAATTTAATTGATCCATTTTTCATAACCCAAATTGGAAAATAATAACTTGGGCACTAATAAGGTTATTGGACATGATTAACTAATATATTAATTAAACTTAGTGTTTAATTAATTAACACATTAACTTAGCCTTTAAAGGTACCCATTAAAGTTATTAATTTAAATAACCTAAATTGTAAATCATACCCCATGTAGTTAATTAAATAAATTAAACTACATGGTTTATCCTTTTCATTCTTAATTCAAATATATATATATATATATATATATATATATATATATATATATATAATATCACAACTTTACTCAAAAATAAATTCACATAATTTTATTTCATAAAAAAAATATAAAGAACTTCTTGGTCATTATAAGAACCGCCAATCTTTTATACTGCACAAACTTTGAATTTTTATTCGTTGTTTTTCAAATACTCATTTTATTTCAAGAGATTGTCACTTGATTAGAATGTGTAAAGTAAGTCCGTTTAGAGGTCTAATCGTGATTCTTCTATTGCGTGGTCTAAAGAGTGACCAACCGAAAGGTATATATTAGAATCATATGAAACCTCAACTTTACCAAGAAAGTAATATTAACTTGTTATGACTCTTAGGTGATCTTATTGGTGGAAAATTTATTTTATACTTTTGAAATATGGTGAGTAATATATTTTTTTTCTTCACATGCATGTGAGGTTTTCTGTGATAGAGCCTACAGAAAACCCACATACATGTGAAAGGAGAAACAAACTATTCACTATACTCCAAAAGTATGAAATAATTTCTCTTATTGTAGACTAACATAACACGTCTAGTACTCTTAAACAATAAGTTGAGTTTCGATTCGAACTTGTGGTCGACTTGGGATGTTACAAGTGGATCACACTGATTTCCTCTATTGGTGTGATGGGTTTATATCCCACACATTTTTTGGAGTTGGTTTATGGAATTTGATGTTAGTATTGAAAGATTTTCAAGAAACATATATTTAAACGTGTTATAAAAAAAAATAATTAATATTTGAAATAATGGTTAAAAAATAAAAAAGAAGACTCATTTCCAACTGAGGAAACATTTCTCAACTTGTAAAATAATCCAGACATCGCATAACATATCAAAACAAAATATAGCCAATGTCTCATTGGTTTGTCCCAGAAGTATCAAAATAAACAACTAATTTCATGTTTTCTTAGTGTCATCATATTTTATTTTTGTTTTATTGTGAAAAGTATATTTTGCTACAGAAACTTGTTCCCTGTCAATCCATGTCTTAGGTGAGGATTTGTATTGTTATGTTAATGATTTGTTTCATACACGCACTAATGGGTCAACTGGTACTTTTGAAGCCTTTCCAATAAAAACTAGAGTACTTCTGGGGCGACCAATCATGCTGACCGATTTTAACCATCAGTCCATTTTTTTTATTTTTTATTTTACTCTTAAAATATTTATAATATTTATTTTGATAAAAAATTTACAAAATTTATTAATTTAAATATAATTTACATGCGTGTAAATAATAAAGTCGCCCCAGACTTTTCTTAAAAACTAATACTTACTTCGGTTCTTAAAAATAATGTTATTATTTATTTTTTGAAATTAACTTAAAATTTTAATTTTTATTAATATAGAGATGAATACTATAATCTATTTATAAAAATTATTCATTGTAAAATTTACTTCATAATTTTTAATTAATTATTTTAATTTTGAATTTAAAAATATTTTAAATTAACTTTTAAAAGTCAACAATAATTTTATAATTTAAAACAGAATGGAAGGAGTTTATTATTTCTGTTATTTCAAGTACATTTTCATATAAATGAATTAAAATAGAAGTAGAAAAAAATATTTAAAAAATTAATTAATATTTCAAATAAAGGTAAAATAAAAAAGAAGTAACAAACGTTTCCTACTGACGGAGCATTTCTAGAAGTCTGAATTATTGATGTTTCACCTAACATATCATCTTAAAATATATCAGATATCTCATATTTTGTCCAAGATGTGTAATAGTCACTAATTTCATGCTTGTCCGGTGCCCACCATATTTTCTTTTATTTTTATTTTATTGCAAGGTTGTATTTTCCTACATAAACTTGTACGTTTGTCGCTCCATGTCATAGGTGAAGATTTTTATTATTACCTTAATGATTGATTTCATATCGGCACTCACGGGTCAAGTAATATTTTCGGAGCCTAGTCAATAAAAAATCATCTATTCTCCGAATCTCCTAAAATATATTATCAACGTTTTAAATTATAAAATTATTATTAATTTTTATTTTAAAATATATTTAAATTTAAAATAAAGATAATCTATTAAATTTTATAAAATAATAAATAGTATTTTTTGAATAATTTAAAATTTTTATTCAATTGATTAAAATTAAAAAAATTCACGTTAATTTTAAATTTTAAAATATCTTAAATTAATTTTAAAAGTCAATAATAATCATAGATATTGAAAGGATGAATTATTATCTTATGAATATCTTTCATATACACTAAAAAAAATTAAAATAGAATAGAGAGTTAATAAATTTTAATATTATTCATAATCAACTCTAAGTAAGTATATAATGATTATTTTTTTCCGTAAAAAAACGTAAACTCTATTTAAGTTGCTTTTTAAGAGTTAAATAATCTTTTTTGTAACATTTTAAATTTGTGGTGTACCTTAAATTTTCTTAAGGGACAAATTTTTATATATTTTAAATATTTTTGTGGGACAACATAGAAGATAATTGATTGGATTGTTTGTCGATAAAAAATTGTATCAAACAGGTTTAAACTGTACTGAACCGATTATCGAATATCTAAAAAAATAAATATTGATACCGTTTTTGAAATACCGATATTGGGTACCGATAAGGTCGGTTAGGTATAGGGATAATACCAATTATGTATCGATTTTGCTTTTATTTTTGTTTTGTTAGTTTTTTGAAAATAATTTTATTTTATTTATATGACTATAATGTGAGATAAATAGTAGTATATGTATACAATGATATCATTGAAATAACAATCAGAGTCAGTAAGTTTTTTTTGTTTTATTTTGTTAAGCAACGGTAAGCTTTCATAATGCCACTATATAATTTTTTATTTTTTATATTTTTACTCTTTATGTTAAAGTTATTGCTACTCATAAAATATATTTTATTAGTATTAAATATTAGTTTGCAATTTTTATTTTATCAATTATCTTGTCCCTTCATTTTTATGATATTTTTTGATAAATAACTCTAAATTTTATAATATATATATATATATATATAATACAACTGATATATATTAATACGATGCGACAAATAATGTTTAAAAAATAAATAACTATCAATTTCAATACTGACTAATCGATATGTACTAATTATTTTTGTCTGTATTATATTAATTTTAAATTCTATAAAATTAACTATAAGGAATCGATCAATATCGATAAAATATCGGTTATACCCAATATTTTGAGCACTCTTTGTAATTGATCCCGCGTCTCGGGTGCAAGTGGAGGTGGATATTTTGAATCCTTTAACAAGAAGACAAATTAAATTGATTTGAGGTGTTGCAAAGCATTGTCAGTTAGCTGGAGCATGAAGAAGACAGGTTTATTAAAAATCACGTTCTGTATTTAATGAATTCGGAAGTTGATGACATTATTGTAGGCTGACATCGTAATACTTGTTGCTTTTTTTAGTTATATTTATTTTCAGTGCGAATTTGTGTACGTTGGTTTGTAAAAATTATGGATAGAATGTAATATTTATATTAATTTAATATTATTATAAAAAAATTTATATTATGATTTATTCGATAATCTTATCGATTAATTATTTTGATTTTTAAAGTCATATGACACTTCAAAAGAAAATTATAATGATATGAATTTTCTATTTAGGATCATAATGTATTACTAAATAATTTTTAAAATGATAAAATATAATTTATAATATTAAATAATGAATTAATTATATAATAAAATATTTTTTGTGAAACAACGTAGATGGAAGTACTCCCTCCGTCTCTTTTTAAATGTCGTTTTAGAAAAGTATTTTTGTCTCTTCATATTTGTCTTTTGAGAATTTTAAATAAGCATTCATTGCTTAGTTTTCAATATTATCCCAAGTATTAAATATAATTCTAATTCTTTCATTAATTTATATCTAATAAATAATACTCTCTTATTTTAATGTAAGAATAATATTGATAATTAAAATTATTTTTAATTAAAAAATATATTATTATTAATATGTGTGTCTATCTTTAAAAACAATAAATTATAAGGGATGGAGAGAGTAATTGATCTGAGCGTCACGTCTATTCCATACTCTTGAAATATGGTAAATAGTTTACTCTCCCTCTCACATGTATGTGGAGTCTCTGTAGTGAGACTTATAGGGGCCCAACATGTATGTAAGAGAAGACAAGTTTATTAAAAATCATGTTCTGTATTTAATAAATCTGGACGTGGAATTGAATGCAATAAACTACTAATTCATTAAATTTTTATTGTACCTCAAGATACGTAAAAATGATTTCTTTCGATTTGTTTAAGTTGATGACAATATTGTGTAGGCTGACATCACAATAGTTGTTTCTTTTTATTTATATTTATTTTCAATGCGAATTTATGTCATTAGTGTTACATTTCTTTATAAAAATTATGAATAAAATATAATGTTTATATTAATTTAATATTATTATGAATTATTTTATGTTACAATTTATTTGTACATAAATCGTACATAAATAGGTTTATGATTTTCTTATTTTTTTTTTTTTTGTTATGAGGTGTTATTGAGTGTTAGAACATGTTATCTTAGCAAATTAATACTTGAGGTATCATGTTTTACCAATCGGATCAAAGAAAGATAAGTCTAGTATGCTCATTGACTATTTTTGAAAATTTTCGAAAATTTAAAGTACGAATCTTCCTTAGCAACCTAAAGAAAAATTGTAGATCCTGAAATTATAAGAAATTTAGACTCAAGAATTACCTCAAAATATTTGCTTATGACAAAGTTATGACAGTTACTGTAAAAGAGGTAAAAATTAAGGGACCCTCGAGTTCAAATACTGAAAAAGGTGATTTTGAGTTGGCTAATTTTTCTAATAATTTTACTAATGAAAATAGTCTAGTTACGATATCCTAAGACTTATTCAAAAGTAAAATTGGGTAAACTAACGTTCGAAAAAGCGTAACCCTTTTTGTAGGCATTTCACGATTTCTCAAAACACCCTAAAACGGTTTCAAGGCAAATCTTTTAACTCTTGCTATGTGTTATTTGTGTAGTATTGTTAAAATGATAAATGAGATGTATAATGTTATGTTGTTATGTTGTTATGTAATAGATGTTATACGAAGTCTTTAATTGATGTTTGTAATCCTTCTAACTGTTATGTGTTATGTTTAAGAGTTATGGACATGATTTATACACTTTGTATGTCAATGTGATATAAATTGTTGAAATGTGATTTATATGTGATATTAAATGGAGGTCAAGGCATGTTAAAGTTTATATGAAGCATAAACTGCGTATGTACTAACTGTTAGACTTGTTAAGCCGTCGTGCTCATTCTTGCGAATAAAACCTTATTTGCAGATTAAGATGAACGTTAAGAAGATCATGAACGTAAGGATGAAGCATAGATTAAGTTTTCATATTTATTACTTGTATATGTATAAGTCATAATGAATGTTGTAATACGAACGAACACAAATGTAATTGAATATTAAATGAATGATATAAATTATTATCATCAGAATGTTGTTATGTCTTTATTTTGATATAACTTATAACTGTTAAAAATTAATATAGTATTGATAATGCTCTATTTATCTAGATGGGGATTTGTAAATGACTTGTGAGTACTGTAAGCATCCGAGACAGGACTAATCGATGTTAACTGGTCAATTCATTGTTAGGTGTCTCAGACCCAAGTACAAACTTGTTATTACTATTTTGAATGTCAGATAACTAGGATTATTGATATAAAGAGATATCACTATAACCAAATGTGTTTCGAGTGAGGGTTTTAACTAGTTGAGTATGTTATGTACGGAAAGAGAATTTTGTATCGGATAAAATACAAATATGTTTCATCGATAAAGATGTAAACATTTATCAAGGATGAAGATACAAACATTCATCACCAGATTCTCTATTCCCAAGAACCGTCCTAATGATTTAATGCCATGAATTTTGGATATGTAAAGCTATATAATATTTAAATCTTAAGGTTAAAATTGGACCATTATATATGGTGATATCCATTTATATGGATGAGCTACATGTTGATACTTATATAAATAATGAGACCGAGATCAAGTTAAGATCTAGGGACTAAGTTACAAAAATTTTTAATGTATAGTCTAAGATAGACTATTTTAACCAAATGTGATTATGAGATCATTGGTTAAGTTGGTAAATGTATGGATTTTAACGCACAAGGTCTGCCGTAGTGAGTGTGGAAATTTTGGGGGCGTTACAGTTGGAATCAGAGCAGTAGGTTATAGTTTCAAGGTGACAAGTACTTTAGAGTATAATCTGTTAGATTAAAATTAAATGGACTTGTGAAGAGTCTATAGATAATTAAAAGATATGCATAAATCTTATTAAATCTTAATACATAAAATATTATGTGAAAGGAATATAATGAATAAAGATAAACTCCTTACGAGAATATCTGAATATAAATAGACTCATAATGAGTTCTTAAGCAAGTAATAAGATAAAATGATTTTATCTGTTTTTATGTGAAACTGTTTCATCAAAATGAAATGGTGCATGTAGTATTATGTGTAATTATACCTAAGAAAAGAGATGAGTAATCTCATAGAAATGTAAATGATAAAGGAATAAATTGAAAAAATCATAAGATAGTTAGAAAACGAGTAGGGATTTCAATTGAAAACTCATGTTAATAAAATTGAGTACAACGACTCTCTTTTATAGGATAGAGTTTAATATGCTTTCAGAGAACCAATCTAACTACATTGTTGGTATAAATGATTTATGGCCAGTGTTCTCAAAGCGGGTTACACACTGAATGAGATCATTTAAGAATAGTGTCGATGAGACAGGGAACTGATTCATTAGTTTTTGGGTGGATGAAACACTCAGTTTGCTATATTGATAAGTAAATCAAAATCTTGTGTGAAACTAATTCTTTGTATATATTTTGAGAAGTTAATTCCTCACTCATATGTATATTGATTAATTATTAGTTGTTACGTCAAAACTATAGTTTTAAAAAATATTTGCATGTTAGTAACTGAGTGAACAAACCCTTGTATGGGCGGGGGCTATGATATGTCAATGGAACCGACTATGAGATGCGACTACGATTTGTTTATTCAGTGGGATATTGATGAACCAATGTGCACTGAGACATTTCAATCCTGTGTTGATAAGAATGAGAGCTGATATATTTGTTCTTGTGGTTAAAACAGCCAACCAGTTTACTATATTACTATATTTTTGCAAAACTTGTGTTTTGGTTAGAGAATAATAGAAAGGATAGAGAATTAAGGGTATTCCAAAATCTTCTAGTTATGCTAAATCTTCATACGTACATTCGCACTTGTGTGCCTTTAAAAAGAATTGTTCAATTATTGAACTGGAAATTTTTTGAGCTATGTCTATAAAAAAAAAAAATTAAGCTATACAGAGCTATTTTGAAAAGATAAAATGAATTTATCATAAACGTACTAGTGAACTTGGTGTGAGTGTGATAAAGTCACAAAATTAATTTTAGCTATGTCATTCATAGGTCTATACTAATTGTGTTGGCTAGACAGCTTTAATGTGGTATGGAGATGATACATGATGAGTTATCAATGTACTTTGCAAGGTGCGGTATACAGTCATAAGATTACTTTTCAAAATTTTGAATGGATTAAATATGAGTCAATGCCAATTGTTTTGGCTAAACACATTTGGTTATGATAAAGTAAATGGATATATGATTCCGGTAAACGTAACATACCGTGTCTTTAAAACGATAATATAGTACAACAGACTATCACCTGAAGTACTATCATGAGTGTTTCTAGTCTGAATTGATTATTACGCTGAAGGGTATTTTTCAGTCTTGGTGATGGTTAAACAATTGTGGGTCATATGACATCCATAGTATTTTAAAAAGGTTAAGGTCTTGATTAACCGCAGTATAAGTTAAAAGAATTCTAAATATAGGAAGAATATGACTGAAAAGTCGAGTTTGGTAAATTGTTTAAAACCTATAGTTATGAAAGGAAATGTGTAGAGATAAGTGAACGTGTTGACCTAATCAAAGTATTAGTGGTTTAATGTGAGTAAAATATGGATTTAGAAAATTCATATTGAAGAGTAAATTGGATATGATTATACTATAATTTTGAGGACAAAATTCTTATAAGAGGGGGTTATTGTAATATCCTGAATATTTATAGAACTTATAAATATGATATTAAATGACTAAAGTTAGTTGTAAGTTAATTTCCAGGACGAAATTCCTATAAGTTGAGGTGAATGTAATATCTCAAATATGATCTGACAAGATCTTATTAAGGTTGTCAATTCAAAACCTAAGAATGATTGCTCGAACATACCTTGAGCTATCTGAAAGAATATATTCGACTCAAAAATACGATCGTATACGACTGTAGGTTAAAACTTTTATCCTAAACTATGTGTTATGTGATTAGTAAAGCTTGAATTGAGCTTTTAAATGTGTTATGTGATTATTCTACGTGTAGGATTTTATATTTTGGTTCACGTAGTTAACCTTAACACTTAATAAAATCAAGAAGTCAATTTAACGCAAAAATCTAAATTGAAAAAAAAAGTTAAACCCTAACCCTAGGGGCTAAACCTTAGAAAATAACATAGACCCTCGAGCAAAACGTGAAGGTCAAATTGACATTCCATTTCAAGATTCATCATTCCCAACATTTGAAAACATATAACAGTTAATAAAAGTTTTTTTTTTGTGAAAAACGTGTAAAATCATTATTCATGAGGTAACGTTTTTCATTCGTTTGATTGTTTCCTTCATCTATAGGACTTCTTACATTTCACAACATTATATTAATATGAGGTTTAGATATCAGAGAACCAATAAAAAAAAATAGGGTAAAATGACGAAAATGACATAATTTATGAAAAAACGTTTTTGACTGTTCTTTTAGACATTTTGACATATCGTATTTCATGAAATAGCATTTATATGAAGTATAAATACTATTTAGCCAATACAAATTTTTTTCTCAAAAAACGCGTAAAATACTATTCATTCGGACACTGTTTTCCAAATTTTAAAAATCCACAGTTCTAAATAGTAGTTTTACGGACAACGGAGATATTTTCACAAATAAAAATATTTATGAAAAAATGAATGTGGGGTTATGAAATTTTAAAATGGAACAAATTCGAAAAGTATACAAGAATTATACGAAAATAATACAACAATAGTACGAATATAATACGAAAATTATACGGTATAAATATAAAAAGTCAATCGATGAATAGTAAAAGTCAACATTAGTGGTTACTAGTTTTGGTAGAGATTTTGAGAGCATACTTGGTATTATGAAAATGTAGTATACTTACATAATATGTAAGTATATATTTTTGGCTAGTCATTTTGGAAGTAAAATTGGACTTGGCTTCTTTGGTGTGTTGTCATGCATAGCTTGGTGAGTTGTGGGCTCTTGTGAGCCAATGGTTCTTAAGTAGGGCTACTAATCACCAATTAACTAGTTAAGTGAGGATTAATCACAATTAAGTAAATTCCTTAATCATGTAAGTAACATTAGCAATAAACTAATCAAGGTTAATTAGGGTTAATAAAGTTAACATTAATTGTGTTGGTGATTCACTATGGTGACTAACCATGGTGAGTTGTCAAAATGATGATGAGTTGATGACTAACCATGGTGACTTGCCAAAGTGATGATGAGTCCATAATGCCCTAACATTGAAAGTCGTATAAATAGAAGTCTTAATGGTCATTAGTTCTTCACCATTTTGAGAGCTAAAGAGCAAATATAGAGAGAGTTCTTGTGAGACAAGAATCAAGTGCAAAAAAATAGTTAAAACTTACACTTCGAGAGGTAAATCGTTAGTTGTTATTATATTCATTTAATTTTTAACTCTTCACGTGTTCTTGAGCATTTTTTTTATTTTGTAGTAGTTATAATGTCGATTTTTATTTCATAATTTAAAGCTCAAGAACGTACATCGTAGCCATGTATGATTGTCGTTCTCCGTGTTATTCGTGTGTTCTTAAGCAATAATTATAAATTGTTATAATCAAGTAAACATGCCGTTATAATGACCAAATTTTGTCAAATATAAATGTCATAATCACATATATAAGAAATTATAATGCTCAAATTATTTCAAGTATAAAATCCAATAGCTCAAAAACATAAGTCGTTACTGTCGACGCCGGGATTTTCGCCGTCTCGTTTTTTTAATAATTAAAATGTCCCTTTCCAATTTTGGCCTTTAGATTGAGATGTGACTTTTGAAAAGGGCCGGCTTAGTGTCGACGGGGTTTGAAAGGTCGATTTTAAGATGAGCCAATTGACCAGAGTCGCCAGTTGGTATATTTGAAATGGATGTACCAACTCATCCGAATTTAGTTTTCGTAATCGTCGGCTCATATGTGACTCCGATTAATTGGTCCGCAACCCGAGATTCATAGAGTTCGGGGGCTTGCTTAAGTGAGGGGAAGGTGTTAGGCACCCCCCGACTTCCGTGAAACACGGTTACCGCAATCTCGATATTTTCCTATCCTTTTAAATCCTAAAATGTGTGTGTGTGTGTGTGTGTGTGCCTAAATGGAATTTTGTGGTGCGTTTTGCATAAAAAGTTTGCTTTTATTTTATATGGCAAAAGTGTTTATCTGAAAAGTGTTTTGGACGTTCTCTGACCCAAATGACGAGGCTTCGCTTTTTATAAGAAAGATTGATTTTAATTTCGAAAGCGTTTAGGGTTTTTTTTATTTAGATGTTATTTTAGAAAACAATAGTTTTAAACTTTTGTCAAATAGGAATCGAGACTATACATTGCCTTCTAACAGTTAATATAAATAAAACGAGGGCAACTTCTAGAACTCTTTAACCCTATGCACAAAGTTTAATGAAAACATTTATTTATTGCAAAATCGTTTTTTTTATGACGTTTTAAAACCAACTAAAGCCTATTCATCAATCGTGGATTAAAGTTTGCCCAAAACACTTAACCTTTAAACCTCGTGAATCTAATATCCTAAATTTGATCACTTTTACAAAATCTTCATTATTTGCCTTATTTTGAAAACTATTTTTGAGTCGTAAATTAAAACAAGCATCCACAACATGTCGGGGCTATCCACGGGCATGTGAGCCATCCAGACAACCCCAAACACCCACAATCACATATTTTTATTATCACGGGGCCTTAACCCGATCACGATTGATATCGCGTTAAGGCCCGATATTACAAATACATCGTCATGGACCCTATGCCACGATTACATACACCCAAAACGTCCATCATCGGGATTCGACCACTAGGATCTCCTCCCTAGGCTCACAACCATCCCATCACAGCATAACCAACACTAAAACAAATCTAACAAGCTCTAAACATTTGCTATCACTTTATATAACCCAAATATCACAACTTAATTACTACAACCCATCTATTATCACAACGAACAATATATCACCGTACGGATGTCATCAGGGTGTTAGGAGGAGTTACTTTCCGATGGAAACCTCACTAACAACCCCTAATCCACGGATCATTATCCACACAACAACAAACTACACTACACAAACTCAAAACACAACATCAACACACTAATATAAACAAAAAAACATCAAAAGAACACTCTTTTCACCTTGCAATACACCAATACGAGCTTTATATTCCAAGATTTGAGCCAAACTACAAGCAAATCTAAGCTATTGGAGCAACAACACACAATTTATCACCCAAAAACACCTCCACCCGAGCCTTTCTCTCTCCTCCCGCGCTCCTTCTCTCTCTAAAAATCTATTTTTCTCTCTCTTTTTTCTTCTCGGACGCAGATCTGGACGCTTAATAGACTGCCGAGACCAGCCGCAGGTGCATCTGCGGCTGGCCGCAGGTGCATCTGCGGCTGGGCTCGGCAGCCGTCCGCGCCGAACCTCGGCTGTCGTGTGCCGTCCTCGAGCCGCGAACCTGCCCCTTTGTCGGTGGCCGCAGGTGCATCCGCGGCTGTCCGGCTTGCTTTTCTTGATTTCCGTGCCGCGCGGTCTTAATTCGCCAATTTCTGCGGTATTATTTCGGAAGGCTGTATTTTTGCGATCCGGAAATCCCTGGAAAACGTGCCATATTGTTCTGGGAGGCTAGTTCGGAGGGCTGCGACTTGATATAGAATTTGATAATTGTGCCTAGCTTTCAGGGGGCGCTGCCCCCTTTCCACCCCCGCCAGCTCACCGGCGAGCTGGGCAGCCGCTCGCTCACCGGGGAGCGAGACCCCCGAACATCGTAAGCGGAGTGGCCATTAGTCGTCCTTTGTGGTCAGCTCAAGTTTTCTGGATCAACTGTTTGCCTTGCCTCAAGTGACCGAATGCTCGTTGTCCGTTGTGGCGGCTCTGACCGTAAATCGTTGGGGTGGCTTCGTGTTGGGGTCCACCTTCCTTTTCGCATGTCGGGTCAAATGACGATTTTGCCCTCCTGTCAGGGTTAGTACAAAAGTGCAAAATTTGGGTGTCTACAGTTACCATGTACGATTTTTTGTTTTTCATATTCTTTGTGTGTTCTTGAGCAAAAGTCATAATTTTCTACATAAGTAGGTTTATAATTTTGTAATTTAGTGTTATAAAGTTCTTAAACATGATGACCTAGCAAATTCATTCTTGTGGCACCATGTTTTAGCAAGCTAACCAAGAACGATGAAACTTAGTTCTTCGTGTTCTTCAATTCGTTCTTCGTGTTCTTGAGTAAAAGTCATAAATCGTACATGATTCGGTTTATAATTTTGTTATTTTTTTTTTGTTATGAGATGTTATTGAGTGTTATAATATGTTATCTTAGCAAATTAATGCTTGAAGTATCATGTTTTACTAATTCGGTCAAAGAAAGATAAATCTAGTATGCTCATTGACTATTTTTGCAAATTTTTAAAAATTTAAAGTCTGAATCTTCCTTAGTAACCTAAAGGAAAGTTGCAGATCATGAAATTATAAGAAATTTAGACTTAATAATCACCTCAAAATATTTTCATATGACAAAGTTATGGCAGTTACCGAAAAATAGGTAAAGCCTGAAAATTTTAAGGGACCCTCGAGTTCAAGTACTGAAAAAGGTAATTTTGAGTTGGCCAATTTTCTTAATAATTTCACTAATGAAAATAGTCTAGTTATGATATCCTAAGACTTATTCAAAAGTAAAATTGGGTAAACTAATGTTCGGAGACGCGTAACACTTTTTGTAGACATTTTAAGATTTTTCGGGAAACCCTAAAACGGTTTTAAGGTAAATCTTCTAACTCTTGTTATGTGCTACTTGTGTAGTATTGTTAAAATGATAAATGAGATGTGTAATATCATGTTGTTATATAATAAATGTTATGTGAAGTCTTTAACTGATGTTTGCAAGCCTTCAAACTATTATATGTTATGTTTAAGAGTTATGAACATTATTTATACACTTTGTATGTCAATGTGATATAAATTGTTGGAATGTGATTTATATGTAATATTAAATGGAGAATTATGTTCAGTCAAGGCATGTTAAAGTTTATATAAAGCATAAACTGCGTATGTACTACTTGTTAGACTTACTAAGCCGTCATGATCATTCTTGCGAATAAAATATTATTTACAAATTAAAGATAAACGTTAAGAAGATCATAAACATAAGGATGAAGCGTAGATTAGGTTTTCATGTTTATTACTTGTATTTGTATAAGTCATAATAATTGTTGTAATACAAATAAACAAACATGTAACCGAATATTAAATGAATAATATAAATTATTATCACCAGAATGTTGTTATGTCTTTATTTTGATATAACTTAGAATTGTTAAAAATTAACGTAGTATTGATAATGCTCTATTTATCTGGATGAGGATTTGTAAATGACTTGTGAGTACCGTAAGCATCCGAGACAGGACTAATCGATGTTAACTGGTCAAATTCATCGTTAGATTCCTCGGACCCAAGTACAAACTTGTTATTACTATTTTGAATGTCAGATAAGTAGAATTATTGATATGAAAAGATATCACTATAACCAAATGTGTTTCGAGTGAAGGTTTTAACTAGTTGGGTATATTCTATACGGAAATAGAATTTTTCATCGGACAAAGATACAAACATTTGTCACGGATAAAAATGCAAACATTTATCAAGGATGACACTATTAACATTCATCGCTAGATTCTTTATTTCCAAGAACCGTCCTAATGATTTAATGTCGTGAATTTTGGATATATAAAGTTATATAACATTTAAATCTTAAGGTTAAAATTGAACCGTTATATATGGTGTTATCCATTTATATTGATGAACTATAAATTAATACTTGTATAAATAATGAGACCGAGATCAAGTTAAGATCCATGGACTAAATTACGATTTTTTTTAATGTATAGTCTAACATAGACTATTTCAACCAATATGATTATAGGATCATTGGTTAAGTTGGTAAATGTATGGAGTTTAACGCACAAGGTCCGTTATAGTGAGTGCGGGAATTTTAGGGGCGTTACAATTATTATAAGGAAGAAAGAAAAACCCTGTAAACTGTCCCTTGAGGTCTCCTTTTGTATTCAGATTTATAAAACTTAGCTCTTCAACTAAATAGCAATATATTTTGATTGATTAATCAATTTAGCACTGCATTTGATAATATGTAAGACCCCCGAATTTTATGAAATACAAAATTTAATTTTTCTTCATATATATATTTCCTAAAACAGTAAGTGGTTAAATTGATAAAGTTAAAAGTTAAGGATGTTATGTGCAAATTTAATTTTGTCGGACAATATTCGTTTTGTCGGGGAATATTCGGTCGTACGAGGGAGCCGAAATAACTAATCATTAGTGAACCCCACAACATAATATTTATCAGATATAGAAAACGACAGAAGTAACCTTTTTAAATAAAAATAGTCAAGGGTGTTATCACTTTTAACTGTTAAAATACTGGTAATAAAATAATATTAGCATATGGTATTTTATGATATTTTACTGTAGCACACGGTATTCTACAGTAGCACACGGTATTGCACAATGTCTCGTATTATTGATCTGATAACGTGGTCATTGTATAATATTTATCAATAATTGTCATTACACTGTATTTAATATCATTGAACCAATAATTATTCTTGCACTGTATTTTAAAATTATTGAACCTAATAATTGTCACAGTAGCAAATATACAGTGAATTATATAATTAAACTAATAAATGATCTGTAACGTGTTTCTTACATTATTGTAAAATTATTGTTATAGCATTATTTTATTTTATATGTAGGACCCACAAGAAGAAAAATAGATTATATATATATATATATATATATATATATATATATATATATATATATATATATATATATATAATTTATTATTATTTTGAATAGTAAACATGTGAGCCCTATGTGGGGGTCACATGGAAATGACATGAAAAATTTGCTAAAGTTTGGTGAAAAAAACAGCCAGGCTGCTGTTGAAATTTTCTCAGGGTGGCGTACAGCACGCCAGCCAACCTACCGCGTATAGTATCTTATTTTCCCCTATAAATAATTTGTTCAGCTGAATAAAAAATCACACCTAAAACATAAAAAATTTCTACAAGTATTTTATGAGTTTTCTCTGAGAATAGTAAGGTTATCTTGAGTGTTTTAAAATCAAAAGGAGTGCAGGAATTTTCAAGTAAGTATTTTATTAAAAAGTAATAATTGCACAAATACCTATTTCACACGGTATTCACAAATCTTCCTTTATAAGACTTTTCTTTGAGAAGATTTATTTTAAAAAGCTTTCTTAGAATATTTATTTTAAAATATTATTTCAAAAATTATTGTTGAAGTTATTATTTTACATTAAAAAAATTTATATTATATAAATAATTTTTGTTAGTTCCTAATGACACGAATGATATCTAGAAGGGGGGGTAGTTGAATAGATTTCTTTTACTTCTTCCTTTGAAGATATAATGAATACTTAATCAATAAGTTTAGCACAACGAAATGTGATTTAGTTGCCCCTTCTTGTTTTGTAAAAGTAATAATTTAGCAAGCAATTATATAGCAGATATAGCAGTTAAAACACACAAGATAAACAACACGAGATTTTAAGTGGTTCAGAGTTCACAAGACTCCTACTCCACTATTCTGCTCTTCAAGCAGCAAATCCACTAAGGATACTTTTACAATTTCTGAATCACTTAGATTCCTTCAAGACCAACAGTCTTGGAACTCTAGGTCACTAAGAACTCTTCAAGTCCAATAGACATAGATACTCTAGTTCACTAAGAACTTTTAACGTGAATAGCTATGATTTGGGTGTACTACTGAGTTGCGTTTAACATATGTTTCTGAAGAACTCAGCAGTGAGGCAAGACTCCTCTTTAGTTTTGATCTTTTTAAATTCTTACGTATTGCTCTCTTTCTTGTGTTTTTCATCCTCTTTTATTCTTCTTCAGATCTGGGAGCTTTATATGAGAGCTTCTATCTTCTTCCCATTGGAGTGTCTGCTCTTTGCATCAGTTTCTTCCCGTTACCTCACAGAGGGGGGCTTTTGAATATTATATTAATATAGCTTATTAAAGCTCTGATGAGGTATTAATTGATCTGCTATTTTAGTCCACAAAAAGTATTTTCTTTTTCCTTGGGGACAGTCATGTCAGTCGTAGGTTTCTACCAACTTTCATAGAGTCATTTTGTCCTTCTGACTTTATTGCCTCGAAAGTCTTCTCTCTGTTGCATAGTGCACTTGGGTCAGTTCCTTGACTTTTTTCTAACTTTGATCGGGCTCTTCTGTCACATCAATGCAGATTGTACATTTGAACAAAATAGCTTCTGATCTTTTAGTTCAAAGTTCTGATCGTAATGTCTCTTGCCTTTTTGCTCAATGACCCTCCATGATCAACTCTACGAATATTCTTGTTGTTGTGATTGTTCTGCAATAGATCATCTCTCATTGACATCGTAGAGTTTACTCTATTGTTACTCTGTTGGTCGTAGAGTCCTTTCTACGGTTGCTTGCTTTGGTCATAGAGTCTGTCTTGAGCATAGTCGTAGAGTCCATTCTACGATTAGATTAAGTCATTCAGTTTTCTTGGCGTGAAGTCGTAGAGTCTGTTATGCAGTTTCTCACTTTGGTCGTAGAGTCTGTTGGTCGTAGTCTTCCTTGAGCATAATCGTAGAGTCCATTCTACGATTAGCTTATAACACAAGATCAACCTAACAGCTTTGATCTATTTAAATTTAAGTCTTTGTACATCACAAAGGACTTTACAATTCAATAAACTTATATCAAAAGATCAATCTAACAGCTTTAATCTTATCTAGCTAAGTCCTTGTTCATTATTCAAAATCAAAGGACTTTACAATTCTGCTAATGGATGCATTTAATAATCTTAATTCTTATCATCAAATTAAACATGCAATGTTCAACAATCTCCCCCTATTTGATGATGACAACACCAAAAGCATAAAGCAATTTGAGCAACTTTAGTAAGCACATGCACTTAAATCATAGAAAGCTTAATATACAGTGAGCAGCTGTATTTGTAATGAAAAAATATGAATTTTATTGATGTATAGTTTTGTTGAACAAACAATAAAAAAAAAAACTTATCTCCTTCTATTGGGAGGTCTTCTTCTTTCTTCTTCTCTTTACTTGAAAAGTGCTCTTCTTTCTTCTTATGCTTTTCTCTGTTCCTCTTCCCTCTATAAAGCTTTTCTTCTTTAACTTGGAGCCATTCTTGTGAGCTAGATGGTCTCGCAGTTGAGGAAGAAGGTCTTGCTGTTGAGTCCTGTCTGGGATGAGATGGTACTGCTTCGAATCTAGGAGGATGTATTGATGTTTGAACCATCCTCATCCCTTGAGGTGATCTTCCTCTTCTGCTGTAATCTGAGCTCGTTCTCTTTTGTTCTGTTATGCTCAGTTTCTTCTCCCCCTTGTTGGCATCATTTATGTCTGCTACCTGTTCTGAAAGCTGCTGCAGACCCTGAATAATTTCTTGAAGTTGAGTCTTAGTGGCAGCTACATCGTCTTTGAGTGCTTGGAGTTGTTCGTCAACCAATATTTGTTTTTGCTCCACCAATGACAGAGTGTCATTCGTACGATATTCTTGTTCTTTGAGAGATTTCTTAAATTCAATGATTTCGTTACTGAGGAGTGTTATAGATTTATCATTGGTTTCTTGAAAGGAGACGACTGCTTTCTGATGTTTGTCTATGGCTTCCAGGAATATTTCATCCCTTTTCTGGAGATTTTTAGAGACTGCTATCGTTAATTGCTTTAACCTTATGGAGAATTGTTTTCCCAAGCTTTTAGAGAGATCGTTGGCAGCATCAAAAACATTATCAACTCTTCGTGGAATGTTGTGGGACTTAGATGCCAGATCTTTCTGTATCTCTGTGTGCATATATGGCTTGTCAAGTCAGTTAGGCCCTCAGTTGTAGAAAGCCGAGATATCTTGTCCAAAATTTCTTGGAGGAGTTGAGATGGTTGCCCCTAGTCAGACGTAGAGCTTGAAATGTGGAAGTATTCATGACCAGAGGTGGATGGAATGTCCTCGAGTGTTAAGAGCAGTCATGAAGGTTGAACAGGAGGCATTGTTTGAGGAGTAGACAGATCTTCAGGAGAGTCTGGAGGGCACTCTAAGTCTTGATCATTCAGGCATTCTTGGCTAACAGTCGTAGAGTGTGGGGACTCTACGACCGGGAAATTTGTGGGCGTAGAGCTTGTTCCAGGGTTAGCATTTGACAGTTCCTCAAATTTATTGAATGTCCAAGAAGGTGCATGATTATGTATGAGGGCTAGAGGAATAAAATGTACCTTTTGCCCTAACGAATGTGAAAAGGGGCTGCATGAAATGAGCTTTTGGGCAAAGAATAGATTCTGAGGATAGCCTTGAGCAATAACCACAATATTAGGGTATTCTTTGAAAGTCTATAAGTGCTGATCCGACGCATTGTGCACTAGAGTTCAGTGGAATGGCATCAGTGGCAAAAAATTTAGCAGGCAGTTGAAGTCGAGGTGCCTTTGCTCATTTCTTCTAACGGCCACTATTTCGATGTCATCCTCTTCATCATTATTCATTATGGCTGAAGGGACTGAAATATCTTCTTGAGTCTCCCCCTCAACCAGAGCATCTGCTCGCTCAGGAACAATTAGTGGCTCCCCCTCAGTTTGAGCATCCATAGGCTCAGCAGCTTCAGATGACTCATTCTCAACTGGAGCAATGTTAGATTTTTCAAGTAGCTCCCCCTTAGTTATTAAGCCTTTGTCGGCTAATTTTACTATCCTTCTTCTCTTTCTTCTTGGCTCTTTTGGAGTGGCCTCTTCAGCTTCATACTTACTGTGAGTTTCCCTTCGCAGATCTGAATTTTCATCCTCTGAGGCAGCCTTTTCTTCAGGAGCAACATCAGGAGCCTCATTTGATGAGCCTTGAGGTTCTTCAATCTCAAAGGCTCTCTTTCCTTTCCTCTTTCTGATGAGACCCAGAGATTGTTTGCTGACCTCCTGAGAGATTCTCCTTCTGTAGGTGTGTTCTTCAATAGTGATGGCCCTGCACCACTCTACGTTCCTTCACTATCCCATGACCGGGATAGTTTTCTATTTTCAACTGGATTCCTCCTCCAGTTTTCAAAGAGTCTCTGGGTTATTCTCTTGTTGGTATTAAGGGTTATTCCTTCATCATGCTCAATCATATCCCCCAATGAAGATCTAAGGAGAATGCTGATGAATCTCCCATAGAACATTTTTCTGGTCTCCTTTGCTTTTTCTGCATTTTGGACCCAGTTCCCTATCCATAGTCGATGTTATTCTTCTTGACTATAGTTGTCATTAATTTCAGCTGCACCTCACTGACTGAGTTATGAGCTTAGTCTTTGCAGATGAGGCATTTACCTATAACATCAGCCAGGAACTCATATTTCTGAGGAAATTCTTTCTTCTTTACACCTTTCAGTCCTGGATTCTTTTGGTGGTGCATTCTTCTCAGGCCTTCTTTGGTGCTTACCATATTTAGAGATGTGAGGCCCCCTTGCTTGAAACCTAGGGCTAGGTTAAATTCTTCAGCAGTGAGGTTGAGCTGAACCCCTTTTACTATGGTGGTTAGAGTTTCATTAGCATAGGATCCATTGATGTAGAACTCTTGGACAAGCTTTGATAGAATCCTCGTATTTGTTCCCAAAGCTTCTCGAAGACCAGCCTTATCTAGCAACTGGATTATTCTTTTGAACTGCTTATCTGCTATTGTGAAGGCTTCGAAGTTGAGCTCGTTTCCAGAAATGACTTGAGCAGGTGCCATTTGATAGTTTTTTTGAAACAAGAAGAACGATTTATCTGAGTATTGAAAACTTATGGGTCAGGATTGAGAGAGAGAGAGAGAGAGAGATAGAGAGATTTAGATTTTTGATTTTTGAAGAAATAAACAACGTGCAGTTTTCAAAGTATTTAAAACTTCCCTCTATGTTTGCTGAGATGCGTGTCAAGTTCTGATAAGAGCATTTCAGTTGATTGATGACCATATTGCCCCTAGTTTCCCCAGAGTTTTACAATCCTTCTTGACACAACGATTCTTTTATTTTGATATTCGTTGAGTTAGCTTTACGATTGAGGAGTACTCTACGATCCTTGGCTTGACAACCGTTGAGTGAGCTCTACGGTTTGTAGTGTGCTTTACGATTCTTGGCTTGTTGATCGTTTAGTGATCTGTACGATCTTAAGCGTACTTTACGATCCTTCACTTGTCGATTGTTGAGTGAATTTTACGAACTTGTCCTTTACTTAATTTCCTTGCACACTTTTCTTCCTGCAGAGTTAGTATCTTCCAAAAGCATGATATATATTAAGGGTCTAGATTTATCATTTCTAACTTACTTATAAGTTTATTAAATGTTGATTCATCTAAAGGTTTTGTAAACACATCTGCTAGTTGATCTTCAGTTGGGATGTAGTGAAGTGATAAATTGTCATTTTGTACATGATCCCTGATGAAATGATATCTTATATCTATGTGCTTAGTTCTTGAATGCATGATAGGGTTATGAGTTATAGCAATTGCACTTGTATTATCACAATATATAGGAATAGAACTATGCTCAAACCCATAGTCTGCAAACTGAGTCTTCATCCATAGGATTTGTGCACAGCAACTGCATGCGACTATATATTCAGCTTCTGCAGTTGATGTGGATACTGAGTTCTGCTTCTTACTAAACCAAGAGACAAGTCTGCTGTCAAGCATCTGACAATTTCCACTTGTGCTCTTTCTGTCTATTTTGCATCATTCATAGTCAGCATCTGAGTATCCCATTAGATCAAAGGAGGACTCCTTGGGATACTATAATCCTAAATTTGGAGTTCCTCTAAGATATTTGAAAAAAAAATTCACAGCTAATAGATGAGACTCTTTGGGATTAGCCTGAAATCTAGCACATATACATGTAGCAAACATCATATCTGGCCGGCTAGCAGTAAGATATAATAGTGAGCCTATCATCTTTGTCGAGCTTGGTGGCAGGTGGCATAGGAGTTTTCATGATAGTTGCAGATTCCATGCCATACTTCTGTAATAAGTCTTTGATGTATTTGGCTTGATTAATGAATATGCCTTCATCAGTTTGCTTTGCTTGAAGTCCAACGAAGAAGTTGACTTCTCCCATCATGCTCATTTCAAACTTGCCCTACATAAGCTTGGCAAATCTTTCACATAATTTTTCATCAGAAGAACCAAATATGATATCATCTACATAAATTTAAACTAGCAGTGTTTTATCCTTATGTTTTTTTTAAAAATAAGGTAGTATATGCTCTTCCTCTAATGAATCATTTTTCAACGAGAAAGTTAGTTAAGGTTTCATACCATGCTCTAGGTGTTTGTTTTAGACCATAGAGTATTTTATCTAATTTATAGACATAATTTGAAAAGGTTGGATTGATAAAACCTGGAGGTTGTTCCACGTAGACTTCTTCTTGAAGTTCTCCATTCAGAAAAACACTCTTGACATCCATTTGGAAGACTTTGAACTTCATGTGTGCAGCATGGGCAAGGAAGATCCTTATGGCTTCTAATCTGGCAACTAGAGCATAAGTTTCATCGTAGTCAATTCCTTCTTCTTGAGAGTAACCTTTGGCCACCAGTCTTGCTTTGTTTCTCGTTATCACACCATTTTCATCCATCTTGTTTCTGAAAACCCATTTGGTGCCAATGACTGGTTTATGCTGAGGCCTGACAACTAATCTCCAAACTTTGCTCCTTTCAAATTGATTTAGCTCTTCTTGCATGGCCTTTATCCAACTTGAATCTCCTAAGGCTTATTCGATCTTCTTGGGTTCCACTTGAGAGAGAAAGCTTAGGTAAAAGTATTCATTTGAAGTTACAGCTCTTGTCTTGATTCTAGTGTTTGGATCTCCAATAATTAGATCTTGAGTGTGATCTTTGGTCCACTTTATTCTGCTAGGAACGTCTGTTCTGGTGCCTTTTTGTCTGAGTTCCTCTAAATCAGCTTCTTATTCTGATCGTAGAGTTTCAATGTCTGGTGTGGTGTGCTATACGATTTTCTCTACTTGTTCAACGATTTCTGTTGCTGGTTTTATGGTCGTAGAGTCAGACTCTATGATTTTGAGTTCTTCGATCGTTGAGCTTGTGTCTGATGACTCGTTAAATATTGATCTTTTCTTTTCAGGATCTGATTCATCGAATGTGACATGGATCGAGGTTTCAACAGTTAAGGATTCCTTGTTGAACACCCTGAATGCTCTACTATCTGTTGTATAGCCAAGGAAGATTCCTTCATTTGATTTTAGCTGGAATTTAGTTAGATGCTTCTGGCCATTGTTGAGTACATAGCATATGTAGCCAAATGCATGAAAATAACTTATGTTTGGCTTTCTTCCTTTCTATAATTCGTACGGAGTCTTCTTCAATGTTGAGTGTATGAGTGACATGTTCTGAGTGTAGCATGCAGTACTGATGGCTTCAGCCTAGAAATATTCAGGAAGATAGGCTGCTGCTAAAAGGGTTATTCCTGCTTCAATAAGAGTCCTATTCTTCCTTTCTGCTACTTCATTTTGTTGAGGCGTCCTTGGGGCTGAGAAGTTGTGATTGATTCCATTTTCTTCACAGAACTGGTCCATATCTGAGAAGTCAAACTCTCTTCCATGATCACTTCTGATGGCCTTGATCTTCTCGCCTTTTTCATTCATGATTAGTCTGAAGAGCTTAATAAGATGTGAAATGGTTTCATCTTTAAAGCTTAGAAAGGATACTCATGTAAATCTAGTGTAGTCATCTACTACGATTAGAGAGTATCGCTTTCCTCCGAGGCTAGTCGTCGAGATAGGCCCGAATAAATCCATGTGAAGTAATTGAAGAGCTCTATCATTTGAGTTTACTGTCTTGCTTTGGAATGAAGTCTTTGTTTGCTTTCCAAATTAACAGGCTTTGCAGGGTTTTTCTTTGATGAAATTTAGCTTTGGCAATCCTTTTACTAGATCTTTGGAGCAAGCTTTGAAATACTCTTGAAGTTAAGATGAGATAACCTCCTGTACCAGAGCCAGCACATATCGTCAGAGGCTTTAGTAAGAAAACAGACTGTCTCATCTGAACTTAATTGAGCAAGGTTGACCACATAGACATTTCCTTCTCGAACTCCTTCTAGCTTTAGAGAGTTAATCTTCAAATCTCTAACTTGGCATTGGTTGTTGAGGAATGTGACTCGATGTCCTTTGTCACAGAGTTGACTGATACTTAGCAGGTTGTGCTTTAGTCCCTCAACATAAGCCACTTTACTAAAAGATATTGCACCATTTCCAATTGAGCCATAACCTCTGGTTTTCCCAGAGTTGTTGTCTCTAAAAATGACAGCAGATCCATCTTTTTTTCCTTATAATTTGACAGAAGAGCCTTGTCTCCTGTCATGTGCCTTGAGCATCCACTGTCAATATACCAGATGGATCTCTTTACCTGCATAACAAATCAAACTTCATTTTGGTACCCATATTTGTTTGGGTCCTGTTTTGTTAGTACCTTTTGGGACCCAAATCTGCTTGATTTTAGATCCTTGCAGTCTATGATATCTTGACAACTATTTATCATTTTTATGATGGTGCCTATGATTGATATGATATTGACGATGATATGTGTGCATTTGTGAATTCTTATTTGTCTAGGACTTGTATGGATTATGATTGCTCATAGTCCTTTGATTTTGCTATTATACATTCTGCTTCCATACTACTCTACGATTCTCATGATTCGTAGAGTGATAGTAAACTCTACGATTTTTGTGTGGATGGTTCGTAGAGTGAGTTTTGCTTGACTTCTTTTTCAATTTTTTGAACCCCAGACCAGTGTGAGTTTTATTGTCTAAAATAATAGCAGGCTTAGCAGAGTGTGGACAGCTGGGAGATATAGAATCTGAGAATTTGATGAACACAATTCCTTTATCAATATTAAAAGATTTGCCTTCATTTATTTCCATAGACTTCTCCATATTAGGCTTTGAGAATGAATTCTCAAATCCTAATCCTGATCTATCAGTCACATCTCTTTGACTTGAGATCAGGGTGTCCATAGACAAACTAGACTTGTTCCACATGAAAATTGTCTTTTCTAGTTCCTGAATCTTGGAGGCTAGTGAAGACTCTTTATGAATGCTTAAATCATTTATCTCTTTTAGTCTTTCATTCTCAGTCTTAAGACTAGAATAAATTTTTGCAGTGAAGTGGGGCTTCTAATTCTATGTTCATCTTCTCTTTATCCTCTTTTAGATGAGAGTAATCTTTAAATGACCTTCTAAACATTTTCATGTATTTATGTAATTCTACCATTAAGTCATGCATGTCTTCTCTAAGATCATCAATGCTTAATTCAGGAGAGTAGAAATCAAATACCTCATCTATGTTGAATTCCTTTTTACTGCTTCCTTCTTCGTTTGCCATTAATCACAAGTTGGCCTTTTGTGGCTCTCCATCGTCACTTGACTCAGAATTTAGTTCTTCTTCTGAGTCACTGCAGGAGCCTTCAGCTATGAAGCTTTTGTCTTTCTTCTTTTGCTTATGGAAGCTCTTGAATTCCCTTTTTGGATTTGCTTTTGTTTTGTCCCTCCTCAGCTCTTCTCTTAAAGGTTTTGGACATTTAGCAGTGAAGTGACTTGACTTTTTGCAATTATAGCAAAGGTCATTTGGTTGTTCTTTACTGCTGTTGCTTCTGAACTTCTGAGTTATGTTCCTGTTGATGAATCTTTTAAAATGTCTGACTAGCATGGCAGCTCCTTCATCATCATTTGATTCATCCTTGTCGGAGTCAGAGTTATCCTTGTGATTGCTTATGTGAATTGAGGTTGAGGCTTTAAGAGCAATGTTTTTCTCCTTCTTTCTTTCCCCAGATAGAGTCTCTACTCTTTGATTTAGCTCCAACTCGTAGGTGAGAAGATTTTCATATAGCTGTTGTACAGTCATCTCGTGCAGGTTCTTTGACTCTCGGATGGCTGTGATTTTGGCATCTCATTTGCTTGGCAAAGATCTCATGAATTTAATGATGAGATCTGTGTTTGGATAGACTTTTCCATAAGATCTGAGAGAGTTTAGTAGCAAGTTAAATCTCTCATAGGTGTTTGTAATGTTTTCACCTGAGATGTGGGTGAACATTTCATACTGCTGAACAAGCAGTGATTGCTTATTTTCTCTGACTTCTTCTGTTCCTTCATGCATGATCAACAGAGTTTGCCAGACTTCTTGAGTTGTTTTACAGTTGACAACGTTCTCAAATAGATCATCATCTAGAGATTGAAATAAGATGTTCTTAGCCCTTTTGTCTCTTTGAACATCCTTCCTTTCATTGTCTGTCCATTCGTCTCTTTTCTTTGCTACTAGCTTGCTTGGATCTTCAGTTGATAGTGCAAACTTCATTGGTATGATCGGCCCATTTAGCACCGTCTCGAACAGTTCATCATCTATAGCATCCATGTAAGCCTGCATACGAACTTTCCAGATAGCAAATTTTTCTTTATTACACATAGGTGGCATGTTACCTCCACCGAGTTCTGATCCATTCTTGTTGAGTGCCATTTGATCTACTCAAGCTTGTAAGGCTTTAAATGTGAGAACTTGCTCTGATACCAATTGTTACTTCCCAATGACACGAAAGATATCTAGAAGGGGGGGTTGAATAGATTCTTTAATTTTTTTTTATCTTTTTCTTCTTCCTTTGAAGATATAATGAATACTTAATCAATAAGTTTAGCACAGCGAAATGTGATTTAGTTGCCCCTTCTTGTTTTGTAAAAGTAATAATTTAGCAAGCAATTATATAGCAGATATAGCAGTTAAAACACACAAGATAAACAACACGAGATTTTAAGTGGTTCAGAGTTCACAAGACTCCTACTCCACTGTTCTGTTCTTCAAGCAGCAAATCCACTGAGGATACTTTTACAATTTTTGAATCACTTAGATTCCTTCAAGACCAACAGTCATGGAACTCTAGTTCACTAAGAACTCTTCAAGTCCAGTAGACTTAGATACTCTAGTTCACTAAGAACTTTTAACGTGAATAGCTATGATTTGGGTGTACTACTGAGTTGCATTTAGCATATGTTTTTGAAGAACTCAGCAGTGAGGCAAGACTCCTCTTTAGTTTTGATCTTTTTGAATTCTTGCATATTGCTCTCTTTCTTATGTTTTTCAACCTCTTTTATTCTTCTTCAGATCTGGGAGCTTTACATGAGAACTTCTGTCTTCTTCCCGTTAGAGTGTCTGCTCTTTGCATCAGTTTCTTCCCGTTAACTCACAGAGGGGAGCTTCTGAATATTATATTAATATAGCTTATTAAAGCTCTGATGAGGTATTAATTGATCTGCTATTTTAGTCCACAAAAGGTGTTTTCTTTCTCCTTGGGGACAGTCATGTCAGTCGTAGGTTTCTACCAACTTTCATATAGTCATTTGGACCTTCCACATTAGCACTTATAGGACACAGTCCTCTGACTTTACTGTCTCGAAAGTCTTCTCTCTGTTGCATAGTGCGTTTGGGTCAGTTCCTTGACTTTTCTGATTTTGATCGATTAGCATAAGCTCTTCTGTCACATCAATGCAGATTGTACCTTTGAATGAAATAGCTTCTGATCTTTTAGTTCAAGGTTCTGATCGTAATGTCTCTTGCCTTTTTGCTCAATGACCCTCCATGATCAACTCTATGAATATTCTTGCTGTTGTGACTATTCTGCAATAGATCATCTCTCATTGACATCGTAGATTTTGCTCTACTGTTACTCTGTTGGTCGTAGAGTTCTTTATACGGTTGCTTGCTTTGGTCGTAGAGTCTGTCTTGAGCATAGTCGTAGAGTCCATTCTACGATTAGATTAAGTCATTCAGTCTTCTTGGCGTGAAGTCGTAGAGTCTGTTCTGCGGTTGCTCGCTTTGGTCGTAGAGTCTGTTGGTCGTAGTCTTCCTTGAGCATAATCGTAGAGTCCATTCTACGATTAGCTTATAACACAAGATCAACCTAACAGTTTTGATCTATTTAAATCTAGGTCTTTGTACATCACAAAGGACTTTACAATTCAATAAATTTATATTAAAAGATCAACCTAATAGCTTTGATCTTATCTAACTAAGTCCTAGTTCATTATACAAAATCAAAGGTCTTTACAATTCTGCTAATGGATGCATTTAATAATTTTAATTCTTATCATCAAATTAAACATGCAATGTTCAACAATTTTGATAGTTCATAATATATAAGTTTTCATACACATTAAAATTTATATGTGATAATTACTAATTATATTATAAATATATAGGTTGATCAACCCCATTTTTATCAATATCCAGTCACATGATAAGGTAAGGGGTATCATTCTTTTCATCATCATAAATGGATATTATTTTTTTCTTACTTGTAAGGGATACCATTTTTTTCATCTTTCATTATTCAAACTTACTACGGTAAGGGATATCATTTCTTTTATACTCTTAAACTTACTATAATAAGTATTATTCGATAAAACTTTTGAAATGATTATATGTTCCTTAATAGTTTACGCTTCATCTAATATCATTTCAATTGAACCTTCTTATTTTCTAAATCTTTCTATCGAATTATAACTCTGAACTATAGAACTTGAATAATATTTTTAAATTTCACTCCACATCAAGTTGACAATTTGAATATTATTTGAATCTGCACAAAGTAAAATTATAAACTTTTGATATTTATTATTTATCCTGTTTCTTCTGGTCATTATTAATATCTCTGTTATTATTTTAATAATCAAGAATCAAATTATTGTTGGTATATGTGGCCTGGGGCACAGATTGGATAAAGGTGTTGATAGGTTAAAGGCGTTGATAGGTTAAAGGAGATATATTTGATGATGTGTCTTTTAAGACACGTGGTGAATGTTTTCTTTGGCCTAGGACAAAGATGAACTGTTGTTTAGTATGATTATGACCAAAGGTTATAGACTGGTATAATCATGACCGTTGGTGCTACATTGAATATCTTTGGCCGTAGTGCAAAGATGAACTGTTGACTTGCATGATTTATGACCAGGAACTGTGAAATTGTATTATCATGGTCAGTGGTGTTTCAGATGATAAAAGTTGATGATGTTTTTTCTTGAAAAGAGAAATGAATGGATATCATGGTCCATATGATTTTTCTAATGGTTGTTATTCTACTGCAGTTATTGATCTGGACTTTGTTTAAGAACTTAATTGTAGTTTTTAAATTTAAACTTGTTGTTTAAATTATTCTATCAAAAACTCAACTGTTGAATGCTAACGATAATTTAGTTGTCATTATCTTAGTCATGATATTCTTTACTGGGCTATTTGAGCTCACCCTTTTCCTTTTGTTCAATTGTTTTTCAACAGGAGATGATAGAGTAGTTGGGTCTAGTCGGGGGATGGAGTGAAGGTTTGAGTTGTAGCTGTATTAGTCTTCATATGTTATAAAATAGTGTGATAATAATAATGAAGACTTAGTTGTATATTATTTGAATACTGTATTGTGGTACGTTGTACGTTGTATTGTAATAGTTGTTGTGTATTTTGACAACTCAAGTTTGGGTTGTGTAGACCCAGATTTGGGGGTGTCACGGTTGGTATCAGAGCTTAGGGGTATGGTCTTTAATAGAGATCTGGGGTTAGAATTAGGAGGGGGGAGATGAATAGAATCAGTCACTAGTGGGTCCCACCTAAATTAGATTTTGTTATCTAATGAGTCGATTTGAATATAGGGACAGGAAGTGATGAGTCAATTTGTTTAACTAACATTTATTTTGTGAGCACAATTAAGTATGACATCTGAAAATCAGGAAGTTAACTATGGAATGCCCGAAGCCAATGTATATGAGAATCAATAGGCCACAAACAATCCTCCTGTCAACTCAGGAAATAATGTTCCTGATAACATGATGAACGATTGATTCTTTAGGAACTTCATGCAGTTCATTCAGAATCAAGCAAGAGGAAATCCAATCAACAATAATGGTAGAAACGCTAATAATTCAAGGATTGTTACCGTCAAGTAATTTAAAGAGTTGGGACCACCTGAGTTTTTCTAGAAACCTGACCCACTCAAAGCGGAGGCGTGGCTGAAGCAGACAACAAAAATATTTGATGTCCTGCGATGTGCAGATGATCAAAAAGTGTCATCCGCCACTTTTATGTTACGAGGTGAGGCGGACCATTGGCGGGAAGCCATAAAACGTATCCACCCTTTAGCACTCGAGATGTCTTGGACAGAATTTCAAAAGCTATTTAACGAAAAGTACTTTTCAGAAAGCATCCGCCATATGAAAGAGGTAGAATTCATTAAGCTGGAGCAGGGAAACATAACAGTTTCTCAATATGAAGCTAAGTTTGTCGAGTTATCTCGTTTTACCACCCATCTAGTGGATGACGAAGCATGAATGAGTCAGATGTTCCTACAAGATTTCAAATTCAAAATTCGTCAACAACTTAGCTCTCATAATCAAGAATATGTGGCCTGGGGCACAAATTGGATAAAGATGTTGATAGGTTAAAGGCGTTGATAGGTTAAAGGCGATATATTTGATGATGTGTCTTTTAAGGCACGTGGTGAATGTTTTCTTTGGCCTGGGGTAAAGATGAGTTGTTGTTTGGTATGATTATGACCAAAGGTTGTAGACTGGTATAATCATGACCGTTGGTGCTACATTGAATATCTTTGGCCGTAGTGCAAAGATGAACTGTTGACTTACATGATTTATGACCAGGAATTGTGAAATTGTATTATCATGGTCAGTGGTGTTTTAGATAATAAAAGTTGATGATATTTTTTCTTAAAAAGAGAAGCGAATGGACATCATGGTCCATATGATTTTTCTAATGGTTGTTATTCTGTTATAGTTATTGATCTGAACTTTGTTTATGAACTTAACTGCAGTTGTTGAATTAAAACTTGCTGTTTAAATTATTCTATCAAAAACTCAACTGTAGAAGGCTAACGATAATTTAATTGTCATTATCTTAGTCATGATATTCTTTACTGAGCTATTTGAGCTCACCCTTTCCTTTTGTTCCATTGTTTTTCAATAGGAGATGAGAGAGTAGCTGGCTCTAGTCGGGAGATGGAGTGAATGCCCGAGTTATAGCTGTCTTAGTCTTTATAAATTATAAAATAGTATAATAATAATAATGAAGACTTAGTTGTATTTTATTTGAATATTGTATTGTGGTACATTATACGTTATATTGTAATAGTTGTTGTGTATTTTGACAACTCAAATTTAAGCTGCGTGGACTTAGATTTAGGGGTGTCACATAATACGCAATTAGATTTATTATCTATTTTCGTAATTTTTAACATAAATAAAACACTAGTTTGGAACATAATGCCCAATCCATGACCAAAAAGAGATGATCAATCAGTAGGCCCTATTATAAGGGGTCTACTTTTTTTTTTTTGACAAGTAAAAAAGAATGTATCAAAAGTGCCAAAAAAGGGGTAAATTTGTGTACACAGTGTAACAGAAAGACGCAGGCACTGTCCCCTATTCAAGGAACTTACTAATGTATACATTTAGGCTCCTAGAGTAATGCTCAAGCAAAAGTTTTAACATTTCATGAGCTAGATTTTTCTAGGAACCACAGATTTAATGTTCAGTCATCTAGTAATTTACTTGTAAAGAAAAAAGACTTGATATTTTTTTTTTTTGTGTGTGGTTATAGTTGCTTATTTAATTTAACCCCAAAGAACCTAGGATTACCACGTTTAGCCTAAAAAACATTATATGTTTTATGTGTTATGACTCATGAGACTTTTGTCACTTTGTTCAAGTGGATTATGTCTCAAGGAATGCCTGAGTTGTTTCAGTTGAAGTTTTTTCGTATCAATTATCTTCATTTTTGCGGGATATATCTTGAAGGATGGAACTTTTTAGTTTAAAGCTCTGGGTCCTGTGTAGAATTGTGTGTTGTCTTAATTCCTTTCTATGCAGGCCTTTGAACATCTTTTTGTTGTAAGGGACATTCTGCTTTATTACCACAAGCACAATGGTTATTATCTTTATATTCCCCAATGTACGTAATTATATAAATATATCTTATCCAATATAATTAAACTAGAATGCAATTCTGTCATCCTAAAGAATAGTTATATAATAATTTTTCGGATGTAATTTGTTATTTATTTATATATTCATTATTTTTTATGGTTGGTGTTTTTTTTTTTTCCATATTTTCAGTAACATAACATAGAGAGGTAGAAAATAACTGATAATTGAACGTTGTTTCTAACCATCTTGTTGGTTGCAGGACCATGCATTGAAGAAGAGGATAGAGATTAGTAGTTATGATGTTGGCTTGTATAAATTGACTATTTCTGATTCAGTTTGTGTTGTTGCTTCCTCTTGTTTTTAGACTTCTAAATCATTATTTACCTTGTGACATGCTAGGTTAGGTTATGCCCCTATGAATGTAATGAAACAACTTCCTATTTTAGTTGTTTGTCTTAATGATTTCACTTGTGATATTTATAATTTTGTAAGACAAATTAGACTGCATTTTTCACTCAGTAACTCTAGAAGTGTATTCGAAGTGTGGAAAAATTAGTGAGGTGGCTCGTTTGTTTGATATAATGCAATGATAACAAAATATGCCCTTGTAGAAATGGGTGATAAATCTTTACTTTTATTTCAGGAAATGCAAGTACAGGGAGAAATTTCAAATGAGTTTACATTTACAAAGCACATTAAAAGCTCTAGTGTATGTTTGTTGTACATTATTTCTTTTTATAATTCATTTTTTTTTTTTTTGTGTTTTTTATAATTGACACTAGTTGTACTTTATTTTATATGAATATATTTAACTATGTTGATTTTGTAATATTGAAAATAATACGAAAACAATATCTATTCAAACATTAGTTTTCAAATTTTAACATAAATTCAATATGAATTTAATATGCTAGCCAAACAATAGAATTGTTACGTTTTAGTATTGAATTTAATGGTATTCAATTCTATAGAGTCACAATTCAAATTGAATTCCAAAATAATTTATCCAAATATACCCTGAGTTGAGTCTCAATTCGAACTACTGGTCGACTTGGGATGTAACAAGTGGATCACACTGATCGCCTCTGTTGGTGTGATGGGTTTATATCCCACACATTTTTTGGAGCTGGATTATGGAATTTGATGTTAGTATTGAAAGATTTTCAAGAAGCATATAGTTAAATGTGTTATAAAAAATTAATTAATATTTGAAATAATGGTAAAAAAATAAAAAGGAAAACTCATTTCCAACCGAGGAAAAATTTCTCAACTTGTACAATAATTCAGACATCGCATAACATATCAAAACAAAATATAGCCAATATCTCATTGGTTTTGTCCCAGAAGTATCAAAATAAGCAACTAATTTCATGTTTTCTTGGTGTCACCATATTTTATTTTTGTTTAATTGCGAAAACTATATTTTGCTACAGAAACTTGTTCCTTGTCAATCCATGTCATAGGTGAGGATGTGTTGTTATGTTAACGATTTATTTCAAAGCCTTTCCAATAAAAATTTGAATGCTTCTGGGACGACCAATCTTGCTGAGAGGTTTTAGCGACCGGTCTATTTTTTTTTTTTTTAATTTTGAAATATTTATAATATTAATTATACAATTTTATTATTTACACAAATTCGAATTACACATAAATTACTGAATTCTGTAACAAATATTATCGAAATAAATATTATAAATATTTTAAGAGTAAAAAGAAAAAAAATGAAACAGTCGCTAAAATCAATCAGTAAAACCCTGACTTTTTCGAAAATCTAATACTATTTCGGTTCTTACAAATAATGTTATTATTTATTTTTTGAAGTTAACTTAGATTTTTTAATTTTTATCAATATAGAGATAAACACTATAATCTATTTACAAAAATTATTCATTGTAAAATTTATTTCATAATTTTTAATAAATTATTTTAATTTCGAGTTTAAATATATTTTAAATTATGTTTTAAAAGTCAGCAATAATATTTAAAATGGAATAGAAGGAATTTATTATTTCTATCATATGAAAGATATTTCAAGTATAAATAACTCTAAATTTTATAATATATATATATATATATATATATATATATATATATATATATATATAATACAACTGATATATATTAATACGATGCGACAAATAATGTTTAAAAAATAAATAACTATCAATTTCAATACTGATTAATCGATATGTACTAATTATTTTTGTCTGTATTATATTAATTTTAAATTCTATAAAATTAACTATAAGGAATCGATCAATATCGATAAAATATCGGTTATACCCAATATTTTGAGCACTCTTTGTAATTGATCCCGCGTCTCGGGTGCAAGTGGAGGTGGATATTTTGAATCCTTTAACAAGAAGACAAATTAAATTGATTTGAGGTGTTGCAAAGCATTGTCAGTTAGCTGGAGCATGAAGAAGACAGGTTTATTAAAAATCACGTTCTGTATTTAATGAATTCGGAAGTTGATGACATTATTGTAGGCTGACATCGTAATAGTTGTTGCTTTTTTTAGTTATATTTATTTTCAGTGCGAATTTGTGTCATTAGTGTGTGACGTTGGTTTGTAAAAATTATGGATAGAATGTAATATTTATATTAATTTAATATTATTATAAAAAAATTTATATTATGATTTATTCGATAATCTTATCGATTAATTATTTTGATTTTTAAAGTCATATGACACTTCAAAAGAAAATTATAATGATATGAATTTTCTATTTAGGATCATAATGTATTACTAGATAATTTTTAAAATGATAAAATATAATTTATAATATTAAATAATGAATTAATTATATAATAAAATATTTTTTGTGAAACAGCGTAGATGGAAGTACTCCCTCCGTCTCTTTTTAAATGTCGTTTTAGAAAAATATTTTTGTCTCTTAATATTTGTCTTTTGAGAATTTTACATAAGCATTCATTGCTTAGTTTTCAATATTATCCCAAGTATTAAATATAATTCTAATTCTTTCATTAATTTATATCTAATAAATAATACTCTCTTATTTTAATGTAAGAATAATATTGATAATTAAAATTATTTTTAATTAAAAAATATATTATTATTAATATGTGTGTCTATCTTTAAAAACAATAAATTATAAGGGATGGAGAGAGTAATTGATCTGAGCGTCACGTCTATTCCATACTCTTGGAATATGGTAAATAGTTTCCTCTCCCTCTCACATGTATGTGGAGTCTCTGTAGTTAGGCTTATAGGGGCCCAACATGTATGTAAGAGAAGACAAGTTTATTAAAAGTCATGTTCTATATTTAATAAATCTGGACGTGGAGTTGAATGCAATAAACTACTAATTCATTAAATTTTTATTGTACCTCAAGATACGTAAAAATGATTTCTTTCGATTTGTTTAAGTTGATGACAATATTGTGTAGGCTGACATCACAATAGTTGTTTCTTTTTATTTATATTTATTTTCAATGCGAATTTATGTCATTAGTGTTACATTTCTTTATAAAAATTATGAATAAAATATAATGTTTATATTAATTTAATATTATTATGAATTATTTTATGTTACAATTTATTTGTACATAAATTATACATAAATAGGTTTATGATTTTCTTATTTTTTTTTTTTTTTTGTTATGAGGTGTTATTGAGTGTTAGAACATGTTATCTTAGCAAATTAATACTTGAGGTATCATGTTTTACCAATCGGATCAAAGAAAGATAAGTCTAGTATGCTCATTGACTATTTTTGTAAATTTTCGAAAATTTAAAGTACGAATTTTCCTTAGCAACCTAAAGAAAAATTGTAGATCCTGAAATTATAAGAAATTTAGACTCAAGAATTACCTCAAAATATTTGCTTATGACAAAGTTATGACAGTTACTGTAAAAGAGGTAAAAATTAAGGGATCCTCGAGTTCAAATACTGAAAAAGGTGATTTCGAGTTGGCTAATTTTTCTAATAATTTTAATAATTAAAATAGTCTAGTTATGATATCCTAAGACTTATTCAAAAGTAAAATTGGGTAAACTAACGTTCGAAAAAGCGTAACCCTTTTTGTAGGCGTTTCACGATTTCTCAGAAAACCCTAAAACGGTTTCAAGGCAAATCTTCTAACTCTTGCTATGTGTTATTTGTGTAGTATTGTTAAAATGATAAATGAGATGTATAATGTCATGTTGTTATGTTGTTATGTAATAGATGTTATATGAAGTCTTTAATTGATGTTTACAATCCTTCTAACTGTTATGTATTATGTTTAAGAGTTATGGACATGATTTATACACTTTGTATGTCAATGTGATATAAATTGTTGGAATGTGATTTATATGTGATATTAAATGGAGGTCAAGGCATGTTAAAGTTTATATGAAGCATAAACTGCGTATGTACTATCTGTTAGACTTGCTAAGCCGTCGTGCTCATTCTTGCGAATAAAACCTTATTTACAGATTAAGATGAACGTTAAGAAGATCATGAACGTAAGGATGAAGCGTAGATTAAGTTTTCATATTTATTACTTGTATATGTATAAGTCATAATGAATGTTGTAATATGAACAAACAAAAATGTAATTGAATATTAAATGAATGATATAAATTATTATCATCAGAATGTTGTTATGTCTTTATTTTGATATAACTTAGAACTGTTAAAAATTAATATAGTATTGATAATGCTCTATTTATCTAGATGGGGATTTGTAAATGACTTGTGAGTACTGTAAGCATCCGAGATAGGACTAATCGATGTTAACTGGTCAATTCATTGTTAGGTGTCTTAGACCCAAGTACAAACTTGTTATTACTAATTTGAATGTCAGATAAGTAGGATTATTGATATAAAGAGATATCACTATAACCAAATGTGTTTCGAGTGAGAGTTTTAACTAGTTGAGTATGTTATGTACGGAAAGAGAATTTTGCATCGGATAAAATACAAATATTTTTCATCGATAAAGATGTAAACATTTATCAAGGATGAAGATACAAACATTCATCACCAGATTCTCTATTCCCAAGAACCATCCTAATGATTTAATGCCATGAATTTTGGATATGTAAAGTTATATAATATTTAAATCTTAAAGTTAAAATTGGACCATTATATATGGTGATATCCATTTATATGGATGAGCTACATGTTGATACTTATATAAATAATGAGACCGAGATCAAGTTAAGATCTAGGGACTAAGTTACAAAAAATTTTAATGTATAGTCTAAGATAAACTATTTTAACCAAATGTGATTATGAGATCATTGGTTAAGTTGGTAAATGTATGGATTTTAACGCACAAGGTCTGCCGTAGTGAGTGTGGAAATTTTGGGGGCGTTACAGTTGGAATCAGAGCAGTAGGTTATAGTTTCGAGGTGACAAGTACTTTAGAGTATAATCTGCTAGATTAAAATTAAATGGACTTGTGAAGAGTCTATAGATAATTAAAAGATATGCATAAATCTTATTAAATCTTAATACATAAAATATTATGTGAAAGGAATATAATGAATAAAGATAAACTCCTTACGAGAATATCTGAATATAAATGGACTCATAATAAGTTCTTAAGCAAGTAATAAGATAAAATGATCTTATCTGTTTTTATGTGAAACTGTTTCATCAAAATGAAATGGTGCATGTAGTATTATGTGTAATTATACCTAAGAAAAGAGATGAGTAATCTCATAGAAATGTAAATGATAAATGAATAAATTAAAAAAATCATAAGATAGTTAAAAAACGAGTAGGGATTTCAATTGAAAACTCATGTTAATAAAATTGAGTACAATGACTCTCTTTTATAGGAAGGAGTTTAATATGCTTTCAGATAACCAATTTAACTACATTGTTGGTATAAATGATTTATGGTCAGTGTTCTCAAAGCGGGTTACACACTGAATGAAATCATTTAAGAATAGTGTTGATGAGACAGGGAACTGATTCATTAGTTTTTGGGTGGATGAAACACTCAGTTTGCTATATTGATAAGTAAATCAAAATCTTGTGTGAAACTAATTCTTTGTATATATTTTGAGAAGTTAATTCCTCACTCATATGTATATTGATTAATTATTAGTTGTTACGTCAAAACTATAGTTTTAAAAAATATTTGTATGTTAGTAACTGAGTGAACAAACCCTTGTATGGGCGGGGGCTATGATATGTCAATGGAACCGACTATGAGATGCGACTACAATTTGTTTATTCAGTGGGATATTGATGAACCAATGTGCACTGAGACATTTCAATCCTGTGTTGATAAGAATGAGAGCTGATATATTTGTTCTTGTGGTTAAAACAGCCAACCAATTTACTATATTACTATATTTTTGCAAAACTTGTGTTATGGTTAGAGAATAATAGAAAGGATAGAGAATTAAGGGTATTCCAAAATCTTCTAGTTATGCTAGATCTTCATACGTACATTCGCACTTGTGTGCCTTTGAAAAGAATTGTTCAATTATTGAACTGGAAATTTTTTGAGCTATGTCTATAAAAAAAAAAAAATTAAGCTATACAGAGCTATTTTGAAAAGATAAAATGAATTTATCATAAACGTACTAGTGAACTTGGTGTGAATGTGATAAAGTCACAAAATTAATTTTAGCTATGTCATTCATAGGTCTATACTAATTGTGTTGGCTAGACAGCTTTAATGTGGTATGGAGATGATACATGATAAGTTATCAATGTACTTTGCAAGGTGCGGTATACAGTCATAAGATTACTTTTCAAAATTTTGAATGGATTAAATATGAGTCAATGCCAATTGTTTTGGCTAAACACATTTGGTTATGATAAAGTAAATGGACATATGATTCCAGTAAACGTAACATACCGTGTCTTTAAAAGGTACAACAGACTATCACCTGAAGTACTATCATGAGTGTTTCTAGTCTGAATTGATTATTACACTGAAGGGTATTTTTCAGTCTTGGTGACGGTTAAACAATTGTGGGTCATATGACATCCATAGTATTTTAAAAAGGTTAAGGTCTTGATTGACCGCAGTATAAGTTAAAAGAATTCTAAATATAGGAAGAATATGACTGAAAAGTCGAGTTTGGTAAATTGTTTAAAACCTATAGTTTTGAAAGGAAATGTGTAGAGATAAGCGAACGTGTTGACCTAATCAAAGTATTAGTGATTTAATGTGAGTAAAATATGGATTTAGAAAATTCATATTGAAGAGTAAATTTGATATGATTATACTATAATTTTGAGGACAAAATTCTTATAAGAGGGGGTTATTGTAATATCCTGAATATTTATAGAACTTATAAATATGATATTAAATGACTAAAGTTAGTTGTAAGTTAATTTCCAGGACGAAATTCCTATAAGTTGACGTGAATGTAATATCTCAAATATTTCAAATATGATCTGACAAGATCTTATTAAGATTGTCAATTCAAAACCTAAGAATGATTGCTCGAACATACCTTGAGCTATCTGAAAGAATATATTCGACTCAAAAATACAATCGTATACGACTGTAGGTTAAAACTTTTTTCTTAAACTATGTGTTATGTGATTAGTAAAGCTTGAATTGAGTTTTTAAATGTGTTATGTGATTATTCTACGTGTAGGATTTTATATTTTGATTCACGTAGTTAACCTTAACACTTAATAAAATCAAGAAGTCAATTTAAGGCAAAAATCTAAATTGAAATAAAAAGTTAAACTGTAACCCTAGGGGCTAAACCTTAGGAAATAACATAGACCCTTGAGCAAAACGTGAAGGTCAAATTGACATTCCATTTCAAGATTCATCATTCCCAACATTTGAAAACATATAACAGTTAATAAAAGTTTTTTTTTTGTGAAAAACGTGTAAAATCATTATTCATGAGGTAACGTTTTTCATTCGTTTGATTGTTTCCTTCATCTATAGAACTTCTTACATTTCACAACATTGTATTAATATGAGGTTTAGATATCAAAGAACCAATAAAAAAAAATCGGGTAAAAAGACAAAAATGACATAATTTATGAGAAAACGTTTTTGACTGTTCTTTTAGACATTTTGACATATCGTATTTCATGAAATAGCGTTTATATGAAGTATAAATACTATTTAGCCAATACAAATTTTTTTCTCAAAAAACGCGTAAAATACTATTCATTCGGACACTGTTTTCCAAATTTTAAAAATTCACAGTTTTAAATATTAGTTTTACGGACAACGGAGATATTTTCACAAATAAAAATATTTATGAAAAAATGAATGTGGGGTTATGAAATTTTAAAATGGAACAAATTCGAAAAGTATACAAGAATTATACGAAAATAATACAACAATAGTACGAATATAATACGAAAATTATACGGTATAAATATAAAAAGTCAATCGATGAATAGTAAAAGTCAACATTAATGGTTACTAGTTTTGGTAGATATTTTGAGAGCATACTTGGTATTATGAAAATGTAGTATACTTACATAATATGTAAGTATATATTTTTGGCTAGTCATTTTGGAAGTAAAATTGGACTTGGCTTCTTTGGTGTGTTGTCATGCATAGCTTGGTGAGTTGTGGGCTCTTGTGAGCCAATGGTTCTTAAGTAGGGCTACTAATCACCAATTAACTAGTTAAGTGAGGATTAATCACAATTAAGTAAATTCCTTAAGCATGTAAGTAACATTAACAATAAACTAATCAAGGTTAATTAGGGTTAATAAAGTTAACATTAATTGTGTTGGTGATTCACTATGGTGACTAACCATGGTGAGTTGTCAAAATGATGATGAGTTGGTGACTAACCATGGTGACTTGCCAAAGTGATGATGAGTCCATAATGCCCTAACATTGAAAGTCGTATAAATAGAAGTCTTAATGGTCATTAGTTCTTCACCATTTTGAGAGCTAAAGAGCAAATATAGAGAGAGTTCTTGTGAGACAAGAATCAAGTGCAAAAAAATAGTTAAAACTTACACTTCGAGAGGTAAATCGTTAGTTGTTATATTATATTCGTTTAATTTTTAACTCTTCACGTGTTCTTGAGCATTTTTTTATTTTGTAGTAGTTATAATGTCGATTTTTATTTCATAATTTAAAGCTCAAAAACGTACGTCGTAGCCATGTATGATTGTCGTTCTCCGTGTTATTCGTATGTTCTTAAGCAATAATTATAAATTGTTATAATCAAGTAAACATGCCGTTATAATGACCAAATTTTGTCAAATATAAATGTCATAATCACATATATAAGAAATTATAATGCTCAAATTATTTCAAGTATGAAATCCAATAGCTCAAAAACATAAGTCGTTACCATGTACGATTTTTTGTTTTTCATATTCTTTGTGTGTTCTTGAGCAAAAGTCATAATTTTCTACATAAGTAGGTTTATAATTTTGTAATTTAGTGTTATAAAGTTCTTAAACATGATGACCTAGCAAATTCATTCTTGTGGCACCATGTTTTAGCAAGCTAACCAAGAACGATGAAACTTAGTTCTTCGTGTTCTTCAATTCGTTCTTCGTGTTTTTGAGTAACAGTCATAAATCGTACATGATTCGGTTTATAATTTTGTTATTTTTTTTTGTTATGAGATGTTATTGAGTGTTATAATATGTTATCTTAGCAAATTAATGCTTGAAGTATCATGTTTTACTAATCCGATCAAAGAAAGATAAATCTAGTATGCTCATTGACTATTTTTGCAAATTTTTGAAAATTTAAAGTCTGAATCTTCCTTAGTAACCTAAAGGAAAGTTGCAGATCATGAAATTATAAGAAATTTAGACTTAATAATAACCTCAAAATATTTTCATATGACAAAGTTATGGTAGTTACCAAAAAATAGGTAAAACCTGAAAATTTTAAGGGACCCTCGAGTTCAAGTACTAAAAAGGTAATTTTGAGTTGGCCAATTTTCTTAATAATTTCACTAATGAAAATAGTCTAGTTATGATATCCTAAGACTTATTCAAAAGTAAAATTGGGTAAACTAATGTTCGGAGACGCGTAACACTTTTTGTAGGCATTTTAAGATTTTTCGGGAAACCCTAAAACGGTTTTAAGGTAAATCTTCTAACTCTTGTTATGTGCTACTTGTGTAGTATTGTTAAAATGATAAATGAGATGTGTAATATCATGTTGTTATATAATAAATGTCATGTGAAGTCTTTAACTGATGTTTGCAAGCCTTCTAACTATTATATGTTATGTTTAAGAGTTATGAACATGATTTATACACTTTGTATGTCAATGTGATATAAATTGTTGGAATGTGATTTATATGTAATATTAAATGGAGAATTATGTTCAGTCAAGGCATGTTAAAGTTTATATAAAGCATAAACTGCGTATGTACTATTTGTTAGACTTACTAAGCCGTCATGATCATTCTTGCGAATAAAATATTATTTACAGATTAAAGATGACCGTTAAGAAGATCATAAACATAAGGATGAAGCGTAGATTAGGTTTTCATGTTTATTACTTGTATTTGTATAAGTCATAATAACTGTTGTAATCCAAACAAACAAATATGTAACCGAATATTAAATGAATGATATAAATTATTATCATCATAATGTTGTTATGTCTTTATTTTGATATAACTTAGAATTGTTAAAAATTAACATAGTATTGATAATGCTCTATTTATCTGGATGAGGATTTGTAAATGACTTGTGAGTACTGTAAGCATCCAAGACAGGACTAATCGATGTTAACTGGTCAAATTCATCGTTAGATTCCTCGGACCCAAGTACAAACTTGTTATTACTATTTTGAATGTCAGATAACTAGGATTATTGATATGAAAAGATATCACTATAACCAAATGTGTTTCGAGTGAAGGTTTTAACTAGTTGGGTATATTCTATACGGAAATAGAATTTTTCATTGGACAAAAATACAAGCATTTGTCACGGATAAAAATGCAAACATTTATCAAGGATGACGCTATTAACATTCATCGCTAGATTCTTTATTTCCAAGAACCATCCTAATGATTTAATGTCGTGAATTTTGGATATATAAAGTTATATAATATTTAAATCTTAAAGTTAAAATTGAACCGTTATATATGGTGTTATCCATTTATATTGATGAACTATAAATTAATACTTGTATAAATAATGAGACCGAGATCAAGTTAAGATCCATGGACTAAATTACGATTTTTTTTAATGTATAGTCTAACATAGACTATTTCAACCAATATGATTATAGGATCATTGGTTAAGTTGGTAAATGTATGGAGTTTAATGCACAAGGTCCGTTATAGTGAGTGCGAGAATTTTAGGGGCGTTACAATTATTATAAGGAAGAAAGAAAAACCCTGTAAACTGTCCTTGAGGTCTCCTTTTGTATTCAGATTTATAGCTCTTCAACTAAATAGCAACATATTTTGATTGATTGATCAATTTAGCACTGCATTTGATAATATGTAAGACCCCCGAATTTTATGAAATACAAAATTTAATTTTTCTTCATATATATATTTCCTAAAACAGTAAGTAGTTAAATTGATAAAGTTAAAAGTTAAGGATGTTATGTGCAAATTTAATTTTGTCGGACAATATTCGTTTTGTCGGGGAATATTCGGTCGTACAAGGGCGCCGAAATAACTAATCATTAGTGGACCCCACAACATAATATTTATCGGATATAGAAAACGACAGAAGTAACCTTTTTAAATAAAAATAGTCAACGGTGTTATCACTTTTAACTGTTAAAATACTGGTGATAAAATAATATTAGCATATGGTATTTTATTGTATTTTACTGTAACACACGGTATTCTACAGTAGCACACGGTATTGCACAATGTCTTGTATTATTGATCTGATAACGTGGTCATTGTATAATATTTATCAATAATTGTCATTACACTGTATTTAATATCATTGAACCAATAATTATTCTTGCAAATTATTCTTGCATTGTATTTTAAAATTATTGAACCTAATAATTGTCACAGTAGCAAATATACAGTGAATTATATAATTAAACTAATAAATGATCTGTAACGTGTTCTTACATTATTGTAGAATTATTGTTATAGCATTATTTTATTTTATATGTAGGACCCACAAGAAGAAAAATAGATTTATATATATATATATATATATATATATATATATATATATATATAATTTATTATTATTTTGAATAGTAAACATGTGAGCCCTCTGTGGGGGTCACATGGAAATGACATGAAAAATTTGCTAAAGTTTGGTGAATAAAACAGCCAGGCGGCTGTTGAAATTTTCTCAGGCTGGCGTACAGCACGCCAGCCCACCTACCGCGTATAGTACCTTATTTTTCCCTATAAATAATTTGTTCAGCTGAATAAAAAATCACACCTAAAACATAAAAAATTTCTACAAGTATTTTATGAGTTTTCTCTGAGAATAGTAAGGTTATCTTGAGTGTTTTAAAATCAAAAAGAGTGCAGGAATTTTCAAGTAAGTATTTTATTAAAAAGTAATAATTGCACAAATACCTATTTCACACGGTATTCACAAATCTTCCTTTATAAGACTTTTCTTTGAGAAGATTTATTTTAAAAAGCTTTCTTAGAATATTTATTTTAAAATATTATTTCAAAAATTATTGTTGAAGTTATTATTTTACATTAAAAAAATTTATATTATATAAATAATTTTTGTTAGTTCCTAGTGACACGAAAGATATCTGGAAGGGGGGGGGGGGGGGTTGAATAGATTTTTTAAAACTTTTTATCTTTTACATCTTCCTTTGAAGATATAACGAATACTTAATCAATAAGTTTAACACAGCGGAATGTGATTTAGTTTCCCCTTCTTGTTTTGATAGCAGTTAAAACACACAAGATAAACAACACGAGATTTTAAGTGGTTCAGAGTTCACAAGACTCCTACTCCACTATTCTGCTCTTCAAGCAGCAAATCCACTAAGGATACTTTTACAATTTCTGAATCACTTAGATTCCTTCAAAACCAACAGTCTTGAAACTCTAGGTCACTAAGAACTCTTCAAGTCCAGTAGACATAGATACTCTAGTTCACTAAGAACTTTTAACGTGAATAGCTATGATTTGGGTGTACTACTTGTTGGTTTGCAAAAATATGACATACATATAATCAAATTATATAAGCGCATCGGAAGCAATAAAAATCAGATTTTAAATTTTTTGTACAAACCAATAACCCAGATCTTTCTTATACGACTATTATTAATTGAGGAAGGATAAAAGAATTTATACCTTTATAGAATCAAGCTTCCACGGGTACAAGTTCATCTCCCTTTAATCCTTCATGTTCTTCTTCAAATTCACTGATTAGATTCCACGGATCAATGTTAGCTCCCCAAGTGTTGAGCCTCTAGAGGTGATCCGCCAAGAGATCTATGAATTAAAGAAGTGGATTCTTGGTTTCTCCAAACCATGGGTGGCTAACCCTAATTCTCTCTCTCTCTAACTCTTAGATCTAGAGAATTATGGAGTACTCTCCCTCTTCTAATGAAAGAGTGTGTAATCTCGATCTATGATAAGACTCCTCTTATTTATAGATCTAGTCAACCCTCCTAAACTATTTAGGATTAGGGTTTTAATTTAATTCCCAATTTAATTAGGAACTAAATTAATTAATTACAATTCCTAAACCATTTAGGAACTTAATTATTTAATAATGAGAGTACTTCTTATTAATTAATTATTAAACCATTTTGTAACTTAATTAATTATTATAATTAAAATTGCTAAACTATTTAGGAACTTAATTATTTAATAATAATATTACTACTTATTAATTAATTCCTAAACCATTTAGGAACTAATTAATAATAATAATAAAAATAATAGTAATAATAATAATAATAAGACTCCTCTTATTAATTTATAATTAGTATTTCTAAAATACTAAATTATAAATATTAAGCTATTTAATTTATTCTATCATCATAGTATAAATTAAATATACTTAATTTATTATTACAATTATGCCATCCATTCCTAAAATAAATATTACTCTTTTGCGGTGTGACCCTTTAGGTTCTCCATATTAAACCGGTTGTATAATAAATAAATTAGAACAATTCTAATTCATTTATTACGAATTAACTCTTTAATTCAGAATAAATAATTATTCCACAATAAGGGTAAGCCCCCTTAGCGATTACTGACTTTCCAGATAATATAAATTTCAACATTTAATCATAAAAGAACCTTTCAGCAAATAGTTACCGTATAATTCAATCCTTCTACCACACAATGTCCCAATCAAATATAAGACACGGAATTTCTGTCAAATCTTATTTATTTGATTATATGCATTTCAATTCACAAATACACAACTCTAGTTAATGTAAATTAGAAACTCCTTTCTAATTCCATTCAACCCTGGTCAGGAATTTCTGAGTTGTCACTTATTGAATCGCATAGGACATTCTCTCCCTTTACTGGAAGTGGTAGATCATTTGTTGATCATTCATCTATCTCCATGTGTACCTTATTATACCCAATCATATCCTTTGATATACCAATAGGTCTTAAGGAATATGTCAAAGTATAACTTAGTACACACAAGATACTAAGATGATCTCAAGTCTAAGGATCACTTGTACGACTATCACATAAGGAACTCCTATTGACAGACGAGTAAAACTCCATTAGGTGTTCCTTGAGCGAGTCACGTTCAGTGAGCTTATTCTCTAATAAGCACCTACATAATTGCTTTAGTGTCTCTACACAAATGATTATGAGATCAATCATCCTCTTCATAAGAGCAAGCATAGTATGTACCAATCTATCCGGATCTACTAATCCCCTTTTTAATGATCCAACGATTAGGAACAATTTTAGTTTTGAGCTATCTTGAATTTAGATCTCATTAGCATGATCCTCATCATGGTTCTAAAAGCATTGCTCGAAAACTATGGGTTTATCCATTTGATTAATTCAAGTAATTAATCATGAATAAAGAAATGCCTTGATACTTTTATTAATAAATGAACAAGATTACAAAGTATATGCTTATCACATCAAATGTGATTGGCTTGAGGGCATACTACTTTCAATCTCCCACTTGCACTAAAGCCAATCGCCCTTTGATATCCCCATACCATTCTTCTCTAAGTGGCGTACAAATTGCTTAGTAAATGCTTTAGTTAATAAATTTGTAATGCCGTTCTAAGAGTCTACCATCTTTATGGTGTCGTCTCCTTTTTAATGATTCATCTAATCATATAAAAGTGCCGCAACACATGTTTGGATTTCAGATGAGACCTAGGTTCCTTGGCGAATTAAACTCCTTTAATGTTAGGAACCATTATAAGTTCTGTAAAGAACTTGTTTAACCAAACAATCACCTTTGCAGCTTCACTTATAGTTATTTACTATGTCTTTGTCACTAAATCAGCAACTCTTTGCTGTTTGGAACTTTTTCAACTCACTGCAGCACCGTTCATGGTAATCATATTACCTAAAACGGATATGTTGTTATCTTGGTTAGTCTGAACAAACCTGAGTTTGTTAAACCCTCTAGTTTTATATCAGACCCATCATTAGAAGCTCTTTTCTAATACTCTTCTCCAAAATTAAACTGATATCTGCTTATTATACATAAGCAATATCAAGTCTAGTACATTTCAACGAATCAATGTATGTCCCTTGGGTTAAGCCGAGCATCCTTTATGATCTATCTCTATAGACCTTTATCCTAAATAGAATGTTAGGATGCTTCACCCAAGTCCTTAAAGGAGAAGTTTTTAGACAACCACATCTTTACTGATTGTAGCATCGGCATGTCATTCCTTATTGATATTATATCAACATATAATACTAGGAATGTCACAGTGCTCCCACTAACCTTTGTACACACTTGGTTCATCCTCGTCTTTGATAAAATCAAACTCTTTTGATTGTCTCATCAAAACGGATGTTCCATCTTCGAGAAACTTGCTTCAATTCATAATTGGATCGTTGTAACTTACATACTTGATTCGCTCCATCTATATGGAGATAAATCCTCTTGGTTGTATCATACATACATCCTTTTGTATAGTAAGTTGTAACTGCAAGTAAAATTCGAATGGATATATGCATTTTCACTAGTGAAAAATTTCATCCTAGTCAACTCATTGACCTTGTTTGAAATCTTTTTACCACTAGTTAGGTTTTATAGGTCTTCACCTAGCCATCTGCTTTAGTCTTTCTCCAAAGACCCATTTCGGATTTTATGGTCATCGACCATTTCTCTTGAGTATCTAATACTCATACCTCATTGTATATATCTGGATCATCATCCACTATGATGCGTACCTTATCATCATCATCTATGATGAATCCATACCATTCAGGTATCTTCGGTACTAAACCAGATTTACGACTTGGTTGTGGTACAATAGGTTTATCTACTTGTACAGATTCCTTCATTTTATCTGTAGTGTTTTGTGGTTCTTGAACTTCTTCAAGATCTATTTTACTCCCACTAACTCTTTAAGGAAAAACTTCCTTTTCTTATAAGGCAGCGTGTTTCAACAAACACCTTTTAGTTAGTTGGATTATAGAAGTGATACCCTAAACTTTCTTTAGGATATCCCACAAGTTTACACTTAACAGATCTTGTCCCTAGCTTATCATGTCAAACCTTTTGATATAAGCTGAACAATTCAAATCTTAACATGCTTAAGACTTAGTTTCCTCCCTATCCATGACTCATTGAAGTCTTAGGGACGAAATTTGAAGGTATCTTATTTAGTAGATATGCGATCATTTCTAGAGCATAACCCTAGAAGGATACTGGAAGATCAGTAATACTCATTATGGATCATCACCATGTCCATTGTGAGAATACCATTTCACTTGAGATGATCTAGAAACTTACTGCTTTAAGTATTCCCTTCTCGATCTAATCGAAGAACTTTAATACTTTTGGCATTTAGTTTCTATACTTTACTTTTGAATTCTTTAAACGTTTCAAACGATTTGGATTTATATTTCATTAAATACATTTATCAAAATATAGAATCATTAGTGAAAGTAATGAATGAATACCCTCTTCTTGCATTTATTGTCATAGGTCCCACACACCACTGTGTGTACCATCTCTAACAACTCTGCAACTCGCTCTCAATGTCCACTAAATGGAGATTTAGTCATATTGTCCATGATACAAGATTCACAAGTTGTATTTGATTCATAATCAAAAGCTCTAAAAGCCTATCTTTATACAACTTGTTTCGTCTTGTTTCATTAACGTGACTGAGTTAACAGTGTTGCATGAAAGTATGATTCATATCATCTCTTTGCCTTTAGTTTATTCAATTTGAAATAATTATCATGTAAGTCAAGTATACAAAATCCATTAAGTAATCAACCAGTTCTAAATAAAACATTATCATTATAAACAGAACAACGATTGTTCATTATTATAATGTCAAAAACTTTTCCTTGTCATCACATGGAACTGAAATAATGTTTCTAAGAACTGGAATATAGTAACAACTTACTAACTTAATAGGCTTGCCCGTAGGCAGTGCTAAACTATAAGTTCTCATGGCTAATGCAGCAACCTTTGCTTCATTCCTCAGCACAGGATTACTTATCATTTGTTTAGCTTTCTACTTCTGCTTAGTCTCTACAACGTCTTGCATATGTGAGACCACCAGCCGGAATCTAATTCCTAAGTAGAAACTTGACTTATAGAAAGTTATATTTTATTATGAACAAATCTACATCTGTAGCTGGAGTTTCACTAAACTTCTTCTACTTAACTACTACAACTCTTTTGCAGTTGTTCTTCCAGTGTCCCAGCTTATCGCAATGAAAGCAAACTCCTTTGCCCTCGGGATCACTTTTATTTATGTCCTTTGTTTAGCCTTTCTTTTGCCTTCTACTCTTTCTGACTCCTCAGAAATACCTTTGGTCATCTTCCTCCGCTTAGAAGATTCATCTACGAGTAAGACTTGGTTTTACTAGGAAAGAAAGTGACTCTCAACAGTCTTCAACATATTTAAGCAAATCAGTTAAATGACTTCTAGCTTAATAATGTTTGAAGTTCACAACATATTGTGAATTAGAGTCAGTGAGTGACTGCAAGATCGAATCTTGACTCAACTCTCCATCCTTGACAAAACTGGTTGTCCTAATTGATCAATCCAATTAATCATCTTTAGGACATGTGTCTTTTACTGTAGTGCCATTGGTTATTATAGATAGGAAGAGCTCCTTAGATATCTTATATCTAGTTGACCTACTTTGCTCACCATACAACTATTGAATGTGCAGCAATATAGTAGGTGCATCCATTTTCTCGTGTTGACGCTGTAACTCGATACTTATGGATGCGAGCATGATGCATTGAGCCACCTTTGCATCACCTTGCCATTTAATAAAATAGCAATCTCTTCCTCAGAGGCTTAGTTTACAACGTTTGTAGGAATAGACAAATTTAGGACATTTGCTAGCTTTTCAACATTGAGAACTTTTCTCAAATTTGTTTAATCAATCCGAACAATTCGGTTCGATTAATTGTTAGCATACATTATGCTATGCAGTGTTAGTGAATTAAACATAACAATATTCTTTAAGTGAATTAATAACAACATTAACATGCATTCGTTTTATTAATTACCAAAATAAATTAGGTCTTTATTTAAAATGGTGTCTCCCACTATTTTCATCAAACTATATTACCCTCCTTATATAGTTCGGCAAATCTAGTTAAAGATTTGCTAGTGAGAATAAGGATCCTATTTCAAATGTATATAGCCTTGTGTGACACAACAAACGATATATAAATAAATAGGTAGACAATTCTTGTCAATTACATTAACATGTAACTCCTTTTATTTTGCCTCTTAGATTATTATGATCATGTGTGACACATTCAAATCAAAATTATCCAAGTTAAGTCCAACCTAGCATTTTCTTATATTAGAAGAGAAAAAGACCTTCCTTGTGTGACACAACAAAACAGTAATGTTCAATTCTTTTTATAAACATCAAATGTGATAAAACAACATTTCAAAAAATTAATATAAGCCTTGTGTGACACAACAAACTTATAATGATTATTTGATACTCTATCGTTTTACCATGCTAGAAGGCGACGTTCGATATTTTTAATAAATATCTTTGAACGTTACAACTTAATATTATGAGTAGTAGAATAAATAAATTAGAACAATTCTAATTTTATTTAATTGAATTAAACTCCTTTAATTCATGAATTAAACATTTTAATTCATTTTATAAATAATATTTATTCTACATCATGAGGGGTTTATTAATATTAAATGTCTCATCTTGTTTAGCGCACATGCACATATATATATATAAAATACGCGTCATATTAATTAACATGCGAATCATGTTTGATAATATATAATATATATAAATAAGCATGCATATATAGAATACTATATTCTACTTGGATTGATTATGGACTTTTATTCTAGTTTGGTTTATTCGAGCCACCAAATAAACCAAATGGTCAAACCTAGGGTGCAAGAATAAATTAAATTAAATGTAACTATTACATTTAAATTCGGGCTCCATTACAAACGGGTCTTCATGCGCTCCTTGCTTCTTTGCTCCAATTCTTCAAAATAATTCTAACTAATCCTATTACAAATTATTTACAATAAATAGAAACCTTGATCAACAGTCAAGGGGAAATACATAAGAGGGAGATAGAATTATACATAAGAAAAATTAGAAAGACGAGGTACGCAGACCCCATTTATTAAAACCCATTCATTCATGCATTTAATTTAAAGTTAAATCCAATCACATTGGTCAATAGTCCATAATCAATCCCATTTATTATCATATATATCAACATATATATTAATAAATAATATTCATCTCATGAATTAAATAAAACATTCCATATATGTATTGGTATCATTTAATGGGCAATTTAAAGTTGTATGAAATTCAATTTCATATTTAAAATAAACCTTTTATTTTAATTATAAAATTATTTAAAAAATAAACTATTTATTTTCTCATTTTAAAATCACCCAAAATAAACTCTTTTATTTTGAAATTTTAAAATATGTACAAAATTACCAAACTGTTTGGCTAATTAATATATATTATAAATATATCATATATATGTATATATATATATATATATATATATATATATATATATATGTATGTATATACACGGTTAGTATATATATACATAATCCAAAAGGTATATACACGGTTAGTATATATATACATAATCCAAAAGTGCTTCAATTTTTTTTTCTTTCATCAAAACCGAAAACAGGCTATATATCTAACTATCTATCTATATATATATATATATATATATATATATATATATATATATATATCCGAAAGTATTACTTGTGACAACAAATTCGGGACAAACTTATACATATATATACTTATCACCGAAACTTCCTGGCTGGGCAACAATTGCCGAAACAGTAGTATTCATATATAATCCGAAAGTTGTTGCCAGTTGCTGCCAAATCCGTGATGTATTTCCGAAAACCGAGCATGCTTTGGATTGAAAAATAAAAAACCGTGGCTTCTTTTATCAATCCGAAATATTAAATTTCAGTATTAATAAAATAAAAAAAATAATAATTTTATACAACAAATTATGCCCAATAAATTGTTTTAAACGCATACCCATATATATATGAAATCAAAACAATTAATAATTCGCATAAGTTTGGCTCTGATGCCACTGTTGGTTTGCAAAAATATGGCATACATATAATCAAATTATATAAGCGCAACGGAAGCAATAAAAATCAGATTTTAAAATTTTTGTACAAACCAATAACCCGGATCTTTCTTATACGACTATTATTAATTGAGGAAGGATAAAAGAATTTATACCTTTATAGAATCAAGCTTCCACGGGTACAAGTTCATCCCTCTTTAATCCTTCATGTTCTTCTTCAAATTCACTGATTAGATTCCACGGATCAATGTTAGTTCCCCAAGTGTTGAGCCTCTAGAGGTGATCCACCAAGAGATCTATGAATTAAAGAAGTGGATTCTTGGTTTCTCCAAACCATGGGTGGCTAACCCTAATTCTCTCTCTCTCTAACTCTTAGATCTAGAGAATTATGGAGTACTCTCCCTCTTCTAATGAAAGAGTGTGTAACCTCGATCTATGATAAGACTCCTCTTATTTATAGATCTAGTCAACCCTCCTAAACTATTTAGGATTAGGGTTTTAATTTAATTCCCAATTTAATTAGGAACTAAATTAATTAATTACAATTCCTAAACCATTTAGGAACTTAATTATTTAATAATGAGAGTACTTCTTATTAATTAATTACTAAACCATTTAGTAACTTAATTAATTATTATAATTATAATTCCTAAACTATTTAGGAACTTAATTATTTAATAATAATATTACTACTTATTAATTAATTCCTAAACCATTTAGGAACTAATTAATAATAATAATAAAAATAATAGTAATAATAATAATAATAAGTCTCCTCTTATTAATTTATAATTAGTATTTCTAAAATACTAAATTATAAATATTAAGCTATTTAATTTATTCTATCATCATAGTATAAATTAAATATACTTAATTTATTATTACAATTATGCCATCCATTCCTAAAATAAATATTACTCTTTTGCGGTGTGACCCTTTAGGTTCTCCATATTAAACCGGTTGTATAATAAATAAATTAGAACAATTCTAATTCATTTATTACGAATTAACTCTTTAATTCAGAATAAATAATTATTCCACAATAAGGGTAAACCCCCTTAGCGATTACTCGACTTTCCAGATAATATAGATTTCAACATTTAATCATAAAAGAACCTTTCAGCAAATAGTTACCGTACAATTCAATCCTTCTACCACACAATGTCCCAATCAAATATAAGACACGGAATTTCTGTCAAATCTTATTTATTTGATTATATGCATTTCAATTCACAAATACACAACTCTAGTTAATGTAAATTAGAAACTCCTTTCTAATTTCATTCAACCATGGCCAGGAATTTCTGAGTTGTCACTTATTGAATCGCATAGGACATTCTCTCCCTTTACTGGAAGTGGTAGACCCTTTGTTGATCATTCATCTATCTCCATGTGTACCTTATTATACCCAATCATATCCTTTGATATACCAATAGGTCTTAAGGAATATGTCAAAATATAACTTAGTACACACAAGATACTAAGATGATCTCAAGTCTAAGGATCACTTGTACGACTATCACATAAGGAACTCCTATTGACAGACGAGTAAAACTCCATTAGGTGTTCCTTGAGCGAGTCACGTTCAGTGAGCTTATTCTCTAATAAGCACCTACATAATTGCTTTAGTGTCTCTACACAAATGATTATGAGATCAATCATCCTCTTCATAAGAGCAAGCATAGTATGTACCAATCTATCCGGATCTACTAATCCCCTTTTTAGTGATCCAACGATTAGGAACAATTTTAGTTTTGAGTTATCTTGAATTTAGATCTCATTAGCATGATCCTCATCATGGTTCTAAAAGCATTGCTCGAAAACTATGGGTTTATCCATTTGATTAATTCAAGTAATTAATCATGAATAAAGAAATGCCTTGATACTTTTATTAATAAATGAACAAGATTACAAAGTATATGTTTATCACATCAAATGTGATTGGCTTGAGGGCATACTACTTTCACTACTGAGTTGCGTTTAGCATATGTTTCTGAAGAACTCAGCAGTGAGGCAAGACTCCTCTTTAGTTTTGATCTTTTTAAATTCTTGCGTATTGCTCTCTTTCTTGTGTTTTTCATCCTCTTTTATTCTTCTTCAGATCTGGGAGCTTTATATGAGAGCTTCTATCTTCTTCCCGTTGGAGTGTCTGCTCTTTGCATCAGTTTCTTCCCGTTACCTCACAGAGGGGGGCTTTTGAATATTATATTAATATAGCTTATTAAAGCTCTGATGAGGTATTAATTGATCTGCTTAGTCCACAAAAAGTGTTTTCTTTTTCCTTGGGGACAGTCATGTCAGTCGTAGGTTTCTACCAACTTTCATAGAGTCGTTTTGTCCTTCTGACTTTATTGCCTCGAAAGTCTTCTCTCTGTTGCATAGTGCGCTTGGGTCAGTTCCTTGACTTTTTTCTAACTTTGATCGGGCTCTTCTGTCACATCAATGCAGATTGTACCTTTGAACGAAATAGCTTCTGATCTTTTAGTTCAAAGTTCTGATCGTAATGTCTCTTGCCTTTTTGCTCAATGACCCTCCATGATCAACTCTACGAATATTCTTGCTGTTGTGATTGTTCTACAATAGATCATCTCTCATTGACATCGTAGAGTTTACTCTATTGTTACTCTGTTGGTCGTAGAGTCCTTTCTACGGTTGCTTGCTTTGGTCATAGAGTCTGTCTTGAGCATAGTCGTAGAGTCCATTCTACGATTAGATTAAGTCATTCAGTTTTCTTGGCGTGAAGTCGTAGAGTCTGTTATGCGGTTGCTCACTTTGGTCGTAGAGTCTGTTGGTCGTAGTCTTCCTTGAGCATAATCGTAGAGTCCATTCTACGATTAGCTTATAACACAAGATCAACCTAACAGTTTTGATCTATTTAAATTTAAGTCTTTGTACATCATAAAGGACTTTACAATTCAATAAATTTATATCAAAAGATCAACCTAACAGCTTTAATCTTATCTAGCTAAGTCCTTGTTCATTATTCAAAATCAAAGGTCTTTACAATTCTGCTAATGGATGCATTTAATAATCTTAATTCTTATCATCAAATTAAACATGCAATGTTCAACAATCTCCCCCTATTTGATGATGACAACACCAAAAGCATAAAGCAATTTGAGCAACTTTAGTAAGCACATGCATTTAAATCATAGAAAGCTTAATATACAGTGAGCAGCTGTATTTCTAATGAAAAAATATGAATTTTATTGATGTATAGTTTTGTTGAACAAACAATAAATAAAAAAAACTTATCTCCTTCTACTGGGAGGTCTTCTTCTTTCTTCTTCTCTTTACTTGAAAAGTGCTATTCTTTCTTCTTCTGCTTTTCTCTGTTCCTCTTCCCTCTATAAAGCTTTTCTTCTTTAACTTGGAGCCATTCTTGTGAGCTAGATGGTCTCGCAGTTGAGGAAGAAGGTCTTGTTGTTGAGTCCTGTCTGGGATGAGATGGTACTGCTTCGAATCTAGGAGGATGTATTGATGTTTGAACCATCCTCGTCCCTTAAGGTGATCTTCCTCTTCTGCTGTAATCTGAGCTCGTTCTCTTTTGTTCTGTTATGCTCAGTTTCTTCTCCCCCTTGTTGGCATCATTTATGTCTGCTACCTGTTTTGAAAGCTGCTGCAGACCCTGAATAATTTCTTGAAGTTGAGTCTTAGTGACAGCTACATCGTCTTTGAGTGCTTGGAGTTGTTCGTCAACCAGTATTTGTTTTTGGTCCACCAATGACAGAGTGTCATTCGAACGATATTCTTGTTCTTTGAGAGATTTCTTAAATTCAATGATTTCGTTACTGAGGAGTGTTATAGATTTATCATTGGTTTCTTGAAAGGAGATGACTGCCTTCTGATGTTTGTCTATGGCTTCCAGGAATATTTCATCCCTTTTCTGGAGATTTTTAGATACTGCCGTCGCTAATTGCTTTAACCTTATGGAGAATTATTTTCCCAAGCTTTTAGAGAGATCGTTGGCAGCATCAATGACATTATCAACTCTTCGTTGAATGTTGTGGGACTTAGATGCCAGATCTTTCTGTATCTCTGTGTGCATATATGGCTTGTCAAGTCAGTTAGGCCCTCAGTTGTAGAAAGCCGAGATATCTTGTCCAGAATTTCTTGGAGGAGTTGAGATGGTTGCCCCTGGTCAGACGTAAAGCTTGAAATGTGGAAGTATTCATGACCAGAGGTGGATGGAATGTCCTCGAGTGTTAAGAGCAGTCATGAAGGTTGAACATGAGGCATTGTTTGAGGAGTAGACAGATCTTCAGGAGGGTCTGGAGGGCACTCTAAGTCTTGATCATTCAGGCATTTTTGGCTAACAGTCGTAGAGTGTGGGGACTCTACGAACGGGAAATTTGTGGGCGTAGATCTTGTTCCAGGGTTAGCATTTGACAGTTCCTCAAATTTATTGAATGTCTAAGAAGGTGCATGATTATGTATGAGGGCTAGAGGAATAAAATGTACCTTTTACCCTAACGAATGTGAAAAGGGGCTGCATGAAATGAGCTTTTGGGCAAAGAATAGATTCTGAGGATAGCCTTGAGCAATAACCACAATATTAGGGTATTCTTTGAAAGTCTAGAAGTGCTGATCCGACGCATTGTGCACCAGAGCTCGGTGGAATGGCATCAGTGGCAAAAAATTTAGCAGGCAGTTGAAGTCGAGGTGCCTTTGCTCATTTCTTCTGACGACCACTATTTCGATGTCATCCTCTTCATTATTATTCATTATGGCTGAAGGGACTGAAATATCTTTTTGAGTCTCCCCCTCAACCAGAGCATCTGCTGGCTCAAGAACAACTGGTGGCTTCCCCTCAGTTTGAGCATCCATAGGCTCAGCAGCTTCAGATGACTCCTTCTCAACTGGAGCAATGTTAGATTTTTCAAGTAGCCCCCCCTTAGTTATTGAGCCTTTGTCGGCTAATTTTACTAGCCTTCTTCTCTTTCTTCTTGGCTCTTTTGGAGTGGCCTCTTCAGCTTCATACTTACTGCGAGTTTCCCTTCGCAGATCTGAATTTTCATCCTCTGAGGCAGCCTTTTCTTCAGGAGCAGCATCAGGAGCCTCATTTGATGAGCCTTGAAGTTCTTCAATCTCAAGGGCTGTTTTTCCTTTCCTCTTTCTGATGAAACCCAGAGATTGTTTGCTGACCTCCTGAGAGATTCTCCTTCTGTAGGTGTGTTCTTCAATAGTGATGGCCCTGCACCACTCTGTGTTCCTTCACTATCCCATGACCGGGATAGTTTTCTATTTTCAACTGGATTCCTCCTCCAGTTTTCAAAGAGTCTCTGGGTTATTCTCTTGTTGGTATTAAGGGCTTCTCCTTCATCATGCTCAATCATATGCCCCAATGAAGATCTAAGGAGAATGCTGATGAATCTCCCATAGAACATTTTTCTGGTCTCCTTTGCTTTTTCTGCATTTTGGACCCAGTTCTCTATCCATTCCAACAGCAAGGAGCCATAGTCGATGTTATTCTTCTTGACTATAGTTGTCATTAATTTCAGCTGCACCTCACTGACTGAGTCTTTGCAGAGGAGGCATTTACCTATAACATCAGCCAGGAACTCATATTTCTGAGGAAATTCTTTCTTCTTTACACCTTTCAGTCCTGGATTCTTTTGGTGGTGCATTCTTCTCAGGCCTTCTTTGGTGCTCACCATATTTAGAGATGTGAGGCCCCCTTGCTTGAAACCTAGGGCTAGGTTAAATTCTTCAGCAGTGAGGTTGAGCTGAACCCCTTTTACTGTGGTGGTTAGAGTTTCGTTAGCATAGGATCCATTGATGTAGAACTCTCGGACAAGCTTTGATAGAATCCTTGTATTTGTTCCCAAAGCTTCTCGAAGACCAGCCTTATCTAGCAACTAGATTATTCTTTTGAACTGCTTATCTGCTATTTTGAAGGCTTCGAAGTTGAGCTCGTTTCTAGAAATGACTTGAGAATGTGTCATTTGATAATTTTTCTGAAACAAGAAGAACGATTTATCTGAGTATTGAAAACTTATGGGTCAGGATGAGAGAGAGAGAGAGAGAGAGAGAGAGAGATAGAGAGATTTAGATTTTTGATTTTTGAAGAAATAAACGACGTGCAGTTTTCAAAGTATTTAAAACTTCCCTCTATGTTTGCTGAGATGCGTGTCAAGTTCTGATAGGAGCATTTCAGTTGGTTGATGACCATTTTGCCCTTAGTTTCCCTAGAGCTTTACAATCCTTCTTGACACAATGATTCTTTTATTTTGATATTCGTTGAGTTAGCTTTACGATTGAGGAGTACTCTACAATTCTTGGCTTGACAACCGTTGAGTGAGCTCTACGGTTTGTAGTGTGCTTTACGATTCTTGGCTTGTTGATCGTTTAGTGATCTGTACGATCTTAAGCGTACTTTACGATCCTTCGCTTGTCGATTGTTGAGTGAATTTTACGAACTTGTCCTTTACTTAATTTCCTTGCACACTTTTCTTCCTGCAGAGTTAGTATCTTCCAAAAGCATAATATATATTAAGGGTCTAGATTTAGCATTTCTAACTCACTTATAAGTTTATTAAATCTTGATTCATCTAAAGGTTTTGTAAACACATCTGCTAGTTGATCTTCAGTTGGGATGTAGTGAAGTGATATATTGTCATTTTGTGCATGATCCCTAATGAAATGATATCTTATATCTATGTGCTTAGTTCTTGAATGCATGATAGGGTTATGAGTTATAGCAATTGCACTTGTATTATCACAATATATATGAATAGAATTAAGCTCAAACCCATAGTCTGCAAATTGAGTCTTCATCCATAGGATTTGTGCACAGCAACTGCATGCGACTATATATTCAGCTTCTGCAATTGATGTGGATACTGAGTTCTGCTTCTTACTAAACCAAGAGACAAGTCTGCTGTCAAGCATCTGACAAATTCCACTTGTGCTCTTTCTGTCTATTTTGTATCATTCATAGTCAGCATCTGAGTATCCCATTAGATCAAAGGAGGACTCCTTGGGATACCATAATCCTAAATTTGGAGTTCCTTTAAGATATTTGAAAATTCTTTTCACAGCTAATAGATGAGACTCTTTGGGATTAGCCTGAAATCTAGCACATATACATGTAGCAAACATTATATCTGGCCGGCTAGCAGTAAGATATAATAGTGAGCCTATCATACCTCTGTACTGAGTGATTTCAGTGCATTTACCATTTTCATCTTTGTCGAGCTTGGTGGCAGGTGGCATAGGAGTTTTCATGATAGTTGCAGATTCCATGCCATACTTCTTTAATAAGTCTTTGATGTATTTGGCTTGATTAATGAATATGTCTTCATCAGTCTGCTTTGCTTGAAGTCCAACGAAGAAGTTGAGTTCTCCCATCATGCTCATTTCAAATTTGCCCTGCATAAGCTTGGCAAATCTTTCACATAATTTTTCATCAGAAGAACCAAATATGATATCATCTACATAAATTTGAACTAGCAGTGTTTTATCCTTATGTTTTTTTTTTAAAATAAGGTAGTATCTGCTCTTCCTCTAGTGAATCCTTTTTCAACGAGAAAGTTAGTTAAGGTTTCATACCATGCTCTAGGTGCTTGTTTTAGACCATATAGTGTTTTATCTAATTTATAGACATAATTTGAAAAGGTTGGATTGATAAACCTGGAGGTTGTTCCACGTAGACTTCTTCTTGAAGTTCTCCATTCAGAAAAACACTCTTGACATCCATTTGGAAGACTTTGAACTTCATGTGTGCAGCATGGGCAAGGAAGATCCTTATGGCTTCTAATCTGGCAACTGGAGCATAAGTTTCATCGTAGTCAATTCCTTCTTCTTGAGAGTAACCTTTGGCCACCAGTCTTACTTTGTTTCTCGTTATCACACCATTTTCATCCATCTTGTTTCTGAAAACCCATTTGGTACCAATGATTGGTTTATGCTGAGGCCTGACAACTAATCTCCAAACTTTGCTCCTTTCAAATTGATTTAGCTCTTCTTGCATGGCCTCTATCCAACTTGAATCTCCTAAGGCTTATTCGATCTTCTTGGGTTCCACTTGAGAGAGAAAGCTTAGGTAAAAGTATTCATTTGAAGTTACAGCTCTTGTCTTGATTCCAGTGTTTAGATCTCCAATAATTAGATCTTGAGTGTGATCTTTGGTCCACTTTATTCTGCTAGGAACGTCTGTTCTGGTGCCTTTTTGTCTGAGTTCCTCTAAATCAGCTTCTTATTCTGATCGTAGAGTTTCAATGTCTGGTGTGGTGTGCTCTACAATTTTCTCTACTTGTTCAACGATTTCTGTTGCTGGTTTTATGGTCGTAGAGTTAGACTCTACGATTTTGAGTTCTTCGATCGTTGAGCTTGTGTCTGATGACTCGTTGAATGTTGATCTTTTCTTTTTAGGATCTGATTCATCGAATGTGACATGGATGGAGGTTTCAACAGTTAAGGATTCCTTGTTGAACACCCTGAATGCTCTGCTATCTGTTGCATAGCCAAGGAAGATTCCTTCATTTGATTTTAACTGGAATTTAGTTAGATGCTTCTTGCCATTGTTGAGTACGTAGCATAGGCAGCCAAATGCATGAAAATAACTTATGTTTGGCTTTCTTCCTTTCCATAATTCGTACGGAGTCTTCTTCAATGTTGAGTGTATGAGTGACATGTTCTGAGTGTAGCATGCAGTACTGATGGCTTCAGCCCAGAAATATTCAGGAAGATAGGCTGCTGCTAAAAGGGTTATTCCTGCTTCAATAAGAGTCCTATTCTTCCTTTCTACTACTTCATTTTGTTGAGGCGTCCTTGGGGCTGAGAAGTTGTGATTGATTCCATTTTCTTCACAGAACTGGTCCATATCTGAGAAGTCAAACTCTCTTCCATGATCACTTTTGATGGCCTTGATCTTCTCACCTTTTTCATTCATGATTAGTCTGAAGAGCTTAATAAGATGTGAAATGGTTTCCTCTTTAAAGCTTAGAAAGGATACCCATGTAAATCTAGTGTAGTCATCTACTACCATTAGAGAGTATCGCTTTCCTCCAAGGCTAGTCGTCGAGATAGGCCCGAATAAATCCATGTGAAGTAATTGAAGAGCTCTATCATTTGAGTTTACTGTCTTGCTCTGGAATGAAGTCTTTGTTTGCTTTCCAAATTAACAGGCTTTGCAGGGTTTTTCTTTGATGAAATTTAGCTTTGGCAATCCTTTTACTAGATCTTTGAAGGCAAGCTTTGAAATACTCTTGAAGTTAAGATGAGATAACCTCCTGTGCCAGAGCCATCACATATCTTCAGAGGCTTTAGCAAGAAAACAGACTGTCTCATCTGAACTTAATTGAGCAAGGTTGACCACATAGACATTTCCTTCTCAAACTCCTTCTAGCTTTAGAGAGTTAATCTTCAAATCTCTAACTTGGCATTGGTTGTTGAGGAATGTGACTTGATGTCCTTTGTCACAGAGTTGACTGATACTTAGCAGGTTGTGCTTTAGTCCCTCAACATAAGCCATTTTACTAAAAGATATTGCACCATTTCCAATTGAGTCATAACCTCTGGTTTTCCCAGAGTTGTTGTCTCTAAAAATGACAGCAGATCCATCTTTTTTTCCTTATAATCTGACAGAAGAGCCTTGTCTCCTGTCATGTGCCTTGAGCATCCACTGTCAAGATACCAGATGGATCTCTTTACCTGCATAACAAATCAATCTTCATTTTGGTACCCATATTTGTTTGGGTCCTGTTTTGTTAGTACCTTTTGGGACCCAAATCTGCTTGATTTTAGATCCTTGCAGTCTATGATATCTTGACAACTATTTATCATTTTTATGATGGTGCCTATGATTGATATGATATTGACGATGATATGTGTGCATTTGTGAATTCTTATTTGTCTAGGACTTGTATGGATTATGATTGCTCATAGTCCTTTGATTTTGCTGTTCTACATTCTGCTTCCATACTACTCTACAATTCTCATGATTTGTAGAGTGATAGTAAACTCTACGATTTTTGTGTGGATGGTTCGTAGAGTGAGTTTTGCTTGACTTCTTTTTCAATTTTTTGAACCCCAGCTGTGAGTTTTATTGTCTAAAATAATAGCAGGCTTAGCAGAGTGTGGACAGCTGGGAGATATAGAATCTGAGAATTTGATGAACACAATTCCTTTATCAAGATTAAAAGATTTGCCTTCATTTATTTTCATAGACTTCTCCATATTAGGCTTTGAGAATGAATTCTCAAATCCTAATCCTGATCTATCAGTCACATCTCTTTGACTTGAGATCAGGGTGTCCATAGACAAACTAGACTTGTTCCACATGAAAATTGTCTTTTCTAGTTCCTGAATCTTGGAGGCTAGTGAAGACTCTTTATGAATGCTTAAATCATTTATCTCTTTTAGTCTTCCATTCTCAGTCTTAAGACTAGAATAATTTTTTGCAGTTTGAAGTGGGGCTTCTAATTCTATGTTTATCTTCTCTTTATCCTCTTTTAGATGAGTGTAATCTTTAAATGACCTTCTAAACATTTTCATGTATTTATGTAATTCTACCATTAAGTCATGCATGCCTTCTCTAAGATCATCAATACTTAATTCAGGAGAGTAGAAATCAAATACCTCATCTATGTTGAATTCCTTTTTACTGCTTCCTTCTTCGTTTGCCATTAAGCACAAGTTGGCCTTTTGTGGCTCTTCATCGTTACTTGACTCAGAATTTAGTTCTTCTTCTGAGTCACTCCAGGAGCCTTCAACTATGAAGTTTTTGTCTTTCTTCTTTTGCTTGTGGAAGCTCTTGAATTCCCTTTTTGGATTTGCTTTTGTTTTGTCCCTCCTCAGCTCTTCTCTTAAAGGTTTTGGACATTTAGCAGTGAAGTGACTTGACTTTTTGCAATTATAGCAAAGGTCATTTGGTTGTTCTTTACTGCTGTTGCTTCTGAACTTCTGAGTTATGTTCCTGTTGATGAATCTTTTAAAATGTCTGACTAGCATGGCAGCTCCTTCATCATCATTTGATTCATCCTTGTCGGAGTCAGAGTTATCCTTGTGATTGCTTATGTGAGTTGAGGTTGAGGCTTTAAGAGCAATATTTTTCTCCTTCTTTCTTTTCCCAGATAGAGTCTCTACTCTTTGATTTAGCTCCAGCTCGTAGGTGAGAAGATTTTCATATAGCTGTTGTACAGTCATCTCATGCAGGTTCTTTGACTCTCGGATGGCTGTGATTTTGGCATCTCATTTGCTTGGCAAAGATCTCATGAATTTAATGATGAGATCTCTGTTTGGATAGACTTTTCCATAAGATCTGAGAGAGTTTAGTAGCAAGTTAAATCTCTCATAGGTGTTTGTAATGTTTTCGCCTGAGATGTGGGTGAACATTTCATACTGCTGAACAAGCAGTGATTGCTTATTTTCTCTAACTTCTTCTGTTCCTTCATGAATGATCAACAGAGTTTGCCAGACTTCTTGAGCTGTTTTACAGTTGACAACGTTCTCAAATAGATCATCATCTAGAGAGTGAAATAAGATGTTCTTAGCCCTTTTGCCTCTTTGAACATCCTTCCTTTCATTGTCTATCCATTCGTCTCTTTTCTTTGCTACTAGCTTGCTTGGATCTTCAGTTGATAGTGCAAACTTCATTGGTATGATCGGCCCATTTAGCACCGTCTCGAACAGTTCATCGTCTATAGCATCCATGTAAGCCTGCATACGAACTTTCCAGATAGCAAATTTTTCTTTATTACACATAGGTGGCATGTTACCTCCACCGAGTTCTGATCCATTCTTGTTGAGTGCCATTTGATCTACTCAAGCTTGTAAGGCTTTAAATGTGAGAACTTGCTCTGATACCAATTATTACTTCCCAATGACATGAAAGATATCTAGAAGGGGGGGGGGGGGTTGAATAGATTCTTTAATTTTTTTTTTTATCTTTTTCTTCTTCCTTTGAAGATATAATGAATACTTAATCAATAAGTTTAGCACAGCGGAATGTGATTTAGTTGCCCCTTCTTGTTTTGTAAAAGTAATAATTTAGCAAGCAATTATATAGCAGATATAGCAGTTAAAACACACAAGATAAACAACACGAGATTTTAAGTGATTCAGAGTTCACAAGACTGCAACTCCACTGTTATGTTCTTCAAGCAGCAAATCCACTGAGGATACTTTTACAATTTTTGAATCACTTAGATTCCTTCAAGACCAACAGTCTTGGAACTCTAGTTCACTAAGAACTCTTCAAGTCCAGCAGACTTAGATACTCTAGTTCACTAAGAACTTTTAACGTGAATAGCTATGATTTGGGTGTACTACTGAGTTGCGTTTAGCATATGTTTCTGAAGAACTCAGCAGTGAGGCAAGACTCCTCTTTAGTTTTGATCTTTTTGAATTCTTGCATATTGCTCTCTTTCTTGTGTTTTTCAGCCTCTTTTATTCTTCTTCAGATCTGGGAGCTTTACATGAGAGCTTCTGTCTTCTTCCCGTTAGAGTGTCTGCTCTTTGCATCAGTTTCTTCCCGTTAACTCACAGAGGGGAGCTTCTGAATATTATATTAATATAGCTTATTAAAGCTCCGATGAGGTATTAATTGATCTGCTATTTTAGTCCACAAAAGGTGTTTTCTTTCTCCTTGGGGACATTCATGTCAGTCGTAGGTTTCTACCAACTTTCATATAGTCATTTGGACCTTCCACATTAGCACTTATAGGACACAGTCCTCTGACTTTACTGTCTCGAAAGTCTTCTCTCTGTTGCATAGTGCGCTTGGGTCAGTTCCTTGACTTTTCTGATTTTGATCGATTAGCAGAAGCTCTTCTATCACATCAATGCAGATTGTACCTTTGAACGAAATAGCTTCTGATCTTTTAGTTCAAGGTTTTGATCGTAATGTCTCTTGCCTTTTTGCTCAATGACCCTCCATGATCAACTCTATGAATATTCTTGCTGGTGTGACTGTTCTGCAATAGATCATCTCTCATTGACATCGTAGATTTTACTCTACTGTTACTGTGAGGATCCGAATTTCAGGATTTCTTTAATAATATCAAATAAGAATTAATTGATAAAAATATCAAGGTTGTTTAAGTTAATTATTATTTAAAGTGTTTGAAGGGATTTAATTAGTAAATTAAATTTGTACAAAGATGGTGATGAATTGTGTGAATTTAAAATAATTGAAAAGTAAATAAATTGTGTAAATACAATTTATGAAGAATAAAAGAAATTTCAGGTAATTGTACAATAAATGGTACAATTTAATTATTGTGGAAGTACGAAAATTATGTTTTAAATAAGGTTACGTGATAATGTAAATGCATGAATTTAATATGTATATATTTATATATATACATTTGTATATTTATATATGTGAATGTTTAATTGATAATTTTAAATTTCATTAATTATAAAAATAAAGGGATTAATAATTAAATTAATCCAAATTTAAATAAAAAGTAAATGAAGGAGTTGGTAAAATTGTATGTGTTGATTTTAGATTTTATCAAGAATTTTGGAGGAGGTTTAGAAATTAATTGAGAAGCAAAGGTAATTATATAAATTATATAATAATAATTATATAATTTATATAAAGAAATTAAAATAAGGTATGAAGAAAATAATAATTATATAAATTATATAAGAATAATTATGTAATTTATATAAGGTGATTAAATGGAATAAAGTTGGAGGAAATTAAGAAATTATTTAAAAGGAGAATGTAATTATATAAATTATGTAATATTAAATTATATAATTTATATATAAAGAAATTAATATGATTATTAAAGAAATTGAATAATAAATAAGAAAAATGAATGTTTTAAGTTATTAAAAATTATGTTTATGCATAATTAAATTATTATGACCTTTATGAAAAATAATATTTCGGAAATGTGAACATGTTAATGTAACATGTTGTCCAAGTAACGGAGTGAAAAATTATGAAAAATAATATTTATATGTCCTATGAATTATTTTATGATTTTTGGAAATATGAATTACCTCATATAATTACATGCATGGCGTTATGCGTATACAAAATTTATCAAGAAAAATACCGAAAAAGGTGTTAATATTATTTACAAATCATGTTATGATTTTTGGTGAATTAAAATAAATATTTTATATACATTATATAAAATATTTATTATAAGAAATAATTACGTAATGTGTTTAAATTAGAATTTTGCATGTGATTTTATTGAAAATCCGGAAGTTTCCGTGGCATGAGTCGGTGGATTATTTTTTTTAGCCAAAATGTTAAGTGTGCTTTGCATATAAAAGGAAAGGAAAACAAGTGAAAAAAAGAAAGAAATAAGAAAGGAAAAGAAAGAAAAGCCAAACAAATATATACACACTCTCTCTCTCTCTCAATATTGCTCCATCCGACCACCACCTTGCCACCCGGAAATTTTCATGGCCACCACCAAGAGATGAGGAAGATTTGGTGCCATCAAAGGAAGAAATTTAAGCTTTGGAAGGTATAAATATTAATTTATATTATTTATTACGTATTTTTAGTGGTAAATTAATGTTGTGGAAAAATTATAAATAATTAGTATAATTATTCTAAATAATTTATAGATATATACCTATGAATTATGTGATTTTTGGAATTATTTTGTGGTGAAATTTGTGAGCAAAATGGTGTAAAAATTGTGTTGGTTGGTCACTGTTCGCGGAAAAAGAAGGAAGAAGAAAACTGTTGGCCGCGCATTGCGCGAGCCATATTACCGCGCGAAGGGACCAGAAACGACGTCGTTTTTGGGGCTGAAGAGAAGGCCGCGCGTTGCGCGGCTGAAGTTTCTGGAACAGCCAAGGAAACGACGTCGTTTTGGCCGACGTACGCGGGGAATTACCGTAATGCCCCTAGTCTTTTCCGGAAAGGACTGCCGTGTCCTTTAGCCTCGGCAATTTACAGAAATATCCCTAGAGTTTCCGGTAAATTCCAATTGTGTCCCTTGGCGCGTTAAAATGACGGTAATGCCCCTGAACTTTCCGGAAAATTCCGGTTATGTCCCCAAGGGCGCGGAAATTACCAAAATGCCCCCAGAATCAGTTTTTAATTAAATAAATATTTAAAAATTATTTTAAAATCATAGAAAATTATAAAAAAAATACTGAAAATATAGAAATGATGTTTGGGCATTAAATTTAATATTTTTGTAAAAATATTAAATATTGGGGATTAATATTTAAATATTTTAAATATTAATCTAATAAGTATAAATGTTAGAAAATGATTAAATAAAATTTTCGGACAACCGAAAATATTAAATTTTATCCGATGAGCCGGGTTGTCCGTATTAGAGATAATGGATATTAAATTAAACGAATATTTTAAGGAACGAGGTTAATATAATTAACCATATAAATTAATAATTGACCTAGAGATGATATTAATTAAGTAAATTAATATCATAAAGAGATAAATAATTATTATTTGATTATTTTATGATCATAAGTTGATCGAGTTAAGAGTTTGAGATATCAATTTAAATAACTGGACGTCAGGCAAGTTCTTCAGTCCCTTTTATGTTGAACTATTATGATATGCAATTCGTGTTTTAAATGCATACAAATTATGTGCTATGTGATACGTGTTTAATATGACCACAATGTGTTCTTTGTGCAATGATATGAGATATATTGCTATAGTTGAAGTACAAGCACATGATGTATGCCACACACCAAGCATGATAAGCTATGTGCTACGTGAAACATAAACTGTTGAACTTGCTGAGCCGTTGTGCTCATTACTTGCTTAATAAACATTTTTGCAGGAAAGAAATGAATTTCAAAAATATCGGATGATATAAAGACAGATAATCACTGAAGGTTGTGAACGTTATTGTTATATTTCAATAACATAGCGTGAATACTATTGTTAATTTTATAGTGTTATTTTGTATGTACATATATGTTGAATCCAGACAGGATAAGTCAAGTTTTGAACTGTGATTGTACTAGATAAATGTTACGATAGAAATTATTAAATGGCTTAACTATGGATTATGAAATCAAGAATAAATTGTATGGATATGAACAATACTAAATTGTGAATGTTGAGCTATATGACACTAGTAAGAGAAAAGAAAAAGGTTAAGGTTGCGATCCATGGGACTAGGATCGAAATGTAAGGATTTTAAATATCCAAATGTTTTAATACAATAATTAAGTTGAGAAAAAAAAGAAAAATTTATACCGAAAATTTGGAAATTTGTGATATTGATATTAAATAATGGATCAATTTAGGTAATGAAAGATTTATTAACGGACCGAAATTTGGACGTAATGAAAATAATGTTTATTAAATACAAGATTTAAGGTAACAATATGGGTCGAATTTCGGGATCGTTACAGTTGGTATCAGAGCTAGAGGTTAAAAACCTTAGGTAAATGATACCTTAGGCTATAACCTAAAGTAAGAAAGAGTACGGTTAGTTGAGTGTTCTGAAAACTCAAGCGTATAGTAAGCTCGTGACTCATGATTGTATGGTGGAGCCCCTTTAGCGAATGGGCGACTATGGCCTGACTAGGACAAGCTCCTCAACCATATGATTATGGTAAGTTCCTGAGTCCAAATACGTGATAAGTTTGATGAACATGGGGGAATTAGGATAGAAAAGATGTAAGATGAGAAAGATGTTCTCAGATGTTGGCTAAAGCAAAGGAAATATGAAACTTATAAGAATATAAGAAAGAGATGAATATATTAAGAAAGATTTGATTGAAAATAACGAGTTGAGAAAAATTGATAAGTTCAATTAAGAACATATTTGAAAGAATATCTGAAATGATTCAAAGATGAATCTTAAAGATAATCAGGGGACACCTGATTTAAACAATAAAGATGACAAGATAATCCAAAACGTATAGAAAGAGATCATAATAACATGATCAGGAAGGGTAAGAAGATCGTACTACGATACGATCACGAGATAAGAGAAGCGAGTAAGAAGTAGGTTGTGAAGTAAGATTATGATGGGATTAAGTGAGAATGTGAAATTAACAGAGAGACCTGTTAATGGTCCAAAAGAGATATGGTACTATGAAATAGTACAAAAAGAATTCAAAGAATGTTGAGATATGAATGACAGAAAGGTTATGATAAGAGGGTAGAAAACTTGGGTACGAAATTTCATTTGAGGACTCATGTGGTGACTGAGTTGCACAATCCTTTGTATGGGCGGGGGATTTGTGTTTACTTAGTTACTATGTGATAATCATTGAAATGTTAGAGTCGCGTTAAGAGTTTCTGATAGATAGATAATATTAAGTTAAGCACGAGTTCTTAAAACTCATGCATATGGTAAGTCCATGACTCATATTGGTATGGTATGTTTTGAGCCCCTCAGCATATGGATAGTCTTTGATATGTTCTCAGACTACATATTGCTAGGACAAGCTTCTAAACTCATATTCTTGTGGTAAGTTCCTGGACTCATAATGTGTGGCAAGTTTGATGAACTATACGGGGGTATAGAAAAGTTGGAGTAGATAGAAATTTTAATATGATAATAGTCCTAGCAATAAATTTTGTAATTAAATAAAGAAGCAGAACGTGAATGTTAGGGAATTTAGGATATTCCCACTCTTCTAGCTTTGCTAGATTTCGAAAATTTTGGCCTCAAGTTGATTTGGCACGTGTGTGCTTTAAAAAAATATAAATGAAATTTTTAGCGATCTAAAAAGTGTCTATGCTACTTGTCTCGGCTAGACAAAAATGTTTTTTTTTTACATCAAAATGTATTTCAAAAGAATCATCCACGCACCTTTTAGCCCGGTGCAGATGTGATGAATGACGGAATGCTCAACGTGTTGTTGAGACGGTGCGGTACTATTTCGTTATAAGATGATTCAACACCATAAAGTATGGTTTATGGTGTAGGAATTATTAATGACGGAATTCTCAACGGGCTGTCAAAATGACGCGGTAACATGAAGTCATAAATGATTTTGATTTATGAAGGTATGTCAGAACTATAAGTCAATGCCATTTGACTCGGCTTGATATTTTGAAAAGTTTTGACATGATAAATATTTTAAAAATTTCTGTGGATTATAAAGTGTTAGAGAAAGTCTATGCTAATTGATCTAGCTAGACAAGCATTGAGAAAATATAAGTCTAAGCTATTGATTCAGCTAGACAAATTTTGAAATATATTGAATTCCTATTCTTTGAAAATTATACCCAATCAAATTATTTTTGAATGAATTCTATGGCTGAGATGAACAAAAAGATTAAGACTATTGCAGGTTGATCGAATGGTCACCTGGCATAGCAAGACACAGGCATTGCAGATTGATCATCTGGCGTGCCAATGTATGGTGAAACATCCATCACTTTAATGACAGACTGATTCACTGTCAGGGTTTGCAGTATGAAGTACTCGGGGAGCGAAGTACTGTACACCGGGATAAAAGTTCATTCAGCATACTACAAAAAGTTTTATTTCTCCTCTACTCTTATGAAGATTGGATGGTAGGATGGGTTATTATTATTTGATTGTGAGTGGTAAGGAAAGTAATAATTGCAAAGTAAAATAACTAGGAAATGTGATAGTTTAGAAATGGCAATGTGTAATGACCACGAGGACAGAATGAAAGAAATATATGTGGAATGAGTGCAAGGGAATTATATATGTTGCAAATGAATGAGATATTAGTACATAGAAATTTCGAGGACGAAATTTTATGAAGGAGGGGTGAATGTGATACCCCAGAATTTTAAAATAATTCTAAATAAGGATTATGATAAAATTAAGCAAAGGTTAGCATTTAAAAACCTAGTGTTGAATGATAGAAGGTGTTAAGAAATGAATTATGAAATATGAAGAAGAATTATATGAACTAAGAAGAGAAAGATGAATGTGCAGAGTATGAATGATGTGCGATATAAGAATGTTGTAAGTGGATTGTGTAAGGGTAAGTATGATTAAAGAAATGAAAGTTTTCGGAGAATAAGAAATCAACAAAATTGTGAGTTGAGTTAAGAGTTGAATACTGGGACAGTCATGATTATTATGATGTTATCCATGTGAGCTATGAAAATTAATGAGAAAGATATGATTATTACGAATTAAATTGTTATTTATTAAGATAAATGAATAGTAATGTGCTATGAATAAAATACGTATGATTAGTACGACAATTCTGATTCCGAGGACGGAATCCTGTTAAGGAGGGAAGAATGTGAGGATCCGAATTTCAGGATTTCTTTAATAATATCAAATAAGAATTAATTGATAAAAATATCAAGGTTGTTTAAGTTAATTATTATTTAAAGTGTTTGAAGGGATTTAATTAGTAAATTAAATTTGTACAAAGATGGTGATGAATTGTGTGAATTTAAAATAATTGAAAAGTAAATAAATTGTGTAAATACAATTTATGAAGAATAAAAGAAATTTCAGGTAATTGTACAATAAATGGTACAATTTAATTATTGTGGAAGTACGAAAATTATGTTTTAAATAAGGTTACGTGATAATGTAAATGCATGAATTTAATATGTATATATTTATATATATACATTTGTATATTTATATATGTGAATGTTTAATTGATAATTTTAAATTTCATTAATTATAGAAATAAAGGGATTAATAATTAAATTAATCCAAATTTAAATAAAAAGTAAATGAAGGAGTTGGTAAAATTGTATGTGTTGATTTTAGATTTTATCAAGAATTTTGGAGGAGGTTTAGAAATTAATTGAGAAGCAAAGGTAATTATATAAATTATATAATAATAATTATATAATTTATATAAAGAAATTAAAATAAGGTATGAAGAAAATAATAATTATATAAATTATATAAGAATAATTATGTAATTTATATAAGGTGATTAAATGGAATAAAGTTGGAGGAAATTAAGAAATTATTTAAAAGGAGAATGTAATTATATAAATTATGTAATATTAAATTATATAATTTATATATAAAGAAATTAATATGATTATTAAAGAAATTGAATAATAAATAAGAAAAAGGAATGTTTTAAGTTATTAAAAATTATGTTTATGCATAATTAAATTATTATGACCTTTATGAAAAATAATATTTCGGAAATGTGAACATGTTAATGTAACATGTTGTCCAAGTAACGGAGTGAAAAATTATGAAAAATAATATTTATATGTCCTATGAATTATTTTATGATTTTTGGAAATATGAATTACCTCATATAATTACATGCATGGCGTTATGCGTGTACAAAATTTGTCAAGAAAAATACCGAAAAAGGTGTTAATATTATTTACAAATCATGTTATGATTTTTGGTGAATTAAAATAAATATTTTATATACATTATATAAAATATTTATTATAAGAAATAATTACGTAATGTGTTTAAATTAGAATTTTGCATGTGATTTTATTGAAAATCCGGAAGTTTCCGTGGCATGAGTCGGTGGATTATTTTTTTTAGCCAAAATGTTAAGTGTGCTTTGCATATAAAAGGAAAGGAAAACAAGTGAAAAAAAGAAAGAAATAAGAAAGGAAAAGAAAGAAAAGCCAAACAAATATATACACACTCTCTCTCTCTCTCAATATTGCTCCATCCGACCACCACCTTGCCACCCGGAAATTTTCATGGCCACCACCAAGAGATGAGGAAGATTTGGTGCCATCAAAGGAAGAAATTTAAGCTTTGGAAGGTATAAATATTAATTTATATTATTTATTACGTATTTTTAGTGGTAAATTAATGTTGTGGAAAAATTATAAATAATTAGTATAATTATTCTAAATAATTTATAGATATATACCTATGAATTATGTGATTTTTGGAATTATTTTGTGGTGAAATTTGTGAGCAAAATGGTGTAAAAATTGTGTTGGTTGGTCACTGTTCGCGGAAAAAGAAGGAAGAAGAAAACTGTTGGCCGCGCATTGCGCGAGCCATATTACTGCGCGAAGGGACCAAAAACGACGTCGTTTTTGGGGCTGAAGAGAAGGCCGCGCGTTGCGCGGCTGAAGTTTCTGGAACAGCCAAGGAAACGACGTCGTTTTGGCCGACGTACGCGGGGAATTACCGTAATGCCCCTAGTCATTTCCGGAAAGGACTGCCGTGTCCTTTAGCCTCGGCAATTTACAGAAATATCCCTAGAGTTTCCGGTAAATTCCAATTGTGTCCCTTGGTGCGTTAAAATGACGGTAATGCCCCTGAACTTTCCGGAAAATTCCGGTTATGTCCCCAAGGGCGCGGAAATTACCAAAATGCCCCCAGAATCAGTTTTTAATTAAATAAATGTTTAAAAATTATTTTAAAATCATAGAAAATTATAAAAAAATACTGAAAATATAGAAATGATGTTTGGGCATTAAATTTAATATTTTTGTAAAAATATTAAATATTGGGGATTAATATTTAAATATTTTAAATATTAATCTAATAAGTATAAATGTTAGAAAATGATTAAATAAAATTTTCGGACAACCGAAAATATTAAATTTTATCCGATGAGCCGGGTTGTCCGTATTAGAGATAATGGATATTAAATTAAACGAATATTTTAAGGAACGAGGTTAATATAATTAACCATATAAATTAATAATTGACCTAGAGATGATATTAATTAAGTAAATTAATATCATAAAGAGATAAATAATTATTATTTGATTATTTTATGATCATAGGTTGATCGAGTTAAGAGTTTGAGATATCAATTTAAATAACTGGACGTCAGGCAAGTTCTTCAGTCCCTTTTATGTTGAACTATTATGATATGCAATTCGTGTTTTAAATGCATACAAATTATGTGCTATGTGATACGTGTTTAATATGACCACAATGTGTTCTTTGTGCAATGATATGAGATATATTGCTATAGTTGAAGTACAAGCACATGATGTATGACACACACCAAGCATGATAAGCTATGTGCTACGTGAAACATAAACTGTTGAACTTGCTGAGCCGTTGTGCTCATTACTTGCTTAATAAATATTTTTGCAGGAAAGAAATGAATTTCAAAAATATCGGATGATATAAAGACAGATAATCACTGAAGGTTGTGAACGTTATTGTTATATTTCAATAACATAGCGTGAATACTATTGTTAATTTTATAGTGTTATTTTGTATGTACATATATGTTGAATCCAGACAGGATAAGTCAAGTTTTGAACTGTGATTGTACTAGATAAATGTTACGATAGAAATTATTAAATGGCTTAACTATGGATTATGAAATCAAGAATAAATTGTATGGATATGAACAATACTAAATTGTGAATGTTGAGCTATATGACACTAGTAAGAGAAAAGAAAAAGGTTAAGGTTGCGATCCATGGGACTAGGATCGAAATGTAAGGATTTTAAATATCCAAATGTTTTAATACAATAATTAAGTTGAGAAAAAAAAGAAAAATTTATACCGAAAATTTGGAAATTTGTGATATTGATATTAAATAATGGATCAATTTAGGTAATGAAAGATTTATTAACGGACCGAAATTTGGACGTAATGAAAATAATGTTTATTAAATACAAGATTTAAGGTAACAATATGGGTCGAATTTCGGGATCGTTACAGTTACTCTGTTGGTCGTAGAGTCCTTTATACGGTTGCTTGCTTTGGTCGTAGAGTCTGTCTTGAGCATAGTCGTAGAGTCCATTCTACGATTAGATTAAATCATTCAGTCTTGTTGGCGTGAAGTCGTAGAGTCTGTTCTGCGGTTGCTCGCTTTGGTCGTAGAGTCTGTTGGTCGTAGTCTTCCTTGAGCATAATCGTAGAGTCCATTCTACGATTAGCTTATAACACGAGATCAACCTAACAGTTTTGATCTATTTAAATCTAGGTCTTTGTACATCACAAAGGACTTTACAATTCAATAAATTTATATTAAAAGATCAACCTAACAGCTTTGATCTTATCTAACTAAGTCCTAGTTCATTATACAAAATCAAAGGTCTTTACAATTCTGCTAATGGATGCATTTAATAATTTTAATTCTTATCATCAAATTAAACATGCAATGTTCAACAATTTTGATAGTTCATAATATATGAGTTTTCATACACATTAAAATTTATATGTGATAATTATTAATTATATTATAAATATATAGGTTGATCAAACTCATTTTTATCAATATCCAGTCACGTGATGATAAGGTAAGGGGTATCATTCTTTTCATCATCATAAATGGATATTATTTTTTTCTTACTTGTAAGGGATACCATCTTTTTCATCTTTTATTATTCAAACTTACTATGGTAAGAGATATCATTTCTTTTATACTCTTAAACTTACTATAGTAAGTATTATTCGGTAAAACTTTTGAAATGATTATATGTTTCTTAATAGTTTACGCTTCATCTAATATCATTTCAATTGAACCTTCTTATTTTCTAAATCTTTCTATCGAATTATAACCGTTATTCTGAACTATGGAACTTGAATAATATTTTTGAGTTTCACTCCACATCATGTTGACAATTTGAATATTATTTGAATCTGCACAAAGTAAAGTTATAAACTTTCGATATTTATTGTTTATCCTGTTTCTTCTGTTCATTATTAATATCTCTGTTATTATTCTAATAATCAAGAATCAAATTGTTGTTGATATATGTGGTCTGGGGCACAGATTGGATAAAGGTGTTGATAGGTTAAAGGCGTTGATAGGTTAAAGGCGATATATTTGATGATGTGTCTTTTAAGGCACGTGGTGAATGTTTTCTTTGGCCTGGGGCAAAGATGAACTGTTGTTTGGTATGATTATGACCAAATGTTGTAGACTGGTATAATCATGACCGTTGGTGCTACATTGAATATCTTTGGCCGTAGTGCAAAAATGAACTGTTGACTTACATGATTTATGACCAGGAATTGTGAAATTGTATTATCATGGTCAGTGGTGTTTCAGATAATAAAAGTTGATGATATTTTTTCTTAAAAAGAGAAGCGAATGGACATCATGGTCCATATGATTTTTCTAATGGTTGTTATTCTGTTATAGTTATTGATCTGAACTTTGTTTAAGAACTTAACTGCAGTTGTTGAATTAAAACTTGCTGTTTAAATTATTCTATCAAAAACTCAACTGTTGAAGGCTAACGATAATTTATTTGTCATTATCTTAGTCATGATATTCTTTACTGAGCTATTTGAGTTCACCCTTTCCTTTTGTTCCATTGTTTTTCAATAGGAGATGAGAGAGTAGCTGGCTCTAGTCGGGAGATGGAGTGAATGCCCGAGTTGTAGCTGTCTTAGTCTTTATAAATTATAAAATAGTATGATAATAATAATGAAGACTTAGTTGTATTTTATTTGAATATTGTATTGTGGTACATTATACGTTATATAGTAATAGTTGTTGTGTATTTTGACAACTCAAATTTAAGCTGCGTGAACTCAGATTTAGGGGTGTCACATAATACGCAATTAGATTTATTATCTATTTTCGTAATTTTTAACATAAATAAAACACTAGTTTGGAACATAATGCCCGATCCATGACCAAAAAGAGATGATCAATCAGTAGGCCCTATTATAAGGGGTCTACTTTTTTTTTTTGACAAGTAAAAAAGAATGTATCAAAAGTGCCAAAAAAGGGGTAAATTTGTGTACATAGTGTAACAGAAAGACGCAGGGAGAACAAAAGCTAACAAATATGCTCAGGCTAAAGCACAGCACTGTCCCCTATTCAAGGAACTTACTAATGTATACATTTAGGCTCCTAGAGTAATGCTCAAGCAAAAGTTTTAACATTTCATGAGCTAGATTTTTCTAGGAACCACAGATTTAATGTTCAGTCATCTAGTAATTTACTTGTAAAGAAAAAAGACTTGATATTTTTTTTTGTGTGTGTGGTTATAGTTGCTTATTTAATTTAACCCCAAAGAACCTAGGATTACCACGTTTAGCCTAAAAAACATTATATGTTTTATGTGTTATGACTCATGAGGCTTTTGTCACTTTGTTCAAGTGGATTATGTCTCAAGGAATGCCTGAGTTGTTTCAGTTGAAGTTTTTTCGTATCAATTATCTTCATTTTTGCGGGATATATCTTGAAGGATGGAACTTTTTAGTTTAAAGCTCTGGTCTTGTGTAGAATTGTGTGTTGTCTTAATTCCTTTCTATGCAGGCCTTTGAACATCTTTTTGTTGTAAGGGACATTCTGCTTTATTACCACAAGCACAATGGTTATTATCTTTATATTCCCCAATGTACGTAATTTGTTATTTATTTATATATTCATTATTTTTTATGGTTGGTGTTTTTTTTTTCCATATTTTCAGTAACATAACATAGAGAGGTAGAAAATAACTGATAATTGAACGTTGTTTCTAACCATCTTGTTGGTTGCAGGACCATGCATTGAAGAAGAGGATAGAGATTAGTAGTCATGATGTTGGCTTGTATAAATTGACTATTTCTGATTCAGTTTGTGTTGTTGCTTCCTCTTGTTTTCAGACTTCTAAATCATTATTTACCTTGTGACATGCTAGGTTAGGTCATGCCCCTATGAATGTAATGAAACAACTTCCTATTTTAGTTGTTTGTCTTAATGATTTCACTTGTGATATTTATCATTTTGTAAGACAAATTAGACTGCATTTTTCACTCAGTAACTCTAGAAGTGTATTCGAAGTGTGGGAAAATTAGTAAGGTGGCTCGTTTGTTTGATATAATGCAATGATAGCAAAATATGCCCTTGTAGAAATGGGTGATAAATCTTTACTTTTATTTCAGGAAATGCAAGTACAGGGAGAAATTTCAAATGAGTTTACATTTACAAAGCACATTAAAAACTCTAGTGTATGTTTGTTGTACATTATTTCTTTTTATAATTCATTTTTTTTTTTTTGTGTTTTTTATAATTGACATTAGTTGTACTTTATTTTATATGAATATATTTAATTATGTTGATTTTGTAATATTGAAAATAATACGAAAATAATATCTATTCAAACATTAGTTTTCAAATTTTAACATAAATTCAATATGAATTTAATATGCTAGCCAAATAATAGAATTGTTACGTTTTAGTATTAAATTTAATGGTATTCAATTCTATAGAGTCACAATTCAAATTGAATTCCAAAATAATTTATCCAAATATACCCTGAGTTGAGTCTCAATTCGAACTACTGGTCGACTTGGGATGTAACAAGTGGATCACACTGATCGCCTCTGTTGGTGTGATGGGTTTATATCCCACACATTTTTTGGAGCTGGATTATGGAATTTGATGTTAGTATTGAAAGATTTTCAAGAAGCGTATAGTTAAATGTGTTATAAAAAATTAATTAATATTTGAAATAATGGTAAAAAAATAAAAAGGAAAACTCATTTCCAACCGAGGAAAAATTTCTCAACTTGTACAATAATTCAGACATCGCATAACATATCAAAACAAAATATAGCCAATATCTCACTGGTTTTGTCCCAAAAGTATCAAAATAAGCAACTAATTTCATGTTTTCTTGGTGTCACCATATTTTATTTTTGTTTAATTGCGAAAACTATATTTTGCTACAGAAACTTGTTCCTTCTTGTTGGGTTATGGACCCAAATCGGAGCGCCCATGGAGCGGATGACCCAATGGGTATAACCCACATTGTTCATTGTCTAGATACAATGAACATGTGATCATAACCTCTCCATTGAAGCTCTTGGGGGTTTCATGAGTTACATGGATGAGAGTTATATTGCTCTTAAACCTATTTGGGAGTTACATAGGTTACATTGCTCTTAATTCCTTTGGGAGTTACATGAGCTAATCTTCTTAGAGTAGTATAAAAGGAGAGCAATGCTGATTATTGTAAACACCAAGAAACCAAGCAACAAAAGCTATTTTGAGAGCAATATAGAGAGCTTCATATAAGCCATTAGAATAGTCATTCTAAAGCTTGAAAGTTTGTAGCTTCTAGAATTGTGGGAAATAATTTAGCACTCGTTAGTAGTCTAAATTATCGCTGAGAATTATTGTTCGTTGTGCACGAGATTCTAGCCGTTCGTTGTTGTGGGCATACGCTTCAAAGGTAATCGAAAATATGTAATTATTTTTCGATTCATTTCCGCTGCATGTATGCTCTATATTATTACATTGGTATCAGAGCAGATGCGTGCGAAAATTTCGTGCAAAATGGCTTTGTATTTTGGGAGAAAAATCAAACCCTAGTTGTTTTTGAAGCATTTGTTTTTTCAAAAACTGTTTTTCCATGGACACTGCATGAAAATTCTGATAACATGGTTGCGTAGAACTTTTCGATACGATTCCGTGGATATGTGGATCGCATTTTTTCGACTTAAAATGAGAAAGTTATGGCCATTTTAAAAAAGGGTACTAAACTGTAATTTGCCATCTGAAAACCCTAGCTGAAGGTTGAAGATGATGACGAGGCAGCCACGTCAGCGCCACGTGTCAGACACGTCAGCACTGCGTGGCAGCTCTGTCGACTCCACGTGGCAGACATGTCAGATGCCATGTCATCCGTGGTCACGGATTGACTGCCACGTGGACCAATCAGATGGTGACACGTGGCAGGAATGCCACGTCAGCGACGAGGTGGCAGTCAGTCGCGCATTGCGCGGACTTTCTGCTGATCCCCACGCGCGGCAGTGGTGCGTGTTATACACGCGCCGCCTTCCCGATTTTTCCAGCCAACAAAATTTTTACAGTAACTTTTATGTCTAATTTCTGGGTTTTCTGTATATAAAAATTATTTTTTTGATATACTTGGAATTTTCAGAAATTAGTTTTATAGTTAAAAATTGCTTTAAAATTGTTTTAAAAATATTGGGAAGTTAGTTTTCTGTCCAAAATTTTTTGTAAACAGCTGAAACTTATTTTATCATTTATCCACCAAGGGTGTTGAAAAATGTTTTGATAAAGTGGCCTAAACTTATTTTTTAGTCAAATTATGCAGAACAATTTATTTGTATAAATTGTGTATTTTTCAGAAAAATCCAGAAAATTTACAAAATGTTAATAAACTGTTATTATGCTGTTAGAAATTTTTTGGTAGCTATATTATGTGGTTTGCATGGTATTACATATTATTTGGAATAATATGTGTAATTATTTAATCTTTACAAAATATTTGGAATATTTAAATGTTTTTTCAAGTTTGTAAAAGCATACTAGAGATTAAATACATGCTAGAAACACATATATATATGCTTGAACTTAGTGGGGGGAATTTAAGAAAATAAAACTTTTGTTTAAATCTTAAATTCAATGTATATTTTTGTGCTAAATAAACTATAATAAAATAGTTAAATATACACACAAATTGTGATTCCCAAGCTTAGCAAAGTTTCCTTTTTGTGTTTATACTTTGATTATTTTAAGAAGTTTATGTTATGCAGCAAAGATAAGTTAATACTGTGGTGAACTCTTAAAAGTTTTCTAATAAAGTTCTCTCGATTATTTAGATGGCTTCAAAACAAATTATTGCCGATCTTAATAAGGGTAACAAATTCGATGGGGATAATTATGATGTTTGGCATCGTAAGGTCCGCATGGTCCTTGAGGAGTTGGAAGTGGAAGAGACTTTAATAACAAAAGAAACGAAACCCACTGAAAATGATGCTGAGAATGCTGATAAGTTTGCTGCCTTTGAAAATTGGCGCAAGAAAGATAGAATTGCTCGCATCACTCTCTTAAGCAGTATGAACAATGAATTTTTGTTTGAATACGAAGAATACTCAACTGCTTATGAGATGTGGGAAGCTCTCAAAACCAAATTTGGAGGCACCTCACTGACTAGGTTGCGCGGCTTAACTATCAGGTTTGATGGTTATAAGAAGGAGGCTGATCATTCAATGAAAAAGCACCTTCGAATAATGTCAAACATGATTCGAGAGTTAAAGGCTGCTGGCAATGACTTGTCTGATGAGCAGCAGATATCAGATGTGGTTCGCTCACTCCCAGATAGTTGGGAACATATGCGGGTTAATATGACTCACAACCCGAATATCAGAAACTTTGACGATATTCGGCGTCACTTGGAGCTTGAGGCTGAGCGCTTAGAAGCTGCTAGGCCATCCAAGGCATATGTTGCTGAGTCCAGTTCTCGCAAGGGGAAACCCAAGCGAAAGAATAATGGAAAGAAAGCTGCTGCTACTCCTGCTCCGGCGCCTAATAAGGCAGCAAATGCAGGTGACAAGAGAAAAAGAGGAAAAAGAGGTGGCAAGAAGGACAAGGCTAAGATGGCCTGCTACAACTGTGGCAAGATGGGGCACTTCGCTCGTGAATGCACTGAGCCGAAGAAGGTACTTCCTAGTTTTGATCAAACTATGTGTAATGTTACTTCTAGTACTTTTGTTGCTCAATCTCTCCATATGTGGATTGTAGATTCCGGAGTAACGGACCACATAGCCAGAGATCGAGCTGGGTTCGAAGAGTATCGCCGCATTCCAACTAGCAGAAAAGTATACATGGGGAATGACTCTAGTGTGGACGTGCTAGGAATTGGCACTTACAAACTAGAAATGCGAGGATGCTCAGCATTAATTCTGCATGATGTACTTTATGTGCCGTATGTTCGGCAGAATTTATTTTATGTTCTTGCTAATCTTAAATATGGTTTTTCTGTGGTTTTTGAGAAAGAACGAGTTATTATTTCTCATGGGACGAATATTTATGGTTTTGGTTTTATTAATAATGGTTTAATGGTTTTGGATATCATTAATTCTAGTTGTAATATTGATGATTCATATACTTATCTTACTTCTGTTGAGAGTGAACATAATAGTTCAATTAAATGGCATACTAGATTGGGCCATATTGGACAAGACAGGATGACCAGGTTAGCTCGAGAAGGTCTTCTAGGCCCACTCGCTAAGGTCAACTTGTCTACTTGTGAACACTGCTTAACAGGTAAGTCTACAAGAAAACCATTTGGTAAAGCCACAAGGGCAGATGCACCATTGCAGCTTATTCATTCGGATATATGTGGTCCAATGATTGTGAAGGATAGACGTGGTCATTCTTATTTCCTTACTATGATAGATGACTTCACGCGCTTCGGGCACACGTTCTTAATCTCTCATAAGTCAGAAGCACTTGATTGCTTTAGACGTTATTTGATTGAGGTTGAGAATCAGTTGGAGAAAAATGTTAAAGCACTCCGAACTGACCGAGGCCGAGTATTTATTCGATCAGTTTAAAGAACTTTGTAAGGAAAAAGGAATTATCAGGCAACTGACAATTCCTGGTACTCCGCAACAAAATGGTGTGGCGGAAAGAAGAAATAGAACACTACTTGACATGGTAAGGTCTATGATGGCGCAAGCTAATTTGCCTATCTCTTTTTGGGGAGACGCATTGTTAACTGCGACACGTATACTTAACCAAGTTCCTTCAAAATCAGTACAGTCCACCCCATATGAATTGTGGACCGGCAGAAAGCCTGATTTAGGCAATTTGCGGCCGTGGGGTTCGGCAGCTTATGTTCACAACACTTCTCATAAGTATGGGAAGTTGGGCCCAAGGGGTAAGAAGTGTATCTTTATAAGGTACTCTGAACACTCCAAAGGCTATGTGTTCATTGGAGAGCAGCCTGATGGGACTATATCTGAAATTGAATCACGAGATGCAGAATTTCTAGAAATGGATTTTCCGAGTAGAGGTGATGTTAGCAAGGATAAAGACTTTTATGAGATGGAGGAAGAAAATGGCGCACCTAATCAGATGGTTGAGACTGAGGAACCTATTCCTTTGGCTCCTATAGATAGTGGGAGTGACATACTTTCAAGTACTCTTCCGTCAAATGAAGAGTCACTTGTTCTTCAAATACGAAGAAGTCAAAGAGGCAATATTCCACGTCGTCATTTTGAGATTGAGGGGAATGCTTTTATGGCTAATACGCAAGATCATGATGAACCTCGATCTTATCGAGAAGCTATATCATCTGCATTAAGTGAAAAGTGGAAAGTTGCAATGGATGAAGAAATGGAATCTATGAGGACTAATCAAGTCTGGGACTTGGTTGATCTTCCAACTGGGCGAAAAGCTGTTGGGAACAAATGGGTTCTCAAAGTTAAACGCAAGGCTGATGGTTCCATTGAAAGACATAAAGCTCGCTTAGTAGCCAAGGGTTACACACAGCAAGAAGGGATTGATTATGAGGAAACTTTCTCACCTGTTGTGAGATTTGCCTCGATCCGCCTTTTATTAGCTATTGTCGCACATTTGGATCTAGAACTATACCAAATGGACGTAAAAACGGCGTTTCTCAATGGAGAACTTGCCGAAGAGATATACATGGAACAACCAGAAGGTTATATTGAAAAAGGTTTTGAGCGCAAAGTTTGCAAGCTCAAACGTTCCATTTATGGCTTGAAACAAGCATCTAGACAATGGTATCTTCGGTTTCATCGAGCAGTCATTGATGATGGGTTTACGATGATCGAAGAGGACCATTGCGTGTATCTCAAAATGTCCAATGGAAAGTTTCTTATCCTTTCAATGTATGTTGATGACATTCTACTTGCTGGGAATAATAAGGAGATGATTGTCGCCACTAAAAGGTGGTTGTCCTCTAATTTTGAAATGAAGGACATGGGAGAAGCAGCTTATGTTCTTGGAGTAAAGATCTTTAGAGATCGATCAAGAAAGCTCTTTGGTTTGTCCCAAGAGACTTACCTTAAGAAGGTTCTTGAATTATTCCAGATGAACAACTGCAAACCTATAGACACTCCTATTGCAAAAGGTGATGCTATTAGCCCTGAGCATTGTCCTACCTCTCCTGAGGAAATTGAAAAGATGTCCCGTGTTCCATACGCTACAGCTATTGGAAAATTGATGTATGCAGTTCAGTGTACACGACCAGACATTGCATTTGCAGTTCATGTTCTTGGTCGATACCAGTCAAACCCTGGATATGCACATTGGAGAACAATTAAGAGGATCTTGCGATACTTGAGAGGCACATTAGATTAGATGTTATGCTATGGAGGACCTGATCTTCACTTAGTTGGATACTCCGATGCTAGTTATGGAGGCGATCGTGGGAACCAAAGATCTACCTCAGGATATGCATTCTTGCTAAATGGAGGTGCTATCACCTGGCTAAGCAAGAAACAAACTTGTGTGACTTTATCCACGATGGAGTCAGAGTTTGTAGCATGTACATCTGCCGTCCAATAATCTTTATGGCTAAAGAGGTTCTTTGAGGATCTTAATCTTGTACCTCGTGCTTCGGATCCTGTGACAGTTTTCTGTGATAGCACATCGGCACTTGATTTTATCAAGGATCCCAAGTATCACGGCAGGACAAAGCATATTGATTTGAGGACATGCTTTATTCGAGAGAACGTAGCAAATAATGAAGTGGTACTAAAGTACTTACCTACCGATCAGATGATTGCTGATCCCCTAACGAAACTGATTCCTAGAGATGCATTTCAAAGACATGTTCGTTCATTAGGACTTCGTAGGGTTTGATGTACTTATGTCGTTTCAGTGTATCACTTATTATTTGGCTTATATTAGAAATTAATATCATTGGATATAATATTGGAGTTATTTATCATTCAATGCAAAAGACTTTCTATTTCCCACATTGTCTTTATTGGTATATGATAAATTGAGTTCACACAGTTATTAACTATAGCTACATACTATATATGTATTTTATAATTATATGTCTAACGGGTTGATTGGCTCTCTCACACGAGCAATCGCTTTTAGCGCTTTAGATAGCGAGCAATTGATGTTTAAAGTAAACAATTAGTTGGCGCTGAAAAGCGAGCAAAGATGAGATATTTCATTTATTTTCACTTTGGATAGCGAGCTATTGACGCTTCGGATTGTGGTCAATCGGCGCTTAGTAGTGAGAAAAATGATATGTTAATATATCGCCTTGGTTAGAACCAAGATGAGGTCAAGTATATTTGACCGAATATGGTAAGTCCCACTATCCATATTAACCTAGTAATTAACCGGATGCGAAATATCAGAGTTGGCGCTTAAAGAAGCGAGCAATTCAAGAATTCGAGTTAGGCACTCGAGGAGTGACTGAACTAAGATCCGCACGGTATGACTGTATGATATATACTCACAGTTGTGAGATTGTCTACCGTGACATGTTAAGCGAACGTAAAAAAATTTCAAAATTGGCGCTTCAAAAAGCGAGCAATTTGAAGGTTTTAAGTTAGACACTCAGGGAGTGACTAGACTTGAGTTCACACAACAAGACTATTTAATTAGTAGGTTGTGAGAATATAACATGTGTTTTAGCGACAAAATAAAGGAGGTGAGAAAAATGATCCCTATTTTCTCACTGTGTGTTGTTCTTTTTTATAAAGGATAAGGCATTCCTTGATCCTTTTATTAAGTACTCTTTGTGATCTTTGACTATGTTATAAAGAGATGAATTAATGTTGCTACTTTGGTTTCATTTCCTAAAATCTGGACTATGAGACTATATGGGGTGATTCTGGGAAAGCAGTTGATTCATATTTGAGTAACATTAAGGCAAAGGGAAGATAACTTAATTTCACCCTGCTCTGCACTTATTGTCGACAACTATAACGTTTTTGAAAGCGATATAGTAATAAGTGAGATGCAAAACATAGGTTACATTGCTCTTAATTCCTTTGGGAGTTACATGAGCTACTCTTCTTAGAGTAGTATAAAAGGAGAGAAATGCTGATCATTGTAGACACCAAGAAACCAAGCAACAAAAGCTATTTTGAGAGCAATATAGAGAGAGCTTCATATAAGCCATTAGAATAGTCATTCTAAAGCTTGAAAGTTTGTAGCTTCTAGAATTGTGGGAAATAATTTAGCACTCGTTAGTAGTCTAAATTATCGCTGAGAATTATTGTTCGTTGTGCACGAGATTCTAGCCGTTCGTTGTTGTGGGCATACGCTTCAAAGGTAATCGAAAATATGTAATTATTTTTCGATTCATTTCCGCTGCATGTATGCTCTATATTATTACACTTCTCAATCCTTGTCTTAGGTGAGGATGTGTTGTTATGTTAACGATTTATTTCAAAGCCTTTCCAATAAAAATTTGAATGCTTCTGGGACGACCAGTCTTGCTGACAGGTTTTAGCGACCGGTCTATATATATATATATATATTTTTTGAAATATTTATAATATTAATTATACAATCTTATTATTTACACAAATTCAAATTACACATAAATTACTGAATTCTGTAACAAATATTATCGAAATAAATATTATAAATATTTTAAGAGTAAAAAGAAAAAAAATGAAACAGTCGCTAAAATCAATCAGTAAAACCCTGACTTTTTCGAAAATCTAATACTATTTCGGTTCTTACAAATAATGTTATTATTTATTTTTTGAAGTTAACTTAGATTTTTTAATTTTTATCAATATAGAGATAAATACTATAATCTATTTACAAAAATTATTCATTGTAAAATTTATTTCATAATTTTTAATAAATTATTTTAATTTCGAGTTTAAAAATATTTTAAATTATGTTTTAAAAGTCAGCAATAATATTTAAAATGGAATAGAAGGAATTTATTATTTCTATCATATGAAAGATATTTCAAGTATTATTTTTATTTTATTGTAAGATTATATTTTCTTGCATAAACTTGTACGTTTGTCGCTTCATTTCATAGGTGAAGATTTTTATTAGTACCTCAATGATTGATTTCATATAAGCACTCATGGTTCAAATTATTTTTTCGGCCCCCAGTCAATAAAAAATCATCTACTCTCTGTGTCTCCTAAAATATATTATTCACGTTTTAAATTATAAAATTATTAATAATTATTCATATTTAAAAACACGATATAACAAAAAATTAAATTTAAATTTAAAAAATTATATATGTATTATTATTAAGAAAATTATAAAATATAAATATTATAAATATTATTATTATTGATATTATTATTAGTATTAATATTATAGTTATTATGATTATTATTATCAGTATTATTATTATTATCGGTATTATTATTATTATTATCGATATTATTATTATTATCGATATTATTATTATTATTATTATTATTATTATTATTATTATTATTATTATTATTATGTAGGGCTGGATTTGATTTGGGCGGAAAAAAAATTGTGAGATGAAATGTGAGCCATTAGATTAAATTGGAAGAATCTGAACCGTCTTTAGGCTTTTAGATTCAAAATGGGTTTTGTATTATTATATAGATTATTAAATTTTATTTTAAAATATATTTAAATTTAAAATAAAGAAAATCTATTAAAATAATAAATAATAAATTTTAAAATAAATATTTTTTTTGAATAATTTAAAATTTTTATTCTATTAATTAAATTTAAAGGAATTCACATTAACTTTAAATTTAAAAATATCCTAAATTAATTTTAAAAGTCAATAATAATCATATATATTAAAAGGAGGAGTTATTATCTTATGAATATCTTTCATATAAATTAAAAAAATTAAAATAGATTAGAGAGTTAATAAAATTTAATATTATTCATAATCAACCTTAAGTAAGTATATAATGATTATTTTTTTCCGTAAAAAACGTAAACTCTATTTAAGTAGTTTTTTAAGAGTTAAATAATTTTTTTGCAATTTTTTAAATTTGTGTAGTGTACTTTACATTTTTTTAAGGGACAAATTGTTTTATATTTTAAATATTTTGTGGGGCCGATACTGATACCGATATTAGGTACCAATAAGGTGGTTTAGGTATAGAGACAATATCAATAATACCAATTATACATATCGATTTTGATTTTGTTTTTATTTTTGTTTTGTTAGTTTTTTAAAAATAATTTTATTATATTTATATAACCATAATGTGAGATAAATAGTAGTATATGTATACAATGATATCATTGAAACAACAATAGAGTCAGTAAGTTTTTTTTGTTTTTTTTTTATAAGCAACGGTAAGCTCTCATGGTGCCACTATATAATTTTTTATTTTTTATTTTTTTAGTCTTTATGTTAAAGTTATTGGTACTCATAAAATATATTTTATTAGTATTAAATATTAGTTTGCAATTTTTATTTTACCAATTATCTTGTCTCTTAATTTTTATGATATTTTTTGATAAATAACTCTAAATTTTATAATATATATATATATATATATATATATATATATATATATATATATATATATATATATATATATATATATATATATATATATATATACACACACACACACGATGCGACGAATAATGTTTAAAAAATAAATAACTATCAATTTCAATACTGATTAATCGATATGTGCTAATTATTTTTGTCTGTATTATATTAATTTTAAATTCTATAAAATTAACTATAAGGAATCGATCAATATCGATAAAATATCGGTTATACCCAATATTTTGAGCACTCTTTGTAATTAATCCCGCGTCTCGGGTGCAAGTGGAGGTGGATATTTTGAATCCTTTAACAAGAAGACAAATTAAATTGATTTGAGGTGTTGCAAAGCATTGTCAGTCAGCTGGAGCATGAAGAAGACAGGTTTATTAAAAATCACGTTCTGTATTTAATGAATTCGGAAGTTGATGACATTATTGTAGGCTGACATCGTAATAGTTGTTGCTTTTTTTAGTTATATTTATTTTCAGTGCGAATTTGTGTCATTAGTGTGTGACGTTGGTTTGTAAAAATTATGGATAGAATGTAATATTTATATTAATTTAATATTATTATAAAAAAATTTATATTATGATTTATTCGATAATCTTATCGATTAATTATTTTGATTTTTAAAGTCATATGACACTTCAAAAGAAAATTATAATGATATGAATTTTCTATTTAGGATCATAATGTATTACTAAATAATTTTTAAAATGATAAAATATAATTTATAATATTAAATAATGAATTAATTATATAATAAAATATTTTTTGTGAAACAGCGTAGATGGAAGTACTCCCTCCGTCTCTTTTTAAATGTCGTTTTAGAAAAGTATTTTTGTCTCTTAATATTTGTCTTTTGAGAATTTTAAATAAGCGTTCATTACTTAGTTTTCAATATTATCCCAAGTATTAAATATAATTCTAATTCTTTCATTAATTTATATCTAATAAATAATACTCTCTTATTTTAATGTAAGAATAATATTGATAATTAAAATTATTTTTATTTGAAAAATATATTATTATTAATATGTGTGTCTATCTTTAAAAACAATAAATTATAAGGGATGGAGAGAGTAATTGATCTGAGCGTCACGTCTATTCCATACTCTTGGAATATGGTAAATAGTTTACTCTCTCTCACACATGTATGTGGAGCCTCTGTAGTGAGGCTTATAGGGGCCCAACATGTATGTAAGAGAAGACAAGTTTATTAAAAATCATGTTCTGTATTTAATAAATCTGGACGTGGAGTTGAATGCAATAAACTACTAATTCATTAAATTTTTATTGTATCTCAAGATACGTAAAAATGATTTCTTTCGATTTGTTTAAGTATTTTTGTCTCTTAATAGTTGTCGTTTTGAGAATTTCAAATAAGCATTCATTGCTTAATTTTCAATATTATCCCAAGTATTAAATATAATTTTAATTTTTTTATTAATTTGTATCCAATAAAATATGATGTTTATATTAATTTAATATTATTATGAATTATTTTATATTACAATTTATTTATTAATTTTATCAATTAATTATTTTAATTTTTAAAATAATTTGATACCTTAAAAGAAAATTATTATAATAAATAATCTTAAAAACATCTGGTCTTTTGTAAACTTTCTTTCTCCATTTTTCTTGTCTATCTTTTACTTCATATCCATAATTCATCTACAACAAGATTAATATTTAGCTAGAATACATTGGATATAACATTTTTAAGATAAGTATACATATACATGATAAGTAAATTTTATATTTATTTATTATTATTTTTTTTACTTTATTATTTGTGCATTTTTAAATATTTTAGTTGTTTTTATATGTTTTTATTTAATTTAGTAGAAATTGAATTTTTATTATTTTTTATGTATTATTATGTATTATTATTGTTTATAATTTATTTTTATTTTGTAAGATAATAGAAGGAATTGCATTTATTTTTCGGTAGGACTTCGGTTGGATTACAATCAAGCAGCAGCAATTGGATTGACCAATTGGGTCATTTTTTATATGTAATGTGACTAGAGATAACTCGTGCCTGAAGGCATGATGTAAGTAATATAATAGTTGAGTACTGTATTCAATATTTTTAAATTGAAATTTTTTAAATTGTTGTGCACTCTCAATTTCATGTAGAACTGAGAGTCAAACTATTAAACAAAAAAATTGATATCCAATTCAGTCATAATTTTTTTTTAGGCAAACATTAGGATATTATTCATTCCTAACTTAAATTTAGTTCTTGATAGGTTTGAGCAATTAATTGATTGACGATAGCGGGCTTAAATTTGTGTAATATAGTATTTTCGTGTATTTCACACATATTTCCTTTATTGACAAAACGAAATAAGAAATTTGGCAACATTTATTTATCTTCAGTATCTCTAACCATTGATCAATATGATCCATGAACAATATTTCATTTGAAAAAAAGATAGTGCTGCAAGCCATTTGGAGGATCCAATGAGGAAAAAGAAAGATGTAAAAATTCACAAGAAAGACTTTTGCATATACACCAAAAAGTATAAAACTATTATTATTATTATTATTATTATTATTATTATTATTATTATTATTATTATTATTATTATTATTATTATTATTATTATTATTATTATTATTATTATGATTATTATGATTATTATGATTATTATTATTATTATGATTATTATTATTTTTATTAGTAGTAGTTGTGACATCCCCAAATCTGGACCCACACAACCCAAACTTGAGTTGTCAAAATACATAACAAATATCACAATATAACGTACAACGTATCACCGTACAGTATTTAAAAAAAATACACAACTATGTCTTCATTATTATTGTCACACTATTATACAACTTATGAAAACTAATACAGCTACAACTCGGACTATCAACCCCATTCCCCGACTAGACTCAGCTACTCTATTATCTCCTGTTGAAAAATAATGTAACAAAAGGGAATGGTGAGCTCAAATAGCCTAATAAAGAATATCATGCCTAAGATAATGACAAATAAATTATCATTAGCCTTCAACAATTGAGTTTTTTGATAGAATAATTTAAACAACAAGTTTTAATTCAACAATTGCAGTTAAATTTTTAAACAAGGTTCAGATCAATAACTGCAGCAGAATAACAATCATTAGGAATATCATATGGACCATGATGTCCACTCGCTTTTCTTTTTAGGAAAAATATCATCAACTTTTATCATCTGAAATACCACTGACCATGATAATACAAACTCACAGTTCACAGTTCCTGGTCATAATCATGCAAATCCATAATTCATCTTTGCACTACGGGCCAAAAATATTCAATATAGCACTACCGATCATGATTATACTAGTCTACAGTCTTTGGTTATAATCATACCAAACAACGGTTCATCTTTGTCCCAGGCCAAAGAGAACATTCACCACGTACCTTAAAAGACACATCATCAAATATATCGCTTTTAACCTATCAACGCCTTTAACCTATCAACACCTTTATCTAATCTGTGCCCCAAGCCATAGATATCAAAAATAATTTGATTCTTGATTATTAGAATAATAATAAAGATATTAATAATGAACAGAAAAAAATGGTATAAACAATAAATATCGAAAGTTTAATTTTACTTTGTGCAGATTCAAATAATATCCAAATCATCAAAATGATGTGGAGTGAAGTTCAAAAATGATATTCAAGATCCACAATTCAGAATAACGGTTACAGTTCAATAGAAATGTTCGCGTAAATAGGAAGCTGCAATTGAAATGATATTAAATGAAGTACAAATTGTTAAGAAAATTATAATCATTTCAGAAGTTTTACCGGACAATACTTATTATAGAAAGTTTAAGAGTATAAAAGAAATGATATTCCTTACTGTAGTAAGTTTGAATAATGGAAGATGAAAAAGATGGTATCCCTTACAAGTAAGAAAATAATACCATTTATGATGATGAAAAGAATGATACCCTTTACAAGTAAGGAAGAAAATAATATCCATTTATGATGATGAAAAGAATGATACCCCTTACCTTATCTCGTGACTGGATATTGATAAAAATGAGGTTGATCAACCTATATATTTATGATATAATTAGTAATTACCACATATAAATTTCAAGATATATGATAACTCATATATTATGAACTATCAAAATTATTTATATAATATAAATTTTTGTAATGTAAAATAATAACTTTAAAAATAATTTTCTGAAATAATATTTCAAAATAAATCTTCCAAAGAAAGCTTTTTAAAAATAAATCATTTCAAGGAAGAGTCTTCTAAAGGAAGATTTGTGAAAACTGTGTGAAATAGGTATTTATGCAATTACTACACTTTAATAAAACACTTATTTGAAAAAATCATGCACTCCTCTTGATTTTCAAACACTCAAGATAACCTTACTATTCTCAGAGAAAACTCATAAAATACTTATAGATTTTTTTTTATGTTTTAGGCGTGATTTTTCTATTCAACTGAGCAAGTTATTTATAGGAGAAAATAAGTTACTGTACATGTGGTAGGTGAACTAGCATGATGCACGCCAGCTGAGAAATCAACAAAGGCTGCAGCAGCCTCTGCTTTACCAACTTTTCTCCAGCAAAAAAACTCATATTTTTCATTCCTCATATGGCCCCCACAGAGGGTCCACATACTATCACATATTATTCTTATTATTATTATTATTATTATTATTATTATTATTTTAAAATTATTTTTCTTCTTGTGGTTCCAACATATATAATAAAATAATGCTATAACAATAATTCAACAATAATGTAAGAAACACGTTACAGATTATTATTAATTTAATAATATAAATTACTGTGTATTTGCTACTGTGACAATTATTAGGTTCAATAATTTTAAAATACAATACACCAGCAATTATTGACTCAATGATATGAAATACAATGTTACGACAATTATTGAATCAATAATGCAAAATACTGTGCAACAACAATTATTAATGAATATTGTACAATGATCACGTTATCAGATCAATAATACGAGACACTGTGCAATACCGTGTGCTACTGTAAAATATCGTGTACTACAAAAAAAATACCATGAATTACCGTATACTACTATTCTTTTATCACCGGTATTTTAACAGTTAAAAGTGATAACACCGTTGACTATTTTTATTTAAAAATGTTACCTCTGTTATTTTCTATATCCGACAAATATTTCGTTGTGGGGTTCACCAATGATTAGTTATTTCAGCGCCGTCTATGACCCGAATATTCTCCGACAAAACAAATATTCCCCGATAAAACGAATATTGTTCGACAAAATAAAATTTGCACATAACATCCTTAACTTTTAATTTTATCAATTTAACCACTTATTATTTCATGAAAAAATATATATGAAGAAAAATTAAATTTTATATTTCATAAAATTCGGGGTCTTACAATCTCCCCTCCTTATGAAATTTCATCCCCAAAATTGATGTACCTGGCATTTTGAAGAGGTAAGGATACTTAGATTTCATCTCAGATTCTAGCTCGTAGGTCATTTCCTCAGTATCTTGGTTCCTCCATAAAACCTTAACTTGATGTATAACCTTTGAGCGTAGGATCTGCTCCTTCTTATCTAGGATCTTAACAGGTACCTCCTCGTACATTAAATCCTCTGTTATAACGTCCAATTCTAACTCAATGACGTGGTTTGGGTCCTTCACATATTTACGTAACATAGATATGTGAAAAACGTTATGGATGCGGGACATACTTGGTGGTAAAACTAGTCTGTAGGCTACGGTTCCTACTCGATTGAAAATTTCAAATTGGCCAATAAATCGAGGGTTAACCTTTCCTTTCTTTCCGAATCTCGTAACTCCTTTCCATGGAGAAACACGTAAAAATACATGGTCTCCGATGTTGAAGCTTTCGTCCCTTCGATGAAGATCAGCATAACTCTTTTGTCGTTCTTGTGCGGTCTGTATTTGTTATCGGATCATTTGGATCTTTTCAGTTGTCAAGCGTACTAATTCAGGTCCCAATATTTTTGCTTCTCCTACCTCATTCCAACATATTGGAGAGCGACACTTGCGTCCATATAAAGCCTCGAATGGAGTCATGCCTATACTTGCTTGGTAACTGTTATTGTAGGAAAATTTAACCAATGGCAAGTACTTATCCCAACTTTCTTTGAAGTCTAGTACGCAAAGTCTCAAAAGATCTTTGAGGGTCTGGATCGTCCTTTTCGATTGTCCATCCGTTTGAGGATGGTATGTAGAACTAAAACATATTTCAGTGCCCATAGCTTTTTGTGGACTGATCCAAAAGCGTGAAGTGAATCTAGGATGTCGATCAGAAACTATGGAAACTGACATGTCATGTAATCTCACAATCTCATTTACGTACATACCGGCAAGACGCTCAAGTGAAAAGTTTTCTTGTATAGGTAAGAAATGAGTTGATTTGGTCAATCTATCTACGATGACCCAAATTGCATCTAAGCCTTGAGAAATCTTGGGAAGACCCGTCACGAAGTCCATATTGATGTGTTCCCACTTCCATTCGGGAACCTCAAGTGGTTGTAATGGACCATTAGGCATTTGGTGTTCTGCCTTGACACGTTGATAAGTTAGGCACCTTGAGATAAACTCTACAATCTCCCTTTTCATGTTGTTCCACCAAAATGTATGTCAAAGATCACGATACATCTTGGTACCTCCTGGGTGGATTGCAAATGGCGTGTTGTGTGCTCTATCATGATTTTATGCTTCAATTCAGGATCGTTAGGAACATCGAGTTAAGAGTTGACTCGAAGTATTCCTTTCTCGTCAATTCTTGCTTCAGGAATAACACATTCTTGTACTTTCTTCCTCATGTTCATCAGTTCTGGATCAGTAGCTTGAGCAGTTTTAATTTTATCGATTAAAGTCGGTTCTACTCGCACGTGCGCAATCTTCAAGTGGGTCCTTGGTATCTTTAGCTCTATCTCCATCTTTTGTAAATCATACAAAATACGCTTTTGTGTTGTCAGCAGTGCACTTGTACTCGCATAAGATCTTCTGCTAAAAGCGTCAGCTACAACATTAGCCTTCCTGGGTGATACTGGACGGTATGATCATAATCCTTCAATAGCTCAAGCCAACGTCATTGTCGTATGTTGAGTTCCTTCTGAGTGAAGAAATAGTTTAGGTTAAAGATTTTAACCTCTTAGTTGTATACGATCGTAGTTTCGAGTCGTATATATTCTTTCAGATAACTCAAGGTATGCTTGAGCAATTGATCTTAGGTTTTGAATTGACAAACTTGCTTAGATCTTGTTAGATCACTTTGGAAATATTTGGGATATTACATTCAACCCAACTTACAGGAATTTCGTCCTCGAAATTAACTTTACAATTACTTTAGTCATTTAATATCATATTTATAAGTGCTATAAATATTCAGGATATTACATTCTCTCCTTCTTATCAGAATTTCGTCCTCGAAATTATAATATAATCATCTCCAATTTACTCTTCAATATGAATTTTCTAAATTCATCTTTTACTCACATTAAACCTCCAATACTTTGATTAGGTCTGAATAATGTTCACTTATCTCTACACATTTCTTTTCATAACTCTAGGTTTTAAACCTCTTTTTATATTCGACATTCAGTCTCATTCTTCTTTTATCTTGGATTCTTCTCACTTATACAGCGGTCAATCAAGACCTTTACCTTATTCAAAAACTATGAATACTATATAACCCATAATTTTTTTTTTTTTAAATCATCATCCGGACTGGAAAACCATATATTGTGTAGCAATCAATTAAGATTGAGAACACTTCATACTTTGTGTAGCAATCAATTAAGATTGAGAACACCATACATTGTGTAACAATCAATTAAGATCGAGAACACACATACGTTGTACTTTAGGTGATCAACCTGTCGTACCATATTATCTTTAAAGACGCGGTTTATTGCGTCTATCGAATTCCTACGTCCGTTCTTTTTTCATAACCAAAAGTGTCTAGCCGAAACAATTGGCATTGACTCATATTTAAAACATTCAAACTTTTTGAAAAGCAATTTTATGACTGTATACCGCACCTTGCAATGTGCGTTGATAACTCATCATGTATCATCTTCACGCCAGGTTAAATGGGGTGTTGATGAATAAATCATTTTTATTCTTCACATTAAATCCGTCTAGCTAAAACAATTAGCATAGACATATGAATAACATAGCTAGTGAAGAACTAACAAAAATTTCCAGTTCAACTAGTGAACCACTCTTTTCAAAGGCACACAAGTGCGAATATAACCATGAAGATCTAGCATAGCTAGAAGATTTTTGAAATACCATCAATCCTCTATCTTTTCCATTATTCTCTAACCATAACACAAGTTTTGCAAATATATAGTAATATAGTAAACTGATTGGTTGTATTAAACCAAGTACAAACAAATATATTAGTTCCCCTTCTCATCAACACGGATTTGAAATGTCTCAGCGCACATTGGTACTGATCAATATCGCACTGAATAGACAAATCGCAGCCGCATCTAACAAGTCGGTTCGACTAACATATCATAGCCCAAGTCCATAACAAGGTTCGTTCGCTCAGTAACTAACATACAAATATTTTTAAAACTATAGTTATGACGTAACAACTACTAACTAGTCAATATACATATGAGAAAAGAATCACCTTCTCAAAATATACACAAAGAAGAGTTTGACACAAGATTTTAATTTACTTATCAATATAGCAAACTGAGTTATTCCTCCACCCAAGAACTAATGAATCAGTTCCCCGTCTCATCAACACTATCCTCAAATGATTTCATTCAGTGTGTAACCCGCTTTGAGAACAGTGACCTTGAATCATTCATACCAACAGTGTAGTTAGATCGGTTCTCTGAAGCATATTAAACTCTTTCCCATACAAGAGAGTCGTTCTACTCAGTTTTACTAATATGAGTTTTCAATTGAAATCCCTAATCGTTCTATAACTATCTTAGTCACTTTCTTTTCTTAATTCATTCCTTCATCATTTACATTCCTTATGAGTTTACTCGTCTCTTTTCTTAGGTATAAATACAGATAATACCAAACACACCATTTCATTTTTATGAAACAGTTTCACACAAAAACTAATAAGATTATTTTATCTTATTGCTTGCTTTGAGAACTCATTAAGAGTCCATTTAACTTCAGATATCCTCGAAAAGAGTTTATCTTTATTCATTATATTTCTTTCACATAATAATTTTTATGTATTAAGATTTAATAAGATTTATGCATATTTTTTTAATTATTTACAGACCCTTCACAAGTCCATTTCTTCTTAATCCATCAGATTATACTCCAAGGTACTTGTTACCTCGAAACTATAATCCACTGCTCTGATACCAACTGTAACGCCCCCAAAATCCCCGCGCTTTCGATGCGGCGGACCTTGTGCGTTAATTTCGTACATCTATCAACTTAACCAATGATCCCATAATCATATTGGTTGAATTAGTCTTATTTTAGACTATACATTAAAAAATTTCTTAACTTTGTCCCTGGATCTTAACTTGATCTCAGTCTCATAAGTATACAAGTATCAACTTGTATTTCATCCGTATAAATGGATAAAACCATATATAACGGTTTAATTTTAACCTTAGGATTTAAATATTCTATATACGTCCACTTGTAACGGTCTCATTCGTACTACAAGTATCAATATACAAAGATATCTCTTCATATCAATAATCCTACTTATATGGTATTCAGAATAGTAATAACGAGTTATACCTGGGTCCGAGGAACCTTAACGATGGATTTGACCAGTCAACATCGCTTAGTTCTGTCTCAGATGTACAGCACTCACAAGTTATTTACCGATCCTCATCCAGATAAATAGATCATTATCAATACTATGTTAAATTTTAACAATTCTAGGTTATATCAAAATAAAGACATAACAACATTCTGATGATAATTATTTATATCATTCATTCAATATTCGGTTACATGTTTGTTTGTTCGTATTACAACAGTCATTATGACATATACAAATACAATCAATTTACATGAAAACCTAATCTATGCTGCATCTTTAAGTTCATGATCTTCTTAACGTTCATCTTTAATCTGCAAATAAGGTTTTATTCGCAAGAATGAGCACGACGGCTCAGCAAGTCTAACATACAGCACATACGCAGTTTATGCTTTCATATAAACTTTAACATGCATTGACTGAACATAATTCTCCATTTAATATCACATATAACTCACGTTCCAACAATTTATATCACATTGACACACAAAGTGTATAAATCATGTTCGTAAATCGTAAACATAAAACATAACAGTTAGAAGGCTTGTAAACATCAGTTAAAGACTTCACATATCATCTATTGCATAATAACATGACATTACACATCTCATTTAACATTTTAACAATACTACACAAGTAGCACATAGCAAGAGTTAGAAGACTTGCCTTAAAACCATGTTAGGGTTTTCCCGGGAAATCGTTAAACGCCTACAAAAAGGGTTACGCGACCCCGAATGTTAGTTTATCAAATTTTCCTTTTGAATAAGTCTTAGAATAACTTTACTAGACTATCTTCATTGGTGGAATTAATTGGAAAATTGTCCAACTCAAAAACTCACTTTTAAGTCACTTTTAAAAAAATAGGCAGCATGTATGGTTGCTAGACCCCGGCTCGATCAAATGGCCACAACTTCTTCGTTTTATAACATTTTTGAGTCGTTCAAAATTTCACGCGTTTGTAACTTCCGTATATACAACTTTCATTCAGACCAAAGTTTGAGATTCATTACTGATTTACACATATTTTCCAGTAATGGGACTGATCTAAAACTGATTCATATTTCTGACCTCTTTTACAGTGACAGCCATAACTTTGTCATACGAAAACATTTTTGAGTGATTCTTGAGTCTAAATTGCTTATTATTTCATGATCTACAACTTTCATTTAGGTTTCTATGGCAGATTCAGACTTTAAATTTTCGGAAATTTGCAAAAATATTCTGCGACTAAATTAAACTTAACTTTCTTTGATCCGATTGGTAAAACATGATACCTCAAGCATTAATTTGCTAAGATAACATGTTCTAACACTCCGTATCACTTCATAACATAAAAATAACAAAATCATAAACCTACTTATATAAGATTTCATGACTTTTTCTCAAGAACATGAAGAACGAATCGAAGAACACGAAGAACAAAGTTTCATCGTTCTTCGTTTCGACTACTAAAAATTGATGCCACAAGCATTATTTAGCAAGGCCATCATGTTTCATCATCCCATAACACTAAATTACCAAATCATAACCCTACTTATGTAGAAATTATGACTTTTGCTCAAGAACACACGAAGAACACGAAGAACGAAAAATCGTACATGGTAACGACTTATGTTCTTGAGCTTTTGGATTTCATACTTGAAATAATTTGAGCATTATAACTGCTTACATATGTGATTATAACACTTTATAATTGACAAAATTTGGTCATTATAACGCCGTGTTTACTTAATTATAACAATTTATAATAATACTCCAGAACATACGAAGAACACGGAGAACGGATAAACCGTACATGGATACGACGTATGTTCTTGAACTTTAAACTATGAAATGAAATTTGACATAACAACGACTTGCTCAAGTCATAAGGAACACGGAGAACGAAAAATCGTACATGGCTACGACTTATGTTCTTTGAGCCTCATCGATAAAATAAAACTTTAAGCATAATAACGATTAAGAATCGTACCTTTTATTATTGCAAGCTTTAACTATTTCTTTGCAATCGATTCTTGTCTCACAAGAACTCTCTCTATATTTGCTCTTTAGCTTTCAAAAATGTAAAGAACTAATGAACTTAAGCCTTCTATTTATACGACTTTCAAAGTTAGGGTATTTTGGTCATTAGGACCAAGCTTCTTGAACAAGCTTAACAAAGCTTCTCCAACACACTTCTTTTAGCTTCCAAAGCAAGCTTGGTGAGCTCTTTCTTCCGACTTCTGTATATCGGATAAATCGCGTGCGATTAATTTAAAATATTTCGCATTAGTAATTTAAGTTTTAATTAGTTATACATATTTTATTCATAAAATACATCATACAGTATTAATATGATGTCTCGTCTGACCCTCAAAGTTTTCCTTGATTTAATCTCGGATAATCTTCCGTATATTTTTCTCAAATACACCTACCGGGCGACGCGATTGATAAATTTCTTCCATTCTAGACACTAATTATGATTGAATAATATAATTAGGTATTCATCTGATAAATTTGATTATTCAAATTTAATGTTAACCTATCTCATGATCCGTTTGATGAAAACAATACGGATGAATTAGCAGTTAATTATATAACAGTCTGATTCCAACTAATTTGGTTAACTTCTATTGATTTAAAAATTTGACATTACTGAGTTTTGTTCCGAATGAACACTTTTCTGTAAAGTGAAAAGTCCAAAAGACTTGGCACGTTTTTCGGTGAATAGTGTTTTTGACTACCATTTCTCAGAATATGCTTAAACGATCAAAAAGTCAAAAATAAAATTTATTTTTGTCTTTTCCCTATTTCGTCTTATTCCAGACACACTTTTCGAGAAAATCTTTTATTGCTTATTACGCACCAGTGTTGCATACCAACACTGTATCCATCAACGGTTTGATCAAAAATAGAAAGTGTTTCCGTTTGAAGATCGTTTTGCGTTTTAATTTGGGAAAAATATCAGTGGCTCCCTGGTATCTATTCCCCGTATAAATGCTATAACGTGAAATGGAAAAAGTCCAAACGTTGAAAAGAACGTTCGAAAAGACGATAAACGTTTTCTCGTAAATCGTGTCTTTTTCGTCTTTTTCCCAAGAAATTTTAATTGGTTCCCTGACATCTAAACCTCATATTAACACTATATCGTGAAATACAAGAAGTCCTACAGATGAATGAAACAGTCAAATGAATGAAAAACGTCACCTCGTGAATAGTGCTTTTACACGTTTTTCGAGAAGAACTTTTATTGACTGTTACGTGTTTTCAAATCGTGGGAAGGTTGAATCTTGAAACGGAATGTCAATTTGACCTTCACATTTTGCTCAAGGGCCTAGGTTATTTTCTAGGGCTTAGACCCTAGGGTTAGGGTTTAGGTTTTAACTCTTTTTCCAATTTAGATTTTTTGCCCTAAATTGACTTCTGATTTTTAATCAGTGTTAAGGTTAACTACTTGAACCAAAACACAAAATCCTACACATAGATAATTCATACAACACATTTAAAAGCTCAATTCAAGCTTTACTAATCACATAACATATAGTTTAGGTTAAAGATTTTAACCTCTTAGTTGTATACGATCGTAGTTTCGAGTCGTATATATTCTTTCAGATAACTCAAGGTATGCTTGAGCAATTGATCTTAGGTTTTGAATTGACAAACTTGCTTAGATCTTGTTAGATCACTTTGGAAATATTTGGGATATTACATTCAACCCAACTTACAGGAATTTCGTCCTCGAAATTAACTTTACAATTACTTTAGTCATTTAATATCATATTTATAAGTGCTATAAATATTCAGGATATTACATTCTCTCTTTCTTATCAGAATTTCGTCCTCGAAATTATAATATAATCATCTCCAATTTACTCTTCAATATGAATTTTCTAAATTCATCTTTTACTCATATTAAACCTCCAATACTTTGATTAGGTCTGAATAATGTTCACTTATCTCTACACATTTCTTTTCATAACTCTAGGTTTTAAACCTCTTTTTATATTCGACATTCAGTCTCATTCTTCTTTTATCTTGGATTCTTCTCACTTATACAGCGGTCAATCAAGACCTTTACCTTATTCAAAAACTATGAATACTATATAACCCATAATTTTTTTTTTTTTAAATCATCATCCGGACTGGAAAACCATATATTGTGTAGCAATCAATTAAGATTGAGAACACTTCATACTTTGTGTAGCAATCAATTAAGATTGAGAACACCATACATTGTGTAACAATCAATTAAGATCGAGAACACACATACGTTGTACTTTAGGTGATCAACCTGTCGTACCATATTATCTTTAAAGACGCGGTTTATTGCGTCTATCGAATTCCTACGTCCGTTCTTTTTTCATAACCAAAAGTGTCTAGCCGAAATAATTGGCATTGACTCATATTTAAAACATTCAAACTTTTTGAAAAGCAATTTTATGACTGTATACCGCACCTTGCAATGTGCGTTGATAACTCATCATGTATCATCTTCACGCCAGGTTAAATGGGGTGTTGATGAATAAATCATTTTTATTCTTCACATTAAATCCGTCTAGCTAAAACAATTAGCATAGACATATGAATAACATAGCTAGTGAAGAACTAACAAAAATTTCCAGTTCAACTAGTGAACCACTCTTTTCAAAGGCACACAAGTGCGAATATAACCATGAAGATCTAGCATAGCTAGAAGATTTTTGAAATACCATCAATCCTCTATCTTTTCCATTATTCTCTAACCATAACACAAGTTTTGCAAATATATAGTAATATAGTAAACTGATTGGTTGTATTAAACCAAGTACAAACAAATATATTAGTTCCCCTTCTCATCAACACGGATTTGAAATGTCTCAGCGCACATTGGTACTGATCAATATCGCACTGAATAGACAAATCGCAGCCGCATCTAACAAGTCGGTTCGACTAACATATCATAGCCCAAGTCCATAACAAGGTTCGTTCGCTCAGTAACTAACATACAAATATTTTTAAAACTATAGTTATGACGTAACAACTACTAACTAGTCAATATACATATGAGAAAAGAATCACCTTCTCAAAATATACACAAAGAAGAGTTTGACACAAGATTTTAATTTACTTATCAATATAGCAAACTGAGTTATTCCTCCACCCAAGAACTAATGAATCAGTTCCCCGTCTCATCAACACTATCCTCAAATGATTTCATTCAGTGTGTAACCCGCTTTGAGAACAGTGACCTTGAATCATTCATACCAACAGTGTAGTTAGATCGGTTCTCTGAAGCATATTAAACTCTTTCCCATACAAGAGAGTCGTTCTACTCAGTTTTACTAATATGAGTTTTCAATTGAAATCCCTAATCGTTCTATAACTATCTTAGTCACTTTCTTTTCTTAATTCATTCCTTCATCATTTACATTCCTTATGAGTTTACTCGTCTCTTTTCTTAGGTATAAATACAGATAATACCAAACACACCATTTCATTTTTATGAAACAGTTTCACACAAAAACTAATAAGATTATTTTATCTTATTGCTTGCTTTGAGAACTCATTAAGAGTCCATTTAACTTCAGATATCCTCGAAAAGAGTTTATCTTTATTCATTATATTTCTTTCACATAATAATTTTTATGTATTAAGATTTAATAAGATTTATGCATATTTTTTTAATTATTTACAGACCCTTCACAAGTCCATTTCTTCTTAATCCATCAGATTATACTCCAAGGTACTTGTTACCTCGAAACTATAATCCACTGCTCTGATACCAACTGTAACGCCCCCAAAATCCCCGCGCTTTCGATGCGGCGGACCTTGTGCGTTAATTTCGTACATCTATCAACTTAACCAATGATCCCATAATCATATTGGTTGAATTAGTCTTATTTTAGACTATACATTAAAAAATTTCTTAACTTTGTCCCTGGATCTTAACTTGATCTCAGTCTCATAAGTATACAAGTATCAACTTGTATTTCATCCGTATAAATGGATAAAACCATATATAACGGTTTAATTTTAACCTTAGGATTTAAATATTCTATATACGTCCACTTGTAACGGTCTCATTCGTACTACAAGTATCAATATACAAAGATATCTCTTCATATCAATAATCCTACTTATATGGTATTCAGAATAGTAATAACGAGTTATACCTGGGTCCGAGGAACCTTAACGATGGATTTGACCAGTCAACATCGCTTAGTTCTGTCTCAGATGTACAGCACTCACAAGTTATTTACCGATCCTCATCCAGATAAATAGATCATTATCAATACTATGTTAAATTTTAACAATTCTAGGTTATATCAAAATAAAGACATAACAACATTCTGATGATAATTATTTATATCATTCATTCAATATTCGGTTACATGTTTGTTTGTTCGTATTACAACAGTCATTATGACATATACAAATACAATCAATTTACATGAAAACCTAATCTATGCTGCATCTTTAAGTTCATGATCTTCTTAACGTTCATCTTTAATCTGCAAATAAGGTTTTATTCGCAAGAATGAGCACGACGGCTCAGCAAGTCTAACATACAGCACATACGCAGTTTATGCTTTCATATAAACTTTAACATGCATTGACTGAACATAATTCTCCATTTAATATCACATATAACTCACGTTCCAACAATTTATATCACATTGACACACAAAGTGTATAAATCATGTTCGTAAATCGTAAACATAAAACATAACAGTTAGAAGGCTTGTAAACATCAGTTAAAGACTTCACATATCATCTATTGCATAATAACATGACATTACACATCTCATTTAACATTTTAACAATACTACACAAGTAGCACATAGCAAGAGTTAGAAGACTTGCCTTAAAACCATGTTAGGGTTTTCCCGGGAAATCGTTAAACGCCTACAAAAAGGGTTACGCGACCCCGAATGTTAGTTTATCAAATTTTCCTTTTGAATAAGTCTTAGAATAACTTTACTAGACTATCTTCATTGGTGGAATTAATTGGAAAATTGTCCAACTCAAAAACTCACTTTTAAGTCACTTTTAAAAAAATAGGCAGCATGTATGGTTGCTAGACCCCGGCTCGATCAAATGGCCACAACTTCTTCGTTTTATAACATTTTTGAGTCGTTCAAAATTTCACGCGTTTGTAACTTCCGTATCTACAACTTTCATTCAGACCAAAGTTTTAGATTCATTACTGATTTACACATATTTTCCAGTAATGGGACTGATCTAAAACTGATTCATATTTCTGACCTCTTTTACAGTGACAGCCATAACTTTGTCATACGAAAACATTTTTGAGTGATTCTTGAGTCTAAATTGCTTATTATTTCATGATATACAACTTTCATTTAGGTTTCTATGGCAGATTCAGACTTTAAATTTTCGGAAATTTGCAAAAATATTCTGCGACTAAATTAAACTTAACTTTCTTTGATCCGATTGGTAAAACATGATACATCAAGCATTAATTTGCTAAGATAACATGTTCTAACACTCCGTATCACTTCATAACATAAAAATAACAAAATCATAAACCTACTTATATAAGATTTCATGACTTTTTCTCAAGAACATGAAGAACGAATCGAAGAACACGAAGAACAAAGTTTCATCGTTCTTCGTTTCGACTACTAAAAATTGATGCCACAAGCATTATTTAGCAAGGCCATCATGTTTCATCATCCCATAACACTAAATTACCAAATCATAACCCTACTTATGTAGAAATTATGACTTTTGCTCAAGAACACACGAAGAACACGAAGAACGAAAAATCGTACATGGTAACGACTTATGTTCTTGAGCTTTTGGATTTCATACTTGAAATAATTTGAGCATTATAACTGCTTACATATGTGATTATAACACTTTATAATTGACAAAATTTGGTCATTATAACGCCGTGTTTACTTAATTATAACAATTTATAATAATACTCCAGAACATACGAAGAACACGGAGAACGGATAAACCGTACATGGATACGACGTATGTTCTTGAACTTTAAACTATGAAATGAAATTTGACATAACAACGACTTGCTCAAGTCATAAGGAACACGGAGAACGAAAAATCGTACATGGCTACGACTTATGTTCTTTGAGCCTCATCGATAAAATAAAACTTTAAGCATAATAACGATTAAGAATCGTACATTTTATTATTGCAAGCTTTAACTATTTCTTTGCAATCGATTCTTGTCTCACAAGAACTCTCTCTATATTTGCTCTTTAGCTTTCAAAAATGGTAAAGAACTAATGAACTTAAGCCTTCTATTTATACGACTTTCAAAGTTAGGGTATTTTGGTCATTAGGACCAAGCTTCTTGAACAAGCTTAACAAAGCTTCTCCAACACACTTCTTTTAGCTTCCAAAGCAAGCTTGGTGAGCTCTTTCTTCCGACTTCTGTATATCGGATAAATCGCGTGCGATTAATTTAAAATATTTCGCATTAGTAATTTAAGTTTTAATTAGTTATACATATTTTATTCATAAAATACATCATACAGTATTAATATGATGTCTCGTCTGACCCTCAAAGTTTTCCTTGATTTAATCTCGGATAATCTTCCGTATATTTTTCTCAAATACACCTACCGGGCGACGCGATTGATAAATTTCTTCCATTCTAGACACTAATTATGATTGAATAATATAATTAGGTATTCATCTGATAAATTTGATTATTCAAATTTAATGTTAACCTATCTCATGATCCGTTTGATGAAAACAATACGGATGAATTAGCAGTTAATTATATAACAGTCTGATTCCAACTAATTTGGTTAACTTCTATTGATTTAAAAATTTGACATTACTGAGTTTTGTTCCGAATGAACACTTTTCTGTAAAGTGAAAAGTCCAAAAGACTTGGCACGTTTTTCGGTGAATAGTGTTTTTGACTACCATTTCTCAGAATATGCTTAAACGATCAAAAAGTCAAAAATAAAATTTATTTTTGTCTTTTCCCTATTTCGTCTTATTCCAGACACACTTTTCGAGAAAATCTTTTATTGCTTATTACGCACCAGTGTTGCATACCAACACTGTATCCATCAACGGTTTGATCAAAAATAGAAAGTGTTTCCGTTTGAAGATCGTTTTGCGTTTTAATTTGGGAAAAATATCAGTGGCTCCCTGGTATCTATTCCCCGTATAAATGCTATAACGTGAAATGGAAAAAGTCCAAACGTTGAAAAGAACGTTCGAAAAGACGATAAACGTTTTCTCGTAAATCGTGTCTTTTTCGTCTTTTTCCCAAGAAATTTTTATTGGTTCCCTGACATCTAAACCTCATATTAACACTATATCGTGAAATACAAGAAGTCCTACAGATGAATGAAACAGTCAAATGAATGAAAAACGTCACCTCGTGAATAGTGCTTTTACACGTTTTTCGAGAAGAACTTTTATTGACTGTTACGTGTTTTCAAATCGTGGGAAGGTTGAATCTTGAAACGGAATGTCAATTTGACCTTCACATTTTGCTCAATGGCCTAGGTTATTTTCTAGGGCTTAGACCCTAGGGTTAGGGTTTAGGTTTTAACTCTTTTTCCAATTTAGATTTTTTTGCCCTAAATTGACTTCTGATTTTTAATCAGTGTTAAGGTTAACTACTTGAACCAAAACACAAAATTCTACACATAGATAATTCATACAACACATTTAAAAGCTCAATTCAAGCTTTACTAATCACATAACATATAGTTTAGGTTAAAGATTTTAACCTCTTAGTTGTATACGATCGTAGTTTCGAGTCGTATATATTCTTTCAGATAACTCAAGGTATGCTTGAGCAATTGATCTTAGGTTTTGAATTGACAAATTTGCTTAGATCTTGTTAGATCACTTTGGAAATATTTGGGATATTACATTCAACCCAACTTACAGGAATTTCGTCCTCGAAATTAACTTTACAATTACTTTAGTCATTTAATATCATATTTATAAGTGCTATAAATATTCAGGATATTACAAACTCTAGATCATGAGTAGGGTAATTTTTCTCATAATTTTTGAGTTGTCAAGAGGCATAGGCTATAACCTTTTCATGTTGCATAAGAACATAACCTAGACCTTTTCTTGAAGCATCGTTGTAGATAACAAATTCTCCCGATCCTGATGGTATACTCAGAACAGGAGCTGAAACAAGTCTCCTCTTGAGTTCTTGAAAACTTTTCTCGCATTCCTTGCTCCATACGAATTTGGTGCTTTTCTGAGTAAGCTGAGTTAATAGAGTGGCGATTCGAGAAAATTCTTCTACGAATCTCCGATAATAACCAACTAGGCCCAGAAAGCTTCGGACTTTCGTTACTGTCTTGGGTTATTCCCAATTTAGTATTGCTTCAATCTTCATAGAGTCAACCGATATTCCCTGTCTTGAAATTACATGCCCAAGGAACGTGACTTCCTCAAGCCAGAACTCACATTTCTTGAACTTGGCATATAGTTTGTTCTCGCGAAGCTTTTGGAGTATCAATCTCATGTGTTGTTCATGATCCTCATGACTCTTGGAGTATATGAGGATGTCATCAATAAAGACAACCACAAAATGATCCAAATATTCTTTGAATATTCAGTTCATCATGTCCATGAAAGCTGCAGGAGCATTGGTTAGTCCAAAAGGCATGACTAAGAACTCATAATGCCTATAACGAGTTCTGAAAGTAGTCTTTGGAATGTCCTCAGCTTTAACCTTTAACTGATGATATCCAGAACGGAGATCAATCTTTGAGAAATGTTGAGCACCCTGTAATTGATCGAACATGTCATCAATCCGAGGTAACGGGTACCTGATTTTGATGGTGACATAATTCAATTCTCAGTAGTCAATGCACAATTTTATACACCCATCTTTCTTTTTCACAAATAGAACAGAAGCACCCCAAGGTGATGCACTCGGACGAATGAAACCAGTATCCAACAATTCCTATAGTTGGACTTTTAACTCTTGAAGTTCAATGGGTATCATTCAGTATGGGGCTTTGGAAATGGGCTTAGTACCGGGTTCAAGATCAATACGTAATTTAATTCCTCGGTTTGGGGGTAAGCCAGGAAGTTCTTTAGGAAAAACGTCAGAAAACTCATTAACAATGAGAATATCATTAAAGTTTGACGTGTTTTTGTTCAAATCAGTGACATGAGCTAAAAAGGCTTGACATCCATTTTTTAATAAACGAATAGCTTTATGGCTAGAAATAACAGTTATAGATTTCAATGGTTTTGTTGCTTGAATTTGCACGACAAGTTGATTAGGAATATGAAAACTATTAATCTTATGAAAACAATCAATTTTAGCATGATGGGTAGTCAACCAATCAATTCCTAAAATCACATCAAATTCATGCATTTCCAAAGAAATAAGGTCAATGGATAATGTGAGGTTGTTGATTTGAACTAGACAAGATTTATATACAGTAGATGTAATGACCATTTATCCTAATGGTGTTTCAATTGATAAGTCAAAGTCTAAATTTTTAGGAGTTAAATTTAAACGTTGAACACATGCAGGTGAGATAAAAGAATGGGTAGAGCCAGTATCTAACAGGGCTTAGACTTTATGAGAATTTATGAATAGCTTACCAGTTATCACTTCATTCGAGTTTCGTGCCGTTTGGGATGTCACAACAAAAGCTCTCCCTTGAACTACCAATTTTCCTTTATCCGTGCTAGCTTTAGGTACCATCATTGCAGCTGGACTTGATTTTGTAATAGGACAAAATAGAGCAACACGACCCTCTTTCCCACAACTGTAGCACAACTTGGACTGCTGAGTACAGTTTGGGCTGATATGACCCTCCTGACCACACTTGTAGCATTTTACCGGTGGTCAATCTCCTCCTCTTGAAATTGGTGCCGGTGGTGGTATTGGTGTCGGTGCCCTTCCATAATCATTATGGGATCTTTTCCTCTTGAAATTATTCCCATTGGATTCTCCTATTTTATTATTCGATGGTGGATTACCACCAAAGTACTTGTTACCTCTTCTAGGGTTCTCGTTCCTGTGGTTGTTGTCATTTCTCTCTCTATGTTGATCATTGACTCTTGGCTGCAATATTTCATCTGTTTGCTCTACCCTTTGAGCCCTATCCACAACATTTGAATACAAACTAAATTTATGAGAGCTAAGTTGTTGACAAATTTTGAGTCTCAGACCTCGCAAAAACATTCAACTCATTCGGGCTTCGTCATCCACCAAATGGGTCGCGAAACGAGATAATTCGACAAACTTAACTTCATATTGAGAGACTGTCATGTTTTCCTGCTCCAACTTAATGAATTCCACATCTTTCATATGGCGGATGCTTTCTGTAAAGTACTTTTCATTAAACAACTCTTCAAATTTTGTCCAAGACATCTTGAGTGTTGAAGGGTGGATACGTTTTACCGCTTTCCACCAATGGTCCGCCTCACCTCGTAACATAAAAGTGGTGAATGACACCTTCTAATCATCAGCCCATTGTAAGACATCAAATATTTTTGTCGTCTGCTTCAGCCACGCCTCCGCTTTGAGTGGGTCAGGCTTCCTGAGGAATTCAGGTGGTCCCAATTCTTTAAATTGTTTTACAGTGACCATCCTCGAATTACCAGCATTTCTTCCATTATTGTTGACTGGATTTCCTCCTACCTGGTTTTGCATGAACTACATGAAGTTCCTAAAGAATCCATCGTTCATCATGTTATCAGGAATATTATTTCCTGAGTTGGCAGGAGAATTGTTTGTGGCCTCTTGATTCTCAGCTACATTGGCTTCGGGCACTCCATAGTTAACTTCCTGATTTTAAGATGTCATACTTAACTGTGGTCACAAAATAAATGTTAGTTTAAACAAACTGACTCATAACTTCATGTCCTTATATTCAAATCGACTCATTAGATAATAAAATCTAATTTACGTGAGACACACTAGTGACTGATTCTATTCGTCTTTTCCCTCCTAGTTCTAACCCCAGATCTCTATTAAAGACCATATCCCTAAGCTCTGATGCCAACTATGACACCCCCAAATCTAAGTCCACATAGATTAACTTGAGTTGTCAAAATACATAACAACTATCACAATACAACGTACAACATATCACCATACAGTATTTAAAAAAAATACACAACTATGTCTTCATTATTATTGTCACATTATTATACAACTTATAAAGACTAATATAGCTACAGCTCGGTCCATCACTCCATTCTCCGACTAGACCCAACTACTCTATCATCTCCTGTTAAAAAACAATGGAACAAAAGGAAAGGGTGAGCTCAAATAGCCCAGTAAATAATATCATGACTAAGATAATGATAAATAAATTATCATTAGCCTTCAACAGTTGAGTTTTTTGATAGAATAATTTAAACAACAAATTTTAATTAAATAACTGCAGTTAAGTTTTTAAACAAGGTTCAGATCAATAACTGTAGCAGAATAACAACCATTAGGAAAATCATATGGACCATGATTTCCACTCGCTTCTCTTTTTAGGAAAAACATTATCAACTTTTATCATCAAAAACACCATTAACCATGATAATACAAACTCACAGTTCCTGGTCATAATCATGCAAATCCACAATTTATCTTTGCACTACGGGCCAAAGATATTCAATATAGCACCACCGGTCATGATTATACCAGTTGTTGACGCTGGGTTAATCGTCTCCCTTTTTTATAATTTTTCTTTCCAATTTTAGCCTTTGAATTTAAGATGTGATTTTGGAAAAGGGTCGGCTTGCATGTCGACGGGTTTTGAAAGATCAATTTTTTGATGAGCCAATTGACCAGAGTCGCCAGTTGGTATATTTGAAATGGATATCCAACTCATCCGAATTTTTTTCGTAATTGCTGGCTCATGTATGAATCCGAATTAATTGGTCTGCGAACCGAGATTCATAGAGTTTGGGGGCTTGCTTAAGCGAGGGGAAGGTGTTAGGCACTCCCCGACTTTCGTGAAAATACAGTTACCACAATTTTGATGTTTTCCTATCCTTTTAAAATCCTAAAACGTGTGTGTGTGTGTGTGTGTGTTCCTAAATGTGATGAAAAAAAGCCGCTCTGATTCTTTCTGTAGAAAACGCGTTTTATCTTAGAAAGCGTCTTCAGAATATCTTTTGAACCAAATGATAAGGCTTTGTTTTATAATAAAGATTGATTTTAATTTTGAAAACGATGAGATTTTATTAGGTGTCGTTTTCAAAAAACAAGAGTTTTTAAACTTTCATCAAATAGGAATCGAGACTATACATTGCCTTTTAATAGTAAAGTCATATAATATGAAGGCAACTTCTAGGAGCTCTTTAACCCTATGCACAAAGTTTAATGAAAACATTTATCTATTTTTACAAAACCATTTTTTGATGTTTAAAAAAACACTTGTAGCCTTTTCGTCAAACAGGAATCGACATCCATTAAAACTCTTAACTTTAAACCCCATGATTCTAATACCCTAATTTGATCACTTTTAGAAAATCTTTGTCATTTGCTTTATTTTTTGAAATCGTTTTTCTGTGTCGTAAATCAAATCAAGCCTTCAAAATAGTGTCGGGGCTATCCATGGTCATGTGAGCCGTCTAAATAACCCCAAACACCCACAATCACGTACTTAACTATTACGTGGCCTTAAACTCGACATCGATTCGATATCGTTTTAAGGCCCGATATTTACATATGTACAAAAATGGCTTATTGCCATGACTACATACACCAAAATTTGTCCATCTTCGAGATTTGATCACGAGGATCTCATCCCTAGGCTCACAATCCCCAAAATTACAACATAACCATACAACGGAAAGCTTAACAACACTAGACTTGTTACTATACCACAAGAACCAAAAATTGCAAGCCCAACACTATGAAATATCCATTAACACAATAAACTACATATTACCATACGAATATCATCGGGACATTAGGAGAAAATTTCGTTCCGACGGAAACCCTCACTAATAATCCCTAATCCACGGATCCTCAATGATATACCAAAATATTACATCCAAATAACTCAACAACAAAAGATTACGATAATGAAATAAGCTAAAACTTAAAGAAAAACACCATTTTTTTCACCTTGCAATATGCCAATAAACGCTTTATATTTCACTATCGAGCAAATAACACGAGAATACCTAAGTATTTGAGCAAGAAAAACTAATTTCTCACTATATTTGGTGTAACCCGAGCCTCTCTCTCTCTAAACTCGCCTTCTTTATCTCTCTATTTTAATAAAATTGCTTCTCCTTCTTCTCAGCAGATCAAAAATGGCGTTGTATAGGTGACTGAGAGCAGCCGCAGGTGCATTTGTGGTTGACCGTAGATGCATCTGCGGCTACCTGCTGTGGTCGTCCGTGCTGAATCATCGACTGCCGTGTTATCTCCTCTAGCCACGAAAGAGCCCACTTGTCATTGGCCGCAGATGCATTTGCGGCTGGCCCCCGACTACCGTAAGCGTAGTGGTCATTCGTCGTCTTTGGTGATCCAAACAGGTTTTTCTGGATCAGCTGTTTGCCTTGTCTCAAGTAACCTGATGCTCGTTGTTCGTTGTGGCGGCTTTGACCGTAAGTTGTTGTGGTGGCTTCGTGTTGGGGTCCACCTTCCTTTTCGCATGTCGGGTAAAGTGATGATTTTGCCCTCCTGTCAGGATTAGTATAAAAGTGCAAAATTTGGGTGTCTACAGCCTTTGGTCATAATCATACCAAACAACAGTTCATCTTTGCCCCAGGCCAAATAGAACATTCACCACGTGCCTTAAAAGACACATCATCAAATATATCGTCTTTAACCTATCAACATCTTTATCCAATCTGTGCCCCAGGCCACAGATATCAACAACAATTTGATTCTTGATTATTAGAATAATAACAGAGATATTAATAATGAACAGACAAAATGGGATAAACAATAAATATCAAAAGTTTAATTTTATTTTATGTAGATTTAAATTATATCCAAATTGTCAACATGATGTGGAGTGAAATTCAAAAATGATATTCAAGATCCACAGTTCAGAATAACGGTTACAGTTTAATAGAAAGATTCACGTAAATAGGAAGTTGCAATTGAAATGATATTAAAAGAAGTACAAACTGTTAAGAAAATTATAATCATTTTAGAAGTTTTACTAAACAATACTTACCATAGTAAGTTTAAGAGTATAAAAGAAATGATATTCCTTACTGTAGTAAGTTTGAATAATGAAAGATGAAAAAGATGGTATCCCTTGCAAGTAAGAAAATAATACCATTTATAATGATGAAAAGAATGATACCCCTTACAAGTAAGGAAGAAAATAATATCCATTTATGATGATAAAAAGAATGATACCCCTTACCTCATCTCGTGACTGGATATTGATAAAAATGAGGTTAATCAACCTATATATTTATAATATAATTAGTATTTACCACATATAAATTTCAAGGTATATGATAACTCATATATTATGAACTACCAAAATTATTTATATAATATAAATTTTTGTAATGTAAAATAATAACTTTAAAAATAATTTTCTGAAATAATATTTTAAAATAAATCTTCCAAAGAAAGCTTTTTAAAAATAAATCTTTTCAAGGAAGAGTCTTCTAAAGGAAGATTTGAGAATACCATGTGAAATGGGTATTTATGCAATTACTATACTTTAATAAAACACTTACTCGAAAAATTCCTACACTCCTCCCAATTTTCAAACGCTCAAGATAACCTTACTATTCTTAGAGAAAACTCATAAAATACTTATAGAAATTTTTTTCTGTTTTATGTGTGATTTTTCTATTAAGCTAAACAAACTATTTATAGGAGAAAATAAGTTATTATGCGCATGGTAGGTGAACTGGCGTGATGCACGCCAGCTGAGAAATCAGCAAAGGCTGCAACAACCTCTACTTTACCAACTTTTCTCCAGCAAAAAAACTCACATTTTTCATTCCTCATTTTTCTCCACATATTATTATTATTATTATTATTATTATTATTATTATTATTATTATTATTATTATTATTATTATTATTATTATTATTATTATTATTATTTTCAATTTTATTTTTCTTCTTGTGGATCCAACATATATAATAAAATAATGCTACAAGAATAATTCAACAATAATGTAAGACACACGTTACAGATTATTATTAATTTAATAATATAAATTACTGTGTATTTGTCATTGTGACAATTATTAAGTTCAATAATTTTAAAATACAGGGCACCAACAATTATTGACTCAATGATATGAAATACAATGTTATGACAATTATTGGATCAATAATGCAAAATATTGTGCACAACAATTATTAATGAATATTGTACAATGATCACGTTATCAGATCAATAATACGAGACACTGTGCAATATCGTGTGCTACTGTAGAATACCGTGTGCTACAAAAAAAATATCATGAATTACCGTATACTACTATTCTTTTATCACCGGTATTTTAACAGTTAAAAGTCATAGCACCGTTGACTATTTTTATTTAAAAAGGTTATTTCTGTCATTTTTTATATCTGACAAATATTCCGTTGTGAGGTCCACTAATAATTAGTTATTTCGGCGCCGTCGTACGACCCGAATATTCCCCGACAAAACGACTATTTCCCGACAAAACGAATATTGTCCGACAAAATAAAATTTGCCCATAACATCCTTAACTTTTAATTTTGTCAATTTAACCACTTACTATTTCATGAAAAAATATAAAAGAAGAAAAATTAAATTTTGTATTTCATAAAATTTGGGGTCTTACAGTAGTAGTTGTTGTAAGACCCTGAATTTTATGAAATACAAAATTAATTTTTCTTCATATATATTTTTCCTGAAATAGTAAGTGGTTAAATTGATAAAGTTAAAAGTTAAGGATGTTATGTTTAAATTATATTATGTCAGACAATATTCATTTGGTCGGGAAATATTCATTCTGTCGGGGAATATTCGTATGACGGCGCTGTACGAACCAATCATTGGTGGACCCCATAACGAATAATTGTCGGATATAGAAAATAACATAAACAATTTTTAAATGGTCAATGGTACTATCAATTTTAATTGTTAAAATATCCAGTGGTAAAAGAATAGTAATATACGGTATTACAAGTAATACACGGTATTGCACAGTAGCACACGGTATTGCATAGTAGCACACGACATTGCACAGTGTTTCGTATTATTGAACTGATAAAGTGGTTATCGTACAATATTTGACTTTATTGTCACATGCACAATAATTCATATTATTAAACTGATAATTGTCACAATAACATATGCACAGTAATTCACATTATTAAATCAATAATTGTTATTATACAGTAACATATTCTTTCTTTTACATATTTTCTGCATTATTGTTATCTCTATTATTATGTTCATTAAACAGGTGTATTTCATTATTAATTGACTTGATATTTAACTTAGAGAGCCAACTACACTGTATTTATAACAATTAGTCATAATAATGAATAAGTGTGAATTATTGTTGAATAATTGAATTGATAAAGTTATTCGTTTTTATTATAATAAATGATATAAAGTTAGGTGATATAAAGATGAAATGAATGGTATATATTAAATATAATGTAATAATTATATAATTTCAAATGAATGGTGTAGATTAAAGATGATCTTTAAATGAATGGTTTAGATTAAAGAAATCTTAAAAGATGAAATGAATGGTATGGATTAAACATTATCTTGAAATGAACGGTTTGGATTAAATTAGGAAATCTTAGTTATGATAAGATTTTTGGCTATAAATGGATGCCTTAACTTAAGGATTTTTCATAAACTTTCTTTCTCATTCTTTCTTTCACTCTCTAAATATTTCTTTGTGTAAGTTCTCTCTAAGTGTGCTTAAGTCATCATGAGTATTTGTGAAGATCTAAAAGTGTACGGGTATTGTTGAAGTTAATCAACCACATTTAAATCAATATCCAGTCACGTGTTAAGGTAAGGGATTCCATCTTTTTCATCTTTCACTATTCAAACTTACTACGGTAAAGGATTATCATTCTTTGATTCTCAAAAATAATATCGTTTCTCTCTTACTCATAACATGTGTCATTTATTTCCATGTATTAAATTATGGGAATAACCTGACGGCGCAGATTACCGCCTGTTGGTGAATAACCTTTCGTATTCATTCCTTATTAATCTCTGAGAATAACTTTACAGCGCAGATTATCGCCTGTTTGGTGAATAACTCTTCGTATTCAATTTTTATTAAATTGTGGGAATAACCTTACGGCGTGGAGTACCGCCTGTTGGTGAATAACCTTTCGTATTCATTCCTTATTAATCTATGAGAATAACCTTGTTGCGAAGATTATCGTCTGTTTGGTGAATAACTCTTCGTATTCAATTTTTATTAAATTGTGGGAATAACCTTACGGCACGGATTACCGTCTGTTGGTGAATAACCTTTCGTATTCATTCCTTATTAATCTCTGAGAATAACCTGACTATGCGAATTACCGCGTGTTTGGTGAATTACTCTTTGTATTCATTTACTATATTTCTAAACATTTTTATTGAACTGTAACTGTTATTCTGAACTGTGGATCTTGAATATCATTTTTGAATTTTACTCCACATCATGTTGACAATTTGAACATTATTTAAATTTGCACAAAGTAAACTTTCAATACTTATTGTTTATTCTGTTTCTTGTGTTCATCATTTGTATCATTGTTATTTGTACTAATCATCAAAAATTAAGCTGTTGTGAATATTTGTGGCCGGGGGCACATATGCGATATAATTGTTGAGCATATTATAAGTTAAAGGCGATATAATAGGATAAAGGCGGTACATCTGTTCGGTGTCTTTTATGACATGTGGTGAAAGTTCTCTTTGACCCGTAGTGCAAAGATGAACTATTATTTGGTATGTTTATGACCAAAGGCTGAATACTGGTATAATCATGACTGCTGGTGTTATATTGAATATCTTTGGCCCGTAGTGCAAAGATGAACTGTTGATTTGCATGATTATGACCAGGAACTGTGAATTTGTATTATCATGATTAATGGTATTTCAGATGATAAAAGTTGATGATATTTTTTTGAAAAAGAGAAGCGAGTGAACATTATAGTCTGCATTATTTCTAATAGATTGCTCATTCCGCTGCTATTATTGATTTGAACGTTGTTCAAGAATTTAACTGCATTTTTTGATATAAACCTTGTAGTATATTATATTCTATCAAGAACTCAACTGTTGAAGGCTAACGATAATTTATTCGTCATTATTTTAGTTATGATATTTTTTACTGGGTTATTTGAGCTCAACCTTTCTTTTTGTTCCATTATTTTTCAATAGGAGATGAGAACGTAGCTGAGTCTAGCCAGGGGATGGAGTGAGAGTCCGAGGGATATCTATCGTAGTCTTCACGTGCTGTAAAATAGTGTGGCAATAATAGTGAAGACTTAGTTGTGTATTATTATATACTGTATTGTTAAACATTGTAATAATTTTGTTGTAATCTTTTGACAACTCAAGTTTGGATTGTGTGGGCCCAGATTTGGGGGTGTCACAGTAGTAGTAGTGTAATAATAATAATAATAATAATAATAATAATAATAATCATAATATAATAATAATAATAATAATAATAATAATAATAATAATAATCATAATCATAATAATAATAATAATATTATTATGATTATGATTATTATTATTATTATTATTATTATTATAGTAATACTACTACTACTACTAATACTACTACTACTATTACTACTACTACTACTAATAATAATAATAATAATAATAATAATAATTAGGATCTGAATATAATGACATATGTTTTTGATATTTTGCATTAGTTGAAATTCATAATTTTTGTATATGATAAAAAATATACATATATGCCATGTATAACTAATTTATAAAATTTATTCTTAATGAATCTGTTCTAATTTAAATTACATAGAAATATAGTAATTTTATTATAATGTATAATTTTATTTGCTAATGGAAAGATGCTTATAAATAATTTAGAATTTCTGGTTAACAATTCATCATGACCGTATAATTAAATGGAGAGTTATGATATTTGAATGAAGCATTAGGCAAAATTAATAACTTTAGATTTATTTATTTATTTGTTATTTTATTTGTTAATTTTAGTTTAATTCATCTGTTTAAATAAGATTTAGTTGATATAAAATTAGTACTTGAAACATATTAGAATTAATTCTCTGTGTGATTGATACTTGACTTATTATTATATTACTTGTTGATCGTGTATACTTATACGTAAATGTTAATTATTAAATTACACCGACAATACACAAATCAAACATAACACCATTCTCATAATTAAAAAAATTTATTTTTATATTGAGATCCGTGCAATACAATACTTTTTAATAATAAGAATAATATTATGTTTAAATATTATATTTGATTTGTATGTACTTATACTTTTTAATATTTCTAACATTAAATCAAATCGTGATGATGTGAGATGTCACATATTTTGTATCAAGGCAATTGAAGAAACTAAATGAGTGTTAGCTCAAGCCTAGCTATCACCATTAACATCACCAGATTTTGTGTCTCCCATGATTCTAAGATCAGTTTTTATTTATGTAAATATTGTTTTTATTGTGATTGAAAATTCCCTTTCAGTTACATATTTTTGAAGGCCTAAATTTAGGCCTCTCGGGTTGTATAATGATACAGAGCATGAATAAAAAATTTTGTGAGTTCAAAATACAAATCCATAGCAGTGTAAATTCTCTATATGGTATCAAAGCACTAAACCTCTAACGAGTATCTTTCCTCTAACGAGTATCTTTCCTTTCTTGCTTATTGCAACATGACTGCCATCCCTGCATCTACCAACGATTCACCCATCATCACTATCAATGCCGCAACCACCATCAACGAAAAACTCACCCCTTCTACCTTTCCTCAGTGAAGGGCTCAATTTAAAGCACTGCTCATTGGTTATGATCTCATTGACTTTGTCACTGGTGTAAAAAAAATGCCCTCCTATTGATGCGTCGAACTCCGCTGCCTCCAAAGCCGCGAACTCCCATCGGGTTTGCCAAGATAAACTCATCCTCCATGCCATTCTTTCTTCCACCTCCACCACTATAACTCCCCTTCTTGCTGCATACAAAACATCCCATGAGGCTTGGACATCACTTACCCGTTTATATGCGGGCAAATCACGGACGCGGGCAATGCAACTCAAGGAGGATTTGACTTTAAGCACTCGTGGAAATCGCACCGTTACTGAGTTCCTTCAAGTAATCAATGTGATTGTTGACGAACTCGCAATCATCGATCATCCTGTTTCAGATGATGATTTAACTCTCTACATCCTCAACGGATTGAGCCCCAAATTTAGAGAAATTGCGACACCCATTCATGCTTGCGAGACCTCTCTGAAATTTGAAGAAATTCATGATCTTCTTGTCGGTCATGAGAGTTACCTTCGCCGGCTGGAGAATAAATTGGCAGCAACATTTGTTCCCACTGTAAATTACTATCATTAGCAAGGCGGTACTCCTAGACAACATAAATCGAGTCATAGGTTTTCCTCCAACAAGCCTCACAGTGACAATGTACATAATAAAAACGGGCCCTCCAATTCGGGCTACAGGAAATATAAGCCCAAGTGTCAATGGTGTGATCAAGCGGGCCACACGGCCAAAAATTGCCCAAAAATGCCTTTAGCTGAATTCACTGCAAATTGTGCAACATCCTCTCCAGGAAAAAAAATCAAAAGTGGCTAGTTGACTCAGCGGCATCTCACAATATGACCACCGATCTCTCTAATCTGTCAATCAATTTTGAATATGATGGTACTGATGAGGTAGTAATTGGTGATGGATCAAGTTTGCTTGTATCTCATATTGGTTCATTATCTCTTCCATCGTCTAATCGTGTTTTTCATTTACGTGATACTAGCGCTGTGTTCCCACAATGAAAAAAAACCTCATTTTCGTTGATCACTTTACCAAGCATAACAATGTTTATCTTGAATTTCATCCTACTTATTTTTTGGTGAATGATCGGATCACGGGGGAGACGTTACTCAAAGGCGAATGTGAAGATGGAGTGTACCCATTTTCGAAGCATCTACCACCACACTCCAAACATGTCGTTGTCTATGTTCATGAGCATATTACCGCCGATGGATGGTACAAAAGACTTGGTTATCCATCGTAAAAAATTGTCCATCATTTAATTCATGCTTTTTCTTTACCAATCAATAAGAATGGACATTTATCTATTTGTACTTCTTGTTTTCAAAATAAAGCTCATTGTCAACCGTTTCATTCTCATGGTCTCACTAGCACTACTCCCATGTAATTAATTTAAACGGATGTTTGGGGTCCATCTCATGAAATTCGTATTGATGACTCAAAATATTATGTTATTTTTGTTGACCATTATACCAAATACATCTGGCTCTATCCTATGACTCATAAATCCAATTTTTGAATTTTTTTCCCACAACCACCTATACTCTTGTGTGATAATTTGGGTGCAACAAAGCTAAGTTTTAATCCTGTCCAACATTCAAGAATGAAGCACATCTAGACATGTTCACACTAATGACCAACTCGCAGATTTACTCACCAACCACTCTCAAGACAAAGGACATACTATTTACGAGACAAGATCGGCCTATTTGATGGTAGCCCGTTCTTTAGGGGCGTATCAAGGAAATTGAAGAAACCAAATGAGTGTCAGCTCAAACCTAACTGTTACCATTAACATCACCAGATTTTGTGACTCCCGTGATTCTAGAATCAATTTTTATTTATGTAAATATTGTTTTTATTGTGAATGAAAATTCCCTTTCAGTTATATATTTTTGAATGCCTAAATTTAGGCCTCTCGGGTTGTATAAAGATACAAAGCATGAATAGATATTTTTGTGAGTTCAAAATACAGATCCATAGTAGTGTAAATTCTCTATATTTTGCACTTAGTGCGATTTGATTAACATGTCCAACTAATTATAATTTTACAACATGTCACAATACATACAAATGTTTAAGCATGTTCCAATCATTTTAAACCTAGGTATGAGATTGAAACTCACGTGCAAATTCAATGAATATAAAAGTTCTTTTCAACCTGATATTTTAGAGGTAAACTTACATTAAAATGCCGAGCGTTGTCCCTCACACTTGATGCCATTAATAAGAATGTGAAGAATTTGATTTTTCGGGAGCGATTCTAGTTTTTGTTTATGAGAAGAAATAAGTCTTTCAAATAAAAGGCAGATCTTATGATTTTTTTTACCTGTGAACAAAGTCATATTTATTTGCAAGAATTATAATTTCAAAATTATAATTCCAAGATTATGTTTATTTATAAAGACTATACTTAGATAAGACTATTAATCACATCTTTGTCCTTGTTTGTTTTTAAATTTAGATTTAGAACTATTAGTCCATAAATTATAAAATGACTTAATATGAGAGACTATTTCATATCATGTTTAATCAAGAATTATAATCTCAAGCATATTAAATCATTTTATAATACTTAGACTAATAGTCCCACGTTTAAATTAAAAAATAAACAAGACATTTTTGGAATTAATAATTTTATCTTAAATGTATTTTTTATAAATAAATATAATTTTGAAATTATAATCCATACATTAAAATTATAATTTTAAAATTATAATCTTTACAAATAAACACTAGCATTATATCTCGGGTATGCTCCTGGGTAGATGTTAATATGACTCTTTAGTTATGATAAAATCATCATCATTTCTGAAAAAAAGCTACAAAATAGTAATGATAAAACAACCATTACCACCTCAAGAGTTTTGTTCATTTATTTATATATTCTTTTTGTTCTAAAATACAAGATATATTTTGACAATTTTTTATTTATCAATTTATAAAATTCAAAAGAGATAAAATAAAATAAAATTAGATCTTAAAATAAATAACTATAATTGCTATAAACTATCTAAAATTGATACTTTTTTTATTTATCAATTTATAAAATTCAAAAACGATACAAAAAATTTAGATCTTAATATAAATAACTATAATTGCTATAAACTAAATAAAAGAAACACTACTAATTCATATTTGCTAGCTGTCTTCAAAACTTAAAAAGGATACATTTCGATTTTAAATTTTAGATATCTCAAATTGATTTCAAATAGTCAAAATATATCTTTAATTTTTAGATGGAGGAGGGATTTAATATTTTAAACTTGTACTTTTTGATTTTTTTGAAGTTAATTTGAGATATTTTATTATTCACATAGTTTACAGTTTTTATTATTCTATTATTTAAATTAAATGAAGTCACATTAATTTTGAATTTAAAAATATCTCAAATTATTTTTAAAAAAAATAAACTTATACCATATTTTATTTTATTTTGGAATATTTTATTATTAATTTTTTCTCCACATTTTTATTTACATCATATTCTAATTAATGAACTCGTACAGAGACTGGAGACTATTATAAGTAGAAGTTTTGCTATATATAATGACCCATGTAATAATGGGTATAATGACCCAATATAAAAATAGTGGAACCCACTATTTTTACATTGTGAGTCTTATTATTTTTATATTAGGTCATTGTACCTATTATTGCATGAGTCATTACTCATAGCAAAATTGTATAAATAATAATGTGAACTTTGTCCACTCCTCCAATTCTTAAATCTTGAGAGACACAAAGAGAAAAGAGATGGATTCATTAGCAAAATCTGATCAGAAGCCGCATGTAGTGTGCATTCCATACCCAGCTCAAAGCCACATAAAGGCAATGCTAAAACTAGCAAAGATGCTTCACAGTAGAGGAATTCTCATAACCTTTGTTAATACTGAGTTCAACCACAAACGCTTCCTCAAAACCGGAGGACCTAAATCTCTTCTCGGCTTACCGGGTTTCAGATTCGAAACTATTCCGGACGGACTTCCCCCATCGGATGCTGACGCCACCCAAGATATCCCTGCACTTTCCGAGTCCGTCATAAAGACCTGCTTAGCTCCATTCCAAGACCTTGTGGTGAAACTAAATGGAGCAGCAGATGAAGGACTTGGATTTCCTCCAGTTACTTCCATCGTGTCGGACGGATTCATGACATTCACTATCGATGCTGCTGAAAGTCTCGGAATCCCTATTGTGTTATGCTGGACAATATCTGCGGGTTCTCTCATGGGTTGTTATCAGTATCAGAATCTCCTGGAAAAAGGTTTTACACCACTAAAAGGTAAGTTAATTACTTAATTTGGATCCGATTACAAGCAATTAATTTTGTACAGTTTATTCAGCAGGGCAATAATTGGCCGTACAATGATATAACTATTTTTTTTTGGATAATATAGTACAGAATTTAAATTCACACTTATTATTTTGTCACTATAAAAGTTTGAACTCCTAATACCACATGGTACGTGAGACTATCCATTGGGCTAACGCCCTAAGTTCAACAATATAAATTCTGTTCTCTTTCGATAAAGCTAATGCAAAATAGGATCTATATTCTGACGGTTCATATCTTACAAATAAATCGCCTTCCGAGGATCCAAGGCCTGTAAGGCCAACTTTTAATTCCAGAAAGCTATTCAATGTTAAATTATTTTCTTGATACCCCTAAAATAAGTTTCGGAAAATGTATTTGCAATGGCCCCCGGAAGGACATGTTATAATGGGGTGAAACCTCTCAAAATGTCCAGTGCTGATAACAATAATAATAATAATGAGAAGAAAATATCAGAATCAAAAAAATACACGTCATACATACAACCTCGACTAGAGCTTCCTGACCCCATGGCTTTATTTCATCATTTTATTTTATTTTTTTACAATTGTTCTTACTTTTTTTTAGCAAAAGGCAAAAAATACTTTTATTTCTGAAAATAAATACCAAAATCCAAAAGTTTGGATTTGGGATATTACGAAACTTATAATATATTCCATGCAATCCTGAAAATAGAAGAAGGAGAATTCTATTCATCTTAAAAAAACCTTCCTGCATCAAGACTGAATCTGCAAACCATAAAAAACTTGATCAAACTGCTGCACATCTCCGGTTCAAAAAAACTGTATCTCACCAAACTGAGAAACGCAATTGTTCTTGGAAAAAGTCAGATCTGAAATAAGAAGTCTTCGATGGAAGAAAAGAGAAAATTGTATTACATTCAACTTAACTTCTTAATTTGTTCTATTACATCGATATATATACACTGCTTAACAACAACTACTCTAACAAACTAACAATGAAAAGACAAAGATGACCTTAAGTAATTATAATTACTATACTATCCTTAGATAGCTAGCTAACAACTTGTTTGTCTGCTCTGAGCTGCTATGCTGAGATGCTGCTATATTATTAACATCCCCCCTCAAGTTGGAAGGCTGAAACAAATTACTGCAGCCCAACTTGTTTAGAAAAGTAAGTAAATTGTCATGACTTAAAGCTTTGGCGAAAAGGTCAGCTGGTTGCATAGATGAAGGCAAATCAGCACTCTTGATTAATCCTTGAACCAACTTCTCACGGACCAAATGACAGTCAATGTCAATATGTTTGGTGCGCTCATGAAAGACATAATTGGATGCAATGTAAAGAGCAGATTGATGATCGCAAAACAAAGTGACTGGAGTGAGTTTAGAAAGTCCAAAATCTTTAAAGAGAGACACCAGCCAAGTTATTTCACAGCAAGTGTTAGCCATGGCTCGATATTCAGCCTCTTCTGAAGACCTAGAAACAGTAGACTGTCGTTTGCATTTTCAAGAAATTAGACTACTGCCAAGCATTATACAATAACCAGTTAATGATCTTCTGGTAATTCTGCCAGCCCCCCAATCAGCATCAGTGTAAGCTCTTAGTTATAAAGAACTAGAACTAGATAGAAACAATCCTTGACCTGGAAATCCTTTCAGATATTTAACTAGTTTAATGGCAGCATTCATGTGAGCTTGTTTAGGCTGAACTATAAATTGACTGAGAATATGAACACTATAATAGATGTCTGGTTTGGTATTGGTTAGATAGATTAACCTGCCAACTAATCTTCTATACTGAGAAGGATTAGAGAAATCAGGACCATCAGATGCTAAGAGGGTATGATTTTGTTCCATAGGTACTCTAGAACACTTAGCTATTGTTAAACCATAATCTTTAAGAATATCACGAACATACTTCCTTTGGTTAATTACAATACCAGTAGAAGATCTAGCAACCTCTAATCCCAGAAAGAACTTCAGAGGACCTAAATCTTTGATCTTGAACTAAAAATTGAGATAAGTTTTGACAGAAGTTATAAGGTCAAGATTAGGACCTGCAATGATAATATCATCTACATAAACCAGTAAAACTAGAAATCCTTTAGCATTGTCAAGTAAGAAGAGAGATGAATCATTGTATGATTGATGAAATCCATATGGCAGAAGAACTCCAGAAAATTTTGCAAACCATTGCCTGGGAGCCTGTTTTAGATCATACAAGAATTTTTGTAATTTACAAACTAGAGTTTTGTCAGATGAAGCTGAAACATAAGATGTATTAGGAGTAAAACCAGGGGGAAATTCCATATATACTTCCTCATGAAGATCACCATGAAGGAAGGCATTTGTAACATCCATTTGACTTAGATGCCAGTTATAAATTGCTAAAATAGCAAGTCCCTCACTGTAGTCATTTTGGCTACAGGGGCGAAGGTTTCAAAATAATCTAACCTAGTTGTTTGAGTAAAACCTTTGAAAACCAATCGAGTTTTGTATCTGTCAACAACTCCATCAAAAGTATATTTGACTGTATAGATCCATTTACAACCAACAACCTTCTTTCCAAGAGGTAAATAAGTCACAACCCATGTATTATTTGCTTCTAAAGCATTGATTTCATCTATCATTGCCTTGAACCAATTTTCATCTTGACATGCTTGTTTATAGGATTTAGGTTCTGATGTGATAGCAATAGCAGTAAGATATGTTTGATAAGGAGTGAGATGATCATAGGAGAGAAAATTTGATAAGGAATGAGGTTCAGAGAATGATGATGAGGAATGTGATAAAGAATTGAGTGTCAAGTTACTGGAAAAAGGCAAACCTACATAATCTGTGTATTTAATTGGCGGTGTTTTCTGTCTAGAAGGTCTATCAGTGATTATGGGTAAGACAGGAGCATTTAAAACATGAGAATTAACAAGAGAGGTAGAAGAGATTTCTATAAGTAGAATAGGACAAGTTTGTAAAGAAGAATTAACACTATCAAAATTAAAAATATAATTAGAAGTAGCTATAGAAATAGAATGGAATGGAAAAACAGTTTCATGAAAAACTACATCCCTGCTAACAAAACATTTCTTTGTAATGAGATCACAAACTCTATAACCTTTTTGCCCTGTAGGATATCTTAGGAATATGCATTTTGTTGCTCTTGGTTGAAATTTATCCCTTCCATCAGATAATGTAGAGACAAAACACAAACAACCAAAGACTTTAAGATGAGAATAAATAGGAACATAACCAAATAGGATTTCAAAAGGAGTTTCTCCATGTAAAACAGAACTAAGAAGTTGATTGATCAAGTAAGTGCCTGTAAGAAGACAGTCACCCCATAAATGAACAGGAAAACTTGACTGAAACTTCAAAGCTCTTGCCATTTCTAAAAGATGTCTGTGTTTCCTTTCAACAATACCATTCTGTTGAGGTGTATCAACACAGCTAGTCTGTTGAGTAATACATTGTTCTTTAAAGAAATCAATCAAACTAGTTTGAAGAAATTCAGAACCATTGTATATTCTAATATGTTTCACAATATAATAAAATTGAGTTTTGACATAAGTAATGAAATTTTTGATTAATTGTGGAACTTAATATTTCGATTGAAATAAAAAAGTCCAAGTACACCTAGAACAATCATCAACAATAGTAAGAAAGTAAGAGCAAGCACCATGAGTTTTAATTTTGTAGGGACCCCATATATCACAATGAATGAGATCAAATACATGATAAGAAATTGTAGTACTAAAAGAAAAAGGTTTTCTTATTTGTTTAGCAAGAGGACATACTTCACATGAAGTAGATTTATTACAAACAATATGAAAATGTAATGCTTTAAGAGCATTAATTGGAGTATGCCCCATTCTAGCATGCCACAACTCAAGAGACTGAGCATTATTTGCTAAAGCAGAAAATGTGCTGGAAGAAAAATTTGTAGCAGAAGTTGAAAGTTGCAGTTCGTATAACCCTCCTTGAAGATTACCAATCTTTGACATCTTCTTCAAGGAAGGGTCCTGCATAAGGCATTTGTGAGAAGAGAATAACATAATTGAATTAGTGTCTTTAGTAAATATAGTAACAGACAACAAATTGAAATGAAAAAGAGGAACACACAGAATATTATGGAGAATAATGTCAGAGATCAATTTAATTGTACCGGTGTGTGTGATACAAGATGTAACTCCATTAGGTAAAATAATTGATGAGGATACTGGTAAGGGATTATGTAGTAAAGTCAAGAAGGAAGTTATATGGTTAGTAGCCCCAGTGTCTATAATCTAATCATTATTAGTAAGATGAATTCCAGATAGACAAGTAGTAATTGCAAGGGTATTACCTGAAAGCTGAGTGGTTGGTAATGTATTAGTCATGGCAGCAACATGAGAAGTGGGGGCTTGTTGAGTTGTATAGTTGTGTAGTTGAGAGTTAGATGCACCAGTGCTAAGAATTTCCATGATTTGGTTGTATTGAGCTGGTGAAATCTGAGGAGTAAATCCATGATCTGGGTGCATATTAGATGCAAAACTGCCAGATGATGAGGAATAATCAGCATAAGATCCTTGACCAACATTCTGAGAACTAGTGTCACTGTAGGAACACTGAAAAGGTTGAGAATAGGAGACTTGAGCTGCTTGATGTGAATATTTTCCTTTGTAGCTGTTAGATGAATTTTGTTTGTCATTATTCAGTTTTTGACCAAAATTTCTATTAGAACCAACAGGAGGAGGTGGATGAATTCTAGGACCTTTGAACCATGGGGGATAACCATTCAAAGAAAAACATTTGTCTCTGGTGTGCCCTATATCTTTACAATAGTCACAAATCAATTTTGACTTTGATTTAGAAGTACCAAACTCCTTAGTCAACAAAGCAATAGGCTCAGTACTCTCAGTATGTAACACTGCACATTGTTTCTGTTCTTCTTCTTGCAGCAGTAAAGAATAAACCTCATTCAAAGAAGGTAAACTAGGCATCATTAATATTTGACTTCTCACAACAGCAAATTGTGTATTCAAACCCATAAGAAATTGTGATACCTTTATGACATTCTCATTTTTAGTCTGTAATATAGTACTTCCATAAACACAATCACAGGTGCATTTAGGAATTAAAGTAAGATTTTCCAATTCATCCAATAATGCTCTAAACCTTGTATAATATATTGACAAGGCTCGATTTCTTTGAGTTAGTGACACCAAATCCTTTCTGACTTGATAGATTCTGGGAATATAACTCTGTGTAAATCTTATAGAAAGATCATCCCAAATTTGTTTTGCAGTAGATAGATACACAATACTACTACTGATTTCTGAGGACATAGCATTCAATAGCTAAGAAATCACCATGCTGTTACATCTTTCCCAGTAAGGTAATAGAGGTGAATTTAATTCTGGTTTGCTATAGGTTCCATTAATCAAACCTATCTTAAATTTGGCAGTAAGAGCAATAGTTATGGCACGACTCCATTGACTATAATTCTTCTCAGTTAATGATTGATTAACCAATAACAAACCAGGATGATCAGATGGATGCAGATAGTAAGGATGAAATGTATCAATCTATCCTGTTTATAATATTAAGGTACTTGTATTTGTACTATTATTATTGTTTTGGTTTTGAGTTGTGATTGCAACAAAAGATCTTGTATGAACCATTTTACACTATGAACTAATGAAATTTGTTCAGAAATTTTAAGAACAAAACACATATCTAGGGTTTTCTGAGTTAATTTTCGAGCTAATTATAAATCTATAATTACAACTTTTGCAAGATAGTAGAACAAGAGATTATTAACCTGATTTTTCACGGTGACATTAACCACCAAAATGAAAATCTCATGATCGAGTTTTGATATGCCGAGCTCTGATACCATGTGAGAATTCTTCAATGGAGGAAAAGAGAAAATTATATTATATTTAGCTTAACTTCTTAATCTGTTCTATTACATCGATATATATACACTACTTAACAACAACTACTCTAACAAACTAACAATGAAAAGACAGAGATGACCTTAAGTAATCTAATACAATTACTATATTACCCTTAGATAACTAACAACTTGTTTGTCTGCTCTGAGTTGCTATGCTGAGCTGCTGCTATATTATTAACAAAAACATTGTAAAAGAGTTACTTATTTTGAAAATTTACAATGTTGCTTACTTGATGCAACATTTACTTTTTCAATAACATGGTAACCTTTTCCCTCAATTTCCCTTGCTATTTATTGAGAGAATTAGACCCATCTCCAAAAAATTGCTCATTCTAACCTGATTTCCCAATAAAAAAAAAATATAGCAAAGAAGTTCCCACTCAATCCAGATATAAAAAATAAATAATTAAATATTCTAATCGGTAAAGAACAAATTAGAAACATATACCTGAAGAACATAACTTCTTGACAGATAGATAAAAACTAAAAGTTTGTTTAGAGAAAGGGTGGAGCCTATAGAGATGATACTAGAGATTTCTAAGAAGAAACTGGAAAAACACGTAAAATCACTTGGAAAGTAACAATGATCATAAAAAATTATTTGCGCAAGGGGTTAAGACCTTTGGAAGATTTTAAATTGTTTGAAATACTATCCTATGAGGAAAAAATACGTACTTTCATGACATCATGGTATAATTTTGCACTAATAATTATATTATTTAAAAAAAATATTTATTTATCATATTTAATGAAAAGCACCACAAGCACAAACACATCAGAGAACTTGTATTTTAGTCTGTATATAAATTTTTTCGCAAAGGCTAAATATTTTTGTTGTTGAAAAATTCTCATCATCTAAAAGCATTAGATAATTGGATCATAGAGTAATCAAAGGCTGAATATAGTTAAGGAATCTGTATATAAAATCTCTACAACATGTGCTAACGCTTGAATTTGTTAGGAGGCTTACTTACCATCAACGACACTAAACATGCACAATGAAACAACCGATAACACTTGACGGCTTGGACTATCCAGGAATAGCTCTGGCGTGAGAGTAAATACATATATCAAAAAATGTTAATAATAGAGGTACTTAGATCTTAGTAGGCAAATTTGATAGTAGATTCTACCTCAGTTGTTCACTCGCCTTTTATAGTTGGCCTTTTCCTCTAACCGCTACAGGCATGCAACAATTACATTAGAGAAATAGTGTTTTTCGCGTTTTTTATGTGTGACTAGTGTTTTTCGCGTTTTTTCGAATTTTTTTTATTGGCTCTCAGTTATCTATACTCCATATAAACACTATATCGTGAAATGAGAAAAGTCAAAATGACGAAAAATATTTTTTTTTTGTGAATAGTGATTACTAATAATTTTTCAGGAAAAACTTTTTATTGATTAATATGCATTTATACTCCATATAAATACTATTTCAAGAAATACGAAAAGTCAAATAGACATAAGATGGTTGATGATTTTGTTAGGTTATAACCCTTAGGGTTTAGGTTTAAACTCATTTTTCAATTTAGGTTTTAACCCTAAAATAACTTCTTGCTTTTAATAAGTGTTAAGGTTAACTACTAGAACCAACACACAAAATCCTACACATGGAAATATCACATAACACATTATTGAACATCATTCAATTTTATTTATTCATCTAACACATAGCTTAGGTTATAGTTCTAACCTCTAATCGTATACGATCGTATCATCGAGTCGTATTTAGTCATTAAGATAGTTCAATGTATACTCGATTAATCGTTCTTAGGTTTTAAATTAACAATCTTTATATAGATCTTTTCAAATCATATTTTCTAGCTTCATTAAAGTTTTGGGATATTACAAGACTGAAAGGAGAAAGCTTAGGGGTTCCAAACACGTAAGACCAAAAAGCAATATCTTTGGGATTCTAAAGAATTCAGACCGAAGATAAAAGGCTTCGGGAATCCAAAGATGTCAGACAGAAGGGAGATCAATTTTGGGAATCTAAGGATGTCAGACCGAAGAGAAATCAACTTCGAGAATCCAAGGATGTCAAACCAAAGGGAGATCACTTTAGGAGTCCAAGGATGTCAGACTAAAGGGAGACCACTTCGGGAATCCAAGGATGTTTGACCAAAGGGAGACCACTTCGAGAATCCAAGGATGTCAGACCGAAGGGAAATTGCTTCAAAAATTCAAGTATGTTAGACCGAAGGGAGATCAACTTCGGGAATCCAAGGATGTCAGACCGAAGAGATACCACTTCGGGAATCCAAGGAATTCATACCGAAGGGAGATCAACTTCGTGAATCTGAAGACTGGAATCCTTTTGTCCACCACTATCTTTTCTGGCATCGATTTTGTTTGCCATCATCTTTCCTTCCATCATCCTTTCTGTCGTCTCTTCGATTGGCTTTATTACCTCTAAGATCTCTTATCTGATTATAGTTATCATCATATCTCGAAGAGGCACTAAGATTGGTAAGAGCTTCCTCAATTTCTATGAACTTGTCAATAATCTCATAGGTTTTACCAAGAGATTGAGGAGCTTCGTGGGTGATGATTTCTTTAATCAATTAGCTGAATTTGTCCATTGTAAGAAATTGCACCATCTAAACTAAATTCAGGGTGGAGATTTCAGACGCTGCTTCTCAAAATCTCTTCGTATACTGCTGAAAAGACTCTCCTGCTCTCTATTTCACCTACAACAGAGATGTGATCATTTTTATGCACTTTTTGTTACCACCGAAGTGCATGTGAAACTAATCCTGCAATTCTTCCAATGAATCAATTGAACCGGGAGGGAGGGAAATAACCCATTCTCTTGCAGCCTTCTTCAAAGTGGAGATAAAGAGGTGGCACATCCCCATTGTATCATACCCGTGAAAATGCATCACCTTCTCAAATCCATAGTTGTGGTCATGGGGGTCACCGGTGCCATCATATGTATCCAAGACTAGTACTTTGAGAGATCTATTAATCAGTGCTTCCTCAAGCTCCTTAGTGAAATGTGATGAGTATGGTCTTTTGTCCGTGGATTTGGCACATCTCTCTAAGGACTTTAGACTAGAAGATTCTCCGACTTAGCTATTTCGACATTATTTCTGTTAATGCTCTCCACCTCTATGGTAGGGTGGAGTTTTGGACCTTCATCTTTGACTTTTAAAGGTCGATAACTGAATAGTAACTTCTCTCCGATCCTGGCGAGGGGCATGAAAAATTGTTCAGTATGGTGTCCTCCGCTCATTCAATAAATTATCTTCAATTTTTTCCAGATCCGTAAACTATTTTTCGAGCTCCTCTCGCTAGAGTTGAAAAGCTCGCTTCGGATCTTAGACTTCCTGTAGGCGACGCTGTTTGTCCACATCATTGGGTCGATGAGACTGTGAGCGTGACTCCCTGCGGGAAGGATCATGGTGGCTGTGGCTAGGTGGTATGGTAGACATTTTTTTATTGTGAATTTGGTCAAGGGTATTCTCTACTAAACATTAGATTGAGCCTCCTTCTAGTGCCAATGTTAATGCTTGAATTTGATGATTGACCACCGTCAATAACACTAAACGTGTACAATGAAACAAACAAGAGCACATGACAACTTGGACTATTGGGTGATAACTATGGCGTGAGAATAAGTACAAATCTCAAGAAATGTTAACAATGGAGGTACTTAGAGCTTAGTAAACAACTTTGGTATTAGATTCTACCTTAATTGTTCACTCTCATTTTATAGTTGGCCATCTCCTCTAACTGCTGCAGGTGTGCAATGATTACATCAGAGAAGTAATGCAAATCCTCCCCATGATTGGTAGCTGTTATAACCTCCGGAAGTAAGTGTATAAGTGGTAACTGTTGAATAACGATCACATCATTTAATCATTCGTATCATGAGGTTAATGGACCAAGCCTCTTGGACTGGAATATTAGGCAGAATGAGCTTATAAGGGCAATGCCCAATAGTAATAGCCCATTTACTTTAATAAAAGTACACAAACCAACACCATGTTTTTTTTTTAAGAAACAACAATAATGAAAACATTGTTCAAGCTTAACCAAGTCATAAGTCTATATTTACTAAACAATTTTGAAACACATTATAGACAACTGTGAACTAAGTTCATATTTTATACTTGTAATTACTATTACTACTCCTGTCTCACAAAACAAGTTATATTTGCCATTAAAAAGAGGTGGCACATCCCCATTGTATCATACCCGTGAAAATGCATCACCTTCTCAAATCCATAGTTGTGGTCATGGGGGTCACTGGTGCCATCATATGTATCCAAGACTAGTACTTTGAGAGATCTATTAATCAGTGCTTCCTCAAGCTCCTTAGTGAAATGTGATGAGTATGGTCTTTTGTCCGTGGATTTGGCACATCTCTCTAAGGACTTTAGACTAGAAGATTCTCCGAGTTAGCTATTTCGACATTATTTCTGTTAATGCTCTCCACCTCTATGGTAGGGTGGAGTTTTGGACCTTCGTCTTTGACTTTTAAAGGTCGATAACTGAATAGTAATTTCTCTCCGATCCTGGCGAGGGGCATGAAAAATTGTTCAGTATGGTGTCCTCCGCTCATTCAATAAATTATCTTCAATTTTTTCCAGATCCGTAAACTATTTTTCGAGCTCCTCTCGCTAGAGTTGAAAAGCTCGCTTCGGATCTTAGACTTCCTGTAGGCGACGCTGTTTGTCCACATCATTGGGTCGATGAGACTGTGAGCGTGACTCCCTGCGGGAAGGATCATGGTGGCTGTGGCTAGGTGGTATGGTAGACATTTTTTTATTGTGAATTTGGTCAAGGGTATTCTCTACTAAACATTAGATTGAGCCTCCTTCTAGTGCCAATGTTAATGCTTGAATTTGATGATTGACCACCGTCAATAACACTAAACGTGTACAATGAAACAAACAAGAGCACATGACAACTTGGACTATTGGGTGATAACTATGGCGTGAGAATAAGTACAAATCTCAAGAAATGTTAACAATGGAGGAACTTAGAGCTTAGTAAACAACTTTGGTATTAGATTCTACCTTAATTGTTCCTTCTCATTTTATAGTTGGCCATCTCCTCTAACTGCTGCAGGTGTGCAATGATTACATCAGAGAAGTAATGCAAATCCTCCCCATGATTGGTAGTTGTTATAACCTCCGGAAGTAAGTGTATAAGTGGTAACTGTTGAATAACGATCACATCATTTAATCATTCGTATCATGAGGTTAATGGACCAAGCCTCTTGGACTGGAATATTAGGCAGAATGAGCTTATAAGGGCAATGCCCAATAGTAATAGCCCATTTACTTTAATAAAAGTACACAAACCAACACCATTTTTTATTTTTAAGAAACAACAATAATGAAAACATTGTTCAAGCTTAACCAAGTCATAAGTCTATATTTACTAAACAATTTTGAAACACATTATAGACAACTGTGAACTAAGTTCATATTTTATACTTGTAATTACTATTACTACTCCTGTCTCACAAAACAAGTTATATTTGCCATTAAAAAAACCATGTTCTCAATATATATATATATATATATATATATATATATATATATATATATATATATAAATCAATGTGAATATAAGAAACTAAACTAAAGTATATATGTTCTCGATCTTTCTCATTGTGTTTAATTTTTGAAACTTTATTATCACCTTATAACTCAATTAAAGGTACATTTTTTTTTATTAATAATTATACTTTGATGGAAGAGTATGCTGATTTGTTGAATTTAAGGACGAAAATACAAGGGAGATAATTGGATAAAAACTGTAAACTTTTTTGTAAGGCTAATTAATTTTGTTGTTGAAAATTTCTCATCATCTAAAAGGATTCGATAATAGGATGATATAGTACATCAAAGGTTGTATGCAAAGGAATCTGAATTGGACTCTTGATAACTCTAAAATCTACACTATGTTTTCTAAGAAAACAAGATTAATGAAAACAATGTTCAAGCCTGACCAATTCACAAGTTTATGCTAAGCAATTCTGGCACACAAATAAATAAAAAAAAAACTAAGAACTGAGATCATGTTATGAAGTGATGGATTTGGAGATCTATCTTTAGATGCCATCGAATATCGGGAGAAAGAAGTATGCTAGTTTTGCCTATGTTAAAGATCGTATTTGGGCTTGTTTAAATTCGTGGTCTGCCCAATTTTTTTCTATCGCTGGAAAAGAGGTTTTAATTAAAAATGTGGCACAGGCGATTCTTACTTGCACTATGACTTGTTTCAAATTGCCGAAAAAACTTCTTTTAAATATTAATGGTATGATAAACAAGTTTTGGTGGGGCAAAGTGTTGGGATACTCTTAAAAACCTATTCAGACATGAAGTTGAAGTAGTTAGGGATTCGAGTCGAGGGAGGAATTATTGAGATACTCCTTGAATCCTATTTAGAAAAGAATTATTATTATGGAAATGAAGATGTCTTATTTTTAATAGGATATTTATTATATGTTGAATTCCTATTTTGAATAGGAAAATTATTATGAGTGTTCTATAAATAGAGTCTTATGTTTAGTTAATCAAGTATAGCACAACCAAAAGTCATATAGCATCTTAAAAGTTGAGCAATGGTGTGAGTGAGTTTTGTGTTTGTGTGAGAGATGATTTTTTTGCAACTTTTATATTCCGTGCAAAAAGGTTGTATGTTAGGAAGGAAGGTTTTGTAGCTTTTATAACGGAGATTCGAAGTTTGGCATGTGATTTTTCCCTTTAAGGGTTTTCCACGTTGAATCTTATGTTATTTTAATTCTATTTATTTTATATTGTTTGGTTTGTGTCGACTTAATTCAGCACAAGTGCTATTAGAACTAGGTAAATTGGATCCAAGGTAAGAGAGAATTAGTCGCATTGGTGTAGTACATAAATTGAGTGATGGAATGGGCTTTAAAGATTTTCTTGCTTCAATGATGTTGTGCTTGCTAAAGAGGCGTGGAGAATTTTAAAATTTCCAAATTCTTTTCTTGCACAAGTATTGAAGGCTAAATATTTCTCTAATTCTTCTTTCATGGTGGCTCCAATTGGTAAGAGCAGTTCTTATTTATGGCAGATTATTGCCCAGGCTTGATATATTATTGAGAAAGGTTCCCATTGGTGGATTGGTGATGGTAAAGATGTAAATGCTTCCATGGGTAAGTAAAAATTCCAAGACCTTATACCTTTTCTCTCGTCTCATAAGTGCTCTCTGTCTGCTCGTTTATTAGTTGCTGATCTAATTGATTGGGTATCTCTACAATGAAAAAGGGAGTTGTTGTATGGTAAGGTAGATAATGAAGATCTGGCTTAATTTCAACACTACCCATTAGTAGACGGAGGGGGGAAAGATGAACTCATAGCATTTTAGTGAGGATGGGTGGTATACTGCTAAATTCGGCTATCATATTGCTATGGAGGAAAGACAAATCAAATCCAATTGGGGTTCTAGCTTGATGGACCATTCGAAATTATAGAAGGATGCTTGAAGCTCAAAATTCCTCCGAAGGTAAAACTTTCTTTTGGCGAGTGCTTCAAGTTGTCCTTCTTGTCCCATTCCAAACTATTATGGAAAGGTTACCCATAATCCAGATTGCCCAAGGTGTGGTGCCATATCATAGGATGTGCTCCATACAATAGTGACGTGTCGAGTTGCGAGGTTATTTGGTTTGTAAGCCCTTTGGGTTTCCGATGTAGAAATTCTACTACTAGTTGTTTTGTGGACTGGTTTGTCTCTATTCTAGGAGGTTTGGATAATTCCTGCAAAAGTATGCGTGATTGTTGAGAAATAATTTATTGGACCCCGAATCTGGTGTGAGCCCATATTTGTGCATGGTCTGGAGCAAGGGTCGTCCTATTTTTTACATACTATAGTGGGCCCGATATTAGGGCAAGTCCATTGCAATGTCCTTTGCTTTGATGGCTTGACAAATTAGGAAGGTCAAAGTCCGTGTTGACTTAAGATTCTAAATCAGATTATGATTCTGATTTTTGGGACATAAAGATTGACCTGTCAACATCATATTCATAATTGAATTCTAATAAGGGCTTACAAAATCCTAATTGGCTACTGATACGGGATACTAGGGCAACAGAGAAAAGTATAAGTACAGCTACAAACTAGAGAAGATAGGTTACATTCAATTCACATTATTCTTTACATCAAATAGCAATTTTATTTCAGCAGTATTACGTCTCTCCATTGTACACCAGAGCTATCCCGGCAACCAAAGCCGAAAAAATTAGGCGCAACAGTTATGATGGCTTGAGGAATTTGGAAACATCGAAATGATGTCTTGCATGGTAATCGTTGTGCTCATCCGACTACAGTGTTATTAGTAGTCTCAAGTTAGATGATTTTCATAAAGCTAACTAGGTGGAAAGTTTATAATCTTCATCTTCAGGGGCAGAACTATATATACAGTTAGTGGTGCCATGGCACCACCTGAGTTTTGAAAATCTTATGTTATATATATAATTAAGTACATATTTTATATATTTGGACTTTGACACTCCCTATAAAAACATAAAAGTAAAAAAGGATTTAGACTTTATATGTTCTATATATTTTCAGCTATGAATGTAATCAGAACTAGGCTTTGATCTAAGATGAAGAATGATTTTCTATTTTTATATATAATTTTGGCACCTCTTAAAATAAAATCCTGACTCCGCCCCTGTTCGTCTCCAATTATTTCAGTGCCTACTAGTTGGAGTAAGCCGCCTCAATCTTTGGTAAAACTGAATTGTGATGCTAATACAAAAAGCTCAAATTTTGTGAGAGTGGGTTTCATTGTGTGCAACTACATGGATGTTGAGTAACGTGTGATAGTAAAGTCCCATATCGAAACATAAAGAGAAAAATTGAGGATATATATAATTTAATAGACCATGGACCTAATAAATTAACTTTTTGGGTTAAGATATGATTTCAGACGAATGCTGATCAATTTTTTGGAAAATTTTCAGCTGATTGTACCGAAGCAATGGCATCCAGGCTGGGATGATCTTTGCAAAAGATATTGGTCGTAACAGGGTTATTGTTGAAAGTGATACCCTTAAAATAATTTCTAGATTATTTGCAATTGAGGAGTGATTTTGAGAAAATTATTGTCTAGTGTACGTATAGATGGGAACCAAGCTGCACATATTTTAGCTTCTTTAGCTCGTTAACCTGTGACTAGTAAAATTGTCCTCATTCCTTTATGGGCTGGTTCAAAAAAAAATTGAACAATTCAACCGAGTCGTATAACATAGTTGTTGTAGGGTCAAATAATTTTTCAATAATCTTTTCCCAGACAACAAATTCTAGTTTTTGTATCTATATAGAGAAATAAATTGAATTTCAATTTATAGCTAATTGTATCTTAGGAAAACTTTTCATGCATCGAAAGACGTTGAAATTCAGTAAATGAGATACATAAGAATGATTTTAATTCCAAGAACACCCCTAACTTGAATTTATTTATTTATTTATTTATTTTCTGCATTCCACAGATGAGAGCTATCTAACAAATGGGTATTTGGACACCATTATAGACTGGATCCCTGGTATGAATGGGATTCGCCTAAGGGATCTCCCAAGCTTCATTCAGACCACTGATCGAAATGATATTATGTTCAACTTCGTAAGGGAAGCTACTCAAAGGGCGAGCAAAGCAACAGGGCATATAATTCATACTTTTGACGCATTGGAGGAAGAACTAGTGAAGGTTTTCTCGTCTATGTTTCCGAATGTTTACACAATAGGCCCTCAACAATTGCTCTTGAACCGAATATCATCATCGGTGGAAGAACATGTCAAGCTTATTGGATACAGTCTATGGAAAGAGGAGACAGAGTGCCTCAAGTGGCTGGACTCAAAACAACTAAACTCGGTAGTTTATGTTAACTTTGGAAGCATAACAGCCATGTCACCGAAGCAGCTGGTGGAGTTCGGTTGGGGACTTGCTAAGAGCGACCACAACTTTTTATGGATTATTAGGCCTGATCTTGTTGGTGGAGAATCGACAGTTTTGGGATCCGAATTTATGGAAGTGACGAAAGAAAGGGGGTTTATAGCCAGCTGGTGTCCACAAGAGGAAGTTCTCAACCATGGTTCGGTTGGAGGGTTTTTGACACATGGCGGGTGGAACTCAATCATGGAGAGCTTGTCAGCTGGGGTGCCGATGATTTGTTGGCCTTTTTTTGGGGATCAAATGACGAATTGTAGGAATATGTCTAATGAGTGGGAGTGTGGAAAGGAGATTGATAGGGATGTGAAGAGAGATGGAGTGGAGAAGCTTGTAAGAGAACTGATGCATGGCGAGAAGGGGAAGAAAATGAAGAACAAGGCTATGGAGTGGAAGAAATTGGCAGAGGATGCTTGTGGTGCTTGTGGATCATCTTCAATGAATTTAGACAAATTGGCTTCTCTATTAAGAAACTAAATTACCTCCCTCAGTCATAATTCTAATTATTTGGGGAGATAGTATTAAGTAATGTTTCTTGTTATTCTGGTTGGAGAATTATTAGTTACTTCCCTAATTATTATTTGTCCCGACCTTGAGGTTTGGGTTGTGTGTGTGCTTCCTTGTTAGTTTGTTTGATCTTTTGGATGCTCTATGAATAAGAAAACTCATCTTATTAACCTTGTTTAGTATTCTTTCGTCGCTATGGAGTAGTAATGATAGCCATATGAGTATTGACTAACGGTTCTCTTAAATAAAAATCAAGTCTGTAAGTATGGCTAATTTGACTACATCGTCGTCAAACTACGGACCACTTACTTTTAATCGAAGCCGTAGTGGCAGATTCTCTGGCCCGAAGTTGAGCCAATAGGTCTGCCAGTTGAGCATCTTCTTTCCTCATCAAAAGTTAGGATCAATGAAGGTGTGAAGGGAGAGGTAGTTGATAGAATCCCCCATTCATGCCTCCGACGTGGAAGCCGGATGATGGAATTGGGAGACGACCTGAGCTAGGTCATTCTCCATATAGAGAGAAATTTGTCTTGAAAATTTTAGCGGGACAAATTCTTTTTGACCCTTTCTTTTTAAATTGTCATTTGACTTTGATTGAAATATGGATGAGATCAGATAGATATCATTATGCCCTTAAATGATTAAGTAACTTTAGTGTTCCGTACCACCATAACGCTATGTTTAAATTGAAAAAATAAATTGAAAAATAAATAAAATAAAAAATAATATATTTAGTGATCTTTTCAATAAATAAATCATTCTAATTATGTGGGAGATAGAATGAGACCCATTCCAATAACATGGATATATGTGACAATAATGCAAGTCTATCACACTACCCACCACTAATAGCCAAACATGCATCGGAGGTGTTAAAAACTATTTCATTCTTTTCTTATTTTTTTTGATCAAAACATAACATAATTCTTCTAATTGGGGCGATAACATGAACAAGCCCTTCTTCTTTGACCTAGTCAGTTAGGGGGCTTGACTTTCGTAGGGACTGGGGATAACCTATGGGCTATATGAAATTCTTTTATTTTTCTTTCTTTCTATCTTTCTACGTTTTTATGGTATGTCTCTCCGCGGGCAAGGGACGATGGAACCAAGTGGACTGTGGTGCTATTTTTCTCTGAAAAAAGAGGATTATTTTATTAATAGACTACCAATAAGCTCTGGTCCAAGGTGTTATTTTATTAATAACCATAATATAAATCGGAGGGAGGGGAAATAAACCCTACCCCTAATTTTTTTTTAAAAAGGATGCAAAAAATTGCTTGTCTATAAAACATCCTACCATACCTATATGATCAACATAAGATTTTTTACTCATGGGGGAATTAAATAATAGTACTCCTTTTTCATAGCCACTTCGTAGTAGAAGGCATTGTATGTTCATAAGTTGTCAACCTATCAGCTAAACGATTACCCTCTTGAAAAAAAGTTTCACCTGGAGAAGCATTTTATGCTTATAAGTTGTGCATTATTGATATATAATGTGAATCGCAAGGAAGACTACATTCTTCTGGAATCATGTTCGACAAAATTTTAAATTCAACCTCAATGAAAAGCGTTGTAATATCAATGACAAAATTTATTATTTTATAATTTTTAATAAATTATCACAATTTTGGGTTCGAAAGTGTTTTAAATTAAACTTTTAAAAGTCAATTATAATCTTATAATTTAGAATGAAGGAAGTTCTATGTATTTGACGTAATCTAGGACATTTATCAATGCATGTCCTGCAACCTTATTAGTTGTTATGCCAAAACTAGCTAACTAAGCAAAAGCAAGAGGCACACTATACTCATGCAATCATGTACTTTTTTTATTCTAAATTACAAGTTAATTATTGACTTTTAAAAGTTAAGTTAACATATTTTAAAATAAAAATTAAAATAATTTATTAAAAATTATGAAACGATAAATTTTATAATAAATAATAAATTTTATATAATTTATAATATTTATCATTGTATTAACTACAACTAAAGAAATTTATATTTTGAGATTGAAAATGTAACACCTCCAAATTCCAGTGCTCATTAATCTAAACTTGGTGTGCTACGATCCACCACGTTATATAAAATTAACTATTAAATAAAGTTAATTTATAATATTAATATAGTATTCCATAATACGATATTACATACCCAGGATTTTCATACCTTTACATTACATGTTCGTGTCTCAAAAGACTACAATAATAAACATATACTAGTCAACATACTCTTGTCATTACTATTTCAATTTTCTTATTCGGCTTTTCCTTTCCCTTTATCCTTAACGTCACACTTTTTTAACCCTTCGGCTTTCACTGCAATTGGAATTTTACAAGAGTGAGCAACTAATTGCTCAGCAAGTATAAAAGGAATTTATAATATCTCATAATCAGAAAGAACTAATTTCTGAATAACTTTAATAACTGAATCATTAGAATTTATTGAACAAAAATTAAAATGAGAATAAATAATTTCTTTAGTCTTTAGTAAAAAACACTGAGCGGTCGTAAGGACCATGAACTATTTCCAAGTTCAACAGTTAATACCTGTGAACCATCGTAATATCAGTCAATGGTACTCTGGGTGATCAGCCTATCGTACCCCATGTTATGCATAACAATCCAATTGACATAAAATTTCCAGTCGGCTTGCCGACATCCAATTCCCCTTTATCTGGGTTGTTCATACTCAGTTTCTTTCATAGAATCCGCACCAAAATAGTTTGGATTGGAGTAACTCGCAACTAAATAACGTTAATGACCAAATTCACAATTCAATTATGTTTAGCCGGAACAAGTGTCGTAGACTCTTTTATAGACGGTCCAAGAAGCATATCAAAAATAATTTACAATTTGATATGGAGCCAACAAAATATAGAGATTTACATGAATTAAAAATTTATATCAGATTGAGGAACTTGCAATGAATCAGAAAATTGGTCTAAAATAAACAACTTGTACAAGGTAGGGAACTTGTACACAATGTTAAATAAATTTGATCAAAGGAATTTGCTTATACAAAAATAACTTTGTTTAGAGTGAGGGAACTTGCAATAAAAATAACGTAGTTCAGAGAACTTGCCTGGCTCGCCCTTTTCACCATTTAAAATTAAATTTGAAATTCTTGCACCGCCTACACAATTTATAAATCATTATTTAATTGTCATTCGTCATGTAGCTCGGAATAATTTTTATTCCATTTTAATCGTTAACTATTATTCTTGTTCTGTTTTTAATATCTTCACGTCATTCAAATTATTTATTTGAAATTTATATTTTACCTTAACTTTCATTTAAATCTCCATTACCTTTCTATAATTTCATGTTGTACGTTTTTCTTACTTTTGGAAACTAAATTTTTTTATTTCAAACTTTAATTTAATATTTTTATTTTATTTCCCATACTTTTAAATTTCCAATATTTATCTCTTATTTCATTTTATTTTGCTATATGTTATTGATTTAAACCATACTTAGCTTCGATTAATGTTTAATATAGAACTAATTAGACTTAAAATATCAGACCACATACCAAATTACATAACTCCAAAGATTAATCCACGAAATGAAATGTTAAAGTGTCTAACTTTCAATTTTAAGTATTTTCTTGTTTTCTTTATTAATCCATCCATCAAATAAGTTATCTTTCACCATGTTTCAACTTATTCACATATACATGAACATCATTCATATTTTCCATCATTTTTCTCATATATATCACAAAAGAAATTAAATAAAACTTAGTTAGGGTTTTGTTTTCATATTTAAATCATTTTTCTTTGCTTCCTCATAAATTCTTCCAACATCTAACTTGTATACCAACATATACTAACATATATTAACATATTTACACATTCATGAGCAGTATACATAATTTATGTCATTTTTCCATCTATTTTTCAAAAGAAAATAATACATACATAAGGTTTCATATTTAAATTATTTTTCTCATTTCCTTGTAACTTTTCTCAACATATAAATCATATACCAACATATTTATACATGTATGCATATATTATATATTTACTATCTTAATTCTAAATATTCCATAGAATAAAATGATATAGAGACATAACTAATTATAAGTTAGATATTATACCTTCTTTGTTGGACTTTATGTTTTGCTAGCTTGGCTTTCTTCTTCTTCTCCCCAACCTTGTCCGACTCTCTCTACCTCTTCTTTTTATTTTGTAAGTATGCTTTTCTCTATATATATATGTTAAAGTTTCTTAAAAAAAAATCTAGCAAAACTTATCCTTGCCATTAATTACATGGGTGACTCACCCTAGTGAGTCATCCCTTCATTAATTTCTTCATTTACTACATGCGTGACTCACCCTCCCTTCTCATGCTACTAATTAATGCTTCAATTAACGTTCACTTAACTCCCTTCATTAAATACATGGGTTCATTAAATACATGGGTGACTCACCCTAGTGAGTCATCCCTTCATTAAATACCTCTCCTTTAGGTTTAATCATTATACACACACACACACACACACACACACTTATCCAATGTTCATGCTTATCCAACTTCAACCTTATCCATTTGTCATCCAACTTTGATCTTATCTATTTGGGAAAATTCTAGTTTTGGGCCTTAAAGCATGGACTTGGTCTCTTGACTTCATATTTGGGTTTTACTCATTTAATTATATCCAACTAATTTTGGAATTAGACTTCTCTTAACTATTCTTGGCTTTAAATATATTTACAAGTCCAATACTTATAGACTTTAGACCAATTGAATAACCATACATGACCCCTATAATAATTTAAATATATGTATATATATTAGTCCAATTTTCATGGACTTCATCCCAATTAAATATCCATACTTGCTTACTCTTTTAATTGATCATTTCCTTTTTAAAACTTTATTGGAAACATAATTCTTCATATTTATTTGTAAAATAAATTCCCAAATTTTCACTTGTATGAATTTAATTTAGAATATTATTCATATTATGAAATTTAATTCTTGCTAATTTATTCTCAACTTTATTTTTTTTAATCATTATTTTATTTATTTATTTATTATTATTATTATTATTCTTAATATTTTATTATTTAAAGTTTCTCGGATATTACATTCTTCCCCCCCCCCCTCCTTATAAGGATTCCATCCCCGGAATCGCTAAAATATAATCTTTCATGAATTCATTTTTATTTTTTTTATCATATATCAAGATTTGATCTAAATCATGATTACATTTCACATAAGTTGTATCCTTCATCAGGAATAACCCTTTCAAGATCCATAAAATTTCTATCAACTCATAAAATACTTTAATTAACCAAACATTTTATAAACAATAGGAATAATCATTATATTCATATAATCTAATGACACAATACTTGATACTCCGTTTTTGGGGATCATCAAGTCTTGAACTGTCATGTTAAAAGTCCGTGTTATAGGTCTAACTGGTACAGTTGGTCCAGTGATCATTGGTGGTTTATCGGTTTTACTACTTCCTCCGACTTCTACCTTCTTCTTTGGACATTCTCGTGCTTGGTGATCCCAAGCACCACAGACAAAACACCCACTTCTTTTCGGATTTGAACAATCAAGGGTTATATGTCCCTCTTGACCACATCGATAACATACCCTCTTGTTTTTTAAACACACTCCTATATGATTCTTTCCACAGGTCACACATGCCTCTATTTTCTTTTTATTTTCTCCTTCTCTTCTTATTCAATAATTGTTATTCCACTTTCTTTTATGATTAATGCTAACACTTCCACTAGTATCCTTTATTTTTCCCTTTTCACCCTTCTTTTGTTCTTTATTGAATTTTATTAAAGCCTCAGTCCCTCCTTTTGCGATAATTGCTCTTTCCAACAATGTTGCAAAATTATCTATTTGTAATGCAGACAATCGATTATACAGTACAGGTTTAAGGCCTTGTTCAAATCTTCTTGCTTTTCTTTCTTCAGTGTTTACCTGGTGTGGGGCAAATCTTGCTAATTCGTTAAATTTAGCAGCATACTGAGGCACCGTCATGTCTCCTTGTTTTAACTCTAGGAATCGTATTTCCATACGACTTTGCATTCCACGTGGGAAGTAATTTTCAAAGAATAATTCTTTAAATCTTTCCCATGAAATTACCCCATCTCCAGCTCTGTTCCGGTTAACCTTCCACCAAAAATTAGCTTCTCCTTTTAACATATAAGTGGCAAATATTGTCTTTTAATTTTCTCCTATCCTAATTATTTCAAAAGCTTTTTCTATCTCTTCAATCCAAGCCTGTGCCTCTATAGGTCCAGTGGTCCCTTTGAACTCTAGAGGTCCTACATTTTTGAAATCTTTAAAAGTTACAGGTTGTGGTGCAGGTGGATTTAAATTTTGAGGTCGGTTCTGAAGTGCTTCTCTCAGCAGGTCTACAAATTGTTGTACAGGGTTTTGATTTAGTTCACGATACTGTTCACGATGTTGTGGTTCTGATTGCTCTGCTGATTCTTCATTAGCAAACTCATCAACTCGTCTGCTTCGTGGTCGTCCTCTCCTCATTTTCTGTTTAATGTCATCATGGATTAAATAGAATATGTACATAACATATACATAATACATACCTTAATATTTCACATAATTATATATACATTCTTCTTTTTACAACAGTTAGACATTTACATACCATACTTTACCTTACTACATCAAAACATAAGATACATATACACACCTAACTATTCACACTTACTACATTCCATAACTAGTCATTATATTCACTTAATTATACATATATTTTACATAACCAACTTCTACTTGTTACATCACTTATATATTTTAGTGGAACAGTCCTCCAGCTGTCGTATCTTTGTATTCATCATAGACGATGTACCGTACCAAATCTCTACTCATGGTGTAAATAGTCTGCCTCAACTCTTCTGGATGATTTTCAACCCTATTTATGATTCGCCTATAAGAAGCTCCAAAATTATATTGCATTTGATCAATTTTTCTTTTTTTTACTCCTTAATGCTTCCTCCATTCCATCCAATATTACTTCCACTCTGATGCGTGTATCAATTTCAACACTCCATAGTGCTTCCAATTCTCTATTCCTATTTTCCACCTCTTGAACGTTCTCTTCTAAAGTTTGAATTCTTGCCTCTAGCATTTTGATTTCTAGTATTTAATCCCTGATTCACGTCCTCTAAATACTGATTCCTACCCCTTAACCCTCGATTACTATCCACTATGTAGTTTATTAATGTATGCATGTCCTCAAACACATTTAGTTCTGAGTTATTTTCTTCAACTTGTTCAACATTGATTATTGGTGTTTCCGGTACTGCCTGATTTTCTACAGGTTCTGCAGATTCTTCTTTTGGTTCTTTTGAATTTTTTTCTATCTCACTATTAATTTCAGGCTCTATATTAGGTGAAGGTTCAGCTATCAATGTCTCCCATGCTACTTGAATATTTCTAGTTTCCTCCTTATTAGACATCCTACAACATTTAATTATTAATTTATTAAACTATTCAAGTTAGATAATAATAAAATTACCAGATTAAAAATTCACATATTTTACTACAACAATTGAAATCTAAAACACTTAGCATATAACTTACACTTGCAATATGTTCAAGAAATTATTTAAATATATATTCACTTATTTTAATATTACACAAACTTTTATATATATCTCACTATATTTTACATTTATATTCTTCGTAAACTATTCACAAACTATTTTTCATATTTACATATTCACATTATTTTCACATCCATTTTCTTACACTAAATCTTTCTTTTCTTCTTCTCTAGCCTTTCTTTCAGCTCGGTTACTTGTGACTCAGCCTTTTCCAAATCTCTTATCTCCTTTTCCCAACACGCATTTATAAGCTGGTTTTCCACTTCTAATTCTCGCACTCTAGTCTCAAATCTTTGTGCCTGCTTTCTTAGTTCTAAATTTCTGGCATCTAATCTTCGCGTAAAATCTTCTAGTTCTTGGACTTTGTCTTCTAACTCAGAATTTTTAGACACTAAGTCTTGTATATGTGTTCCAAGCTGAATAAACTCTCTTTCTATGACCGAGTCTGTTAAACTATCTTCTGAATCCCCATTATATCCTTCTTCAGATCCTGGATTTATTTCCAAATCATTTTCATCTACTATAGCATCAGGTATCACGGTTACATCGGCCTCTACCAATTTTTCTTGATCTACTATAGAATCATCTCTCTGGTCTCCCTCCTTAGACATCCTACATTAACATAATTTAGTTAGTACATCTTAACATATTATTAATATATAATCATTTATTAAAAAAATTACAATTTATTTAGTTTACTCATTCTCTCCTAGGTTATATCCTAAGGTTTACTATCCTAAGGGCTATAACCTACAGCTCTGATACCATCTATGTAACACCACTAAATTCCAGTGCTCATTAATCTAAACTTGGTGTGCTACGATCCACCACGTTATATAAAATTAACTATTAAATAAAGTTAATTTATAATATTAATATAGTATTCCATAATACGATATTACATACCCAGGATTTTCATACCTTTACATTATATGTTCGTGTCTCAAAAGACTACAATAATAACATATACTAGTCAACATACTCTTGTCATTACTATTTCAATTTTCTTCTTCAGCTTTTCCTTTCCCTTTATCCTTAACGTCACACTTTTTTGACCCTTCGGCTTTCACTGTAATTGGAATTTTACAAGAGTGAGCAACTAATTGCTCAACAAGTATAAAAGGAATTTATAATATCTCATAATCAGAAAGAACTAATTTCTGAATAACTTTAATAACTGAATCATTAGAATTTATTGAACAAAAATTAAAATGAGAATAAATAATTTCTTTAGTCTTTAGTAAAAAACACCGAGCGGTCGTAAGGACCATGAACTATTTCCAAGTTCAGCAGTTAATACTTGTGAACCATCATAATATCAGTCAATGGTACTCTGGGTGATCAGCCTATCGTACCCCATGTTATGCATAACAATCCACTTGACATAAAATTTTCAGTCGGCTTGCCGACATCCAATTCCCCTTTATCTGGGTTGTTCATACTCAGTTTCTTTCATAGAATCCGCACCAAAATAGTTTGGATTGGAGTTACTCGCAACTAAATAACATTAATGACCAAATTCACAATTCAATTATGTCTAGCCGGAACAAGTGGCGTAGACTCTTTTACAGACGGTCCAAGAAGCATATAAAAAATAATCAGTCCACCATCCCCCGATAATCAGGATGCATCACATGATAGAGGGTATAGATACTGAACCAATTACCCCGAGGCTGGGTAAACTCAGGAACCTGTGACAGCCACCAAACAGTCAGTCAGGATAACCATGTGGGTTTTGAATGAATTTAAACAGCGGATATACCTCGTTAGCCACAAGATATGCCGATAGGTGACTACTGAGATCGAGACCGAGCAGGTCTGGTATCCTAACACGGGCCCCTGGTAAGATCCGACGAATAGGGGAGGAACCGCTGTGCCAGAAGGACCCACCTCTGCCTCTACCTCGACTGGGGCATCTGCACCGACATCAGGATGGACGGGACGAATGACAAACTCCGCCAGCCGGCGGGAATGACGGATCAGAACCGGAGTTGGAGCCGATGTGGCCGCTCTACGACAACGGACCCCTGCAACCCGGGGCACAATAGAATTGCTCAGAACATTAGGATCCATAGCTAAAACAGCACCACTAAAATGAGGTATATCTTTAGCCCATTATTTTTCAAAGAACTTATTACATATTGCTAAGTAATAATAGGGCAGCATAGCATGTTTATTTATGATGATATGAGATTTGAAATGCATAAATGAGTCCTTAGGGGTGCGCTAGAATTTCCTAAATTTCGGCAGAGTTTCGTCCATAAAATGGGCTTTCCATGTACAACTAAGCATGTTTAATAAAATCAAACAACCAACAATCCCAAATGCAAGTGAAAATGATGCATCGCGGTCATAAAACGACTAAAACAATAATGTTCCCAAAACAGTAAAGCAGTTTGCATGACCCGCTATTTATGTACACTACAATGAACACGAATATCTCATGTGGGCATACATTGTTAAGTTAAAACATTTAAATAAGCAAATGTATAGCAGAACGAAAACGAAAATAAAAAAAGGAGTCAAAACGTTACCTGAAGTGTGTAGAGTGATTTAACCGGAGCGGATTTTGCGGGAAAGATCCAAAAAGACACAAAAGGACAAGGCGGGACGAGGAAAACCGAAAATGTATAGAGGAAAAAGGGTTGAAAGTGATAGATCTGAAGAGATTGCAATCTGAAATAGTGGTCGATCCCGGCTACAGATGCATCTGTGGCTGGTCTCGATGGGGCCCCAGCTCCTCTTTTGTTACCCCGAGCCAGCATAAAGCCTGTTACGACTGAAATACAAAATTACGAAACTTAACGAAACGACCCGTCGGAGATGAGACCCGACATCTATGAGATGATCAGTCGGAGATGACACCCGATGGCTACAAGACGACCAGTCAGAGACGAAACCTAACATTCACAAGACGACCAGTCAGAGACGAAACCTGACATATACGAGACGACCAATAAGAGACGAAACCTGACATTCACGAGATGACTCATCGGAGATGAGACCTGACACCTATGAGACGATCAGTCGAAGACGAGACCCGACAGCCCCATGACGACCAATCGGATATGAAATCCGACCGCCCCCATATGACATGTCGGAGACGAAATCCGACAGCCCCAAGTCGATCAATCGAAGACGAAACCCGATAATTACCAGACGATCTGTCAAAGACGAGACCTGACAACGACGAAACCCGAGCGATATTCATTCATAACTTTGAATTGACCTCTTCATGAATGTGTTGCATATGACATTGCATCATCTCGTATATCTTGTTGCATTATTAATATATGCTGTCATTATCATGTTTGTAGGTGTCTACTTCTTTATCATGTTCATTACATATTGCATTGCATAAACATGATAAAGAGGGGCAGCTGTAGACACCCAAATATTGCACTTGTCTACTAACCTGGGCAGGAGGGCAAAATTGTAATTTTGCATGGCCTGCGAGAGGGAATGGTGAATTTCAGCACAGTCATGACAAGCAAACACGACAACGAATCGACATCGAATTGTGTGATACAGGGATACGAATTGATCCAGACAAACTGAAACAGTCAATACATCCTACCAACAGTCCCCAGATTGCGAGATACAAATAATACAGCAAAAAATGATGATTGAAGACTGCATGACACGAGAATCGAGGAAAGGAAGCTGGACGGCTGCATATGTATTTGGGGCCAAAGACTTTTGGGTGTTTCGTGGCTCGAGAAAACACACGACAGCCGAAGCGGTAGGTGAGATGGCGATAGCAGGCAGCCGCAGATGAATCTGCAGCCAGCCGCAGATGCAACTGTGGCTGCCTCCAAACGCCTATACAACGTCCATTTTTTCATCCAGAAGAAAAAAAAGGGAAGAAAAAAAAGGGAAGAAATTGAGAAAGAGAGATAGAATATATAGAGAGAAGATAGCCTACAGTTTTGATAAAAAAGGGAAGGTTTTGTCTCTTTTTAGCTTCAATATTTGTCCAATCTTGTGTTCTATATTTGGTTGTGAAGTATAAAGTGATTCTTGAAGTATATTGCAAGGAGAAAAAGAGCATTTCTTGAAAAAAAAATTATCTTGTTTTCTCCTTATGATTTCTTGTTGTTGGATTGTTTAAATGTAATATCTTTGTTGTATTAGTAAGGATCAATGGATTAGGAATAATTAGCGTGGGTTCCGTAGGAATGAAATTTCCTCCTAATGTCCCAATGATATCTGTATGGTGATATATAGTTTATTATGGTAATGTATAGTTTTAACTTGCTATTTGAGGTTATTGTGGTGTAGTAGTAAATCTAGTGTTATTCAGTTTTCCTTTGTATCCATATTATTGTTGTGTGGTGATTTTGGGATTGTGAGCCTAGGAACGAGATTATTGTGATCAAATTTCAAAGATGGACAATTTTTGGTATATGTAGTTATGGCAATGTGTCCTTTGTTGTACATATGTAAATTTCAGGCCTTAAAACGATATCGAGTCGAAATCAGGTTTAAGGCCCCGTAATAGTGAAATATGTGATTGTGGGTGTTTGGGGTTATTTAGATGGCTCACATGCCCATGAATAGCCCTGACACATTTTTGAATGCCTGATTTGATTTACGACATGAAAAGAAATTTTAAAAAAAAACAAAATGATAAAGAGTTTCTAAAAGTAATCAAATTAGGATATTAAAATCACAAGGCTTAAAATCGAGAGTTTTAATGAACGTCGATTCCTATTTAACGAAAATGCTACAAATCATTTTTTAAACATCATTAAAAATAATTTTGTAATAATAGATAAACGTTTTTTATTAAACTTTGGTGCATAGGGTTAAAGAGCTCCTAGAAGTTGCCTTCATTTTATTTTACTTTACTGTCAAAAGGCAATGTATAGTCTCAATTCCTATTTGACGAAAGTTTAAAAACCCTTGTTTTTTGAAACGACACCTAATAAAAATCTCATCGCTTTTGAAATTAAAATCAATATCTATTATAAAGTAAAGCCTTTTCGTATGGGTCAAAACACGTTTTAAAACGCTTTCCAGATAAAACACGTTTTCTACACAAAAAAAATAAAGCGATTTTTCATGCAAAATTAACCACAACATTCATTTAGGCACACACACACACACACACACACACACACACACATACATACACGTTTTAGGATTTTAAAAGGATAGGAAAGCATCAAGATTGCAGTAACCTTGTTTTCACGGAAGTCGGGGGATGCCTAATACATTCTCCTCTCTTAAGCAAGCTCCGAACTCAGTGAGTCTCGGTCTCAGTTTGCAAGCCAATTAATTCAGAGTCATACATGAGCCAACATGATTACGAAAACTAAAACTTGGATGAGTTGGTACATCAATTTCAAACATACCAACTGACGACTCTGGTCAATTGGCTCATCATAAAATCAACCTTTCAGACCTCGTCGACACTTGTGCCGATCTTTTCCAAAAATCACCTTTCATAATTAAAAGGCTAAAATAAAAAAAAGGGTAATTATTAATAGGAGACGATTTTCCCGGCGTCGACATCCACCAGGACCACAAGCCTTCTCTACCATTTTTTCCCACTCCATAGACTTGTTATTCATTTTCCATCCATCAATTCTCTCGTAAGCTTGTCCACTCCATCTCTTTTCACGTCACTATCAATCTCCATTCCACACCCCCACTCATTACACACATATACCTACAATTTGTCATTTCATCAGCGAAAAAAGGCCAACATGACTAACAGGCTCTCCAACATCGAGTTCCACCCACCATGTGCCACAAACCCTCCAACCGAACTGATAAAGTCCACGATACGTTTGCGTAAGGTGAATGCTGCCCGAGTCGTTTTCTTGCCAAGTTGTATTGTAGAACACGCACAACACCTTAACTTGTCGCTTATATTGAAGTGAGAAACTTGGTAAAATTGCTTGTGTAGAAAAATTGCGTTGAATGGAACACCAACGACACCTAAACCTGTTGTTTATAAAGAGACAAGAACCTCGGTACAATAGACGATTGATATATGGTAGAAGACGCCACACTCAATTATGTATTGTTAAATGATAAGTCAAGATAGAATTCTTAGTAACACTAAGAAATAACTTAGAAATTCTCAAAGAAACAAAAGATAAAAAATAAATACTCCCAAACAAAGATATTGAATCAATCAAAGTTATGAATTACAAAGTTTTAATGTCTATTTATATTAATCTATGAAAACTCAATCCTTCTATTGAAAGGAAACATCAATACATAAATAATCTAAACTAATTAGGTAAAAAAAATCCTACTTGGAATCATAAAAATTGCTAAAAACGCATGAAAAATGAGTTATAATTTTTCTATGGCCAATACATTTAGAGGTGAGTATGGTGCGGTTTAGTGCAGTTTGAAGCACAAACAGCACATGAAACTGCTTAGGTGCAGCTTGACAAATTCAAAACCGCACATGAAACCACTTATGATTGGTGCGGTACGATTTTGAACGGTGTGGTGCGATTTTATTTGGTGCGGTTTTAGTTCCAAAACCAACTGAAACAATTAAATGTTATGCAATTTAAATTAATAATTTAGCATTACATAATATTAAATATCACTTTGATAACATGCACAACCTTACTTATAATGTTTTGTCTAAACAAAAGAAAAGTAGAAGTTACATAAGGAATAATTCCAAATGGATTAATAGAATTTTTTTGCTCACATATGAAAATTCCAAATGGATTAATTGAAGGGTGATATCTGTAATACTACTTCTTGATATGCTGCATGGTGAAAATGGCCAAACGACAAATTTTTTTTTTGTGCGGTGCGGTTTTTTCATGTGCAAGTTTTCCTAAAAATCAAACCCAAACTGTAAATTCGATTTTTCAACTTACCTAAAATCGTCACATACGCTGGAACCATTGGTACGGTTTTAATTGGTGAGGTTTGGGCAGTTTTTGGTGCGGTTTCGGGGGGCAAATCGGTTTCTTGCTCAGCCCTAGGTACATTATGCCAGGGCGTAGTTGCCCAGGCCAAACATTGCGACGGGGAGTGATCAACTAGGTCGGAGCGCGCTCTGAATGCGCTGCTAACGAGTTCTTCTCAGTCCACATGCACTGGGGCGCGATGTCCACGTACCAAACCTGCATCGGGGCGCTGTTTGGATTTTCTGAAATTTTGGATTTGCCTTCGTTTGCTAAATCGGCCATAACTTTTAGTCCGCTTAGAGTTATAAAACGTACCACCTATCAAATCGAATCTCTCGACATGCTCCTCAGTAAAATCCATGCTCCATGTAAAAAAAATATGTTCTAAGCTGTATAAAAACGGATCAAAGATTCTGTCCATAACCCTTGAAGTATTTTTTAACCCAAACACTTTGAATTATTTGATGAACATTTGGAACTTGATTTGTCCTTGAATTAAGCTTCATTTGAACCATCATTGAATAAATTTCAGCCTACTTGCTTGAAACCCATCCAATTCGCCTTTCTTCAAACTCTTTAGCCCATATCTTGATATTGATTTAAACTGAATCCTTCTCTTTATTCAAGCATTCATGAAACTCCGCCTCGTTTGATTTATTTGCGATTCGGATGTCATCACGAACCATGGTTGAGAACCTCTTCTTACGGACACCAACTCGCTAAAAACCCCCTTTCTTTCGTCACTTCAAAAAATTCAGGTTGCAAAACTGCCAATTCTCCAACAACAAGATCAGGCCTAATCATCTATTAAAAGTTATTTTTTGCTATTAGCAAGTCCCCAACCCAAATCCACCAGCTGCTGTGGTGACATGGCTGCCATGCTGCCAAAGTTTACATAAATCATGGAGTTCGGTTATTTTGAGTCCAGCCACTAAATAAATACAAACTGGTCATTATTTCCATAAATTGTATCCAGTATGCTTTATATACTCATTCTCTAATGATGGTATTTGGTTAAAATTTAATTGTTGAGGGCCTATTGTGTAAATATTAGGAAACGTAGATAAGATCGAATTCTCGAGTTCTAGCTCCAATGAAAGTATGAATTATAAGTGCTGAAGCTTTGCTAGCCCATTGAGTAGCTTCCATTACGAAGTTGAACTAGCAATATTTTTTATTAGTCGGTTGAAGCTGTTGGATTTTTGTTATGAAAATCATATTTATCTATTTATTTAATATTTATTTATGATGGATAATTATTTATTAATAAAATTATATCATTCGTCATTTATTAAATTAAATGATCATTTATTTTGTTTATATAAATCTCTAAATTTATATATATTATAATTTATGTGTATAAATAAGTATTATATACATAAAATATAAATCATATATAATATATATAAATAAAAATATAATGGTTTATAACCTATGATAATTTGGAGATGTATGTTATAATACTTTAATTGAGATAATTTATCATGATCATGGAAGTTGAACTTCTAATTAAAGTACTAATGCATTAAAAGGATCATGTGATAATATTTTATTAATAAAATATTTTTATATAAATACTAATTTGTAAACTTTCTTTATTTTGAAATAATAATGGACTTATTATTATTATATATATTAATTTAATGTTCTAACGAGTGAAATTATATTGAGTTAATTAATACATCTAAATCTTAATTAATATATTTGATTAATATTAAGAATATTTTTATTGTCAAAAATATCTATAAAAAAATTTCATAAGATAATTTATTGTTGATCATAGAATTTTAGACAAGTCTTTTAATATTTATTATTAAAATGATTGATTTAATTGTTAAATAAATTTATGATTAATTGAAGATAAATTATGGACTTATGAAATTAGTTTAAATATACTGGGATTATATTTAATTCTGAAATATTTATGTACATCTATAGATGAAATATTTGCCGTTTATTAGAAAATGGTTTATTTTAATTAATTCATGAACTGAAGTGAAATTAATTATAATTAATATTTATTTTGTATATTATTATTAGATAATAATATCTAAATAAATATTGGAGTCAGAATAAAAATCTTTTAGGATCTCCATCCTAGCATAATATAAATCAATTTTATAAGAGAGATAATGATCAATAAGGATATAAATATATTATTGATCAGATACGTGAAATAATATTTTTTTCAATCAGAGTAAAAGACTAAATAGCGTATTCTCTCTTTCTGTTAGAAAAAATACGTAAAAATATTTTTTCAGAATGGAGCTTTAGAGACCACGCCTCAGATTCAATATAAAATCATATAAAGAAAGATCTTGAGGATACTAGAGACTATTTGAAGATTTAAATGTGTTAATTTAATCAAATACTAGGTAACAATTCGTACTCTAGATACATGGTATACATATAATTATTGTTTTATATAAAATTATAAAGGTGATCCTGTTTTATAAAGTTTTTAAAATTATTTTTCGGAGAATTTTTTCTTCAAAGCAAGCTTGGGAAATGCCTCAGGTGAATGGCTTTAATACCGGAGATCCAGTCTATGATGGTGTCCAAATACCCATTTGTTAGATAAGTCTCATGTGTGAAAACCCAAACAACTTCAGGTTGGTGTATGCTTGTAACAAAATGGCAATTTTATTTGTTCAAAATATGGTCCATTCTCGACTTATATCAAATTATGTCAAGGTTTGTGATATTAGACAATTTTTTACAGCTATTTATTCAATCTATATTTTAAAATAAAAGTTTGTAGTCAGTAAAAAAAAAAAATTGAAAAATTACTTATGTGGATGTGTGTCTATAACAAAGTTGATGTGTAAAAAAATAAAAATAAAAGTCAAATGAAATTCTTTTCGGAGATTATAACAATAAGAGGTAAATTTTTAGTAAACTCCTATTGTGTTCAGAATTTGTCCAATTAACAGGAGAACATACAGACGATACTTTTTAGTAAACTTCTATAACAAAACAATTTTCAAATCGGTCAATTTATGTTATTGTATAATTAAAGATACTAGTCTATATGCCCATGCGAGGCACGACCTTGTTGTTGTTTTTTTTATATAATTTTTTTTAGTAATTCAATAATCTTTATATATAATTAATTGTTGAAATTTCATAATCAAATATGTAATAAATAATAACATAATTATTTTAAAATGTCACAACAATTTAGATTAAAAAAATAGTAATTATTAAAACACATCAATTTCCATCATTTTAAATTAATTTAGGTAATACTAATAATTTTTTTATTTTTTTTTATTTTTGTATTGAGCCTAAGTTTGTTAGATTATACACACACACACAAACAAATTGAATCGAAGACGTTATCGGAGTCGGAGTTTGAAAAGTTTTAATCAAACTGTCAATGGCCATTGGTATTACTGATGCATGTACATGTTGAGGTACCAATACTGTCATTTTATTCTTATATTCCAAACATAATTAGGTTGAGTATTAAATTAATTTGTGCAGAAAATCGCAATAGATCATGATTAAATGTGATTATGATTGGATACACTCATGAAACTCGAAAAACAAACAAACATAGATATTTTACTAATGCAAATTTTTTTCTATCCATCATTGGTATTAAAAATTTAATTAATAAAATCTTAAATAATTAATCACCCGAGTCAATCCATATAACAACAAAGTCAACTCATTGAGCTAACTCCGTTGGTACATAGATTAAATGTTGTACTTTTAGATATAGTAATTTATAACAGGAAAAGGGAAAAAAATACTCCTTCCATCTCATAAAAATAGTCTCATTTATTAATTTTTGTTTTAGTAAAAGAGTCCATTTTTTATTTTAATTTTTATCATTATAATTTCATTATCATGAAATCCCTATTAAAACTTATTATCTTTTAGGGTAAATATTAAACAAAAATACTCATTAAATTTTAAAATAAGAGATACATATTTCTAAAATGCTGACTTTTGAAGAATATTTTATTTTTCTAAACATGTCTTATATTAAATATAAATATAAAAATAATAACATGATACATAATACTCAATCAACTAATAGTAATTTAAGTTATGCAATCCCTTAATTAGTTCCACAGAGATGTTTTTCACATTTAGTAGCCTAACTATATTTTCGCCTATTTCATTTGTAATCTTTATAAGTTATGCAATCTTTGTCACAACTCACAAAAACGTAGCAACTAAAGGGACATAAAATTGAAAAACAACTATTTCTTTGATGATTAAACTAAAAATAGCTATAGTTTGTGGATTAAATATAAAAATCAGCTATTAGTTTGGTAATTAATATGAAAAATAACTACAATTTGAGGAAGAAATTAGCATAAAAGAAAAGGAAAGAAGTAGTGGAATTAAAAATAGGGTAAATTTTACTTCACACCTCACGTTTAATTTACCATTTTCTCATTTAACCACTTGTATTTTAAAAACCTACACTTCAACGCTTGTTTTGAGGTGAAGTGAAAAAATTACATTTTTCTTCAAAACTGATTGTGTGTTAGTAACTAGTGAAAAGAGCGTGGGGGATGGTTCTAATGGTCAAATAAGGTAAAAAATTGTCGAATATGCCCCAAATCTATACATTGAGTATAAAAGCCTCACTTCCTTATATTTGTTGACCCTTATCAGCTCTTTTATATCATTTTTAACATCTTTAGCTTCTCTCTAGCTTTTATCAAGGATATCAATTCATCATATTAAAAAATAAGGTATGTAGATCAACTAATTTCTTCTCTAGTTTTAATTTATTGTCATAAATTTATTATTGTTTTTCAATTTAAAAGTTGCCCACAAGGTGTTTGTTAAAATGCCTTATCCCAAAATTTTCTTTTTTATTTGAATTAGTAGTTATGTCTTTGTCAAGCAATAATGTAGGAGGGAATAATGGTGACTTTTGCTAGATACCTAGGGTATGTTGGTGTGGAAAGAAGACATCTATAAAAATTATCACCTCAAACAAACCATCAAAGGACAAGTATTTTTTATATGACGACTATGACTTTTGGGCATGATGCTTGCCTTATACAACAACTGTGAAGTCTTAAAAATTCGGGTGTCTCTACCTCAAATCTGGTGCTCAAAATAAAAACATTCATTACATCCATCTCATACATCTATCTTTCCTTAATACAAATACAATCACTGAATTCAAATACATAACACTATCCTAGGTCCTAATAACCTTTAATAATACATAACATAACCCCTTACAAACATAAACATTGTTCATAAATTAATACACAATACACTATAATTTATGATACTGGTTACTCTGGAGTCTTTTCCTCGCTCTTGTCCCTATCGGAACATCCGACCTTCTCGATTTTTCCTGAAAGGTTTAAGTTAAGCAAGAGTAAGCAAATGATTACTCAGCAAGTTTATAGAAAACAAGGAATAAAGTATATTTAAGGTGAAAAATAATTTTACTTTAATAGACAACAATCGGGTATCAATTAAGAAACGGCTCAAAAGTTGAGTAATAGAATGATATTGTTCAAGGGAACTATCTTACCTTTCTTCATTGAGTGGTCACTATGGACCGTGAACTTCTCAAAAATTCATTCTCCAAAGTATTTCCTCAGTCACATAGACTGCAAATAAAAATACTTTTTACAAGCACATAGGCGATCATCCTATAGTGCCCTACGTTATGCATAACATTTAAACATCACGTGCATAAGTCGGATCTATATGCCAACACAATTATATACTTATGTATACCCCTTTTTCTTTTAAGGGTCGTTTAACTCAACTTTCACATGAGAGTCCGCACCGAATCAATTGGTTTGGATAGCTTTCTAAAATGTTATCGAGTAAATCGATCATCTCATTATGTGTCTAGCCGAAACAAGTGGCTTAGACCCATCTTGCAAGCATATAGAGATTTCTAAGGGTTTTATAACTTTAACAATTCAATAAATGAACAAAGCATATAAGAATGCGGATAATATTTAGGTTTAATAAGTTCTTCAAGAGATATTCAATACAAGGGATTTTGTGTATAAAAGTAAACAGGTTAGAAGACTTGCCTGGGTCGTCTTATATAATTATCGTACACTTTTCTTTTCTTGAACAACCTACACGTGTTGTAATCCTATCTACCGATTAGTTTCCATCAAATCATAAGACTTTCATTGTTCTATTAACCCGTAACCCTTCACCATTTATCCTCATACTCTTCCTTCACTATCACTTTGTTAACTTCCTCTTTCTTCATCACCTTTACTAGGTACTTCCAACATTACTTTTCCATAAATAATCCTTATCATCTTATTTGTTTAAGCCTTTCTTATAATAATTTATTATTTATTAAATATTCTTCACAAATAAAATAATTTTATTTTATTGGTCTAACCATTTATAACCAACTTTATCATTGTTCTCATGTTCATCTACAAATAAAATAATCATTGTTATTATTTTATTTGTTTAATCTTTCCTTGGAAGTATTTATTATTTATCAATCTTCTTCACAAATAAAATGATTTACTTTATTAGTTTAATCCCTTTACAATTATTCTTCACTATTGTTTTTATTGATCATTTATTTATTCTCATGTTCCTCATCTGCAACAAAAATAATGTTCACTATTATTTTATTTGTTTATTCACTCTTCACACATTTTTACTTCCTTTAGTAGTCCTTCGAATCATCTTTATCATTTTCTTCGCAAATAACATAATCTTATTATTATTATTTTATTTATTACATCATGCCACATTAATTAATCTTTATTATTCCTCATTATCATTTCTCACTAATAACCTCATTATTTGCTTACTAGTTGCTCATTTATTAATCTCAATCTATCTCTATTATTTCCATTACTCTTTCTTATCATTCTCACAAATAAAATAATTATTTTTATTTTATTCGTTTAATTATCTTTAATTCACCTTCCAAAATAATCTAATTATCATCTTTTATTACTTTTTACAAATAAAATAAGTAAAATTATTTTATTTGTTTACTCATTTTCTATTGATAAGTAGATTTTATATCTATTTATTATGTACTTTTAGGCTTAATTATTTGTGAGTTTTTAAGTATTTTTAGTATTTTACGTAATTTATTTAATTTTATGTATTTTTATTATTTATTATTATTTTTATTCAATTTAGATTTATTTTTGTAGGAATTAATTAAAATGGAATCCAAAATGGTAAATAATTAGATATTGATGACAGTTTGATAATTTTTGTAGCTGCCGTTAGCGCCATACGCGTATAAGGAGTTTCAGCAACACATGAAGAACGACGCTATTTTTGGAAAAGCATACAGCAAGAAGCTCGCGCCATGCGCGAGCGTGGCTAGGAAGGTGGCTGACATCTGGTTTTTCTGCTTTTCATGCGGGGTCCCACTTCCACTCAACTTACGCGTTGGCTGTTTTTGTTCTCCTTTTTCGTTCCAGCAAAGTGAAGCAAATAAATTAAGGAATTGAAAAAAATAAATAAGAATTTTGTATTTATTTTATTTTGTATTTTAAATTCTATTAGGGTTTGAAAATCATAATTCCTATTAGGGTTAGAAAGATTATGTAGCCTATAAATAGAGGACTTGAGATACACAATTGATATACAACTTTTTACTAGAAAAATTCTCTCTTTTATTCTTTGGTGCTTTTCAAAGCTATGGGTGGCTAAACTATTTTACATGGTTTAAGTGATTGAAGCCATCAAGATTTATATACTATGAGATCTAATTTATTTTAATTATTCAATTTATATTTTGAGTATTGAATATTCTTCTGTGTTTAATTTTATGATTAGTTTGTTTAATTGCTAGGAGCGCTACTAGTTTATTATTCACATTAATCTACTGCTATTTGTGAAGTGACTAAAATTAATAATTGTTTTGCAGATTAAAATATTATTTTATCTTAAGAAGAATATTCATCTAAATTAAATGCAAACAAATGGCTTATGTTATTTAGTTCAACGATCTCTCTAATTCTTAAAGCTGCTATTAAATTAAATCTTTAGCAAATGCCGAAGGTTGTTTAGTAGTAAGGGTATTTAGACCAAGTGGATCTATTTATCTAAAATTAAGGAGAGAGGAGAAAAATTATTCCACCCGTGAGTAGTTATTTCTACAGTGAACGTTCAAAATATTAATTGATTTATTTTTGCATCAATGATTAGTTGCAAATTCTTAATGGTAGATGTTAACTTAAACCAAGACTTTTTATTTTGATTTAATTTATTAAATTACTTGCATATTTATTTTAGTTAATTTTATTTAAATTATTTCTTTAATTCAAAATCCCCCCAATTTTGGTTTATGAAAACATAAAATTAAATTAATCATTCTCTGTGGGATCGACTCTTACTTACACTACTACATTAATATTTTTTTAAAGTAAGATTTTATTTTTGGGTTCATGCGACATCACACCAAATTTTGGCTCTGTTGCCGGGGACTGATTTATTTACTTTTGTGTTTTTTATTTTGTGATCCTTATTTTGTTTTAATAATTTTTTGTAGTTATTCTTCCTAGTTTATTTGAGTTTCGTTGATTGTTTATGACCATAACTCGTTTTACTAATCAAAGTGATTTGAGATTTGATCCAGAAAATCGAAAGAACTTTGCGCGAATTAAGGAAAGAAGGTCAGACAAATCTTAAAGATAAGGGCATCGTGGCTGGAAATCAAAGTTGGAAAGAACTTGCGGCCGCGGATTTGAACCAACAACCTTTATGCATAATTTTTCCTATTTTAAATGTTAACACTTCTTTTGAATTAAAGTCTGGTCTAATACATCTTTTACCTACTTTTAATGGCCTTGCAGGTGAAGATCCTCACAAACACTTAAAAGAATTTCATGTGGTATGCACGAGCATGAAATCTCTCGGAGTTACTGAAGAGCAAATCAAATTAAGAGGTTTTTCATTCTCTTTGAAAGATTTGGCTAAAGATTGGCTTTACTGTTTGCCCTCCAGAAGTATAACCACATGGGAAGAGGTGAAAAGATTATTCTTAGGGAAATATTTTTTAGCTTCAAGGGCAGCCAACATAAGAAAAGAAATTTACGGTGTGAGGCAAAACCATGGCGAATCCCTATACGAGTATTGGGAACGATTCAAGAAATTATGTGCAAGCTGTCCCCAACATCAAATCAGCGAGCAACTCCTCATCCAATATTTCTATGAAGAACTCATGTCTACTGATAGAAGCATGATTGATGCTGCTAGTGGATGAGCTTTGGTGGACAAAACACCCAAAGCTGCAAGGAACTTGATTGCAAACATGACGGCTAATTCCCAACAATTCTGCACTAGGCTCGATTTTTCATCCAAGAATGTCAATGAGGTAGAAATTTCTTCACTTAAAGAATAAATTGCTAGTCTAACTTCTCTTATTCGTTAAGTGGCTGTAGGTAATACACAAAAAGTGAAAGCTTGCGAAATTTGTGCGGTAGTAGGACATCCAACGGATATGTGCCCTACTTTTCAAGAGGAGTCCTATGAACAAGTGGATGCATCAAGTGGTTTTCCTGGTCAACCACAAAGGAGATATGATCTTTACTCAAACATGTACAACTCAGGTTGGAGAGATCATCCTAATTTCAGTTAGGGAAATCCACAAATGAATCAACTCACAAATTAGAATTTTGCAAGCTATCAACAATACAAGCAGCCGTATCCCAACAAACAACAGGGCTAATCATTTAATTCTAATATGTCTTTAGAGGATATAGTTAAACAACTTAGCGCTAATGCTTTGCAATTTCAAGAGGAAAATTTACAATTTTGACATGAAAGGAAGGCAAATATGTAGAATTTGGAAACGTAGATGGGACAAATGGCAACTACAATTAGTCGACTAGAGGCGCACAGTTCTGAAAAATTACGCTGTCAAACGGTAATGAATCCAAAAGAGAACGCAAGTGCAATCACTTTGAGAAGTGGTAAAGAGATCCAAATTTCAGAAAAGACAGAGTCTGCACCAAAAGAGCAAAGCAAAGCAGAAGTAGACAATAAAGAGGCAGACAACAATAAAGAGGAAGACAATGTTGACAACAATGGTACCCCTACTCATAAATTTTCACCTCTCTTTGATTATAAATCGGTACCCCCTTTTCCTCTTGCTTTAACAGAAAAAAGGAAATATGAGAAAGATTCAGATTTATATGAAACTTTTCGCAAATGCGAGGTAAATATTCCATTGTTAGATGCTATTCCTGAAAGAATTGTGTACATACAAAAGAAAACAAACACTCAAAAGATATGAAAAGGTAAAAGTATGAAAGAATGTGTCTTCAGTATTAAGTGCCAAGATCCAGAAATGTTTACTATCCCTTGTAAGATAAGTGACACTAGATTTAAAAAAAGCCATGTTAGATTTAGGAGCATCTATTAATGTCATGCCATATTCTATATATGCTTCTTTGAAACTTGAATCTTTGAATAAAACTGGTACTGTGATTCAATTGGCTGATAGATCTAACGCTTATCCTAAAGGTATAGTAGAGGATATTTTTGTGCAAGTAAATAATTTGATTTTTCCTACTAATTTCTATGTGCTTGATATGGAGAATATTGATCAAAATGCTCCTATTTTGTTAGGAATACCCTTCTTAAAGACATCCAAAACCAAGATAGATATTCATAGTGCACACTAACAATGGAATTTGATAGCGAGATTGTTAAGTTTAATATTTATGATGCCATGAAATATCATAATGATGATAATCCTGTTTATTCTATTGATGTGGTTGACTCATTAGCACGGGAAGTTTTTGAACTTGATGGAAAATATGAGTTAGAAACAACAATCAGTCAGAATCTTAAGGAGGAAAAAGAGTTAGCCTAGCCTATTGAATTGAAGGATGTTATTGCAATATTATATGATTCTCTGAAGGCAGGTAATATTTCTTATATTGATCTACCAGTTTCTAACGAGGAATTTTTACCATCTGTTTTGCAGTCACCCACTCCAGAATTAAAGCCTCTTCCTGATCATCTCAAGTATGTTTTCATTGGAGAAGAAAAGACATTACCAGTGATCATCTCAAATAAACTTAGTACATCACAAGAAGAACAACTCGTGCGAGTTCTAAAGGAGCATAAGATGGCCATTGGTTGGGCGATTGCTGATATTAAGGGAATAAGCCCGTCGACATGCATGCATCGTATCTTGCTTGAAAAAGGAGTGAAATCCACACGTCAACCGCAAAGAAGACTAAATCTACCCATGATGGATATTGTGAAAAAAGAAATTCAAAAGCTTATTGAAATTGGCACGATTTACCCTATTTCGGATAGCAGTTAGGTTAGCCCAGTTCAAGTAGTTCCTAAAAAGACGAGATTAACTGTAGTAAAGAATCATAATGATGAGTTAGTTCCCACCCGTGTTCAAAATGGGTGGCAAGTTTGTATAGATTATAGAAAAATGCTATAACCCGAAAGGACCACTTCCCTTTACCTTTTATTGATTAAATGCTTGAACGATTAACTGGTCATTCTTACTATTATTTTCTTGATGGTTATTCAGGTTATTTCCAAATTGCAATTGCTACGGAGGACCAAGAGAAGACGACGTTTACATGCCCATTTGAAACTTTTGCATATCATCGCATGCCGTTTGGACTTTGCAACGCCCTAGCTACTTTTCAAAGGTGTATGGTTAGTATATTTTCAGATTATATTAAGCATATCATAGAAGTTTTTATGGACGATTTCACAGTTCATGGAGATTCTTTTGATAGTTGTTTGCACCACCTTACACTTGTTCTTCAAAGATGCATAGAAACTAAACTTGTACTAAACTCTGAAAAATGTCATTTTATGGTCGAACAAGGTATAGTTTTGGGTCATGTTTTTTCGTCTAAGGGAATTGAAGTAGATAAAGAAAAAATTAATATTATTCAATATCTACCTTATCCCACTAGTGTGCGGAAAGTGTGTTCTTTTCTTGGACATGCAGGTTTCTATCGGAGATCCATAAAGGACTTTTTCAAGATAGCCTCACCTCTATGCAAGTTGTTACAAAAGGATGTAGATTTCAATTTTGACATGGAGTGTAAGAAAGCGTTTGATAAGTTGAAGGAATTATTAACTTCTACTCCAGTTATTCAACCTCCAGATTGGAGTATGCCTTTCGAGATTATGTGCGACGCAAGTGATTATGTAGTAGGAGCTGTTTTGGGTCAAAAAGTTGGGAAAATATCTCATGCTATTTATTATGCTTTGCGAACTTTGAAGGATGCCCAGAGAAATTATTCGACCACTAAAAAAGAACTCTTAGCTGTTGTTTTTTGCTTTAGAAAATTTTTGATCTTATTTGCTTGGTACTAAAGTTATTGTTTATTCTGATCATGCAGCTCTTTATTATTTGATGACAAAGAAGGAGGCAAAACCAATGTTGATAAGATGGATACTTCTCTTAAGTGAATTCGATTTGGAGATCAAGGATAAAAAAAGGGACATAAAATAGTGTTGTAGATCACTTAAATCGTTTGGCGAATGTGAATGATGAACTTCCTCTACAAGAGACGTTTCCTGATGAACAATTGTTCTCTGCATATAAAAAATTACCTTGGTATGCGAATATTGTCAATTATTTGGTTACTAACATTTTGCCTCCTGATTTGTCTAAATCTCAAAGGGATAAAATTAAAAGTGATGCAAAGTACTATATGTGGGATGACCCCTACTTATGGAAGCATTGTGCGGACCAAGTAATTAGAAGGTGCATTCCTGAAACTGAAATTAATCATATTCTCACTTTTTGTCATTCATATGCTTGTGGAGGTCACTTTGGATTTATGAGGACATCGAGAAAAGTGCTTTGACTGTGGTTTTTATTGGCCATCTCTATTCCAAGATTCGTATTTATTTTGCAAGTCTTTTTGTAATTGTCAAAAGATAGGTAATATATCCCAACATAATGAGATGTTGCAAAACCCCATACTATTTTGTGAAATCTTTGATGTTTGGGGCATTGATTTTATGAGACCGTTTCCTATATCTTTAAGTAATGTTTATATTTTACTTGCTGTCGATTATGTTTCGAAATGGGTGGAAGCCAAGGCCACAAGGACTAACAATTCTAAAGTGGTTGCAGATTTTCTCTGTACTAACATATTTTCTAGGTTTGGAGTTCCTAGAGCTCTAATAAGTGATTGAGGCACTCATTTTTGCAATCAAACTGTGGAAGCTTTGTTGAAAAAATATCAGGTCACTCATAAGGTGTCAACTACATACCATCCACAAACTAATGGACAAGCGGAAGTGTCAAATAGAGAAATCAAGTCAATTCTTAAAAAGACAGTCAATCCTTACAGAAAAGATTAGAGTTTACGATTGGATGATACTTTATGGGCGTATAGGACGGCTCATAAGACGCCTATTGGTATGTCACCTTATAGATTAGTATTTGGAAAACCATGTCACTTACATGTTGAGCTAGAACACAAGGCTTATTGGGCTATTAAGAGTTTCAACCTGAAGATGAGTGAAAATGGAGAGCATAGGAAGTTGCAATTACAAGAATTAGAAGAAATTCCCAATGATGCTTATGAGAGTGTAAGAATTTACAAGGAGAAGACAAAAGCTTTTCATGACAAGATGATCTCTAGGAAAGAATTCGAAATTGGTGAAAAAGTCCTTTTATACCAATCTCAACTTCGGTTGTTTTCAAGTAAGTTACGTTCTCGTTGGATTGGACCTTTTGTTGTTACCAATGTTTTTTCTCATGGTGCAGTTGAAATTCAAAGTTTAGAAAATTCGAAAGTACTCAAGGTGAATGGCCATAGGCTCGAGCACTTTCATGAGAATTTTCACAAAGAAGTCGCGATTAATTTGGACCTTGAGGATCCGATTTATACTACTTAAAAAGGGATGCATGTTGTTAAGTCAATGACAATAAACAAAGACGTTGCTTGGGAGGCAACCCAATGAGAGTATAATTTTCTTTCTTTTTATTTTTGCGTATATAGTTTAGTTATGCCTTTTTCTTTGCATTTTATTTTACATTGGGGACAATGTAAATTTTAAGTGTGGGGGAAGGGATTTAGGATTTTTTGTTATTTTTAGGTTCAAATTTAAAATTTTGAAAATTTAATTTTATGGATATATTCACTGCAAACCCTCACAAGATAAAACTCGTCCACTTAGGGTAACCTTGGGGTTTAAAGGTTTGTTGCACATGCTAAGTGTAACTGTATTTCCTACGAAAATGGGGTAATTTTTATTTTTTATTTTTAGGATGTATCACTTGAGCAATGAGTTAATTGAATTTTAAATTTTTAGCCAATGATAAAATTTTGATTTTGATTTAATAACTTTTGAAAAATGGATAAATTTTTGCTTAATCTAAATTTTGACTTTTTATTGATTATTACTTTGTTTGAGATCCTTAATTTTTATGCACTTATGTCCATTTGTTTGAGCTAGTTTTAATTTAGAGAAAATTTATATGGTTAAATGCTTATGGAAGATATTTTTAAGCTCTATATCTTATTTGATTATTATTTAAAGTGAAATATAAGACAAAATGTAATTTGGAGCAGATGATTTAGGTAATTTTTCTAGGATTATTATTGAAGGAATAATCTCTCGATATTAATAATCCTATTGTGTTTAATTGTTTAAAAACATTTTGATCTTCCAGTTATATTTACCTGTATTAGCTAAGAGTGATGTGAAAATAAGTATGTAGAGTTTTGTTGTATATTTTTTATGAGGTAATTAATAACCTAAATTTATCTAACTTTTTATTAGTTCTATGCATATGGATACTCACACACATGAATGGTCTTGAGTAGAGTAAGATTAAGAAATATATTGAAGTTCTAGATTTTACATAGTTTAATTTTATTTTTTTTGAGTTATCATTTAAAAAATCTTTGAGGCTAACGTTGAATTCATATTCATTTGTTGCTCAGGTAAGTCAGTCGGGTTAATTGATTTATTTAGTATAATTTTAATTTTATAATTTTTATTCTTGTTTTCCTTGAGGACAAGCAAAGAGTTAAGTGTGGGGGTATTTAATAAGTATATTTTATATCTATTTATTAGGTATTTTTAGGCTTAATTATTTGTAAGTTTTTAAGTATTTTTAGTGTTTTACGTAATTTATTTAATCTTATGTATTTTTTATGTACTTTTATATTATTTTTATTTAATTTTTATTTATTTTTGTAGGAATTAATTAAAGTGGATGGCAAAACGGTAAATAATTAAATACTGATGGCAATTTAGTAATTTTTTGTAGCTGTCGTTTGCGCCATGCGCGCATAAGGAATTTCAACAGCACATGAAGAACGACGTTGTTTTTGGAAAAGCATACAACAAGAAGCTCGCACCATGCGTGGGCGTGGCTAGGAGAGAAACAAAAAAAGCGCAATGCGTGAGGCTTGTAAGGCAGGAAGAGGCGCGTGATGAACACGCGCCAACAATAATAAAGGAAGGCGGTTGGAAGCTGGGTTTTGTGCTTTTTATGCGGGGTCCCACTTCCACTCAACTTGCATGTTGGCTGTTTTTGTTCTCCTTTTCCATTCCAGCAAAGTGAAGCAAATAAATTAAGGAATCCATAGTATATTTGGAATTGGAAAAATAAATAAGAATTTTATATTTATTTTATTTTGTATTTTAAATTCTATTAGGATTTAGAAATTATAATTCCTATTAGGGTTAGAAAGATTATATAGCCTATAAATAGAGGGCTTGAGATACACAATTGATATACAACTTTATTCTAGGAAAATTCTCTCTTTTTATTCTTTGGTGCTTTTCAAAGCTATGGGTGGCTAAACAATTTTACTTGGTTTAAGTGATTGAAGCCATCAAAATTTATACACTGTGAGATCTAATTTATTTTAATTGTTCAATTTATATTTTGAGTATGGAATATTCTTCTGTGCTTAATTTTATGATTGATTTGTTTTATTGTTAGGTTTGTGAAGTGACTAAGATTTATAATTATTTTGCAGATCAAAAGATTATTTTATCTTAGGAAGAATGTTCATCTAAATTAAATGCAAACAAGTGACTTGCGTTGTTTAGTTCAGCGATCTCTCTAATTCTTAACGCTGCTATTAAATTAAATCTTTAGCAAGTGCCGGAGGTTGTTTAGTAGTAAGGGTATTTAGACCAAGTGGCTCTATTTATCTAAAATTAAGGGGAGAGGAAAAAAATTATTGCACATGCAAGTAGTTATTTCTACGGTGAATGTTCAAAATATTAATTGATGTATTTTTGCATCAATGATCAGTTGTAAATTCTTGATGGTGAATGTTAACTAAAACCAATAAATTTTCTTCTGATTTAATTTATTAAATTACTTGCACATTTACTTTAGTTAATTTTATTTAAATTATTTCTTTAATTCAAAAATCCCCCAATTTTGGTTTATGAAAATATAAAATTAAATTAATCATTCTCTGTGGGATCGACTCTTACTTACACTACTACATTAATATTTTTCCAAAGTAAGATTTTATTGGTAGGTGCATGCGATAGCACACCATCTATTTTACAAATAAAATAATTTTTAATTATTATTTTATTTGTTTAATTATTTTTTATTTTACAAAAAAAAAATTCTCAATTATTATTTTATTTGTTTACTGCATTATTTTATTATTTATTTATTATTTTTTTTATATGGGTTTGACCTGGTCAAATCTGGACCAACCCTATAATAACCATGACATTCTTTTTAAATCGAATTCTAATTAGAAATTTATAAATAATTATCAATGAAGTAAATTTTTGTGAATTAGTTGAACACCTATGTGATTGATGGAATTTTATGTGTAATTATTTTTAATCAAATGTAGCAAGGAAGAATTAATAAACAAACCAAGCCATTGTATGGACTAGGGTTTATAGTTAAACCAATTTGTGGTAGTCTTAAATAATTTTATAAAGACAAGTCTAAGTGAATTATTTACTCAACCTAATTGTGGTATTTAAATATGTAAGTCCATGTGTGATTTAACCTAGCCCAATTGAATTAAAATGGTGAAGCCTAATTAAACTAATATTGGTAGTTTGATAAATGTAACATGGGAGCCCAAATAGAATTAATTGGTAGCCCAACCAATTTAAATGCCAAGTCCAATGCTAGAGTATTTAATTGAGCCCAAATGATTAAATGTAAGTATCCAAATAGTGACTCAAATGTCACTTGGGTTGGTATTTATATGTATAAGTATATACATGATTATATAAAAGGGAAAAACAAATCAATATTGAGGGAATTTAGGGGGGATAACCGATCAAATTGGGGGGGGGGGGGGGGGGGGGGGGGAAGGCTCAAGATGGTTCAATGCTCTGGAATCCCTAAATTCCTCCCACAAGACAAGTCTCCATAAAATCCTCCTAAATGCTAGCTAGTTCCTTAAATAGGAGAATCATGTTTTGCTAGGTTTAAAGTGACTAATTAACTAAGTATTTATTAATTAAAGAAACTAAGTGAACTTATCATTTACCTATAAATATAATGCTCCACCAAGAGTTATATTGTTAGTCATTTTGCTAGACATTTTGCAAGTAACAAAAGAAGGAGAAAGAGAGAGAGCTTCCTTAAGAGCATTGTGAGAGATACACTTGGTGAGCTTGAGTGCTAGCCATTTTTGCGTAGATCAAGAGTGGAAGTGTATGTCCTCTAGTTTGGTTTCATACTTTGGAAGGAAAAGAAAGAGAGCTTCAAAGACAAAAATGTTCTATCATTGATCTTTGTCTATTTACACAGTTTAATGATCTAGATAGCTTTTGCTATTGTTGGTTGTGGGAGATATTTGTGTTGTGGAACCATGAAGGGTTTGAAGATATAAGGGAGGAGCGTTGATGGATAAAATGTGATGAATATATGTTTATATGTAAATCTAGGCATGAAATGTGATTTTTATGGTCAAAAGATGATTTTGTATTAGAAAATATGGTTAGATTAGTTAAAAACCTATTTTAAAGCTCTATGATGATAGATCTATCTTATATATGTAGATTTATGTTTAAACATGCTTAATATATGTTTTGATATGTTGGGTATGTGAGTGAATGAATGTAAGAAAGGTGCATATTTACACTTTTCAGTAAAAACCCTAACTTGATATGTGGTTTGTTGTGTTATGACTTGAGTTGTGATTGCTATTTTTATAAGTTCTATAGCTTGTTGGATATCTATAGAGATTATAAAAATACTCCAACTTGAATCATCTAAAAATATGGTAAAATGAACAAGTTATGGTCGTTGTACCAAAATAGGTTGTTTTTGAAACCTAGTCGATCGATCATGATTCCTATGACAATAACGTTTTCAAGAATGAGATAGATCTATGAAATATTGTATAACATCAAGTTAAGAAGACATAAAACAAATTTGCAGTTATTTGGATGTGTATATTTTATTTTATGCAAATTTGAATCAAAGTAGCAAAAGTTGAAAAAATCTAAAACACCAAAAAAATGATTTTGCATCACTAGGGCCAGGACCCTACTTTTACATTACTAACTAAGGCCAGGGCCTTAGTTCATTTTTCCAAACAGTAATATTTTAAATCGGGTCGGGTTGGTTCGGGTCAAACGGGTCAGATCGGAGCAGTTTAAGTCAAAATGGGTCAAAATATTTAAAAATTAATACAAATAATTTGGAACCCAGGATAAATAATTATTTATTATTTAAATAATAAATAAAGTAAATAAAAGCCATCAAGGTGATTAATTGGTATTTAATTGATATTAAATAATAATTAAATAGAGATAAGGTTAATAAAATAATTATTTATTATTTAAGTAATATTAAATAATAAGAAAAGTAAATAAAATAAATTATTTATTATTTGATTAATATTAAATAATGAATAAAGTAAATAATCGAATTAAGGTAATTACTTGTAATTAAACAATACAAGCAAAATTGTTTAAGTGAATAGATAAGTGATAAATGAATGTTTATAGTTAATACACTAATATTACTTAAAGGAAGGTAAGATTAAGTGATAGGTAATTAACTTAAATTAAATTGAAATGTCTTGGTAAAGAATATATCACAAAGTTAAAATTACATAAGTGATATTAAAACAATGAAATAATCAAATGTGATTTAATGATAATGGAGTAGTAGAAGTAAAGGTTAATTGAGTAATTATACGAAATAGTAATTGGTAGATTAACATTATCAATGTTAGGTTTGTTCAAGTGAGGTAGATTAAATTGAGTAAGTCGTAATTAGCGGAGCAGACAAGTTGTCTATACCTAGACTTGCATTTATTTTACAAGATCCCTAAGTGGTATAATTATTTAAAATTAACTCACATCGATAATATTGTTATTGTTCGCACTTGTGTGTAATTGAAGACCATTTCATTATTGAACTGTGAAACATTTAAGTTCTATCATTCATGAACTATTTAATGAAAAGTCTATACTACTTTGTTCAGCTAGACCTTGTATGTATAAATTCAATCATTTGAATATTGTTAAAGTAAATCCAAACTAATAGTTGGCGTGGACTCTTATAATAAGACTTAGAACGAACAACCCTAATAAATGAATTATTATTGGAAAATTGAACTTGCACACAGATGTCTAAATATTATGCATACACATATGGGTACAAGAGGCTGATCCCCTTGAATACCGCAATACTAAAACGGTCAATTTAATGACTGATATGTCTTAGCATTAGTTCATGGTCCTTAGCGGGCCACTCAACAATAAAGACTCAATTCTTTCTATTAAATTGAATTTGAATCTTGTCCTTTCACAAATATATATTGTTAAAACCTCATAAATTTATCCTTTTCAATCATGATATACATCACTTGTGATTACTGCTTATTTGAACTTGCTGAGAAAAATAGTTTCTCACCCTTGCTATATCATGATATTTTACAATCAAGCCAGAAAGCTCTAAGAAGAACAAGGGCAAGGAGAAGTTTTAAGAGTAGATTAGTATGCATGCAAGTTAATTATTAATGTTTGTAATTCGCTAGTATAGTTGTTGAATACTTAAAGTGTATGGATTGTAATTATGTTAAGGTTAATAGACTTTGGGATTAGTAGAACCTGATGTTATGAACAATGTATGCTTATTTATATTCCGTTTTAGTTTATGAAATATGTTTGTTATTGTTGGATCGTGAGCACAAAACCCGAGGTTATGGAACTCGGATTTAGGGGCGTCACAAACCCAACCTGACCTAGTTGACCCTGTTGGATCTGAAATCAGAATGTTATGATGCAGCTGCGTGGCTGGTCCACGCAGCTGCGTTAAATCCTTATTTCCAAATTTTCAATTTTTCCCATATTGTTGATTTTGATCCTCTTTAATTCAATTTTTCTCATCCTAATTTCTATACATCCAAATGTGTTCAATCTTATTTCATAACACACTAGTCTCATGTTTTAGCATCACATCAAGATCATTAACACTTCTGTCATATTTATTTATCAAATCATTGATTAAAATTTATAGGGTTTGTTTCATGAACATACTACCTTAAAAAATTCATCATAAATTTATTTTAACTCATTTTTACTTCATTCCACTTAAGTCATGTTCATAATTCACATATCTACCATTTCTAAGTGTTAGGTCTCATTTTTAGTATGATCAACATGGTTTGATTTAAAAAAAAACCATACCCATCATCACTTAGGTCATTAACACAAGTTCATTATATATATATCTTTTCACATATCAAAGCATGATTTAATTACACATACTCCTTTCAAAACCTATCATTGTTCCACCGAAAACTACCATGGTTTTACCACAACACAAAATCTCCCACAACCAACATGATCTAGATATATATAACCATATCTACAATAAAACTTAAAGGTTTAATTTTGGAGGGTTTTATACCTTCTAATGGCTCCCTTCCTTGTTAGAAAGTTGATGAAGCCCTCCACTTTGATTTCCTTTCTTCTTGCTCATTAGCTTCCTTGAATTCTCAAGAGCTTCCCTTTTTGTTTTCTATTTTTTCACCCATTTCTTTCTCTTTTCTTCTTCCCTCTCTACCAAAACTCTCCAACACTTATGAAAATATGCCAAACCTTCCTTCACATTGGTGGGAGTCTTTATTTATAGATCTCCCATAAACTTACTTAGTTACTTTAATCTCCTAACATTGGACAATTAAGGGCTAATTAATCTCCTAACATTGTTCCATGATTTAAGGAGAAAGGTGGTGCCTCGGAGGAAATTAGGGAAAAAGGTTTCTAGTTAATAAAAATGTAGCACAAGGCTAAAAATTTGCCTCCCCCAAGGGGTTGACCAGATTCTCACCTTTGGTTTATTTTTTATTTTATTTTATTTTTTCATTTAGGAGTATTCTAGAAAATGGACAAGAATTTGGGTCATAAGGTTGGGCTATTTGTTAGGCTTTTTTAATCAAATGTTGGGCTAATCCTTGGGCCATTTTCAATTCCCTACAAGTCTGCTTAATAATTATAAGGTTGGAATTAATTAATCCCACACCATTCACAACTATATTGGATAATCCAATACCACTCCTTATTGGAGAAACACTAAATCACTTGCACTTAATAAATCTTCTTCATAAACTCAGTTAATAATTTATTTAATTATCATCTTGGGTTTATTTTAATTATCTTTCATGAATTAATCTAACACTTAATTAATTCATCATCTTAATTATTTATCATGTCACACAAGGCTTATTCTTCCAAGCTCAGTTAATTCATAACTTAAGTCTGCCACATAATTCTCATAATTCATTTATTCATCTTCGCCTTTCCTTTTAATTCATGCTTAATTCAAGTTTATCGAATTATCTATCTTCATATCACATAACACATATATACACATAAGTGTACATAATTATTTTCAAATAATTTCTTTATTTTCATTAATATAATATTTGTAAATCTCTTGGTCATTACATTATCTCCCCCTTATAAAGATTTCGTCTCCGAAATCGATACAAGAATACTAAACAAAATAGGGATAATTTTTCTTCATTCTATCCTCAAACTCCCACATAGCCTCCTCAGCATTATGGTTCCTCTATACCACCTTCACGAAAGGTATAACTTTATTTTGTAAAAGAAATCTATTTATTTATATTGATTATTTAAATTAAAATCTTTTCATAGTCAGGTCTTTCTCTACCTGTATAGGTTCGTAGGTGATTACGCATTGGTAATCGGGTTCATACGGAATAATGCTGAAACACGGAACATGTTAGGAATTCCCTCAAGTTCAAGAGGTAATGCTACCCATACACTAATTCTCCAATCTTCTTTAATACCGCAACCGGTTCTATCAACCTTGGACTCAACTTTACTTTATATCCAAAATATTAATTTTTCTTTCTAGGGAGATACTTTCATCAACATAAAATTGTGTGAAAGTAGTATGCACACAAGCCAATCATATTTGATGTGATATTGCATATACTTTGTAATCTTATTCGTTTATTAATAAAATGTTATTTATACGAAGGCATTTTCTTTATCCATATTTAGTTGTTGATATTAATTGTGATAAACTCATAGTTGTTGAGCAATATTTTTAGAATCTTGATGATGATCATGCTAATGAAATCTAAATTCAAGATAGCTTAAAACTAAAATTGTTCATAATCGTAGGATCACTAAAATGGAGATTAGTGAATTCGGATAGATTTGTACATACAATGCTTGCTCTTATGAAGATGATGACTGATCTCATAATCATTTATGTAGAGACACTAAAGCAAGTATGTAGATACTTACTAGAGAATAAGTTCACTGAACATGACTCACTAAAATAATACCTAATGGAGTTTTACTCGGCTGTCAATAAGAATTCCAAATATGATAGTAGTACAATTGATCATTGGACTTGAGATCATTATAGTATCTTGTATATGATAAGTTATACTTTGACATATTCCTTAAGACCTTTAAGGTATATCAAAGGGTATGCTTGAGTATAATAAGTTGTACATGGAGATAGGTGAATGGTCAACAAAGAATATATTGACTTGGTCACCCCCCGTTATTTGGTTTTGATGACGACTTTATCCTTGTGCACTAAAATCTTGAAATTGTATAATAAGTAACATGCAATAGGATAATGCAGCAAACTGGATAAAGAGCTGGATTACTACACTGACATACAACATCCTGGATAGTCAAAAAAGAACTGTGACATTGGACTATGACTGAATACATCATCCTGAATAATAGAACTAGATTAAGCAATCTAAGCATTGTCATGCAGCAAGCTAAAAAATAAGACTGGATTAAGCTAGATAAAGAACTGTCATGCAGTAGACTGAATAACCAAGCTATATTTACTATAGAATTCAAGTGGCTGAACAAAAATCAGATTTGGACATCTAGGATATCATGCAAGATCTTAGTTTTATTTATATCTTAATCAAAGCTCTAGGATTACATTGCATAGACATAATCATGAGAGTAATTAATTAATGATAATGAATATAATTAATTAAGCTTTCAAAATTAACTTGGTTTAAAAAGAAAATAATATCTTATTTTGTAAAGCTAATTATTAATTTTTCCATAATTAAAGAAGCTAAATTATATTGGTTAAGATTTTCATAATAATTGATTGAGCTAATTAACATGGATATCTTTCAAATCAATTATGTAGGATAACATGGGATCTATTTATGGAAACAAAATTTGTGGGTTATTCATTATTTAATCCTTCTATAATATCTTAATTGATTGAGCTTTTTAGAAATTATTTAATTGATTGAACAAATCTGTTGAAGGTTGTTTGATTTGATGATGATGACTATTGTGCAAAAATGATTGTGATAAATGTGCTTATATGGTTGATTGTCCATATGTATCTGACTAAGTGCTTATGTGTTAATGTGCCTATGTGCTTACTTGATTATGTGTGTATATGTTTTAAAGTGCTTATGTGGTTAATTGATTAAGTGATTACATGTTAATCTAAATATGTGTCTACATGATCATGTGTATATGATATATATTACCTGATTCAAATATTGTGATTTGCACACTTATATAGCACAAATATGATCTTGTTGAAAACTATCTGCTGCTTATAATAAGAGTAAAAGTTACCTGGTTTAAATGTTGTAAAGTCCTTTTTGAAAAGAAATATGTGTACAAATGACTTAGAGATTAAAGATCAGAAATGTAGGGTTGATCTTTCTATAGGAGTCACTCTGCATAAAAGTTAAATGATATAAGCAGAGTAATATAAGAATAAATCATTGTTGTATATGTATAGCAGAGTTTGTAAAGTCCTTTCAATATATAATGATGTAATGTACAAAAGGACTTAGTTAGAAAAGATCAAATCTGTTAGGTTGATCTTATGGTATATCTATTCAGTCAATATAATCGTAGAAATGACTCTACGACTCCAAGCAAAGAAGAGTCAACGATTCAGTCTGTTCGTAGAGTGGACTATACGACTCCATACTAGGATAACTCTACGATCATCAAGGAGAGACAGCTGTGCAAGAGTTCTACAGAATATACAAGCTGAATTGAAGTATTGATCAAGTACAAAACGTAGAGCAGAACTCTACGATCGAGGAATAGACAAGCTAAGCAAGACTTCAGGAAACGTAGAACTAGAAAATAAATGTACTCTACGATACGCACAAACTGGCAAGATCGTAGAATGGATTCGAAGAGCAAGCACATACGAGAACTCTATGATTTGTACAGATAGACGAAATCATAGAGTGAAACCAGAAGTCAAGACAATACAGACAATTGTTCTACACATGGTATAATCATTGAGTAAAAATAAAAGGTGTGCTAAAGAAGACAACAACTTAACGATTCCACTAAGAAGCCCATAAATAGCAAGGAGAAGCACTGCAGTCAGCTACTCTATGATTTGCACAAAAGGACAAGATCGTATAACGAAATCGTAAAGCAAAGCACTACAGTCAGTAACTCTATGATCTGAACAGAATAGCAAGATCGTAGAGTGAGAGAGAAGATCGCTCTAACTCAACGTTTTACTTGACTTACTTCAAGTAACATTCGTGGAGCTGAATTCGTAGAGTCAGAATAATCAGACAGTCGCTCTAAGAATTCACTGTGAAGATCGGAACCAGTGAATTAACAGAACTGCAATATGGTGTAAGAGAAAAGAGAATATTCCTTAACCAGATTAAAGAAAGATTTAGTGCTGTTCAAAATTAAATGCATGTCAGAGTCACAGAAGACCTTGTGTCGAAACGACTATAAGTCAGGTCCTACTGCTCAGAAGGATGGTGAAAATAGTCTGACTAATGGGACATCTCTGAAAGCAATAGAGCAGCTGGTTATCGAAGTCAAGGAAGATATTTAATGATGGATCAGAAAATAATAATCATTGATAAACAACTCTGGAAGTGCAACGACTAAAAATGCAGAAAGCGAAGCCACAGGTTGATGTGACAAAACATATGTCAAAAAAAGGAAAAGCACTAACACAAGTAACCGAAAGTCAACTTTAAAGATATCAAGGATTTGCACAATGCCAAAGGAATCCAACGGACCTTTTCCAACGGTAAAATATACACAAGCATATAAAAGCATAGACGTTCACAGGGATAAAAAGTTGTTAAAATTACAAGAGAGGATGGTGGACAACAACAGATTGTAGAGTGAAACAAAAATGAATATGCTGAAGAACACTATACGATCCACCAGAACACTAACACTGAATTGAGAGAGACATAGAGAGAAATGACTCTATTACAAGATAAGTGTTCAAAGCTGCTAAGCAAGTGACAGAGAAAAGCCTAAACGCCAACTTGATACAGATATGTTAGCGACTGAGCACAAAAAGGAAGAAGCTTTATTGTAATCTCAGAAGCTCATCTCGAGAAGCTATAAACTGTCAATGATAAGAAGGAACAATTGAGTACCAAAAGGAAGGAGCTTCATAGTCATCTCAGAAGTTCATCTCGAGAAGTTATTAAGAACCAAAGGAGTTGAATTGCCAAAGCTTAGCAACACAATGGGTGATCACAAGAAGATATTGAGCATATAAAGAAGCCAAACATCATTGCCGAACTCAATATCATTTCAAGCATGATCACATCCTACTACTGAGTATTTAAAGAAAATGGAACTTAAAGTACAACTCAGTAGCAACTCCAACATCTATCAACAAACAAGGAGTTAAGTCTGCTGGACTTGAAGAGGGCAGTTGTTTCCTTGTCTTAGTGACTAAAAGAACCAAGTCTACTGGACTTGAAGAGGGCATTTATGTGCTTGTCTAAATGACTAAACTAGCCAAACCTGCTGGGTTTGAAGGATTCTTAGTGAACCAGAGATTTCAGGCTTGCTGAGCTTGAAGGGTTCTGTATGAGCCATCATTAGTGGATTTCCTACTCGTTGAAGTAGAAGAGTGGAGTAGGAGTTATTCAGTCTCTGAACCACTTAAACTCTCTGGTGTCATTTACATTCTGTCATATGTAGATATAACTGCTATGATTGGTTTACTTATCAAATCGATATCTTCAATACAGTCTAAACTTAACTAAGAAGTTTTATAAATCTTTGAGGGGAGTTTTCAAACTAATATTCCGCTGTGCAAACTAATCTAGATTAAATAAACTACTTGGTAATATTATTTAATTTAAGTAAAAAGTTTTTAAGAGATCTATTCACCCCCCCCCCCCTCTTCTAGATCACTTGTGTGCCTCTGGGAACTAACAATTGGTAGCAGAGCAGGTTCTCACGAACATAAAAGCTCACGCTTTGAGTAGATCCTATGGCACTAGTAAAACTTTGTTTTGAGATTAAAAATTGAAGTGAACCATTTCTTATGAACAAGCTTACAAATTAATGTGTCTTTTCATGCAGGTACAATTATGAAGGTTAATTGATGATAATCTATCTGATGTTGTATACTCATTGTCAATTAAATCCTATCTAAGACAAACTCAGATGATCTCTGCAAAGAAGCAGTCGAGTGAACTTTCATAATTAAATTGATGCAGCGAGATGAAGAAATCAAAAGGATATTCTGTTGATTAAAATATTAATTGATTCACTCGAGAATATTATAACTTGTATTTCTACCTTCAAATAAACTGGGTAGTTCAGATCTGGATGCAAAAGGACATCAGATCCTATTCTTCTCAAAAGGAAGCATCACTGTGCCAAGCACTAACAAAACTACTTCTCACTGGCTCGAAAGTTTATAGCAGAAGCAAGCCCAACAGAAATCTATGCTTAAAAGTGTTAAATGATTTTCTACATACCGAATGTCAGCAGCTGAAATCAGTCTCGAATCCAAGTACTCACTCGACGTGCTCAGCATTAAGCTTTATGATAAGCTTAAGGTCTTAAATTCAAAAGATCTTATCTGAAGATGAGTGACAAAGGTATTGCTTCATTTATTCAAAAGCAGTGTTAGGAGTTCTGTCAAAAGCTACAACATATGGTAATCAATGATGATCTCAAGCATGACTGGTTTTAAAGGAATATATTTCAAAAATTCTTCAATGGTCCTTTGAAACTACTTCTCTGAAAGACATTACAGATGTATATCTCACTGCCATGTCTTTGATAATGAATATCAAAGTCATTTTCCTAAATCACAGATACCAGGCCCGAGACCTGAAAAGCAACTCAGCACAGATGAATGGACACACACACACACACACACACACACACACACACACACACACACATATATATATATATATATAATCACCGGGTCAAAGATTCATTCTGCAGATCATTAAAGCTCAAGAAGAGTTGAAGAAACTCATTCATGTACAAAGCAGCTTATTCAATGAAGAAATTCATGCAAGGCACACCTTGTGTATGTGCTCAAATTTTAAAGGCAAAAGCTCTCAACGTCAAATTTCTTCAAACCAACTATGAATGAGAAGGGTGAGAAGATCAAAGTAATAAAGAGTAATCACGGATGATTTACTCTAAGATTAAGAAAGCACCTTACAATCTGGGAGAAAGAGGAAAGTCCATTTCAAGAAAATTTCATGCACTTAGCCATTGGCAGTAGACTCTTAAACATCAATGCATCAGACGAAGCTCTAGCTTGAAATGATTGAAGAAATATCTGTGTGACATTCTATGGAAAAGTCAGATCTATATAATGCTAAACAGGAAGTCTTTTGTTTGTAGACATCCTCTCAAATCATTCTGAATGGAGATGACCAAATGGGAATCAGGAAAAGGAGAACAACAGGAAGGAAACAATTATGGAACCTCAAGGCAAAAACCCTACGATCAAAAGAAGGTGGAGAAGATTGTACTGAGACTCAACGATGAATATCGTAGAGTTCCTTACTCAACAAATATGCTGGATTCTTCAAAAACGTACTATCCATGAAAGATTGAGTGAAGTCTGAATACTGGTGTAAGAAGAAGACTTGAATCTTGGAATTCTCTAGAAGAGAAAGAAGCTGGTTATAAAGGAAAACATCTATTAATCTTTGAACTCACCTATTGATTTAGTAAATCCTGTCAGATCTGTTGTCACTAATATCATGGCGAGGTAAAGATCATTCAAGTCAGAAGGAAGTTCATCACTCAAAGATCGTATAGTCAATACAATCAGTCACTCTATGACTCTCATAATCCAGTCTACGAAACGAGAAGAATCAAAGAGCAACCTCTACATGAGCATTCTGAGCCATGACAACGATCCTCATAAAGATCATCCAGAAGGTTGTCCTTGTACTATCAAACAAACTGAACGAAGATCTCTGAGTACATTTAAAGCTTCTAGTCTTAACAGAGGTCATAGAACAGTTCAACTCTTAACTCTACGATTGTACTACAAGCAAGACCGTAAAGCAGTAGAGCTAAGTCGTAGAGTTAGAAAGCAAGCTCAAAAGTACGAAATTCATCAGAAGACTGAATTAAGGAAAATTATTGATGAATGATCGCTACAATCAACTCCGGATCTTCAATATCCATATCAGTACTTCTGTACAAGCTCAAGGATATCAAAGGAATCCAAACTATGTCCAATAGTTAGTCTCAGACATTAAATCTTCAGAGGGCAAAGTAAATTTATTCATCATTAGACTACCTTTCTCATTCCAGTCACAAAGTCCCAAAACAATGTAATTGATGAACCAAATGCACATATCTCTCCGGTCACAGTCTCTAAACTCTACGATCGATAACCATGCTAGCCTTATCGTACCAAATCGTAGAGTCACTATGATCATCATCCTGATCGTAGAGCATATTGAGTCTACGATTGCACTTCACATAAATCTCTTTCCCATAAACTCCTTCTTAGCTAATTACCAGCCTACAATTCATGACATCAGTAATTAAGGTCATCTATTGAAAGGATGATTGTTGAGTAACTAGAGCTCACTCTACGAACTGATCAAGCTAACTTAAACAGGGAAGGTGAACTTCACGCTCTCTAAACTCAAGTAGGTTAGAATACTTGATGTGCTTCAGTTATGAAAAATACAAAAGTTAAGCCCACGTTCTACAAATAAGTATCTGACACGTGTCCTCTGCAAAAACAAGATGGAACTGGCAAAAGTCAATTTTTAAAACTGACGGTGGTCATTTTCCTTCAGTTGTCAATGCCCATTCTCCCAAAACTCTCGAAACCCTAGATTTTGAAAAATCTTCAGAGATCAAAATCACTCCTTGTACTATTCTCAAATCAGTTTACTCTCATGGCATCTCTTCAAGTTATTCCTGGAAATCTTGTTTGTTTTGAAAAATTTGGAGTTACATAGTAGAAATTCGAAGATATTCTTCATCTGGTCAAGAATGTTGGGTTCACCAAGTGTTTGGAAACCAGTACCAAGATTTTCTCTTCACTTGTGAAAGAATTCTATTCAAATGCTGCTTATCGAGGAAATACTCTCATCACAAAGATTAAGGAAATCTCATTGCAAATAGGGGTTTCTAAAATCATTCTCAGCCTAGGAATTCCAATCGGAGGAATTACTTCTCTTGACAAGATTGATCTCGAGCTTGGACTGGAACTGATGGGCTATGAGAAGAAGTCTCCTCTAAAAGGAATCAAGAAGAAAGATTTTCCTCAGCAGTACGAGTTTCTGGCTGACATTGTTGGGAAGAGCATTCTGTGCAAAGACACAACTTATGATATTGCCAGTGAAGATCAATTAAGGCTTATGACTGCTATTGCTCTAAGAAAGAAAATCAACTTCGGAGCAGTTCTCTTAGGATGGATAAAAAGGTGGATAAATGATGCAAAAACAAGAGCTGAATCAGGAAAGCCCACTCCCAAGATGCTCTATGGAAGATTCATAAGCATCATTTTGAAGGAGTTTCTGGCAAATGCAATTGGGGAAGATGAAGGAGAAGTTCTAAACTTCAACAAAAGGATTACTCCAAGGTTGTTTGAAGACTGGAAAAAGAACCCTCATGCTAGTAAGGGTAAGAAGGCACGAGGATCGAGAAGCATCAACAGAAAGATGAAAGAGAAATCTAAAGGAAAAGGGAAAAGGGAAATGGAAGAAATGTCTGAGGAAAAATTCCAAGAGGCCGATGTGCAGTCAAGAAACAAAACTCTTGTGATCTATGATAGTCAGGAATCAAGGAAGAAAAGAAAATTCAACGAAGTAGAGAAGGCTGCAGAAAAGAAAGATGTCAGTATAGAGAAAGCTAAGAAGAAGTAGACAAATCCCAAAGGGTCTGAAATTGAGAAGAAGAAGAAGACAGAAAAGAAAGTTACTCTCACTATCCCAAGGAGAAGTTGGAGGATTAGAAAACAGTGGAGAAGTTCAATCATTACAGGACCACCTCAAATTATAGAAATTGATGATTATAAAGAAAATTCAAATTTTGGAGAAAGAACATCTGATAGTTCAAAAGAAGAAACATCAATAGGCTCTACAGAGGAAAGATCAGAAAGTCATAAAAAAGAGTCTGTCTGAAAACGAAGAGATACCGGGTTCTGATCAGATAGCTGAACTAGTTGAAAAAGTCTCAGCACCTGAGATTAGCGAAGATGATGATATTGCTGAAAATGTTATTATACCAGGTGAACAATTCTCTGGAAATTCTGAAGTTCGAAAAGCTAAATCAGATAAGGAAGAAGACCATCGAGAAGCTGTGATAAGAAAAGATAAACACCTCCAAGAAGAGACCAGTACTCATGAAATAAAGGGATCAAGAGACAGGTCAAGAAGGTTTAATTGAAAAAAAGAGTTGAGTGGTTTTATAAAGATAATGGGCAGGAGTTCAAGTGCGAGTCATAAGGAAAGAAGAATAAGGAAGAAAGTTGAGAGGAAGCTGGAGAATGTAAGAGTATTAAGAAAACTAGAAAAGCAGCAATATGAAGCATATCGACTGAAGAAAGTCAAAAGGAGACGTAGAGAAAGAAGGAAGTATGCAAGCCAGATAGAAAAATATTATATTTCATGGGATCATGATCATCTATTCAGTTTCATTACCATACTACCACTTCTAAGGGATATATTCATGAATGATCAAAGTTCTATCAGTTGGAGCTACTCAACATTTCCAAATCTTTCGTTAGTCGCTCAACATTTCATAAAGGCAATGACCATTTCAACTACACTGATAAGCAATGAGCCCATCTATCCTCACTACCAAAGTCGCCAGGAAATATCCATCTGGAATCTGACCAGCTCTCAATCATCTGGCCAGTCTGTGGTTGATCAAAATTCAGAAATCAGAGAGTCCTCTTTTGTGATTTTCTAAACTCTTAGTCACCCTACACCACCTCCCTGATCGTAGAGTCCCAAAACTTTGCGAACATTTTTCACAATACCATTTCCCCAGCCATAGAGTCTCAACATTCTATGGACCATGAAAATGTACTTATGGTAGGTTCCCCACATTCAGCTTTACACAGTATCTCTAATTGATGATGTCAAAAAGGGGGAGAGAATAAAGAGTAGAAAAGAATATAAGAGCAGAAAATATAGGAGCAGCTGGGAGAACACTAACTAAGGGGGAGCAACACTTATCAAGCACAGGGGAGCAACACTTTTGTCAAACTAAGGGGGAGCAACTAACTAAGGGGGAGAAGAGTGAAAATTGAAGAGCAGCTATAAGTATGTGTAATTATCTTTAGGTAAGTTTTCTCATTTAATGAAATCATCCTTTTGCACTAGCCATACAGTTTCTCACTGTATCGTAAGACATAATTTACTTTTTAAGCAAATGCATTATATATATTTCATATCAATAGGTCTATTGGTTTTGTCATCATCAAATAGGGGGAGATTGTTGAAGGTTATTTGATTTGATGATGATGACTATTGTACAAAAATGATTGTGGTAAATGTGCTTATATGGTTGATTGTCCATATGTATCTGACTAAGTGCTTATGTGTTAATGTGCCTATGTGCTTACTCGATTATGTGCGTATATGTTTTAAAGTGCTTATGTGGTTAATTGACTAAGTGATTACATGTTAATCTAAATATGTGTCTACATGATCACGTGTATATGATATATATTACCTGATTCAAATATTGTGATTTGCACACTTATATAGCACAAATATGATCTTGTTGAAAACTATTTGCTGCTTATAATAAGAGTAAAAGTTACTTGGTTCAAATGTTGTAAAATCCTTTTTGAAAAGAAATATGTGTACAAAGGACTTAGAGATTAAAGATCAGAAATATTAGGTTGATCTTTCTGTAGAAGTCACTTTGCGTAAAAGTTAAATGATATAAGCAGAGTAATATAAGAATAAATCATTGTTGTATATGTATAACAGAGTTTGTAAAATCCTTTCAATATGTAATGATGTAATGTACAAAAGGACTTAGTTAGAAAAGATCAAATCTGTTAGGTTGATCTTATGGTATATCTGTTCAGTCAATATGATCGTAGAATGGACTCTACGACTCCAAGCAAAGAAGACTCAATGATTTAGTCTGTTCATAGAGTGGACTATACGACTCCATACTAGGATAGCTCTACGATCATCAAGGAGAGATAGCTGTGCAAGAGTTCTACAGAATATACAAGCTGAATTGAAGTATTGATCAAGTACAAAATGTAGAGCAGAACTCTACGATCGAGGAACAGACAAGCTAAGCAAGCCTTCAGGAAACGTAGAACTAGAAAATAAATGTACTCTACGATACGCACAAACTGGCAAGATCGTAGAGTGGATTTGAAGAGCAAACACATACGAGAACTCTACGATTTGCACAGATAGACGAAATCATAGAGTGAAACCAGAAGTCAAGACAATACAAACAATTGTTCAACACATGGTATAATCGTTGAGTAAAAATAAAAGGTGTGCTAAAGAAGACAACAACTCAACGATTCCACTAAGAAGCCCATAAATAGTAAGGAGAAGCACTGCAGTCAGCTACTCTACGATTTGCACAAAAGGACAAGATCGTAGAACGAAATCGTAAAGCAAAGCACTACAGTCAGTAACTCTATGATCCGAACAAAATAGCAAGATCGTAGAGTGAGAGAGAAGATCACTTCAACTCAACGTTTTACTTGACTTACTTCAAGTAACATTCGTGGAGCTGAATTCGTAGAGTCAGAATAATCAGATAGTCGCTCTACGAATTCACTGTGAAGATCAGAACCAGTGAATTAACAGAACTGCAATATGGTGTGAGAGAAAAGAGAATATTCCTTGACCAGATTAAAGAAAGATTTAGTGCTGTTCAAAATTAGATGCATGTCAGAGTCACAGAAGACCTTGTGTCTAAACGACTATAAGTCAGGACCTACTGCTCAGAAGGATGGGGAAAATAGTCTGACTAATGGGACATCTCTGAAAGCAATAGAGCAGCTGGTTATCAAAGTCAAGGAAGATATTTAATGATGGATCAGAAAATAATAATCATTGATAAACAAATCTGGAAGTGCAACGGCTAAAAATGCAGAAAGCGAAGCCACAGGTTGATGTGACAGAACATATGTCAGAAAAAGGAAAAGCACTGACACAAGCAATAGAAAGTCAACTTCAAAGATATCAAGGATTTGCACAATGCCAAAGGAATCTAACGGACCTTTTCCAACGGTAAAATATGCACAAGCATATAATTAAAAGCATAGACGTTCACAGGGATAAAAAGTTGTGAAATTAAAAGAGAGGATGGTGGACAACAACAGATCGTATAGTGAAACAAAAATGAATATGCTGAAGAACACTATACGATCCACCAGAACACTAACACTGAATTGAGAGAGACATAGAGAGAAATGACTCTATTATAATATAAGTGTTCAAAGCTGCTAAGCAAGTGATAGAGAAAAGCCTAAACGCCAACTTGATACAGATATGTTAGCGACTGAGCACAAAAAGGAAGAAGCTTTATTGTAATCTCAGAAGCTCATCTCGAGAAGCTATAAACTGTCAATGATAAGAAGGAACAATTGAGTACCAAAAGGAAGGAGCTTCATAGTCATCTCAGAAGTTCGTCTCGAGAAGTTATCAAGAACCAAAGGAGTTGAATTGCCAAAGCTTAGCAACACAATGGGTGATCACAAGAAGATATTGAGCATATAAAGAAGCCAAGCATCATTGCCGAACTCAATATCATTTCAAGCATGATCACATCCTACTACTGAGTATTTAAAGAAAATGGAACTTAAAGTACAACTCAGTAGCAACTTCAACATCTATCAACAAACAAGGAGCTAAGTCTACTGGACTTGAAGAGGGCAGTTGTGTCCTTGTCTTAGTGACTAAATGTAATATCCTGAATATTTATAGCACTTATAAATATGATATTAAATGACTAAAGTAATTGTAAAGTTAATTTCGAGGACGAAATTCCTGTAAGTTGGGTTGAATGTAATATCCCAAATATTTCAAAAGTGATCTAACAAGATCTAAGCAAGGTTGTTTCAAAACCTAAGAAGGATTTCTCAAGCATACCTTGAGTTATCTGAAAGAATATATACGACTCAAAACTGCGATCGTATACAACTAAGAGGTTAAAATCTTTAACCTAAACTATATGTTATGTGATTAGTAAAGCTTGAATTGAGCTTTTAAATGTGCTGTATGAATTATCTATGTGTAGAATTTTGTGTTTTGGTTTGAGTAGTTAACCTTAACACTTATTAAAAATCAGAAGTCAATTTAGAACAAAAACCTAAATTGGAAAAAAAAAAGTTAAAACCTAAACCCTAACCCTAGGGTCTAAACCCTAGAAAATAACCTAGGCCCTTGAGCAAAATGTGAAGGTCAAATTGACATTCCGTTTCAAGATTCAACCTTCCCACGATTTGAAAACACGTAGCAGTCAATAAAAGTTTTTCTCGAAAAACGTGTAAAAGTACTATTCATGAAGAAACGTTTTTCATTCGTTTGATCGTTTCTTTCATCTGTAGGACTTCTTGTATTTCACGATATAGTGATAATATGAGGTTTAGATGTCAGGGAATCAATAAAATTTTCTGGGGAAAAAGACGAAAAAGATGCGATTTACGAGAAAACGTTAGTCGTCTTTTTGAACGTTCTTTTCAATGTTTGGACTTTTTCCATTTCACGATATAGCATTAATACGGGGAATAGATACCAGGGAGCCACTGATATTTTTCCCAAAATAAAACGTAAAACGCTCTTCAAACGAAAACGCTTTCCGTTTTTGATCAAACTGTTGATGGATACAGTGTTTGTATGCAACACCGGTGCGTAATAAGCAATAAAAGATGTTTCTCGAAAAGTGTGTCGGGAATAAGACGAAATAGGGAAAAGACAAAAATAAATATTATTTTTGACTTTTTGATCGTTTAAGCATATTCTGAGAAATGGTAGTTAAAAATACTATTCACCGAAAAACGTGTCAAGTCTGTTGGACTTTCGACTTTACAAAATAGTGTTTATTCGGAACAAAACTCTGGAATATCAGACTTTTAAATCAGTTGAGGTCAATTTAACCGGAAGACTTAGAAATGAACTAGAATTAGTTAAGGATGAACTAATTTCTATTGAGATGTAACTGAGTTAGATGTAACTGGGTTAGGAATCTAACTAGGAACTAAACCTAGTTACAAACTAACTAAGCTTATGAAATAGTTAAGCTAATCTAGTTGATATAAAACTAGGTTAGATGACATTTAGTTGAAATGAAACTAGGTTATGTTAAACCTAGTTGGAATTGAACTAGGTGAGGGTAATTAGATTACCATTTAATCTAATTATCAATTAATTAAACTAAACCTAAATAGGATTAAGTTTAATTAAACTAAAGATTAACCTAAATTACAAGTTAATCTAATCGGTGAATTAATAACCTAATCGAATAATCAAATTCCTAGGTTTATTGCTAATTAACCTAATCCTAACTAAGCTAGATTATCAAAAGGACTAATCTAACCTTGATCAAGCTTGGTAAATGACCTTGACTACCCCTCAATTAAATGATTAAATGACCAACCAAACAAGCCCTAGAACTATTCCTTTGGTAGGCTAAGTTGTGGACCAATTGGAAGCTAACATGTGGCAATTGTGGTGTCACCAAAATGTGATGATTTCTAGCATTTAATGGCATTAAATGGGCTGATATGGTCGTTCATATGGAGTGGAAAAGGGTGGTGAACCTTAGCTTAGCTTAGCTTGGAAGTCTTGTACTAATGACCATTTTACCCTAGCTTTGCATGGCCTATAAATAGCAAGCATTCCTCACTTGTTTGATCATTCATTTTCAAAGCAAAAATGCTTGTATCAAAGCTATATACAATATGAGAGAGAGTTCTAGTGAGTTATAATCAAAGGAAGTGCAAAGAAATAGTTAAAGCTTGCACTTCGAGAGGTAAATCATTAGTCGTTTTTATGTTCGATTAATTTTCGTAGTTTAAAAGCTCAAGAACGCGAGTCGTAGCCATGTACGATTGTCGTTCTCCGTGTTCTTCACGTGTTCTTGAGCCTTTCTTCATTTTACAGTAGTTATAATGTCGAATTTCAATTCATAGTTTAAAGCTCAATGAACATACGTAGTGGTCATGTACGGTTTATCCGTTCTCCGCGTTTGCGTATGTTCTTGAGCATTTTTATAAATTGTTATAATTCAATTTACAAGCCGTTATAATGACCAAATTTTGTCAATTATAAAGTGTTATAATCACTTATATAAAAAGTTATAATGCTCAAATTATTTCAAGTACGAAAACCAAAAGCTCAAGAACATAGTCGTTACCATGTACGGTTTATCCGTTCTTCGTGTTCTTCGTGTGTTCTTGAGAAAAAGTCATGAATCTTTCTATGAGAAGGTTTGTGATTTATTATTTTTATGTTATAAAGTGATATTGAGTCTTACAACATGATTTCTTAAAGAGTTAAAGCAAGCGGTACCATGTTTCACATGGTTAACCCTAAAAATATTGATCAAAGTAAGCATACTGACCTTTCTGCTAAAATTACGAAATTCTAAAGTCAGAATCTGCCTTAGCAACCTAAATTAAAGTTGTAGATCATGAAATTCTAAGCAATTTAGACTCAAGAATCACTTTAAAATGTTTCCGGATGACAAAGTTATGGCAGTTACCGGAAAGGACGTCAAAGCTGAAAACTTTAAGGGGCATTCGGGTGGAAGCACTAAATTTTGAGATTTTGAGTTCGCAACTTAACGAAATGATTCCACCTATGGAAATAGTCTAGTTAAGTTATTCTAAGACTTATTCAAAAGGAAAATTTGATAAACTAACATTCGGGGTCGCGTAACCCTTTTTGTAGGCATTTAACGATTTCCCGGGAAACCCTAAAACAGTTTCAAGGCAAGTCTTCTAACTCTTGCTATGTGCTACTTGTGTAGTATTGTTAAAATGTTAAATGAGATGTGTAATGTCATGTTATTATGCAATAGATGATATGTGAAGTCTTTAACTGATGTTTACAAGCCTTCTAACTGTTATGTTTTATGTTTACGATTTACGAACATGATTTATACACTTTGTGTGTCAATGTGATATAAATTGTTGGAACGTGAGTTATATGTGATATTAAATGGAGAATTATGTTCAGTCGATGCATGTTAAAGTTTATATGAAAGCATAAACTGCGTATGTGCTGTATGTTAGACTTGCTGAGCCGTCGTGCTCATTCTTGCGAATAAAACCTTATTTGCAGATTAAAGATGAACGTTAAGAAGATCATGAACTTAAAGATGCAGCATAGATTAGGTTTTCATGTAAATTGATTGTATTTGTATGTCATAATGACTGTTGTAATACGAACAAACAAACATGTAACCGAATATTGAATGAATGATATAAATAATTATCATCAGAATGTTGTTATGTCTTTATTTTGATATAACCTAGAATTGTTAAAATTTAACATAGTATTGATAATGATCTATTTATCTGGATGAGGATCGGTAAATAACTTGTGAGTGCTGTACATCTGAGACAGAACTAAGCGATGTTGACTGGTCAAATCCATCGTTAAGGTTCCTCGGACCCAGGTATAACTCGTTATTACTATTCTGAATACCATATAAATAGGATTATTGATATGAAGAGATATCTTTGTATATTGATACTTGTAGTACGAATGAGACCGTTACAAGTGGACGTATATATAATATTTAAATCCTAAGGTTAAAATTAAACCGTTATATATGGTTTTATCCATTTATACGGATGAAATACAAGTTGATACTTGTATACTTATGAGACTGAGATCAAGTTAAGATCCAGGGACAATGATAAGAGAAATTGTTAATGTATAGTCTAAAATAAGACTATTTCAACCAATATGATTATGGGATCATTGGTTAAGTCGATAGATGTATGAAATTAACGCACAAGGTCCGCCGCATCGAAAGCGCGGGGATTTTGGGGGCGTTACACTAAAAGAACCAAGTCTACTGGACTTGAAGAGGGCATTTGTGTCCTTGTCTAAATGACTAAACTAGCCAAACCTGCTGGGTTTGAAGGGTTCTTAGTGAACCAGAGATTTCAGGCTTGCTGAGCTTGAAGGGTTCTGTATGAGCCATCATTAGTAGATTTCCTACTCGTTGAAGTAGAAGAGTGGAGTAGAAGTTATTCAGTCTCTGAACCACTTAAACTCTCTGGTTTCATTTACATTCAGTCATTTACATTCTGTCATATATAGATATAACTGCTATGATTGGTTTACTTATCAAATTGTTATCTTCAATACAGTCTAAACTTAACTAAGAAGTTTTATAAATCTTTGAGGGGAGTTTTCAAACTAATATTCCGCTGTGCAAACTAATCTAGATTAAATAAACTACTTGGTAATATTATTTAATTTAAGTAAAAAGTTTTTAAGAGATCTATTCAACCCCCCCCCCCCCCCCCCCCCCGGTTCTAGATAACTTGTGTACCTCTGGGTACTAACAAAATGAATTTTCATAGTTTTATAATTGATTGGGATAATTAATATATATCTATCAAATCAATTTTGAAAAACTAATTAATTAGTTCTTCTCATAATAAGATGAGTTAATTTGAAAATAGATTTTAATCTATAATTTTTAAATTGGCATTTCTATTGATTTGGCTTTATATATTTATCTTGATTAATTGAGCTAATTTATCTTCATATCAATTAATCATATTGTTTGAGTTTGCAATAATCATGAAAATAATTAATTAATTCTGAAAATAATTTTTTGGGCTTTCAAAATTAATATGGGAATATTTTTAAATGATGATTTTTAATTAATTTCTTGCCCAATCCAAATAGTAAGTGGACTAACTAACTAACATACTTCCTTCCATGATTGAGGATGTCTATTAGTTAGCAAATATTCTTTATGATTTATTTGCTTCCATATTGCAATTGTCAAGATGCTAACTGATTCAAGGGCAACAGAAACGGGAAGGAACACCCTAACTAGGTAACTCACTATATCTCTATGAGAGTTAACACTAAAAAGGATTTGAAGAACAGATTCTCTCTTGGCTACACGAGGCGAGCTGGTATATCTCTATCCTAACTCACGAATCATAATCCCAACGCCATGTGGAATCACAAACACGTGTCATTGTATCTAGGTCTAAACTGGTACTCCCTCTCTCAGTTCCGCACAAGTTACCACACTAATAACTAGGTCAGACAAATACGCGTTAGGCATAAAATATGAAAACCCATCCACACAGCCATAGCCGATGAATGGTCAACCGAGAACTCTCTATAGTACTAACATGCCTCTCTCGAGCACATGTAGCGACATCCTACCCAAATCCGACACAAGGCAACAGAAACAGGAAGGAACGCCCAAGCTACGAATAACAAGGGTTAAAGGTCAGGTTCTCAAAGGTTGCACATGGTGTCTAGGCATATTTCTATCCTAGCCACAAATCATGCATCTCACATAGGAAAAATATGCAACGCAAGTGTCACCATCTGTCACTATAGTTTCACACGGTGTATAAGCCTGTCACCTCCCATACACAATTTATGCATACCCCTCCAAGTTGGATAACACAATCACATGCTAACATATTTGGGTCAACACACTATACTCCCTCTCTCAGTTCCGTATAGGCTACTAAGTAAATGCACGACCTAGAAATTAACCACAAAGCACAAATACAACAACCAATCCATATGGTGTCAACCAAAGAGAGAGAGTAAATCAACTAGAACAACCTATTGGGTTCCATAACAAAACCTAGATTCATGGCTTAATCCAAAACACATGCACAAAACATCATTGATCAAGTGAGTAATAACACATATAATGAATCAAAATCAAATGGATAACATTAAACCAAAGAATATTACATCCATGGAACAATATTAATCCACTATTAGAATTCCAAAAATAAACATTCAATAGATTACATAAGATAGGGAGAGAGATAGGAAGAAGAAATAAAGAAAACTCCCTAAATCGTGGCCTCAAATTGATGTAAGAGCACCATGGAAGCACCATCTTGGCCTTCCAAAGTCGCCCAAGCCGCTCCCTCTCGGAAGAAACTGATATGTTATGTTTTAGGGCACAAAAAATGGCTTTTATAGCACTTTGTTCGCTGTTGGACTGGCATACGGCGCAGCTGCGCCTTTCCCTAGTGTAAAACGGGCGCAGCTGCGCCAAATCTTGGCCTGACTGGCAAACGGCGCAGCTGCGCCTCTCTATAGTACAAAATGGGCGCAGCTGCGCCTTAGTGCAGAAAAGTGACAGTTGGCTGCTTCAGGGTCCTTTTGTATTTTTGGCGTAACTTCTTTATACAAACTCCGATAGATATAATTCAAGATGTTCTGGAAAGAAAATTCGTAGAGCTACAACTTTCATGTTTTACCAAATTGCATATTCAAAACGGATCCATGTCAAAAGTTGGCCTCAATAGGCTGCTGCTGCATTTCTTTGTATTTTTGCTATAGCTTTTGCGTCCAATCTCCGATTGCGTTGATTCAAGATGTTTTGGAAAGCTGAGGAGAAGTTCTACAACTTTCATATTTTGCAAAAGTGGAGATTCAGAATGGATCAAGGTCAAAAGTTGTCCGTCATCTAAACGGCACGCCGAAAACGCGAACCGGGCAAACCAAGCCATGAACAAGCAAGCCCTTATTATAATTCCTGTAATACAACATAAAATACATAAAAAGTAATAGAAAGACACATCCTATAAAAATGTGATAAAAAGACGCGTAAATGAACAAAAAATACGTAAACTTACTATAAAACCTAAATTACAACAAACACGTAAAAACACATAGAAACTAACATAAATACTTAAAGATAAGCAATTTATCAAGCTCAATTGTACTCAATTCATAGGTATAAATACCACTTATCAACTAGTTATATAATCATGGGGTAGTAATTGACTACCAGAAGAAAAGTGTGAGCTTTTAGACCCCGAATCGGTCTAAGGTAGTATTTTATGGTGTTACGTCGCCTAGACAATCTAGCTATCTGACGATGATGCAGGCCAAGAAATTATTGAGGAAGGGATGCGTGGGGTATTTATCCCATATTATAGATACTCAGAAAGTGGGAGCAGAGACGAATAGTATACTGGTAGTAAAAGAATTTTCGGATGTATTTTTATACGATTTACCCCGTTTACCTCCAAACAGGAAAATCGACTTCGTAATAGATTTAGTGCCAAAAACGACACCAATTTCGAAGGCTCCGTATTGAATGGTGCCAGTTGAGATGAAGGAATTGATAATACAACTACAAGAGTTACTAGATAAAGGGTATATATAGCCGAGTGTGTCTCCATGGGGAGCGCCAGTTTTGTTTGTCAAAAAGAAGGACAGATCGTTATGACTTTGTATCGACTACCGAGAGTTAAACAAAATGAAGATTAAGAATAAATATCAATTGCCAAGAATTTATGATCTTTTTGATCAATTAAAGGGAGCAAAGTATTTTTCAAAGATAGTCTGGCGAATGGGATATCATTAGTTAAAAGTGCAGAAAGGTGATATATCGAATACGACGTTTGGGACCCTATATAGACATTACGAGTTTTTGGTAGTGTCATTCAGTTTAACAAATGCGCCAGCAACATTTATGGATTTGATGAACCGAATTTTTAAGCCATATTTGGATAAGTTTGTAGTAGTTTTCATTGATGATATTTTGATTTATTCAAAGACCAATTAGGAGCACATAGAACATTTGAGGGCGGTGTTAGAAACATTAAGGAGAGATAAATTATATGCAAAAAAAATTCAAATTATGAGTTTTGGTTTGAGAGGGTACAGTTTTTGGGACATGTAATTGATAAGGATAGAGTGTCGGTGGATCCTACGAAATTGGAGGCGGTGATTAACTGGGAGCAGCCCAAGACGCCAACGAAACTATGGAGTTTCTTAGGGTTAGCTGGGTACTACTGAAGATTCATTTAGGATTTCTCGAAGATCACGACACCGTTGACCAATCTAACGAGGAAGATAGTGAAGTTTGTTTGGACGGAGAAATGCGAAGAAAGTTTTAAGAAATTGAAGAAGAGGTTGAGTGAAGCGCCTGTATAATCATTGTCGGATAGTACAAGAGGTTTTGTGGTGTACAGTGATGTGTCACACAAAGGTCTTGGTTGTGTATTAATGTAGCATAACAAGGTCATTACTTACGCGTCACATCAGTTAAAGGATTACGAGAAGAGATACTCTACTCACGACCTAGAGTTAGCGATAGTGGTTTTTGCATTAACAATTTAGAGACACTATCTTTATGGAGAGAAGTGTGAGATATATATAGACCATAAAAATATAAAATATATCTTCACACAGAAGGAGTTGAACATGCGACAAAGAAGGTGGTATGAGTTGATTAAGGATTATGATTGCGAGATTCTTTATCATCTGGGAAGGCGATTGTAGTGACATATACGTTAAGTCGAAAAGGAAGGGAGGAATTTTTAATGTTGACAGCTCAAGAGGAGCTTATAAGAGAGATGACGAAGTTGGAAATAGAGGTGAGAGATCCAAAAGAGTTGAAAAAGAAATTATTTGTAATGGAAGCTCGTCCAATGTTGTTGGATAAAATAAAGGAAGCCCAAGAGAAAAATAAGGAATGTGAATGAATAATGAGAAGAATTGTAGAAAATGAGGAAGGGAAATTTCAATTGGACAAGGATGGGATCTTAAGGTTTGAAGGAAGAGTGTGGGTGCCAACAAAGCCCGTAGTAAAAGAGGAGATTTTGCAAAAGGCACACAATTCATCATACTTAATTCTCCTAGGAAGTATGAAAATGTACTAAGATTTTTGCCAGCATTTTTAGTGGCCTAATATGAAGCGGGAAGTCACAGAGTATGTCAGCAAATGTCTAACATATCAAAGAGTAAAGGCAGAGCATCAGAGGCCGAGTGGTCTACTTCAACCGTTGGAGATACCAGAATGGAAATGGGAGCATATTACGATGGACTTCATGGTGGGACTTCTAGTCACTCAGAAGGGTTATGATACGATATGGGTCATCATGGACATGTTGACAAAGTCAGTGCACTTTCTGCCAATCAAGGTCCAATTTAATCTAAATCAGTTAGCAAAATTATATATAAAAAAGATTGTTTCACGACATGGGTTGTCGGTATCGATTGTTTTTTACAGAGATTCGCGCCTCACATCAAACTTTTGGAGAAGCTTACAAGGGTGAATGGGAATACAACTGAGGTTGGGTACTGCATACCATCCACAGACATATGGGAAGAACGAAAGGATAATTTAAACTTTGGAGGACATGCTTAGAGCTTGTGTAATAGCTTTCAAAGGAAGTTAGGACGAACACCTACCTCTTGTCAAATTTGCTAACATGCCGCCGTATGAATGTCTCTATGGAAGAAAATGCAGAATGCCTTTATGTTTGAACGAGGTAGGGGAACCTCGACTTTTAGGGCCATAATTGGTTCAACAGACAGCTGTGGCTGTGAAGACAATAAGAGCTCAACTAATTGTAGTCCAAGATCGACAGAAGAATTATGTAGATCTACACCGTCAGAGTTGAGATTTTGAAGTTGGTAGTTTTATGTTTTTGAAAGTATCTCCCTAGAAAGGAAAAATAAGATTTGGAAAGAAAGAGAAATTAAGTCCAAGGTTCAGAGGACCGTTCAAGGAACTAAAGCGAATAGGCGAAGTGGCGTACAAGGTGACTTTACCTCATAAACTGGAGCATATTCATAATGTGTTCCACCTATCAGTGTTACAAACCTACAAGCCTGATTATAAACACGTGATATCTAATGAGCACATTCAACTAGAGAAGGATTTGATGTACGAGAAAATCCACGTACAAATAGTGGATAAAAAAGAACAAATATTAAGAAATAAAGTTATACCTTTTATAAAGATTGTTTGGCAAAACCACAGTGATGAGGAGGTTACGTGGGAGTTAGAAAATAAGATGAAGAAAGATTACCCCTACCTATTTATGTAACCTTGTACTGATTCCGATGACGAAATCTTTATAAGGGGAAAGAATGTAATAACCAAGAAAAATTGTAAATATGATTATTAATGAAAAATAAGAATGTTTAAAAATTATTTGTGTGCGCCTATGTGTCTACATGTGCTGTGGAATTAATAATTCAATTTAAATTGAATTAAGGAATGTAATAATTAAGAAATAAAATGATGAGGATGGTGAGCTTAAGTTATAATTAATTTGAGTCTATGTAATATGCCTTATGTGGAAAAATTGTTAAGATGAACTAATTAATTAATTTATTAAATTAATTGTGAGTTGATTAAATAATTAAATGGACTAATGAGGTTTAATATTTGAGTCTAATATGAATATTAGAAATGTCATTTGGTATGACCCAATGTGTTAGAAATTAAAGTCCAAAGTGATTAAAGTTAATTGTTTTATTGAGCCCAATATAATTAAATGTGCATGACCCAAATTAAATTTAATTAGTTTCCCAACAATAATTTAATCAGGTTAGCCCAAGGTGTTATGTTTGGTGTTATGGGTCGGGTTGGAATCTTAAAAGTCCAAGTAAATTGCCTCTTTTTTTTCCAGATTCCGGTGACACTATTCTGGCCAATAGTTCCGATGATTGGAATCTGGGTTTGAGAAACACTGTTGTTGTTCGGGTGAAAAATAATTTCTATTTAAAATTAAAAAATATTATTTATTTTTTTAATTATTTTTTTTTGCTGGTCAATATTTTTTAGGAAATATTTATATATTGCTGGTAATGATGATTTCTTTTTATTGTATTTATTAATTCTGGGACATCTATTTTTTGTACATAAATATAAATATTTTTTTATATTTAATTTTGGTTGCATAATATAGTCTGGAGATGAAATATTGTTCTTGTTGGAGTTTTGTACTTTTTTTATAATTATAAAAGTGCCCCTTGGTATTGGTTTAAGTCACTTCGTGCTTCGAAGTGACCTGGAGCAGCGGAGTGAGTTCTTGTAGATTTTATGACACGTGGCGTTTTTTTGTTGGTGCAAAGGGAATCTTTTTTTGATGTGACAGCAGGCCCCACCACTTGCATTACCCTTGAATTAATGCGTATGTTTAGCTTAAAAAATCGTTAAAAATAGCCTATTGATCCAAAAATTCTGAAAAAATTATATGTCATAGGAGACTTGATTCTTAACATCATATCCAAAAATTGTGATTTTGGGAGGTCTGGAGCATTGGTTTGTAAAAATTAGAAAAAATAAAAAATCCCTTAAGAAATGGTTTTTCGTAGAAAACCGAAAATTAGGAGGTGTGTTTGTCCTAAAAAAAAAATTTAAAAATCAGATTTGTGATCAAGAGGGTCGATTCAAATAAATCTACCCTTTAGGTGGTGGGAATTAAACCTGGTTTTTTGTAGCTATTGTATACACCTAAGGGTCGCCCTTTATATATAATATTACAAAGGGCGACCGAAATGAGTTACTGTAGCGGTTGCTACAGTAAAAGTAGGTGGTGCTTTTTAGGTTGGTAAGGAAAATGTGGTAAGAAAAAAAAATTTAGTTTTTTTGGGCGAGTGTAGTAGGATGATGTAAGCGCAACACGCTTACTCTCTGGTAAGGAGTATTTTTAGAAATTTTGTAACAGGAAATGTGGTTGATTGATATGGTGGAAATAATGGTGTTTATTTCCCAAACGGCGTGCTCTAGTAAAGACTGGTGGTTTATCTGGTGGAAAATAATAAATATGATTTATTATGAGGTTGCTGGTAGTTACTGCGTGTTATAGAATTATCAATAAAAGTACCGTGTTATAGAATTATCAATAAAAGTACGTTAAAGGAAGAAGATTTCCCTTGGACGACCAAATACAGATTAGAGAATGTAGTTAAATGAAACGACACCTTCTGTGTCGTTTTAAGAAACAGGTGGGAAGCTTCATTCTTATGCTTTATTAAAACAGTGGGTCCCACTGACATAATGTCAGTATTTTTGTCTAGCTAATGGGGAACATATGTCAAATGTCTGTTAGTGCGTATCTTCTTTTTTTTCGATACCCTTCAGTGTTTTGACTGATTTACAAAATTGGTGTATATTTGCCCTTTTCAATATATATTTACTCTGTTTTAACTCTGTTTTATCAAGTGATGGGTTCGAGACCCATTAACTGATGTTTTGTTCTTCTTATAATCTGGAAGGTCATAGTTTGATACTGACCTTGATTATTTCCTCCATTTTATTTTGTATTATAACTGGATACTTATTGTACGTTTATTGTGTACTGAGATTATTGAACTTGTATTATCTTTAAGATGAGAGGGAATACTCAATGTAAGAGAGGATTGGATCCGGTTACTCCTCAAAAATACGGTGGAAAGAGGAGGTTGTTTGTTTCAAGAAACAATGTGGTTGTTAGATGGCCCTACAAAAAGCGTGTTTATCGGAGCACTCGATCTGCTCCTTTTTATGACAAAGGCATTATGGATGAGATGTTTGATCCATTATTTGGGTTTGGCACTGATGTTCCATTTTTTGATTACTTCTGTCTACCAGGTCTTGATCAGGGACCAGGAGAAAGACATGGTCGGCGTATAAAATTGTATTCAATAAATCTAGACGGCGTTATCAAATTTGAAGGAGATAACGGAAGTACCCAATCCCTCAATCCTTATCCCAAAATGCAGATGTGGGAATGTCTGAAGGCTCTGAACCTAGAGGAATTGACATTGGATGTATTTATATAGTTCTAGACAGAGAACCAAGAAATGTGGCTAAACCTGGCTTTGATGATGTGTTTGTAAGAGGGGAATGAGAACATGTATCTCGTGTTGGCGTTCATGTTCGTCCAGATGTAACCAGTCGGTTCACTATTTTGTGTCGTGAGACATTTCAATTTTGTCATGCTCTAGTTGGCGGATATGTAGTTATGAAGAGATTTATTCCCCTCATATGTAAAAGGATTGTAATTAGTTTTAGGGATCATGGGACAGAAGTTCGGGGGAGCTATTTTAATTGTAAAGATAATTGTCCCTTGATCTTTTATGTATGGGAGAGTAGAGAAATATGTTGTATTTCCATTAATGTAAACTCAAGAATTGTGTATTACCATTAATGAAATAAATGTTTATTCTGCCTCATTAATTCATGTTCATTTTACACATTTCATTAAGTTGTGAGAGATAAGAAAGTACAAAATACCAAAATTTAACAAATCTCTTATTAATGGTGATAAACGCAGTAGGTCTTTACAACAATCAACAAAAAAATAAAGGAAAAAATTAAAATTTTGGTTTGCCGGGTGGTGTCATATGCTGCTTCATTACTTCAATGGTTGATTTAACAGTTGTACTTGTTAGTACACCCAACTATTCAGTTGTTAACATAACATTTGGTGCGGATGAATGAGTTGTGAAGGAGAATATGTGTTTTAGGTCAAAATGAACAAGAAAAATGCATGTAAGTTAAAAACCCTTAGCATACTAGTTAAAAACATATGATTTGGGTAAAAATAGAATATAATGTGTAACTCATTTGCATGATCTAAATATTTTATGTTGTAGCTCTATGAAATATGAAAAACGAACAAAAAATGAGCTAAAATGAATTTATGGTGATTTTTCTTGTAAAGTAGGTCGAAATGAAACCCTAGCTTGAAAAATCAAGAAATTTAGTTAAATAAATATTTTTAAAAATAATATAAAAATATGAATGTTGTAGAGTTATGAGTTTATGAAATAACAAAGTTGATTTAAGCTTATTTGGATGTAACATGAGCAAGTTATGAAGGATTGAATAAAAAAGGGTAGAAAAATAAAATCTGGAAAAATGATTCTGCTAAGGGGGCGTGTTGTTTGGGGCGCTGCAGCGCCGGTTGATCGAGCCAGTCAAACCAGTTGGGTTGATCGGTCTAACCTTACCAGAAAAAAAATTTAATAATAATAATAAACAAATAAAATAATTAAAATTTATTTTATTTGTAAGTTAATTAAAATAATATTAAACAAATAAAATAATAATTTAAAATAATTATATTTATGAGTTAATTAAAATAATATTAAACAAATAAAATAATAACTATAAATTATTTTATTTGGGAGTTAATAATAAAGATTATTTAACATTAAATATTTCTTTAAATAATTAAAATAATATTAAAGGATTATTTTAATTGTGGATTAATAATACATAAGCAATTAAAATAATATTATAGATTATTTTAATTGTGAATTAATAAGACTTAAACAATTAAAATAATATTAAAGATTATTTTAATTGTGAATCAATAAAGAATAAGTAATTAAAATAATGTTAATAATTATTTCAATTGTGAATTATTAAAGGATGAACAATTAAAATAATATTAAGAATGATTTTAATTATGTACTAATGAAGTATAATTAAATTAAAATAAGAGTAAAGGTTACTCTAATTGAGAATTAAAAAAATAAAATAATAACATAATTTATTTTATTTGTGAATTAATAAAGTGTGATAAAAAAATATAATAATTAAATAATAATAAGCCATAAACAAATAAAGTGAGAATATTTTATTTGTGAATCATTAAGAGATGATACAAGATAATGAAACAAATGGAATAATACTAAGTGTTATTTTATTTGTAATAATGAAAAATAAAGAAAGAGAGAGACAATAATGTACAAACAAATAATTTTATTTAAAATTATACGTGTAATGATTTGAGAGTCCTAGTTATATAGAACTAGTAAGTTAAATCTATTGGACTTTTACGTGAATGTTAATAGAGATTAACCGTTAGATGAATATGTTGAAGGAATTACCATAAGATAAAGTTAACGATCCATGCAAGTACTTTAACTTGTACGTTTATTTCTCGTACAAGTAAAATTAATCGATGGAATAATTTCTGTTTTAACTATAATCATGGAGGTTAAATTATTAATTTTGAAATTTGATTTAAATCATGGTTATACTCTTGAATAGTTATTCAAACTCATTTACGGACATTATGTAATATCTAGGATATTATGACATGTAAAAAGTTTAAATAAATAAAATGTATGTATTTTAATTATTTAAACTCGGTAGATAATATGAATTGTGTAAATTAATTATGTATGTATATATATATTTTTATTGTACGGTTACAAATTTTAAATGAATTGTGGATTAATGTTGGAAATTAATCCTAAATTAAATTAAAAGCTAATGAGGTAATTAACGAGGTCATAATTATTGATTATGGATTAATTAATAATTATGAGAAATATTTGGAAATTATTAAGAGGGAAATTAATTATATAAAATATATATAGAAATAAATTATATAGTTTATATAAGGAAATATAATTAAATATGGAGGAATTTTGATTATATAAATTATATGAGAATAAATATATAATCAAAATAAGAAAATAAATTTAATAAGGAAAAGGTTAATAATTATATAAATTGTACAAAATTATATTGAATAGTTTATATAAAATATATGAAAAAGTGAAAAAGAATAATAAATGAATATGGATAATTCTTATTTTAATAAAATAATGTATGTTTATGCAAAATAGAATTATTTCTATTTTTATGAGATTTAATATTTTTGTGGGTTAAATATGTAAAAGAAATTGTTATAATACATAATATATATAATAACTAATTTATGTATACATTATGTAGTAATAGAAAATACATGTATGTTTACGTAATGTATATGTAACAAATTTGAAACGTGAAAAATTTTAATTTTTTTAAATTATGTGTATTATTTTATTAACTTTGGAAGTATAAAATACATCATATAATTACATGCATGTCATTATGCGTATACAAAATTTATCAAGTAATGTACCTTAAAAATAAGTGAATATTATTTATAAATCATTTTATAAATTTTGGTGAATTAAAATAAATATTTTATATACATTATATAAAATACTTATTACCCGAAATAACTATATAATGTATTAAATATGTACGTATGCATGGTATTTTTACCGACTTAATCCAAGTCGGTGGATTTGAGTGAAAAAAATTCAAAACAATTCAATTGTTGGCAAAGTTATATATAGATATAGAATAGGTAATAATAATAATAATAATAATAATAATAATAATAATATAATTGCCAAATACAAACCAAGCTATCCTATCTTCGTATTTCTTTCTTCTCCCACCACCACCATCCGCCAACGTAGCTACCATCACCACCAAGAAGAAAATAGTTGGTGCCATCAAGGTGTCTATCAAGCCTCTAAGAAAAAAAATTTCAAGCTTTTAGAAGGTATAAAAATAGTTTCTTTGATTTATTTTTGTAATTGTGGTGATAAAATAATTGTGTGAAAAAATAGTAAATAATTATATAATTGTTCTATATAATTTTTAGATATGTATCTATGAAGTTTATGATGTTTGGGGTAATTTTGTGGAGAAAATAATGATCAAAAATGGGAAAAATTTTCTTCCGACTGGCTACTGTTAACGCCAAGAAGAAGAAAAAAAAAATTAAGGTCGCCCGCGCATTGCGCTGCAGCCATATTTTTTTCCTGTAGCCGGCATATAAACGGCGTCGTTTTGGGACGCCAGAAAGAGCCACGCCATGCGCGGCTGCCAGTCTTCCGTGGAAGGACCGAATGACGTCGTTTGGCTAGCCAGGGGAGGCACGCGTGCCATGCGCGACCAACTGATTTTTCTGCGAAATTACCATTTTGCCCCTGGTTCCGATTTTCAGAATATTTACAGAAATGCCATTGGAATTGAATTGAATTTAAATAAATGTTTAAAAATTAATAAAAATAAAAATATATATATATAAATGTTTTATAAATTAAATTTAACAATTTTTTAATTTTGAGGAATAATTCCAATTAATTATTAAATGTTTAATAATGAGAATTAAAAGAACATAATTAGAATTAATAACCAAATTAGGTTATAATTAATTATAAATACCCATATAGAGCCGATAGGTAGAATAATTAGGTTGAGAGTGTTAATTAATATCGTGGGTTACTAAATTATTATTATTTGATTATGTTATTATTATAAGTTGCCCATGAAGGGATAGTTAGCCGTTAAATTAATAATCGGACATCGAGGCAAGTTCCTAAACCCTAACTTTGAACCATTAATCATATGTTAGATATTAAAAATCTTTATTGAGCTATATTTCCCAAGTTTTATCATTATTCCATTTTTGAATATTGATTTCGGTTGATGTTGTGAATTGTTCAATGAAAAACTTAAAATCTCTGTTATTACTCTCATTCATTCTTAAATGTCATCCATAGCGAATCATAATTGTTGATTAGTGAGTTGATGGTTGTAAGCCAATGCCATTTGTCCGACTAGACTTTTGATACAATTGAATTTCAAATTACTCTATATTGTTAAGTGCTGAGCCAAATCAAATTGTTTTGGTGCGGACTCCTAGAAACTGAGATGAACAACCTTTTTCCAGGGGATATAGCTTGTCGGATGCTTTAAATTCCGATCCCTCACGATATGCGGTAATATGATGTGCACAGTTATAGGTACGAGAGGCTGATCACCTCGAGTACGGGTTTAAGGTTTTATGGTCTTTATGACATAAACGGGTTATCAATATTAAAATTGATTAACCTATGTTCAATGGTCTTGTGACCCTCAGTACGATTCATATTTATCATGTTTCAAAGGATAATTCCCACAGTTATTTTCCTTCGTTTTGAATGAATTAATGTTACATTGTTGATATAAATTCTGATCCTCATAATGCATTGTTATTTAGTTCATTATACTTGCTGAGCACTTTAGTTGGTCACTTTTACTTGCTTAAAATGTCGCAGACAAAGATGTAAAACCCGAGAGTCTAGACAAGAAAGATAAAGGCAAGGGAAATGTATCGGAATGAAGAAATTAATGAATTGTCCCCAGCCGATAGTCTTAAATCTATGTTTTGATTTTAGATAGGAAATGTTATCCTGGTAATGCTATATGTATGTAAAGGTTAATGACCCTGGGAGTGTGAGAGATGTATTTTGTATTATGTTGGATATTAACATATGTAATATATATTAATGGTAATTATGAGTAGTGATTAATATATGTAATATTATGAGTAGTGAAAACCAAAGTCGAGGTTCTAGGAGCCTGAGTTTGGGGGCGTCACAAGGTGGTATCAAAGCTAAAAGATTTAAGACTATAGGTGAGGAAAAACTTTAGTATAAAACCTAGGTATAAGTACGCAACTCAAATCGAGTTTAAGGAAAAAGGGAAGTAGGGAATTTAGGACGTCCAAAAGTCAATAAATGATGTGTTATTTATAAATTATTATATAATGGTTAGATTAACGTTGATAGAGGATTATTGTGTTGTTGTTTTATAGGATGATGGAGGCAGGCGAGCCAAATGGGACTAGGATTGAAGAGGAAGAGGTTAGGGATATACATGTAGTACCTGAGCGAGTAATTGCTAGTCCACCAGTGTCTGAGCCAGGGTCGAAGTATGGACCAGACTTTGAACCAGAAGAACATATGGAAGTAAATGAAGAAGAAGAAGAAGAAGAAGAAGAAGAAGAAGAAGAAGAAGAAGAAGAAGGGTCTTCTGAAGGTACTCCTCATGAAAATTTAGACCCGAATAAAGAATTAATAGCTAATGCCATAGACACTATAAATGGTTTAGAGATTCAGGTGGCCGATCTTACACACCAAGTACATGATTTAGAAGCCCAAGTTGTAGCTCAAAATGTTGTGTCACAGCAAAGAGAGGAAGAACTTCGGGTCCTCACCCAATAGAAAAACGAAGCAGTAAATAAACTAGCCTAAGCTGAACATAAAATAGCAGGGCTGTCTATAGAAAGACAGATTCTTGTAGATAGGCTGAATAGAGAAATGACAGATCGTACGAGAATTGAGAATGCTTAGGGCAGAGCAACTAGACAGGTAGGCTTCACAGAAAACGTGGTGAGGGCTAAACAAGTAAGAATGGATGACATGGAGTATGCCTTTAAGTGCGCATTGGAAAGGGCACAACATAGAATTCAATACTTTCGAGTGGAGGAAGGTCAATATTGGCGAGATATTGATCGCGATGTGGCGATCAATATTATAAGACAAGAATACGAAGATGCAATGAGAAGAGCAATGAATCCATGGAATGTAAGATGAGGTGGTATTAGGATATATATATATATATATATATATATATATATATATATATATATATATATATATATATATACTAGTGTGATATAAATAGTATGGGATCCTACTTTTGATGTAAATAGTAAAGATAAGGTATGTAAATAGGATGTATGTGTGACCTGGGGTATGTATATATCTTGTAGAATAGTTGGTTGTTAATGTAAATATTTGAAGGGTAGTGTTATAAAGTATGTTTTGATATAAATTGCTAGTTCTAAATTTTGCATTGTAAATATAGTAATATAAATTAATATAAAGTTCATATTTCAGCATGCCGCCAAAGAGAGGTAGACCTGCTAGAAAAGCACAAGAAGAATCAGTAAATGAAATCACTGGGACAGATACAAGAACAGAACCAGAAACAGCCCCAGTTGATCTAGTGCAAAGGTTAGTAGATTTACTAGCAGGTGCAATGCAAAATAGGAACCCAGTTCCTATTGAACAGAATACCCAACCCCCAAATTTTGCAAATTTTAAAGATTTTAAACTAGCTGGACCACCAGAATTTAAAGGCTCTATAAACCCTATTGAAGCTCAAACTTGGATTATGGAGATGGAAAGAGTTTTTAAGGTGGTTAGGGTAGTTGAGGAGCAGAAGACTGCTTTTGCAACCTTCATGATGAAAGGAGAAGCTGCCCACTAGTGGCAAGCAAATCGAAACAGAGAGGCGGGAGAAATAGCTCCTTGGAAGAGGTTTAAGGAACTGCTTTTCAAGAATTATTTTCCCACTAGAATGCAGAACAAGTTAGAGATTCAGTTTTTGGAATTAAAACAAAATAACATGTCAGTAGCTAAGTATGCCGCCAAATTTAATGAATTGGCCCTATTTGCTCCATACCGGGTCAGTACAGAAGAGCGAAAACCCAAAAGATTTAAACAGGGATTGAAGCCCTGGATTTATAGCAAGGTGAATATGTTTCAGACAACAACATATGCTGATGTGTTGGAAAAGGCAATTTTAGCCGAGGGAGGTAGTGAAGCTATTACGAAATATCATCAAGAGCAAAAGAAAAGGAAGAATGAAGGAGATTCCAAGGGGGGAAGTGGTAGTAGCACCAACCCTCCTAGCAAGAAAAAGTGGAGTGGTAGTACCAACACCTCCGGAAACAAATCCGGAGATGTAAAGAAGAAAATTGAGTCGTGTAGTAATTGTGGGAAGAATCATTCTGGGGTTTGTCTGAAAGGGAAGAAGGTCTGTTATAAGTGTCAGCAAGAGGGACACATTGCACCAAATTACCCGAAATTGAAGAAAACAGGATGTTATAACTGTGGAGCGGCAGACCATTTTGCTCGAAACTATCCAAATAAGACGATGGAGGTAACAAGTGGAGGGAAACTGACACTCCCCGTACCAACTCCACCAGGTCGTCCTACTGCTCGAACCTTTAACATGACGGTACATGATGCGGAAAAGTCTAAAGATGTGGTGTCAGGTACCATTTCAATTTGCAATACTAATACGTGTGTGCTTTTTGATTCGGGTGCTACGTGCTCTTTTATTTCTGATGAATTTGCTAGAAGACTAGGGTTGACTCATGAAAATTTAGAACAATCCTTGAATATAGAGATTGAAAATAAAGAAGTGAAACCTATTAATCATGTGCATAAACATTGCCCTATGGTGATAAGAAAACATAAGTTATATGTGGATTTAATTCCGATACGTCTTGGGGAATTTGATATCATCCTAGGGATGGACTGGTTGTATAACCATAAAGTAAAGATTGACTGTCAAAGGAAGTGTGTAACTTTACAGACTCTTAAAAAGTCAAAAATAGTATTTTATGGTAGTAAATTATGGAGACAATTTAGTTGTCTGTCAGTCATGAAAGCTTATAAGGCGTTAAGGAAAGGAGGCACGAGATACTTAACGTATGTAATAGATACCCAGAAAGGGGAGATAAAAATGGGGGAAATACCGGTAGTGATCGAATTTCCCGATGTGTTTTCGGATGACATACCTGGTCTTCCACCAGATCGGGAAATCGAATTTATGATTGATTTAGCACCGGGAACTACTCCAATATCTAAGGCTCCGTATAGAATGGCCCCAGTGAAAATGAAAGGGTGGATGAAACAACTACATAAGCTATTAGATAAGAAGTTTATTCAGCCGAGTGTGTCTCCATGGGGAGCACCAGTGCTATTTGTTAAGAAGAAGGATGGAACTTTACGGTTGTGTATCGATTATAGAGAGTTAAATAAGATGACCATCAAGAATAAATACCCGTTACCAAGGATTGATGATCTTTTTGATCAGTTGAAGGGAGCAAAATATTTTTCAAAGATTGATCTTCGGTTAGGGTATCATTAGTTGAAAATAAGAAAGGAGGATGTGCTAAAAACAACATTTAGAATTCGTTATGGTCATTATGAGTTTCTGGTTATGCCGTTTGGACTGACAAATGCACCAGCGGCATTCATGGATATGATGAATAGGATTTTTAAACCCTATTTGGATAAATTTGTAATGGTGTTCATAGATGATATCCTGGTATATTCCAAGTCTCAGGAAGAACATGTAGATCATTTAAAGATAGTATTGGAAACTTTGAGAAAAGAAAAATTATATGTCAAATTCTCAAAATGTGAATTCTGGTTAGAAAGAGTTCACTTTTTGGGTCATGTTATTGATAAAGAAGGAATTTCGGTGGACCCTGCAAAAGTTGAAGCTGTAATTAATTATGAACAACCAAAGACACCCACATAGGTGAGAAGTTTCTTAGGTTTAGCGGGTTATTATCGACGATTTATTCAAGATTTCTCTAAGATAGCAACTCCGCTAACCAATTTAACTAGGAAGTCTGTAAAATTTTTGTGGACAGATAAATGTGAGGAAAGTTTTTGTGAGTTAAAGAAAAGGCTAAGTGAAGCCCCGGTGTTAACTTTGCCTGATGAAACAGGGAATTTTGTGGTGTATAGTGACGCCTCTCATAAAGGGTTAGGCTGTGTGCTTATGCAGAACGGTAAGGTTATTGCATACCCGTCACGAAAGTTGAAGGATTATGAGAAGGGGTATCCGACGCATGATTTGGAAGGAGTAGTCTTTGCATTGAAAATATAGAGACATTACCTTTATGGGGGAAATGTGAGATATATACAGACCATAAGAGTCTGAAATATATCTTCACGCAAAAGGAGTTGAACATGCGTCAACGGAGATGGCTGGAATTGATAAAAGATTATGATTGTGAAATCCTCTACCATCCAGGAAAAGCTAATGTAGTAGCGGATGCTTTAAGTAGAAAGGAGAGAGAAAAGTTAATGAAATTAACTTTTCAGGATAAACTAATCCAGGAGATGACAAAATTGGAAGTTGAAGTGAGGTACCCCTATGAAGCAGATGAGATGCTATGTGTTGTAGGAATGCAACCAACACTGTTAGATTAGGTGAAGGAGGCCCAATTAGCCAATGATGAATGTATTCAGGTAAGGAATAGGGTTACCTCAAGTGATGAAGTAAAATTTCAAATAGATAGTAATGGAATTCTCAGATTTGAGGGACGAATCTGGATACCAGCAGTAGTTGAATTAAAGGAGGAGATATTATAGGAAGCACATAATTCGAAATTCTCGATTCATCCCGAAAGTACAAAAATGTACCAAGATGTACGAAAACATTTTTGGTGGTCAAAAATGAAACGAGAAATTGTGGATTATGTAAGTCGGTGCTTGACGTGTCAACGGATCAAAGCTGAGCACCAGAAGCCAAGTGGGCTGCTACAACCTTGAAATTTCAGAATGGAAATGGGAACATATTACCATGGATTTCGTAGTAGGGCTTCCGACTACTCAAAAGGGTTACGATGTTGTATGGGTGATCGTGGACAGACTAACAAAGTCGGCCCACTTTTTGCCAATTAAGATTAAATACAATTTGGATCAATTGGCTAGAATCTATATTAAGGAAGTGATATCGCGACACGGAGTACCAGTATCAATTGTGTCTGATCGGGATCCGCGCTTTACATCGAATTTTTGGAGGAACTTACAAGAAAGGTTAGGGACACAACTGAGGTTGAGTACAGCCTATCATCCTCAAACCGATGGCCAAAGAGAAAGGACGATACAAACATTGGAAGATATGTTGTGGGCCTGTAGTATGGACTTCAAAGGGAATTGGGATGATCATCTACCTTTGGTGGAATTTGCGTATAATAATAGTTACCATGCAAATATAGGAATGCCGCCTTATGAAGCTTTATATGGAAGAAAGTGCAGAACTCCATTGTGTTGGGATGAAGTTGGCAAACGTCAATTGCTAGGACCCGAACTGGTTCAACAAACGGCGGATACAGTCAGGTTAATACGGGATCGATTAGTAGCAGCTCAAGATTGACAAAAAAAGTATGCGGATTTGCATAGGCAAAGTCGGGATTTTGAGGTGGGAAGTCACGTGTTTCTTAAAGTTTCTCTATGGAAGGGAAAAATTATATTCGGAAAAAAAGGTAAATTAAGTCCTAGATTTATTGGACCATTCGAAGTATTAAAAAAAATTGGGGAAGTGGCTTATGAAGTGGCTCTACCTCCAGAGTTAGAGCACATACACAATGTTTTCCATGTGCCGGTACTCCCACCGTACAAGCCAGATTATAAGCACGTCATAGCCTATGAACCTATCCAGATAGAGAAGGATTTAACTTATGAAGAAATTCCTGTACAAATATTAGATAGGAAAGAGCAAGTTTTAAGAAACAAGGTGATTTCTTCCGTCAAAGTGCTATGGCGAAATCATAACGTTGAAGAAGCCACGTGGGAATAAGAAGAGAAAATGCAAAACAATTATCCCCATTTATTTGAATAGTTAGTATAGAAATTCCGAGACGAAATTTTTGTAAAGAAGGAAGTAATATCTAGGATATTATGACATGTAAAAAGTTTAAATAAATAAAATGTATGTATTTTAATTATTTAAACTTGGTAGATAATATGAATTGTGTAAATTAATTATCTATTTATATATATATTTTTATTGTACAGTTACAAATTTTTATCTTCGTGTGTTCTTAAGCAAAAGTCATGAATCTTTCTATGAGAAGGTTTATGATTTATTATTTTTATGTTATAAAGTGTTATTGAGTCTTATAACATGATTCTTAAAGAGTTAAAGCAAGTGGTAACATATTTTACATGGTTAACCCTAAATTTTTTTATTAAAGTAAGCTCACTGTCTATTTTTGCCATTTTTCAAAAACTTAAATTCAGAATCTGCCTTAGCAATATGGATGAAAGTTGTAGACCATGAAATTATAAAAAATTTAGACTAAATAATCACTTCAAAATGTTTTCTTATGCTAAAGTTATGGTAGTTACCAGAAAGGACGTCAAACTAAAAAATTAAGGAGACCCTCGGGTGGAAACACCAAAAATCACTGAAAATAATGATTTTGAGTTAGTCAAGTTTCCTAAAAATTCCATCAATGAAAATAGTCTAGTTTAGTTATTAAAACACATATAAAGAAAAATAAAATTTGATGAACTAACATTCGAGTACGTGTAACCCTTTATATAGGCACTTTAAACGATTACCGAGAAACCCTAATTGTGCAAAAAGGCAAGTTTTCTATCCTTAACCTTTGTTTACTTGCTTTTTATGCGATTTATACATTTTTTACAAGCAACGTGTTACAAATCTTTGATACGAGAGTTACTGCTTCTTGTTTCGGCATAACTTGCAAAATAAAATATTTATTCGTGATATATTTCGAATCATACTTTATTATATCAAACTAAGTAGTTTTGGGGCGATCCTAACTTATGAAGTAAACTGAGATGACATAATATGTCGCACTGTTCATTATCAGTCCAGTGTCGTGTATGTTATGCATAACATAGGATGTCGTTAGGTTGATCCTCTTTTTATATCCACTATAAATGGTTCTAAGTCGAAAGACAAAGACTAGTTCAAGGTCTAACCACCACTCAGTCTTGCTATATTAAAACATTTTGTATATCAATTGTTGTGTCATGAATCCTTACAATCCATATCGGTGTGAGTTCACTTATATGCTATGTGTTTAAAACTTACTAAGTTTCTTAGCTCACCCTTGAAAATAAACCTAGTTTACAGACAAACCCGAGAGCTCCGGCTCAAAGAGGAAAGAAAAGAAGAAACACATAGACTAGTTTACTACTTTCCTTAATTGTTCTTAAAAGTAATCATAATTACATTTTGTAATAAGAACAAGTTTCACACATGTAACCGAATATTATATAAATATTATCAAGTTTTATCACATTCTCTTGTTACGTCTTTACTTTGATTAAACCTATAATTGTTAAAACTTAACATATTATTGATAATGTTATATTTATCTGGATGAGGATCGATAAATAACTTATGAGTGATGTACATCCGAGACAGGACTAAGTGATGTTGACTGGTCAAATCCATCGTTAAGGTTCCTTACCCAGCTATAACTCGTTATTACTATTCTGAATGTTAGATAAGTAGAATTATTAATATGAAGAGATATCACTTTATCCAAATATGTTTCGTGTGAGGGTTTTAACTAGTTGGGTAATGTTTTGTACGGAAAGAGAATTTTTCACCGGACAAAGATACAACCATTTGTCACAGATAAAGATGCAAACAATTATCACGGGTGAAGATAGAAATATTCACCCCGAGATTCTCTGTTCCCAAGAGTCGTCCTAATGATTTAATGTCGTGGATATTGGAACATGTAAAATTATAGAATATCTAAATCTTAAGGATAAAATGATATGTTTGAGTATTAAATCTCTTGTATCGATTACAATGACTTGATATAAAATAATAAAAGATCTTTGGAAATTAAGATAAGAACTTTGTTTACGAATAAAAGAAATCATCTATAAACCTAATGATTTAGCATTTATAGTGAGCACCATGTCAGCTATAGTAAGTATAGTGATTTGGGGGCGTCACAGATTGCTATTTTAAGAAATATCAAGATGATGCAAAGGTGGCTCAAATGCATCATACTCGCATCCATAAGTATCAAGTTACAACGTCAACACGAGCAAATGGATGCACATACTATATTGCTACACATTCAATAATTATATGGTGAGCAAAGTAGGTCAACTAGATATTAGATATCTAAGGAGCTCTTACAATCTATAATAACTAATGACACAACAGTAAAGACACACCTCCTAAAAATGATCGATTGGATTGATCAATTGGGATAACTGGGTTTTATTAAGGATGAAAAGTTGAGTCAAGATTAGATCTTGTAGTCACTCACTAACTCTTAATCACAATTAGTTATGAACTTCAACATTAATAAGCTAAATGTCAGTTTACCTGATTAGCTAAACATGTTGAAGACTATTGAGAGTAACTTTTTTTCTAATAAAAATCAAGTCTTACTAGTAGATGAATCTTCTAAGCGGAAGAAGATATCCAAAGGTGTTTCTGAGAAGTCGGAAAGGATAAAAGGCAAACAAAATGCACTAATTAAATGACATAAATAAAAGTGATCCCGAGGGAAAAAGGAGCTTGCTTTCATTGCCATAAGCTGGGATACTAGAAGAACGACTGCAAGAGAGTTGTAGTACCTAATCAAAAGAAGCTTATACTACAGATATAGATTTTTTCATAATGAAATAGAACTTTCTATAAGTCAAATTCTACTTAGGTATTAGATACTTGTTGGTGGTCTCAAATATACAAGTCGTTGTAGAGACTAGGCATGAGTAGATGGCTGAACTAAAGATAAGTAATCCTGTACGTGGGGAATGGAGAAAAAAGGTTGTTGCATTAACCAGAAGAACTTACAGTTTAGCATAGCCTACGGGCAAATCTATTTAGTTAGTAAGTTGTTACTATGTTGATTACTTGATGAACTTTGTATACTTGACTTACATGAAAAATATTCAAAACTGAACAAACTAAAGGCAAAGAGATGATATGAATCATACCTTTATGCAACACTGTTAACTTGGGCATGTTAATGAAACAAAACTAAACAAGATTGTATAAAGATAGGCTTTTAGAGCCTTTTGATTATGAATCAAATACAACTTGTGAATCTTGTATCATGTATAATATGACTAAATCTCCATTTAGTGGACATGGAGAGGAAGTTGTAGAGTTGTTAGAGATGGTACACACAATTGTGTGTGGGACCTATGTCAACACTTGTAATATGAGAGTATTCATTCATTACTTTCACTTATGATTCTGGATTTCGATATATGTATTTGATGGAATACAAATCCAAATCATTTGAAACGTTCAAAGAATTCAAACGTGAAGTATAGAAACTAAAGGCCAAAAGTATTAAAGTTCTTTGATTAAATCGAGAATGGAATACTTAAGCAGTAAGTTTCTAGATCATTTCAAGCAAAATGGTATTCTTTCACAATGGACATTATGATGATCTATGATGATTTTTATCGATCTTTTAGTATCTTTCTAGGGTTATGCCCTAAAAACGGTCGCATATCTACTAAATAAGGCATCTTCAAATTCCGTCCCTAGAACTTCTTATGAGTTATGGATAGGGAGGAAACCAAGTCTTAAGTATGATAATATTTGGATTGTCTAGCTTATGTCAAAAGATTTGACAGTGATAAACTTGGGATAAGATTTGACAAGTGTAAACTTGTGAGATATCCTAAAGAAACTCTAGGGTATTACTTCTATAATCCAACTAATTAAAAGGTGTTTGTCGAAACACGCTGTCTTCTAAGAACAATGAGTTTATCTTTAAAAGGGTTAGTGGGAGTAAGATAGAACTTAAAGAAATTCAAGAACCACAAAACACTGCAGATCAAATGAAGAAATTTCTTCAAGTAAATAAACCTATTGTACCACAACCAAGTCATAAATCTAGTTTAGTACCGAAGATACCTGAGAGATATGGATTCATCATAGATAATGATGATGAGGTACACATCATAGTGGCAAAAAGGTTTTATACAAGGACAAGGAGTTGACTATGATGAAACCTTTAACTAGTAAAAATGCTTATATCCATTTGAATTTTACTTGCAGTTGCAGCTTACTATACAAATATGATGTATGTATAATACAACCAAGGGGATTTGTCTCCATATAGATGGAGTAAATCAAGTATGTAAGCTATAACGATCCAATTATGGATTAAATCAAGTTTCTCGAAGATGGAATATCCATTTTGATGAGACAATCAAAAGCATTTGATTTTATCAAAGATGAGGATGAACCAAGTGTGTACAAAGGTTAGTGAGAGCACTGTGACATTCCTAGTATTATATATTGATATACTACCAATAAAAAATGACATACCGATACTATAATTAGTAAAGATGTGGTTGTTTAAAAACTTCTCCTTTAAGGACTTAGGAGAAGCATCCTAATATTTTATTCAGGATAAAGGTCTATAGAGATAGATCGTAAAGGATATTCGCTTGACCTAAGGAACGTACATTGATTCGTTGAAATGTACTTGACTTGATGTTGCTTATGTATAATAAGCAGATATCAGTTCATTACTGGAGAAGAATATTATAAAAGAGTTTCAAACGATGGGTCTGATTTGAAACTAGAGGGCTTAACAGACTCAAGTTTTTTCAGACTAGCCAAGACAATAACATCTCCGTTTTAGGTAATATGATTACTTTGAACGGTGGTGCAGTGAGTTGGAAAAGTTCCAAACAGCAAAGAGTTGTAGATTTAGTAATAAAGCCATAGTAAATAACTATAGGTGTAGCTACAATGGTGATTGTTTGGTTCAACAAGTTCATTACAGAACTTGTATTGGTTCCTAATATTAAAGGAGTTTAATTCGTCAAGAAACCTAGGTCTCATCTAAATTCCAAACATTTGTTACACCACTTCTATATAATTAGAGGAATCATTAAAAAGGAGACGACACCATAGAGATGGTAGGCTCTCAGCACAACATTACAAATTCATTAACTAGAGCGTTTACTAAGCAATTCGTATGCCACATAGAGAATAAGGGTGATTGGCTTTAGTGAAAGTAGGAGATTGAAAGTAGTATGCCCTCAAGCCAATCACATTTGATGTGATATGCATATACTTTATAATCTTATTCATTTATTAATAAAAGTATCAAGACATTTCTTTATTTATGATTAATTAGCTGAATTAATTAAATGGGTAAACCCATAGTTTTTTAGCAATGCTTTTAGAACCATGATGAGGATCATGCTAATGAGATCTAAATTCAAAATAGCTCAAAACTACAATAGTTCATAATCATTGGATCACTAAAAAGGGGATTAGTAGATCCGGATATATTGGTACATACTATGCATGCTTTTACGAAGAGGATGATTGATCTCATAATCATTTGTATAGAGACACTAAAGCAAGTATGTAGGTGCTTATTAAAGAATAAGTTCACTGAACATGACTCGTTCAAGGAACACGTAATAGAGTTTTCCTTTCTGTCAATAGGAGTTCCTTATGTGATAGTTGTACAAGTAATCCTTGGACTTGAGATCATCATAATATCTTGTGTTTACTGAGTTATACTTTGAGATATTCATCAAGGCTTGTTGGTATATCATAGGATATACTTGGGTATAATAAAGTATACATGGAGATAAGTGGATGATCAACAAATGATCTACCACTTCTAGTAAAGAGAGAAAATGTCTTATACGATTCAATAAATGACAACTCAGAAATCTCTAGCCAGGGTTAATGGAATTAGAAAGAAGTTTCTAATTTACATTAACTAGAGTTGTGCATTTGTAAATTGAAATGCAAATGATCAAATAAATAAGGCTTGATAAAAATTCCATATCTAATATTTGATTGAGACATTATATAGTAGAATGATTGAATTGTACAGTAACTATTTGTTAAAAGGTTCTTATACGATTAAATGTTGAAATCTATATTATATGGAAAGTCGATTAATAGTTAAGGAGGCTTATCCTTATTGCAAGAATAAATATTATTTATTAATAAATTAAATAGTTTAATTTATTTATATAAATAAGATTAGAAATGTTCTAATTAATTTATTCTACAACCGGTTTAATATGAAAAACCTAAAAGGTCACATCGCAAAAAAAATATATTTATTTTAGAAGTAGATGATATAATCGTAATAATAAATTAAGTATATTTAATTTATACTATGTTGATAGAATAAATTAAATAGCTTAGTATTTATAGTTTAGTATTTTAGAAATACTAATTATAAATTAAAAAGAGAAGTCTTAATATTATTATTTAGTTCCTAAATGGTTTAGGAATTAATTAATAAATAATAATAATATTATAAATAATCAAGTTCCTAAATGGTTTAAGAATTATAATTATTATAATAATTAATTTAGTTCCTAAATAGTTTAGGAATTAATTAATAAGAAATACTCTCAATATTAAATAATTAAGTTCCTAAATTATTTAAGAATTCTAATTAATTAATTTAGTTTCTAATTAGATTAGGAGATTAAATTAAAACCCTAATCCTAAATAATTTAGGAGGGTTGTGTACATCTATAAATAAGAGGAGTCTTATAATAGATTAGGGCTACACACTCTTTCACAAGAATTGAGAGTGTACTTCATAATTCTCTACATCTAAGGAGTTAGAAAGAGAGAAAATTAAGGCTAGCCACCCATGGTTTGGAGAAAGCAAAATTCACTTCTTTAATTCGTAGATCTCTTGGTAGATCACCTCTAGAGGCTTCACACATGGGAAGCTAACATTGATCCGTGGAATCTAATCGGTGAATTTGAAGAAAAATGTGAATGATTAAAGTGAGTTGAACTTGTACCCGCGGAAGCTTGGTTCTACAAAAGTATAAATCTTTTATCCTTTCTCAATTAATAATAGTCGCATAAGAAAGATCCTAGTTATTAGTTTGTAGAAAAAATTTAAAATCTGATTTTGCATGCTTTCGTTGCGCTTGTATAATTTGATTATATGTATGCTATGTTTTTGCAAACCAACAGAATGAGCACAACGGCTCAGCAAGTCTAACAAATAACATGCTTTGACTTTACATATCTTTCAATTTCATATCACAAATAACTTTCATTTTAAAATTTTATATCATGTTGTTATACAAAGCGTATAAAACATGTATATAACTTGTAACATAACACATAAGAGTTAGAAGACTTGACTTGGTATTTAGTATAATAAACGCTAAGCGTAAACTTATTAAAATAACCCTACACAATCATATAGTGCATAAGCGGTTAGATTCAATGTATTATATAACTTCATATGTCATATAATAACTTAACTTAACTATTTTCGTAGGTCCTATAAGCTTTCTAACACCCTAGCTCAAAATCACACTTTTAAGCCCTTATTTCCGAATGCCTCCAAGAAATTTTCAGCATGAGCCTCTTTTACTAAAGTAGGCGTAACTTTCTCATAACAAATCATTTATGCATGATTCTTAAGTCTAAATTCATTAGAATTGCATTATCTACAACTTTACTTTATATTTCTAAGGAAGATTCCAGAAGTAAATATTCGAAAATCAGCCTAAAAGGTTAGAATGCATATTAAGTTCATATTTTCTTAGATCAACTTGGTAAAACAGGATAACACAATCATTAAAAAGCTATGCCATCATGTTTTACCACTAAATAACCTTCAATGACATAAAGATAACAAAATCATAAACCTATTTATGCAAGATTTATGACTTTTACTTAAAAACACGAAGAACACGAAGAACGGATAAACAGTACATGGTAATGACTATGTTCTTGAGCTTTTGGACGAAATAGGGGGAAAATTCTTGAATAGCGCGCCAATAATAGGACGAAATAGGGAAAAGACAAAAAAATTGCCTTTTTGGTCACCTAACCATTTTCTGAAAAATAATCATCAAAAACACTATTCACCAAAAAAATGCCAAGTCTTTTGGACTTTCCATTTCACATAATAGTGTTTATATGGAACAACACTCAATAATATCAAAATTTTAAATCAGTAGAAGTTAACCATTTAGTTGGAATATGAAGAATAATAAAAGTATACTGTAAAGTATAATACGAGAATTACATGAAAAATTATACGAGATTAATACGAGAATAATACGATGTATAATACCAGTAAAATATGAATATTATGCAATGTATTATATGAAAGATTATATGAGAATAATATAATGTATAATACTAGTAGAATACGAATATTATATGTAATGTCCTAGAATTTCCACGTCTTTATTAATTAAATTATTAATTTAATTTCTAACGAGTTAGTTTTACGAGATTATTTAAATCTTTTTATGTGATTAATTAATTACGTAATTAAATGATTATGTAATTAATTACTAGAATTAATTAAAGGGGGTTACTAATATGTTATTAAATTAGTAAACAAACCCTAAAGTTTTAATATCAAAATAATTGATAAGTTTCTCATTAATTAAATATTTAATTAAATTGAATATAATGAGTTAATTAAATATAATAAATTAATTAATATGATTATTAATTAATGTAAATAATATGAAATATTAATAATAATATTTATTAGTCCATTTAGTAATTTAATACTAATGTGTTAAAATATTTAATTATTTATTCAATCTAATTATTTATTTAATCATGGATTGAATAATTAATGTGTAAATTATTAAATTAGCCATACATGGGTCAATTAGTAGCCCAAACAATTTAATAGGAGCCCAATTGGTATTTTAAATAAAACCCAATAATTGGCCCACTTGGAAAAACCATTATATAACTATTAATTAATTAAAAAGTAGAAAGTGACTATGATTTTGGGACAAATCAATTCCCATCAGCCGACCATGTGGAGAAGAGAGAGAAAAAAAATTGGGTTTGTTTTTATTTTAGTTTATTTTTCATTTATTTAATTAATGGATTGTTTGTTTGATTTTTCAAGTACTTGGACCATCCCCCTTTTCACCTAAAGTGTAATTTAACCCATTCCATGTGTAAGTTGTCATCTAGGGGCATGGGCAAAATTATTAGATACATTATGTGTATCTAATAATTTTGCAAGTATACTTGAAATTGGTAGAGCTTATTTCATTATTTTCTCCAATTCCAAAAGAGAGAGCTAGAGAGCATTTGAGAGTGTGAGAAAATATTGAGAGCAAAATACTAAGAGAGAAGAATGAGTTCTTGGTTTATGTCTTCAAGATTCACCACCTATTTTGGAAGAAAAATGAGAATAGTCATTAAATCAAGGTAATGGTTATTCTAAATCTAATTTTGTTTTAAATTAAATAAACTAACATGTGTATATAAATATGTTAATATAGTTAATAATGTGTGGTAGTAATATTTATGTCATGCTTGAGTTTAATATACTTGGTTTGTATTTTGGTATATTTTGTATGCTAAAATATGTGTTTAGTAGTGTATAAACAAGTCTTGGAATTTATGACCAAAAATATTTTTATAAAACTTAGGTTTGATGTTCTAATATTATAGAACATTAAATCATGAGAAAAACAAAGTTTGAATCACTCAAAATGGAGTTATATATAAAAATTTATGATTTATGGTAGTTTATGTGATGTAAAATTTTTTATAAAAAAAAATGATATTAAATCATGAAAAATTTAATTTTCATGTTATAAATTGATATTAAGTGATTGGTAATTTTTTTGGATTTTTATTGAGGATTTAAAGCTTACTTGATAGTATATTTTTATTTAAAATGGGTATTGCCGGACACTGTTCACATTCTGCAAAGGGAAAAAAAAATTAAAGGTTTCCGCGCAATGTGCGAGCCACTGTTCATTGAAGGACGCGGAGCCAAACGACGTCGTTTGGCGTCCGTATAACGTTACTCCGCGCGTACGCGCAGAAGCCGTTTCCGGCTTCTCAAAACGGCACCGTTTTGGGCAGTACATTCGGTAACGCGCGCAATGCGCGGCAGTATATTCCCGGTGAAATTACTAAACTGCCCCTCCGTGTTTTTCTCGGCGAAATTACTATTTTTCCCTTGGATCAGTTTTCAACTTATTTACAGAAATGCCATTCGGGTTTAATTTTAATTAATTTAAATAATTAAAAACTAATTTAAAATTATAACAAAAATAATAAAAATACAAAAATGATATTAGGGAGGATATTTTTCATTAATTTTAATATTTAAATATTTTAAATAATTATCTACTTAGCTAAATCATGGTTAAGTTAAATAGATTTATTAGTTCTTTATTATTTAAAATGTTAATAATAAATAAAGGTAATAAATTAGCAATTATTATTTAGTTACTATTAAATAATAATTAAAGAGAGATGAAAATCAATAAATTAGTTATTTATTATTTAAATATTATTAAATAATAAATAAGGATAATTAAGTAATCAATTATTATTTAATAACGATTAATGAAAATTAAGTTATTAGATTAACAATTTATTATTTAATTTAAATAATAAATAAAGATGAATTGATTATTATTTAACCTTAAATAATAATTAAAAATAATTAAATAATTAATTATTATTTAATTGACATTAAATAATAATTAAAGAGGATTAAAATTAGTAAACTATTATTTAATTTCCTTAAATTAAATAATAAGTGAGGTTAATTAATTAATTAACTATTAGTTGATTAATATTAAGTTAAAGAAGGTTAAAATTTAATCAATAATTATTTATTATTTAATTGTGATTAAATAATAAGTAAGTACAATTAGTTATTATTTATTTTAAATAATAACTAGAGTTAATTAATTAATTTCTATTTAGCCAAGATTAAATAGTAATTAAATAGAGATTGAATTAATAGAATAAACTTAATTTAATTATACTTTAATTAAACAATTATAATAAGTTGTTTAAGGGTTTAATAAGTGTCCAACGCTTAAGAAAAATATTTTCTAACTTATTAAATTATTAACCTAATTTGATTAAGGGTCTATAAGGTTAATAATATTATTTCGACTAATGTAAATTATGTGTTAGTACTTATATGATAAATAACTACCTTAGTGAGCGTATAGTTGTGCAAATACGCCGTACTAATTATTAGACCAACTTTATTAATGTTAGGTCTTTTCAAAGCCAGTTAGTTAAAGCTAGACATTTATTGTAGCTGAGCAGACAGGCAAGTTCCTTATCTCTAAACTCATTTCATTGAGCAAATTATTTATTTAAGCTTGAATTGTTATTTCCAAGCATGCTTTGAGTGGTTTAATTACTTTACAATTATTCCACATCGATATTATTGTTATTCGCACTTATTGCACTTGAGATTGTACAGTCATTGACTTGTACTTAATTATTGTTCTATTGTTTAAAGAACTGTTCAAAGTAGGTCTAAGCCATTGTTCGGCTAGACATTTATGTTAAAGATTTTAAAAGCTATCCAAATCATTGAAGATGCGGATTCTTAGACTATTATGAACACCCCTTTATTATAGGGGAGTACCATGTATCTAATATTAGGTACAAAAATACGAAAATTAAATGTTATGCATACACATATTGTACTGAGGCTGATCCCCTCGGGTACATATTTCTGGTAGTAACCATTGGGTCAACATGCTATTGACTCCAGTGGATATTTATAGTTCATAGTCTATTTGACTATCCTAATTTTAAAAGCAAATTATTATTCCTGCTTATGTTATTCACATTATTGAATTGTTCAGCTATTCCCTTTCATTCATGATATATTGTTCCTTGTTGTTATTTAAACTTGTTGAGCAAACTAGTTGCTCACTCTTGCTATATCATGAAACCTTATTGCAGTGCAACCCGAGACTTCGGAAAAGAACAAGGGTAAAGGAAAGATGAAGTAATAGACTTCGAGATGCAGCCCTGTAGTTAATTAAATTAATTGTTATGTAATATAAACCCTAAGTACTTTATTAAGGGTATTTGTGTACTTTTGTGTAAGGTTATCGTATCTTGGGACTAGTAACACCTTTTGAATGAACAGCATATGTTTATTATTCCGTATTTAGTTATTGTATGTTGTTTAGAGGTGACTGTTTGTATTGGATCGTGATGACCGGATCCGGGTATTTGGAACCCGAATTTGGGGGCGTCACATTATACAATGTATTATACGAAAGAAATACGTATAAATACTAATGTATTAAACTATTTAATTAATTAGTTGAAATCAAACAAGGTTATGTGTAACTAAGTTAGTGTAACCAAACTAGGAAAAACTAGCACGGTTACACTAACTAAAAAAGAACTAGCACGATTTGTTTGGAACTAAATCCAAGTGAAAATGAATCGACCAATCAGAAGAATGGTGATGTAAGCGATGATGCAAGTGCTAGGGTGCAAAGTGTAATAAGCCGGGGTAAAAATGCGATTAATAAAACTTGGTTTTTCTATAAATAGGAAGTTAACCTCTTCATTTTTCTCATCATTTTCCAAAGTAAAAATTCAAGTATCAAAGCTATACATATATTGAGAGAGAGTTCTAGAGAGTTACTACATTAGAACTTACAATGAAATAGTTAAAGCTTGCAAACACCAAAGGTACAATCACTAGTAGTTATTATGTTCAATTTTTCTTTCATTTTTAATTTTTCCAAAGCTCAAGAACGCGAGTCGTAGCCATATACGATTATTGTTCTCAGTGTTCTCCACGTGTTCTTGAGCCTTTCTACATTTTGTAGTAGTTATAATGTCGAATTTTAATTCATAGTTTAAAAGCTCAATGAACATACGTCGTTACCATGTACGGTTTATCCGTTCTCCGTGTTTTTCGTATGTTCTTGAACATTTTTATAAATTATTTTAACCAATTATGCAAGCCGTTATAATGACCAAATTTTGTCAATTATAAAGTGTAATAATCACTTATGTAAGCAGTTATAATGCTCAAATTATTTTAAAAACGAAAACCAAAAGCTTAAGAACATAGTCATTACCATGAACGGTTTATCCGTTCTTCATGTGTTCTTGAGCGAAAGTCATGAATCGTTTATGAGAAGGATTACGATTCATTATTTTTATGTTATAAATGGTTATTGAGTCTTATAACATGATTTCTTAAAGAGTTAAAGCAAGTGGTACCATATTTCACATGGTTAACCCTAAAAATATTGTTCAAAACATGTTCACTGACTGTTTTTACTAAAATCCAAAAACTTAAAATCTGAATCTACTTTAGCAATACAAATCAAAGTTGTAGATCATGAAATTCTAAGCAATTTAGACTTAATAATAACTTCCAAAAATTTTTGTATGAAAAAGTTATGGTAGTTCCCGGAAATGACGTCAAAGCTGAAATTTTTTTAGCAGCCCTCGGATCCTTATACCAAAAATTAAGGTTTTGAGTTAGTCATACCTCCTAAACATTCCGTCAATGAAAATAGTCTAGTTTAGGTATAAAAATAGTTATAGAACAACAAAATTTGATGAACTAACATTCCGTACACGAAACCCTTTATATAGGCGCTTTAAACAATTACCGAAAAATCATAAATTGTGCTTAAGGCAAGTTTTTTATCCTTAACCTTTGTTTACTTGTTTTTTATGTGATTTAAACATTTTGTACAAGCAACGTGTTATAAATCTTTGATATGTGAGTTATTGCTTCTTGTTTCGGCATAACTTGAAAAATGAAATGCTTATTCGCGATGTATTTCGAATCATGCTTTATTATATAAAACCAAGTTGTCTTGGGGCAATCCTGACGTGTTAAGTAAACTGAGATGAACAAGTATGTATCACTGTTCCTAATTAGTCCAGTGTATAGTATGTTATGTATAACATAGGATATCATTAAGTTGATCTCCTTTCTATATCCACTGTAAAAGGTTCTAAGTCGAAAGACAAAGAACAATTTAAGGTCTAACCACCACTCAGTCTTACTATGTTAAGAACATTTGTTATATCAATTGTTGTGCTATAAATCCTTATAATCCATATCGGTGTGAGTTCACTTATATGCTATGCGTTTAAGACTTGCTGAGCATCTTAGCTCACTCTTGCATAAACCTAAATTGCAGACAAACCCGAGAGCTTCGGCCCAAAGAAGAAAGGAAAGAACAAAAGCGTAAACTGGTTTACTGCTTTCCTTAACTGTTCTTAACTATAGTCATAATGACATTTTGTAATAAGAACAAGTTTCACATATGTAACCGAATATTATATAAATATTATCAGATTTTATCACATTCTATTGTTATGTCTTTACTTTGATTAAACTTAGAATTGTTTAAAACTTAACAGAGTATTAATAATGTTCTATTTATCAGAATGAGGATCTGTAAATAACTTTTAAGTGTTGTACATCCGATACAGGACTAAGCGATGTTGACTGGTCAAATCCATCATTAAGGTTCCTCGAACCCAGGTATAACTCGTTATTAATATTCTGAATGTCGGATAAGTAGGATTATTAATATGAAGAGATATCACTATAAACAAATATGTTTCGAATGAGGGTTTTAATTAGTTGGGTAAGATTCTGTACGGAAAGAGAATTTTTCACCGGACAAAGATACAACCATTTGTCACGAATAAAGATGCAAACATTTATCATGGGTGAAGATGCAAACATTCACCGCGAGATTCACTATTCCCAAGAGCCGTCCTAATGATTTAATGTTGTGGATGTTGGAACATGTAAAGTTATAGAATATCTAAATATGAAGGATAAAATGTTACGATTGAGTATTAAGTCTCTTGTATCGATTGCAAGGACTTGATATATAATAATGAAAGATCTTTGGGAATTAAGATGAGAACTTTGTTTATGAACAAAGGAAATCATCGATAAACCTAATGATTTAGCATTTATAGTGAGCACCAAGTCAGCTATAGTAAGTATAGTGATTTTGGGGGGCGTCATAGGTTGGTATCAAAGCTGTAGATTATAGCTCTAAAGTAACAAGTACTTTAGGATATAATTTGATTGATTAAGGTAAAAGGACTTGTGAAAAGTCTATAGATAATTAAAAGATGTTAATAAATTTTAAATCTTAATTACTTAGACATTATGTGAAAAGAATTATACTAATTAAAGTCAACCTTGTTTTGTAGAAATGGTTGATATAAACGAAGATAGCGCTCAAGACTTGGGCTATGACAGTGATCCAAGCAAGCATTTCAGTGATAAGTCCGAAATAGAAAAGCCTAATCGTAACGTGGAACTACATGATGCCAGAGAGGTTAATCAAGTTCCCCCAGTAGATGATGAAGATGTCATAGACCTACCAACTTACGATGAGATGATCGTCGAGTTGGAAGAACAGGCTACTGAAATGATGGCATGCGGAGAAGCTCAAGAAGAGTTGGTTGAACAACTACAAACGGAGAACCAAGCCAACATGATCAAGGCCAATGATATTATGGAGGTGCTTGAAAGGCGATGGTTGGATGAAGCTAAAAGAAGCTACTAACTACAGATTTAGTTAGAAGCTTCACAAGAAGAAGTATATCGCCTACAAGCTGACCGTGGTCGAATCAGAAGAGCTTATGGTGCTACTTACACCAAGCTAGAGAAAAAATAACTAAATTTCCTACACCTGCCAAAGATTTCGGATTGGAAATAAATAGGTATATGGTTATTAGCATGATCCACAAGATCAATAAGAAGGCTAGAAAGATCTAGTTGAATAATGTGTAATATATTAGTAAGTTGTAAATATTTTGTTTAGCATTTCCCATTTTAATAAGGGATGCTAATAGTTGTTAAGTGATTTTAATCACTCGAATAAGGTAATGTACAAATTTGGTTATATAAGAAGTTTGTTTAAGAAATATGTCTTGCAATTTTAATGTTTTCATGTTTACATGTATTTTCCATTTATATAGAAAATGGTTCTACCAAGGCCAAGAATAAGGGCAACAGTAACAACAAGTGTTAGTGATGAGATTAATGTTCAGACTCCAGATCCTATGCAATAATTCCTTCATAGATTAATAGGGGTCTTAGATAGTCGTACAACAAATAATGTGTCACCACCACCTCCACAAACATAACCAGAAATAGCACCACCACCTCAGCCAGAACCCCAACCATAGAAAGTCTTATTTAAAGACTTTAAAAATGTAGGTCCTCTCGAATTCAAAGGAACCGTTGAGCCTATAGAGGCTCAGTGCTGGATTCAGGAAGTAAAGAAAGCTTTTGACTTAACAGAGGTTGCTGAGGACAAAAAGACTAAGTTTGCCATGTACCTTATGAAGGGCGAGGCTAACTTCTGGTGGGAAGCCACCCAAGCCCGTGCCGGGGAAGGTGTGGTTGTATGGGAAGCTTTTAAAGAGTTATTCTTTGAAAACTACTTTCCACGAAGCATAAAAAATAGAATGGAGGTACAATTTCTTAATTTGAAACAAGGGGACATGACTGTTCCCTAGTATGACTCCAAATTCAATGAACTTGCACGTTTAAAACCTTGTATTCATGGTAAGGTAGCTGTCTTACAGACAGATAGTTACGCCCATCTTTTAGAAAAGGCTGTCATTGTCGAAGGCAGCAGTGAAGCCATAACAAAATTTAATGAGAAAAGGAACAATAATGGAGGGAATGGAAGAGGAAATAATAATAAGGGAGGGAACGGGGGAGGAAATAATAATAATAATAATAATAATAATAATAATAATAATAATAAAAGAAGGTTCAATGGTAGAAACTCCCAACAACAAGGGGAGAATATTAGAAATCTGCGGGAAACAACACATAGGAGTGTCTAAAAGGAAAAAATATTTGCTACAATTGCAAACAAGAAGGACACATAGCACCAGCATGCCCTAACCCTAGGAAAGACACTTGTTTTCACAGTGGAGCCACAAGGCATCAAGTTATGATGTGCCCCAAGAAAGGGGGAAATACCGAAGGGGACAATAACAACAAATCTACCCCAGCAACTAACCTAGGTCGTCCAACAGTAAGGACATTCAAAATGACCGTGGGAGATGTTGTAGCATCGCAGGATGTAGTTTTAGGTATCATTCTGATCAACATTATAAGTGCTTACGTGCTATTTGATTCAGGTTCTACTTGCTTTTTTATTTCCCATGAATTTGCTAAGAAACTAAATGTGCCTAGTAATTGTTAGAATGTCCTTTAATGACAGAGATTGCTAACAAAGAAAAAATTCCTGTTAATAACGTATTGAAAGGTTGTTGCATAGTGATCAAGGGTCATAAGTTGAGAGTCAATCTTATTCCAATCCAATTAGGGGAATTTGATGTAATTCTAGGCATGGATTGGTTAACAAATCACCAAGCGATGATCGATTATCAACAAAAGTGTGTTAAGCTTCTTACAACGTCCAAGTCAATTGTAGTCTTCAACGGAAGTCAGTCACCGAGAAAATCCTGATGCCTAACTACAAATCAAGCAAAGGGATTACTTTAGAAGAGATGTCAAGGTTATTTGACATATATCATAGACACTCACAGAAAGGGTTAGATATAAACCAAATATTAGTGGTTAGAGAGTTTCAGGATGTCTTTCCCGATAATCTATCGGTCTTCCACCAGATAGGGAGATTAAGTTTGTTATTGATTTAGCTCCTGGAATTGCACCTATTTTGAAGGCCCTATATAAAATGGTACCTATGGAATTGAAGGAGTTGATGGTACAGTTACAAGAATTGTTCGATAAGAAATACATTCAACCAAGTGTTTCCCCATAGGGAGGACCAGTGTTGTTTGTTAAGAGAAAGGATGGAACTTTAAGATTATGTATTGATTATCGTGAACTCAATAAATTGACCATAAAGAATAAGTATCAATTACCTAGGATTGACGACTTGTTTGATCAACTCAAAGGAGCGGAGTATTTCTCTAAGATTGATCTACGGTCAGGTTACCATCAATTGAAGGTTAGGAAGGAATATGTGTCGAACACAGCGTTTAAAACACGTTATGGACATTACGAGTTTCTAGCAATGTCATTTGGATTAACGAATGCACCGACAACATTCATGGACTTGATGAACAGGATTTTTAGGTCTTGTCTAGAAAAGTATGTTATAGTGTTCATCAACGATGTTCTCATATACTTGAAAACACTAGAAGAACATGTTATACACTTAAGAAGTGTACTAGAAACCTTACGAAATGAACAACTCTATGCCAAATTTTCAAAATACGAGTTCTAGCTAGAGAAAGTTCAATTTTAAGGTCATGTGATTAACAAGAGCGGAGTCTCAGTAGATCTAGCAAAGATAGAAGCAGTTATGAACTAGGAACAACCAAAGACCCCAACTGAAGTGAGAAGTTTCTTAGGTTTAGCAGGGTACTATAGACGCTTCATTAAAGATTTTTCAAAGATAGCAACCCCGTTTACCAACTTAACCAGGAAGATCGTGAAGTATGCTTGGACAGACAAATGTGAAAAGAGATTTCAAGAGCTAAAGAAGAGGCTAAATGAGGCACCAGTATTATCATTACCTGATGATAGTGGAGGTCTTGTAGTCTATAGTGATGCCTCACATAAAGGATTAGGATGTGTTTTGATGCAACATGGCAAAGTTATAGCTTAAGCTTCGCGACAGCTAAAGGATTATGAGTTAAGGTATCCTACACACGATCTAGAATTAGCTTCAGTAGTATTTGCTTTAAAGATATGGAGGCATTACTTGTATGGGGAGAAGTGTGAAATTTATACAGATCATAAGAGTTTAAAGTATGTTTTTACACAACGAGAGTTGAATATGAGGCAAAGACGGTGGTTGAAATTGATTAAGGATTATGATTGTGAAATCCTATATCATCCAGGAAAAGCCAACATAGTTGCAGATGCGTTGAGTAGAAAGAACCAAAAGAAGTTAAATGTGTTAACAACTCAAGATGAGTTGATTAAAGAGTTCGCTATACTCGACTTATAGGTAAGAGTTCATTCAATCTCAATAATGAAATTGTTTGTAATGGAGGATCACTCAACCTTGTTGGGTAACATTAAGGAAATCCAAAAGGAGGATGGAAACTATAGAAAGTTAAAGAAGTCAACAAAGATTATAGACGGCAAATACAAGATGGACAAGGAAGGAATCATTAGATTTGAATCTATAATTTGGATTCTTGCAGTTCAAGAACTCAAGAAATAGATCATGTCAGGAGCACAAAGTACTAAGTTTTCAGTACACTCAAGCAGTACCAAAATGTACAAGGACATAAGTCAACATTTCTGGTGGCCAAACATGAAAAGAGAAGTGGCTGAATTCGTTAGTAGGTGTTTGACATGTCAGCAGGTTAAAGCTGAACATCAAAGACCAAGCGGATTGTTACAACCGTTAGAGATTCCAGAGTGGAAATGGGAGCATATTACAATGGATTTTGTAGTAGGCCTACCAACCACACAGAAGGGTCATGATGCCATTTGGGTAATAGTGGATAGACTAACTGTAATGACCGAGAAAATTACGAACCCAAATTTTTTTTATTTAATTATATCCATAAGAAAATATGAGGTGTGAAGTATGTGTGTATGTGTTAATTTGTTTGATGAGAGGTATTAAATTAGTTAATTAAATTAATTAACTAAAGAAGGAAAAATATTGCAAGAGAAGCTTATGTGATAAAATCACAAAGCTTGAATGTTGGCCCTGTATGGCAATTAAGAAGTTTTATAATGAATAAGTTAATTACTTGTATGAATAATGAGAAAGAAGAAACAAGTGAATTATTAAAGATAACCCCAATGTGGGAATAATTGTTTGTGTATGGTTAACTATATTATAAATCCAATTTGATGATAAGGGTTGGTGAATGAATTAATTTAATCAAGTCAAATGTACTTGTATTAATATGTATTAGGGTTTTATTAAAACAAACCCAAGAATTTGCAATTAATAGTGTTATTTAATTAAGGAGTCCAATGGACTTATAAATAGCAAATCTAATTAGATTATAATTTAAAATCCAAATGAGTTGTTAAACTAGGTCAATTAAGTTTACCTAGTAGCCCGTGTAATTAATTTAATTACTAGTCCATGTAATTTATTAAACAAGCTCAATGCTTATTTTAATTAAAAGTGGCATAGTTATGTAAATGCTAGCCCAATGTGTGATACAAATTGAGCCCAAACAATTTAATTAAATGAGCCCAATAGAAGTTAATTCTAAGGTCCAAAGTGGAGCCCAATAAGCTTGTATAGGTAAATATATATACATATATTGGTGTATATATATATATATATATATATATATATATATAATTATATAAGACTTAAAAATAAAGTCAAATTGGATAAATAATTGGTCAATCCCGAATTTTGGGGCCCACATGGATGGAAAGCTAGCTTGTTGGTTGATTTTGAGTGTAAACTGGTTCAAGTAACCCCCAACCACCCTAGTCATTCATATGGTAAATCAAAAAGTCCATCAAGTGGTCATTTCATGCATAGTAAACATGAATGAAGCTCCTAATTGACTAGCATTGGTTAATTAGTAGATGTTAAGCAAGTCTAAAGAGGTTCTATAAATAGCATGCTCCACTCATTTGCTATGTTTGTTAATCATTTAGCAAGAACTCCAAGAGAGAATAGAGAGAGCATTCTAGAGAAAATAGAGAGAACTCTTGAGAGTTGGTTTTTCACCAAGGAAATTGCTAGAGACTTATCAAGGAGGAGTCACCAACAAAGTCTCTAGCCAAGAGAAGAAGAGCACAAGGTTCAAAAGTGTTCTATCTCCTCTTTATTTCATTTTTGTTGGCTATATATGTTTTATATGGTCAAAAAATATTTTTAACAGATCAAAAGTTGTTTTGATGGTCTAGAAGTCTTAAGCTATGATAAATTGGTAGATACATGGTTTGATATGCTTAAATCATGTTTTGGTATGTGTGAAAGGCATAAAATTGGAAGAAATGTCTATATGGAGATTTACCGGTAAAACTCTAGGTAGCTATGAGCTATTTAATGTTGTAGTTTGAAATGTACAAGTTGGAAAATTAATTTCTATGGCTAGAAAGTTAGATCTATGAGTTTTGAAGAAAAAACCAACTTGAAGCTTTTAAAAATATTGAATAACAAAGAAGTTATAGCTTTTACCGCAAAAGATGTTGTTTTTTAACCCTAGATGGTTCGATTCGTAAATTTCGTGTAAAACGTTTTCAAAAAGACGATCGAACCATGGAATATTGTAAAACAAGAGGTTAGGAACACAACAACACTAAGTTGGTGTTATTTGTATGTGTAGAGTTTATTTTATTCAAGTTTGAACCATTAAAACCAAGGATTTGTGAAGTTAGTTTTCACTTTGTCCTTGTGAGCAATTTTAAGCTTAGATCCGTTTAGAATTTGGATTTGTTATCAAAAGATAAGTTGTAGATCATAAAATTATAATGAATTTAGACTTAAAAATCACCTCAAAATATTTTCGTATGATAAAGTTATGACGAAATAACTAAGAAAGGTTCCGGCAGCCAAAGCTAGCCCTTTTGGTTTCTGCCCATAGGCGTAATGACGCCCCAAATCAGCCTTGGAGCGGCGTCATGACGCCCAGGCTTGATAAAAATTATTTTATTATTTTTTTAATTATTTTTAAACCAATAAATATATTTTTAATGATAAATAATGGATTAATAATATTAGATAATTAATAAAATATTATTAAATAATTAATAATATTAGATAATGATTAAAATATTATTAAATGACTAATAATATTACTAAGATAATAAAATGTTATTAAATGGTTAATAATATTAGTAAGTTAATAAAATATTATTAAATGATTAATAATATTAATAAAGGGTTAAAATATTATTAAATGATTAATAATATTAGTATAGGAATAAAATATTATTAAATAGTTAATAATATTAGATTATGAATAAAATGTTATTAAATGGTTAATAATATTAATGAATGATTAAAATATTATTAAATGGTTAATAATATTAGTAATTTAGTAGAATATTATTAAATGATTAAAATATTATTAAATGGTTAATAATATTAGTATGAGAATAGAATATTATTAAATGGTTAATAATATTAATGAGAGAAGAAGATATTATTAAATGATATTATCTTGAGTGTAAAATATTATTAAATGGATAATAATATTTATAAGTTATTGAAGATATTATTTGACTAATAATATTATTTGAAGAGTAAGACATTATTAATAATGTTAATATATGATTGAAATATTATTAAATGATTAATAATATTAACTAAGGATAAGGATATTATTAAAGGATTAATAATATTATTGAGATGATAAAATATTATTAAATGGTTAATAATATTTATAAATGATTAAGATATTATTTGATAATTAATATCATTGGCGATAGTGTAAAGCATTATTTAATTATTAATAATGTTAATAAGTGTTTGAGATAATAAAGAGATTAAGATGATTATTAGATGGTTAATAATATTGAGGAACTAGATGATTTATTATTGAGATAATAAATGGTTAAAATATTATTATACGATTAATAATATTATATGTGGTATTTATATATTATCAAATGAGATAATATTATAAAGCAATGAAGTGATGGTTATGTAAGTTAAAATATTATCAATGGATTGATAATTTTATTAAGAGTTTTAAGGTTATGATTAAGTGATAGATGATTTAAGACATATATGTTAAGGTTATTAATGTTAAATAAACCTATATATGTTATGCTAATTGGAGGATCAATGTTATTGAATATTAGGTCACCCAAAGGAAGTATTTTTAGTTGAATAGCGGTAGTCAGCGGAACAAGCAAGTTCTTCTTAACCCTAACTTGTATTTATTATTGCAAGTTTCCTTCAACTTTAGACGTTGAGCTATTCAAATTATTGTTGAGCAAATTCTACACTCGTAGTTATTTGACAGAATTTAAAGTGGATTAATTATCTAAAATTATTCCAACTCATTATTGGTTATTGTATTCGCACATAGTGCTTTTGCAACTGTTATAGTTCATAAATTCACGAACTGTTTAAGGATGTCTAAGCTAATTGTTTCGGCTAGACAAATTCATGTTTAAATTCATTTAATTGAATATTATAAAAGCTTATCCAAACCATTGGCTGGTGCGGATTCTTACAGTAAGACTGAGAAAGAACAACCATAGTTAAAGGGGATTTTTATTTGTCGGGAAACCAAATGTGCGCTAGAAATCTAAATGTTATGCATATACATAGGACATGAGAGGACTGATCCCCTCGAGTTTCCCGTTATTTTTAACAAGGTGTCAGATATTGTATGTCTGTTCTACCTTAGTAGTAGTTCATGGTCCTTTGAGACCACTCAGCAGTAAAGAGTCAATCTATTCTTTTATTGAACATTGATTCTTGTTATTTCACAATTGTTATTTATTGTTGAAACTTTCGAAGATAAATCTTTTTTCATTCATGATATATCATTTCTTGTTTAGTTAAACTTGCTGGGCAAAGTAGTTGCTCACCCTTGCTATATCATGAACTATTTTCAGTTAAGCCGAGTGATCTAAGGAGTACCACGGCAAAGGAAAGATGAACGAGTAGACGTAATTAGTCGTACTTTATGTGTAAACATTTTATATTATAAGGTAATGATGATGTATTAAGGTTAGTGGAACCTGGGATTGAAGGTACATTTTGTAATGAAATTATGCATGTTTTTCGCGAGTTATTGAATTTTTAGTTTATGAATGTTTGTCAAGTGATGAATAGTGAGCACCGAACCCGAGGTTCAAGAGACTCGGATTTGGGGGTATTCGAAGATAAATCTTTTTCATTCATGATATATCATTTCTTGTTTAATTAAACTTGTTGGGCAAAGTAGTTGCTCACCCTTGCTATATCATGAACTATTTTCAGTTAAGCCGAGTGATCTAAGGAGTATCACGGCAAAGGAAAGATGAACAAGTAGACGTAATTAGTCGTACTTTATGTGTAAACCTTTTATATTATAAGGTAATGATGATGTATTAAGGTTAGTGGAACCTGGGATTGGATGTACGTTTTGTAATGAAATTATGTATGTTTTTCACGAGTTATTGAAGTTTTACTTTATGAATGTTTGTCGAGTGATAAATAGTGAGCACCGAACCCGAGGTTCAAGGGACTCGGATTTGGGGGTGTCACACTAACCAAGTCAGCTCGCTTTTTACCAACCAAGATTAAGTTCACTTTGGACTGATTAGCAAAGCTATACATTAAGAAGTTTATATCTAGACATGGCGTACCAGTTTCAATTGTGTCTAAATGAGATCCAAGGTTCACATCGAACTTCTGGAAAAGTATTCAAGAACATCTAGGTACACAATTGAGAATGAGTACTGCTTACTACCCCACAAACTGATGGTCAAAGTGAAGGGACTATCCAAACTTTGGAGGATATGTTGAGAGCTTGTATGATGGATTTTGAAGGAAGTTAGGAAGATCACTTACCTTTAGTAGAATCCTCTTACAACAATAGTTATCACGCTAGTATAAGAATTCCACCATATGAAGCTCTGTATGGAAGGAAGTGTAGGACACCGATGTGTTGGGACGCAATTGGTCAATGGAAGATACTTGGGCCAAAATTGGTTCAATAAACAGCGGAGGTAGTTCGAATAATTCAACAGAGGTTACGAGCTACTCAAGAAAGACAGAAGAGATATGCCGATCTACATCGACAAAAGAGAGACTTTAAAGCCGATAGTCATGTTTTCCTAAAAGTATTTCCCTGGAAAGGAAAGATTCATTTCGGGAAGAAAGGAAAACTGAGTCCAAGGTTTATAGGACCATTCAAAATATTACGAAGAATAGGTAAGGTAACTTATGAAGTAGCCTTACCTCCAGAGTTGGAACATATACATAATGTATTTCATGTTTCAGTATTACGTCCTTATAAACCCGACTACAAATACGTTATCAGCTACAAACCCATCCAAATTGAGAAGGATCTGAGCTATGAGGAGATTCCTGTGAAAATTGTTGATAGGAAGGAACAAGTCTTGCGAAACAAAGTCATACCTTCAGTCAAGGTCATATGGAGAATTTCATCCATCAAAGAAGCTACGTGGGAATTAGAAGATAAAATTAAGATAGAATATCGACATTTATTTTCTTAATTGTATAAGTTAATTTCGGGGATGAAATTCTTTTAAAGAGGGGTGAATGTAATAATCCGAACTTGTGAGAGAGTTGTAATCCGACTTTATATGAATAAATAAAGATTGAATTATATCTTATATGTGTTATGGAATCTTTGTTAATGTTTATTTCTGTGTTTCAGTTCGAGTATCCAACCTTAGCACAAAATTGGAGAATAAAAGTTTTTTTTCAAAAATTGAAAATAAGTTAAAACCTAAACCCTAACCCTATGGTCCAAACCCTAAGAAATTTGACCTAAGCCCTCGAGCGAGATGTGTACATTAAAATGACATTTTGTTTCAGGATTCATCTTTCCTACGCTTTGAAAACACGTAATAGTCGATAAAAGTTTTTCTCGAAAAACGTGACGATAATAGAACAAAATAGGGAAAAGACAAAAAAAAATTGCCTTTTTGGTTGTCTAATCATTCTTAGAAATGGTCGCCAAAAATACTATTCACCGAAAAATGTGCCAAGTCTTTTGGACTTTTCACTTTACAAAATAGTATTTATATGGAACAAAACGCAGTAATATCAAAATTTTAAATCAGTAGAAGTTAACTATTTAGTTGGAATACGAAGAATAATAAAAGTATACTGTAATGTATAATACGAGAATTATACGAAAAATTATACGAGATTAGTACGAGAATAATACGATGTATAATACCAGTAGAGTACGAATATTATACAATGTATTATACAAGAGATTATACGAGATTAATACGAAAATAATACGATGTATAATACCAGTAGAATACAAATATTATACAATGTATTATATGAAAGAAATACGTATAAATATTATTGTATTATACTATTTAATTAATTAGTTGAAATCAAACTAGGTTATGTGTAACTAAGTTAGTGTAACCAAACTAGGAAAAACTAGCACGATTTGTTTGGAACTAAATCCAAGTGAAAATGAATCGACCAATCAGAAGAAGGGTGATGTAAGAGATGATGCAAGCGCTAGGGTGCAAAGTGTAATAAGTCGGGGTAAAAATGCGATTAATGAAATTTGGTTTTTCTATAAATAGGAAGCTAACCTCTTCATTTTTCTCATCATTTTCCAAAGTAAAAATCCAAGTATCAAAGCTATACATATATTGAGAGAGAGTTCTAGTGAGTTAATACCTTGAAAATTGCAAAGAAATAGTTAAAGCTTACAAACACCAAAGGTACAATCTCTAGTAGTTATTATGTTCAATTTTTCTTTCGTCTTTAATTTTTCAAAAGCTCAAGAATGTGAGTCATAGCCATGTACAATTGTCGTTCTCCATGTTCTTCACGTGTTCTTGAGCCTTTCTACATTTTGTAGTAGTTATAATGTCGAATTTCAATTTGTAGTTTAAAAGCTCAATGAGCATACGTCGTTACCATGTACGGTTTATCCGTTCTCCGTGTTTTTCGTATGTTCTTGAGCATTTTTATAAATTATTTTAATCAATTATGCAAGCCATTATAATGACCAAATTTTGTCAATTATAAAGTGTAATAATCACTTATGTAAGCAGTTATAATGCTTAAATTATTTTAAGTAAGAAAACCAAAAGCTCAAGAACATAGTTGTTACCATGTACGGTTTATCCGTTCTTCGTGTATTCTTAAGCAAAAATCATGAATCTTTCTATGAGAAGGCTTATGATTCATTATTTTTATGTTATAAAGGGTTATTGAGTCTTATAACATGATTTCTTAAAGAGTTAAAGCAAGCGGTACCATGTTTCACATGATTAACCCTAAAAATGTTGTTCAAAACATGTTCACTGACTGTTTTTGCTAAAATCCAAAAAATGAAAATCCGAATCTGCTTTAGCAATACAAATGAAATTTGTAGATCATGAACTTCTAAGCAATTTAGACTAAAGAATCACTTCAAAATATTTTCGTATGAAAAAAGTTATGGTAGTTATCGGAAAGGACGTCAAAGCTGAAAATAAAATATTTTAGAGGCCCACGGATCCTTGCACCAAAAATTAAGATTTTGATTTAGCCATATCTCCTAAACATTCCGCCAATGAAAATAGTCTAGTTTAGGTATAAAAACAGTTATAGAATAAGAAAATTTGATGAACTAACATTTGGTACGCAAAACCCTTTATATAGGCGCTTTAAACGATTACCGGGAAATCCTAAATTGTGCTTAAGGCAAGTTATCTATCCTTAACCTTTGTTTACTTGATTTTTATGTGATTTATACATTTTGTAAAAGCAATGTATTATAAATCTTTGATATGTGAGTTATTGTTTCTTGTTTCGGCATAACTTAAAAAATGAAATGCTTATTCGAGATATATTTCGAATCATGCTTTATTATATCAAACTAAGTTGTCTTGGGGCGATCCTGACATGTTAAGTAAACTGAGATGAACAAGTATGTATCACTGTTCATAATTAGTCCAGTGTATAATGTGTTATGCATAACATATGATGTCGTCAGGTTGATCCCCTTTCTATATCCACTGTAAAAGGTTCTAAGTCGAAAGACAAAGAACAGTTGAAGGTCTAACCACCACTCAGTCTTACTATGTTAAGAACATTTGTTATATCAATTGTTGTGTCTTGAATCCTTACAATCCATATTGGTGTGAGTTCACTTATATGCTATGTGTTTAAGACTTGCTGAGCATCTTAGCTCAATCTTGCATAAACCTAAATTACAGACAAACCTGAGAGCTCCGGCTCAAAGAAGAAAGGAAAGAAGAAATGTGTAGACTAGTTTACTGCTTTCCTTAACTGTTCTTAACTGTAGTCATAATGACATTTTGTAATAAGGACAAGTTCTATACATGTAACCGAATATTATATAAATATTATCAGATTTTATCATATTATATTGTTATGTCTTTACTTTAATTAAACTTAGAATTGTTTAAAACTTAACATAGTATTAATAATGATGTATTTATCTAAATGAGGATCGGTAAATAACTTGTGAGTGTTGTACATCCGAGACAAGACTAAGAGATGTTGAGTGGTCAAATCCATCGTTAAGGTTCCACGGACCCAGGTATAACTCGTTATTACTATTCTGAATGTCGGATATGTAGGATTATTAATATGAAGAGATATCACTATAAACAAATATGTTTTTAATGAGGGTTTTAACTAGTTGGGTAATGTTATGTACAAAAAGAAAACTTTGCACCGCACAAAGATACAACCATTTGTCACGGATAAAGATGCAAACATTTATCACGGGTGAAGATGCAAACATTCACCGTGAGATTCTTTGTTCCCAAGAGTCGTCCTAATGATTTAATGCGATGGATGTTAGAACATGTAAAGTTATAGAATATCTAAATATTAAGGATAAAATATTACAATTGAGTATTAAGTCTCTTGTATCGATTGCAAGGACTTAATATATAATAATGAAAGATCTTTAGGAATTAAGATGAGAACTTTGTTTATGAACAAAGGAAATCATAGTGAGCACCAAGTCAGCTATAGTAAGTATAGTGATTTTGGGGGGCATCATACCACCTTTCCATGCGTTGATGATTCCATCACATGTCATGCAACACCATGTTCAATGGTGCATTAATGACTCTTTCTTTTTCTTTTCTTCAAAATGCATTTGATTTTTTAAATCAATTTTTCCTTGCTGAAACAATTAGCATAGATATTCGAACGATGAAACTTTTTGCAAATTTGATAGTTCAAAAATTAAATAGAGTCTTTCAAAAGTACATAAGTACAAGTACAAACAATATATATGTGATTTTTTAAAACAACTGTACCTAGTGTAATTACGATCACAATTTTAAGAAATTGGCATATAAGTGTGGATACAATTATGATTTTAAGGAATTTACACATAAGTACAAAAAGGATCACGATTTTAAGAAAATTTGAGATCTAGGGTAGCTAGAAGAATTAGAATACGCACAATTTAATCATCTCCACCTTTCTTATCTTTTCTCTTCTCAAATCTTACTTCGCCACTATTTTCTTAGCCCTTCACAAGCATAGTTCATCGAACTTACCATACATTATGAGTTCAGGAACTTACTATAATAACACGAGTTTAGGAGCTTGCCCTGGCAATATGTAGTCCAAGAATAGATCAATGACTGTCCATATATTGAGGGGCTCAAAAACTTTCCATATAATTGTGAGTCACGAACGTACCATAAGTATGAGTTTTAAGAACTAACTTATAACTATCAGACATATATATGAGAAAAGAATCATCTTCTCACCATATATATGACGAATAGTGTGGCATAGGACTTCAATGATTATCAATATAGTAAACTAAGTGGTTATTAAATCATGAACAAATCATCAGCCCATACAAAGGTTTGTTTAACTTAGCTACTATCATAAGTCCTCAATTGAAATCCAAAGAATACCTAACTTTCTCTTATCATAACTTTTCTTAACGTATTCTTTCTACTTTTCAAAATCTTATCAAAAGATATCTCTTATTATCTCCCTCCATTTATAGTTCTTAAATCGGGTGTTCTCTGACCCATTTCTATTCATCTCTCTTAAATTTCTTCAAAATCCTCTTTTGGATATTCCTATATACTTTCTTACAATCTTATGCCTATCCTTTACCGTTTCTTTGCTAAAATACAGATTTTTTAAATTCATTTCTTATCACTAAAACTCTATCCGAGTTTATTTCTTACTATCTCCTTCATCCTCTATATAGTTATAGCCTATGGTACTCTTACCTAAGGTTTATAACCTAACAGCTATGATATCAACCTGTAAAGCCCCCAAATCTGTACACCTATTGTAGCGGATCTGGTGCATCACGATATAACTTCTATTCTCACATATTCAACATTTAACCATAATATAATTAACAAACCTCACTTTGATACCAATTAAATACAAACATTTCCTTTCACTCTAGAATTCGCAACCTTTACGATCTCTTATTACAATTTCAGATCATACATTACATGAACTATTCTATAAAATTCAAATTTGAAATTCAATCTATTATATTGGTTATTAGTATTCCTGAACTCACATACAATTCTAAGTTTTCACCTATATAATTTTCTTTCACTAATATCAGCAAATTATAATATCTACAATCGTCTAACATAGTTAGAGGCTATACCACCAAATTATTTAACCTGTAGCATATAGATTTTAATTACCTCAACAGGGTTACGCCAATATATTAGATTATTTCTAACGACAGAGGTTCATTGTCAAAAGCTCAAAATGTGACTACTTCTATCATAAAGTTCACATAAAACAATCCATTTAGATCATTAAATGAATATCAATAATAATTATCACATAATTCTATCTTATGCACATTAAACAAGTTCACATAATTTCATGTATCACAAAAGATTTGCACGTAACATATAATAATAAAGTCTAAAAACCTTGCTTGTACTGGCATTTTACCACTATGTTAAATTTGACGTCCTTTGTACAACCTACACGGTATGAGAGAACCAAAAATGCATCATTAGTCCATGTTTGACCTTAGCTTAGTCTTATTATAGGACCCGAACCTTAAGTTATCATTCCCATGTATTGTCTTCCTAATTAGTATCGTCGGCATACCAATGAGTTACCCATATACCTCTTAATCCTCTTAGTTTTAAACATTACACATACTAGTTTATATTACTAGTTTCCTTAATCCACTACAAGTTTGCTTTACATAGTCTATATATTGGTTTATCTAACCTCATACATCATTCACACCTCCAACTATCTTTCTGGACCTTTATAATATAACATTTCATAGTCAGGTCCCACTCATTTAATTTAGAAAAAAATAATAATATTTTCTGGAGCACAGCGTTGGGGCACTGTTTTTTGAACTAAAAAGAGTGTCGGGGCCCAACGCTATTTGGTAGAGACGAATGCGCTGGGGGCTCTTCCAGTTAGCGTCAGGGCGCTCTTCCTGCACATCAGAATTTTTAGAATCTTGATTTTTTAGCCTACTGCCAAGATTTTTAACTACTTCATCTTTTATCAAAATAGGCTCAAAATTGGATTGTAGATAGTCCACATTACGTAGTATTTTACAAAAAAAATATGACTTGGCTCAAATGGCTTTGTTAAGACTTGAGAACAAGGGTCTAAAAAATTGCGTTCAACACATTTAACACATTTCTAGTTTTCATTCAAAAATTCATAAAACTCATTTTGGTTTCTTTTTCACATTTCAACCATTCAAAACAAATTTTAAACTCTTAAATACACTACATACAACTTAGGGTTTTCAAGGACAACCAAAATATACACATCTCTTGTTTGACATCCTCATTTGGAAGATCAAGGTTTCAAATATAGATTTCTCATAATATAATCTTTTATACCATATTTTGGTAACCTACATATAGTTAGAAAACATCTATTATGCATATACAAATGGATAAAGTGACGCCCCCAAATCACTATACTTACTATAGATGACTTGGTGCTTACTATAAATGCTAAATCAATAGGTTTACAGATGATTTCCTTTATTCTCAAACAAAGTTCTCATCTTAATTCCCAAAAATCTTTCATTATTTTATATCAAGTCCTTGTAATCGATACAAGAGACTTAATACTCAAACACAACATTTTATCCTTAATATTTAGATATTCCATAATTTTACATGTTCCAACATTCATGGCATTAAATCATTAGGACGGCTCTTGTGAACAGAGAATCTCACGGTGAATGTTTGCATCTTTACTCGTGATAAATGTTTGCATCTTTATCCGTGACAAATGGTTGTATCTTTGTCCGGTGCAAAATTCTCTTTCCGTACAGAACATTACCCAACTAGTTAAAACCATCATTCGAAACATATTTGGTTATAGTGATATCTCTTCATATTAATAATCCTACTTATCTAACATTCAGAATAGTAATAATGAGTTATACCTGGGTGAGGAACCTTAACGATAGATTTGACCAGTCAACATCGCTTAGTCCTGTCTCGGATGTACAGCACTCTCAAGTTATTTATCGATCCTCATTCAGATAAATAGATCATTATCAATACTGTGTTAAGTTTTAACAATTCAAGGTTTAATCAAAGTAAAGATGTAACAAGAGAATGTGATAAAACTTGATAATATTTATATAATATTCGGTTACATGTGTGGAACTTGTTCTTATTACAAAATGTCATTATGACTATAGTTATGGAAAGCAGTAAACTAGTCTACGCATTCCTTCTTTCCTTTTTTCTTTGAGCCGGAACTCTTGGGTATATCTGCAAATTAGGTTTATGCAAGGGTGAGTTAAGATGCCCAGCAAGTCTTAAACACATAGCATATAAGTGAACTCACATCGATATGAATTGAAAGAATTCATGCCACAACAATTGATATAACAAATGTTCTTAACATAGTAAGATTGAGTGGTGTTTAGACCTTGAACTGTTCTTTGTCTTTCGACTTAGAACCTTTTATAGTGGATATAGAAAGGGGATCAACCTAACGACATCATATGTTATGCATAACATACTATACACTGGACTAATTACGAACAGTGATACATACTTGTTCATCTCAGTTTACTTAACATGTCAAGATCGCCCCAAGACAACTTGGTTTAATATAATAAAGTGTGATTCGAAATATATCGCGAACAAGCATTTCATTTTACAAGTTATGCTGAAACAAGAAGCAATGACTCACATATCAAAGATTTATAACATGTTACTTCTACAAAATGTATAAATCACATCAAGAGAAAGTAAACAAAAGTTAAGGATAGAAAACTTGCCTTTAGCACAAATTAAGATTTCCCGGTAATCGTTTAAAAGCGCCTATAAAAAGGGTTTCGTGTACCGAATGTTAGTTCATCAAATTTTCTTGTTCTATAACTATTTTTATATCTAAATTAGACTATTTTCATTGGCGGAATGTTTAGGAGGTATGGCTAACTTAAAACCTTAAAATTTGGTGTTTCCATCCGAGGGTCTTTATTAATTTCGCAGCTTTAACGTCCTTTCCTGTAACTGCCATAAATTTTTCATACGAAAATATTTTTAAGTCATTTTTGAGTATAAATTTCTTAGAATTTCATGATCTACAGCTTTAATTTATATTTCTAAGGCATATTCGGATTTTAAGTTTTCGAAAAATGGCAAAAACAGACAGTAAGCATGTTTTGGCCAATATTTTTAGAGTTAACCATGTGAAACATGGTACCGCTTGATTTAACTCTTTAAGAAATCATGTTGTAAGACTCAATATCATTTTATAACATAAAAATAACAAATCACAAACCTTCTCATAGAAAGATTCATGACTTTTGCTCAAGAACACACGAAGAACATGAAGAACACGAAGAACGGATAAATCGTACATGGTAACGACTATGTTCTTGAGCTTATGGTTTTCGTACTTGAAATAATTTGAGCATTATAACTGCTTACATAAGTGATTATAACACTTTATAATTAAAAAAATTTGGTCATTATAACGGTTTGCATAATTGATTAAAATAATTTATAAAAATGCTCAAGAACATACAAAGAACACGAAAAACGGAAAAACCGTACATGGTACGACGTATGTTCAATAAGCTTTAACTATGAATTGAAATTTGACATTATAACTACTACAAAATGTAGAAAGACTCAAGAACACGGAGAACGACAATCGTACATGGCTACGACTCGCGTTCTTGAGCTTTTGAAAAATTAAAGACGAAAGAAAAAAAATGAACATAATAACTTTTAAAGATTATACATTTGGTGTTTGCAAGCTTTAACTATTTCTTTGCAATGTCCAAGGTAGCTTTGATACTTGAATTTTAGCTTTGGAAATGAATGAGAAAACAAGTGAACATTGCTTGCTATTTATAGGCAAACCAAAGCTAAGGTAGTTTAGTCATTAAGCCATTTTCTAGCTTCTTGAACAAGCTTAACAAAGCTTCTCCAATACACATCTTTTTAGCTTCCAAAGCAAGCTTGGTGAGCTCCTTTTTGGCTGGCCATTTAAGGATAAAAGGGTCATTTAACAAGCTTTAGTAAGAGATAGTTTAGTCATTTAATAAGCTAACATGTGATTGGTTGATTAGTAATTCATTTAACTAATCAAACTTACTTAGTTTAGCCTTAATCTTGATTAATATACTAATTTGTATAGTTGACTTTTACTATTTACATTTGACTTTTTCGTATTTATACCGTATAATTTTCGTATTATTATCGTATTATTTCCGTATTCTATCCATATAATTTTTATATTTATACGCGTATTTGTGAATAGTACTTTTTAAGATTTAGGGTTTGAACCTTAGGGTTTCTAAATTTAGGGTTTAGGTTTTATCTTTTTTTTAGTTTTTGAAAAAAAACTTTTATTTTCCTTTTTTGTGCTAAAGTTGGATACTTGAATCGAAACACATAAACAAACAATAAAGACGATTCCATAGCACATATTATATGTAATTCAATCTTTATTTATTCATATAAAGTCGGATTACAACTCTCTCGGAAGTTTAGAATATTACATTCACCCCTCCTTAAAAGAATTCCGTCCTCGAAATTAACTTATACCATTTAAGAAAATAAATTTGGATATTCTATCTTCATTTTATCTTCTAATTCCCACATTGCTTCTTCCATGGGTTGATTTCTCCATATGACCTTGACTGAAGGTATGACCTTGTTTCGCAAGACTTGTTCCTTCCTATCAACAATCTTAACAGGAATCTCCTCGTATCTTAGATATTTCGCGATTTGAATGGGTTCGTAGCTGATGACATATTTGTAGTCGGGTTTATAAGGACGTAATACTGAAACATGAAGTACATTATGTATATGTTCCAGCTCTGGAGGTAAGGCTACTTCATAAGTTACCTTACCTATTCTTTGTAATATTTTGAATGATCCTATAAACCTTGGACTCAGTTTTCCTTTCTTCCCGAAACGAATCTTTCATTTCCAGGGAAATACTTTTAGGAAAACATGACTATCAGCTTCAAAGTCTCTCTTTTGTCGATGTAGATCGGCATATCTCTTCTGTCTTTCTTGAGTAGCTCGTAACCTCTGTTGAATTATTCGAACTACCTCCGCTGTTTGTTGAACCAGTTCTGGCCCAAGTATCTTCCGTTCACCAACTGCGTCCCAACACATCGATGTTCTACACTTCCTTCCATACAGAGCTTCATATGGTGGCATTCTTATACTAGCATGATAACTATTGTTGTAAGAGGATTCTACTAAAGGTAAGTGATCTTCCCAACTTCCTTCAAAATCCATCATACAAGCTCTCAGCATATCTTCCAAAGTTTGGATAGTCCTTTCACTTTGACCATCTGTTTGTGGGTGGTAAGCGGTACTCATTCTTAATTATGTACCTAGATGTTCTTGAAGACTTTTCCAGAAGTTCGATGTGAACCTTGGGTCTCGATCAGGCACAATTGAAACTGGTACGCCATATCTAGAGATAACCTCCTTAATTTATAGCTTTGCTAATCGATCCGAAGTGAACTTAACTTTGATTGGTAAAAAGTGAGCTGACTTGGTTAGTCTATCCACTATTACCCAAATGGCAGCATGACACTTCGGTGTGGTTGGTGGGCCTGCTACAAAATTCATTGTAATATGCTCCCATTTCCACTCTGGAATATCTAATGGTTGTAAAAATCCGTTGGGTCTTTGATGCTCAGCTTTAACTTGCTGACATGTCAAACACCTACTAATGAATTCAGCCACCTCTCTTTTCATGTTTGGCCACCAAAAATGTTGACTTATGTCTTTGTACATTTTTGGTACTTCCTGGGCGTACTAAAAACTTAGTACTATGTGCTCCTGACATGAACTCTTCCTTGAGTTCTTGAACTGCAGGAATCCAAATTCTAGATTCAAATTTAATGATTCCCTCCTTGTCTATCTTGTATTTGTCATCTATAATCTCTGTTGACTTCTTCAACTTTCTATAATTTACATCCTCCTCTTGGATTTCCTTAATTTTGCTAAACAAGGTTGAGTGATCCTCTATTACGAATAATTTCCTTGTCGAGATTGAAGGAACTCTTACCTCTATGTCGAGTCTAGCGAGCTCTTTAATCAACTCATCCCGAGTTGTTAACACATTTAACTTCTCTTGGTTCTTCCTACTCAAAGCATCTGCAACTACGTTGGCTTTTCCTGGATGATATAGGATTTCACAATCATAATCCTTAATCAATTCCAACTATCGTCTTTGCCTCATATTCAACTCTCGTTGAGTAAAAATATACTTTAAACTCTTGTGATCTATATAAATTTCACACTTCTCCCCATACAGGTAATGTCTCCATATCTTTAAAGAAAATACTACTACCGCTAATTCTAGATCATGAGTAAGATACCTTAACTCATAATCCTTTAGCTGTCGCGAAGCATAAGTTATTACCTTGTCATGTTGCATTAAAACACATCATAATCCTTTATGTGAGGCATCACTATAGACTACAAGACCTCCACTATCATCAGGTAATGATAATACTGGTGCCTCATTTAGCCTCTTTTTTAGCTCTTGAAAGCTCTTTTCACATTTGTCTGTCCAAGCATACTTTACGGTCTTCCTGGTTAAGTTGGTTAACAGGGTCGCTATCTTTGAAAAATCTTTAATGAAACATTTATTGTACCCCGCTAAACCTAAGAAACTTCTCACTTTAGTTGAGGTATTTGGTTGTTCCCAGTTCATAACTCCTTTTATCTTTGATGGATTCACTGAAACTCCACTCTTGTCAATCACATGACCAAAGAACTGAACTTTCTCTAGCCAGAACTCGCATTTTGAAAATTTAGCATAAAGTTGTTCCTTTCGTAAGGTTTCTAGTACACTTCTCAAGTGTATTACATGTTCTTCCAGTATTTTCGAGTATATGAGAATATCGTCGATGAACACTACAACATACTTGTCTAAGCAAGACCTAAAAACCCTATTCATCAAGTCCATGAATGTTGTCGGTGCATTCGTTAAACCAAAGGACATTACCAAAAACTCGTAATGTCCATAACGTGTTCTAAATGTAGTCTTCGGCACATCTTTCTTTTTAACCTTCAGTTGATGGTAACCTGACCGTAGATCAATCTTAGAGAAATACTCTGCCCCTTTAAGTTGATCAAACAAGCCATCGATCCTAGGTAATGGATACTTATTCTTTTGGTCAATTTATTGAGTTCACAATAATCAACACATAATCTTAAAGTTCCATCCTTTTTCTTGACAAACAACACTGGTACTCCCCATGGAGAAATACTTGGTTGAATGTATTTCTTATCCAACAGTTCTTGTAACTGTACCATCAACTTTTTCAACTCTACAGGCATCATTCTATATGGGGCCTTCGAAACAAGTGCAGTTCTAGGAGCTAAATCAATGACGAACTCAATCTCCCTATCTGGTGGAAGATAGGGTAAATCATCGGGAAAGACATCCTGAAACTCTTTAACCACTGGTATTTCATTTATATCTAACCCTTTCTGTTGGGTGTCTACGATATATGCCAAATAACCTTGGAATCCCTTCTGAAGTAATCCCTTTGCTTGATTTGCAGTTAGGCATCGGGTTTCCTCGGTGACTGACTTCCGTTGACGACTACCGTTAACTTGGATGTTGTAAGAAGTTTAACGCACTTTTGTTGACAATTGATCATCGCTTGGTGATTGGTCAAGTAATCCATGCCTAGAATTATATCAAATTCCCCTAATTGGATTGGAATAAGATCGACTCTCAATTCATCTATGCAACACCCTTTTATTATCTTATTAATAGGAATTAGTTCTTTGTTAGCAATCTCTTTCATTAAAGGACTTTCTAACAATTCACTAGGTATGTTTAGTTTCCCAAAAATTCATGGGAAATAAAAGGGCAAGTAGCACCCGAATCAAATAACACGTAAGCACTTATGATGTTGATCGGAATGATACCTGACACTAGATCCTATGATGCTATAGCATCTCCCACAGTCATGTTGAATGTCCTTGCTGTTGGACGACCCGGGTTAATTGTTGGGGTAGATTTATTACTATTGTCCCCTCCGGCATTTCCCCCTTTCTTGGGGCACATCTTAGCTTGATGCCCCATGGCTCCACAGTGAAATCAAGTGTCTTTCCTAGGGTTAGGGCATGCGGGTGCTATATGTCCCTCTTGTTCACAATTATAGCAAATATTTTTCCCTTTTAGACACACTCATGCTTGTTGTTTACCGCAGATTTTGCAAGGTTCCAATGTTTTCTTTTTACCCTCTCTTCCTTGCTGGGAGTTTCCGCCATTAAACTTTCTCTTATTATTATTTTCTCACCCATTTCCCCCTTATTATTATTTCCTCCCCCATTTCCTCCTTTATTATTGTTCCTTTCCTTATTAAATTTTGTGATGGCTTCACTGCTGCCTTCAGCAATGATAGCCTTCTCTAGAAGATAGGCGTAACTATTTATCTGTAAGACAGCTACCTTACCATGCATCCAAGGTTTTAAACCCTCCTCAAACCTTCTTGCCTTTCGTTCCTCTGTATCGACTTGATTTGGAACAAAACGTGCAAATTCATTGAATTTGGAGGCATACTAGGGAACAGTCATGTCCCCTTGTTTCAAATTTAGAAATTACACCTCCATTCTATTCTTCATGCTTCGTGGAAAGTAATTTTCAAAGAATAACTCTTTGAAAGCTTCCCATGCAACCACACCTTCTCCGACACGGGCTTAGGTGGCTTCCCACCAGAAGTTTGCCTCTCCCTTCATTAGGTAAGTGGTGAACTTAGTCTTTTTGTCCTCAGCAACCTCTGCTAAGTCAAAGGCTTTTTCTATTTTTTTTATCCAGCACTGAGCCTCTATAGGCTCAGCGGTTCCCTTGAAATCAGGAGGACCTACATTTTTAAAGTCTTTAAATGACACTTTCTGTGGTTAGGGTTCTGGCTGAGGTGGTGGTGGTATATGTGGTTGTGGTTGTGGTTATGGTTATGGTTGTGGTTGTGGTTGTGGTTGTGGTTATGGTTGTGGGGGTGGTGGTGGGACATTATTTGTTATTCTATTATCTAAGACCCCTATTAACCTATCAAGGAATTGTTGCTTAGGATCTGGAGTCTGAACATTACTCTCATTACTATCACTTGTTGTTATTGTTGCCCTTCTTCTAAGTCTTGGTGGTGCCATTTTCTATATAAAATGGAAAATATAAGTGTAAATATAAAAGCATTAAAATTGCAAGATATATTTCTTAAACAAACTTCTTATATTAAAATTTGTACATTACATTATCTGAGTGAGTTAAATCACTTACAACTATTAGCATCCCTTATAAAAATGGGAAATGCTAAATTACAACAATTAAAACATATTATTATATTACACATTTTTCGATTATAGCTAGATCTTTCTAGCCTTCTTCTTGATCTTATGGATCATACTAATTACCACAGACCTATTGATTTTCAACCCTAAATCTTTGGCGGGTGAAGGAAATTCAATTATTTTTTTCTTAAGCTTGACATAAGTAGCACCATAAGCTCTTTTGATTTGACCACGGTTTGCTTATAGGCAATATACTTCCTCTTGGGAAGCCTCTAGCTAGTAACTTCTTTCACCTTCATCCAACCACCGCCTTTCAAGTACCTCCATAATATCATTGGCCTGGTTCATGTTGCTTGGTTTTCAGTTTGGAGTTGTTCCACATGCTCTTCTTGAGCTTCTCCGTATGCCAATATTTCAGCAGCCTCTTCTTCCAACTTCGCGATGATCTCATCGTAAGTTGGTAGATCTATAACATCTTCCTCATCTACTTGATTTGTCTCTCCGGCATCATGTAGTTTTATGTCATGGTTAAGCTCTTCATTTTCGGACTCATCACTAAAATGCTCACTTGGATCATTGTCGTTGCCCAAATCTTGAGCGTTGTCTTCAATGATGTCTAATCCGTTTATGTCAGTCATTCCTACAAAATAAGGTTGACTTTAATTAGTATAGTTCTTTTCACATAATGTCTTTTAAGTAATTAAGATTTAAAGTTTATTATAATCTTTTAATTATCTATTAGACTCTTCACAAGTCCATTTAACTTAATCCATCAGATTATATCCTAAAGTACTTGTTACTTTAGAGCTATAATCTACAGCTCTGATACCAACTCGTGACGCCCCCAAATCACTATACTTACTATAGATGACTTGGTGCTCACTATAAATGCAAAATCAATAGGTTTATAGATGATTTCCTTTATTCTCAAACAAAGTTCTCATTTTAATTCCCAAAGATCTTTCATATTTTATATCAAGTCCTTGTAATCGATACAAGAGACTTAATACTCAAACATAACATTTTATCCTTAATATTTAGATATTCTATAACTTTACATGTTCCAATATTCATGGCATTAAATCATTAGGACGGCTCTTAGGAACAGAGAATTTCGCGATAAATGTTTGCATCTTCACCCGTGATAAATGTTTGCAACTTTATCCGTGACAAATGGTTGTACCTTTGTCTGGTGCAAAATTCTCTTTCTGTACAGAACATTACCCAACTAATTAAAATACTCATTTTAAACATATTTGGTTATAGTGATATCTCTTCATATTAATAATCCTACTTATCCGACATTCAGAATAGTAATAACGAGTTATACCTGGTTCCGACGAACCTTAACGATGGATTAGACCAGTCAACATTGCTTAGTCCTGTCTCGGATGTACAACACTCACAAGTTATTTATCAATCCTCATTCAAATAAATAGATCATTATCAATACTGTGTTAAGTGTTAACAATTCTAGGTTTAATCAAAGTAAAGATGTAACAAGAGAATGTGATAAAACTTGATAATATTTATATAATATTCGATTACATGTGTGGGACTTGTTCTTATTACAAAAATATCATTATGACTACAGTTAAGAATAGTTAAGGAAAGTAGTAAACTAGTATACGCATTTCTTCTTTCCTTTTTTCTTTGAGTTGGAGCTCTCAAGTATGTCAACAAATTAGGTTTATGTAAGGGTGAGCTAAGATGCTCAGCAAGTCTTAAACAAATAGCATATAAGTGAACTCACACCAATATGGATTGAAAGAATTCAAGTCACAACAATTGATATAACAAATGTTCTTAACATAGTAAGACTGCGTGGTGGTTAGACCTTGAACTGTTCTTTGTCTTTCGACTTAGAACCTTTTATAGTGGATATAGAAAGGGGATCAACCTAACGACATCCTATGTTATGCATAACATATTATACACTGGACTAATTACGAATAGTGATACATACTTGTTCATCTCAGTGTACTTAACATGTCAGGATCGCCCCAAAACAACTTGGTTTGATATAATAAAGTATGATTCAAAATATATTGCGAACAAGCATTTTATTTTTCAAGATATGCTGAAACAAGAAGAAATAACTCACATATCAAAGATTTATAACGCGTTGCTTCTACAAAATGTATAAATCACATTAAGAGAAAGTAAACAAAGGTTAAGGATAGAGAACTTGCCTTCAGCACAAATTAGAGTTTCTTGGTAATCGTTTAAAGTGCCTATATAAAGGGCTTCGTGTACCAAATGTCTCTTCATCAAATTTTCTTGTTCTGTAACTATTTTTATTCCTAAACTAGACTATTTTCATTAGCAGAATGTTTAGGAGGTATGGCTAACTCAAAACCTTAAAATTTGGTGTTTCCACCCGAGGGCCTTTATTAATTTCGCGGCTTTGATGTCTTTTCCGGTAACTACCATAACTTTTTCATACGAAAATATTTTTAAGTGATTCTTGAGTCTAAATTACTTAGAATTTCATGATATACAACTTTTATTTGTATTGATAAGGCAGATTCGGAATTTAAGTTTTCAAAAAATGGAAAAAAAACAGACAGTAAGCATGTTTTGGCCAATATTTTTAGGGTTAACCATATGAAACATGGTACCGCTTGCTTTAACTCTTTAAGAAATCATGTTGTAAGACTCAATATCACTTTATAACATAAAAATAACAAATCACAAACCTCTCATAGAAAGATTCATGATTTTTGCTCAAGAACACACGAAGAATGGATAAACCGTATATGGTAACGACTATGTTCTTAAGCTTTTGGTTTTCGTACTTGAAATAATTTGAGCATTATAACTTCTTACATAAATGATTATAACACTTTATAATTGATAAAATTTGGTCATTATAACGGTTTGCATAATTAATTAAAATAATTTATAAAAATGCTCAAGAACATACAAAGAATACGAAAAACGGAAAAAAAAAGTACATGGTACGACGTATGTTCAATAAGCTTTAACTACGAATTGAAATTTGACATTATAACTACTACAAAATGTAGAAAGGCTCAAGAACATGTCAAGAACACACATAACGACAATCATACATGGCTATGACTCGCGTTCTTGAGCTTTTGAAAAATTAAAGACGAAAGAAAAAAATGAACATAATAACTTTTAGAGATTGTACCTTTAGTGTTTGCAAGTTTTAACTATTTCTTTGCAATATCTAAGGTAGTAACTCACTAGAACTCTCTCTCAATATATGTATAGCTTTGATACTTGAATTTTAGCTTTGGAAATGAATGAGAAAACAAGTGAGCATTGCTTGCTATTTATAGGCAAACCAAAGCTAGGGTAGTTTAGTCATTAAGCCATATTCTAGCTTTTTGAACAAGCTTAACAAAGCTTCTCCAATACACATCTTTTTAGCTTCCAAAGCAAGCTTGGTGAGCTCCTTTTTAGCTGGTCATTTAAGGGTAAAAGGGTCATTTCACAAGCTTTAGTAAGGGATAGTTTAGTCATTTAATAAGCTAACATGTGATTGGTTGGTTAGTAATTCATTTAACTAATCAAACTTACTTAGTTTAGCCTTAATCTTGATTAATATACTAATTTGTATAGTTGACTTTTACTATTCACATTTGATTTTTTCGTATTTATACCGTATAATTTTCGTATTATTATCGTATTATTTCCGTATTCTATCCGTATAATTTTCGTAGTTATACGCATATTTGTGAATAGTACTTTTTAGGATTTAGGGTTTGAACCTTAGGGTTTCCAAATTTAGGGTTTAGGTTTTATCTTTTTTTCAGTTTTTGAAAAAAATCTTTTATTCTCCTTTTTCGTGCTAAAGTTGGATACCTGAATCGAAACACGTAAACAAACAATAACGAAAATTCCATAGCACATATTAGATGTAATTCAATCTTTATTTATTCATATAAAGTCGAATTACAACTCTCTTGGAAGTTTGGAATATTACAGATAATCCTTAGTATATACTTTGAATACCAATGTTTATTAAAAATAGTTCTTTTAAGCATTTCGTCAAACACCTTGTGCGCATCCATTATCAACCTTGTGAAATGTAACTTCTAATTAATTAATCTTTGATCTTATGGATTAATCATACATATTATACAATATAAACACATAATCTCCAACAAATCTCCATCCTTATATCTTTGGATCCATCATGATCCACAAATTATCAACCTCCCACAACAACATGACTATTTACATAAACATACATATGAACTACATATGAAACTAGTTTTAAGGTTTAGAGCATTATACCTTCATGGAGTTCTTCTTTTTCATGGCTTGTTAGGAGATGTTAATCTTTATTTCCTCCATGCTACCTTCATCCAAACATGGTTCCCTCTAGGCTTTCCATTATTGCTCTTAAACTCTCTCTAATTTTACTAAGTAAAATGGCTAGCAAGCTCCAAAAATTCAGCAAAATGGCACAGGGTTCCTTATTTATAGAAAAATAAGACCATGGGAAAAATGGTTAAGAGCCATGACTAGATAAGGGTAAATTGGTAATGTGCACATTCTCTAGAAAATTCTCAAGGGCATTATAGTCATAACAAATTTTTAATAAGGACAAAATGGTCATTTTGTCATTAGGGTATCATGGTCATTGACCATTATTAATTAAAGGTAATTTGGACATATGAGCATTCTCTAAAAAGTTCTCAAAGGACATAATGATCACATCAAATTTTTTATAAAGACAAAATAATCATTTTGTTATCAGGACATGATAGTCATTGAAAATTTTTAAAAGGACAAAATGGTCATTTGACCATTTTCTAGATAATTCTTCTAGGATACATTATTCCTTCCTAAATTTTGTCAAAGGCATTTTAGTCATTTGGCCATTTTCTAGGAAACTTCCTAGAAATTTTTCTCTATGATACATTGGTCATTAGTAAGATTCTCCAAGGGTAATTTAGTAATTTTCCCATTACTAGAAAACTTTATAGCAATTTTCTCAAGGATATATTGGTCATTACGAAAAAAAAAATTAAGGGTAAAATAGTCTTTTCACTAATATTGGAGACACATTGGTTATTAACCATTCTTGAATACACATTGGGTATTAACCATTTTTGGGACACATTAGTCATTAATCATTTTCTTGAGGGTAAAATAGTGATTACCCACATTTTCCTACATTTAACTCAAGTATGGTTAGTTCCTAACCATAGTCATTATACTTCTTCCATCACATCTAATTATACATATACCCATGTTCATTCATAATATTGTACAACTAACTCAAACATGGTTAAATAGTAACTATAGTCATATTAAATTTTTGAAATTAATATTTCCATACTTGTTCAACATTTTTCATAATACTTGGACGAATCTACTATTTAATTATTTTTATTTCCATTCTTACGAGGCTTAATTCACATAAATTTTTGATTGGCCTCTCATATTGTCATACAAGCCATACTTATTAACTTAGTTATTTTATAATCCAAGCTTTAGTTAACTTTTCTCTAACTACATTAATTATAATTATTCTTTCTCACTTAGTCTAGCTAATTTAAATTAAATAGCTTAAATTCTTATTTTGGAATAATCCTTAATCCATTTATTGGATTTTCTCTTCCTATCATCATAATTAATTTAATTACTTAATTATTCAAATCTTTAATCTTGCCTCATAAAGCCAACCATTTAAACTTTGTTAATTAACGACATAAGCTTAAATCATACCACATACAGTTAACTCAATTAAATATTAAATATTTTAATTCAAGGCCATCGATCAAACTTTATTAATTTAATACTATAAATTTAAATCATTTTTCGTATGATTAAGTTCATTAATCCTTCATTTCAGTTTACATTCTCACTCATTAGTCAATTTAAACTAATTTTAATCATAAATTTCACATTTCTTAACAATATATAACTTCTTCACCGCATCATTTATGCATAGAAATTTTTAAAGGAAATTTCTCTCATTAATAACACTTTTACGTGATATCCTTAGTCTTTATATTTCTTTCCTTTATTTCATAATTTCTTCCCCAAAACCACTATTACCATAATACTATAATTCTATTTACATTCCATTCTCACATAATCTTCTCCCACCAAATAATTTTATCAATTCACTTTCTCATAGGTGATATATTCTCACTTCTTTTATTCCTCATTTTTATCCAATTTATGGACAAAAAATTATTTTTAGCCTAAGTCTTATTAGACTTTCTCCGGTTAATCATTACCTATTTATTTCATGTATTAACATTTTCATCACTACCTCTCTTATACATATAGACTTTATAATTTATTCTAATATCTAATATCATAACACTTCCTACTTCCACCCGTTTATTTTCTCATTTCCTACAATTATCTCTTATCCCCATTAATTCATAGCACGATTTATCCATTATCAAATAATCGAGATTTTTTAAAATTTCACATTATAACCTTCTTCTTTTCAGTTATAAGGCTTTAAATATCACAATCTCATCTATTCTTCATCATCCTCTCATTTCTTACTTTTCAATAATTTTATTCTCATATATATAATTTATAATTTATTCATCTATCGGTTCATTAAGGTACTCTACTTTCATGACTGATCTACTATATCCTCCTTGAGCCTTTTTCAACAAAAGTCTCCCCTTATATATATATTCACATAATTGATTCTCTACATATTTCTCCTTTTCAAATATAAGTTTTCATACATTGACCTTATCTTTATTTTAATATTTGTTCTTAAATTCCCTTATATAAGGATCATCAAACACTATTATCATATTGATCATTTAAAACTCACGTTTACTAGCTTCATAGATATTCGGGTTTTCATAGAAATAAAAGGATAATCCAGAGAGTAGAAATGAGAGGAAAAGAAAGAAACTAGTGAAGAAGATCAGGAGCTCAAGTAAGGAAGGATCTAGCGTGCGGCTCAAAGTCTACTCTACAAAGTCACTCCTCAAATGTTTTATGAGATTAGTAGCTCTGAGTTCTTGCTCTGTACCTTTCATTGCTCAATACTTCTGAGGTACCCTTTGGCAGTTTTATGATCTGGTTCTTTGTTTATAGTCGCTCTTTAATCTAGCATTCAACTCTTCAACTTTGTTAGATGTGCTTAGTTCACTATGCACTCCTAAAGAACTAAGACTTTAGTTCTTCGAACTTGAACCTTTTATCCATATCAAGTTATAGCTCACTTACCTGTATCATCTTCCTCTTAAAGATACTTACAATTTGCAAAGTTGTGGACTCCACTTTGTTTGTCTCTGTTCAGTGTACTTCTATTGCTGTAATGGATGCCACGTGTCCTCATTACTTGATAAACTAACTGGTACTAAATAGTGCTCTAATCTTTGTCTTCTTCATCTAGTTTATCTTGGACTCTTTCTTGTTGGAGAATACTTGATAAGGACCTCATAATCATTTGTCGTATGCCAGTAAATCATCTTCTCTGTTTCATCTTCCCATGATGAAAGCATCTCCATGATTATATCATTCGTGTTGTTTGACGTTCTGTGTTTTGTACTCTGTTATGTAACACTGATGCAGCTCAACAATCATTATGTGACTCTATGTCCTGAAATAGCTCAACGATCTTAAGTAGCTCAGCGATCTGATTATCTTCAATATTGTTCCATTCTACAATCCGGAGCATTTTGACTTGCTTTACAGTCGTGAGCTTTTTGTCTTCACTCTACGACCATAGCCTCTTTGTCTTTACTCTGCGATGTTAAGCTATTTGACAGAACTCTATGAGCTCTTCATATTTGTGTTGATCTTGTAAGATGATATTTGATCTATTTCATGTTTATTTCCTACCTTGAAGTGAGTCTGATGTCTTCTGTTCTATGCTTGAGCATTCTTCTTTGATGGTTTGATGCTCAACTTAAAGTCTTTTTTGATCTTCTTTTCTTGGCTATGCAACTCTATTCTGTTCAGCGATCTGCTTTGCTCTGCACTCAATGATCTGCTATGTTCTGCTCGACGATCTTCCATATTGGGCTCGATGATCCTGCTCTGTTCTGCACTATATGATTTAAAGATTAAGCTTCAAGCATCTTACTTGACGATCTTGATTGTTCTATTGTTCGCTCTATGAACTCCCAATCTTTTGTTTTTTGCTTTGCTCAACTCTACTACTTTGCTGATCTTCAGCCCAGTCTATTAAAAATTGGATCAACATAACAAATTTGATCCCTAACTAGTCTATCTTTTGTAATTCAGATCAACCTAATAAATTTGATCCCTAACTAGTCTATCTTTACAGTTCGAATGAACCTAACAAATTTGATCCCTAAGTCCTTGTACAATGATTGTTCTTTTAAGGATTATATAATATTACTTATTTTTCTTTTACACTTATACAAATATACGTTAAACTCTTTTATTAAATTATTTAACTTAGCCAACAGTGAAATCATACATTAACAGATAATTTAATAGTTATAATAGTTATATTACAAATATAAATACATGATTAAGTCATAATCAAATCCAGATAGTTGGAATGGACATAATAAATACACTAACAATGAAGTAAACATAGTAATTCAAATAAACATATAAAGTGTAATATCATTTAATTCCTATAGAGAAAATTATATCCTAGATTTTCTAAATAAATTCTTTTAATTTTTCATTTTACTTTCCTCTTTATTAATTATTGATATTATCATCAAAATTTAACTAAATTTTAACCCTTCAAAGATTCCAACTACTACTACCATTTGCAGCTCAAGATTATCTACTTTTACACCTCCTACTGACTTACTTAGCTGGCAAGAACCTGATAAACATAAGTTTTCCAATTTCAAAACTTTTATGAAATAGAAAGTTTCCTAAAATAGAAACTTTTATTTTTTAATTGCTCAAAAATAATGTTTTATTATTTATTCTAAACATACCTGGATCAACATTATAGTTGTCTCCTACTAAATTCAATGACCTGGTCATCATGGTGCCGTTTGCTCCACCAAATTCAACCCCGAATACAAAATTTTGATTGTTTAATCTTAAAAGACGAGCATTTGACTTTGATCATAAAAGTAAACCTCTACACCCCTATCGTGTCTACAGCTTTCTCCTACTATATTTGATGTTCTAGATTTAATGATGAATTCTACATCATCAAACTTCACTCTGAACTTATCACAGTTTTAAACCCTACCAATGGCATTTTGGTTGTCTCACACCCAAACCCAATTCTATCTATCCAATCTATTTGTTTTGCTTCAAATCCATCCATGACATTAATTATCATTCAAAACTTCTATTCTTCATGATAACAAAAATCAACCATTTAGGCGTGCACAAATCCTAAATGTCAATAGATATAGAGCTTTCGTTTAAAGATTTTCAATTCGCTCTATTGATTATATTCATTGTCACACAATATTATTACATCATATTTATGTAAACAGGTGTTGTACGATGCTTCCATTACATTTAGTCCTCTGTCCTTCACGACACGTTTACGATCTTCCACTCATCTGTGTTAACTTTTAAAATAATGCATAATAGTGATTCTCAAATGTACACTCAAATCATAACTCAATAACTCCTCATTTACAAAATCACTCCACACACATTAGGTTCATTCTACCTTAATCAACTTATGAGTTCTATTTGATACTAAATTTGACCCAACTCATAAATTCTACACAACTTCAGTCATACAAATCGTCAATTATTTTAGAATTCTAAAAATTCAGTTAACCTAACTAATCCTCTAACACCAATAACTCCCTCTCTCTAGCTGCTGCTCTTCTAATTTGGGCTTCATCTCATGAACTCCCTGTGGGAAGACCAAAGGCTCTCTTTTTAAAGGCTCTTTTCCCCCTCCTTTCAAAAAAGGATCCCATGAGTTTTTAGAAGGAAAGAATTCCAAAGTAGATTAAAAGGACACATTGATATCTAGTGTATAAATAAGAATCTTCGTATGATTTATTGTTAGTATTGAGATATAGTTTATTGGGCCTCAGGTTTGGTTTAGGCTTAAGAGTTATTCTTTATTTGAAGTTTGGTTGGATTATATTTTACACATTATGATGAGCCTAGATTTGGGGTAGGTCCTTTCAAGTGTCCCTGCGGTTTAGGTATTTTAGGAAGGTCAAAGTCTGATAAGTGGGTGTTCTACCTATATATTGACTATCTTTTAGCTTAATAATTTATAAGTTCTTAAGTGTTTTATATTATTTTTAAGGGTGTTATGTTAGTTTAATATGTTTTGACTTTGTTTTGTAGGAATTGAAATAAAGGTTTGGTGGATCGAAGTTTGAAGCTGTTGTGGTTGCATTTTCAGCTTGCCAATTATATAACAGTCACTTCAAGCCTAATTTCAGACATTATATGATTGGAATTTGTCAAATCCTAAAACATGAAAGTTGTAGATCTACTTCTCAGCTTTCCAGAACATATTAGATCATCTCAATCGGAATTCGTATGAGAAAGTTATGGCTGTTTGACCAGAGGACATCAATGCAGAAAATGGGTCAGCGCTGGCGGCGCTGATACTAGTACTATTCCAGAGTTGGAAGCGCTAGTTACAGTGTGTTGAGCTTCGGCAGCGCTCCAGACAGCGCTGGGTGACGTGCCAGACTTGGTTTTGACGCGTTTTTGATGGTTTTTGACTCCGAATTGGATTGGGTTTCCTTCTAATGCTAGGGATTTGATATGTAACCTATAAATATATGTTAAAATACATATTTTAAGGGAGTCTAACATAGAATTAGGAGAACTAACATAGATCTATCATAGATAGGATTATAATTAGAAGAAGGATTAATTGAAGATCTGAAGAAGGATTCAACGTGAAGGAGCAAGAATTGAAGGCAGAGATTAAAGAACGCTCTACAAGAATAAGAATTTTTATCTCTTCTCTTCTTTCATTTCTGTAACTTTACGACGTGGATTAATTATTATTTTATGGAATTGATTTCTTCTTCAGTGATGGTTTAAACTTTTATTTAGGATTTCAATGGAACCTTTTGATTTATGATAATTAATTCTTGCTTATTTTCAGTTATTGATTCTATTTTAGTTTGTTTATTATATCTTATGCTTGAATTTATTAATTGTGTGCGCAGCAATTAATCTGATATCTTAGACGTAATTGTGAAAGGAATCTAAGATTAGATCTGGGTATAATAACATATGAACTTGTTGATTCTTTTTAAGAGAATACCATAATAGTGCATATGATGAAAATATTTATGTGTCATATGTAATTTGGTTGAGAGTTTGTTCTTAATGAGTCTAGTTCAAGTTTATATTGCACGAATGGTAGCAAGGTAATTGGCTTAGATCTTTTTATTAATTATTGGACAAAGTTAATAAATAGATGGGCAATCTCCGTTAACAACTCATGAGAATCAATCAATTGGAAATAGGGTGAAGAGATTATTGTGATCAATTGGGGAAGTTGTAATCCTAGTCTTTTAAATATCTGATAATCAGTTCTTAATAACTAGCTTCCAACTTACTATTTTCACAATTGAAATTGGTGATCGTTTAAATTAGATTAATTTGTTATTTGCGTGATAATCAGAATAATTGTTATCCGTTCCCTGTGGGTTCGACATCCTTTTTACTTCTATATTACTTGATTAACCGTGTATACTTGCGCGAATTGACCATATATAAATCGGACAACAAATTTTCGGCGCCGTTGCCGGGGAACGGTTGTAATAATTATTTTTTTATTAGTTTTTGTCAATTTAGTTTTAATTAAAAAAAAATTCTTTGTTTTTTTTTCTTCATTTTTATAGGCTTTCATCTACTTAAGACTCCTTTTGCAATGAGTAATCTTAGTCTCACATGTGCACCAAGTCTTAGGTACCTCTAATCGGTGTATGTGCACGCGATCTAAAGATTATGGTTGCATTCAACTATCAACGAGCTTTAGAGTGGATGGATCAACCAAGTGTGGTGGGAGCAATAGAGCAAATACAAGCTCAGTTGGTAGAGCTTGAAAGGAAGATTGACATGTTTGGGAATCAGTCCATTCAGAATACTTACAATCAGCAGCCTAATTACACCCCAAATTGCTATCATTCGGGTTGGCAGGATCATCCGAGCAATTCATGGAATAACAATCAAGATCAATACTTTGCCCCTAGTTATTATCACCAGGATTTTCAATACCCACCTCAACAGCAACAAGAGCAGAAATCTAATTCGGAGGAAATTCTTGATAGAATTTTAGAGCGAATTGAGTCGACAATGAATAATCAAGAAGTTTGTGCTCCAAATTCATTATACCCGTCAGAATTTTCGTATCCACCTCAATCATACGAATTCACGTATCAACAACCTCCACCACAGCAAAGGAAATTATCAACTTGTGAGGAAATTCTTGCGAGGATTACAGAGTATAACGAGATGAGTATTAAACGCAATGAAGAATCAATGCGAGAGTGGGAGATTCAAAGAGAAGATGATGAGATTCGAAGGGAACAACTTGACACTCTAGTCAACAGTTGCATTCACAATAAGTTACCTAGCAATACAGAGATAAATCTTGAGGAGGAAGGTAAAGAGCAGTGTGAGTCAGTTATATTAGAGAATGACAAGGAGTTTCAAGAGGCTAAAAAAGTAAATCTAAAGAGGTCTCGTTCAGATGAAGAAGATGATGATGAGGTTGAAAAAAATTATAGCAAGGTTTGGGAAGAGAAAGAGAATGATGAGGATGATCAAGTCTTGAATTCGAATGATAATAAGAAAAATCCGATTAAGCATTCCGTGCAACAAATTCAGAATTTTGAGGAGTACCATCGGATTAACTTTGTTAAAGACTTTGATAACTTGGATGATTTCAAGTTTGGGGGTGGTTCACAATATTTCAAGGATGCCATGGAGATCAAAGAAAAGACAAAAAGGAGGCATGAAAAGACAATTTTTAGGATTGAGCCTGATTGAAGAAAATGGAGTAGTCAGGCTGAGACTTAAAAACAAGCGCTTATTGGGAGGCAGCCCAAGTTTTAGTTTTTATTTTTTATTTTATTTTATTTTTAGTAGATTTTATTTTTAGTAGTAAATTTTAGTTATTTAATTATTTATTATAATATTTTATTTTGTTTTTGTTTTGTGTCAGGTTTATTCAATGCAACTCAGACTTAGCAGATTCGGAGAAAAAATGCTACATATTCAGGGAAGTCCCTTGTTCTTAATTTTCTTTATTTTATACATTGAGGACAATGTCTGTTTTAAGTTTGGGGGTGTGGGTAAATTTTGAAATAAAATTTGTTTTATTTTTTTTATTTTATTTTAGGGTTTTATTTTAGTTTAAATTTTAGAATTTTGTGGGTGTATTCACTGCAAACCCTCACGAGATACAACTCATCCACTTGAGGTAACCATGGGGTTTAAAGGCTTGTTGCACATGCTAAGTGCAATTGTGTTTCCTACGAAAGTGGGGTAACTTAGTTTTTAGGTAGAGTTTCTTGGGCAATGAATTAGTTGAATTAAATTTTGGTGGATGATAAAAATTTGATTTTTATTTAATAACTTTTTAAAAAAGGGATAAATTTTTGCATAGTTTGAATTTTGACTATTTATTGGTTATTATTTTATTTGAGATCCTTTAAATTTTTATGCACATGTCCAATTGTTTAAGCTAGTTTTTAACTTAAGTGAAGTTTATTAGGTTAAATACTCAGGATAGATATTTTTGAATTCTATATTTTTATTTGGTCGTAATTTGAAGCGAAATTGTGGTAAAATATAATTTAGGAGAAATGATTTAAGTGAATTTTCTGGGATTATTAAAATTAATTTATCTTGTGGAGAAAAAAAAAAGTAGGAAAGTTATGTGATGAGTTGAGATGGAGCGTAAAACGCACCCACTCATAAATATGTGAAGAGAAGCGAGATGGACCGTAAAACGCACTCGCTGGTGAGATGGAGCATAAAATGCACTCACCGAGGTTGGAAAAAAAATGGGATAAAGCATAAAATGCACCCATTTAATTGAAGAAAAAGAGTTTAAAAGAAATTAATAGTCCTAGTGGTGCTTTAAAGATTAAATACTTTTTGATTTCCTAAGTTATATTTGCATGTATTAGCTTTGAATGATGTGAAAAATAAAAATATAGAGTTTTGTTGTATATATTTTTGATATCTTTTATGAGACATTTAATTATGTGAGCGGATCTAAGTTTTTTGGTTAGTTTGATATATTTGGATTCACACACACACGAAGGGTCTTGAGTAGAGTAAGATTCATAAATATGTTAAAATTTTGGACTTTGCATAATTTTGAAATTTTCTTTGATTTATTATTTATGAAACCTTTAAGGGAGTTAATCTAATTCATGTTGGTATATTGCTTGAGTATTTAGTTTGTAGTCATAATTTTATTTTATTTTAGTGTTTTGCTTGAGGACAAGCAAAGGGTTAAGTTTGGGGGTATTTGATAAGTGGGTGTTCTACCTATACATTGACTATCTTTTAGCTTAATAATTTATGAGTTCTTAAGAGTTTTATATTATTTTTAAGGGTGTTATGTTAGTTTAATGTGTTTTGACTTTGTTTTGTAGGAATTGAAATAAAGGTTTGGTGGATCGAAGTTTGAAGTTGTTGTGGTTGCATTTTCAGCTTGCCAATTATATAACAGTCACTTCAAGCCTAATTTAAGCCATTATATAGTTGGAATTTGTCAAATCCTAAAACATGAAAGTTGTAGATCTACTTCTCAGCTTCCCAGAACATATTAGATCATCTCAATCGGAGTTCGTATGAGAACGTTATGGCTGTTTGACCAGAGGACATCAATGCAGAAAATGGGTCAGCGCTGGCGGCGCTGATACTAGTACTATTCCAGAGTTGGAAGCGCTAGTTACAGTGTGTTGAGCGCCGACAGCGCTCCAAACAGCGCTGGGTGACGTGCCAGACTTGGTTTTGACGCGTTTTTGATGGTTTTTGACTCCGAATTGGATTGGGTTTCCTTCTAATGCTAGGGATTTGATATGTAACCTATAAATATATGTTAAAATACATATTTTAAGGGAGTCTAACATAGAATTAGGAGAACTAACATAGATCTATCATAGATAGGATTATAATTAGAAGAAGGATTAATTGAAGATCTGAAGAAGGATTCAACGTGAAGGAGCAAGAATTGAAGGCAGAGATTAAACAACGCTCTACAAGAATAAGAATTTTTATCTCTTCTCTTCTTTAATTTTTGTAACTTTACGACGTGGATTAATTATTATTTTATGGAATTGATTTCTTCTTCAGTGATGGTTTAAACTTTTATTTAGGATTTCAATGGAACATTTTGATTTATGATAATTAATTCTTGCTTATTTTCAGTTATTGATTCTATTTTAGTTTGTTTATTATATCTTATGCTTGAATTTATTAATTGTGTGCGCAGCAATTAATCTGATATCTTAGACGTAATTGTGAAAGGAATCTAAGATTAGATCTGGGTATAATAACATATGAACTTGTTGATTCTTTTTAAGAGAATACCATAATAGTGCATAGGATGAAAATATCTATGTGTCATATGTAATTTGGTTGAGAGTTTGTTCTTAATGAGTCTAGTTCAAGTTTATATTGCACGAATGGTAGCAAGGTAATTGGCTTAGATCTTTTTATTAATTATTGGACAAAGTTAATAAATAGATGGGCAATCTCCGTTAACAACTCATGAGAATCAATCAATTGGAAATAGGGTGAAGAGATTATTGTGATCAATTGGGGAAGTTGTAATCCTAGTCTTTTAAATATCTGATAATCAGTTCTTAATAACTAGCTTCCAACTTACTATTTTCACAATTGAAATTGGTGATCGTTTAAATTAGATTAATTTGTTATTTGCGTGATAATCAGAATAATTGTTATCCGTTCCCTGTGGGTTCGACATCCTTTTTACTTCTATATTACTTGATTGACCGTGTATACTTGCGCAAATTGACCATATATAAATCGGACAACAAATTTTCGGCGCCGTTGCCGGGGAACGGTTGTAATAATTATTTTTTTATTAGTTTTTGTCAATTTAGTTTTAATTAAAAAAAAATTCTTTGTTTTTTTTTCTTCATTTTTATAGGCTTTCATCTGCTTAAGACTCCTTTTGCAATGAGTAATCTTAGTCTCACATGTGCACCAAGTCTTAGGTACCTCTAATCGGTGTATGTGCACGCGATCTAAAGATTATGGTTGCATTCAACTATCAACGAGCTTTAGAGTGGATGGATCAACCAAGTGTGGTGGGAGCAATAGAGCAAATGCAAGCTCAGTTGGTAGAGCTTGAAAGGAAGATTGACATGTTTGGGAATCAGTCCATTCAGAATACTTACAATCAGCAGCCTAATTACACCCCAAATTGCTATCATTCGGGTTGGCAGGATCATCCGAGCAATTCATGGAATAACAATCAAGATCAATACTTTGCCCCTAGTTATTATCACCAGGATTTTCAATACCCACCTCAACAGCAACAAGAGCAGAAATCTAATTCGGAGGAAATTCTTGATAGAATTTTAGAGCGAATTAAGTCGACAATGAATAATCAAGAAGTTTGTGCTCCAAATTCATTATACCCGTCAGAATTTTCGTATCCACCTCAATCATACGAATTCACGTATCAACAACCTCCACCACAGCAAAGGAAATTATCAACTTGTGAGAAAATTCTTGCGAGGATTACAGAGTATAACGAGATGAGTATTAAACGCAATGAAGAATCAATGCGAGAGTGGGAGATTCAAAGAGAAGATGATGAGATTCGAAGAGATTATTGTGATCAATTGGGGAAGTTGTAATCCTAGTCTTTTAAATATCTGATAATCAGTTCTTAATAACTAGCTTCCAACTTACTATTTTCACAATTGAAATTGGTGATCGTTTAAATTTGATTAATTTGTTATTTGCGTGATAATCAGAATAATTGTTATCCGTTCCCTGTGGGTTCGACATCCTTTTTACTTCTATATTACTTGATTGACAGTGTATACTTGCGCGAATTGACCATATATAAATCGGACAACAAAGTTCACATTGACTTAGGATCCTAAATTAAATTATGATCCCAGATCTTAAGGGTGATAAGGGTTGATCAGTCAATATCATAATTATAGTTGGATTCTATTCAAGGGATTCTCTATCCTAATCAGTTACAGGGACGATAGGCGGTTGATGAAAAGTATAAATAAGGCTACTAGCGTGGAGGTTAAGGTTACATAATTCTTTCTTATCAAATACCTATTAATTTCCAGCAATAACAAGTTCTCCATTGTTACGCTTTTTGGCTTGTACTTATTCTCACACTGGAGCATCTCCAAATGGCCCGAGCTGTCACTTGATATGGGGGTGGATAACTATTATTTCTAGTGCAGGTTGCTTGTTGTTTGATGGTTTCATCAGGTGGACAAAATCGTGCGTTAACATTGGTGCTAAAAGGAGGGCCTAGTATTTGAGTCGTAAATCATCAGTTTTGTTTTAAAGGTTGTTGTTATGGCGGAAAGGGGAAATTTCAGTAGGGACTAACAAGGATCCTTTACAGAACCAATTCCACACCATGTTTGAGGCTCAACGAAGGACAGGATTGGGCCCAATTAGTCAAGACTCAGGCCTGTGCAGACTCACTCGGTACCTATCTGAAGGCACTTATTCTTTCCATTAATCACACTGGATTCATATTTTTATGGGTTAAGGTCAGAAGAGTTGAGAAATTTGTAAGGAGTGTCTGCACAACGTGATCACATAGAAAGGATCAGACTTCAAAAAATTAAAGAAGCAGAGGCTGAGTTTAAGGCTTTAAGGCGTCAATATCAGGAGTAGAACGCCCACCTATCCGAGCTGAAGAGGGAAGATGATCCACCAATCACTATTAAAGGAGAAAAATAAGAGGCAACCCCACAGAGTCAGCCTCGATAGATATATGAGAGAACAAGGCGATCCGGCTCTTATGATCCAAACCATCCTCAGGGTTATATAAGGCAACTTGATCAGCCCAACCAAGATCATATTGAAGATACAAGGTAGCCCGGTTCACCAAGATATTATCAAAGACGAACTAGATCTCCCATCGAGGGAAGGAGTCAAAGTGGTGTAAGGACAAACCCAGGTCAAGAAGAGCAGCAAGGGATCCCGTAGGAGCCTATTCTTAAACCTGTTCTATAGAGGTTATCTAAGTTGGAGAGGAGGTTGGCGATGGCAGAAGCGAGACCAACAGTAGAGGCAGGACCAGTTGTACTTTAGCCTTTGGATTCAAAGTTCCCATTATCTCCAGCCATAGATCAGGAGAAGGTTGATCCAAAGAAAAAGTTACCACTGTTTGAGACCAATGATGGCATAAACGACCCCTATGATCACACAGATTCTTATGAATGAGTAATGAAGTATTATAATCATTCAAAAGCCGGTATGTGCCAAATCTTCGTGACCACTTTTAAAAAAGGTGTTAAACAATGGATGATGTCGCTACCCCCAAACTCGATCAAATTATAGAATAAGTTATATGATAAATTCCATGAGCAGTTTGGGAGTAATAAAAGAAGGGGAAAGTTTACTACTTCATTGATGCAGATCAAACAGAAGTCAGGAGAATCATTAAGTCAGTATGTGTAGAGATTCAGAGACGCAGTAGGTACCATCATTGATTTGAACATAACATGGGTGCTAGGGTTTTTCACCACAGGATTGGACATGGGTCAGAACAAGAAGCTTATGAAGGATGTTATGTTCAATCTACCAAAAGACTTGTCTGACGCTTACGAGAGAGCAAAAAAATTCATAACAATTGATGAGGTAATAGTGAGTCTGCAGCCGAGCAATAAAGGTAACAACCAACCCAATAACAATAAGGATGGTGATAACAAGGGGAATGTATGGGATTAAATCAGGTCAAAAGGAAGACAACCACCCACTACTAATAAATCATCGTTTTAGCCTTGGGCGGATAGTAAGGTATACACTCTATTAAATACCGATCGGGTGAAGATTCTGCAAGTGATCAAGGATACACCTACAGCTGATGGGGACTATCAGGATCTCGTCAGACCAGGAGGAGCTTATATTGTGAATACCATCGGCATATAGGAAATTTGATAGAGACATGTACTGCGTTCAAAGACGTGATCCAGAAGAGAGTTCAAAGTGGGGAACTAATACAATATGTAGCTGGTCGGGAGGTATCAGTACAGAGCCAGACATAGATTGAGACTCGAGGAACTGAGCGGGTGTTTTGCCTTTAGCAAGTTGTGGATGTTATCATAGGTGGATCGATTCCTAAACAATTAAGGAAAAAATGACGGTCAATTTTTGACATAGTGATGGCCTTATCTGAGCACAAGGTAAAGCCAGAGCGGCCTTTCCCAAACACGGTGATCTCATTTTTAGATGAAGATTACCCACTCAAAATGGTCGAGCCTCATGAAGGAACTCTAGTCATTACAGCACAGGTCGATCCTGTAGACATGAGACGTAACATGATCGATAATGGGTCTTCAGTCGATGTGTTGTATGGCCATGCATATCAGCAGATGGATCTATAGGGTATAAAATTAGAGGTTGGACTGGATTTACCCTTATACAGGTTCGACAATGAGCCTGTACTGTTGGTTTGTAAAAACATAACATACATACAATCTAATTGTACAAGTGAAATGGAAGCAAGAAAAATTTTATTTTAAATTTTTTCTACAAACCAATAGCCAAAATATTTCTTATGCAATAATTATTAATTAAGGAAGGTAAAAGATTTATACCGTTGTAGAACCAAGCTTCCACAGGTACAAGTTCAACTCCCTTTAATCCTTCGTGTTCTTCTTCAAATTCACCGGTTAGATTCCACGGATCAATATTAACTCCCTAAGTGTGAAGCTTCTAGAGGTTATCCACCAAGAGATCTATGAATTAAAAAAATAGATTTTGGTTTCTCCAAACCATGAGTGGGTAGCCCTAATTCTCTCTCTCTCCCTAACTCCTTAGATGTAGAGAATTATGAAGTACTCTCTCAATTCTTGTGAAGAGTGTGTAACTTTGATCCATAAGAAGACTCCTCTTATTTATAGATATAGACAACCCTCCTAAACTATTTAGGATTAAGGTTTTAATTTAATTCTCAATCTAATTAAAAACTAAATTAATTAATTATAATTTCTAAACCATTTAGGAACTTAATTATTTAATAATGAGAGTACTTCTTATTAATTAATTACTAAACCATTTAGTAACTTAATTAATTATTATAATTATAATTCTTAAACCATTTAGAAACTTAATTATTTATAATAATACTACTATTTATTAATTAATTCCTAAATCATTTAGGATCTTAATAATAATAATAATAATAATAATAACAACAACAACAACAACAACAACAACAACAACAATAATAGTAATAGTAATAGTAATAATAATAATAAAACTCCTCTTATCAATTTATAATTAGTATTTTCAAAATACTAAATTATAAGAATTAAGTTATTTAATTTATTCTATCACCACAGTATAAATTAAATATTCTTAATTTATTATTACGATTATGCTATCCACTTCTAAAATAAATATTACTCTTTTGCGGTGTGACCCTGTAGGTTCTCCATATTAAACATATTATAGAATAAATTAATTAGAACCATTCTAATCTTATATATATATATGTAATTGAATTAAACTATTTAATTCATTTAATAAATAATATTTATTCCACAATAAGGGTAAGCCATCCTCATAGCGATTAATTGACATTCTAGATAATATAGATTTCAATATTTGAACGTAAAAGAATCTTTCAGCGAATAATTACAGTACAATTCAATCTTTCTACCATTCAATGTCTTAATCAAATATAAGACATGAAATTATTGTCTAATCTTATTTTATTTGATCATATGCATTTACATTCAAAAATGCACAACTCTAATGTAAATTAGAAACTCTTTTTTAATTTTTATTCTACCTTAGCCAAGGATTTTTGAGTTGTCATTTATCGAATTACATAGGACATTCTCTCCCTTTATTGGAAGTGATAGATCCTTTGTTGACCATTCACATGCCTCCATGTACAATTTATTATACCCGATCATACCCTTTGATATACCCTAAAGATTTTAAGGAATATGCCAAAGTATAACTCAACATACACAAAGTACTATAATGATCTCAAGTCCAAGGATCACTTGTACTATTATAACGAAAGGAACTCCTATTGACAGGCAAGTAAAACTTCATTATGCGTTCCTTGAGCGAGTCATGTTCAGTGAACTTATTTTTTAATATAACACCTACATACTTACTTTAGTGTCTCTACATAAATGATTATGAGATCAATCATCCTCTTCATAAGAGCAAGCATAGTATGTACTAATCTATCTGGATACACTTAATCCCCATTTTAGTGATCTCACGATTAAGAACATTTTAGTTTTGAGTTATCTTGAATTTAGATCTCATTAGCATGATCTTCATCATGGTTCTAAAAGCATTGCTCAAAAACTATGGGTTTATCCATTTATTTAATTCAGCTAATTAATCATGAATAAAAAAATATCTTGATACTTTTATTAATAAATGAATAAGATTATAAAGTATATGTATATCACATCAAATGTGATTGGCTTGAGGGCATACTACTTTCATGTACCTGTGGTCGAGACGATGGACTTACCGGTGGGCTTTGGGACGACTCCACGACACATGCAGGTTATGGTGAAATTCTTTGTAGTTCAAATTAATTGAGCTTGTAATGCAATACTTGGAAGGACGACTTTATCTGCACTACATGTTGTCACGTCGATCACACATTTCAAGATCAAATTCCCTATGCCTAATGGGGTCAGCAAGGTGAAAGGAGACTTCGACAAAGCAAAGAAGTGCTATCGCACAACAGTCACTACATCCGTCATTAGAGTAAGCAAGTAAAAATAGATTATGTCGGTGGATATTTAGTCATTTACTAAAGGAGCCACTAAGAAATTGGTGTTGCCTATCGAGGAGAACGAGGAAGTGGAGTTAATGCCAGACAACATAACGAAGATGATAAAAATAGATGTCGGGTTACAAAGTACAGTTAAAGCTAGATTAGTAGAGTTACTTCAAACATATGCAGATATCTTTGCTTGGACACCTTACGACATGCTCGGGATAATCGAAGATGTAGTTGCCCATAGATTATCGATCGATCCAAACCAAAAACCAGTTCATCAAAAACGACGAATTTTCATGTCAGGGTGATAGAAGATTACTGACAAAAAGGTAGGAAAGCTTCTGGATGTTGGGGTTATTTGAAGAGATAGAATATCCAGAATGGTTGACGAATGTGGTCTTGGTCAAAAAATAAAATGGGAAGTAGATGGTCTACATCGATTATATATACTTGAATAAAGCATACCCTAAGGACTTTTATCCAAACCCTTACATTGATCAGCTTATCGATGAGTCGTCAAGGAATGTTGTTCTCAGCTTTTTAGATGCATTCTCGGGGTATAATCAGATTTTTATCGCAAAGGAGAATATTCCAAAGACATCCTTCATCACACACTAGGCTATCTATGCGTGCAATCGAATGACGTTCGGGATGATTAACACAGGAGCCACAAACAAGAGGATGGTGAATAAAGTCTTTCGCAAGCAGATCGATAGGAACATAGAGGTATATGTGGACGATATGATAGTCAAGAGCGCAAGAGTTCAATATCATCTACAAGATCTATAGGAGTGTTTTCAGACTATGAGACATTATTATATGCGGTTCAACACCATGAAGTGTACATTTGGCCTCAGATCAAGAAAGTTTTTGGGGTACTTGGTAAGTAGAAGGGGAATTGAAGCTAACCCGAAGAAGATAAAGGTGATCCTAGATATGAAGTCACCTTAGAATTTGAAGGATGTCCAGAGGCTCACAGGTCAAGTGGCTGTATTAAGGAGGTTTATGTCCAAATCGATAAAAAAAAATGTTTACCCTTTTTTGATACATTAAAAGGACTGAAGAATGAGAAAATGTTCCAGTGGACATCTGAATACGAAGATGCTTCTAGAGAATCAAGAGGTATCTATCTTCTGCACCTTTATTGCAAAAGCCATTACTGAATGAACTTCTATACTAGTACCTAGCAATCGGTTCTTTGACAGTGGGGCGGTTCTGGTTTAGGAAGAGGGAGAGAGGCAACATCCGATATACTATGTTTGGCATGCCTTGACAGATGCGGAGACACGGTATCCGAGCCTGGAATATGCATACGCCTTAGTGATTGCGAGTAGAAAGCTTTGTCGCTATTTCCAAGGTCAGGTTATCGTTATTGTCGACGCCGGGATTTTAGTCGTTTCGTATTTTATTATTAAAAGCCCTTTCCAATTTTAGCCTTTTGAATTAAATGTGATTTTGAAAAGGGTCGGCTTGATGTCGACGGGTTTTGAAAGATCGATTTCTTTATGAGCCAATTGACCAGAGTCGCCAGTTGGTATGTTTGAAATGGATGTACCAACTCATCCGAATTTTGTTTTCGTAATTGCTGGCTCATATGTGACTCCGATTTAATTGGTCCGCAAACCGAGATTCATAGAGTTCGGGGGCTTGCTTAAGCGAGGGGAAGGTGTTAGGCACCCCCCGACTTCCGTGAAACACGGTTACCGCAATCTCGATGTTTTCCTATCCTTTTAAAATCCTAAAATGTGTGAGTTGCGTGTGTGTGTGTGTGTGTGTGTGCCTAAATGGAGGTTTGTGGTGAGTTTTGCATAAAAAGTTTGCTTTTATTTTACATGGCAAATGTGTTTATCTGGAAAGCGTTTTATACGTCTTTTGACCCAAATGACAAGGCTTTGTTTCATAATAAAGATTGATTTTACTTTTTAAAGCGATGAGGGTTTTATTAGATGTCGTTTATAGAAAACAGAGTTTTTAAACTTTTGTCAAATAGGTATCAAGACTATACATTGCCTTCTAACAGTTAATATAAATAAAATGAAGGCAACTTCTAGAACTCTTTAACCCTATGCACAAAGTTTAATGAAAACGTTTATTTATTTTTTTCACGAAAACACCTTTTATGACATTTTGAAACCAACCGTAGCCTTTTCGTCAAATAAGGATCAAAATTTCACCAAAACTCTTTACTTTTTAAACCTCGTGTATCTAATATCCTAATTTGATTCTTTTTAGAAAATCTTTGTTATTTGCCTTATTTTGGGAAATCGTTTTTTGCGTTGTAAATCCAAACAAACATTCAAAACGTGTCGGGGCTATCCATGGGCATGTGAGCCATCTAGACAACCCCAAACACCCACAGTCACATACTTTATTATTATTACGGGGCCTTAACCCGATCACGATTGATATCGCGTTAAGGCCTGATATTACAAATACACCGCCATGGACCCTATGCAACGATTACATATACCAAAACGTCCATCATCGGGATTCGATCACTAGGATCTCCTCCCTAGGCTCTCAATCATCCAATCACAGCCCAACCAATACTAAACCAAATCTAACAAGATAAACATTTCTATCATACTACATAGCTCAAATATCACAACTCAATCACTACAAACTACTCATTACCACAACGAACGATATATCACCATACGAATGTCATCGGGGCGTTAGGAGGAGTTACGTTCCGATGGAACCCTCGCTAACAACCCCTAATCCACGGATCCTTTATCAATATATAACAATAACCTACATCAAATAAACCAATCACAACATTATGCTAACAATACAACAAATAAACTCAAGAACACACTCCTTTTCACCTTGCAAAAAGAAGATTGAACCTTCTTATTTCACGAATCGGACAACAATACAAGAACAATCAACTAATTATCAAGAGAAGATGAATATTTGACACCAATCTAGCCAAGAACCGAGCACTTCTCTCTCCTCCCGCGCTCTCTCTCTCTCTAAAATCTATTTTTTTCTTTTTTCTTCAACTCTCGGGTGGAAATGGCAATCTATAGCCTTCCGCAGGCGGCCGCAGGTGCAACTGCGGCTGGGCTCGCCAGCCGTCCGCGCCGAATCCTCGGCTGCCGTGTGCCGTCGTCGAACCGCGCACTGTCCCATTTGTCGGTGGCCGCAGGTGCATCCGCGGCTGTCCGGCTTGCTTTTCTCGATTTTCGTGCCGCGCGGTCTTAATTCGCCAATTTCTGCGGTATTATTTTGGAAGGCTGTTACCTAATGTATAAATTGCTCTTCGTGCTTAGCTTCCAGGGGGCGCTGCCCCCTTCCACCCCCGCCAGCTCACCGGCGAGCTGGGCAGCCGCTCGCTCACCGGGGAGCGAGACCCCCGAACATCGTAAGCGTAGTGGCCATTAGTTATGATCAAATTAGGTTCTTCTGGATCAACTGTTCGTCTTGCCGCAAGTAATGTGACGCCCCCAAATCACTATACTTACTATAGATGACTTGGTGCTCACTATAAATGCTAAATCAATAGGTTTATAGATGATTTCCTTTATTCTCAAACAAAGTTCTCATCTTAATTCCCAAAGATCTTTCATTATTTTATATCAAGTCCTTGTAATCAATACAAGAGACTTAATACTCAAACATAACATTTTATCCTTAATATTTAGATATTCTATAACTTTATATGTTCCAACATTCACGGCATTAAATCATTAGGACGGCTCTTGGGAACAGAGAATCTCGCGGTGAATGTTTGCATCTTCACCCGTGATAAATGTTTGCATCTTTATCCGTGACAAATGGTTGTATCTTTGTCCGGTGCAAAATTCTCTTTCCGTACAGAACATTACCCAAATAGTTAAAACCCTCATTCGAAACGTATTTGGTTATAGTGATATCTCTTCATATTAATAATCCTACTTATCCGACATTCAGAATAGTAATAACGAGTTATACCTGGGTCCGAGGAACCTTAACGATGGATTTGACTTAGTCAACATCGCTTAGTCCTGTCTCGGATGTACAGCACTCACAAGTTATTTACCGATCCTCATCCAGATAAATAGATCATTATTAATACTATGTTAAGTTTTAACAATTCTAAGTTTAATCAAAGTAAAGATGTAACAAGAGAATGTGATAAAACTTGATAATATTTATATAATATTCGGTTACATGTGTTGAACTTGTTCTTATTACAAAATGTCATTATGACTACAGTTAAGAACAGTTAAGGAAAGCAGTAAACTAGTCTACGCATTTCTTCTTTCCTTTCTTCTTCGAGTCGGAGCTCTCGGGTTTGTCTGCACATTAGGTTTATATGCAAGGGTGAGCTAAAATGCTCAGCAAGTCTTAACACATAACATATAAGTGAACTCACACTGATAAGGATTGTAAGGACTCATGGAATAACAATTGATATTTACAAATGTTTTAACATAGCAAGACTGAGTGGTGGTTAGACCTTGAACTGTTCTTTGTCTTTCGACTTAGAACCTTTTATAGTGGATATAGAAAGGGGATCAACCTAACGACATCCTATGTTATGCATAACATACAATACACTAGACAGATCAAGAACAGTAATACATATTTGTTCATCTCAGTTTACTTCACATGTTAGGATCGCCACAAGACGACTTGGTTTGATATAATAAAGCATGATTCGAATTTATCACGAATAATCATTTCATTTTGCAAGTTATGCCGAAACAAGAAGAAATAACTCTCGTATCAAAGATTTATAACACGTTGCATACACAAAATGTATAAATCACATAGAAAGCAAGTAAACAAAGTTTAAGGATAGAAAACTTGCCTTTAGCACAATTTAGGGTTTCCCGGTAATCGTTTAAAGCGCCTATACAAAGGGTTTCGTGTACCGAATGTTAGTTCATCGAATTTTTTCGTTCTATACGTGTTTTTATCACTAAACTAGACTATTTTCATTGGTGGAATTTTTAGAAAACTTGGCTAACTCAAAAACTCAAAAATTAGTGCTTCCACCCGAATGCCCCTTAAAATTTTCAGCTTTGACGTCCTTTCCGGTAACTGCCATAACTTTGTCATCCGGAAACATTTTAAAGTGATTTTTGAGTCTAAATTGCTTAGAATTTCAGGATCTACAACTTTCATTTAGGTTACTAAGGTAGATTCTGACTTTAAAATTTCGTAATTTTAGCAAAAAGGTCAGTATGCTTACATTGAACAATATTTTTAGGGTTAACCATGTGAAACATGGTACCGCTTGCTTTAACTCTTTATGAAATCATGTTTTAAGACTCAATATCACTTTATAACATAAAAATCACAAATCACAAACCTTCTCATAGAAAGATTCATGACTTTTGCTCAAGAACATACGAAGAACACGAAGAACGGATAAACCATACATGGTAACGACTATATTCTTGAGCTTTTGGTTTTCGTACTTGAAATAATTTGAGCATTATAACTGCTTACATAAGTGATTATAACACTTTATAGTTGAAAAAAATTGGTCATTATAACGGCTTGTATAATTGATTAAAACAATTTATAAAAATGCTCAAGAACATACGCAAACGCGGAGAACGGATGAACCGTACATGACCACTACGTATGTTCATTAAGCTTTAAACTACGAATTGAAATTCGACATTATAACTACTACAAAATGTAGAAAGGCTCAAGAACACGTGAAGAACACGGAGAACGACAATCGTACATGGCTACGACTCGCGTTCTTGAGCTTTTGAAAATTTAAGACGAAAGAAAAATCGAACATAAAAACTATAAAGGATTGTACCTTTGGTGTTTGCAAGCTTTAACTATTTCTTTGCAATATCCAAGATAGTAACTCACTAGAACTCTCTCTCAATATATGTATAGCTTTGATACTTGATTTTTGAGCTTGAAAATGAATGATAGAATGGGTGAATATTGCTTGCTATTTATAGGCCAACCAAAGCTAGGGCAAAAGGGTCTTTGTTACAAAACTTCCAAGCTAAGCTAACTTCAAGTGCACCACCCTTGCCCACTTGATATGAACGACCCAAAGGTCTGATTTTATGCCATTAAATGCTAGTAATCATCATGTTTGGTGACATCACAAAACCATACATGTTAACTTTTGATTGGTCCACCAATTAGCCTACCAAATGAATAGTATTAGGCCTTGTTTGGTTGGTCATTTAAGCATTTATTTGAGGGGTAGTCATGGTCATTTACCAAGCTTGACCAAGGTTAGATTAGTCCATTTGATAATCTAGCTTAATCAAGGTTAGGTTAATTAGCAATAACTTAGGTTAATTAGGTTTATTAATTCACCGATTAGTTTAACATATAGATTAGGTTAATCTATAGTTTAATTAATCTTAATCCTAGTTAGGTTAAGTTTAATTACATGTTAATTAGGTTAAATGGTAATCTAGTTACCTTAACCTAGTTCAATTCCAACCGGATTAGTGTTAATCACCTAATTAGGTTAATTAGTTAGATAATTTAATTATTCTGTAACTAGGTTTAAGTCTAGATTAGGGTTCCTAATCCAGTTATCTTTAACCTAGTTCATTTCTAAGTATTCCAGTTGAATTGGTCTTTACTGATTTAAAAGTCAGATATTACGGAGTTTTGTTCCGAATAAACACTATTCTGCAAAACGAAAAGTCAAAAAGACATTGCACGTTTTTCGGTGAATAGTGTTTTTGATTTCTATTTCTCAGAAAATGGTTAGACGATCAAAAAGGCACAAAAAATATTTTTCGTCTTTTCCCTATTTCGTCCTATACCCAACGCGTTTTTCGAGAAAAACTTTTATCGGCTATATTGTGTTTTCAAAGTACGGGAAAGATGAATCCTGAAACAGAATGTCATTTCGACGTACACGTTTCGCTCGGGGGCTTAGGTTAGATTTCCTAGGGTTTAGACCCTAGGGTTTAGGGTTTAGGGTTTAGGTTTTATCTTTTTTTCAGATTTTCGAAAAAAAACTTTTATGTTCCTTTTTCGTGCTAAGGTTGTATACTTGAACCGAAACATATAAATAAACAATAACGAAGATTCCATAACACATATAAGATGTAATTCAAGCTTTATTTATTCACATAAAGTCGGATTACAACTCTCTCGGAAGTTCGGAATATTACATTCACCCCTCCTTAAAAGAATTTCGTCCCCGAAATTAACTTATACAATTAAGAAAATAAATGTGGATATTCTATCTTCATTTTATCTTCTAACTCCCACGTTGCTTCTTCGATGGATTGATTTCTCCATATAACCTTGACTGAAGGTATGACCTTGTTTCGCAAGACTTGTTCCTTCCTATCAACAATTTTAACAGGAATCTCTTCGTAGCTTAGATCCTTCTCGATTTGAATGGGTTCATAGCTGATAACGTGTTTGTAATCAAGTTTATAGGGACGTAATACTGAAACATGAAATACATTATGTATATGTTCCAGCTCTGGAGGTAAGGCTACTTCATAAGCTACCTCACCTATTCTTCGTAATATTTCGAATGGTCCTATAAACCTTGGACTCAGTTTTCCTTTCTTTCCAAAACGAATCTTTCCTTTCCAGGGAGATACTTTTAGGAAAACATGACTACCAACTTCAAAGTCTCTCTTTTGTCGATGTAGATCAGCATATCTCTTCTGTCTTTCTTGAGCAGCTCGTAACCTCAGTTGAATTGTTCGAACTACCTCCGCTGTTTGTTGAACCAATTCTGGCCCAAGCATCTTCCGTTCACCAACTTCGTCCCAACACATCGGTGTTCTACACTTCCTTCCATATAGAGCTTCATATGGTGGCATTCCTATACTAGCGTGATAACTATTGTTGTAAGAGAATTCCACCAGAAGTAAGTGATCTTCCCAACTTCCCTCAAAATCCATCATACAAGCTCTCAGCATATCCTCCAAGGTTTGGATAGTCCTTTCACTTTGACCATCTGTTTGTGGGTAATAAGCAGTACTCATTCTCAATTGTGTACCTAGATGTTCTTGAAGACTTTTCCAGAAGTTCGAGGTGAACCTTGGGTCTCGATCTGACACAATTGAAACTGGCACGCCATGTCTAGAGATAACCTCCTTAATGTATAGCTTTGCTAATCGATCCAAAGTGGACTTAACCTTAATTGGTAAAAAGTGAGCTGACTTGGTTAGTCTATCCACTATTACCCAAATGGCATCATGACCCTTCTGTGTGGTTGGTAGGCCTACTACAAAATCCATTATAATATGCTCCCATTTCCACTCTGGAATCTCTAACGGTTGTAACAATCCGCTTGGTCTTTGATGCTCAGCTTTAACTTGCTGACATGTCAAACACCTACTAACGAATTCAGCCACCTCTCTTTTCATGTTTGGCCACCAGAAATGTTGACTTATGTCTTTGTACATTTTGGTACTGCCTGGGTGTACTGAAAACTTAGTACTATGTGCTCCTGACATGATTTCTTCCTTGAGTTCTTGAACTGCAGGAATCCAAATTCTAGATTCAAATCTAATGATTCCCTCCTTGTCCATCTTGTATTTTCCGTCTATAACCTCTGTTGACTTTTTCAACTTCCTATAATTTCTATCCTCCTCTTGGATTTTCTTAATGTTACCCAACAAGGTTGAGTGATCTTCCATTACGAACAATTTCCTTGTCGAGACTGAAGGAACTCTCACTTCTATGTCGAGTCTAGCGAACTCTTTAATCAATTCCTCCTGAGTTATTAATACATTTAACTTCTCTTGATTCTTCCTACTCAAAGCATCTGCAACTACGTTGGCTTTTCCTGGATGATATAGGATTTCACAATCATAATCCTTAATCAATTCCAACCATCGTCTTTGCCTCATATTCAACTCTCGTTGTGTGAAGATATACTTTAAACTCTTGTGATCTGTATAAATTTCACACTTCTCCCCGTACAAGTAATGCCTCCATATCTTCAAAGCAAATACTACCGCCGCTAATTCTAGATCGTGAGTAGGATACCTTAACTCATAATCCTTTAGCTGTCGCGAAGCATAAGCTATTACTTTGCCATGTTGCATTAAAACACATCCTAATCCTTTATGTGAGGCATCACTGTAGACTACAAGACCTCCACTATTATCAGGTAGTGATAATACTGGTGCCTCACTTAGCCTCTTTTTTAGCTCTTGAAAGCTCTTTTCACATTTATCTGTCCAATCATACTTCACGGTCTTCCTGGTTAAGTTGGTTAACGGGGTTGCTATCTTTGAAAAATCTTGAATGAAACGTCTATAGTACCCCGCTAAACCTAAGAAACTTCTCACTTCAGTTGGGGTCTTTGGTTGTTCCCAGTTTATTACTGCTTCTATCTTTGATGGATCCACTGAAACTCCATTCTTGTCAATCACATGACCTAAGAACTGAACTTTCTCTAGCCAGAACTCACATTTTGAAAATTTGGCATAGAGTTGTTCCTTTCATAAGGTTTCTAGTACACTTCTCAAGTGCATAGCATGTTCTTCTAGTGTTTTCGAGTATATAAGAATATCGTCAATGAACACCACAACATACTTGTCTAAGCAAGACCTAAAAACCCTATTCATTAAGTCCATGAATGCTGCCGGTGCATTTGTTAATCCAAAGGACATCACTAGAAACTCGTAATGTCCATAACGTGTTCTAAATGCTGTCTTCGGCACACCTTCCTTTCTCACTTTTAGTTGGTGGTAACCTGACCGTAGATCAATCTTAGAGAAATACTCTGCTCCCTTGAGTTGATCAAACAAGTCATCGATCCTAGGTAATGGATACTTATTCTTTATGGTCAATTTATTGAGTTCACGATAATCAACACATAATCTTAAAGTTCCATCCTTTTTCTTGACAAACAACACTGGTGCTCCCCATGGAGAAACACTTGGTTGAATGTATTTCTTATCCAACAATTCTTGTAATTGTACCATCAACTCCTTCAATTCCACAGGCGCCATTCTGTATGGGGCCTTTGAAACCGGTGCAGTTCCAGGGGCTAAATCAATAACGAACTCAATCTCCCTATCAGGTGGAAGACCGGGTAGATCATCGGGAAAGACATCCTGAAACTCTCTAACCACTGGTATTTGGTCTATATCTAACCCTTTCTGTTGGGTGTCTACGATATATGCCAAATAGCCCTGACAACCCTTCTGAAGTAATCCCTTTGCTTGATTTGCAGTTAGACATCGGGATTTTCTTGGTGACTGACTTCCGTTGAAGACTACCGTTGACTTGGACGTTGTAAGAAGTTTAACGGACTTTTGTTGACAATCGATCATCGCTTGGTGATTGGTCAACCAATCCATGCCTAGAATTACATCAAATTCCCCTAATTGGATTGGAATAAGATCGACTCTCAGCTCATGACCCTTGATCACTATGCAACAACCTTTTATGATCTTATTAACAGGAATTAGTTCTTTATTAGCAATCTCTATCATTAAAGGACTTTCTAACAATTCACTAGGCACGTTTAGTTTTCTAGCAAATTCATGGGAAATAAAAGAGCAAGTAGCACCCGAATCAAATAGCACGTAAGCACTTATGGTGTTGATCGGAATGATACCTGACACTACATCCTGTGATGCCACAGCATCTCCCACGGTCATGTTGAATGTCCTTGCCGTTGGACGACCTGGATTAGTTGTTGGGGTAGATTTGTTGCTATTGTCCCCTCCGGCATTTCCTCCCTTTTTGGGGCACAACTTAGCTGGATGCCCCGTGGCTCCACAGTGAAAACATGTGTCTTTCCTTGGGCTAGGACATGCGGTTGCTATGTGTCCCTCTTGTTTGCAATTCTAGCAAACATTTTTCCCTTTTAGACACTCTCCTGTGTGTTGTTTACCGCAGTTTTTACATGGCTCGAATGTTTTCTTTTTATTTTCCCCTCCTTGTTGGGAGTTTCCGCCATTAAACCTTCTTTTATTATTATTATTATTATTTCCTCCCCCATTTCCTCCCTTATTATTTTTCCCCCCTTCATTCCCTCCTTTATTATTATTCCTTTCCTTATTAAATTTTGTGATGGCGTCACTACTGCCTTCAGCAATGATAGCCTTTTCTAGAAGATGGGCGTAACTATCTATTTGTAAGACAGCTACCTTACCATGAATCCATGGTTTTAAACCCTCCTCAAACCTTCTTGCCTTTCGTTCCTCCGTATCTACTTGATTTGGAGCGAAACGAGCAAGTTCATTAAACTTGGAGGCATACTGGGGAACAGTCATGTCCCCTTGTTTTAAATTCAGAAATTGTACCTCCATTCTATTCTTCAAGCTTCGAGGGAAGTAATTCTCAAAGAATATTTCCTTGAATGCTTCCCACGTAACCACACCCCCCCCCCCCCAGCACGGGCTTTGGTGGCCTCCCACCAGAAGTTTGCCTCCCCCTTCATAAGATAAGTGGCAAACTTTGTCTTTTTATCCTCAGCAACCTCTGCTAAGTCAAAGGCTTTTTCTATTTCATTGATCCAGCACTGAGCCTCTATAGGCTCAGCGGCTCCCTTGAATTCGGGAGGACCTACATTTTTAAAGTCTTTAAATAAGACTTTCTGTGGTTGGGGTTGTGGTTGAGGTGGTGGTATTTGTATTTGTGGTTGTGGTTGTGGTTGTGGTTGTGGGGGTGGTGGTGGGACATTATTTGCAGTTCTATTATCTAAGACTCCTATTAGTCTATCTAGGAATTGTTGCATAGGATCGGGAGTCTGAACATTACTTTCGTCACTAACACTTGCTGTTGTTGCCCTGGTTCTTGGTCTCGGTGGTGCCATTATCTAAATAAAATGAAACATACGTGTAAATATGAAAGCATTAAAAAGTGCAAGACATATTTCTTAAACAAATTTCTTATATAAATAAAATTTGTACAGTACATTATCCGAATGAGCTTAATTACTTAACGACTATTAGCATCCCTTATAAAAATGGGAAATGCTAAACAAAACATTTACAACATACTAATATATTACACGTTATTTGACTAGATCTTTCTAGCCTTCTTTTTGATCTTGTGGATCATACTAAGTACCACAGACCTATTGATTTCGAACCCCAAATCTTTGGCTGGTGAGGGGAATTTAATTACTTTTTTCTCGAGCTTGGCATAAGAAGCACCATAAGCTCGTTTAATATGAGCACGATTTGCTCGCAGGAGGTATACTTCCTCTTGGGAAGCTTCTAGCTGCATCTGTAGTTGGTAGCTTCTTTCAGCTTCATCCAACCACCTCCTTTCTAGTACCTCCATAATACCATTGGCCTTGTTCATGTTGGCCTGGTTTTCATTTTGGAGTTGTTCCACACGCTCTTCTTGAGCTTCTCCATATGCCATCATTTCAGCAGCATCCTCTTCCAACTCGGCGATGATCTCATCGTAAGTTGGTAAGTCTATTACATCTGCATCTTCTAATGGGTTTGCCTCTCCGGCATCATGTAGTTCCAAGTTCTGATTTGGCTCCTCTATTTCAGATTCACTACTAGAATGCTCGCTCGGATCACTTTCGTAGTCTAAGACTTGAGCATTGTCTTCGTGTATGTCAGCCATTTCTACAAAACAAGATTGACTTTAATTAGTATAGTTCTTTCACATAATGTCTTTTAATTAATTAAGATTTAAAGTTTATTATCATCTTTTAATTATCTATTAGACTCTTCACAAGTCTATTTAACTTAAACGATCAGATTATATCCTAAAGTACTTGCTACTTTAGAGCTATAATCTACAGCTTTGATACCAACCTGTGACGCCCCCAAATCACTATACTTACTATAGATGACTTGGTGCTCACTATAAATGCTAAATCAATAGGTTTATAGATGATTTCCTTTATTCTCAAACAAAGTTCTCATCTTAATTCCCAAAGATCTTTCATTATTTTATATCAAGTCCTTGTAATCAATACAAGAGACTTAATACTCAAACATAACATTTTATCCTTAATATTTAGATATTCTATAACTTTATATGTTCCAACATTCACGGCATTAAATCATTAGGACGGCTCTTGGGAACAGAGAATCTCGCGGTGAATGTTTGCATCTTCACCCGTGATAAATGTTTGCATCTTTATCCGTGACAAATGGTTGTATCTTTGTCCGGTGCAAAATTCTCTTTCCGTACAGAACATTACCCAAATAGTTAAAACCCTCATTCGAAACGTATTTGGTTATAGTGATATCTCTTCATATTAATAATCCTACTTATCCGACATTCAGAATAGTAATAACGAGTTATACCTGGGTCCGAGGAACCTTAACGATGGATTTGACTTAGTCAACATCGCTTAGTCCTGTCTCGGATGTACAGCACTCACAAGTTATTTACCGATCCTCATCCAGATAAATAGATCATTATTAATACTATGTTAAGTTTTAACAATTCTAAGTTTAATCAAAGTAAAGATGTAACAAGAGAATGTGATAAAACTTGATAATATTTATATAATATTCGGTTACATGTGTTGAACTTGTTCTTATTACAAAATGTCATTATGACTACAGTTAAGAACAGTTAAGGAAAGCAGTAAACTAGTCTACGCATTTCTTCTTTCCTTTCTTCTTTCCTTTCTTCTTCGAGCCGGAGCTCTCGGGTTTGTCTGCACATTAGGTTTATATGCAAGGGTGAGCTAAAATGCTCAGCAAGTCTTAACACATAACATATAAGTGAACTCACACTGATAAGGATTGTAAGGACTCATGGAATAACAATTGATATTTACAAATGTTTTAACATGGCAAGACTGAGTGGTGGTTAGACCTTGAACTGTTCTTTGTCTTTCGACTTAGAACCTTTTACAGTGGATATAGAAAGGGGATCAACCTAACGACATCCTATGTTATGCATAACATACAATACACTGGACAGATCAAGAACAGTAATACATATTTGTTCATCTCAGTTTACTTCACATGTTAGGATCGCCCCAAGACGACTTGGTTTGATATAATAAAGCATGATTCGAATTTATCACGAATAATCATTTCATTTTGCAAGTTATGCCGAAACAAGAAGCAATAACTCTCGTATCAAAGATTTATAACACGTTGCATACACAAAATGTATAAATCACATAGAAAGCAAGTAAACAAAGTTTAAGGATAGAAAACTTGCCTTTAGCACAATTTAGGGTTTCCCGGTAATCGTTTAAAGCGCCTATACAAAGGGTTTCGTGTACCGAATGTTAGTTCATCGAATTTTTTCGTTCTATACGTGTTTTTATCACTAAACTAGACTATTTTCATTGGTGGAATTTTTAGAAAACTTGGCTAACTCAAAAACTCAAAAATTAGTGCTTCCACCCGAATGCCCCTTAAAATTTTCAGCTTTGACGTCCTTTCCGGTAACTGCCATAACTTTATCATCCGGAAACATTTTAAAGTGATTTTTGAGTCTAAATTGCTTAGAATTTCATGATCTACAACTTTAATTTAGGTTACTAAGGCAGATTCTGACTTTAAAATTTCGTAATTTTAGCAAAAAGGTCAGTATGCTTACATTGAACAATATTTTTAGGGTTAACCATGTGAAACATGGTACCGCTTGCTTTAACTCTTTATGAAATCATGTTTTAAGACTCAATATCACTTTATAACATAAAAATAACAAATCACAAACCTTCTCATAGAAAGATTCATGACTTTTGCTCAAGAACATACGAAGAACACGAAGAACGGATAAACCGTACATGGTAACGACTATGTTCTTGAGCTTTTGGTTTTCGTACTTGAAATAATTTGAGCATTATAACTGCTTACATAAGTGATTATAACACTTTATAGTTGACAAAAATTGGTCATTATAACGGCTTGTATAATTGATTAAAACAATTTATAAAAATGCTCAAGAACATACGCAAACGCGGAGAACGGATGAACCGTACATGACCACTACGTATGTTCATTAAGCTTTAAACTACGAATTGAAATTCGACATTATAACTACTACAAAATGTAGAAAGGCTCAAGAACACGTGAAGAACACGGAGAACGACAATCGTACATGGCTACGACTCGCGTTCTTGAGCTTTTGAAAATTTAAGACGAAAGAAAAATCGAACATAAAAACTATAAAGGATTGTACCTTTGGTGTTTGCAAGCTTTAACTATTTCTTTGCAATATCCAAGATAGTAACTCACTAGAACTCTCTCTCAATATATGTATAGCTTTGATACTTGATTTTTGAGCTTGAAAATGAATGATAGAATGGGTGAATATTGCTTGCTATTTATAGGCCAACCAAAGCTAGGGCAAAAGGGTCTTTGTTACAAAACTTCCAAGCTAAGCTAACTTCAAGTGCACCACCCTTGCCCACTTGATATGAACGACCCAAAGGTCTGATTTTATGCCATTAAATGCTAGTAATCATCATGTTTGGTGACATCACAAAACCATACATGTTAACTTTTGATTGGTCCACCAATTAGCCTACCAAATGAATAGTATTAGGCCTTGTTTGGTTGGTCATTTAAGCATTTATTTGAGGGGTAGTCATGGTCATTTACCAAGCTTGACCAAGGTTAGATTAGTCCATTTGATAATCTAGCTTAATCAAGGTTAGGTTAATTAGCAATAACTTAGGTTAATTAGGTTTATTAATTCACCGATTAGTTTAACATATAGATTAGGTTAATCTATAGTTTAATTAATCTTAATCCTAGTTAGGTTAAGTTTAATTACATGTTAATTAGGTTAAATGGTAATCTAGTTACCTTAACCTAGTTCAATTCCAATCGGATTAGTGTTAATCACCTAATTAGGTTAATTAGTTAGATAATTTAATTATTCTGTAACTAGGTTTAAGTCTAGATTAGGGTTCCTAATCCAGTTATCTTTAACCTAGTTCATTTCTAAGTATTCCAGTTGAATTGGTCTTTACTGATTTAAAAGTCAGATATTACGGAGTTTTGTTCCGAATAAACACTATTCTGCAAAACGAAAAGTCAAAAAGACATTGCACGTTTTTCGGTGAATAGTGTTTTTGATTTCTATTTCTCAGAAAATGGTTAGACGATCAAAAAGGCACAAAAAATATTTTTCGTCTTTTCCCTATTTCGTCCTATACCCAACGCGTTTTTCGAGAAAAACTTTTATCGGCTATATTGTGTTTTCAAAGTACGGGAAAGATGAATCCTGAAACAGAATGTCATTTCGACGTACACGTTTCGCTCGGGGGCTTAGGTTAGATTTCCTAGGGTTTAGACCCTAGGGTTTAGGGTTTAGGTTTTATCTTTTTTTCAGATTTTCGAAAAAAAACTTTTATGTTCCTTTTTCGTGCTAAGGTTGTATACTTGAACCGAAACATATAAATAAACAATAACGAAGATTCCATAACACATATAAGATGTAATTCAAGCTTTATTTATTCACATAAAGTCGGATTACAACTCTCTCGGAAGTTCGGAATATTACAAGTAACCTGATGCTCGTTGTTCGTTGTGGCGGCTTTGGCCGTAAGTTGTTGGAGTGGCTTCGTGTTGGGGTCCACCTTCCTTTTCGGATGTCGGGTCAAGTGACGATCTTGCCCTCCTGTCAGGGTTAGTACACAAGTGCAAAATTTGGGTGTCTACAGTTATTTATACAGATCAACCATTGAAGAGAGTGTTGCATGAGCCAGATGCATTGGGGAGGATGGTAGCATGGGCTGTAGAACTTAGTCAGTATGTTTTGGACTATCGTCCTCGGACAACCATCAAGGGGCAAGCATTGGCAAATTTCATGGTTGAATGTACATTCTCTAATGGTGATCAGATGGATGGGATAATTAATGTTCTGGGGGTCATAACAGGGGGTAACTGATGCCATCTTTCTCGTGGACTTTATATGTTAACGGGTCTTCCAATGTCGATGCTAGTGGAGCTGGTGGCATTCTAACTATTCCAGACGGGTTTAAGGTACAACAAGTAATTCAGTTTCTATTCAGAGTTACAAACAACGAAGCTGAGTTTGAAGCGATATTGGTAGGACTAAGTGTGAGGACCCGAAATTTCAAGATCTCTTTAATAAAATTAAATGAGAATTTAATTGATAAAATTATCAAGATTGTTAAATTAATTATTATTTTATGTGATTTAATGTATGGGATGAGATTTAATTAGTAAATTAAATCGGTACAGAGATTATGATGAATGGTATGGAATTAAAGAAATTGAAAAGCAAATAAATTGTTTAAAAATAATTTATTAAGAATAAGAGAAATTTCATGTAAATGTACAATAAATTGTACAATTAAATTATTATGGAAGTGCAGAAATTATGTTTTAAATGAGGTTATATGGAAATGTAAGAAATATGAATGATATATGTATATATGTGTGTTTATGCTTAATTGTTATAATTATAAATGTTATTAATTATGAAAATTAAGGGATTAATAATTAAATTAATCCGAAAAATTTATGAAAAGTTAATGAGAAAGTTAGTAAAAAGTGTAATTATTGATTTTTAAATTAATTATAAATGATGGAGGAAGTTTAGAAATTAATTGAGAAGAAATGTAATTATATAAATTATATAATAATAATTATATAATTTATATAAGGAAATTAAAATGTTGTATTAAGGAAATAATAATTATATAAATTATATAAGAATAATTATATAATTTATATAAGAGAATTAAATTAATTAAGGGTGGAAGAAAATTTTATAAATTGTATTTATGTAAAATGGAAATTATTTAAAAATGAATAATGTAATTATATAAATTATATTAAATTATATAATTTATAATTTATATAAGGAAAGTTAATGTGAATATTAAAGAAATTGAATAATAAATAAGAAAAAGAAATGTTTTAAGTTATTAAAAATTATGTTTATGCATAATTAAATTATTATGACTTTTATGAAGGATAATATTTTGGAAACGTGAACATGTTAGTGTAATATGATGTCCAAATAACGAAGTGAAAAATTATGAAAAATAATTTTTTATGTTATATGAATTATTTTATGATTTTTAGAGGTATAAATTACCTCATATAATTACATGCATGTCATTATGCGTGTACAAAAATTGTCAGGTAAAATACCGAAAAAGGTATTAATATTACTCATAAATCATAATATGAATCTTAGTGAATTAAAATAAATATTTTATATTTATTATATAAAATATTTATTACACGAAATAATTACGTAATGTGTTTAAAACATTTTTTTATGCTTAATTTTTGCTAAATCCGGAAGTTTCAAGAAATTTCAAAGGCGGTGAAATTTTTTAAGCCAACGTGGTGGGTAGTGTTAGTATTTAAAAGAAAAAAAAAACAAACCAAGAAGAAAGAAAGGGAACAAAAACAATATATATATATATTCTCTTCTCCTTCATCCGGCAACACCACCGCCACCTTCCTCCACCGGAAAACACCAAACCCACCATGGTCGCCACCAAGAGAAGATTAGGTGACACCAAAGAGGAGGAAGAACAAGCCATGGAAGGTATAAATTAATTTATTTTGAATTATTTTGGGTATTTATGATGTTAAATTATTTTTGTGGAAAAATAGAAAATAAATAGAATAATGATTCTAAATAATTTATGGATGTCTATTGATGAATTATATGATTTTTGGAGTAGTTTTGTTGTGAATTTTTGAGAAAAAAATGGATTAAAAGTGATAAGTTAATACACTGTTTACGCTGGAAGGAGGAAGAAGAAACAGGGTCGCCGTGCATTGCGCAGCGGCCTATTTTTTTTCGGATGCTGGGAATAAAACGGCGTCGTTTTGGAGCACGGGGAGCAGGGTCGCGCCATGCGCGGCTGTGGTTCGTCCGCAGCAGACCAAACGGTGTCGTTTGGTCTGGGCGGAGGGGGGCCGCGCGAAATGCGCGGCCGACGCGCGCGGTGAATGTACGGTTATGCCCCTGGCCTTTTCGGCTATTACCGAACGTGTCCCTGAGCCTCGGTTAATTACGGAAATGTCCCTGGGCTTTCCGGAGAATTTCGGTTGTGTCCCCAAGGCTACGAAAATTACAAAATTGCCCCAGATCTTTTCTATTAATACCGGTTGAGTCCCTAAGGGCGCGGAAATTACCAAAATGCCCCCAAAAAGTGATTTTTAATTAAATAAATGTTTAAAAATTGTTTAAAAATAATAGAAAATTATAGAAAAATACTAAAAATATAGAAATGATATTTGGGCATTAAATTTAATATTTTTGATTAAATATTAAATATTGGGGAATTAATATTTAAATATTTTAAATATTAATCTATTAAGTTTAAAAGTTATGAAATGATTAAATAAAATTTTCGGGCAACTAAATATGTTAAATTTTATCCGATGAGCGGTCCGTAGTGAAGGCATTAAATATTAAGTTATGTTAATATTTTAAAGGACGAGGTTAATATAATTAACCATATTATTTAATAATTGGCTCAAAGTTGATATTAATTAATTAAATTAATATCACAAGGAGTTAAATAATTATTATTTGATTATTTTATGATCATAGGTTGATCGAGTAAAGGGTATGAACTACCAATTTAATAAGTTGAGCTATTAATTGGACGCCAGGCAAGTTCTTCAGTCCCTTTTATGTTAAATGTTGGAATGTTATGATATGTAATTCTTGTTTTAACTGCATACAAATTATGTGTTACGTGATACGTGATTAATATGACCACAATGTGTATTTTGTGCAACGATATGAATATATATGAGATATATTGCTATAGTAGAAGCACAAGCACATGATGTATGACACACACCAAGTATGATAAGGTATGTGCTACGTGAAGTATAACTTTTGAACTTGTTGAGCCATTGTGCTCATTACTTGCTTAATAAACATTTTTGCAGGTAAAGATATAAATTTCAAAAATATCAAATGATATAGAGATGGATAATCACAGAAGGTAGTGATTGTTATTGTTCTATTTTGCTAATGTTATATTGATCTTTAGAATGTACACATATGTGGAATTCGGATAAGATGAACAGAGTTGAAATGTGAACTATAATTGTTCAAGATAGTGGTTGCGCTAGAAATTATTATATGTTTAATCTATGAATGATGATACAGGGAATATTTGTATGGATATGAATGGTATTAAAATTTGAATGCCGAGCTTTATGATACAAGTGAGAGAAAGAAAAAGTAAAGGTTGCGATCCATGGGACTAAGATCGAAATGTAAGGATTTTAGATATTCAAATATTTTAATACAAGGATTGAATTGAGAAAGAGAAAAAAAAATTATACTGAAATATTTGGTAATTGTTGATTTTAAAATCAATTATTGGATTAAAGAAGGGATTAAAGATTTATTAACGAACCGAAATTCGGACGTTAAGGAAATAATGTTTCATAAATATGAAAATTAAGGTAATAAAGTGGGTCGAATTTCGGGGTCGTTACACTAAGATTGGCTAAAAGTTTAGAGGTGTGCTATATCCTTATATTCAATGATTCTTAGTTAGTGATAAAGCAAATTAAGAGGGGAGTATGACGCTCGGGGAGCACGGATGACGAAGTACTTATCCAAAGTAAAGGCATTATTATAAAGATTTGAGTCTTATGCTCTTTAAGGTATAGAACGGGATGAAAATGCGACTGCTGATGCATTATCCAAGCTTGTCACGACTCAAGTGGAAAATTTTAGAGAATCGGTATATTTGGAGATTCTGAACGAAGCCAGTATTAATAAGAAGGAACTTATGCCAATCGACAGAATGAATTGTTGGATGACACCCTATATAGAGTACTTGCTTGATGGGAAACTTTCGACAGATAAATTGATGGTGAAAAGGATTAATTATCAAAGCTCATATTTTTGTTAAATCGATGGGGATTTCTATCAGCGAGCCTACTCTTCACCACCGTTAAAGTGTTTGGTTCCATCAGAGGCGTCTTATGCACTTCGAGAGGTACATAAGGAAATATGTGGGGAGCATATGGGAGCAAAGTTGTTGGCATACAAGTTGATCAGACAAGGGTACTATTGATCGACGATATTCTAGGAGGCTAAGGACTGTGTCAAGAGGTACCCAAAATGTCAATTAAACAGTATCGTTCCGTATCAGCCTCTAGATGAGTTGTCATTATTACTATTTGATGAGTGGGTTTTATACCTATGAATTGGTACTTTTGGCTTGATGAATTATGAGTTCTTAGGTGCTTTTTGTATTTAAGTGATTTTTGTAGTCTCTAATGAGCTTTGTAGGAAAAATGGTTGAAAAGGGCAAAATAGTAATTTCGCAAAAAAGAGCTAGCGATGCTATACCCTACTATAGAAATTGCAAGAAACCTAGCAGCATATATATTTTTGATCACTCTATTAGAAAAGAAACAGAGAAAGGAGGCAGCTGAACATCATTTTGGAGCGCAAGAACAAGATACACTTCAAGGATTGAAAAGCAACATTTGGAAGGGAGTAACTAGAGATTGAAACTTGTTTCATTAGAAGTTTTCCTTCTTTAATCTTTTCTTTCATTTTTGTGAATTAGGAATGAAGAATATTTTGTTAATGGTTTTTATTTCAATAACTATGAACTAAACTTCTATTCTAATATTACAATAGAACCCAATGTATAGTTTTAATTAAATTTCTCTCCTTTTGATTATTGTGAATCACATGTGGATGGGTTATCATGTTTTATACTTCATGTATTGATTGCTTAGCTAGTGACTAATGTGGTGCTCTTTATGAAATTGGAAAGTGGAATATAGAGTGTAGACCTAAAAATGATAGCACATGTTATAACTATTCGTCTTAGGATTGAATACATAATTTGCATATAGGATAGAACTATACCTATGTGTCGTGTGTAGCCTTTGTGAGAATATAATCTTAATGACTCCTTGCTTAATTCATTTCACATAGGAATATTGTTTGCCTAATTTTACTTAGCAATTAACACGCAAGTATACATGACCCATAACTAATAAAGTGATTAAGTAGAATGTCGAACCCACAGAAAATTAAAAATAATTATTACTAATTACTAACTTTATATTAAATTAACTTTTTTAAAACAATTATAATAAATTAATAAAATAAAACTAATAAAAATTATTAACTAAATTAATTTAATGACAATGATTAAATCAGATTAAAAGTACTTAAGATTACAATTTCTCCTAATGCTTCATTTAAATCTCTTTTTAATTAATTAATTATATATAATTTTTAGCTGAGAATGTTTAATTATTTATTAACTTTTTTCAAAAATTAATAAAAAGATTTATTCCAATTAAGTTACTATATTACTATGTAAAATAACTTGAAATAAACTCATTAAGAACAAACTATCAATAACGTTACATGTGGTATATAGATATTTTCATCCTACACATAACATAACTATTCAATCCCAAGAAGAATAAATAAGTCACATGTTATCATATTCAGATCTAAACCTATAATCTATTTTTAATTTCATATAGATTATCCCATTAATTACTGCACAAATAATCATACATGAATGCACAAAATATGATAAATAATTCATATATAATCATCAATAATTAAAAAAAATTAAATTAAACTACACATTAGGTTCAATTGCAATCTCAATTAAAAATTAGCCTAAAACTGAAAAAGAAATCAATATAATAAAATAATCCATTAAACACAAATTAAAAAAATTAAAAAGAAGAGTTTAGAGATAAAAATTTAATATTAAGCATGATCTCTAAAGCTCCATCTTCAACCCGTGTAATTATTCCACGTTGAATTCTCCTTCAGAACTGATAAAAATCCTCTTCCTAATGTATTCTACTCTAATCTATGTTAATAATCTAAAAATAAGAGTCTCATAGAGTATTTATAGCTTATAATATTAATCTTAAGGAAAACTAGAATTAAAATCCAATTAGGAATCAAAATTATTAAAATAATCCAAAATCTGCTTACTCTGCCAAGCCAAATAGAGCCCTAGCACGTGTTTTGACCAAGTCAACGTGCTCTGCCATGCCAGCCATAAGCGAGAATCGCGCATGGCGCCACCTGTTCCTTCCTCTTACCAAAACGTCGTTGTTCCATCATAATTCTGCTGACCCTCAAGCGGCCGCGCATGGTGCGAGCGTTCCATCTGCCATACATCGAAATAGTGTCATCCCGTGCCTATGTTGCCTTAGCTGATCGACCCATGTGTGCAAGGCACGAGCCATCCATGTTGTTGTTATTACAAAAATGCCACTGATTCTTCCAATATTACTATTATGCCATTCCTTTCGTTGCAGATTTACAAGATTGCCACCAAGGTTTAATTTCCTATAAAATAAAATATAAATTAAGTAAAAATAATATAAAAATAATAATAATGCATAAAATTAATTAAATTGCCTAAAATAAATTAAAATACTTAAAAACTCACAATTAATTAAGCCTAAAAAATTCAATAAATAGGTATAAAATTTTATTATCAAATATAGTGATTTATTTAGAAGGGGGATACTCATATGACCAGCAGAAGAGATTTATGAATACTTAGAATTCTTGGTTGGCTATTCATGTGATTCACAAATTAAAGGGAGGGTTAGGAGGTTTTAACGAAGCATTGGGAAAAATTGTGATCTTAGCTTATCTCATCTTGATATACACAGCTGTGTAGTGCACAGTCGACTATGATAATTTTTAGCTGATTTGATTGTGTGCAAAAGTACTTCAGAATCTAATACCATTTTTGAGGAACATGAAAAATATAAAAGGTTTAGTTGTTTAGAGGATTGGTGTCAGATGGGATGGTGTCAAGGTCATCGTTGTAGTCATCGTCGGAGAAGCCAACTATTTTGGGGTCGATACCAGCGGTTTGGATTTTTGTGAGGACCGCTTGGTATCCTTTGTCAAATTATTCGGCTATCTCTTTAGTGAGTTCAGGAAAAGATTGGTATTTTACGATGATCTTTTTTCTTTGATCGTCGACTTGGGCTTATATTTTCTTATGTTTGTTGTGAAGGTCGTTGGCATACTGCTCAAGTTCCTTGAGAGCGGTGAATCCTTTTATGTTGATCTTAGAGATTCTGGTTATGTTGTCTTCTTTAGCTTTGATGTCTTGGTGGAGTTAATTAATCAATTTGCTTTTGGAGTTCTTCGTTTTGTTTTGGGAGTTCGGTTTTTTGTTGAAGTTATGTGTGGAGGTCCCTATTTGCTTCTTCGAATTGTCTTAGGGAGTAGGTGACGACACTATGGACTTTATGAAATTGCTAGAGGTCAGATGTGAATTTATCATTCTTCTCTTCGCGGATTTTATTTTGTGATAGGAATTGCGGAGTTCTTCTGTTTGGAGGTTTTTGAGTCGTATATGTTCAGCTTGTTCTATTTGATGGACTTGTTCGATGGTTTCAATCTGTAGGTTGGCTTCAGTGAGATACTATTGTAATTCTGTGTTCTTTTCGTTGGCTTCATAGAGTTCAATTTGGAGGTGGGCTTTCTCTTTTTTGACATTCTCGAGCTTGTCTCTCAAGTCATCGAAAATGGTGTCAGAGTTCGGCACACCTCTCTCATGAGTGAAGATTCGGCTAAAGGCGACCAAGGTCTGCAAAAGGAAGTATAGTTAGTGATCAGTGGGTTAAATACCTACGAATTTAGTACCTGAAAACATGAATTGGTGTTTGTTTTTTATGTGTTGCAGGTTACTTTTGATGTAGTCATGTCGTTTTGCAGGAAATATCACTTTGGAGGAGAAAATGGACATTTGGAGCGAAAGCGGATGAAAAGAATCTAAAAAGGGCATTCTGGAAAAGCAGCGCGGCCGCCCCATATCATCGCGCGGCCGTCCCACCTATGCAGAATTTTAGTTTGACATCTTGGATCATCGCGCGGCCGCCCCGTCCGGCGAGAAAGTTTTTTTGCGTGAATTCTGGGCTGGGCAGTTAAGGATAGAGGAGGCAAACCCGTGGGAAGTTAGAAAAAGCTGATGAGGAGTATAATTAGTAGTGATATAACCCTAATTGAGGGGATTTTTCTAGGAGCGGCTGAAGCTATCAGAAAGTGCAATTGAAGGCTAGAGCTTGGAAGATTACAACTCAAGGAGATTAAAGTAACAGAACAGGAGGAGATCAAAGCGTTTATTCTTATTTCTTCTCTATCGATTTTTTATTTTGATACTCTTTGATGTTGAATACTTTTATAACTATGGTTTTTAATTATTTCATGATGAACTAAATTCTCGTTTAAGATTACAACGGAACCCAATGCATAGTTTAAGTTAAGTTTGCCTTTGGTTGTTTTATGATGAATATAATTGGATTGTCTGTCATATTTGTGCTTAATTTTAATTACTTGGCCAGTAATTAGTGGGGTAATTTATATGAACTTGATGAACGGAGTATACATTTAGACCTTGGTATGATAGCATATGATTGTAGTTTCTACATTGATAGGAATTATGATTTGTGAATAGGATAGAGATATGCCTATTTGCCATATGTAATTTTGAAGAGAATCTGCATGTAAATCTTCTTTAATATAATTCACATAGAGATATAGTGTTTTAATTAATTTAGATGTTCTACACAATTATATTCCTTAATTGGTAGAATTGAGTGGAATTGTTTATATGTGATCGAGAGATGCATGTGAATATTATAAAGAATTCTTAATTAACAATCCAGTATATTTAATATGAAATGACTAGAGTGAATGATATTCAGATGAAGCATTGGGGGAAGTTGTAATCTTAATTATTTAAACATATTATTTAATCTTCGATAAGTAGTTCTATTTAATTTTAAGTTATTTGCAATAAATCAGAAGCAATCTCAAAGTGTTAGTTTAGTTAATATTAGTTTAATTGGAAAATTAATAATTGGTAGGTATCAATTATAATCTTTGTGGGACGATACTCTTCTTGTCATTTACTACAGTTTGATCACGTATACTTGCGTGTTAAACCTAGGGTTAAAAAAGGACAACAGTTAGATAGTTAGTATGTTCAAAAGTGAATTATATGGTGGTGAAGGAAGAAAGGAAAGTTTGAAAGGGTACTTACTCAACCTACATGTACGGCTGCTACGAGGATCAGTTCTTTGTACGTGTGATTGGAAAAAAGGTGTTCATCAGTTGGTATGAAAAAATAGTCAAGGAAGGAGTGGGGGAATCTGCCTTGTGGATCGGGGTGAAAGAAGTTTGGTAGGTTAGTCCTTGTGGATGTGGAGATTGTGGCTAATGTTGGGATTAGAGTTAGGGGAGTAGGTTCTGGTTGGGTTGATGCAAAAGGGGTCTTAGTAGTTTGGGTGGGAGGTAGTTCGGCTGGCTATGTGATAGTAGGTTCGGTGGCAGTGGGAGGTTTTTTTTTGGTTGTTTGGAGAGTGTCGATTGTGCTAGAGGAATGATTGGTGGTTCGGGAAAAGGTTGTTGTGTGGCTATTTATGTCAGGGAGGTTGGTTGTGGGGAAGATGTTATGGATTTAAGGTGGGATTTTATGAGCTTTCAGCGTTTCTTTTTAACAAGGTTGAGCTTGTCGACTTCATATAATTGGGAGAAGTCCCTCTTTTGAGATGGTTGGGCTTCAACTATTTCTTGGGGGGCTTCTGCGATGTGTTGGGGGATGGGGGATTTAGTGGCTTGTTGGGGGCTTCAATAGATGGTTGAGGGGCTACAGTAATTGGTTGAGTAGGTTTGGAACTGATGGAGGTGACTTTTGTATGTGTTAGAATCTGTTGATCTTGGGAGGGTAGTATGTCTGATGTAGAGGGAGAAGATGTTAATGGGATGGTTGATTTATGTTTTTGGGCTATTTGTTTTTTGTGTTTCTTTTTTAGAGGTTGGATAGGGGATTCGGTGTTATCTTCGAGTGGGATTGTGGTATGTATGGGGGAAGGATTCTCTAACATGGGAACAGATTGCATGGGTTGGATGATAGTTAGGGGTTCTTCGATGATGTTGGGGGTAGGGGATTCTTTTATGTTGATGTAACGCCCCAAGAATCCCTGTACTTGCTGCAGGCGACCTTGTGCGTTAAAGTACAACCTTATTCTTAATAACCATATCATACCACAACAATATAGTTAATAAAAACACGATTATTTAAAAACTTTATAACTCTTCTATTCCATAATCGCAATCTTTATTAAATTTTAATACACTTAGATCATATATAACATGACATGGTCTATTACAATAATTGTGAGTACACATAAGCTCACACTCCAACAATAAGTTATTATGTCTATAGATTTACTTCTCTTAGTCATTCAAGTTCACTACTATTAGCACTCGTCTTTCATAGGTTCGTCTTTATTACAATTACAATGCTTCTAACAGTTAACATTACATAACGTATTTATCCCAAAATGTTACATTGAAGGAATTTTAATGACTCTAACAAGCAAAGTTTTGTTATCAACACTTAACTCCAATCATTTTCTTTCTTTTGACCATACCAAAATCTCCGACTTTCTCATACTTTAGTTTAAAGCAAGGGTGAGCACAACGGCTCAGCGAGTTTAACAACTAACACATCACACATTACATGCTTCACGTGTTATATCTACTGTGCATTTTATACATGCATCATATTACTCATGTTTTGCATTTAATATATGCATTATGCATCTTATGTTGTGCATTTTATCAAGCTTTAAAATTCACTTAGAACAATCATTTTAGTTCATTCAATTGAATAACAATAGTTATAATCACTTAGTTATATAGAGTGCACATTTTAAACAGGCTTATAAGGAATTCATATAACATAGAAAATCTTGCACATAAAGGGAACAATTAGTTCACTACATATATCAACAATTTAACATATAGCAACAAGTCTGAAAAACTTTCTTAGTTCGCTTAACCGGCTTACGCAAGTACCTCGCGTCTTCGTATGACCTATACAAGTATGTGGGATTGACAATAAAATGCCAGTCATAGCTTGACTCTTTGTTTAGCCTTATTTTAAGTTTTTAAATCTTTTTCCTTAGCGTTCTTTATAAAATTTACCCCAATTAATAGGATCGAACTACCGATTAGACACTATTGGACCATTCTTATTGGTTTAAAATGCTTAAGTATTTATTTTATACTTAATTAACTTTTAGCTTTTGAAAAAACATTACCTGAATCCAACTTAACTCGAAAAAACTGAAAACAACAGGTTCAAGCGCAGCTGCGTTTGACCCCTAGCGCAGGTGCACTCCCCTAGCATAGGTGCGCTCCATCCCAGCACAGGTGCGCTCGTTCATATTTTTTTTAATAGTAGGGTCGAGCGCAACTGCGCTCGACCCCCAGTGCAGGTGCGCTCAACCAAAGTTTTGAAAAACTTTTCTTTCTCTAACTTCTGATTTTGAAAATATTAGATTCACTTGCTTATTCCTTAGCATGCTGTAACTTTTAAGTCTTGACAACACTACTACAAATATAGAATCAATTCTTGATCCTTTATATAACCATGATTCATGGCTTATTTCATTTCCTTGTTTTAGGTTTGTTTTATAATTCATCAACCCACTATACATTAACATACCAGTTGTTCTACCCGTTTTTCAAAGTCTTTCATATAAAGTTTTAAGCCATCTACAAAAATCATATTTATAACAATTGTTGAATCTTAAAAACCCCACAAAATACTTAATATAGAATTTTCAACATACAACTTATAGATTCAAAACAACCATTCACACCAAAACATTTTGTTTAAAAATATAAACAAGTTTATACCCATACACCCTTCCCAATCATGCCACAAGGCTTGCTATACTAGAAACCAACATGATCTTTAAACACATTACTCAATAATCTATTAATTGATTAGACCTTGAAATCCCAAAGTTTAGAAAATAACTTCTTTTAGGACTTTTATCAAACATATATAAGGTATGTATTTATAAACCTTTCATGTTAAGTATAGACATTATAGTCATTCATCTCCACCATATATCTCCCTTATATCCCCTTTAGATCCACCATGATCCACCACAACTAACTATTTTTACCTCCCACAGCGAAACCAAAAATGAAAAATAACATTAAACTTAATTTGGAGTTCTAAGTATAAAGATACATTTAACCTTTAAAGGATTGAAGATCATCTTGCTTGATCTTTCTATGGACTGCTGGAACTCCTTCTTGAGTCCTATAACCACCGGATTTGTTTTATCTGTCTCACTCTCTATTATACTCCCTTGCACTTTATTGGTAAAGGAAATAACCAGGAGCTTTTTTAAGCTCATAACTAAGCATATAAAGGCCTTAAACCTTCCCTCTTCTTAGCTAGAACCTCTTCTTAGCTAGAACTATAAGTATGAATATATAAATATAGTCTTATTACTAGCCTAATTAGCTTCTACTCCTTGCCCTTAAGTGACCCTAGCAGGTCACCACTTACCTGCCCCAAGTAGAGGTTGTCAAACATAAGAGCAGAGAACATGTCCCTTCCCAGCTACCTTATATGACTAATATTTACGTATAGTATATTACACATCTCACCAGCAATAACGGCTCACTCATTACCCCTATTTTCTACTAAAAAGGTCACCTCCTATTAGCTCTATAGGCCGCTGGAATGAGTCCCACTTGACTGATTAATATGGCTTATGTATATAGCTTGTATACCTATAGACTCAAGCAATTAATGCTCCATACAAAAATAGACTCATTACAGCTGAATTGACTCTCTTTTTCTTGCCCAGTTGGCTACTTTTACACTTACACAACTGGTATATTTATACATATGCATATTAGTTTCTTTTGAAAAATGCTATGAGTAATAACTCATAGCAATGATCTATGCAATGACCTCTGTAAAAATGGTGGGACCCATAATGTAAAAATGATGGATCCTACCATTTTTACAAAGGTCATTGTATGGATCATTGCTATGATCATTACTCATAGCAAAGCTGGTTTCTTTTCCATTAATAATGCTTCTTGGTTCATCCTATAGCTGTCTTATGGTACCCACTTGGCTGCTGAATAGCCACCTCCCAGCTACCAACTTGGTTGACACTAAAATATATATTAGTTCCTCATGTAAATACCCCACTTGGTTACATATATGTACACATAACATATATATATATACAGTTTGCATACATGGTCATAAGCACTAATGCTCCTTCTTATTCCTCATTATAGCTGCGAAAATTAGCTGATCAATTATACACTAGATTGCTACCTTTGCTAACATATATATATATGTGTGTGTATGTGTGTGTGAAAAAATTATATACACAGCTGTGTAGTGCACAGTCGACTATGACGACGGTGTTTTTTGGACTATGGCGACAATTCAACCGTCGCTATAACTATTTCTAGTATATGGTATCGCCATAGCCCCAAAAAATCGTCGGCATAACCGACTGTACACTACACAGCTGTGTATATACATATAGCCCATATATATATATATATTGATCATTAGGCATTTCACAAGTAATGCCCATTCTTGATTCATTACCCTAAGCTACCGAAATTGGCAGAAACAAAGGCCCATGCCTGGAACAAAAATTAGCATATTAATATGCCTACATAATCCCCTATATTATCATATATCATATAAGGCTTTACACACATCTTAGTACTATACATTTGAGCTACAACAAGTATTGTCACACAAATTTTCTTGCTAATTAATAACATCACGCAAGTCATAACCCTTGAAATTAACTAACTTAATTTAATTACATGGCTTTCCATTTTATTCCATAATTAATCTAAACCAATTTAAATTCATTAGCTTTAATGACTAACCATTACCCTCCTCCTTACTTATATATATATATACTCATTTAATCTAACCATTGCTCTTAATAGTTTTCCATTAAGATTCATTTTACACCTACAAGTGTTGCGCAGTATTTTTGCCCAATACACCACAAGTCCTGTAAGACTTACACATGCTATAAGGATAGGACCACTCAATCCTATCATACAAGACCTAATAAATTTGGCTTGCTTAAGAAATTGATTGGGCTACACTAATTTCCCTCTACCAAACTCATATTTATAAGACATACTGAATAAATAATTAATCCACACCTAAGTTTATGTACAACCCTTTTGGTATATTCACAAAATAAACCCTAGGGTTATTTCTTATGCTATAAGGCTTACTAATTAGCTTGTTTGCGTAATTAAATGAACTTTCTTTTATTCCCAAACCAAGCCTTCATTCAAGTTAGTTAACATATTCTTTAATCGTGCGTCTAATTAAATGAATTAATCATATGTTATGGCTTTCCTTCTTGTTTCTTCTAAATTGAATAAATAGATACACCCATATATATTCATTCAATCCCATCATCTTCCAACAATTTTAATTAACTTCATCTCATTAATAAAAACTGTTATACAAGGTCTTTGTATTACATATATATAATAATTTGTATTATACCCTGTATTCTAATCATATGCGAATAAGCTTCCCATATTTATACAGTATAAACACTTAACTCATATATACCTCAAAGTATATTTATTAAATCATTTCTAGGTTTTAAACCTCGTAACCTATAATTTTTCACATATAATTCGCAAAAAGGCCTAATATCACCTATATATGAGTAACCACAACTCTTCAACGCTTAATATTATAGCATTTTCTTGTAGTCATAAGCCTTATTTTCTCGAACTATATTGTTTCCTATTCTTCAATCTTTTCTATCATTTATCTCCTATTTACCAGTCTCATAAACATCCAGGATATCATAGTTGAACTCTGGAACGAATAGTGGGGGCATGATGGAGGAGGTAAGGGGTTTGGACTTGTGGTTTAATTAGAACTACTATACAGGGGAGGGAAAGAGAGGAGAAGGATCAAAAATAATAAAAGAAGATAATTAATTACATGATATATGTAACGCCCCCAAAATCCCCGCGCTTTTACCTGCGGCGGACCTTGTGCGTTAATTTCGTACATCTATCAACTTAACCAATGATCCCATAATCATATTGGTTGAATTAGTCTTATTTTAGACTATACATTAAAATTTTCTCTTAACTTTGTCCCTAGATCTTAACTTGATCTCAGTCTCATAAGTATACAAGTATCAACTTGTATTTCATCCGTATAAATGGATAAAACCATATATAACGATTTAATTTTAACCTTAGGATTTAAATATTCTATATACGTCCACTTGTAACGGTCTCATTCGTACTACAAGTATAAATATACAAAGATATCTCTTCATATCAATAATCCTACTTATATGGTATTCAGAATAGTAATAACGAGTTATACCTGGGTCCGAGGAACCTTAACGATGGATTTGACCAGTCAACATCGCTTAGTTCTGTCTCAGATGTACAGCACTCACAAGTTATTTACCGATCCTCATCCAGATAAATAGATCATTATCAATACTATGTTAAATTTTAACAATTCTAGGTTATATCAAAATAAAGACATAACAACATTCTGATGATAATTATTTATATCATTCATTCAATATTCGGTTACATGTTTGTTTGTTCGTATTACAACAGTCATTATGACATATACAAATACAATCAATTTACATGAAAACCTAATCTATGCTGCATCTTTAAGTTCATGATCTTCTTAACGTTCATATTTAATCTGCAAATAAGGTTTTATTCGCAAGAATGAGCACGACGGCTCAGCAAGTCTAACATACAGCACATACGCAGTTTATGCTTTCATATAAACTTTAACATGCATTGACTGAACATAATTCTCCATTTAATATCACATATAACTCACGTTCCAATAATTTTTATCACATTGACACACAAAGTGTATAAATCATGTTCGTAACTCGTAAACATAACGCATAACAGTTAGAAGGCTTGTAAACATCAATTAAAGACTTCACATATCATCTATTGCATAATAACATGACATTATACATCTCATTTATCATTTTAACAATACTAAACAAGTAGCACATAGCAAGAGTTAGAAGACTTGCCTTGAAACCATGTCAGGGTTTCTCGGGAAATCGTTAAACGCCTACAAAAAGGGTTACGCGACTCCGAACGTTAGTTTATCAAATTTTCCTTTTGAATAAGTCTTAGAATAACTTAACTAGACTATTTTCATTGGTGGAATTAATTGGAAACAAGTCCAACTCAAAAACTCACTTTTTAGTCACTTTTAAAAAATAGGCAGCATGTATGGCTGCTAGACCCCGGCTCGATCAAACGGCCACAACTTCTTCGTTTTAAAACATTTTTGAGTCGTTCAAAATTTCACGCATTCGTAACTTCCGTCTATACAACTTTCATTCAGACCAAAGTATGAGATTCCTTACTGATTTACACATATTTCCCAGTAATGGGACTGATCTAAAACTGATTCATATTTCTGACCTCTTTTACAGTGGCAGCCATAACTTTGTCATACGAAAACATTTTTGAGTGATTCTTGAGTCTAAATTGCTTAGAATTTCATGATCTACAACTTTCATTTAAGTGTCTAAGGCATATTCAGAAATTAAGTTTTCGGAAATTACCAAAAATATTCTGCTAGTATATTAAACTTAATTTTCTTTGATCCGATTGGTAAAACATGATACCTCAAGCATTAATTTGCTAAGATAACATGTTCTAACACTCCGTATCACTTCATAACATAAAAATAACAAAATCATAAACCTACTTATATAAGATTTTATGATTTTTTCTCAAGAACACGAAGAACGAATCGAAGAACACGAAGAACACGAAGAACAAAGTTTCATCGTTCTTCGTTTCGACTACTAAAACTTGATGCCACAAGCATTATTTAGCAAGGCCATCATGTTTCATCATCCCATAACACTAAATTACCAAATCATAAACCTACTTATGTAGAAATTATGACTTTTGCTCAAGAACACACGAAGAACACGAAGAACGAAAAATCGTACATGGTAACGACTTATGTTCTTGAGCTTTTGGATTTCATACTTGAAATAATTTGAGCATTATAACTGCTTACATATGTGATTATAACACTTTATAATTGACAAAATTTGGTCATTATAACGACGTGTTTACTTAATTATAACAATTTATAATAATACTCCAGAACATACGAAGAACACGGAGAACGGATAAACCGTACATGGATACGACGTATGTTCTTGAACTTTAAACTATGAAATGAAATTTGACATAACAACGACTTGCTCAAGTCATAAGGAACACGCAGAACGAAAAATCGTACATGGCTACGACTTATGTTCTTGAGCCTCATCGATAAAAATAAACATTACAATAACTAAGAATCGTACCTTTTGTTATTGCAAGCTTTAACTATTTCTTTGCAATCGATTCTTGTCTCACAAGAACTCTCTCTATATTTGCTCTTTAGCTTTCAAAAATGGTAAAGAACTAATGAACTTAAGCCTTCTATTTATAGGAAAACCAAGGGTCGGGGTAGTTTGGTCATTAGTTTAAAAGCTAAGGGCATTTTAGTCATTTCGCACATTATTTAATTAATAAAACTAGAATAATATCTAGATATTTTCCAAGCCAAGCTTCTAGAAGCTTCCCGAGCTGTTTTGTCATTATTTTTTCCGATTTCGGTATATCGGATAAATCGCGTGCGATTAATTTAAAATATTTCGCATTAGTAATATAAGTTTTAATTACTTATACGTATTTTATTAATAAAATACATCATACAGTATTAATATGATGTCTCGTCTGACCCTCGAAGTTTTTCTTGAATTAATCTCGGATAACCTTCCGTGTATTTTTCTCAAATACACCTACCGGGCGACGCGATTGATAAATTTCTTTCATTCTAGACACTAATTATGATTGAATAATATAATTAGGTATTAATCTGATAAATTTGATTATTCAAATTTAATGTTAACCTATCTCATGATCCGTTTGATGAAAACAATACGGATGAATTAACAGTTAATTATATAACAGTCTGATTCCAACTAATTTGGTTAACTTCTACTGATTTAAAAATTTGATATTACTGAGTTTTGTTCCGAATGAACACTTTTCTGTAAAGTGAAAAGTCCAAAAGACTTGGCACGTTTTTCGGTGAATAGTGTTTTTGACAACCATTTCTCAGAAAATGGTTAGAAGACCAAAAAGTCAAAAATAATATTTATTTTTGTCTTTTCCCTATTTCGTCTTATTCCCGACACACTTTTCGAGAAAATCTTTTATTGCTTATTACGCACCGGTGTTGCATACAAACACTGTATCCATCAACGGTTTGATCAAAAACGGAAAGCGTTTTCGTTTGAAGAGCGATTTACGTTTTATTTATGGAAAAATATCAGTGGCTCCCTGGTATCTATTCCCCGTATAAATGCTATATCGTGAAATAGAAAAAGTCCAAACGTTGAAAAGAACGTTCAAAAAGACAACAAACGTTTTCTCGTAAATCGTGTCTTTTTCGTCTTTTTCCCAAGAAAATTTTATTGATTCCCTGGCATCTAAACCTCATATTATCACTATGTCGTGAAATACAAGAAGTCCTACAGATGAAAGAAACGATCAAACGAATGAAAAACATTTCTTCGTGAATAGTGCTTTTTACACGTTTTTCGAGAAAAACTTTTACTGACTATTACGTGTTTTTAAAGCGTGGGAAGGTTGAATCTTGAAACAGAATGTCAATTTAACCTTCACATTTTGCTCAAGGGCCTAGGTTATTTTCTAGGGTTTAGACCCTAGGGTTAGGGTTTAGGTTTTAACTCTTTTTCCAATTTTGGTTTTTGCCCTAAATTGACTTCTGATTTTTAATAAGTGTTAAGGTTAACTACTTGAACCAAAACACAAAATCCTACACATAGATATTTCATACAACACATTTAAAAGCTCAATTCAAGCTTTACTAATCACATAACACATAGTTTAGGTTAAAGAATTTAACCTCTTAGTTGTATACGATCGTAGTTTCGAGTCGTATATATTCTTTAAGATAGCTCAAGGTATGCTTGAGCAATCAATCTTAGGTTTTGAATTGACAACCTTGCTTAGATCTTGTTAGATCACTTTTGAAATATTTGGGATATTACATTCAACCCAACTTACAGGAATTTCGTCCTCGAAATTAACTTTACAATTACTTTAGTCATTTAATATCATATTTATAAGTGCTATAAATATTCAGGATATTACAATATAGGGTCGAAAACTTACATCCATGATCATATAGCCATTGTTCATTGGAGAGGAACTACTTTAAGTTCCATGGTTCGATGGGGATCTTCTTATAGAAGTCGTGAAACTCCTTTTTGCGGGTTACAGATAGTCGTTCATATCCAAAGGCTAGCTTTAGGGGTTTATGTCGGTGCTATGGATGTAGAACCAGCCTAGGTGCCATTCTTTATTGGTTGTTAGGGTTTGCATCCAGACTCGATGACCAGAGATCTTGTGTAAACATCAGAAGTCAGGTTCCCTTGATTTGGTAAGGGGAAAAATGGAGAAGAAGAAGTCACTGGAAGGGGTAATCTTGAGATCGTGGAAAACTGCAATAAAGCAAATGAGGTGAATGTATAAGTTATGAAGGAGTTGGGATAAGCAGATACCAGTGATGGTGAAAAAGGTGTTGATGAAATCGTGAAGGGGAAAATGGAGGCCGTACTTTAGTGCTTGAGTGCGAACGGCAAGATATTTCATGTCGGCTCGATAGTATATTCTATCAATATAGAGTGGTGCTTGGAGATCGTATGCTCAGGGATTTGAAATTCTTCTCAAATTCCAGGAAGTTTTTCAGGGGTGATGTTGGAAATAGTGTTTCTAGTAATGTATGATTTGGCAATGTTGTAGAGTTATCGGTTAGAATTTTTGCTTTCTCGTCGTCGGTAAGGATAGGGCTTACCAAATCTTCAATGATAGGGCTTATTAGTTCTTCAAAGAAAGGAGGGGAAGATGGTTTTTGAGCCATGGGTGTGATGAGAATGTAGGTGATAATAAAAAAAATTGGGGTTTTGCTGGAGAAAAGGAATGGGTTATTGGAGGTTACTTTTTGCAGAAGTAGAAGACGGGAGGGTAATTTTAAGGAGTAAAAGTGAAAATGAAGGGTGACGTTGTATTTTAGTAAAGGGGGTAATAATGAGCACGGTAGTCAATGACGACTGATTTGATGGACACAGTAAAATTTGAAAAGGTAATTAATGAAAAGCGTGACGGATATAAGGTGATGTACCGTGTATGTGGTGATTTTAATATTAGTAATGATTGGTAATTAAAAGACTTCGGAGTTACATTTTATCTGGTCATAATTAATTCTTCAGGTATTACTCTCCTATTATAAATAGGAGAGTGGGGGAGGGGGGGGGGGGGGGGGGGGGGATGTTAGGATATAGTTTATTGGGCCTCAGATTTGGTTTGGACCCAAGAGTTTCTTTATTTGGATTTTGGTTAGATTATATTTTATACACTATAATGGACCTAAATTTAGGGTAAGTCCATTCAACTGTCCCTATGGGGTTGTTTGGGTATTTTAGGAGGGTCAAAGTCCACATGGGAAGGGGGGAAGGGGGGGGGGGGAATGTTGGGATATATTTGATTGGGCCTCAGATTTGGTTTGGACCCAAGAGTTATTCTTTATTTGGATTTTGGTTAGATTATATTTTATACACTATGATGGACCTGAATTTAGGGTAGGTCCATTCAACTATCCCTATGGGACTGTTTGGGTATTTTAGGAAGGTCAAAGTCCACATTGACTTAGAATCCTAAATTAAATTGTGATCCCGAATCTTAGGTGTGACAAGGGTTGACCGATCATCATCATAATTATAATTGGATTCTAATTAAGAGATTCTCTATCCTAATCAGTTACGGGAATGATAGGCGGTTGATGAAAAATATAAATAAGGTTATTAGTGTGGAGATTCAGGTTACACAATTCTTTCTTATCAAGTACATATTATTTTCTAGCAATAACAAGTTTTCTATTATTGCGTTTTTTTGTCTATACTTATTCTCATATCGGAATATTCTTGAACAGTCAAAGCCGTCGCTTGATCTAAGAGTGGTTAACAATTGTTTCTAGTACAAGTTGCTGGTTGTATGGTAATTTTATTAGTGGACAAAATCACACGTGAACAGTTAGTATGTACATTTAACGTGTGGGTCTGTACCATGTAGGGATAGATATCAAATCATGTACAAATAACTAACCATGATAGACCAGTGTTGTCTACTTGAATTAAAAAGGACACTCTATTTTCACTGGGTAGGGAGGAGATTGATCAGTACAATGTCTATTGACTACTTGAGCACTTGAACAATCTTACATGTGCTATTTATATAAAGGGTATATTAATAAAATTGTAATTTTTATTTTTATTTCTTCTCCACTCTCAGATAAGAGTGAAAAAAATATATTATTTCATTTTTTTTTCTCTTCATAAACTTTTATACAAAATTAAAGAAAACTATCACACTTACTCTCTTTTTTTAACTTTTTTTTTTCTGTTCATTAAAAACTCTGAAACACAGTGTTAGAGCAGTCTTCTATTTGACATTTTCCTTATTGAATTGACACAAATAATCACAACTAAAAAAATTAACATTAATCCTAATTTTATTTATAAATTTTTATGTGGATCAAAATTTATATAGGATCCAAGTATTAATCCTGACAAAATAAACCTTTTAATAAAGATTACAACTTACATATCTGGGGAAAACTAGTTAAACAAATTATGATTGTGCGTACTAAAATTACTCATCAAATTAAGCAATTCATATAGACAGTATATGAATTAACACAAACACAGTGTTAGAGCAGTCTTCTATTTGACATTTTCCTTATTGAATTGACACGAATAATCACAACTAAACATAATTTTATAAGATAAATTACGCTAAAATCAACAAACATAGATTTATTTTATGTTTTAAATAATCAAATACAAAATTCTTTAGTTAAATATCAAAGTCAAAAAAGAGAACTTATTTTCAACTGCTTCTTTTTCACAGACGTTATTTGACCATCTATATTTACTAAGGTGGCCTTTTAACTCCTTTTTTAAGCCAAAAAATAATGACGTGGAGAACGTGACTTGAATTTCCACTTGCCATCTCTCCCACACGCATCCTATTTAAACGAATTTGGGGAGTTTTTATGAAATTGAAGGAGAATTGAAGTTTACCCACGTTGAACCAACGTGAAATCAGTGGTGACTCAGCGAGGACTACTGCATCTTCTCGGTATTAAGCTTGCAATTGTGGAATTCAATCCTCTATGGGAACAAATCCGGCTCGGAAGTTCATCGGATGTTGAGTGGAATTCCATCAGAGGAGGTAGCATTGTCGACGGCTTCCTATTCTCTTTCCTTAACGCTGCTGAAAAATCAGGGACTGATTGAGCAAGAACCGAGGACCCTTTTGCCTAGTTGGTGTTACTGAAAAACTTCCCTGAAATTTGACCTGCTTGTTTTGTTCTTGATTCTCTTAAATTTGTATCTGGGTCCTCTTTCCATGTAGAAACTCTCTGTTGTGAGCTGTAAAAGATTGGGATTGTTGGGGTCGGAAGGGATTGCGAGAGGATTAATGATTTGGGGTCTAGGGCAGTAAAGAGCACTCGAGTGTGGGGTTTGATTGCAGAGAGCCGTTAAGCCCGCCATTCTTATTGAAGCTGAGGATTTTCGGGCAGTTTCAAGGAGCAGCCCTGCTCACGTTTAACTTTTTGAGTTACATTCAGTCTGTTCAATTTTTTTTTAAGTTACATTCAATTTGTTCAATTTTTTTTATTTATAGTCTCAACTTCAATTTGATTGACTTTAAAAAAGATTTGTAAATTTGGACGTCACTTCAAGTAACGTTTGCTGATTAGCTTATTAATTAGTTATTTAACTTATTTTAACCCATTTTTTGTAATAAAAAAAAAGGAAAAATTATAATTTTTATTTTTTCAAAACGAAATAATTTTTTTTAAAAAAATATAATTTTTTTATAAAACGAATTTATTTTTTTAAACAAATATTTTATAAAAAAAATACATACTCCAATGCCAATCTGAATGGCGTTGAACCCAAACTAAACTCAACACCGATATGAATGGCTTTCAAAATTTAGTTAAAAAATTTTTTATATAAAAAATATATGACAGATGTAACCCTTCATGTAAGCAAATATGTAAAGTATCTTTTAAACTAATTTGACAAGCAAAAAAAGAATATCTAATTTGTAAAGGTAAGACCAATTTATTATAATGCAAGAATAAAAACGAATTGTTTATTTTACTTTTTTTAAAAATTAATTTGTTTTTTTTTTAAATAAATTTATTCTTTAAACAAAATTTCAAAAAAAAAAAAAAGGTGCACTTCAACGCCATTCAAAATGGCGTTGAACCCAAAAGTAAGTTCTAATTTTTTTTTTTCATGCTTCAACGTCAATCAAAATGGCATTCAGTTTTTTGTTTTTTTTATTTAAATGCTCATTCAATGCCTAAATTTTTAATTTTTAATTTTTAAAAATGAATTGTTTATTTTTTTTAAAAAAAAATCTTAATTTTTTTTTTAAAAATGAATTCATTCTTTAAATAATTTTTTTTAAAAAAAAAGTTACACACTCTAATGTCAATCTGAATTACGTTGAACCCAAAAGTATATTAAAGTTGTCCAAAAAAGTATATTAAAGTTGTGCAGTTTTGGACACCAATCAATTGAATTGGTTTTTCAACTTTTTTTTTTCGAATTTGATTCAGTATTTTTTTTCCATTAAAGTTGTACAAATTTGGATACCAATTAAATTGACTTTGGCTTTTTGTGGGAGTTGGACACCAATTGAATTGACGTTAGAGGAGAAACAATTAAATAAGTTCAATTGTTTGGCAGCAGGATTCTTCATTTGGTTTATACGTGTAATATCCCAGATATTTACAAGAATTATAAATAAGATTTGAAATAATTAATTAAAGGTTATTGTTTAAAAACTAGAGTTGTCGAAGTGAGATGTGTAGAAAATGGTTGAATATTTTTTTTTACATAATTTATTTATTAGAAATTATATGTGGGAATATTGTAATGATGCATGTAGAGAATTTATTAAGGAAACAAATTCGATTGGAAGGTGAAGGTGACTATATTGATATACATATATACTTAAAGTGTGCTTGTTAGCAAACAAGTAGATAAGTAAATTAAATACTCAATTAAACTAATAAACTAATTAGTTTAAATATGAAGTCATGAAATATAATTAATTAGGTTAATTATATTAGTTATGAGTTAAAGTTATAGAAATGCTAGAATGATTGCCTAGGATGACAATAATGATAAGTAATTAATTAAGTAATTAACTTAATTATAGAATTGTTGTATAGAGTCCAATAATGGATTAAGACAAGCAAATATTAATTGTTGAAAGTCTTGTTGATAATTATAAAGAGGTAATTAATATAAATCTAATTAAATTATGTTGGTAAGTAGTGTGGTAGTTCAATTAAATTAATTATCAAGCCCAAGTTATAAATGATATGTGAATTGTGTTGGGTAACCCAAGTAATTAAATGAGAGAGCTCAATGCAAAGTAAGTTATATAGCACAAACACTTAAAAGTCCAAGGTTGGTCAAAGTGTTGGAAAATATTGTTAAGTGTTGGAAAATATTGTTAAGTGTAGAGAATTAACTAATGTAGGGTTAATTGAACAACCCTAGTTGGTAGACAAGAAAAAGCATTAACCAAACATTGGTTAAATGCTAGGTGAGTGAATTTGATGATAAGAATTAACTATAGATGAGTTACTTGAGTAACCCTAGGTAATAAATAAATTAAAGATTTAACTATGTATGGGTTAGTTGTAGGAAGAATATTATAGATACAATTATGTATGTATATAATGTTGGTTTGCAAAAATATGGCATACATATAATCAAATTATATAAGTGCAACGGAAGCAAGAAAATCATATTTTTAAAAATTTTGTACAAACCAATAACCCGGATCTTTTTTATGCGACTATTATTAATTGAAGAAGGATAAAAGAATTTATACATTTGTAGAACCAAGCTTCCACGGGTACAAGTTCATCTCTCTTTAATCCTTCACGTTCTTCTTCAAATTCACCGATTAGATTCCACGGATCAATGTTAGCTCCCCAAGTGTGAAGCCTCTAGAGGTGATCCACCAAGAGATCTATGAATTAAAGAAGTGGATCTTGGTTTCTCCAAACCATGGGTGGCTAGCCCTAATTCTCTCTCTCTTTCTAACTTTTAGATCTAGAGAATTATGGAGTATTCTCACTGTTCTAATGAAAGAGTGTGTAACATTGATCTATGATAAGACTCCTCTGATTTATAGATCTAGTCAACCCTCCTAAACTATTTAGGATTAGGGTTTTAATTTAATTCCCAATTTAATTTGGAACTAAATTAATTAATTACAATTCCTAAACCATTTAGGAACTTAATTATTTAATAATGAGAGTACTTCTTATTAATTAATTACTAAACCATTTAGTAACTTAATTAATTATTATTATAATTATAATTCCAAAACTATTTAGGAACTTAATTATTTAATAATAATATTACTACTTATTAATTAATTCCTAAACCATTTAGAAACTAAATAATAATACTAGTAGTAGTAATAATAATAATAATAATAATAATAATAATAATAATAATAATAATAATAATAATAATAATAATAATAAGACTCCTCTTATTAATTTATAATTAGTATTTCTAAAATACTAAATTATAAATATTAAGCTATTTAATTTATTCTATCACTATAGTATAAATTAAATATACTTAATTTATTATTACAATTATGTCATTCACTTCTAAAATAAATATTACTCTTTTGCGGTGTTACCCGTTAGGTTCTCCATATTAAACTGGTTGTATAATAAATAAATTAGAATAATTCTAATTCATTTATTACGAATTAACTCTTTAATTCAGAATAAATAATTATTCCACAATAATTGTAAGCCCCCTTAGCGATTAGTCGACTTTCCAGATAATATAAATTTCAATATTTAATCGTAAAAGAACCTTTCAGCAAATAGTTACCGTACAATTCAATCATTCTACCATACAATGTCCCAATCAAATATAAAACACGGAATTTCTGTCAAGTCTTATTTATTTGATTATATGCATTTCAATTCACAAATACACAACTCTAGTTAATGTCAATTAGAAACTCCTTTCTAATTCCATTCAACCCTGGTCAGGAATTTTTGAGTTGTCACTTATTGAATCGCATAGGACATTCTCTCCCTTTACTGGAAGTGGTAGATCATTTGTTGATCATTCACATATCTCCATGTGTACCTTATTATACCCAAACATATCCTTTGATATACCAATAGGTCTTAAGGAATATGTCAAAGTATAACTTAGTACACATAAGATACTATGATGATCTCAAGTCCAAGGATCACTTGTACGACTATCACATAAGGAACTCCTATTGACAGACGAGTAAAACTCCATTAGGTGTTACTTGAGCTAGTCACGTTCAGTGAACTTATTCTCTAATAAGTACCTACATACTTGCTTTAGTGTCTCTACACAAATGATTATGAGATCAATCATCCTCTTCATAAGAGCAAGCATAGTATGTACCAATCTATCCGGATCTACTAATCCTTTTTTTAGTGATCCAACGATTAGGAACAATTTTAGTTTTGAGCTATCTTGAATTTAGATCTCATTAGCATGATCCTCATCATGGTTCTAAAAGCATTGTTCAAAAACTATGGGTTTATCCATTTGATTAATTCAAGTAATTAATCATGAATAAAGAAATGCCTTGATACTTTTATTAATAAATGAACAAGATTACAAAGTATATGCTTATCACATCAAATGTGATTGGCTTGAGGGCATATTACTTTCATATAATTCACCAAGGTAAAATTGGTAAGTAACCTTGGGTTGGATGTTGTAGAGAATTAACCATACCTTGGTTAATTGAGGAAATGATAAAATAGGTATATCTATTTATATGATGAGTTTAGACCATAATTGGGTGTGTGGACCAACCTAGGTCATTTTAATGTAGAGAGTTAAGCACATTGTGGTTAGTTGTTGTGAGATATATAAATATGTATATATAAATAAGATGAGACTTAACTAAGGTTGAGTATTGTGTGACCAAGGTTAAATGTTGGTGAGTTTGGTGATTGAGTGTTATATACTCAATTGGTTGCTTGTTTTGCTAGCTTGAAAAATTTGCAAGTAACATGTCACACCATGGTCAATCAAGCTAGTCATTCCAAATGGTCCTTCATGCAATAGTAACTTCAATTAAGCCTTAATTTCACAAACATTGGTGAATTAGGAAAGTTAATGAGACATTAGTGGAGGGCTATAAATAAGACATCACACACTTGTGCCAAGTTTGTTAGTTCATTTACTAGAGAATTCTAGAGAGAAAAGAGAGAGTTCTTTGAGAGAAGAGCAAGTAAACTCTTGTGAGTTAAAGATCTACTAAGGAAATAGGCTAGAGAATAGTCAAGGAGGAGTCCTTAGCATCTTCATGTCCAAGAGAAGAAGAGCATCCATGTCCAAGAGGTTAAAAAGTGTTCTAAACCTTCTTTAGTTTATTTTTATAGTTTAGATATGATTTGAATGGTTAAAATATATTTTTAACCAATCAAAAATTATTTTGATGCTCTAGAAGTCTAAATCTATGATATATAGGTAGATTCATGGTTTAATATATATAATACAAATATTGGTATGTGTGGTAAGCAAATAAATAGAAGAAAATTTCATATTGTATTGCCGGAAAAATCCTAGATGGTTTGATCTTAAATTTTTTATCAAAAAGTTTTCAAAAATATGATTGAACCATGAAATGTTGTAAAACAAGAAGTTAGGAAGACAACAACACTAAGTTGGTGTCATTTGGATGTGTAGAGTTTATTTTATTCAAGTTTGAACCATTAAAACTAAGGATTTGTGATTTTAGTTTTCACTTTGTCCTTGTGAGCGGTTTTTAGTCTAGTTTCATTCAGAATTTGGATTTTTGATCTAAAGAGAAATTGTAGAGGAGAAAATTTTGATGATAATGAACTCAAGAATCATCCCAAAATATCTCAAAATAAAGAAGTTATGGCTATCGGAGCGTCGGAAGTTCGAGCAGTCAAAAAAATGGACTTCGGGACAGAATGTCCTGACGCACCTGTGCCAGAACACGCTGCCAACCAGTTTTGGGCAGTCTGGGTCAAGTCGAATTTTCTTTAAAAAATTAAGTTGAAATAAGTGTAAAATGAATGTGTTTGGTTATTAAACCAATATATATGAAATCCATTAATGATTAATTGGTAACTAAATGTTTAAAATAAAGACTAAAGTTAACACAATTAAAAAGTTAACTATTGACATTATTTGATGTGTATTTAAAATATTATTAAATGATCAATAATATTAGTATATAATTAAAAAGTTATTAAATGATGAATAACATTAGTAAATGATTAAAATATTATTAAATGATAAATAATATTAGTAAGAGATTATAATATTATTAAATGGTTAATAATATTAATAAGTGATTAAAAAATTATCAAATGGTTAATAATATTAATAAGTGATTAAAATATTATTAAATGGTTAATAATATTAATAAGTGATTGAAATATTATTAAATTTTTAATAATATTAATAAATGATTAAAATATTATTAATGATTAGTAATATTAGTAAGAGATTAAAATATTATTAAATGGTTAATAATATTAATAAGTGATTAAAATATTATTAAATAATTAATAATATTAATATGTGATTAAAATATTATTAAATGATTAATAATATTAATAAGTGGTTAAAATATTATATAATTGTTAATAATATTAATAAATGATTAAAATATTATTAAATAATTAATAATATTAGTAAGAGATTAAAATATTATTAAAAGGTTAATAATATTAAAAAGTGATTAAAATATTATTAAATGATTAATAATATTTGAATTTAATTATATATTATCAAAGGTAGATAATATTTTGAGGTATTTGGTATATTATTAAATGTCCGAATCATTAAGTTATGTAAAAGAAGAATGATTAATTAAATTAAACCAATGTAAATAGTCAATTTGTGACTAAATTTTAGACAACTTATTAAAAGTAAGTCGTACGAAGAACGTGTAGTGAAGTTGTAAGTTGGTTAAGTTTACCGACATGTCCAACTAGGTTTGTTGGGATAGGGTTTTTTGTCCGGAACTTAAAAGTTCATTGGTCAGACAACTAAAGAATTAATAATTTGAAGTTAAGGTATTAAGTTAAGACTAATTAATAGTCCTGGTAGCTAATGATTATGTCAATTTGTTATATAAATTGTAGGTTGAGCAAAAGACGCAAATAAGCGTAAATGGTAGAAGCGAACCAGACAAGTTTTTCAGAACTTGCTCCTATGTGCATTAATATGCTATAATGTGATTTAAATTGATAATATGAAGATATATTGATAATGTTTGTGGTAGATGAACAACATGTGGTATGACTACATGAAAACTATGTACAAGAATGAAACATGATTTGCTAAGTGTTAGTTGATGATTGTATGTAATGCATGAGAGGTGTGAAGTATTATTAATATGAAAAGTATGATGTAAGATTAAGATGCAATGCATGTGTATTATGAAGCATGTAATGTGTTATGTGTAACTGTTAAACTTGTTGAGTCGTCGTGTTCACTCTTGTTTAAAATCAATATTTTCAGATAGTGCAAGTTAGTTGAAGTTCTCGGTAAAGATCAAGGAACAGGAAAGCATGTGATGATCCGAATTTTCGGAATTATTTAATAAGATTAAATAAGAATTTAATTGACACAATTATCAAGGTTGTTTAAATTAATTACTATTTTATGTGATTTAAGGTATGTGATAAGATTTAATTAGTAAATTAAATCTGTACAGATATCATGACGAATTGTGTTAATTTAAAATAATTGAAAAGTAAATAAATTGTTTAAAAATAATTTATGAAGAATAAGAGAAATTTCTTGTAAAGACAATAAAATTATTATGGAAATGCAGAAATTTAGATTTAAAGGAGATTATATGGTAATGTGAGAAGTAAGATTTAAATATGTACATATATAAATGTGAATGTTTAATTGTGATAATTATAAATTTCATTAATTATGGAAATTAAAAGATTAATAATTAAATTAATCCAATTTTAAATGAAAAGCGAATAAGAAAGTTAATAAAATTGTAATTATTGATTTTAGATTTAATTAAGAATTATGGTGGAAATTTAGAAATTTATTGAGAAGAAATGTAATTATATAAATTATATAATAATAAATTATATGATTTATATAAGAAAATTAAAGTGATGTATAAAGGAAATTATAATTATATAAATTATATAAGGATAATTATATAATTTATATAAGAGAATTAAATAATGAGGAAGTTAATAAATATGTGAAATTATTGATTAATTGATAATTATGGAGGAATTTAAGAAATTATTCAAGAAAGGAGAACGTAAATATATAAATTATATAATATTAAATTATATAATTATATAATTTATATATAAAGAAATTAATGTGAAATGTAAAGAAATGAAATTAAATAAGGAAAAAGGAAGGTTTTAATTTATTAAAAATTATATTTAGGTATAACGGAATTATTGTGACTTTTATGAAGGATAAAATTTTAAAAACGTGAACATGTTAGTGTAACATGTCGTCCAAGTAACGAAGTGAAAAATTATGAAAAATAATTTTTATATATTATATGAATTATTTTATGATTTTTAGAGGTATAAATTACATCAAATAAGTACATGCATGTTATTATGCGTGTACAAAATTTGTTAAGTAAGGTACCCAAAAAGGGTCTAAATATTATTGATAAATCATATTATGATTTTTAGTGAATTAAAATAAATATTTTATATTTGTTATATAAAATATTTATTACACGATATAATTACGTAATGTATTTAATTAAAATTTTGTATGCAATTCTTTGGAGAAATCCGGAAGTTTCAAGTAGCATAAAGGCGGTGGAAAATTGTGTGCCAACGTGGTGGTTAAAATTAATCCATGCACTAGGTATATATATATATATATGTGTGTGTGCGTGTGTGTGTGTGTGTGTGTGTGTGTGTGTGTGTGTGGAAGAGTAAAAAAAAAAGAAAAAAAAAGCAAAGAGGAAAAAGAAAACAAAGAAAAAAACAACACAACTCTCTCTTGCTCTTCTTCTCTCCACCCGTAACCACCACCATGACCACCATAAAACCTCCATAGCCACTAAGAGAAAGGAGATGTTGGAGGCTTTTAAAGGAAGAATTACAAGCTTTGAAATGTATAAATAAGTTTATTGAAATTATTTTATTTATTTATGATGATAAATTATTTTTGTGGAAAAATAGAAAATAATTAGAATAATTATTCCAAATAATTTTATGATGTATATCTATGATTTACATGATTTTTGGAATAGTTTTGGTTGTGAAAATTGGAACAAAAAAAATGGAATTTTTGGCAAAGTTGGTACACTGTACGAAGGAGAGGAAGGAAGGATTTTGGAACAGTCCGCGCATTGCGCGACAGTTCAGAAAGGGCGGGCCAAAAACGACGTCGTTTTTTGCCGCGCCATGCGCGACTACCAGTTCTCGCCACGCCAAACAACGTCGTTTAGATGGCGTAAGCAGATGAAGCCGCGCGCAATGCGCGGTGGCCGACGACACGCGTTGAAATGATCGACGTGTCCCTGGCCTTTCCAGCTATTATCGAGCGTGTCCCATGGCTCGGAAATTACGAAACTGCCCCTTAGCTTTCCAGAAAATACTGAATGAGTGCTAAAGCCGCGAAAATGACGAAAATACCCCTGGACTTTTCGGGAAATTTCGGTTATGTCCTTAAGGGCGCGAAAATTATCAAAATGCCCCCGAAATTAGTTTTTAATGAAATAAATGTTTTAAAATTGTTTAAAAATCATAAAAAATTATAGAAAAATACTAAAAATATAGAAATGATATTTGGGCATTAAATTTAATATTTTTGTAAAAATATTAAATATTGAGAATTACTATTTAAATATTAATCCAATAAGGTTAAAGTTAGAAAATGGTTAAAATAAAATTTTTGGACAACCAGATAGGTTAAAATTTGTCTAATGAGCCGGGTTGTCCGAAGTGAAGGAGTTGATATTAAGTTATAGTAATATTTAAGGGACGAGGTTAATATAATTAGTCATATAAATTAATAATTGGCCCATAGATGATATTAATTAAGTAAATTAATATCATAAAGAGATAAATAATTATTATTTGATTATTTTATGATAATAGGTTGATCGAGTTAAGGGTTTGAGCTAACAATTTAAATAACTGGACGCCAGGCAAGTTCTTCACTCCTTTAATGTTAATTGTTGTCTGTTATGATATGTATATACTTGTTTAAATGCATATAAATTATGTGTTATGTGAACTGTGGTTAACATGACAACTATGTGTACTTTGTGCAATGATGTGGGATATACTGCTATAATAGAAGTACAAACACGTGATGTATGACACACATTGATTATGTTAAGGTATGTGTTACGTGAAATATAAACTGTTGAACTTACTGAGCTGTTGTACTCATTACTTGTTTAAAATAAACTTTTGCAGGATAAAGAAATAAGTTTCAGGAATATCGGACTAAGTTGAGATGAATTGCCTAGAAGGTAGAAAACGTGATTGTTATATTGTTAATATTATAATTCAATGTGAGAAATTTGTTAATTTACTGTGATAAATTATATGTATATATAAGTTGAATCTGGATATGATAGAAGTTCAATTATGAACTATGATGGATCAGGATAATTGTTACAATAAAAATTATTATATGTTTGATTACGAATGACGCAACAAAGAATATTTGTATGAAAATAAATAATAGTAATTTTTAAATGATGAGCCTTATAATACGTGTAAAAGAAAGAAAAAGTAAAGGTTGCGATCCAGGGACTAGGTGTTAGAGTTTATGCCCTAGAGGCTAATTATTTGATGTAATTGCTTAACATTTTTGATATTATATTTGATTGAATAAATAGATTATTTTATTATGATTTCATTTACTGCGTTATATAAATGTTAACATAATAAAAGCCCTTAGAATAATGATACGAATTATATAGTTTTAAGTATGTGACTTGAACATGAGATTATATAATTATAATTAGTATCATTGATCTTAAATGTCCCTAGTCGAGTATCATTGTTAATGGGACAACAATGATGCATTGAGACTAGTATGTGGATTGACTGATGGCCAAATCTCATTGGTCATAAATATATGAGATATTTGAGTCAATGCATAGGTACATGTTAGAGAACAATGTACTGGACTGACCCACCATGAGAATTCTACATGGAGCATTATGCAAAGTGTCATAAGAAATTCTTATAGTGACAATGATGTAATGATCCTTCGACCTGAAGTCACTATATTATTACACGAGAATTTGTGTACTTTGATATCATCAAATGTCACCTTTAATAGGGTGGACAATAAAGGTGATTATTGGGTACATCATGAATCGTGTGAGGAATATGAGTGATCTAGATGGAATTTAACCCTCCTATATATTAGGGGTGATATCCATAGGCCTCTTGATTGAGTAGGACTATGAAATGCATGGCTATGCTCAAATATTGATTTGTTTCATATAGTCTACTCATTGATCAAGAAAACTCAGATTAAATTATGAAGAGTATGACACATTCCATGCCTCGAGTTTAATCTATGATATAAGGTTAAAAGGATTAAATTACATTGAGACATTGGTCACGAAAAGGTTGTATCGAATCACCGATCTTATTATTATTTGGGTAGCAGTGATGCATTACTAGATGCCGCTCACTGTTTATAATTTTATAATATGATTTTAAAATTATTGCCAACATAATAATAACCTATAGGGTCACACACTTAGAACGTAATTAAAAGGGAATTAATTTAAATTGTAAGTATTTTAAATATGTCAATATGATTGATAGTATTTAAAAATTACGAATTTAAATTAATAGGATAATTTGTATATATGTATATTAATTAAGTAAGACTTAATTAAAATATAATATATATAAATTCGGATTTTATTTTTCTATTTATTTTAGGTTTTAGTTAATTCCTATTAACTACTATATATATGATATATCAGTAGTCTAAAAGTCACGTAAGGAAAAACTAAAACCCTAGCCGCTTTCAGAAAGAGGCTAGAGAGAAAAATAATTGGGAAATCCTGATCTTGGTGGCTAGTACCGCGGTTCCTTTTGCTGCAGATCGTGGGACGATTCGCGGAGCGTTCGTGTGGATACCGTAGAGACGCAGTCGCTGGATTGCGTTGAAGATTCGAAGCTGTTCCAGAATTCAATCGTCTCCTGTCCATCTCAGATAATCGGTAAAATAATCTAAACCTCTGATTAATATGTTTTCGCTTGGATCCTGTCTCTTAGGGTTTCGAAAAATTTTTAAATTCCGCTGCTTTCACTGTGTCGAAATCCTAACAGTGGTATCAGAGCTACTTGCGAAACGATTGATTCAGATTACGTGTTTTATTGTATTCGATATATATGATGTATGATGATGCATGTTTACCGATCTGAAATTGAATATATGATATTCTGCATGTTTGGGTATTCTGGAAATCTATAATATATATGCATGTTTACGGATCTGAAATTGAATATATGATATTCTGCATGTATGGTTATTCTGGAAATCTGTAATATATATGCATGTATATGATTTCTGTTAATCGTATCCTACAAGGTGGAATAACAGTACGTCTTCTGTTCTAATTGGATTAGAAGCATGAAGATTCGATTTAATATGATTAATCGAACTTGGACATATATGATATGTTCTGGGTGTATTGTTACTATGGTGGATTGTATATGATTCTGAAATTGTTTCAGAGATTCATATACAGATTGTAGTTTTAAAAAATAAAAATAAAAATTCCAGGGGCGCTGCCCCCGACCCCGCTCGCTGACCGGTCAGCGAGACCACCGCCAAGGGGGGAGTCCCCCCCTTGGACCCCCCCGCCGTAGCGCACGATGGTCGTGACCCCAAATATTTTTTTTTATAATATTCTTTAAATGATATAAATTGTGTTATGTGCTTATTGTGATATGCATGGTGCACAGTTATGGCTCTTTTGACCCATAGGATTAGTGGTTTTTGGTTTTTTGAAATACGGCTTGCATGTCGTGCCTTTCTATATTCTGATGTAATATTCTCTTCTCATCTAAATCCCCTCGAATGTAACTCGAGGTTTCTTTATAACATGTAATGTACAAGTGTAATCAAGAAGACAAGATGACGATGGAGAGGAGACACACGTGAACGAGGAAGGTCCAACGAAGCTACTATTTTGAAGACCTTTTACCACCTTAGACTGACCTTCAATTTTTCATTAGCTTGAAAGGATTGACATAGGGTTGAGCCATAACTGTGACACGTTTAATTTTTGCACTTTATTTATGCTTTTATACGATATGCTATGATAAATAACGTGCATGTTTAATAAGATTAAAATTGGTGAGATCTAAATTAATTAATAAAATCCCTCATAAAATTATTAAGTCTAAATCAGATGCCTTCCAATGAATGACACTCATCAAGACCTTGATCAATGAATGTAGGTTTGCCAAAGCAAAGTACCCCATTTATCTTGGTAAGATGCGATAGGATAATTGTGATATCCAAAATGTTAAAAGCATTGGGCCTGACTTAACTAAGTTATCTCAATAGGATTGTGGACTTAGAGGCATAGAGTTTGGCAGGTACCATTAGATGGACTAGAACAAATGTTGTTCACCAAACTGTCTAAGAGTTATATATGATATAATTGACAAATGGTTGTCTACCTAAATAATTATGTTTTAAGAGATTAGCCAAAGCTAACTTAAGGCGTAATGAAATATGGATCTTAGCTCACTAGAAAGATTTAATAGAAAATGCTTTCCGAATTAATGGTGAGGGCTATTAATTTGATTAAAATAGTGGGAGGTATATTTGGAATGTACTATTATCAATTACATAATATCAAAACTCTGCAATTTGACTTATTATTTTTGCACTTATAAATTGTAGATATCAATGGCAACCAACAACACAAATAGTCTTTCACTACGATCAGTCCTTGAGAAGGAAAAGCTGAGTGGAATTAATTTCCTAGACTGGCATAGGAACTTGAGGATTGTCCTCAAACAAGAGCGTAAGCTCTATGTCCTTGATGGGCCCATTCCTGCAGCACCAGCTAACACTGCACCACGTGCAGAGCATAATGCTTACAAGAAGCATCAAGATGATGCTCTAGACGTGAGTTGTCTCATGCTAGCAACTATGAACTCTGAGCTTCAGAAGCAACATGAGTTAATGGATGCTTATGAGATGATCGAGCATCTCAAGAAATTGTTCGCAGGGCATGCTCGACAGGAGAGGTATGATACAAGCAAGGCGTTGTATCACTGCAAGATGGGTGAACGTGATCCAGTTGGTCCACATGTTCTGAAAATGATTGGGTATATTGAGTACCTTGCTAGGTTGGGTTTTCCGATTACTGCGGAAGCCCAAACTGATCTAGTTTTGCAATCTTTGAACAGCAGCTACTCGCAATTTGTCATGAATTATCTCATGAATGAAATTACGAAACCACTTACTGAGTTGTTGAGCATGTTAAGAACTGCCGAGAACAACATGAAAAAGGCAGGACCCGATCCCATAATGATGGTGCAAAAGGGGAATGCTAAGGTAAAAGGGAAAGGCAAGAAGAAGATAGGATCTAAATCTGGTGCCAAATCCAATTTCAAAAACAAACAGGCTTTAAAACCTAAAGGTGGGGTAGCTAAAGAAGGTGATTGTCACTTCTGTGGAAAACCTGGACACTGGAAGAGGAACTGTCATGCATATCTGGAAGAACTAAAGAAAAAGAAAGGAAGTACGACTTCTGATTCAGGTATATATGTTATAGAAGTCAATTTGTCTACTTCTACATCATGGGTATTAGATACTGGATGTGGTTCTCACATTTGTGTTAATGTGCAGGAACTCCGAAGGAGTAGGACTTTGGCGAAAGGAGAGGTTGACCTACGAGTTGGGAATGGAGCAAAAGTTGCTGCACTAGCCGTAGGAACTTATCATTTATCTTTGCCCACTGGGCTAGTATTAGAATTAGAGGATTGTTATTTTGTGCCTGCTATGAGCAAAAACATTATTTCTGTTTCTTGTTTGGACAAGAAAGGTTTTTCGTTTTTAATAAAGAACAACAGTTGTTCGTTTTACTTAAATGAAATATGTTATGGTGTTGCACAATTGTTTAATGGTCTTTATATTCTTGCTTTAGAGATGCCTATCTATAACATAAATACAAAACGATTTAAATCAAATGATTCAAATCCGACATATCTCTGGCACTGTCGTTTAGGCCATATAAATGAGAAACGCATATCCAAACTCCATAAAGATGGGTTTTTGGATTCATTTGATTTTGAATCATATGAAAAATGCGAATCTTGTTTATTAGGTAAGATGACTAAAGCCCCTTTCACTGGTCACAGTGAACGGGCTAGTGATATATTGGGACTTATACATAGTGATGTATGTGGACCCATGAGTTCATTAGCAAGAGGTAGGTTCTATTACTTCATTACATTTACTGATGACTTTAGTAGATATGGATATGTGTATCTTATGAGACACAAATCCGAATCCTTAGAAAAGTTTAAGGAATTCAAGAATGAAGTTCAAAACCAATTTGGCAAAAGCATAAAAGCCCTTCGATCCGATCGAGGTGGTGAATACTTAAGCCAAGATTTTGATGACCTTCTAAAGGAATGTGGTATTATATCACAACTCACTCCACCTGGAACACCACAATGGAATGGTGTGTCTGAGAGGAGAAATCGCACCTTGTTGGACATGGTACGATCAATGATGAGTCATGCATATCTTCCAATAAGCTTCTGGGGTCATGCCCTAGAGACAGCTGCATTCACACTTAACCGTGTTCCTACAAAGACGGTTCAAAAGACACCATATGAGATGTGGACTGGGAAACGTCCTAGTATGTCATTCATGAAGATTTGAGGTTGCGAGGCGTTTGTAAAACGTCTGACTTCTGACAAGCTCGGACCCAAATCTGATAAATGTAATTTTGTGGGATACCCTAAGGAAACAAAAGGGTATTATTTCTACAAACCTTCTGAGAACAAAGTGGTTGTTGCTCGAACTGGTATTTTTCTAGAAAGAGAATTTGTCTCTAAAGGAAACAGTGGGAGAAAAGTAGAACTCGAAGAAATTCGTGAACCACAAAATATCATTGAACCTGAGTTGGAACATGAGCAGGAACCACAAGATATTGTGGAAAGTGAACCTGCTCAAATTACACAAGCCATTCGTAGATCTAGTAGGACACGCCAAGAGCCTGAGAGATATTATGGATTTCTTGTGACTCAAAACGGCGATGTGATGCTCATAGATCAGGATGAGCCTGCTTCCTACCAAGAAGCTATGAATGGACCAGATTCTGAGAGATGGCTTGAAGCCATGAAATCTGAGATGGACTCCATGTATACTAACCAAGTATGGACTTTGGTTGATCCACTCGAAGGGGTAAAACCAATCGGGTGCAAATGGGTTTTCAAGAAGAAAACCGACATGGATGGTAATGTACAAACCTATAAAGGCCGACTGGTAGCAAAAGGTTTCAAACAAGTTCAAGGTGTTGACTATGATGAAACCTTCTCTCCAGTGGCAATGGTTAAATCCATCAGGATCTTACTTGCTATTGCAGCCTTTTATGATTACGAAATCTGGCAGATGGATGTCAAAACTGCTTTCCTTAATGGAAATCTCCTTGAGGATGTGTACATGACACAACCTGAGGGTTTTGTCACTCCAAAGGATGCTAGAAAGGTATGTAAGCTGCAGCGATCCATTTATGGATTGAAGCAAGCCTCTCGGAGTTGGAATCTTCGATTTGATGAAGCAGTCAAAGAGTTTGGCTTTATAAAAAATGAAGATGAACCTTGTGTATATAAGAAGGTTAGTGGGAGTCAGATTGTATTACTGGTATTATATGTAGACGACATATTAATTATTGGGAATGACGTTCCTTCCTTACAGGCTGTAAAAACATGGTTAGGAAAATGTTTCTCCATGAAAGATTTGGGCGATGCAACCTACATTTTAGGTATCAAGATCTATCGAGATAGATCGAGAAAAATGCTCGGCCTAAGTCAAAGTACATATATTGATAAAGTGCTGAAACGGTTCAGCATGCAAGAGGCAAAAAGAGGACACTTACCCATGACTCATGGTGTAAAGATCTCTAAGGCCCAATGTCCTAAATCACAAGATGATGAGGAGCGTATGAGAAAGATCCCTTATGCTTCGGCAATTGGATCTATCATGTACGCAATGATATGTACTCGTCCGGATGTTTCGTATGCTTTGAGCATGACGAGCAGATACCAGTCGAATCCAGGTGAAGGTCACTGGACAGCAGTCAAGAATATCCTCAAGTACCTGAAAAGGACTAAGGATTCATTCTTGGTATATGGAGGTGAAGATAAACTGGCAGTAAAGGGTTACACATATGCTAGTTTCCAGACTGACAGTGATGACTATAAGTCTCAGTCAGGTTTTGTGTTTTGCGTTAATGGTGGTGCTGTTAGCTGGAAAAGTTCGAAGCAAGAGACAGTAGCCGATTCTACAACAAAGGCTGAGTATATTGCTGCTTCTAGTGCAGCCAAGGAGGCTGTATGGATTAAAAAGTTCGTCACTGAACTTGGTGTTGTTCCAACCATTGTTGATCCAGTTGAGTTATAATGTGATAATGATGGAGCCATTGCACAGGCTAAGGAACCCAGATCTCACCAACGATCCAAGCATATACTTAGGCGGTACCATCTCATCCGTGAAATCATTAATAGAGGAGATGTACATATATGCAGAGTGCCAACAGATAATAATGTTGCAGATCTACTGACCAAGGCTTTGTCGCAGCAGAAGCACGAAGGTCACACTAGTTCCATGGGTATTAGATACATGAGTGATTGGCTCTAGTGCAAGTGGGAGATTGTTAGAGTTTATGCCCTAGAGGCTAATTATTTGATGTAATTGCTTAACATTTTTGATATTATATTTGATTAAATAAATAGATTATTTTATTATGATTTCATTTACTGCGTTATATAAATGTTAACATAATAAAAGCCCTTAGAATAATGATACGAATTATATAGTTTTAAGTATGTGACTTGAACATGAGATTATATAATTATAATTAGTATCATTGATCTTAAATGTCCCTAGTCGAGTATCATTGTTAATGGGACAACAATGATGCATTGAGACTAGTATGTGGATTGACTGATGGCCAAATCTCATTGGTCATAAATATATAAGATATTTGAGTCAATGCATAGGTACATGTTAGAGAACAATGTACTGGACTGACCCACCATGAGAATTCTACATGGAGCATTATGCAAAGTGTCATAAGAAATTCTTATAGTGACAATGATGTAATGATCCTTCGACCTGAAGTCACTATATTATTACATGAGAATTTGTGTACTTTGATATCATCAAATGTCACCTTTAATAGGGTGGACAATAAAGGTGATTATTGGGTACATCATGAATCGTGTGAGGAATATGAGTGATCTAGATGGAATTTAACCCTCCTATATATTAGGGGTGATATCCATAGGCCTCTTGATTGAGTAGGACTATGAAATGCATGGCCATGCTCAAATATTGATTTGTTTCATATAGTCTACTCATTGATCAAGAAAACTCAGATTAAATTATGAAGAGTATGACACATTCCATGCCTCGAGTTTAATCTATGATATAAGGTTAAAAGGATTAAATTACATTGAGACATTGGTCACGAAAAGGTTGTATCGAATCACCGATCTTATTATTATTTGGGTAGCAGTGATGCATTACTAGATGCCGCTCACTGTTTATAATTTTATAATATGATTTTAAAATTATTGCCAACATAATAATAACCTATAGGGTCACACACTTAGAACGTAATTAAAAGGGAGTTAATTTAAATTCTAAGTATTTTAAATATGTCAATATGATTGATAGTATTTAAAAATTACGAATTTAAATTAATAGGATAATTTGTATATATGTATATTAATTAAGTAAGACTTAATTAAAATATAATATATATAAATTCGGATTTTATTTTTCTATTTATTTTAGGTTTTAGTTAATTCCTATTAACTACTATATATATGATATATCAGTAGTCTAAAAGTCACGTAAGGAAAAACTAAAACCCTAGCCGCTTTCAGAAAGAGGCTAGAGAGAAAAATAATTGGGAAATCCTGATCTTGGTGGCTAGTACCGCGGTTCCTTTTGCTGCAGATCGTGGGACGATTCGCGGAGCGTTCGTGTGGATACCGTAGAGACGCAGTCGCTGGATTGCGTTGAAGATTCGAAGCTGTTCCAGAATTCAATCGTCTCCTGTCCATCTCAGATAATCGGTAAAATAATCTAAACCTCTGATTAATATGTTTTCGCTTGGATCCTGTCTCTTAGGGTTTCGAAAAAATTTTAAATTCCGCTGCTTTCACTGTGTCGAAACCCTAACACTAGGATCCAGATGTAAGGATTTTAAATGATCAAATATTTTAATACAATGATTGGATTGAGAAAAGAAAAATAAAAATTTATACCGAAAATTTGGTAATTGATGATTTTGAAATCAGTTAATGGTTCAATTAAGGTGGTTAAAGATATATTAACGAACCGAAATTTGGACGTTAGGTAAATAATGGCTAATAATTATGAAAATTAAGGAATAAAGTGGGTCGAATTTTGGGGTCGTTTCAAAGCATATTAATTTCACTAAAGATCTAAATGTCTATTGTAGATATAAGTCCGAATTGGACAGGTAAATGATTGTGTAGTATAATACTTAGTTGATATATTATATGAGTGTTAAATACTCAATTTGATAGTAATAGAATGTTGTATCATGTATGATATTGAGACATACTAGGAATGTATAAAGATTGCGATTCTAGAATAGAAAGAGAAGTTGTAAAATTGTAAATAAATAATTATTTAGCAATTATAATATTATTGTAATTCATAAACAATAAGGACAAGGTAGTACTCGTGTTGAACCGAATTCGAGGTTCGAGGGACCCGAATTCGGGGTCGTCACAATACGTATATATATTATAATGTTTATGAAAAATTTTAAGTATTTCATTTTTTTTAATATTTATGAAATGTTTGTTAGGCCATATGCGTTGGGAAGCAACATGCATCAGTCACATCTTTCATATATTACTTTTTTATTCTTTTAAAAAAAATTAACTAAAATTTGAAAGCCATTCAAATTGGCATTGAAACAAAAAAATAACAACTACAATTTATTTTTGGATTCAACGCCATTCAAATTGGCGTTGAAGTGTGTACTTTTTTTATTTAATTTATTTAAAGAATAAATTTGCTTTTAAAAAAAATTAAGATTTAAAAAAAATAAAATAAACAATTCATTTTTAAAAATTATAAATTATAAATTTGGGCGTTGAATGAGCATTTTAAAAAAAAAAAAAGCTGAAAGGCATTTTGATTGGCATTGAAGCATGAAAAAAAATAGAATTTACTTTTGAGTTCAACGTTATTCAAATTGGCGTTGAAATGCACCTTCTTTTTTTTTGAAATTTTGTTTAAAGAATAAATTCATTTTTAAAAAAAAGAACAAGTTACTTTTTTTTAAAATAAAATAAACAATTCGTTTTTATTCAATAAAGTAGTCTTACCTACAGAAATTAGATATTCTTTTTTTGCTTATTATATGCGTCGGTCAAATTAGTTTAAAAGAGACTTTACATATTTCCTTACATGAAGGGTTACATCTGTCATGTACTTTTTTATATAAAAAATAATTTAATTAAATTTTGAAAGCCATTTAGAAAGGCGTTGAGTTTATTTTTGGGTTCAACGCCATTAAAATTTGCGTTGGAGTTGGAGTATGTATTTTTTTTATAAAAAAAATATTTGTTTAAAAAAAAATCATTTTTAAAAAAAAATTATATTTTTAAAAAAAAATTATTTCGTTTTGAAAAAATAAAAATTATAATTTTTTTTTTTTTACAAAAGTAGGTTAAGGTAAGTTAAGTGACTAATTAATAAGCTAATCAGCCAACGCCACTTGAACTTGAAGTGGCGTCCAAATTTGTAAATTTTTTTCAATGTTAATTAAATTGACGTTGAAGCTATAATTAAGAAATATTAAACAAATTGAATGTAACTTAGAAAATTAAATGTGAGCAAGGCTACTCCTGGAAACTACCCGAGGATTTTCTCTGTTACTCTTTGTTGCAGAGCTTTGGGAAAGAGATGGGGAGAAAATGTGTTTTGCGCAGTAAAAATAAACGGTCAACTAACGCGGGTAAAAATAAATAAGTATACGTTGGTTGATTTTTAGCCGCATTTATCCTAATTTTATGAGTCAAAACTAGACTAATCAAAACGTACATATCAGTTATTTATACAATATAGCGTCGGTTGTCCAATTATACTCGGTTTTTAAAATATAAAATTATTTTTAATTTCTTAAAATCAACTTGAAATATTTTAAAATTTAAAATTGATATAAATTTATTTTGCTCTAATCAATGTAATTGTAAAAAATTTAAACTATCTAAAAAATACTATATATTATAAGATTTATTATTTCATAATTATTAATGAATTATCTAAAATTTAAGTTTAAAAATATCTTAATTAATTTTTAAAAATCAATAATAATCTTACAAATTTTAGCAAAGAAGTATTAAGTAATAGAACTTAATTCAACAAAGAACGCTACTTGAGTATTATGCCTAATATTGGTAATTGAGTTCAAATTCTTGCCTACGATCAGAAAAAATCCCATAAAGAGTGCTAGTTGAACTGCAAGTAGTTCACGGGGAGTGGTGAAATAAAGAACTAGAAAATCAAAACCAGAATGCACACGCCCAGGTTGTGAATGAAACTCTCCGATACCACGTAACCATTTCTCCCTCATTCACAATCTTTTTGGAAAAATTATTTAGTGGTCTTGGGCACCGCTACGCAATACCTTAAGTCAATTACATTTTTTTAATAGTGTCTCATTATTTGTAATTCTAAATTTATTAAAATAAAAAAATGTGATTGGCTTGGAGTACCGCCACGTGGCTTGGAGCACCGCCACCACGTGGCGGTGCTCCACGACTACTGAATAATTACTCATTTTCTTATGCTTAAAGTGCAAAATACTAAAATAAAAAATTAATATGAACTTTATTTAATTTAGTAGACACGAGTATAATTATTGTGCACAAGCTACAATGTATTACTAATTACAATATTTGCTACTTGTAAAATTTAAAGAAAATATCAAATTCAAATTTGAGGATTTTTCACAAATTAACTTTAAAAAGTTAAAATGTATCTCTAATTTTAAAACATAAGTGATACTTGTTACCAATTACTATAAACCAATGTTCTCAGAACCGGATCGTTTAGTGAACCGAAAAAGGTACTAGGTGAATGGGTCACTGGTTCAACTAGTGGTAAAACCGTTATTGAACCAGTGACATCATAAATATATAAAATATATATTATTAATGATTAATAAATTTTTAAAACATCTATTTTCTTGTAAGCTAAAATAAAGTAAAATAATGTTAAATATTACTAAAAATATCGAATTTTAAAAATAAATAAAAAAACTTAAAAGTCGGGTCAACCGGTTCAACTACCGGTTCACCGGTTGAACCACCGATTGAATCGGTGGTCAACGGGTTTGACCGATTTTTGACCAAATTAGTTAAACCGGTCTAAATCGGACCAGACATTGAACTGGGTCCCAGTTCAACCGGTTCGGTCCGATTTTCTAAATATTGCTATAAACAATAGGTAACAACAAGGTTGTAAATAAACCGAGTTGAGTCGAATATTGAGTTTCTTAGATTTGATTCATAAAATTTATTTTGAGTATAAAATAAAATTTGATTGAAACTTGTTTAGCTATCGAGTTGGGCACGATCTCGAATTAAGCTCGAGCAGTTTAAACTTTTTGAGCGATACGAGTATCAATAGAAAATACAATTTGAAGACGTTAGAGTAATTTATTAATTTTTAAACTTTACACATATTTGAATCGTTTATATTTTTAGTTGAATTCAAAGCGAACTTTTAGTTGAGAATCAAGCCTAAACCGTTCGATTCATTTTAGCAAAAACACTGTTGCGAAGAAAAAAATTTAGTCTGCCTAAACCCTTAAAAGTGGTCCTTTAAAATGTGCATCGTATCGCTAGTTAAGGAATCATGATACATGATAGCATAAAAACTTCCTTTTGCAAGCTCCATGTTTCCAATCAATCACAGTGGGCATAGTTAAGTAAATGCACAAGTCATGACCAGATGGCTTGGAGTCTCGGCACCAGATTCACAAAACATAAGGAGAAACTCCAGGGAATTTTTTTATATCTTTTGAAATCCAAAGTTAAACCAACTATAATGTGATTAGATACAAAGAAAATTAATAACGTACTTTATACAACCGTTACCTAATTAGGGATAGAATCAAAAGCCATTAGAGTACTACATTTGTGTTAAATTCCTGTGTATGAGTAAGCATTCACATTTATGTTAAGCTGGAGACAACAAGTAAAATTATTCACCATTTATCATCACAGATTGAAATGGCACCTTCTTAATCTCCACAAAGGTTGAATAATCCATGTTCATGGGTTGTTTCCAAGGCTCCCCATCCATTTGCAAAAAACATTCTTTCCATTGTCCACCTCTAAATTCAAATCGAATTTCTGAAGCCTGAAATTTTTTCTCCCAATTTTATTAAATAACTAGCAAAAGCTGAAAGTAGCATTAAACTAGTTGCATCAAGAGGTGTTCTTTATAATAACGAGTTTGTCATTGTTTCTTTGTACAATCACTTAAACTACAAAACTAAAAACAAATTTATATGACTAGTGCAATGCGAGCATCATGTTAAACATTTGGCCCTTGTTTGGTAGGAAGCTAGGAAGCACAAATACAGACACGAGATGTGGATTCAACACGATTCGACATGACATTTTCCCAAAAAACAGGATAAGATGCCTTAGGAGATAAGTTGAACTTTATGTATATTTTTGAAAAAGATAAAGGTATAAATAAAATTAATTGTTAATGAAGCATATGATAAAATCAACCAAAATATGGAGGAACACTTGTACCATAAACATCTCCAAGTCTAAACACTAATAAGATTATAACATACATCTATAAGAGAATAATAAGTTTAATGCAGATAAATATATGTTCATATCAATAGAGATATTGGAATCTTTATTTGATCCTTCTAATTATATAGTTGATATTTAACTGGATACATTAATGATAAAGAAAAAACCCCAAAGGAAATCAGTAAATTTAGGCATACATAAATTAGGATTTCAGTAATGTTGTAACACAGAAATTATGCTAAGGTTTAGATTAGGTGTTTTTTTTTTGTGATGTCCTCCTTGAGCTTAGGTCCTCCTAACTTGGGTCCAGTGTCTAGCCATGCAGTCCAAGGAATGGGTTAGAAAGACCGAAGGGTAGTCTCTGGGAGGCTTCTTGCGTGTGAGTAGTGTCAGTACAATCTCCTTGAAGAGCTTGAGAGAGTCTTTCTCTCTCTAGATTATAATCTAGTATTGTGTAGAATGAATGTAAGATGATACCCCAAATTTATAGGAATGGATGTGTCCTAATTACCGTTATGCCTTGGTATGTGGGGAAGGTCTGAAATGTCCTCTTGTGAATTGACAGTGATGCCCTTGCTGTGAGGACAAATGTCACCTTCTGGTTGGCCATATGTTTATATACTCTCACTTGCCCCCCACCCTCAGCGAGGTCTCATGAAACGAGTACTGGCAGTGTGATAGGATCTTGATCGTAGCTTTTTCGAGGATGCATCTGAAAAATCAGAAAATTTTCCAATTCTAGAAGTTACTCAACTCTCAGCCGCAGCTCTCGGCCACACAGCTCTCGGCCACAACTCTCGGCAACCTAGTTCTCGGCTACAGCTCTGCGCCTCTCTAGATCTAGGCTTCTCTAGCTCGGCCATAGCTCTCAGCCACCAAACTTTAGGCTACACAGCTCTCGGCCATGTCAATTCCAGGTCACAGTTCTTGGCTACAGATCTCGGCCACCAAACTCTCCGGCATGTCAGCTCTCAGCCACCAAGAAAGTAGTGCTACTACTACAAAAACATGGGTACTAAAAGTTTTTACAAAATGATGTGCCAAGATGTTGGTAGTATAACTGTTGGACTCGCTATGCATGTTACCATCAACAATACACGTGTAGACACATTATTTTGAATCCACTTTTACTTCCAGTGTTAATGTTTGCAAGCATAGTACTACATGATAAAAGAATGCAGGGATTCAAGCTTCACAAAGGGCAACTGGAGGAGAGAGAGGTTCTTTCAATAAGTTACTTGAAGTCATGTGCTTGGCACATGACTACTTATTAAGAGGTACACTCCTCTCTACAAAAAACCCCTCTCATTTCCAGAGAAGGGACTTTTAGTTATCTTGCTCTCCCACACTCTCTGAAGGCTCAACAAGGAGTTATGCCGCTTATTTTCCTGAGTGTTACTTTTCCATTCTTCTCCCCTCTTCAAACCCTAGATCAAGAACCATACACTTCAGGGATTTCTCTCCACCTCAAGTCAACCCTAACCATAATTCTTGAAAGGTATGATTTCCTCACCAACAGGGGTTTTCAGACTTAACCATCTAATATTTAATAGCCTCTTTCCACTCCTTTTTGCACTTGTTAATTTCTGAAAATATATCTTTATTTGCATAATTCATCTCAATTGATCTCCTATTTATAATTTAAGACTACTGTATTAGTTAATCTTATTATTTTTTCATGTTTTCATGGTAAAGTTTTAAATTTCATGTTCTAAATCTTAATCATTTCTTGTTAATTATATATTGCAACATTAGAACTAATCCATTCTTGCTCCACATCACTGTAATTTTTGACTGGCATTGTTATACTTCTGAGTGAAAATTATTTAATATTAATATATAAAATTACTAATGTCATTATCGTTTTGATTGAAAATAATATATAGCTATTTGTTGTAGGTAGGTATGTTGAAGGTTAAACTGATGGGTAGCTTGCTAAATTAGATGCCAGATAGTGGTTAAATATATTCACTGATGTACGGTTTAGATTTTATTTCATTTAACAAAGCAAAATAGTGAAGGTTTAACTTAACGCATGCCGATACAATTTGAGCTTAGATTGTCTCTTCTGCCAACTAAAAAATAATAGTATAAAAATAAATAAAAAGAAGAACCCCAAATCTCGATAAGCACTCTCCCAATTGTCACAGCACTGCATTGATCTTATAAAATATTCCTGCTCGGAATAACATGTCCTGGACCAACAACTTATATAGGAAGTTGACCTTCAAACTAAAACAATAGTTTTGCCTGAGTTTCTATTATTGACCATTCAAAACACATATACACCGTTAGATTTTTCCCACCCTTCCCTCAAGGGTTTCCTTTATTTTTATTTTTTGGCAGTTTTTCTAAGAACTGCTTTCCTAATATGTACCATGACAATCTATTCAGTGGAAAGGCAAAACATTTGCAACCAAGTGTATAAGGATATCATCTAAAATGAATAATAAGAAAATCTAAACATAAAATTCAATACCTGTGCAATGTGTTTGGCTTGGATAAGTTCACCCATGACAAACGAAGCATGCCATCCCTGTTTTAGGCCAAAAATTTCTAAGAGACCGTCATCGACATTGGCCTCAACAAAACCTTTCTGAAATAAGGAATCATTTGCAAAGGAACACTTCAGGGTATGATTCAATGTGATCTCTTGACATGTACAATAAATTATATTGCATGATTAGTAAAATAATCGCATAGAAACAAGAAAAAGAATCATAAAACTAACAAAAGGAACACAATTTGCGCAGCATAAAACATGTAATGTAAAAAACTAAAGAATAATATCTATGCATATTGTTTAGCATCAAAACCTCAGAAAAATCAGCAGGTAAACAAATATAAATTTGTAAAACAACAAGCATCTGTCCTCGTATGGAGTTGTGGGAGTTTTCCTATATTATTGGGTTTTTGGACCTAGAGGAACTCACATACTTTTAGTGGTTGTAGCTTGGCTCTTCACTTGTTGTGGGGTAAAATTATATTTCTTTCTTCTTTGTGAGCTTTGGCTATGGGAATTTTTGTTATTGTTTTTTTTTTCCAGGGGGGTGGGGCAAAACGTGGGGAGATCCAGTTCAAGTTTCTATTGGACCAGTGACGCGAGAAAGAGCAAAACGATTCAAGGAATGACTTGTTGGATTAATTCAAAAAGTATGGATTAGAGAAATTTCAAGTGAACCAAATCGGGATGAACACTCAAAGATGGTTCATATGTTGCAAGCAAGTACAAACCCAATTACAGAAAGTCAAAGCGGAAAAATAGGCGCCCCAGCGCGCTGTTTGTGGAATATCATGCCCCGGTGCGATACGACTAAGAAGAACGTGCGGACAACGAATTCAAAACGCTCCCTAGCCCAGTGATCGCGCCCCGACGCGATGCTGCAGTTAAAAAACTTTGCCTTGGCACAGTGAGCAGATTTTAGAAAAAGTCAACGCGTGTTTGACCATGCGATTTTGAGCAATTTTGATTCAAATTAGGATTTTATTTCCATAGTTGGTTAGGTTTACTTTGTAATTAAGTCTCCTATCAATTGTAGGATAAGAATTTCCTAGATTAAATAGATATCAAAGCTTTGTAATTCATAATAATTTTCATCATTATTATTCAATATATTTTTTGAGAGGAATTATTCTTCATCTTTTAGTTTTTGAGAAAATTTCTAACCTGTTCTTAGTATTCTTGAGATTCAATTTGTCTTATCATACAACAATACATAGTTGTGTGTGGCGACTTCTACAGCATCAATTGACGATTGTACCAAGGTTATTGTCTCTTTATAGACAACGGATTTATGTGTCGTTGGTGTCCATTCAACGCAATTTTTCTACACAAGCAATTGTACCAAGGTTCGCGTCTCTTTATAGGCTTTGGGTTGAGGTGTTGTGAGTGTTCCACTAAACAGCTTTGTTAGAAACGATCCGGACAGCGTTCACCTTATGCAAGCGTAACGTATACCTTATCAGTTGGTATCAGAGCTACGTTCATCTAGCGAGTTATCTATCTTTATTTTTCTTGTTCTAGTTTGATTATTTGTTAGCAAAAAGAAAAGAAGAATATATATATATAATTTCGTTATTTTCAAATTTTATTGTACTTCTCAATTTGCGGTTTTGAGCCATCAATTAAGCAACAATTTGCGAAGATCAAGGCATCCATCAAAGAATTAAGATCCGTGAAGCAATCCGTGAGGCTTCAAAATCAAGTTACATTCAAAGCTAGTTTCAAGAGAGACCAAGTACAATCAAAAGGCAAATTCAAAGGCGAACAACCCGTACGATTTTGAGGTACATCAAAATTCATACTTACTATTTATTCTTACTGATAAGTTCTTATTAAATTTAATAGATACTTTGATTTGTTTGGTGAATTTAAAAAGAACCTATAAGAGAAGAATTTTGAGTGGTAAAAGGCAAGAGTGTGAAATTAATAAGGGGTAAAAGCCTAAATTGAGTGATACACTAGTGTTATATGATTCATTGTATCGAGCGAAACACGTAAGGGAGTTGAGAGGAATTTTTTTTATCTATTAACCTTTGTTTTGCAGCAATCATATCTGGTATGAAGGATAAGGGATTATTTGGAGAAATCTCCTCAACAAAGGATCACAAGGCAGATTCCAATGTAGGCAGATGCTCTATTGCATCAGATACTTCGAAGGTTGGAACGATATGAAGATAAATTTGAGGAGTTAGAAAGTACGCAAAGGGAGCAGTCCCAATTGATTATGGGTTCTCACAAGAAGGAGAATCCCCAACAAAAGATTATCAAAAAAGATGACGAAGAATCTGTGGGTGGAAAGTATAGTGAAGAAGAAGATTTTGATCCAGATCTTCGAAGGATGAATGATACTAAGGATTGAAGAGATAATCTGAATCGCCGAGACCAAGAAGATCAACGTGATAGAGAAGATAGGAGGGATAGAGGAGATAGGAATCGGGTAGATGATAATTTGGGTAATATTAAGTTGAAGATTTCAGCTTTCCGAGGAAGGAGTGATCTCGAAGCATATCTTGAGTGGGAAAAAAAAGTGGAATGGGCATTTGATTGCTATAACTACTCGGAGCGCAAGAAGGTTCAATTGGCAGCCCCGGAGTTCATTGATTATGCAGTTACTTGGTGGGATCAATTGAAGACTAGTAGGCAAAGCTGTGGCGAACAAAAAATCGAGACTTGGGTAGAGATGAAGCGGGTCATGAAAAAGCGGTTTGTGCCAAGCCACTACCATAGAGATCTTTATAGGAGTCTACAAACACTCGAGCAAGACAGTAAGAGTGTGGAAGACTAATTAAAGGAGATGGAGGTTATCATGGCTCGAACAAACATAGTAGAAGACCGTGAGGTGACAATGGCAAGGTTTCTAACGGATTTGAATTAGGAGATTGCGGATTTGGTGGAGCGACAACATTATGTGCTATTGGAAGACATGGTACACATGGCCATCAAGATTGAGAAGCAACTCAAGAGGAGAGGTGGTCAACGATCAATGTTTACCACGAGTTCATCTTGGAAGACTAACATACCGAAGGAGGATAGACCAATCATAAACAAACCCAAGATTGAGCCTTAACAAAAGTCGACCAATCGGGGAAATCAAGGTAAAGTTGACTCTTCCAATAGAAATCGTGACATTGTATGTTTTAAATGTCAAGGCAGGGGTCATATTTCCAAGTCAATGCCCAAATCAGAGAACGATGATCATTCTTGATGGAGAGGTGGAGACCGAGGAGGAGAAAAGTGATGATGAGTCGCTGCCCCCATTTGAAGAAGTGGACGATAGGGAGTTTGCTATTTCAAGTTCAGCATTGGTTACTAGGAGAGTTCTTAGTATACAAGCGAAGGAAGAAAGTATGGAGCAACGGGAGAATCTATTCCACACCCGATGTCTTGTAAATGGAAAGATCTATTGCGTGATAATTGATGGTGGGAGTTGCACCAATGTTACGAGTACTAACATGATGGAGAAATTAGGGTTACCATCAACTAAACATCCACAACCGTGTAGATTGCAATGGCTCAACGATAGTGCAAAGTGAAGGTGACGAAACAAGTAGTGGTTGCATTTAGAATTGGTAGATATGTGGACGAAGTGCAATGCGATGTGGTTCCAATGCAAGTGGGGCACTCACTACTGGGGAGGCCATGGCAGTTTGATAGGCATGTGAAGCATGATGGCTTTACAAATCAATATTCCTTTGTGCATAATAAAAGATCAGTTACGCTTTGTCCTATAACACCGAAGCAAGTACATGAAGACCAATTGCATTTACAAAATGATTATGTACAAAGAAGAGAGATTGAGGAAAAAGAAAAGAATGAAAAAGAAAAGAGTGGAAGAGAAAAGTCAAAAAAAGAAAGTGAGAAAAATTGAGAAAAAAGTAAATTACTTGGCAAAAGAGAGTGATGTGAAGAGGGCTTTAATTTCTAAACAGTCGATGATTGTACTTTTGTACTGATCTATATATACTTGGAAATCTCTCAAAAGATCTTCAAAACAACGGCCGGCATTGATATGTTTCTGTGTAATTAAAATCATGAATATCAGTCCCTTACATACACGTATATTTGTAATGGATGCTGGAAGGGTTCTCCAAATAATCAGACCCAGGTTGTGATTTTGACATCTATACACACATATTACAAAAATATCTGAGATGACACAAATTATAATTGACAGGACAAAGAAATCTTCTAGGGTAAAAGTTGAAATTTCAAATATAGATACTGGAGTGGATACCAAGGACAGGATGCTCCACCACTAAATTTTTATCAGGCCCCAAAAAAATACGTCTCTATATATATATATTCATACGCATAGTTCCGTGGCCACTTTTGGTTCACATTGATATAGGGCAACATATTTATATAAACTGTGAAAGATGTGTCACCAATTGTCATTCTGTGCTCAGGGTCAGTCAATTGTACCTTTTCCATATACTCTGGCTTTAGATTTCCCCATGGATTTCTTCCACTTGCATAGTTCTGAAGATTTAAAGCAACTAAAGCTCTAACACTGGAAGATAAATAAATTATCAGGGTATATGCAAGAAAATATTATCTAACACATAAAAGAACATATCCTATATATACATGGTTTTATCTATGGTTAACTGTAAAAGTGTCCCTCAAAGTTTAACAAAATTTCATTTTTATAGCCTCAAAGAACTAACTTTTCTAATTGTGTTCTTTCAAGTTTAATTTTTTTTATAAAATTGTTCCCTTTTAGCAATCCATTGAAATTATTGGCCAAAACTCACATTATATGCGGTTGAGTACACATTTGACCTATTCCAAACTTATGAATATAACCATATATACATTATGAAAAACATGAATAACATAATTACCAACAATTTCAGACATGCATGTGAAAGATTCTGCACAAAATTAGTATTTTAGGGCTAAAAATGGAATTTTATGGAACTTTGATGGGACGCTTTTGCAGTTAACCCTTTATTTAACATAAAACTTTCATAAACAAAGTAAGATGAGAAACATATAGAATAGAAAAATCACTGAATAAGCTCAGTAAATGTAACAAACAACGAAAAGGACAAAAAGTAATAAATAAAAAGTATTTAAAACGGGACTAATTTTTTTTGCGTGATGTATAGAGCTTATCATTCCCAATGTAAGTAACAGCATCATGATTGAGTTTGACCTTGAAGGGAGAGAAATTTGCTCCCAGTCTGAGCTGTTCACCCGTTTAACGTGCATCCTTAATATGTTATTTAATCCCCTGCATCCATTATTAGTTGTTGATTGCACATGAGCAATGGAGAAATTGTCATTTAAGCACAAAAAAAAATTCCTTCCTGGTAGACATCATTGAAAGAGTTTTTCTATCCAATCATAATTTCCAAATACAAATAGAAAAGAAAGGTATAATTTAAAATATGAACTTATGATTACTTCAATCAGCAGAAACTTGTTTTTAGACAGAATGCAATAAGCCAAAACTACCATTAATAATTCAAGGCAAGCAAATTGTGGGACACTGCAGCTTGCAGAATTTAAGCACACAGACAGGTCAATAAGTACATCGATTTAAAAATCTCTAATTTAACAATTAGTTAGACATGTTAAAATTTTTAAATCCATGCAAAAGAACACAATACTTGTTACTGAAAACTACAAGGGCTCATTCACAAAGAATATTGTGAAAAGGGTAGTAATAGTACCTTTATAATGTGTAATAGTTATGTTGAACTTTTACACCTTCTCGTGTTTGGTTGTAGCAGTAAAAGTGGAGGTATCCTTTCTTTGATTGATAATGAATAAAACTGAGTGCTAATGGTAAAATTACTTATGCAGTCCATGAGTTATTCAAGAAAGAATAATATTAAGTATTACTACCTCCATTCCAAATTATAAAATCTATATTGACTTTTCAAAAAAACATTTTCAAACTCAAAATTGACATGAATTCATGTAGTTTGTGTTAATACAATTATGAATATCATAAACTATCCAAAAAGTGCTACTAGTTATAAGATTTATTGTTTTCAAAACTTAAATGAATCATGTCTATTTTAAATTTGAAAATATCTCAAATTGACTTTTAAAAAGTCAATATTGATCTCATAATTCAGAACGGAGGGAGTATCAATTATCTCACTCAAGTAGGGTTTAAGGTCTATTCTATATAAATGATTTCCTATACTCTTTTGGAGGCAGAAAGAGTTTGCTCTTTTATGACTATTCTAATTTGTTCCAGTTTTAATTACTGTTTACTTAAGGATTTGGTCTTTGCTTAAATCATTCCAAGGAGATGGACTCCTCCCACAACTTTCCCATACACTGTATTTCCCTCCATCTATTCAAAATATTCTTCTTAATTTTTCTGTTCGACTCTTGGGCTACATCAGTACCATTATATTCCCTCCATATGGCCAATGATACATATAATCCCTTAGACATGATTGACATGTCTCTTCTCTCAATCCCTCCTTCTCTGTCGATGTGTTTTGACTCAATAATTACGCTGCAAATTAGGAGGCCAGTTCAGATAAAAAATCTCACATCTGGAAAACTAAGACTTCAACTTATATTTCTGGGTGGCTACCCCACTCATAACTTATAATCCTAGTATGCTATGCCACTCATAACTAACTAGATTTTAGTTGGATACTTCGACAATTTACATTGAGAATGAAAGAAACAAATATGCAAAAAAGACAACTCCATGAATTTGAAGACAAAATAAAAAAAAAGTATGTTCATGGCCCATATCCAGGCATGCCCCAATTTGGATTAATGTGAAGATTTAAGGCCTTTTACATGTAAACTTGAAGTGGTATAATTGTTTGATATTGTGCTGATGAAGTTTTGGCTACATATGGAAATGAATGGGGCAATGTCAGTGGTTAAGGTCACTGGTAAACAGTTGTTGATAGTGTGTGGTGACCAGTGGTATTACCACATATTAAGCTAACTGTCAAGTTTGGTATGCCTAATAGATTTGGTGTAAAGTCCGATTAACTGGACATTTGGCAACAATTTATTTATTTTTTGTTAATAAAACTAAATCCAAATTCAGGCGTAATATACAAAAGCATAGAGGAGAAAAGGCTCATCTATGCCCTAAGAAAACAATGTCCACCCTATACAAATAGCCTCCAAAAAAAATACTATAATTCTAGTATGCTCATAATGCAAACTCTCCCAAAATGTCCACGAAATGTACAATAGAGCCCAGAGTCACCTTGTGCAACCAACAGAAAAGAAGGCTAAGAAAGATAAGATGCTCAAGAGATCTCCTTTTTCGTACAAAGTACCGGCTGTTATGCTCCTTCCACAGAGTCCACCATAAGCTATGTGAAACAAAGTCACACCGCCTTCGCAATTCTTTCCTACCCACTTGCAAAAGTAGCTACCCCGCACTATTATATTTCATACTTAATCCTTTTATATTTTTTTCTTAAAGATTTTAAATGTTTTACATATGTAGACCAACATTTCCATAACTATTCCATAATATATGTATAATACAAGATATGGTTTAGAAGAAACAAATATATATTTGTATGACGTGACAAACAACTTGACAACTAATGCACTGACAGCTAGAATTTACCATGTAAACAAAAACAAAAACCAAAACCACAATTATGAAACTAAACACTTCAGTGGGAGAAGTTTCCGACCTTAAACTTGGATCAGCGATACAAGTTGTGAGAAACCACCCTTGTTTGCAAGTGTATCCGGAATAAATCAACTGGAATAAAAGAAAGTAAATAAGTTGAATATGTACGCCCCAATTTATGAAAATTATGTATGGTACTACTCAAATAAAATCTCAATTACATAATATTTAAGAACACTATTTAATTTCAAGGTTATTACTTCAGAAATCTAGGTTTAAAGATCCATTCTAACTTTGGTCAATTAGAAACAAGATTCTATCTACACTTAATATCACCATGGGGTGGAACAGAGTAAACTCAACACAAGTATGCCTTTTATCCCAAACTTGTTGGGACAGATTGCAAATGAATCTCAAATGATAGTGAAATTTAGAAAGAAAAATATATAAAAATCAAAAAATAATAAAACAAATTACAAAGGCGGAAGAAACTAAACTAAATTAAACAAAGCAAGGAAAAGAGGTATACCAAAATATATATATATATATATGCTCACTCTAGTGACTCTACTTGGCCTCGAAAATAGGAATCTCTTCCGTCACTCATTCCTATCACAGGTGATGTGGGTAAAGTCTCCTACCAATGGCAGCTTGCCACATGTCACTATATTAAGTCTTGTTTGGGCAAGGGCATTGTAATAATTCTACCACGGAAAGGATAATGCATTATTTGCAGATAAAGGTAAATGATATCTGATATTTGTCCAAGGATGTGTATCGATTAATATAGTTGTTAATGGTGATAAGACCATGTTCTACTATGATTGGGAATCCCACAACAATCCAAGGTCCAATAGAAGGATGACTCTCACTCTATATGAAGGGGTCAAATATATAATCAAAGGTACACAATTCTTCTCAACTAACGAGCATATAATCTCTCTCACTTACTGACCGAAAACCTAGTTTCTAGGTATCTGATATACGCATCAGATTAGTGCCGTCTGTGTGAAAGGAACAAAAAGTCGTCATTTTCTCGCATCCTAAGAATTCAACATGGTGAATACTCGCACTAATGGCCACAACAACCCACTAGCTGACAACCATACGCCATAGCAACCCCCTCCTCTAACCATTACCAGGAGACACATTCAACCTATCATGATCCCTCTCATATTCATAGTGGACCACTTACATAGCACTCTCAGCGACCTGCCTGCTCAGACTCAAAGTGGACCTTGAGGTCATCACCTAAAGTGGACACTAGTAGAAGGTCGGTCGAGCGAAAGAAGCAAAGCTTTGCACCTTTCTGGCTTAAGCTTCCAATCCAAGGGGAAATAAGCGAAAGCTAGCAACAAACTAGGAAGGCCCCTATAGGGTGAAGAAAGTCTCAAGGCCAAGGGCTTACCAGCTGGAAACTTTGGAGGGCACCCAAGTACCTCGATCATGGCATGCTCAAAACCTCCGAGTTTGTTATCAGTAGATAGGTTGGAATTCAATTTCAATAAGGCTGCTTTAATATAAGCGTTGTCTTTGTTTTCAAGTTGTAAGACTTGAGGGTCAATTTTTATTAACAAAAAGAGGAATGAACCTCGAGAATGCAAAAAATGCATCGAGGAAGAAAGTTCATCAACACTTGGAATAATTTCGAGACAAATAGATAAAAGGTATATTTGTATATTCAGAATTTTTAGGTACAAAAGATCAAATGGAAGGTCGATGAAAAAATTTGATGAAGATCCTAAAGTACTCGATGAAGAACACTCTGAATGTTCTTGAAGAATTATAGCTGCCGGAGATTGCCTAAAGGTGTTAAGCGACAGCTGAAAATCGCTTTTGTGGTAGAGAAGGTTGTCAGAAATTGCCTCACGACGGTGGTGAACTTGACAAATTATCTTATAAATTCTAAGAAAATGAAACTTTTCTCTGAAGTTTGAAGTATATTGCAAATGAACAAGTGAAAAGTTGAGTGAATCCATGTGTCCCATTGACACATTCTAAACCATGAATGGTCCAATTGGCATAAAGCCTAGGCATGGACGCATGGTGCCCATTGGTGATGTTATTCTAGAGAATAGCGCCATGAAAACCCATGTCAAGGGTCGTGCTTATAATGTTATTTCCATGAACTACACCAAGAAATATAATGCCAAGGGTGCATTTCTTGACTATTTCCATAAATGGAAACTCTATTTCCACAAGGAAATAGCGGTAAGAAAAACAACACCAAGGGCGCATTTCTTAACCCTATTTCCATAAATGGATATAACGCCAAGAATTACAACGCCAAGGAAACATTTCTTAACCCTATTTTCATGAAAGGAAATAGTTCCAAGAAAAACAATGCCAAGGAGTAGTTTCTTGACCCAAGCACCCCTAAGGTTTGGCAAAATTTCTAATAGCACCCCACGGTTTGGCCAAAGTGCATATAGCACCACCAAGTTTGGCAAAAGTACTAATTGCAACCCCAAGTGTTGGCCAAAGAGTAGATAGCACCCCAAAAGTTTAGCAAAAATGCTAATAGCACCCCTAAGGATAGGCAAAATTGCTGATAACACCCTGCAGTTTTGGCAAAATTGTAATTTACCCTGTACAAAATATATTTATAGGTATATTATATAATTAAATGTTAGCCAATAGGCCAAAAAGTACAGATATAAAGTACCACAATAAACACTCTTTCATAATTTCTTCCAAATATAAATAGGGGGTGGGGGGGTGGGGGGGTGGGGGGGGTGGGGGCACTAATGGCAACCTGCCACGTGTCACTATATTGTCTTGTTTATGCAAGGGCATTATAGTAATTTCTCGAAAAGGATAATGCATTATTTGCAGATTAAGATAATTGATTAGTTGTCATTATCTGATATTTATATAAAATATCAATTAATACAGTTTTTGATGGTGATAACCATCGAAGAGATCATGTTCTATTAGGATTGGGATTCCCATAACAATCTGAGGTCAATAGAACGAGAACTCTCACACCATATAAAAGGGTAAAACATACAATCAAAGGCACACAATTCTACAATTCTTCTTCTGAGCTATTAAGCATAGAACCTTTATTACTTCTACCAGGTCCAAACTCTGACAGACCTTTTGTAAGTTTCAAGCGGTAAAAGTCAACAAAATTTAGGGTTGACTGAAAGCTTAGGTTTCAGGTGTCTGATTTACTTATCAAAAGGCAAAATCCCACATTATATTCCGCAAACTACCTTTCCCCAAGTAATTTTTGGTTGACCTCCCCCCCTCGTTGTATCGTCCTCTTGATAACAAACTCCTCGTCGCATTGGAGCATCTAAAGACATACATAAAATATGACCAAATCATCTCAACCTATGTTCTCTCATTTTCTCATCAATCGGCGCTACCCCTACTTTCTTTCGTAAATCCTCATTTTTCATCTTATCCATCCTTAAATGACCACACATTCACCTAAACATTCTTGTTTCAATCACTCCCATCTTATGCTCATGTCATTTCTTAGTGGCGCAACATTCAGCTCCATATAGCATTTCCTCGTACTTTAAAATTTCCCCTTCAACGTGGCAGGATTTTTACAATCTCACAACACCCTGATGCACTATGACATTTCGTCGTCTTGCTCAAAGCTTGTGGCATAGATTCTCATCAAGAACTCTTGACAAGCCTTCTGATAGACACATAATTATACATTTTAATATTCCCATTTTTATTATTTTATATATTTATTTTATTTAATTAATACATTTTATTTTGTTTTGCAGGAAATAGCTAAATAATTGAAATTGAGTTGGAAAAGGAGTTCTAGAAGCTTTCAAGTTGATTTTTATTTGGACTCCAATAAAGAGTTGGAAGATTATCACGTAGAAGTTGAAGTCAAAAAGGAAAGAGACCAAGTTACTCCAAATTAAATTAGGATTCAATTTATCTTTTCTATAAATAGGAGTCTTGTTTTTGAAAGAGGGGAAGTATTTTATTTTGTTTTTTTTCTTTTAGTTTCTCGGTAAAGTAGGAGTAGGAGTATTTTAATTTAATTTTTCTCCATTCTCCATGGGAAGGAGGCTTAATTAGTAGCTTTTTGTTTCTCTTCTACCATTCATGCACAGATATCTAGAAAGGGAGTTCTTATGTTTAGTTTATACTTTCTTTATGTAATTTTATAAAAGTTCTTTTATTATTCTTTCATTAGTTTTATTTTATTTCATGCCATTATTATTAGCAGTTTTAATTATGAGTTCTATGGCTAGCTAAATTTTTAATATCTAGGATGAAGATGAAATTAAGTATTACATATTAATATTTTCTTTCCGTTCTGATATTAATGGCTAATTGGTTGTTCCTTCAAATTATACCTTCGCGCTAAATTCGTTTTGGTTCTATATTAATTGCGAGGTCTAGATAAGTTATTGTTAAGATATGAGTTTTTCATAATTCATATGCTTGCTCAATGAAGTTTTGATGAGTTATAGTTAATCTTTAAATCTTCATAATCTATACTTGCCCATATTAATTATATGAATCACTATTTTTAAAGGGAATCAAAAATAATTAGAAATTAATTAAGTAAATGAAGAATTTAATTATTAAGTTAATATTTAGTGGATTCGGATTCCTAGGTAGTTTTTCTCATTATTAGTTTTCGTTATTAATTTTTAATTTGCATTATTTAGTTAATTAACCATCTCTACCATTTTTTATTTAGTTAAGAAAAATAGACATTGCACAAGTCAAGAATGAAAAAATATAGAAAGAAAAGAGAAAAATTGAGTTTGCTTGATTTTCATGGTAAAAGTCTCTACTAAGAGTTATATCACATACACATGCATGCATCACATGGAATTAATTTTATGAAGGATGGTGTCTAGAATGAAGATAGAGTATTTTTGATAAGGTGCAAGGGTGATTTTGAATTTGATCTTACTTATGTGTAATGCCCATGGATACTTAGAAGTTTTCTTTCGATTTCATAATTGGTTAAACTCAAAAAGATTTATTTTCTTTTGTTTTGTTTTGTTTTTTATTTTGAATTTTGTGGGTATATTCACTGCAAACCCTAACGAGACACAACTCATCCACTTGGGGTAATCTTGGGGTTTAAAGGCTTGTTGCACAGACTAAGTGCAATCGTGTTTCTTACGAAAATGGGGTAGTTTAGATTTTGTTTTGTTTTGTTTTTATTTTCTTTATGTTTTACTTGAGGACGAGTAAAAGCTAAGTATGAGGTTATTTGATAGACACATAATTATACATTTTAATCTTTTCATTTTATTATTTTATATATTTATTTTATTTAATTAATAAATTTTATTTTGCTTTGCAGGAAATAAATAAATAATTGAAGTTGAGTTGGAAAAGGAGTTCTAGAAGCTTTCAAGTTGATTTTTATTCAGACTCCAATAAAGAGTTGGAAGATTACCATGTAGAAGTTGAAGTCAAAAAGGAAAGAGACCAAGTTACTCCAAATTAAATTAGGATTCAATTTATCTTTTCTATAAATAGGAGTTTTGTTTTTTAGAGAGGGGAAGTATTTTATTTTGTTTTTCTTCTTTTAGTTTCTCGGTAAAGTAGGAGTAGGAGTATTTTTATTTAATTTTTCTCCATTCTCCGCGGGAAAGAGGCTTAATCAATAGCTTTTTGTTTCTCTTCTTTCATTCATGCACGGATATCTAGAAAGAGAGTTCTTATGTTTAGTTTATACTTTCTTTATGTAATTTTATAAAAGTTCTTTTATTATTCTTTCATTAGTTTTATTTTATTTCATACAATTATTAGTAGTAGTTTTAGTTATGAGTTCTATGGCTAGCTAAATTTTTAATATCTAGGATGGAGATGAAATTAAGTATTACATATTAATATTTTATTTCCGTTCCAATATTAATGGCTAATTGGTTATTCCTTAAAATTATACCTTCGCGCTAAATTTGTTTTTGTTCTATATTAATTGCGAGGTATTGATAAGTTATTGTTAAGATATGAGTTTTTCATAATTCATATGCTTGCTCAATGAAGTTTTGATGAGTTATAGTGAATCCTTAAATTTTCATAATCTATACTTGCCCATATTAATTATATAAATCACTATTTTTAAAGGGAAGGAAAAATAATTAGAAATTAATTAAGGAAAGGAAGAATTTAATTATTATGTTAGTATTTAGTAGATTCGGATTCCTAGGTAGTTTTTCTCATTATTAATTTTCGTTATTAATTTTTAATTTGCATTATTTAGTTAATTAATCATATCCACCATTTTTTATTTCTAATTTTTTGGAATATAAATTAAGGAAACATTGAAATTAATGTAGTCTCTATGGTTCGACCTGTACTTGCTCGTTTTTCAATTTGACGTTGTGCACTCGCAGTTACTAATTTTTATCACATCACCTTCCAAGCTAGAGAGATTAAGTTCACTATGCGCTCTCTTTCAAAGTTAAGTTCTACCGTGGTAATAATTACCAAGACCTAGAGCAAACTATCCTAAATCAAAATATTAAGATTTACTTCAGCATTCAAATCAACGACCTAGTACTCTAATTGCTAGGCGTCCACTTAGGTAAAAATGTGTGCCTAGCCATTTCTCGTTCATCCTTATAAGTCATTGTTTCGGGTGAATATGCTTATATGACTGGTCAGTCGCATTTGATCTTGTAGTTGGCAGTAGTATCATTTACCCTACTTTTTCTTTACCCTTGTTTTATCAAGTGTTATCCCAATTTCTGTTTAATCTACTTTTTCTTCACTAATAACAAGACTCAACTTTCAGGTTTCTTTGGCATTTTTTAGGAACTCCAAAGGAAGAATTTGTTTATTGCTGGTTGTGAGCTGCAAGGACAACGACTATTGGAAATAGGTTTGACTTTTGTGCAATTCCTCCACATAATGATGTCCATTTTGATGACTAGGGTCCAGCTCATCTAAGAGTGTTTTAGGATATTCATATATAAATTTGGGGATAATTTCTCAAGAATCACTTCATTATTCTTGATTATCGATCTAAAATTAGATTTCTAATACAATTTTTTTATGCTAATCAGTTTTGCTATTCAATTTGTATTACGTATTTTGATAACACATTATATATGTCAAAGGTAGTCTTCACTTATTTTGTGACATGAAAAATACTTTACACCAATTTTTTTCCTTATAACTCCCCCCCCCCCCCCCCCCAACACTGACTCTTACCCTCTGTTTTAATACACACACACACACACACACACACACACATATATATACATACATATATATATATATATATATGCAAGTATCATTTATATATAATATATATTGTTAACATTCAACTTGTCCTGCTACTCAAACCACGGGTGAAGATGGAATTGAATCTTGCACAATGAAGAGTAAACACCAAGCTTGATGGCAAGTTGCTGCCAAGTAATAGCTCCGGTGTGAGAATTAGTGCAAGGTTTGAGGATGTTAACAATGGAGGGTAGATAACTGAGAGTATAGAGTGCTTAAAATGGAATTACCTCTATCACCTTTGCATGGAGCTACTTATAGGGTTCAGCAAACCTTTCATCAAGGGACAAGTGGCCTCCACTTATTCTGTTTCTTTCCACTAACTTAAAGCTTTTGCATGAGCATTAAATGCAGTGAGACCAAGGGAATGTTTATTGGCCAGCTTAGTGTTAAGTAGATGGAACAAGTGTTAAATTTAGATGTGTCCCTCTTCATTGTTTAACAGCTAATCTGATGAGAAATAAGGTAGGCGTCTTTTTGATGATTTTGGGATTAGACTGACATTGGAATCCAAAGTTTCCACTGAGGTATCTGGCTTTAGATTTTATCGAAGTCTTATCATCAGCCACCAAAGTATGCTTCAACTTAACTACCCAAAGGTATCTTCAAGCAACAATTTAAATAGTACTTCGGCTACTTATAGTTGCTTCGGTTATCCTGCTTTGGATTTATATCTTAACATATATATAATGGGGGTCTTTATTAAAGTTCTCTAGGTCATCCATTAAATGAGTGAAAGAGGACTCATTGGGAGAATTGGGAAGAAAGAAGGCCAGCTTCCCACTATGTGAAAGAAGAGTTTTTTCTATCATATTCACTTTTATAGAATATATAGAATAGGTAATTCTCTTGGCCGTTGTTGAAGCCATAGATCTTACCCAGGATGCTCCCAAGGTTCATCGTTCAGACCCCTCATTGAAAAAGAACAACAAAAGGGGGTGGTCCTTACAGAGAGGGAAGGGCCATCTTGACTGGAGCCGTCTTTCTGCTCATTCTTCAAGGCATCTAGCTGCAGCACTGGTCCTCTTATATATATATATATATATATATATATACTAGTAATAGCCTGTGCCTGAAGGCAAGAGGTAACGAAAAATTAGATTAAAATTCAAAAAATACTATATTATTTAAAGACGCTTTACAACCTAAAATAACTTACAGTCACACATAACAATTATCATAATTCACAACACCACCACAATTTTTTTTTGTTGTTGTTGTTCTTATTATTATTCTTATAATTATTATTCTTATAATTATAATTATAATTATTATTGTTATTGTTATTGTTGGTTATAATAATAATAATAATTATTATTATTATTATTATTATTATTATTATTATTATTATAATTATTGTTATTATAATTATTATTATAATTATTGTTATTATTATAATAATAATAATAATAATAATAATAATAATAATAATAATAATAATAATAACAATTATTATTATTATTGTTGTTATATTATTATTATTATTATTTTTATTATCATCATCATCATCATCATCATCATCATTATTATTATTATTATTATTATTATTATTATTTTGAATTTAAATTTGAATAAATGGGTGTGAAATGAAGTGTTGATTTGGGTGGAATTTGTGTGTGTGAGATATTATTATTATTTTGAATTCAAATTTAAATGAATGGGTGTGAAATTGAGTGTTGATTTGGGGGGAAATTGAGTATGTGAGATGAAATGTGAGCCATTAGATTAAAATTGAGAGATCCTAACCGTTGTTGTGCTTTGTCAAATTTTGGATTCAAAATGGGTTGTTTTTTTATTATATATGTATATATATATATATATTATTCCCACTCAACTTTTTCTAGTTTTTATTCACCATTTTTCTATAATTAATGCATAAAGCTAAGTGTGTGTGTACCCCCAACATATTAGGATTAACAAAACAAAAATAGGGATCTCATAGAGGTTATATCTACATTGACACTTCATCTGTAAGTATGTAGAGAATTTTTATACGAGACAAGCACGATGAGCCCGCGAGACTTGGTTAGAGCTATATATAAAAGGCTTTGGAAGCCCATTAATATAGAATAATTTTAGAAGTTGTATTTTAATTAATTTTCTTAATTCATAATTTTGGTTCTTATCTTATTAGAATCCAATTTAGGTTAAGTTGTTTAGAAATATTTGTATTATGTTATTTTTAATACATTGAATTATAAGAATTAATTGAGTTTTGTGTGAGACTTATTTATAAGAGATTTATCCGTGTTCCAAAACCCCCCATTCCTTATTATTTGGTATCAAAGCCACATTTAACCATCGTTGGCCGTCCATTCCCCCTCTACAACCTGCTGCCACAACTATCCCAATCAGAACCACATCCTACACAACAACCCAGACGAAGTCTTAGCCAAACACAACCGCGATTAAACCAAACCCTAATCTAGTCTATTGTTCAGCATCTTTACCCATAAGACATCCTCTACCCCTACCAAAAACCTAACCCTAATCTTCTGCTGCAACAAACATCCACGACTTTTAAGCCTTAATAGCCGACATAATTCCAAACGGCACAAGCCCAACTCATCGGCACACTAAACTACCGTCAATTAACCTATACAAACCCTCACCCGCGATCCACTAAATCCATAGACACAAGCTAAGCCCTCACCGAAAATGTAAATAAAGTCGAAGGAAAAAAAACACCAGAAAGCCATCAAAGGAAAACCACCAGAAAACGTCCCTAACACAACCGTCACGGAAAAGGAATACGAGAAGAGGATAAAAAAATTGGAAACACCGACCCTTGTAGCCGACCAACCACTCCGCCACTGTTTTTGTCTCACTTTGCCGACCATCTTCGTTGTTGCCGACCAACTACTCCACCACTTCGTTGCTTCCATCTGTGTATCTGTTGTGTACTGACTTTAAAAGAATCATGGTAAAAGTCAATAAAGTCAATGCCCGACTTGATGCCAATATGCTACAACAAGATGACCGTTTTAAGACGATTGAAGATTCAATTCACAGCGAATGCAAAAATTGTTCAAGAATCCCTCATTCCATTGCAACCCTCACAGCGAAAGTTAATAAACTTATGGAACACACTAAATAAAGGGAAGGAGGTTGATTACGAGAATTTTGAAGGTACGCCGCCGCATTTTAATTATATAAGACCCTTACAGTAGCATAGACCCAATCCACGAGTTAGCCCTCATGTTCCCGATTTTATATTGAATGCCGTGGATAGAGGAGCAAAACTAGATATTGGAGACTTCAATGGTGATCTTTGCCCCGAATCATTCTTCGATTGGATTCGCAATTTGAAAAACTTCTTTTGTTGGTATGAGCTAGCCGATGAGGGAAAACTTTTCTTTGTTGAAACAAAATTAAAAGGGACAACTCGAATTTGGTGTGATCAACATTAGGGAAATTTATATGCAACTACGAGAAGATGGAAAAATATGAAAGTTGCATCAACACAAAGTTTTATGCCATCAGATTATTAGCAGCAAGCATATTTACAGTTCTATAAGTTAGTGCAAGGGAGTAAATCTGTAGCATAATACACTTGAATGTTCTACATTTTGGCTACACAGTCTAAATTCCATTAGGTTAAAGAAGTTTTAAACTCCATGTACCGACGAGGATTTTATCCAGAGATTGCACGTGTTATCTCAGGTGAGCTCTTATTCTTGGATGATGTTGTTCAAGTTGTCACCCAATTAGAGGATAATTTGAAAAGGACAACTCCTGTTAGGCCTCCGATGCTAGTCCGCACTCGGAGTGAGCGTAAAGACTATTAGAAGTAGGCTAGTAGAGAAATCGTCAGCAAGCCCTTAAGTTACTAGCAGGCCTAATCGCGCTCTAAGTTCTTCTAATGCTAGTAACAATCCGACATCTAGATGCTATAATTGTCATGGTTTCAATGACATGTTTTTAGATTATCCTTATTCAAAGCTAAATGTTACCCCATCTTTGTCTAGACAAGTTGCTATCATTGAAAAAGAGTTTGAGAAAACTAATTTGGATGAAGAGGTTTGCAAGCCCACAAATGTCGAATATGAATTCAATAACCAGGATTTGGACATTGATGCTCATTTGGACGGATGTTTATTTGTTCTTCGACCTTTACTTATAGCTCAGAAATAGAAGAGTGATCCTAAAATCCATCATGGGCGAATTTTTTAGGCGAGAGTCAAATGTGGAGGACAAGAATGCTCTTTTGTAATTGATACTAGGAGTTGTACATATATTATCACTAAGGAAGAAGTTAAGAAACTTAAATTAAAGGTTTAGCCTCACCCGGAGCCATATGATGTTACATAGATTACCGATACAAAGTTATGGATCACATTTTCCGTTGGCAAGCTTCGCAACACCATTATGTGTGATGCATTACCCCTTAAGATTTGCCACATTATCTTAGGGCGTACATAGTTATGGGATTGTCACACACAACATGATGTCCATGCTAATACTTATTTAATTATTAAGGGCAATACCAAGTTCACTCTTACTTCTGCTCTCGAGATGCCAAGTTTGAAGCTTACAAAAAATTCTTTGAGTGATCCATCGTGATTCCTCTTGTATAGATGTTCTTAATTCGACGGAGTCGAGTTCTTTTCAGTAGAGGAAAATTGATGCAGGACAACCCCGATGAGCCCGCGAGATTGGTTGGAGTAACATAAAAGGCTTTGGAAGCACATAGATATAAAATAATTTTAGATGTATTTTAATTAATTTCTTTATTTGATAATTTTGGTAGTTATCTTATTAGAATTCAATTTAGGTTAGGAAAGTTGTTTAGGAGTATTATAAATAAGGATGTATTTTATTATTTTTGATATATTGAATTATAAAAATTAATTGAGTTTTGTGTGAGAATTATTTGTGTGACGTTTATCCTTGTCCCAAAACCCCCCTTCCCCATTAATTTTGGGGGATGTTAATAGTAATTTTATTAACATAAAATCCTTCCTTTGTGCACATTGTATTCTTACTCTCCGTTACATGGTTGTGCCTTCACATTTTTGGGTGCATTTGCTATGCTTATTCTCTCACTCGAAGTCATGAAAACTCAATTCTTCAGCTACCACAAGTGTTTATGTGCTCAATCTAAATCTGAGTTAGAAATACCCCAAACACACATATAGCAGTGGCCCACAAGAAGGCAAGAAAAGTGACCCTGTCCGGAAGAGGATGAAGGACAAAAAGTGCTGCTGAAAATCCTAGCACCTGAAGCGTTTGTTGAAAGTAAAATAAAAGATCTAACAATTTGAGTAGGACCAAGGCTTACTGATTGTGATGGGATAGCTAATCGTGGTACATTAAGAGCTAGAGTCAGTTTACTCTCATCCTCCCTAAGCGTGATTTATTTTTCTTCCCCTCCCCATTAACTCTTCAAAGTGTTTTTACCCTGCTTCTCTATTCATGATTTCTGTTTCTTAAGTTAATTTGTTATTATTAATGAAAACAAAATGTCACTGAATTTTTGCAACTTCATAAAAGATCAAGCTCTATATAAGTTCAAGCACTAATAGGAGACCATTATCAAAATTTGACAATTGTAGTTTAAGGAAAGAAGAGTTCCGACCTTATTTGCGATAGGACCTTGTGCAAGAAAAGGTCTTTCATTCCGTAGATTGTGGAAACCATAAGCAACTTGGGCATCCATTCCTAAACAGAAAAATTAAAATGAGATTAAGCAGAAAAATAAAGGTACAAAATCATCTTAAGTAAGCAAATATTAGTGTTGAATAATTTGAGAGAATACTAATCATAACTAGTTTCTCTCTCATACTTGCTTTCATTTTGCCTTTCCTTTTTCGAAGAGAACTGCAGTCTTTCCGCAAAGCAAAATCTCATAAACGTCATACAGTAAAATATTATGAAGGTAGGAAATTTATTATGTTTTGGCAAGGCTTCACTGGGGAGCGAGGATCCTCCAGTATTCAGGACCAGCTTTACATCAATTAGGAAAATCCAAAAATAAGTGAATATAATTCCATCAGATAAATTTTACATGGTACAATTAGAAGGAGGGAAGACAGGGTAGTCGAAAGGTTGGGAAAAAAGAAGGGACCTATAAGATTAGCTGGCAGGAGGGGCTAGATGGAAGGATGCTCTTATCTACCACCATTTTTTCCTTCATCCAGAAAGTAATAGAAAAAATAATTAGAAAGTGGGGAACACGTGTTTTCCCCCTATAACATTTCCAAATAAATGTATCATACGGTGTTTCATACCCAAGGGAAGAAGAGAAAAGATTGGGATAAACAAGGCAAGCGAGTTGTTCCACAAAGAATGCAAGGAAAAAGTCGAGTGAGTTTTAATTAGACCAACTAAAATAAATCTTCTCATGATTAAAGATATAAGAACCATGTGGGTCTATGAATGAGGACGTTGCTTTTGTATCGTCCAAGTGGGAGTGTAATTGTGCATGAGTTCGTGGTAGTGTGTGATAGGATGCTAGCGATGTCTTGTGTGTATCTCAAATTATTGACCGAGGGACCCCAATAATGTCCTGACCCGAAAATATATTTATGGCGACCTCAAAAGAAAAGAATGATGAGGTTTATTGCCCGTGATCAGAGCCCACCGCTACTCCATTAACGGGTTGTGGAGCAAAGCCCCCAGGGTATGGAATTGTTCAGTTATTGGGCCTCACTGCATATACACACACACACACATATAAATGGTTAAAGGGAGTATATTTATTAGATACACACAAAGCTTCTGTGTCCTACACCTAATATGACGTAGTTTTTATTGATAAAATTATAAAATGCCAAAACAGCCATAAATGAAAATGGTGAAATGCCAGAATAGCCATTAATGAAATCTCTTAAAATAATACGACATACAGAAGCTTGTGTGCGTCCGGACACATACTCCCTTTTTCCTATATATAAACACATACTCCTTTTTCCCTATATATAAACGCGTGCTTGAGCATGTGTGTGTGTGTGTAGGAAAAATGTTATCTAAGGCAATGCCTTAGCCAAGCTTGGCTATGGCTACTTAACAAAATGACGTAGTTTTACCCCTTAGTGTTAAGTTTTTTATTTTTGGGTTCTATAAAAAAAAAATTTAATTTTAAAATTTATACAAAATTACATCGTTTTGTTAAGTAGTCTTGGCTAATCTTGGCTAACGCATGCCTTAGATTACTTTTTCCATATATATATATATATATATATGATAGTTTAGAGTTTTAATAGTGTTCTCTTCTTTTAGCTGCCACTTTGAGATCGGGCTTATTGGGGATTTGTGTTTCGAGTGATCTATACATTCCGTACTCTTCAGATTGTTAAGTAGATTACTTCTGCCACTCCGTGGTTTCTCCTGCTTTGGGGTTTCCACGTAAATCTATGTTTGTTTTATATTTTTTGCTGATTTCATTTTTGACATACTTTGTCAGTTTGTCATAACAAGATGCATTCACACTTAGCTCACTTTGCATCACTAGATTGCCTAATTGATTAAACCAATTTGGATTTTTTTTGTTTTAATTAGTTGGATGGGACGATGGCACTATGATCTGAACCATCAGATTAAACATAACACTGTATTATTTTGGAAAGTGATTGTTTACTTACAATTTTGATTGGCAGTTTAGTGATTGTTATTGTTATATTTAATTTGGACTGTTGGACTATCCAGTTAAATAAGCTAACATATGAGACTTAAACTGCCAGTAGTTGTGCTCTTCCGTTGTAAGATAGCATAGCCAAAATTTGCATAAAGTTCAAAAGTCCCCCATTTCAGAGTAACAATCAATCTTCATCACCTCTAACTCGATCTTACAATATATGCCCGAGTCATTGTATAATAATACAGCTTTCAAGCAAAAAAAGGGATCTAGACTCTAGTTCACAATTCAAATTGTTACACTGCAGAAAACCTTACTCGTGTTTTGTGAAAATCTTGAATTCTCAAAATGCATTCTAGGGCTTGGTATAACCTAGTGCAGCAATTAGCAGAAGGGTATGAGAGACACCATGCCCTGGCAACCCATTTACACTACAGAATCCTGCCAGGGGTGGTGGTGAGGTAGGTCTTAATGAGCGCCATGTTGTAAAATGACTCGGGGAATTGTTCTTTCTACTTGTGCTTGAAGCAATTTCCAAACATTCCTCCAACACTTTTTCTCAAACTTAGGCTAGATATAACCAGATATAATGAAAAACCTATGAGGAAACCCTTACTACCTCCATTCCTTCTTGCTCAGCCAAAATCCAAGGAGGTAAGTCAGCTTTCTTTTCCTAGCGTTAATCTCCTCCCCTCCTACATACCAGTACTTCCATTCTTATGTTCCCATTCGTCCATTCTTCTATCCCTCCTGTGAGACGCACAGTCAGTTTTCCTTAAGAAAAATCACTACAATAAAAGTTCACCAAAATGAAATTAAGATAAGTATGAGTTCCAAGTAACTCGAATTCGTTTTGCATGCATATTCATTTTGGTCATCTTTACATTATAAGTGAATTCTTGGCACGATGGTCAAATGCTCACTTGTTAAATGCTTAGTCATAGGTTAGTCCATGAAAACAACCTCAATGTAAATATGTGCAAGGCTGCGTACATTTGACCTTAACAGGACCCTTACATTTGTCGGAGCCTCGTGCACTGGGTACAACCAACCTTTTTTACAATTGAAGTGAATCACGGCTAAAAGAATAGAAGTGACACTTGTTGAATGTTTAGAACTGAAAATTAAACTCAAGTGAAAAAAGTTGACGTACTCATATAGCAGATAAAACAACTGGGTAAATAGAAATGCATAAGAACATGATATATGCAGCATTATGCAAAGGCAAGCATACCTATGCTAAAGTAGTTATAAAACACTCCTTCATAGCAAGAAACTTCCTCTGACAACTCCCCTCCAACTTCCAGTTCCTGCATAATTCCCTCATTTACCAGGGTTAAGAAAAGAATAGACAGAATTATTATATTCCACAAAACATTAAATGATGAGTTTGATCTTCAATTCAAGATGAGAATCCATTTCAATATTATTTTACATGGTGATAAGTGAAAAAAATGTCTCTTTTTTAATAATTATTTAATAGAAAATTTGTCTTTCATATACTTGTCATTAAACAATTATATTTTCACAAATCAAAGTATGTCTTTAAGCCCACACACGATAAATTATAATATAAATGTGCATGGGGGAAAAAAAGAAAAAAAACAAACTACTGCACATATATTTCTACAATCCTACTCACAAAGGGAAAAAAAAGAAACAAAAAAGAACATAATTTTGTTAATGTTGTGCATAATATAACCAAAGAGCATTGAATTTTGTAGTTATGTTCCAACTGTCAGCACCTAAGTCCAAGCTGCGAAGCAAAATCTCCCTAATAACTAACCTAAATAAAAAATTACCTTTTAAGAGAACAGTGATTACAGAATGACTAAGAACTGAAAAAATATTTAAAAACTATGTTTATTTTGGGGTTCACAAGTAACTATTCATCTTCTTCTTACTACTACATTGTCAACAAGTCCTAAATAAGTGACTTACTATGAAACAGATACCCAAACTGGAATCTAAAAGAAACCAAAGATGGGGAATGAAGCAAATGCTGGAAAGGGGAAATAATTTGTTAGGAAATGGGCTGTATGAAGTATGGTGTATACCAAGCATCATAAAACAAACAATTGTTTGAAAGATTAGGAAAAACAAAGTTTTACCACTTCAGTTGCATATAAGTTTCTATATTTCTAAACCAACAAAACCAAAATAGAACTGCAAGATCAAATCTCCTATACACTTTATAAGAGAATACAAAGAATCAAAGAACAGCTTCAAGATCTAGAAAAGAAAAAATGTTACAGAATTTAATGGTTGAATTTAAAGAATATTCCCAGAATAACTATGTCCTTTTACCAAAGGACAGAAGTCTTTTTCCTCTTTCTAGAATTTCATTCATATACAAAATCAATTTGAATACAAAGAAATTTCATTGGCTAGAGGATGGTAGCATCAAAATGTTTTGGAGCAGGCTTCTAATCAAAAATCTATCAAGATTCAAGACTTATTGACTATAGAAATCACAAATGCAGATACAAGAAATTTTCTGATTTGAACAGTCATATAACTTATGAAAATCCTTTACGCCCATAACAAACTTATTTTACCTGAAATTCTATAAATATGAATTCCCTCCATCCAACTTTATTGTAAACTTTCTTTTACATATTCTTGGCACAAATTTTAGGATGTGCTTATACACATTTATGTATCACATTTAGTACTCCTTTTGTCCCCCAAAAGATGTCTGAAGTGCACTTTTCACACAAATTAAGAGAGTAAAGTAGAGGAGACAGTACAAAATAGTCACTGAAATAATACTCCCTCCATTCCATATCAAATGTCCTAATTTCCTTTTTGGGTTATCCTAAAATACATGTTCTATTTATATAATCATTAACACTTTTACCAAAATTTTCCAACAATACCCTCAAATTAGTTGGAAAACTAAAAAAATGAGAAGTGGATGTATATAGGAAATTGAGATTAATAAAAATATTCTCTCTTTCTTCTTTATTACTCTCATTCCAAGAAAATATCGACTTTTCTTGTGTAAAAAGAGAATAAAATTTATTGAAAAAGTAAATTTAGTAGGATAGAGAAAGTGTAAATAAATTAAAAGGGATAATCATTAAAGTTTTAGGAAGTTGTAATAGGTTAAATTGAAATTGCATATGCATATAACATTTTAATAAGTATAAAAGGGAAACTTGAGAAACATTTGTTTCTTAATCAACGTGTAAAATATTAGGACGTTTAGGATGGAGGGAGTATTATTAAACGTGTTCTGCGACTCCCCAAAATCCACAATCTCCCACATGGAATAAAATTAAGGGAATGGAATGAATTTTCATTCCATCGGAATGGCTTATCATCCAAAATGATCACCAAATATACTATTTTTCATTTTATTCCTTTCTCCGTTCTATTTCTTCAATCCAAACGTAGAAGTGAAAGAACAAAAAAAGTTATGATGCTATAGTTTATATTGTCCCACTCTAACTAATTAAAGTGAAAGACTGGCAACCCAAACTTAGTCCAGGAACAGTCATGTTCTTCCGACATCCACCAACAATCCAATAGAATCTTCCAGGGGAATATGCATTTCAAGCCAACATAGTAATTCAAAATGATGAGCTAAGATTAACTAAATCATTTTGTATTGACTCACGTCTGTAAATGTTCAGAAAGAATGCTAATGATCAAACTAAATGAGCCTAGAAAAATTAGAAACTGGCTATCACAACCTGATCAAGTGAAAACTCCTCTGTAGGCTTCAAAGAATGGGGTGCTTCCAACTCTATCCCAGCAGGCATTAATATTCGAAGATTCCAACTGCATATATACATATATATATATATATATATATATATTATACATACAGTTAGATAAAACTGTTGAGCATATGAATGAGCAATCAGAAGTATACTTTCCTGATAAAATGCACAATGATACAAATAAATTAGATCACAAATTAACCACTACTAAAGATGTATTTGCATACATATACTACATATTTCTAGGACACAAATTGTTCAAAATGAAATGACTGCAAATATTTCTGGAAAACATGTATTGGATGCTGCACTTTAACTATTAAAAGCCAAATAAATACATTTAAAATGAAAACAATGCTAAGCTTTTCTAAAAGCTAGCAATGGAAATTGCAACTAGATAGAAATTAATAACCATTATTATTAGAACATATTGAATCTGAAATTCTGAACATGGGAGGTAGAAATAAAGGAGATTAAAATAAGATAATTAGAATAAAAAGCCATAAGCACAAGGCTTAATTCACTAATAATTAAGCATTCAATATCTAAATAAACTAGTAGGGATTACAATACTTATTGACAATAAGAAAACCCTAAATGTAACAATGAAGTAAAACCTAAACAAATAAGGAAACAGAATCCCGAACGAATATATATTGTTATGATTAAAATTCTAGAATATTCTGCCTAATACAATTAAAGAATTAATAATTACATACAACTCAACCATAAAAAAAATATTTAATAAGGATGATAAATCTTCTTGTCCTGCTCCACATCATTCTCCTCTCATTTCAAAAGAACTCGTCCTCAAGTTTAAAGTATGGGAGAATCCATAAGCCACGAACTAGACTCCAAATATGTAAGAAATCTCTAACTCCCTTAGCTGCACATTGATGATTTGAATAGCCATAAGAAAATAACTTTCTTATACATCATATCGTAGGAGCTCTCATTTGACAACGAAATTGGTGGTTTGCTGATTAATTTCTTCATAAAGAATATCAAGTTTCTTTGGGAAGACACCGTCAACTTTTTGCTTAAATCTCGCACTTGCTCTTTGTATCCTCAATTTCAACATTATCTTCATGTGATTTGCTGGTGATCTCGATGAGTTAGCTAAATTTCTACAATTAGCTCTATCACTACATTTTGTTGAACTTTATCCATTTATCTGGATGGAATTAATTTGATAGTATAGGTTCTGTTACAATGTAAATAGAATATTGTGTTAGAATGTAAATAGAATATTCTCAAGATAATTGTAGCTAATTTATGGGAATTGATTGTAATACCTTAATTGTAGAGATTGTAATAGTTTGATTGTAGGAATTGTTATAACCTATTTAGCACTATAAATAGAGAAAACTAATAAGAATGAATTACCTCTCATTCACCATTGTTCTATCTTTCTTCTACTCGAATATAGTAATTTACATGGAATCAGAGCTTAATCTGTTTACTCAAAACTAAGCATCATGGTTTCTTAAACTTGTTCAAGACTTGTGATTTCTTTCTGCTATTTGTTATCACATTTTTTACCTGGCCTTTCTCTAGGATACTACTACTACTTGTTTGGTAATCAGGAGTGATTCTGTCAAGGAGCTACAAGCTCTTAATTATCCTAGTTGAATTTTTCATTGGATATTCTTGTTGCACTCATTATTTAATATTGGTATAATCTAGTACAATTAATAATGGTGATACTAATGGTATTAATAAGGGACAGTTTTTTCGGAGCCATAATCTCAACTCTGCATTGGTTCTTGGTCCATTCAAATTGGATGGGAACAATTATTTTGCTTGGTCTCAAGCTTGTCACATGTCAATTGAGGGTAATCAAATGCTACATTTTTATTAATAGGACAACAACAATGCCTGCTCAAATTAGTACAGCCCAGGAAGAATGGAAATCAGATAATTTCATGGTTATAAGTTAAATTTTCAATTCTATGAAACCTAGCATGAGGAGTAGTTACATGCTTTTAGAGTCAGCCTATGAGCTTTGGGAAGTTATTGCTTAAACTTTTTCTATTTCTGGCAATACGTCTAAAGCTTATGACATTCGCAAGAAAATTGGGGAGACCATTCGAGGGGATAAGTCTATGGCCCAATACTATGCTGAGATCACTGCTCTTGGGCAGGAACTTGATCATTACAGGGTTTTTTCAGCCAATTGCACCGAGGATACAGCTGCGTATTAAAAGTTTGTTGGAGAAGATCAGGTTGTTGCTTTCTTGGCAGATCTCAATTATGAGCATGATCAGGTCCGGGCATGGTTGATTGGACAGATTCCATTCCCTTCTATCCAAGAGGCTTGTGCTTAGATACAATAGGAGGAGAGTTGGCGTCGTGATGTCTCGAGTAATTTTGATCACTTAGTGTTAGTTGTTTATCGTCCTCCTCGGTCTGATCAAGCCTCATACCATACCACTCCTTTTCCATCTCCGACACTACCATCTGTTGAACAGGATTCATGTCGCTGTGATTACTCTGGGAAGCCTAATCATACCTGAGACACCTGTTATAAGCTTCATGGGCATCCTGTTAGGGATCTAGGTGGCCATAAAAGTATCAAAGGAGGTTGTGGTCGAGGAATACAAGTTCATTTGTCTACTCCAACACAGGTCTTAGCTACACCTGCCCCTAGTCCGGCACCTACTACCTTGAGTGCTCCTACTGCTCTTACTACTGTAGAAATCTTGGCTTTTCAGACAATTATGTCTAGCTCTGGTTCCTCTCACATTATTCAATCAGGTATAATTCTTCACACTTTTAGTATTTCATTTTCATGTTCTACTTGGATCATTGATACAGGTGCTACAAAACATATGACTGGAAAATCGACATTATTTACCTCCTACATATCTTATTCAAGCAAAGATAAAGTTGTAGTAGCTGATGGGTCTCTCTCACCTATCTCAGGGAGAGGTTCAGTCGATTGTACTTCCACTATATCTTTATCATCTGCTCTTCATATTTCTTCTTTTGCTGCCAATTTATTATCTGTTCAACATCTCACCACAAATCGAAATTGTTTAATGTCTTTTTTCCCTTCTTATTGTGTTTTTCAAGACTTGGTGATGGGCAGAAGATTGGCAGTGGTAGTGCAGTGGATGGTCTCTACTGTCTTGATGTTCCTCAGAACAATGTCTTTATGGTTGAGGATGGGATTTCTCCGTGGGCTCTTCAAACTACCTTGGACTCTAGCATGTCTTCCCTTCATCAGTGGCATCATCATCTAAGGTATCCTTCCTTTGGTGTTTTAAAGTCTTTATGTCTGCATTTTACTAATCATTGTAATAAAATTAAGTTTCTTTGTGAACCTTGTGAATTGGCCAAACACAAACACTCTTCTTATTGTTTTATTAATGAACGTAATATGAGTCTTTAGTTGTTATTCATATTAATGTTTGGGGTCTCTCGTGTTATTTCTCATATTGGTCATTGTTGGTTTGTAAGTTTCATCGACTACTATTCACGTATTACTTGGATATAACTTCTTCGTTATAAAAGTGAAGTTTTTTCTTGCTTTTTTCAAGAGTTTCATAAAATGCTAATAACCCAATTTGATGTCAAAATCAATATTCTTCATAGTGACAATGGTTGGGAATCTATTAATGGTGTGATGAAAGATAGATTTCCCAAAACAAGATTAATAACAGTTAACAGGAAAGAATAATTAGGATTTAAACTCCACGTTTAAATTTATAGGATCTCACTAAGGTTCAACTCCATGTATCACTCTAGGATGAAATATCTCCACGTTATAAAATAGTCCAATGATAATCTCAATATTTAATGATTTTAACAAGTTTTAGAAACGGTAACATAAAAGTTAAAAAGTCGAAGTTAGGCTTTTGGTTAAAGGCTAGTTATAGTGAACCATTGTAAATAAGTTTTCTTATGATTAATATATATGTCAAACTCACATACCTTGTAGGCCGTACGAAAACGAGAAAAAACGCGTAGGCCGTAAAAAGGCAAGTTCTAACCCTTAAATTGTTATGTGAAATTTTTATGGGCAATTGTGTTTATATGCAACTTGTGAAGTATTGATATGTGAATAGATAGATATATTGATTAACTGTGAATGTTAAATGAGTATGAAATGTTATATTGTTATGCCAACGCATGTTAAAGTTTATATGAAAACATAAACTGTGTACGTGTTATTAGTTAGATTTGCTGAGTCATTGTGCTCATTCTTGCGAATAAAACTTTATTTACAGTTAAAGAAGAATGATAAGAAGATCATGAACGTAAAGAAGAAGCGTAAACTCGGTTTCATGCTTTATTTACTTGTATTTGTACAAAGTCATAATGACTGTTGTAATACGAACAAGCAAACCATATAACCGAATATTATGAAATGATATTATTATATTATCATCGAATGTTGTTATGCCTTTATTTTGATATAACTTAAAATTGTTAAAGATCTATTAATGAGTGAGGGTATTGGTAATATGGATTGATCATGTTAGGCCGACACTCTGAACTTCAAATAAATAGTAAAACATTAAATCAATGTTGATAAAGAACTACGAATCTGAATAAGGATATTGATTAACATTGTGACTGCTTTAAGACCAGAGATTTAGCACCGATGAAGACACCAAATTCATCGTAAGATTCATCTGTTCCAAGTACAAGTATGTTAATAATATTGTGAACTTCAGATAGATAGAGAATATCGATATGAAGATATAGCTCTATAATGATATATATATATATATCTAAGTGAGGGTATTGAATGATACGAGACGTTTTGTAAAACAAAGAATCTTGCCACGGATAAAGATGCAAACATTTATCGCAAGATTCTTCTATTCCAAAGACCATTCTATTATTAATACCGTGAATCTTGGATATGTAAAGTTATAGAATAATTAAATCTTAAGATTAAAATTTGACCGTTATATATGGTATTATCCATGTATACGGATGAACTACAAGTTGATACTTGTAAAAATGATGACATCAAGACCAAGTTACGATCTAAGGACAAAGTAAAAGAAATTTTTTATGTATAGTCTAAAATAGACTAATTCAACCAATATGATTATGGGATCATTGGTTAAGTTATGAAGAATGTATGAAAGTATACGCACAAAGTCCGTCGTATCGAGTGTGGGGATTTTAGGGCGTGACATCTTTTGAGTGTCATTCCTCGAAAATGAATGTTGCATCTTCTTCCTCTAGGCAACTTGCTGTTGTTGACAAAGACTGCGGGCAAACTGACATGAACAAAGACGTTTGCAAGCTATTAGACGTCGAATATGAGCCCGATGAGTAAGATTTGGAAACTGATGCTCATTTGGAAGAATGTTTAGGTGTTTTTCGACCTTTTCTTATTGCTCATAAACATAAAGATGATCCTAAAATCCATCATAGGCGAATTTTTCAGACGAGAGTCAAATGTGCGGGACAATTATGCTATCTTGTGATTGATACTGGAAGTTGTATGGATATTATCTCTAAGAAAGCAGTTAAGAAAATTGGGTTAAAAGTTGAGCCTCACCCGGAGCCGTATGATGTTGCATGGATTACCAATACAAAGTTGCGGGTTACCTAAAGGTGTTTGGTTACATTTCCCTTAGCAAGCTTAAGGATACTATTGTGTGATGTTTTACCCCTTAAGGTTTGTCACGTTATCTTAGGGCATACATGGCTATGGATCGTCACGTACAACATAATGCTCGTGCAAATACTTATTCAATTATTAAGGACAATACCAAGTTCACTCTTACTGGTACATACCAAATTTGAAGCTTGCAAAGAATTTCTTGGTGATCCGACGTGATTGTTCTTGTGTTAATGTTCATAACTCGATGGAGGAGAATTGATGTAGGACAAGCCCATTGTGAGACTGGGTTAGAAAGGTTGTATTTTAATTTTAAAAAAATTAATTTGTAGTTATCTTAATAGAGTCTACTTCAGGTTAAGGAAGTTGTCTAAGAGTATTATAAATAGTGATGTACTTTATTATTTTGATACATTGAATGATAAGAATTAATTTGAGTTTGTGTGAGATGATCTGTGTTTTATTTTCCCTTGTTCCCTAATACCATGTCCCCCATCACTTCTATTATTGTTCCTCGAGGGTGGAGAAAAGCAATCAAAGACGACAAATGGAAATGGACTATAGTAGAAGAAATGAATGCCTTAAAGAAAAATGACACATGGAGTTAGTTCCTCAAAACCTATGAGAAAAAGCTAGTTAGGTGCAAGTGGGTATATACTGTGAAGCAAAATTTAGATGGGTCGGTTGAAAGACTTGTTACAAAAAATTTCACTCAGACTTGTGGGATTGATTACCAAGAAATCTTCGCGCCTTTACCTAACATGAACTAAGTCCGTATTATTATCTCTTGTGCTACAATTTTCAGCAACTTGATGTAAAGAATGTTTTTTCCATGGGAATCTAGAAGAAAATGTATACATGGAAGTTTCTCCAGGCTTTACTTCATTGGAAACTAAAGGAAAGGTATCCAAGTTGCGAAAGGCTCTGTATGGGTTAAAGCAGTTCCCTAGAGTCTGGTTTGACATATTCTACAAAGATATGGTGAGATTTGGGTAAAAACAAAACCGAGTAGATTATACTATGTTTATTAAATGTAGAAATGATAATATTACCATTCTTGTTCACTTATTGTTTATGTTGATGATATTATGGTAAGTGGGAATGACGAAGAGGAGATAGTCGACCTTAAGGACAAATTGGCAAGTGAATTTGAGATCAAAGACCTTGGCACTCTAAAATACTTTCTTGGTATAGAATTTGCTAGATCTTCTGGTGGCATTTTCCTGTCACAACAAAAGTATGTTCTAGATTTATTAATTGAAAGAGGCATTTGGGATGCAAACCCGTGGATTCTCCCATAGAGGGTAATCATCATCTAGTAGGTGGCACATGACCTACCATTGATAAGGAGAGATATCAGCGATTAGTGAGTTGAATGATATATCTTTCTCACACTAGACTTGACATTTCTTATATCGTGGGTGTAGTGACTCGATATATGCATGATTTGCAGGTTTGTTATACGGATACTGTTGGCAGAATTTCGAGATATTTGAAGTCTGCTCCTTGTAAAGGCATATTATTCTCACCACATAGGCATATGAAGATTGAAGCCTTCACGGATGCATATTGGGCTGGTTCTGTAGATGATAGGCGATCTACTTCTGGATATTACTCTTTTGTCGGTGATAACCTAGCAACATGTAAAGTGAACCTAGTGCTAAGCAGACAATCGAGCTATTGCTTTATGTGTATGCGAACTAATGTAGCTTCATATGTTTCTAGAGGATTTGGGAATAGCAACTAATTAGCTAATGAAGTTATTTTGTGATAATAAGGCGGCCATTAACATTGCAAATGATGCAGTACAACATGACAGAATGAAACACTTTGAGATTGACAAATATTTTCATCAAAGAGAAGTTGACAAATGGTCTCATTTGTATCCCTTTCGCCAACACGAAATATCAACTGACTGACATCCTGACTAAAGGATTAAGTGGAAAAATGTTTCAGCTGTTTTGCGCCAAGTTAGGCACAGGGGTGGCTCAAGACAATATGAGGCCTAAAGCGATATTTTTTTTTTTATAATGCTAAAGCGATATTTTTAATGAGGCCTTCTATGTTTGGTACATCTTATATTGACTTTTATGGTCAAATTGATCATTTTTCAAATAAATATATCTTATTATTATTTAATATATATGTAAAAAGCCTATAAATATTATAAATTATATAAAATTTAGTACTAATCTCAATGTTTACTTTTTTAAAAATCTAAATATATATGTTTAATTGTTAATTTTAAAAATGGTCAATTTGATTACAAAAATCAATGGAGAACTTTTATTTTGGGACGGAGGGAGTATTAATAATTTTTATTTAAATAAAGTTTTTTTTTATACTGTTATTTTTTTTTTCCTTATTTAATATTTGAATTGGATTATGGGCCCTAAAAAATTATTTAGCTTATATTTTTATAAGACATTTTTATATGAATTATTTATAATGTTCAAAAATTTGAGGCCTTTTTTAAAATGGGGCCTAAAGCGTGGGCTTTTTATTTTCTAAGGTTGGGCCGGCCCTGCTAAGTTAGGCATGCAAAATATATATGCACCAACTTAAGGGGGAGTGTTAGAATGTAAATAGAATATTCTCAGGATAATTGTAACTAAATTATAGGAATTGATTGTAAAAGCTTGATTATAGGGATTAGCTTAATTGTAGGGACTGTAATAGGTTGATTATAGGAATTGTTGTAATTTATTTAGCACTATAAATAGAAAAAACAAAACTAATAAGAAGGAATTACCTCTCATTCACCATTTTTCTGTCTCTTTCTTTCTACCCAAATTTAGTAATTTATAGTTTCCATGGTCAAAAGATTATGTCACCTTCTTCATGAACCACATCTAGATGTTCAATCCAAGATTGACCTAAGTAGAGTATGTGCAACATTCTTGCTTAGAAAATCACACCAAACATTTTAGAATATGTAAACATATTGATTGGAACCAAGCACCTTCTTAGTACAGAAAGAGAAGCTTTACCTAGGATATTGTAAGGTTTTGGACACAATCCTACTATAAGCTTTAATCTTTCTATCGCACGTGGAGAAACATTAATGGAACATTTCTCTTTGATTGCATAATTTTTATCTACAACGAAGAGAAATACGAAAAGCAGTGTCACACTTCGTACAATCCTCCTTTCTATATTTTCATATGTTGACTCCATGTCTTTAAAGAAAATCTCTCAAAAATATATTTTTAACACTCTTTATCTTCCTTTTCTAATTTTTTTTGTTGGATTATTTTTGACTAAGTTTTTTTCTAGTATAGGATTGAAGTGAAATAAAATAGAATAAAAAACAGGGGTTGACTTGTAACTGTCAAAGTTTAGGGTTTGGTCAAAAAAAAATTAACAAGTTGAAGGGGCGAAATGGATAAGTGGGAAAGCTTTAAGGTATCTAACAATAAGTTGACTAAATAGATCTTATTATCACTGTGTTTGCACATACTTAGTAGCGAAATGACCTCTACAATGCGTAAATTCATCTTGCATTAAGGTAGAGATGGAGAAGACAAGGGCAAAATTGATCAGTGGCGAAGAGTGGGGAAGGCAACGACTATGAAAGAGTTGTGGCAGTAGAGTTATTCTTCTCCTTTTCTTTTTTCTCTTTCCTGGTTTTATTACTACAAAAGAAGGTTTGCTGGTTGTTTTGATCTAAGATGTGCTTGATCAGAATTTAAGACTGTTGTCATTTCGGATGTTGCTGTCAACTCTTCAAGCAAACTTCAACAATTAATGGAGGCCAACAAACTTGGGCAAAAAGAAACTTCGACAATTGATGGAGGCCAAAAAATTTGGGCACGAAGAAATTCGATGAATCATCAAGTTGGGCTCTGATACCAAATCATGTATGACAAGGATGGAAGAAGGGATAAAGGGGAAGAAAAAAAGAGATAAAGAGGAAAAAAACCACTAAAAGAATAAGTTTAATTCAATAATAATCAATCATTCGATATATAATAATGATGGATTAAATCTGTATTACTTATATAAGTAATAATATAAAGCATGATGGAAACTAATTTTCTTGGGATTTTCATTTTTTCAAGAATCTCATGGATTTGGTGTCTAATGAAATGGAATCTCTGCTAATCTTGCTTGATTGGGTTCATTTATGTTTATCTTTCTGAGAAGCACATCTAGACTTTAGATCCAACTGGTTAATTTTCTTGTAAGAGTTACTCCTCTTTTTTGACTCAGTTTGTTGTTACTAATCCATTTCTATTGGCTTCATACATTTAGAAAGCCAAGCTCCCTTCCAATGTCAAGACTTTTGTGTCATCTCTAGTTTTACAAAGATTGAATACATCTTTATCAAGATCTCAGGCCTTACAAAGTTATATCTCTGGACATTTGTTTTATGTGTAGGCAAAGTAATGAGAAACACATGCTCATTTATTTTTTACATTGTCCAGTTGCTTTGGGATTGTGGATATCTCTCTTTGGAATGCTAGAAGAGGAGAGGAGTGGGTATGTTTTACTTCGGTGAAAGATATGCTACTAATTTATTTTCCATAATTTGAAAACAAGAGGGATGTCAAAATTTTATCGAAGTGTGCCTTCTTTTCTATTTTGTGAGGAATTTGGAATGAGAGTAAAGCTAAATTGTTAAGAGAAAGTTGTTTATCTTTTAAGCTATTCAATGATATGGTTATTTTTTTGGCATCTCTTAGGGCTTTTACTAGGAGGGCTTTTAGAGGTGTCTCTGTGACTAATTTATGTAGAGATCGGAGGGCTGCACTTTTTTTTAGTGCTCTTTTGTTTTTTTTTTTTTGTCCTTTTTAGTCTGCTGAGAGTGGATTTCTTGTTCCCCCATTTATTGTATCATTTCTTTTCTATTAATAAAATTTCTTCTATTATAAAAAAGAAAGTTATAATATAAAGCAATTAATAATTAATATTTTGATATTCTGCTGCTCTGCATTAGTTGTTGATGCTTAGGCCAACTAGTACAAGGAATAAGTGTTAGTCTGCTTCCAAGTGTGTTTGTTACAACGACTGGGCCTTCATTGAATTTTCATCCTCTGCCCACCAACAACTCTTAGCCTAATGTAAGGACCAATTGAGCTCGATTGGTAAGATCAAAGCTCAGGGAGCTCTCAAATCTGTTTGCAATTGCCAATCATCAATTTAACCCCCAAAAAGAATTTTGAAATTTCCATACAAACTTCAAAGATTATGTCTGTCAAATCAGTAAGAGGAAGAGCCACAAGTGGGGAATGCTCATCAAAGATGGACACTAAAATAAAGCTAACCATGAAACCCGCTGCTGGTAGATTAGAGCCTATATGGATCTGAGTTCTAATTTTGTAAGCCCAATCCATCCTAATCCGAGGCTAAATAGCCTCCACATAAATTCCAAATAATTTGAGATGATTTGGAGCTCCAAATATTCAGTAGCAAACCAGTCACAGCTATCCATCCCCTGCAGTTCTTTCTGCACTGTCCAAACAGCACTATTCTTTTCCCACATCTGGAGATGAAAGAGCAGACCAGCCTTATGTCGGCATCCATAAGAAAGGATTCGATTAGAAACAACTTCTAAAGGAACGCAAGAAAGAACCTGCAATTCTGACAACCTGCAAACCCAAACCCCAGCTGAGATAATCCAGACTCTTGAAGCCCAATCAGAAATCCCCATGATGGACCTTGCGTCAGCATCAAACCACCCTAAAAAAGGATCACAGCAACCCTAGACAACAACCCCTTCCAGACTAACAGACAAATATATACCCCAACTTTACATCTTTACAAGCCCTAACTTCACATTTTTCCCTCCAGACAAATATGGAAAGGCAGCAATTTCTTTGAAAGATGCCATGAAAAAGAAAAAGGGAGGAAAAATCCCTTAGACTTTTGTTCCATTACGTAGACATAATTCCTGCCCAGGTATTTGATACAACTATCAATAGACTTCACCGTCCAAGCTTCCTGGCATCCTAGAGTGCACTTAGATTCAATTTTTTTTGCACTATTTGGAACTCCAAACTAATTTGAGCATAGAAGGAAAAACAAAATGAGGAAATGTGGGTTATTTTTTTTTTATCAAAATCCAGCTGTCACACCCAAGAACATGCAGCTTAGAAATGGACAAGGAAGGTGAAGGTGAGACAGAGAAAAAATCTGCATGTGATAGGAAGCCCCAAGTGCCGGCATGGGAGTGTGTTGCTTGCTGCTGATATTCTGGAAAACACAGCTTTGGATGATTTCTCATCCCCCACCTCTTATTTTGTGTTCATATTCTTTCTGATAAAATTTGCATATGTTATAAATATAATACAAAAGAAAAACTCATTCGAGAACAAGAACATTATTAGATGATTACTCATTTGATTATTTTCAAATGAATGTGGTGAAAGCCGGGGAAGCCATAAACTTGTGCAAAATAAAAAATATACTGTTAACTAAAGCTGTTTTAGCACAATGCTTTTAAATTACTAGTCCGTTTTTCAAAAATAGAAAATGAAAAGATATGATAATCAGCATAATTAAGAAAGAAATACCAATAACCATTTTACAAAATAACTCACCTGTCCAGATGACCAATTGGGCCATTGGTGGACCGGGAAAGAGTTCTTTTGACAGCTGATTTCCAGTTGAAAGGAAGCGAACCACCCTAAGAAGAAAATTCAAGGCACCTCACAACAAAATTGTACATATCAGAATCTCAATAAGTTGATGGAACAAATCTTACCCAACCAAAACTCCTGGACAAGTCATTTCCTGTACCTAGAGGAATAATTGATGTTGGTGGAACAGGCCCTCGACCTTGTTTGTTAAGCTCTCCAAGGCACCCAAGGACCCAACCCACTGTGCCATCACCTCCTGCAACCTGCCAAACAATAGTAGTACCTTAATTTCTATGTAAAAATATTTCAAAGTTGTCAATTACTCGGATAAATTACATATGTAACTTCAATTAATTTTTTAATGATCATTTCCAGTGGGAATTGGAAATTGAGACTCTAAAAAATATATTACAAAATTAAGTTTGAGCAAAATACATACCACAACCCTCAGCTTTTCACGAGTCTCTTTGGCGTAGTAATCCCCAAAGCCAGCAAAATTCTCCAGGCAACCCAATCCATACTTAACAAATTCATGAGGCTTCACAGATGAAAGGTCAAAAACCTGGCACAATAAGCAAGAAACTAAATTCAGACTTAAAAATAGATTCAAGCATGATACCTCATAAGAAAAATAATTCCATAAAGCATCTAATATCCAGAACCTTAGAACAATTATGAAGGAGAGACCAAGACAACACAAATATAGTCAACTGCCAGCTACTGACCTTAGTAATGTATGGGTATTCAGTAGTAATTTTTTCATTTCAACCTCAAAAAGTAGTCCTTCTATATACTGAGGACGCTATCATCAGCCTTTTAAAGGTGATATAGGAGTATGGTAGAAACATTAAAGCATTCATCAGATTAAGATTTCGAATGATTGTGTTAAACATCTTGACAGTCAGAGGTGAATGACAAAATTATAACTTTGACGCTCAGTATTCAGTCCAATCAATACCAGTGAAGATTTTAGGTTGCTAACATGATTTTCAAGGATGGACTTTACACTGTTCGTGTTTAGAAAGGTCACATAAAGTACCTCTTGCTGAAAATTAACACGTTTGCGTAATTGAAATTTTATTAGAAGAACTAAGAGATTACAAGCAGAGGGGGGATAAAGAGTCCATCCACCCCATAAGAAGTGGTAATAAAAAGAAAACACTCGAGAAATAGAAGCTGTCCAATCTCTAGAAAGACCAGATACAGAAATACCCCTCAACCACTCGTGACATAGTCCTATGGAGAAGAAAGAAAATAATCTTATCTCACTACAAAAGCGAAAGCTAAATAGTTTGTCTATAAAAATTTAGCATTACACTCAATCCAGATAACCATAAGAACATAAAAAAAATTCACACTTCCAAAGCATCTTAGCATCCTTCCTCCCACCCACCAAAACCTTGAAACTGAATAAGTAACAAATCCCCCATTGAAGCGGGACATATTGTAAAGTTAATTATGAAATATTCATACTATAAATTCCAACACCACCTCTTAATTTATAATGTTCTTAAAATGCCAATTTGTTTTCATTGACAACTCAATTGTTTGGACTTGAACAATATAATTTTGACGCCATAAGCCTCATCTTCATATTTCTTCGTGGAATTTTTCAGTTAGTTCATATGTTTGGTAGAAAGATTTTTTGCATCTTATCTCTTTTTATCTATTTATTCATAAGTATAGATTGTGTCTATGGTGTATACTTATATTATTACTGGAAGGCTAGTCAACTTATTTATTGGGTATTGGTCTGAGTGGTGTTTCTTTTGATGTATTGTATTTATTGTTCTCAGTTTTATATTCTTCAGGGTTGGATTCCGGGGGTATGCTCATTCCAACCTTTTTGTTTTTTTATTATTACTTACATGAAGGAAAAAAACAAAGGAAAAAAGAAGAGCTCTAAGATGTAGAAATATTTGGGGTGTTCAACTAATGCCTCATTGTCTGGTTTGGTCAATTGTTCAAATTGTAGCAATTCACAGCTGAAAATTTGGCAACAAAAAGAGACCCTTCACCCTCCCTCATACAAAAAGCATGAGTACCCTCTGGTGTAGATTCATCTTTATAGTGGTGAACATTCGCAGTAGCAAAGTTAGCATCATCTTTCATTTCATTCTTAAACTTGTCCTGTCCAATGTATCTAATTCACTTAAGTTATAGGTTTGAAACATCCGCTGAGCAATTAAATTGAATTTTGTGTAGCACCTCCAGCAATGTACTCCAAATTGTTTAGAGGTTGGAGATGCATAGGTCTACAAATATCTAACTTATTTAGGGTTTCAAACATAGTTACATAGTCTTTAATGTCAACTGAGAGCCAGAATTGCACACATTCCTTATGGAATACTTCACCCAAGGGTTGTAAGGAAGGAATGACTTGACAACTCTTCAAAGGAGTAGGTTCTTTAAGGCTATGGGTTTCATATCTCTCCAAGGGTCTAGAGTGGCAAACTGTACTTCTTGGGACTGCATTGGTTGGGAAGCAATACTTTGAATGTCTCGCATTTTCCTAAATGGGTCTGTATAGAGCTTAGGACCCAGTAGAACTTGTAGCCTAGTGACTTTAGACCATTTTCGGAATCATTTGCAGCATTTGAGACTGCTATCCCATGCCACTGAAATTTTTTGTTGTAGTTCAGGATCCTCATCAACAAAGTAAATTCAATGTTGATCGACTCTTCTTGTCTTTCAGGTTTTGGGAAGAATGGATTCATTGGCCAAATCGCAAAAGCTTAGTACTTGTAGACCACGACAAGTGAATCTTTGTTGAGCGAGTAGAAACTGTTATGGACTGCTTCTCTTTGAGCGTGCATCTCTTATTCCCCTTTGTAAAAACCTTGTCCAACTGGAGGGCTTTGAGAAACCCAATGTAGTGAAGCAGAGTTCTGTTTCTTAACATTACTTGAATGCCGTATTTGCTTGTGTAACTTGGCCATCTTCATCTTTGTTGTAGTATCAATTTGCTGAACCTCAGGAGATTCAAACGGCTTCTGTTCCATCAATGATTCGGCCCTAACTTGAGGTTCACTACAATATAGTGCCTCTTCATCATATAATGGAAAATCTTCATAAAATGGTATGTTACAAATTTCAGCAAGTTATGCAAAGCAGAGCTTCTTTGACTTAATCTTTTGGCAAGCACCTCCTTGCCCTTCACTTCCCAAAGTCCCTTGCTCTTAGTACACTTTAATTTCCTCACTGAGAACGTAGTTGTCCCTCATACCTTGGAATTTCATCATATACTGGACCCTCATCATATTCATGTTATTCATCATAGATAAGGGGGTTGCATTAGCTGATGTATATCTTCACTAATTTCATGGTCAGCCTTGCAAACAAGCTATTCCTCATGGCGAGGCTCCTCATCATACATGGATCACCTTCATAATCCAGTTCTTCATCATTTCTTTTCCTTTTCTTCATACTTAACTTCCAGGCCTCTTCTCCTAGGCATCTCATCTTCTTGTCTTATCCTCTCTCTTGCAGCATGGTAGGGATCCTAGTAGAATCCTCTCTCACAATTTTTTTTCCCAGTCAATACTCCACCTCTCACCTTCTCTTTGACCAAAGGAGTTTGTAAATTCATTCTCACTTCCAAAGCATACTTGGTTTTACATCCCAAGGCTACTCATGAACCTATCCATTTTCTCCTCCATCAGTTGGAACTTCTCATAAGCAAGCAAACTCAATGAAATTAATAAAATCCTGTTTTAACAGGCATTGTGAGCTAATGCTGTATGGTTTGGTAGTGTAATATGAGTAAGAAGGTGAGACATAGAACAATAAGCCTCGAATATTATCAAATTAGAGTCAACAATAATTCAGTTTTGGAGTTTGTATAGATTCTGAAGTTTAGATGTATACTAAAACTAAAACTAAATAAGTTTTCGGATTTAGCATAGGTTTTCCCTTGACAGACCAGTTGCACTTCTACTTTTGGAATGATTCTGTACTACTAAAAAATTGACAAATTTGTACTAATACATTTTGAAGTCGATTCATAAATTCCTAAAATTTAAAATTGATATAATTTCATTTAGGTTTTGCAACTACTAAATACTTATTATAACTAATACTTTTTAGCTAATATACAATACGTTTATATTAAAATTAAATACGCTTGTATTAAAATTTAGAATTTTGCAAATTCACCCAAAAACATAATGTACTTTTAATTTTGAAAAGGGTGGAGTAATTAGGAAAAAAATTATAAATCAATCAAATAAGACTCCCATTTTGCGACGGAAGACAGGAAGGGTTTACCTGCTCTTCGCTCATCAACTCCTGAAGCCTCTCTTTAACCTCTGGACCCTGACGGCCACCGCTCCGGGAATTAATGAAAACGACCAATGGCGACTCGGGGGAGTCAGCGGGATCTGAATTTGCGCCACATTCGCCGTCGTAATGGGATTTTCCGGCATTGACATCTTTAGCTTGAATGGCATCGTGAATAGCAAGACGGAGGTAGCGTGGCATTGTGATCTTCTTCTTGAGTTCCTCCTTTGGGATCCGAGCCCATGTGCTCATGAATGAATCCATCATTAACCCTCTTTTACTCGTCGATGGCGAATCCATTTGATCTCCTTCTCTCTCTTTCTCTCTCTTCAATTCAATCCCTCATGGAATCGAGCACATAAGGATTAATTAAACTACTCTTAGTTAAAGATTGTCCATATTTATATGATTATAATTATGCACTTGTATTGGTTCGTGACTCGAAAGATTGCCGATATTTATATGATTATAAATTTGTATTGGTTCGTGACTCGAGGAGAGAAATGGAGGGAAAGGGGTTGAACCAACTATCATGCGCCGGGAAACGAATACGTTACATACGAACGAGTTCTTCTCGCATACATCAATGTTGATTTTGAAATATATACGTCACTATTCATTGGATTATTTCTTCATCATTTATTATAATATAATTATTAATAAAAAATTGTATTTTTTGGTAAACTTGTAATTTATTAAATTGATCACCATTCCATGTTTTGACTTGAGATTTATAATTGAGATTTATAATACCACCTAAATCTATATATTTTGACTTGAGATTTGTAATACCACTTAAATTTATAAGTAACCAAATTATTTTAATAAATTTGGACCAAATAATGTCACATACTCGTGTCTTTTTCCTTCTTTCTTTTATAAAAGCTAATTATTTAAATTTTAAAATTTTATATTTTTATGTAAATAAATCTTTTACTTAATAATTTATATATTTGGAAGAGATATTTTTTTCTTATTTCTTAGTAAGTTATATATAATAATTTATATAATGACCAAAGATAATCATATAAGATGCAGCTAACGGGATTACTCATAAATATTGTAATTGAAAAAATAAAATAAATTGTATGATTTTAAATATATAATTATCTATTTAATAAGTTCTGTATTTAGGAGATAGATAATATAATTTTTATTACTTCATAGTAAATAACATAAAACAATTATATTTTTTAAGTACTAACTCTAAATGATTTTGTTAATATCGATTAAGAATATATTTAAAAGATTAAATAAACGTATAATTCTGCATATCTGAATTTTATAATTTTTAATTCATAAATTTATATAAATTCATATTTTTCATAGCATTTTTTTAATAAGTAAATTAAAAGATAGACAATTTTTCTCATATCATTGTAAATTATATATAATATTAAGTAATGACCCAAAAATAATTTTGCACCATGCAATCAATAGATTTATTGAAAATTTTCAATAAATATTAAATACATAAATCTTTGAATTATTCATTTTAAATAAATAAATCTTTTAACGTCAACTCTCAACCTTAAATCCTAAAGCATATGTAAAAGTATGTAATAACTATATCATAAATAATCACATTATTAAATATGATTTCACTACAACATCAATTATATAAAAAATTATACATTTTGTTTTCAAATATGTTAATAACACACCATAAGAAATAGCTAATTCATTTTATTTAACTATTATTTATGCAAAAAGCATTTGTACTTGGTGCAATTTAACTTTTTGTAACATTTATGTCAATAAAAATAATATAACTATCATTTTTTAGTAAACTTCATGTCAATACAAGTAATATTACTTTCTAAATATGTATCCTATTTGTCAAATCATATAATATTTTCTCCAAATATGATAACCCATATGTCAAATTACGTGATATAATCATCAAAAAATTTACTCAAGTATACATATATGTGATCAACATGTCAAAACGAGCGACACTTGTGTCATTTTCAATAAACTTTATGTTAATAAAAGTAATATTACTTTCTAAATATGTAATTATTTATCAAATGTGTAATTTTTTTCTTAATTATGGTAACAAATATGTCAAATTATATAATATTTATATTTATTTATTTATTTTTGTCTAAGTATACTTATGTGTAATCAGCATGTCAAAACGAGTAACGCTTGTGTCATGTTTAGTAAACTTTATACCAAAAAAAGTAATATCACTTTAAAAATATGTGATATATTTGTCAAATCATATAACCTTCTACTCAATTATAGTAACACCTATGTCAAATTACGTAATATTAACAACAATTTGTTTTACTCAAGTCGACATATGTGTAATCAATATGTCAAAATGAGTAACGTTTATATCATTTTTAATAATCCTTATGTCAAAAAAATAATAATCTTCCTAATGGGTCACCCTCCCTGGTACTACTCTCGCCTAGGCACGTATAATTTCGGACTCCTGATGGGATCTGTTGTATTAGTGTTAGTATGATCGCACCCGTTAGTATTTGATGCAGTGGAAGAATCCTGTTAGGAAGTGGTTTAGGTGCTCGGATGCGTTCGGGCCGGGAGAACTTCAAAGTGACTTAACTTTTGATTCAGAAAAAGTAACGGGGCCCATAATATATCAAATTGAAGTTTGGGATGAGCTTTACAAGTCTCAACACCTACGACCTTGACATGTATTGTTTTAAGCCCGAAAAACCTATTTTAAATAGTCTATTTGTTAGTCGAACGTGAATTACTTTTTTCATTTTCTTTATTTTAGTTTTCCTGTTCCTAATTGATGTTGGAAGTTGTTCAAGACTATAAATATGATTATGAACAACAACGTTCTCATCAATTAATATTATTATTACTTTATTCTCTTTGTGAGTTTCTATTTTTCTTGTCGGTTCAAGGCTTTGTCTTGCGCTCTTCTTGTCGCGTTTGAACTTGCAAATCACGTTTGTGCTAGGGCATTACAGTCTAATCGTATTTCGCTGCATCTTGACTCTTCGATCTCATTCCTGTATTCCCATCATGATACCACTTGTTTATCCCCAAAGGCACAAAAGAGATCCAGAATGGGGTTGCATAAATTGTTTAAATTCTCCTTTACAATAAGGTGTTACCAGGTAATTACCCAAATCAATTTAATTAATTCAGGCACACAACAAACGTAGTTTAGAAAGCACCTTCAAAGATTGTAAAAAAATCCAAAGTCCAGATTTCGCGTAAAGGCAAAACGGATATAAAAAGGGGCGCAACACGAGGACTTCCTAGGAGGTCACCCATCCTAGTTCTACTCTCGCCCAAGCACGCTTAACTTCAGAGTTCTGATGGGATCCCGTGCATTAGTGTTGGTATGATCGGACCCGCTAAGATCCTCCATTTTTATTCCTATATTCTTGCATGTGGGCATGTCGTTGTCACATTTTCGCCGTGCATGCGTGTTTAGTAAGACACGTTTCCCCAATACGCGCGTTTTCGTTCACCTGGTTCCGCAAAAAGGCAAAAAGGCAAAAATGATGGGATCTGATGCATTAGTGTTGGTGTGATCGCACCTGCTAAGATCCTCCATCTTTATTCTTACATTCCTGCATATGGGTGTGTCGTAGTGACATTTACGTCGTGTATGCGCATTTACTTAGACATGTTTCTATTAGAGTTGATGCCCTAGAGGCTAATTATTTGATGTAATTGCTTAACATTTTTGATATTATATTTGATTGCATAAATGGATTATTTTATTATGATTTCATTTACTGCGTTATATAAATGTTAGCATAATAAAAGTCCTTAGAATAGTGATACGAATTATATAGCTTCAAGTATGTGACTTGAACATGAGATTATATAATTACAATTAGTATCATTGCTCTTAAATGTCCCTAGTCGAGTATCATTGTTAATGGGACAACAATGATGCATTGAGACTAGTATGTGGATTGACTGATATTATATTTGATTGCATAAATGGATTATTTTATTATGATTTCATTTACTGCGTTATATAAATGTTAGCATAATAAAAGTCCTTAGAATAGTGATACGAATTATATAGCTTCAAGTATGTGACTTGAACATGAGATTATATAATTACAATTAGTATCATTGCTCTTAAATGTCCCTAGTCAAGTATCATTGTTAATGGGACAACAATGATGCATTGAGACTAGTATGTGGATTGACTGATGGCCAAATCTCATTGGTCATAAATATATGAGATATTTGAGTCAATGCATAGGTACATGTTAGAGAACAATGTACTGGACTGACCCACCATGAGAATTCTACATGGAGCATTATGCAAAGTGTCATAAGAAATTCTTATAGTGACAATGATGTAATGATCCTCCGACCTGAAGTCACTATATTATTACACGAGAATTTGTGTACTTTGATATCATTAAATGTCACCTTTAATAGGGTGGACAATAAAGGTGATTATTGGGTACATCATGAATCGTGTGAGGAATATGAGTGATCTAGATGGAATTTAACCCTCTTATATATTAGGGGTGATATCCATAGGCCTCTTGATTGAGTAGGACTATTAAATGCATGGCCATGCTCAAATATTAATTTGTTTCATATAGTCTACTCATTGATCAAGAAAATTCAGATTAAATTATGAAGAGTATGACACATTCCATGCCTCGAGTTTAATCTAGCATATAAGGTTAAAAGGATTAAATTACATTGAAACATTGGTCACGAAAAGGTTGTATCAAATCACCGATCTTATTATTATTTGGGTAGCAGTGATGCATTACTAGATGCCGCTCACTGTTTATAATTTTATAATATGATTTTAAAATTATTGCCAACATAATAATAATCTATAGGGTCACACACTTAGAACGTAATTAAAAGGGAATTAATTTAAATTGTAAGTATTTTAAATATGTCAATATGATTGATAGTATTTAAAAATTACGAATTTAAATTATTGGGATAATTTGTATATATGTATATTAATTAAGTAAGACTTAATTAAAATATAATATATATAAATTCGGATTTTATTTTTCTATTTATTTTAGGTTTTAGTTAATTCCTATTAACTACTATATATATGATATATCAGTAGTCTAAAAGTCACGTAAGGAAAAACTAAAACCCTAGCCGCTTTCAAAAATAGGCTAGAGAGAAAAATAGGTTAGAAATCCTGATATTGGTGGCTAGTACCGCATATCCCTTTTGCTGCAGATCGTGTGACGGTTCGCGGAGCGTTCGTGTGGATACTGTAGAGACGCAGTCGCTGGATTGCGTTGAAGATTCGAAGCCGTTTCAGAATTCCATCATCTCCTGTCCATCTCGAATAATCGGTAAATAATCTAAACTTCTGAATTGATACGGTTTTACATGGATCCTGGCTTAGGGTTTCGGAATTTTTTTTTTTAAATTTCGCTACTTTCTCTGTGTCGAAACCCTAACAGTTTCATCAATACCTGTGTTTTCTTTCACCTGGTTTCGTAAAAAGGTTATAAAAAGGGGTGCAACATCTCGTAAAAAGGTTATGAACTCCTTAACTACTGGTATTTGCTCCATCTCGGGATTCACCATCTGTGTGTCCACTACGTGAGCCAAATATCCTACATAACCTTTCTTTAACAGTTTCTTGGCCTGCATCATCGTCAGATATGTTGATTGTCTAGACGACTTGCTGCCATAAAATACGACCTTAGACTTATTCAGTGTCTTAAGGTGTATACACTTCTTTTTACAGTCAATTATTGCTCCGTGGTTAAACAACCAATCTATTCCAAGTATAACGTCAAACTCCCCCAAACGTATCGGGATTAAGTTTACACTCAACTTCTGACCCCTGATTTCAGCACAACAATTTCTATGTATATACTCTACAGGAATCACTTCTTTATTTACAACTTCTATGTTCATTGGGTTCTCTAGTTTTTCACTAGGCAATTCTAACCGTCTAGTGAATTCATCAGACACAAATGAACAGATAGCACCCAAATCAAACAATACATATACATTTATATCATTGATCGGAATAATACCTGACACCACGTCTTTTGATTCAACGGCGTCCTGCACCGTCATGTTGAAAGTCCGTGCCGTTGGTTTGTTCTGTGGCACCGGGCCTCCAATGGTAAGTTTGTTGTTGCTGTTGTTCCCCTTATAGCCAGAACTCCCTCCGGTATTCTTCTTCTTCGGACAATCCTTAAACTGATAGTCCATGGCTCCGCAGGAGAAACAACCCTTCCTCTTAGGTGTGGGATAATTAGGAGCGATGTGCCCCTTTTACCCACAGTTAAAGCAGACGTTCTTCCCCCTCATACATTCCCCCGCGTGGTTCTTCCCGCAGTTACTGCACTTGCTGGCTTTCTTAGAGTCACTTCCCTGGGGTGTCCCCGAACTGCTGTTGTTATTCCACTTGCGTTTGTTCGAGTTTCTGCCCCCGCTGCTACCCTCTCGGTTTCCTCCTTCACCCTTCTTCTTGTTTCGTTCCTGGTTGTGCTTGTTTAAAGCTTCGTTCCCTACTTCAGCTATGATAGCTTTTTCCAGTAATGTTGCAAAGTTTGTAATCTGGAGAACAGCTACCCGACTGTAAACCCACGGTTTCAGCCCCTGCTCAAACCTCCTGGCGCGTCTCGCCTCAGTGTCCACCTGATGTGGAGCAAATCTTGCCAATTCATTGAACTTGGCGGCATATTCGGATACGGACAAGTTACCCTGCTTAAGCTCTAGGAATTTGATTTCCATCCTGGCCTGTGTACTCTCTGGAAAGTAGTTTTCCAAGAATACTTCTTTGAATCGCGCCCACGCGATCGTTCCCTCCCCTGCTCTACTCTTATTGGCCTTCCACCAGTGGCTGGCCTCCCCTTTCATCATAAAGGTAGCAAATGAGGTCATTTGCCCCTCCGCGACTCGTGCGACCTCGAAGACTTTTTCCATCTCCTCTATCCAGGTCTGCGCTTCTATAGGATCCGTGGTCCCTCTGAATTCGGGTGGTCCTATTAGTTTGAAATCCTTAAAGCTTGCCAGTGGAGAGGCAGGGTTTGGTACTCCAGTAGCTTCTGCGTTGCATCCGTGGAATACTCCCATTAGCATTTCCACGAACTCTTGGACAGGGTTTGGTGGTACCCCTCCTGCGTTAACTGACTCTTCAGGTGGTGGTGGGGGTAGTCGTTGATTTCTTCTCTGTGGCGGCATTTTCTGTATAAAGAAAATTTAATTTATTAAAGTTGTTTCAATCTTTTTACTTTCGTTTTGTAGCTTAAGTAATTTAAACTAAAGCACAAATAATCATCTAAACACATATAAACATAAACGGAAATGCATTTATATTCATATGCTAAAACACAGTGCGTAACACTTTTACATCATAAGCATACTGCTATAAATGCTGCTAAGCCCGATAGTTAAAACAAAAGACGGGATCAAACATAAACATATCCCACAACTTCATAGAGTTGGGATTTACAACATACTAACCCTCTATCAAGACAAAAGTTGGGTTTCTATTGCATCTATGTTCATAAATAAAGGAAATAATACAACTAACGGCGCATCCCTCGATGAACCGCATCGTCGTACTCCTCATCTCTAATAGCCCTGACCACGCCCCTACTAATGGTGTGCAAGGTCTGGCCCTCCTCATCAGGGTAATAGTGCACCCTACTCTGGAATCTACCAAAGGATGAGCGATAGACGTAACTGAGTCTATCTATCCTCACCCTCTTCTCCCTAACCTCGTCCTCCAGCTCTACCATCTGTCCGTGTGCGGCATCCCGCTGCGTTTCCATCTCCATCCTGTCCTCTATCGCCTCCTGCCAGTGTGCACGGATGGCGACCTTCTCTGCCTGAACCTGCTAAACCTTCAGCTCAGCCTCGGCCAACCTAGTCTCAGCCACTGCCAACTTGGCCTGCAGCTCTACGTCCTGATCTACAAGCTGATGAGTTAGCACTACAAAGTGCTCCATCGAATCCTCGTACCCCTGTACCTGATCCTCCAGTCTTACAATCCTCTCTTTCAGCTCCGTGTTCTCGCCAGAGAACTGGTAAGCTGCATCCATGTACTGATCCTCCATGTGCTGGTGGGTTAGATTCTGCTCCTCTAAATGCTGGACCCTTGCCTCCAGCTCCTCGTTCCTAGTGGTCAATCCCTCTATGATGTCAGCGGCAGTAGTGCCTATGCCATCAGCTGACTCCTCCTCCTCGGACTCATCAGACTCTGCCTCATCTTCACTGTAAGGCCTCATCACACTGCCCCAGACGGGCTCCACGCGATCTCCCTCCTTGGGATCTAACTCCGGCTCTTCAACAGGTGCAGCCACTAGCGGCTGTGCAGTATCCATATGGATATCAATATAATCCTCCTCAACAGTGTGACTCGACTGCCCGATCTCCGTCATCCTATAATTACACAAATAACACATGTTAGTACAGCAATAAAATATATTCATTGATGGAATGAAATGATATTTTATCATGTACATCTCGGCTCGATGGATTTTCTCAATCCACCTCCAAAAATACACAACATGATGAATCTCCCCGATTCATCTCCTAACGCACTCGATATGAGTTTAGTACTAAGGTTATAACCTAGGTTTTGCAATCCTAGCGTTTCTAACCTACAGCTCTGATACCAACCTGTGACGACCCCAAATCCGGGTTCTTTAACCTAGGTTTTGGTTCTCACTGTACAATACTTAACAACAATGAAATACATAAATTGTATTCAAACTACGCGGAATAATACAAAAGGTTCCTTATCAAAAGGCTACACTTCCCAAGGTCTATTAACCTTAATCTTAATCATTACATATCTTAAGGGAAATACAAAAGATTTACAAAATAATTACATAACATTAATTTAAACTAGCATGCATTTGCTAAACTACGCATTCGCTTTCCCCTTGCCTTTGTTTGACTTAGAACAGTCGGGCTTAGCTAAAATATAATCATGATATAACAAGAATGAGCAACTAAATGGCTCAGCAAGTTTATAAACAACAATTATACGATATATCATGAGGAAGGGAAATAACTTCAAGGTTTTCAATAATAACAATTGTGAAAGATATCAAGAATCAATGTTCAATAAAAGATTGGATTGACTCTTTACTGCTGAGTGGTCTTTAATGACCATGAACTGCTACTAAGGTAGAACAGGCATACAATGTCTGACACCTTGTTAGAAATAACGGGACACTTGAGGGGATCAGTCCTCTCATGTCCTATGTATATGCATAACATTTAGATTTCTTGTGCGCATTCGGTTTCCCGACAAATAAAAATCCCCTTTAACTAGGGTTGTTCTTTCTCAGTCTTACTGTAAGAATCCGCACCAGCCAATGGTTTGGATAAGCTTTTATAATATTCAATTAAATGAATTTAAACATGCATTTGTCTAGCCGAAACAATTAGCTTTGACGTTCTTAAACAATTGCAAAAGCACTATGTGCGAATACAATAATCAATAACGATGTGAAGTAATTTTTGATAATTAACTCACTCAAAGGTCTGTCAAGTAACTACGAGTGTAGATACTTGCTCAACAATAATTGAATTGCTTAATGTAAATACGGTTGAAGAATAACTGCAACAATAAATACAAGTTAAGGTATAGAAAACTTGCCTCGTGCGTCGTCTATGGCTAACCAACTTAATTTAATAATCCTTGAACGGACCTAACAATTAAATCAGTTTGATCTTAAATTAGTATCATATACACATTAGTATAATGACTTTTATAACTCTTACGAACCACATAATTATATAATTACGGGTATATAATCACTTAGGAAATATTATCACTACTTGATAATATTCCGAACATGTGACGACCCCAAATCCGGGTTCTTTAACCTCGGGTTTGGTTCTCACTGTACAATACTTAACCATAATGAAATACATAAATTGTATTCAACTTCGCGGAATAATACAAAAGGTTCCTTAATCAAAAGGCTACAACTTCCCAAGGTCTATTACCTTAATCTTAAACATTACTTATCTTAAGGGAAATACAAAAGATTTACAACAGTAATTACATAACAATAAATTAAACTAGCATGTAATTACTTAAAACTAAGCATTCGCTTTCCCCTTGCCTTTGTCCGATTTAGAGCTTTCGGGAATGGCTGAAATATAGTCATGATATAGCAAGAATGAGCAACTAAATGGCTCAGCAAGTTTATAAACAACAATCATACGATATATCATGATGAATGGAAATAACTTCAAGTTTTCAACAATAGCAATTGTGAAAGATAACAAGAATCAATGTTCAATAAAAGAAGGGATTGACTCTTTACTGCTGAGTGGTCTTTAAGGACCATGAACTACTACTAAGGTAAAACAGACATACAATGTCTGACTCCTTGTTTAAAAATATCGGGACACTTGAGGGGATCAGTCCTCTCATCTCCTATGTATATGCATCACATTTAGTTTTCTTGCGCGCTGTCGGGTCTCCGACAAAAATAAAAATCCCCTTTAACTAGGGTTGTTCTATCTCAGTCTTACTGTAAGAATCCGCACCAACCAATGGTTTGGACAAGCTTTTATAATATTCAATTAAATGAATTTAACATGCATTTGTCTAGCCGAAACAATTAGCTTAGACGTTCTTAAATAGTTTGCAAAGCACGATGTGCGAATACAATAATCAATAGCGATGTGAAGTAATTTTTGATAATTAATTCACTTAAAGGTCTGTCAAATAGCTACGAGTGTAGAATACTTGCTCAACAATAGTTGAAATGTAAATATGGTTGAATAATAATTGCAACAATAAGTACAAGTTAAGGGTAGAAGACTTGCAATAAGAATTACAAGTTAAAGTTAGAAAACTTGCCTCGTGCGTCGTCTACTGCTAATCAAATTAATCTAACAATCCTTGAACGGACCTAACAATTAAATCAATTTGATCTTAAATTAGTATCATATACTTGTAAGTATAATGACCTTTATAAACCTTACGAATCCACATAATTGATTAATTATGGGTAATTAAACACTTAGGAAATATTATCATTAATTGATAATATTTCAAACACAAAGAACTTATATTACTTGTTTAATATAGTTCAAAATAAATATATAATATTATTAATCATTTAATAATATTTTATTGAGTATCTAATATTATTAATCATTTAATAATATTTTATTCATTACCTAATATTATTAATCATTTAATAATATTTTATTAAGTAGCTAATATTATTAATCATTTAATAATATTTTATTAAGTATCTAATATTATTAATCCTTTAATAATATTTTATTAATTATCTAATATTATTAATCATTTAATAATATTTTATTAAGTTTCTAATATTATTAATCATTTAATAATATTTTATTAAGTATCTAATATTATTAATCATTTAATAATATTTTATTAATTATCTAATATTATTAATCATTTAATAATATTTTATTAAGTTTCTAATATTATTAATCATTTAATAATATTTTATTAATTATCTAATATTATTAATCATTTAATAATATTTTATTAAGTATATAATATTATTAATCATTTAATAATATTTTATTAATTATTTAATATTATTAATTATTTAATAATATTTTAATATATATCTAATATTATTATTCCTTTAATAATATTTTATTGATTATCTAATATTATTAATCATTTAATAATATTTTATTGACTTTATAATATTATTATACACTTAATAATATTTTAATAATTTTCTAATATTATTATTTATTTAATAATATTTTATTACCTTTATTATATTATTATTTTAATAATAATATTTATACACCTTTAAATCAATAAATCAATTATATATATATTTAAAAATATATTTATTAAGTGCAAAAATACTAAAATGATTTCTGGAACATTTTTCATTTTCTGACCCGACCCAGACCCGACCCGACCCGGTTCGGGTTTTTATTTTTTTTCCAAAACAGTGGACTGCGCCCCAGCGCAGTGTTTTGTTCTACACACTGCGCCCCGGCGCAGACTCACAGAATGCAAACCCTAATTTTGATTTCTTGACAGTTTTGATACCCTTTGATCAAACCTTGATTAAATGAAATCTACACATCCAAATCACACCAAATCAGTGTTGATGTGCTCCTAACTTAATGTTTTACAATATTCCATGGTTCGATCGTCTTTTTGAAAACGTTTTACACGAAATTTACGGATCGAACCACATAGGGTTGAAAAACGACATCATTTTTGATAAAAGCTATAACTTCTTTGTTATTCATTATTTTTGAAAACTTCCAAAAGGTTTTATCTTTAAAACTCATAGATCTAGCTTTCTAGCCATAAAAATCCAATTTTGGATTTGTACATTTCAAAATACAACATCAAACATAGCATGCATGGTTAGGGTTTACCGGTAAAATTGTGTTACACATATTTCTTTAACTTCTAAGCATTTCTAACCTACCAAATCATGTTATAAACACATAGATCTATGAATATACATATATTACATAGTTAAATACTTCTAGACCATCAAAATGAGTTTTGATCGGTTAAAAATAGTTTTTAACCGATTAAAACGCATATAGGCTATAAAAACGACATAAGAAAGGATTTGAGAACTTTTAAACCTTGAGGTTTTGTGTGCTCTCCTTCTTCTCCTTCCGAAATATGTGATGAGATTGTTGGACATCCACCAAGCTCAAGCTCTAGCTTTTTCTCTCAACACTTAGGTGTTTTGCTCTCAAATGTTTTCAAATGCTCTCTCTCTTTTTCTTTCTAGCAACTTCAAATGAACTAACAACCTTAGACCAATTGTGGAGCCTCTTATTTATAGCCAACCACTAACCCTCCATTAACTTGCTAATCCACCTATGTTGGTGAAATTAAAGCTTAATTATAATTACTATTGCATGGAATGACTAAGTGATTGACTCATGGAATGACTAGGGTTGTTCAACCACTATATCTTGGAGTAAATTAGAAGCAACAATGGAGCAACACACCACCCATGGTGGTCCCCACTTTGGCCGGCCAAATGGCCCATTTTGTGGCCATTTTACATTTATTTTTATTGCCTAAATGTTCATATATACATCTATATATATATATATATATATATATATATATATATATATATTGACCAAAGTTTTGACTTGTATTGGACTTTACATTGGGCTTGGGAATAACTTCTATTGGGCTCATTCAATTAAATTGTTTGGGCTCAATTTAAATCACACATTTGGCTTATTTTAAATAGTCTAGGTTTCATTTAATTAAATCAAGCATTGGGCTTGTTTAATTAATTACATGGGCTAGTAATTAAATTAATTACATGGGCTACTAGGTTAATATCTTTAACCTAGTTTATCAACTTATTTGGATTTAAAATATAATCCAATTAGATTTGCTTTAATTAATTATACACTTTGCTTTAATCCTTTAAATAAATATACAAGCACATAAGTACATTTATTTAATTATCTAATGCACAATTAATTAATGAGAAAAATTTAAATTCATTGCTAAATATTTATTAAGTATATTTACAATGACTAATGAAATTCGTGGTCATTACATTCTCCCCCCCTTATAAGAATTCCGTCCCCGGAATTACAAATTTAAACTACTCAAACAGATGCGGATAGTTAGCCCTCATCTTTTCTTCAAGCTCCCACGTAGCTTCCTCAGCGTTGTGGTTCCTCCAAAGGACTTTGACAGAATGAATAACCTTATTCCGTAATTTCTGCTCTTTCCTATCTAGTATCTGGACAGGAATTTCTTCGTACGATAAGTCTTTCTCGACTTGTATTGGCTCATAGGATATAACATGTTTGTGGTATGGCTTGTATGGTCGCAACACTGATACGTGAAACACATTGTGAATATGCTCCAGTTCAGGAGGTAAAGCTACCTCGTACGCCACTTCACCCACTCTCTTTAATATCTCGAACGGTCCTATGAACCTCGGACTCAGCTTCCCTTTCTTTCCAAATCGGATCTTCCCCTTCCAGGGAGATACCTTCATGAACACAAAACTTCCAACTTCAAAGTCTCGCTTCCGACGATGTAAATCGGCATACTTCTTCTGACGGTCCTGAGCTGCTACTAGCCGAGCTCTTATTACTTTAATAATTTCTACCGTCTGTTGAACCAATTCTGGCCCCAGCAGTCGGCGTTCTCCTACCTCATCCCAACATAGAGGTGTTCTGCACTTTCTTCCGTATAATGCTTCGTAAGGCGGCATGCCTATGCTTGCATGATAACTATTGTTGTAGCAAACTCAACTACTGGTAGATGGTTCTCCCAACTGCCCTTGAAATCCATCACACAGGCCCTGAGCATATCTTCCAATGTCTGTATTGTTCTTTCACTTTGCCCATCGGTCTGTGGATGATATGTTGTACTCATTCTCAACTGTGTCCCCAATCTCTCCTGAAGACTTCTCCAAAATTTTGACGTGAAGCGCGGATCTCTGTCTGACACAATCGATACCGGCACCCCATGTCTCGAAACTATCTCCTTAATGTACAGTTTGGCCAACTGATCCAAACTGAACTTAATCTTGATCGGCAAAAAGTGCGCTGACTTTGTTAGTCGATCTACAATCACCCATATTGCGTCAAATCCCTTCTGTGTTGTTGGAAGTCCTACCACAAAATCCATTGTGATATGCTCCCATTTCCACTCAGGAATCTCTAACGGCTGTAGTAATCCACTTGGTCTCTGATGTTCAGCCTTTACCCTTTGACAAGTTAGACATCGGCTGACACATTCTGCGACCTCCCTTTTTAAATTCGGCCACCAAAAATGCTGACGCAGATCTTGATACATCTTCGTACTTCCCGGATGTATCGAGTATCTCGTACTGTGGGCCTCTTGCAAGATCTCTTCTCATAGTTCGGGCACTAGCGGCACCCAAACACAATTTTCAAATCTTAGCAATCCCATGCTATCTTCCTTGAACTTGACCTCTTCCCCTTCGGTCATTCTCATCCTTATTCTGAGACATTCTTCATCTTTGTCTTGAGCCTCTTTTACCCGATCTAACAGGGTTGGGCTCGCTTCCACTTCCATTGACTCATTTGGATTTCTTACCTCCAACTCCATTCGAGCCATCTCTTGAACCAATTGTTCCTGATCTGTCAAGATGAACAATTTCTCCCTGCTCTTTCTGGTTAGAGCATCTGCTACTACGTTGGCCTTGCCGGGATGATATAGAATTTCACAATCATAGTCTTTGATCAATTCTAACCATCTCTGTTGCCTCATATTTAACTCCTTCTATGTGAAGATATACTTCAGACTCTTGTGGTCCGTGAATATCTCACATTTCTCTCCATATAAATAATGTCTCCAGATTTTAAGGGCAAACACTACCGCAGCCAGCTCTAAGTCGTGGGTAGGGTATCCCTTCTCGTGATCCTTCAACTGTCTGGACGCATACGCAACGACCTTACCATTTTGCATAAGCACACAGCCAAGTCCCTTGTGCGATGCGTCAATGTAGACCGTAAAACCTCCCGTATCGTCCGGTAAAGTCAATACAGGTGCTTCACTAAGTCTTTTCTTTAGCTCCTGAAAACACTCCTCACACTTCTCCGTCCATACGTATTTCACCGTCTTCCTCGTTAGATTGGTCAACGGTGTTGCTATCTTTGAAAAATCTTGAATGAATCTCCGATAGTAACCTGCTAACCCCAAGAAACTTCTTACCTCCGTCGGCGTCCTTGGTCGTTCCCAATTCATCACCGCTTCCACCTTTGCTGGATCTACTGAAACTCCCTCCTTGTCAATGACATGACCTAAAAATTGAACTCTCTCCAACCAGAATTCACACTTCAAAAATTTAGCATACAATTGCTCCTTCCGTAAAATCTCCAACACCAATCTTAGGTGTTCAGCATGCTCCTCCTCCGTTTTGGAATAAACCAAAATATCGTCAATGAACACAACAACAAATTTATCCAAGTACTGCCTGAATATTCTGTTCATCATGTCCATAAATGCGGCTGGCGCATTCGTCAGTCCAAATGACATCACCAGAAACTCATAATGCCCATATCGAGTTCTGAATGCCGTCTTGGGTACATCCTCCTTCCTGACTTTCAACTGATGATAACCAGTCCTTAAGTCAATCTTTGAAAAGTACTTTGCCCCTTTCAATTGATCGAAAAGATCGTCAATTCGTGGCAACGGGTACTTGTTCTTAAATGTCACTTTATTCAGCTCTCTATAATCCATACACAGTCTCATTGATCCATCTTTCTTCTTTACAAACAACACCGGTGCTCCCCATGGGGAAACACTGGGCTGAATGTACTTATTATCCAACAACTCTTGTAGTTGGATCATTAACTCCTTCATTTCTACCGGTGCCATCCTATATGGTGCCTTTGATATTGGTGCTGTCCCCGGTACCAAATCAATTACAAACTCTATCTCCCTATCTGGCGGTAAACCTGGCAGTACATCTGGAAACACGTCCATGAACTCCCTCACTACTGGTATTTGCTCCATCTCGGGATTCACCAACTGTGTGTCCACTATGTGAGCTAAATACCCTACACAACCTTTCTTCAACAGTTTCTTGGCCTGCATCATCGTCAGACGTGCAGATTGTCTAGACGACTTGCTGCCATAAAATACGACCTTAGACCTATTCGGTGTCTTAAGGTGTATACACTTCTTTTGACAATCAATTATAGCTCCATGGTTAAACAACCAATCCATTCCAAGTATAACGTCAAACTCCCCCAAACGTATTGGAATTAAATCTACACTCAACTTCTGACCCCTGATTTCAGCACAACAGTTTCTATGTACATACTCTACAGGAATCACTTCTTTATTAGCAACTTCTATGTTCATTGGGTTCTTTAGTTTTTGTCTAGGCAATTCTAACCGTCTAGCGAATTCATCAGACACATATGAACAGGTAGCACCCGAATCAAATAATACATAAGCATTTATATCATTGATCGGAATAATACCTGACACCACGTCTTTTGATTCAACGGCGTCCTGCACCGTCATGTTGAAAGTCCGTGCCGTTGGTTTGTTCTGTGGCACCGGCCCTCTAATGGTCAGTTTGTTGCTGCTGTTGTTGTTGTTGTTGCTTCCCCTATAGCCCGAACTCCCTCCGGTGTTCTTCTTCTTCGGACAATCTTTAAATTGATGGTCCATGGCCCCGCAGGCGAAACAACCCTTCCTCTTCGGTGTGGGACAATTAGGAGCGATGTGCCCCTCTTGCCCATAGTTATAGCAGACATTCTTTCCTTTCATGCACTCCCCAGAGTGGTTCTTCCCGCACTGACTGCATTTACTGGCTTTTCTTGATTCACTTCCCTGGGGTGTCCCCGAACTGCTGTTGTTATTCCATTTGCGTTTGTTCGAGTTACTGCCCCCGCTGCTACCCTCTCGGTTTCCTCCTTCGTTTTTCTTTTTGTTTCGTTCTTGGTTGTGCTTATTCAAAGCTTCATTTCCACCCTCAGCTATGATAGCTTTCTCCAGCAGTGTTGCAAAATTTGTGATCTGGAGAACAGCTACCCGACTGTAAACCCACGGTTTCAGCCCCTGTTCGAATCGTCTGGCGCGTCTCGCCTCAGTGTCCACCTGATGTGTGGCAAATCTCGCCAATTCATTGAACTTGGCGGCATATTCGGATACCGACATGTTACCTTGCTTCAGCTTTAGGAATTTAATTTCCATCCTAGCCTTTGTACTCTCTAGAAAGTAGTTTTCTAGGAATACTTCCTTGAATCGCGCCCAGGCGATTGTTCCCTCCCCCGCTCTACTTTTATTGGCCTTCCACCAGTGGCTGGCCTCCCCTTTCATCATGAAGGTAGCAAATGAGGTCATTTGCTCCTCCGCTACTCGTGTGACCTCGAAGACTTTTTCCATCTCCTTTATCCAGGTCTGTGCTTCTATAGGATCCGTGGTCCCTTTGAACTCGGGTGGTCCTATTAATTTGAAATCCTTAAAGGTTGCTAGTGGAGCGGCAGGGTTTGTTGCTCCAGTAGCCTCTGCGTTGCGTCCGCGAAATGCTCCCATTAGCATTTCTACGAACTCTTGGACAGGGTTGGGTGGTACCCCTCCGGCATTGACTGACTCTTCGACTGATGGTGGGGGTAGTCGTTGATTTCTTCTCTGTGGCGGCATTTTTTGTATAAAGGAAATTTAATTTATTAAAGTTGTTTCAATCTTTTTACTTTCGTTTTGTAGCTTAAGTAATTTAAACTAAAGCACAAATAATCATCTTGACACATATAAACATAAACGGAAATGCATTTATATTCATATGCTAAAACACAGTGCGTAGCACTTTTACATCATAAGCATACTGCTATAAACGCTGCTAATCCCGATAGTTAAAACAAAAGACGGGATCTACCATATCCCACAACTTCATAGAGTTGGGATTTACAACATACTAACCCTCTATCAAAACAAAAGTTGGGTTTCTACTGCATCTATGTACATGCAACATAAATAAAGAAAATACAACTAACGGTGCATCCCTCGACGAACCGTATCGTCGTACTCCTCATCTCCAATGGCCCTGACCACGCCCCTACTAATGGTGTGCAAGGTCTGGCCCTCCTCGGCAGGGTAGTAGTGCACCCTACTCTGGATCCTACCAACTGATGAGCGATAGACGTAATTGAGTCTATCTATCCTCACATTCTTCTCCCTAACCTCCTCCTCCAGCTCCATCATCTGCCCGTGAGCTGCATCACGCTGAAACTCCATATCTAATCTCGCCTCAACGGCCTGCTGCATCTGGCCCCTCATGGCCTCCCTCTCTGCCTGTGTCTGCTGAATCTTCAGCTCAGCGGCTACTAACTTGGCCTCCATCTCGGCCATCCTCGCCTTCAGCTCTATGTTCTCGCCAGAGAACATATAAGCTATATCTCTGTACTGCTGCTCTGTCTGCTGGTGGATCTGGTTCTGCTCCTCAAGGTGCTGAACCCTCTCCTCTAGCTCATCGTTAGCCGTAGTGAGAGTATCGATGATGTCACTGGCGACAGTGCCCATGCCATCAATATACTCCGCTGGCTCCTCATCCTCATCATCATCAGTATCAGCCTCCTCCTCAATGTACTGCCCCATAACTCCGCCCCAGACAGCGTCCTCTCTATCTCCCTCTTCGGGATCCGTCTCTGGCTCCTCGACAGGTGCAGCCACCCGTGGCTGTACTGTATCCATGTGGATATCAGTAAAAATCACCTCCTCTACAGCAGTGCTCGTCTGTCCTATCTCTGCCATCCTACAATAACATAAATAACACATGTTAGTACAGCAATAAAATATATTCATTGATGAAATGAAATGATATTTTATCATGTACATCTCGGCTCGATAGATTTTCTCAATCCATCTCCAAAAATACTCAACATGATGATTCTCTCCGATTCATCTAATAACGCACTCGATAAGAGTTTAGTACTAAGGTTATAACCTAGGTTTCGCAATCCTAGCATTTCTAACCTACAGCTCTGATACCAACCTGTGACGACCCCAAATCCGGGTTCTTTAACCTCGGGTTTGGTTCTCACTGTACAATACTTAACCATAATGAAATACATAAATTGTATTCAACTTCGCGGAATAATACAAAAGGTTCCTTAATCAAAAGGCTACAACTTCCCAAGGTCTATTACCTTAATCTTAAACATTACATATCTTAAGGAAAATACAAAAGATTTACAACAGTAATTACATAACAGTAAATTAAAATAGCATGTAATTACTTAAAACTAAGCATTCGCTTTCCCCTTGCCTTTGTCCGATTTAGAGCTTTCGGGAATGGCTGAAATATAGTCATGATATAGCAAGAATGAGCAACTAAATGGCTCAGCAAGTTTATAAACAACAATCATACGATATATCATGATGAATGGAAATAACTTCAAGTTTTCAACAATAGCAATTGTGAAAGATAACAAGAATCAATGTTCAATAAAAGAAGGGATTGACTCTTTACTGCTGAGTGGTCTTTAAGGACCATGAACTGCTACTAAGGTAAAACAGACATACAATGTCTGACTCCTTGTTTAAAAATATCGGGACACTTGAGGGGATCAGTCCTCTCATCTCCTATGTATATGCATCACATTTAGTTTTCTTGCGCGCTGTCGGGTCTCCGACAAAAATAAAAATCCCCTTTAACTAGGGTTGTTCTATCTCAGTCTTACTGTAAGAATCCGCACCAGCCAATGGTTTGGATAAGCTTTTATAATATTCAATTAAATGAATTTAACATGCATTTGTCTAGCCGAAACAATTAGCTTAGACGTTCTTAAACAGTTTGCAAAGCACGATGTGCGAATACAATAATCAATAGCGATGTGAAGTAATTTTTGATAATTAATTCACTTAAAGGTCTGTCAAATATCTACGAGTGTAGAATACTTGCTCAACAATAGTTGAAATGTAAATATGGTTGAATAATAATTGCAACAATAAGTACAAGTTAAGGGTAGAAGACTTGCAATAAGAATTACAAGTTAAAGTTAGAAAACTTGCCTCGTGCGTCGTCTACTGCTAATCAAATTAATCTAACAATCCTTGAACGGACCTAACAATTAAATCAATTTGATCTTAAATTAGTATCATATACTTGTAAGTATAATGACCTTTATAAACCTTACGAATCCACATAATTGATTAATTATGGGTAATTAAACACTTAGGAAATATTATCATTAATTGATAATATTTCAAACACAAAGAACTTATATTACTTGTTTAATATAGTTCAAAATAAATATATAATATTATTAATCATTTAATAATATTTTATTCATTACCTAATATTATTAATCATTTAATAATATTTTATTAAGTAGCTAATATTGTTAATCATTTAATAATATTTTATTAAGTAGCTAATATTGTTAATCATTTAATAATATTTTATTAAGTATCTAATATTATTAATCCTTTAATAATATTTTATTAATTATCTAATATTATTAATCATTTAATAATATTTTATTAAGTTTCTAATATTATTAATCATTTAATAATATTTTATTAAGTATCTAATATTATTAATCATTTAATAATATTTTATTAATTATCTAATATTATTAATCATTTAATAATATTTTATTAAGTTTCTAATATTATTAATCATTTAATAATATTTTATTAATTATCTAATATTATTAATCATTTAATAATATTTTATTAAGTATCTAATATTATTAATCATTTAATAATATTTTATTAATTATTTAATATTATTAATTATTTAATAATATTTTAATATATATCTAATATTATTATTCCTTTAATAATATTTTATTGATTATCTAATATTATTAATCATTTAATAATATTTTATTGACTTTATAATATTATTATACACTTAATAATATTTTAATAATTTTCTAATATTATTATTTATTTAATAATATTTTATTACATTTATTATATTATTATTTCAATAATAATATTTATACACCTTTAAATCAATAAATCAATTATATATATATTTAAAAATATATTTATTAAGTCCAAAAATACTAAAATGATTTCTGGAACATTTTTCAATTTCTGACCCGAACCAGACCCGACCCGACCCGGTTCGGGTTTTTATTTTTTTTCCAAAACAGTGGACTGCGCCCCGGCGCAGTGTTTTGTTCTACACACTGCGCCCCGGCGCAGACTCACAGAATGCAAACCCTAATTTTGATTTCTTGACAGTTTTGTTACCCTTTGATCAAACCTTGATTAAATGAAATCTACACATCCAAATCACACCAAATCAGTGTTGATGTGCTCCTAACTTAATGTTTTACAATATTCCATGGTTCGATCGTCTTTTTGAAAACGTTTTACACGAAATTTACGGATCGAACCACATAGGGTTGAAAAACGACATCCTTTTTGATAAAAGCTATAACTTCTTTGTTATTCATTATTTTTGAAAACTTCCAAAAGGTTTTATCTTTAAAACTCATAGATCTAGCTTTCTAGCCATAAAAATCCAATTTTGGATTTGTACATTTCAAAATACAACATCAAACATAACATGCATGGTTAGGGTTTACCGGTAAAATTGTGTTACACATATTTCTTTAACTTCTAAGCATTTCTAACCTACCAAATCATGTTATAAACACATAGATCTATGAATATACATATATTACATAGTTAAATACTTCTAGACCATCAAAATGAGTTTTGATCGGTTAAAAATAGTTTTTAACCGATTAAAACGCATATAGGCTATAAAAACGACATAAGAAAGGATTTGAGAACTTTTAAACCTTGAGGTTTTGTGTGCTCTCCTTCTTCTCCTTCCGAAATATGTGATGAGATTGTTGGACATCCACCAAGCTCAAGCTCTAGCTTTTTCTCTCAACACTTAGGTGTTTTGCTCTCAAATGTTTTCAAATGCTCTCTCTCTTTTTCTTTCTAGCAACTTCAAATGAACTAACAACCTTAGACCAATTGTGGAGCCTCTTATTTATAGCCAACCACTAACCCTCCATTAACTTGCTAATCCACCTATGTTGGTGAAATTAAAGCTTAATTATAATTACTATTGCATGAAATGACTAAGTGATTGACTCATGGAATGACTAGGGTTGTTCAACCACTATATCTTGGAGTAAATTAGAAGCAACAATGGAGCAACACAACACCCATGGTGGTCCCCACTTTGGCCGGCCAAATGGCCCATTTTGTGGCCATTTTACATTTATTTTTATTGCCTAAATGTTCATATATACATATATATATATATATATATATATATATATATATATATATATATATATATATATATATATATATATATTGACCAAAGTTTTGACTTGTATTGGACTTTACATTGGGCTTGAGAATAACTTCTATTGGGCTCATTCAATTAAATTGTTTGGGCTCAATTTAAATCACACATTGGGCTTATTTTAAATAGTCTAGGTTTCATTTAATTAAATCAAACATTGAGCTTGTTTAATTAATTACATGGGCTAGTAATTAAATTAATTACATGGGCTACTAGGTTAATATCTTTAACCTAGTTTATCAACTTATTTGGATTTAAAATATAATCCAATTAGATTTGCTTTAATTAATTATACACTTTGCTTTAATCCTTTAAATAAATATACAAGCACATAAGTACATTTATTTAATTATCTAATGCACAATTAATTAATGAGAAAAATTTAAATTCATTGCTAAATATTTATTAAGTATATTTACAATGACTAATGAAATTCGTGGTCATTACAGAACACAAAGAACATATATTAATTATTTAATATAGTCCAAACACTTATCTAATATTATTAATAATTTAATAATATTTTATTAGTCTTATAGTATTATCAGTCATCTAATAATACATTATTAATCTTCTTATATTATTAACCATTTAATAATATATTAACAACCTTATAATATTATTAGTTATTTAATAATATTTTATTCATCTTCTAATATTATTAACTATTTAATAATATTTTATTAATTATCTAATATTATTAATCTTTTAATAATATTTTAATCATTATCTAATATTATTAACTATTTAATAATATTTTATTAATTATCTAATATTATTAATTATTTAATAATATTTTATTCATCTTCTAATATTATTAACTATTTAATAATATTTTATTAATTATCTAATATTATTAATTATTTAATAATATTTTATTCATCTTCTAATATTATTAACTATTTAATAATATTTTATTAATTATCTAATATTATTAATCTTTTAATAATATTTTAATCATTATCTAATATTATTAACTATTTAATAATATTTTATTAATTATCTAATATTATTAATCATTTAATAATATTTTATTCATCTTCTAATATTATTAATTATTTAATAATATTTTATTAATTATCTAATATTATTAATCATTTAATAATATTTTATTACTTTATTAATATTATTAATCATTTAATAATATTTTAATCTCTTACTAATATTATTAACCATTTAATAATATTTTAACCAATTGTTAATGTTATTCATCATTTATTAACTTTTTAATCATATACTAATATTATTAATCATGTAATAATATTTTAATAAAAATCTTTAAACAAAATCGATAGTTAACTTTTTTAATGGTGTTAACATTAATCTTTATTTTAAACATTTCGCTACCCATTAATTACAAATAAATTCCATATATTGGTTCAATATACAAATACCTTCATTTTACACTTAGTTATACTTAAATTTTCCAATAAAACCCGATCCGGACCGACCCGAACCGACCCGGACCAACCCAGAAAATTTTCACCTACTGTTTTGAATGCCCCGACGCTCAACATAGGCTATTTTGGGCGCCGGGGCTTTCAAAGCAGAAATGAAAAACCCTAAAATGGGCTGTCCGACCTCCAGCCACTCCGACAGCCATAACTTCTTCATTTTAAAATATTTTGGGGTTATTCTTGAGTCCATTCTCATCAGAATTTCCCCCTCGACAATTTCTCTTTAGATAACAAATCCAAATTCCAAACGTAACTAGACTCAAAATGGATCACAATGCAACCTAGGGTTTTAAAATCAACATCCTTTGCGGTAAAAGCCATAACTTCTTTGTTTTTCAATATTTTTGAAAGCTTCAAGTTGGGTTTTCTTATAAACTCATACATAAAACTTTCTAGCCATATAAATCAAGTATTTAACTTGTACATTTCGAAATGACACAAAATATATTACATAGCTACATAGGATTTTACCGGTAAAAATACAATATGAACATTTCTTATGTTTTTATGCAAAATACACATACCAAATCATGATATAAACACTTCATACCATGAATATACATATATTACATAGATAAACATTTCTAGACCATCAAAACGAGTTTTAATCGGTTAAAAATAGATTTTAACCGTTCAAAATCGTTCTAGACCATAAAAATGAAATAAAGAGAAGTTAGAGCACTTTTAAACCTTAGAGATTTGTGTGTTATCCTTATCCTCCTACCAAAGTATGTAGTAAAGCTTGTGGACATTCACCAAAATCTTCCTCTAGCTTTTTCCTTAAGCTCACTAGTGTTTCTTCTATTTCTCTCTTAAATGCTCTCAATTTTTCTCTCTAGAAATGCTTGAAATGTACTAACTAACCTATGCAAGAGTGTGGAGTGTTCTATATATAGCCATATGGTAATTCTTCATTAGCTTTACTAATTCACCAATGTTGGTGAAATTAAGCCTAATTACCATTACTATTTGATGGATGGACATGGTGATTGACTAGTTGATTAACTAGGGTTGTTGGCCAACCTTGTCATAGAGTAAAATAGAAGCAATATGGAAATCAAGCAATCCAAGTGGGACCCTCAAAAATCTCAGCAAAAATGGGATTTAATCACCCATTTTTGATTTAATTTTAATGCTTTAGTGTGCATATATGCATACATCTATATATACATACATATATATATATATATATATATATATATATATATATATATATATATATATATATATTGACCAAAGTTTTGACCTTAATTGGACTTCACATGGGGCTTGGGAATAAATTCTATTGGGCTTATTCAATTAAATTGTTTGGGCTCAATTTATATCACACATTGGGCTTACATTAAATATTCTAGGTTACATTTAATTAAATCAAGCATTGGGCTTGTTTAATTAATTACATGGACTAGTAATTAAATTAATTACATGGGCTACTAGGTTAATATCTTTGACCTAGTTTATCAACTCATTTGAATTTAAAATATAATTCAATTAGATTTGCTTTAATTAATTATACACCTTGCTTTATTCCTTTAAATAAATATAAACATACATAAGTACATTTATTTAATTATCTAAAGTATAATTAATTAGTACAAAAAGTTTAAATTCATTGCTAAATATTAATTAAGTACAATAACTAATGAAATTCGTGGTCATTACAACTACTCTTGCCCAAGCATACTTAACTTCGGAGTTCTGATGGGATTCAGTGCATTAGTGCTGGCATGATCCCACTCGTTAGGATTCCACATTTTTATTACTATATTCTCATATTACTAAGACACGTTCAACAGTACGCGTGTTTTCTTTCACCTATTTTCGTAAGAAAAACAAAGAAATATTGAAAAGGATGCAACACGGTGACTTCCCAGGGGGTCACCCACCCTGGTACTACTCTCGCCTAGGCAAGCTTAATTTCGGACTCCCGATGGGATCCGATGCATTAGTGTTAGTATGATCACATCCGTTAGTGTTTGATGCGGTGGAAGAATCCTGTTAGGAATGGTTTGGGTGTTCGGATGCGTTCGGACCGGGAGAACTTTAAAGTGACGTAACTTTTGATCCAGAAAGAGTAACGTAATATATCAAAACGAAGCTTGGGATGAGCTCTACAAGTCTCATAGCCTACGGCCTTGACACGTATTGTTTTAAGCCCGAAAAACCTATTTTAAATAGTCTATTCGTTGGTTGAGAGTGAATTATTTTTTTTTATTTTTGTTATTTTAGTTTCCCTGTCCCTAATTGATGTTGGAAGTTATTTAAGGCTATAAATACGATTATGAGCAACAATGTTCTCATCAATTAATATTACTATTACTTTATTCTCTTTGTCAGTTCTTATTTTTTCTTATCGGTTCAAGGGTTTGTCTTACGCTCCTGTTGTCGCATTTGAACCTGCAAATCACGTTTGTGCTTGGGCGTTACAGTCTAACCGTATTTCGCGGCATCTGGACTCTTCGATCTCATTCTTGTATTCCCACTTTGATACTACTTGTTTATCTTTAAAGGCACAAAAGAGATCCAAAAGGAGGTTGCATAAATTCTTTAAATTATCTTTTATGATAAGGTCTTACCAAGTAATTATCCAAATCAATTTAATTAATTTAGGCACACAACAAACGTGGTTTAGAAAGCACCTTCGAAGATTGTAAAAAAAAATCGATGTCCAGGTTTCACGTAAAGGCAAAATGGATATAAAAAGGGGTGCAACACGAGGACTTCCTAGAGGGTCACACATCCTAGTAGTACTTCACCCAAGCACGCTTAACTTCGGAGTTCTGATGGGATCTGGTGCATTAGTGCTGGTATGATCACACCCGTTAGGACTCCCCCATTTCTAATCCTATATTCCCACATGTGGGTGTAACATAGTGACATTTACTAAGACACGTTTCAGCAGTTCGTGCGTTTGCTTTCACCCGATTCTGCAAACAGGTAGAAAAGATATAAAAGGGTTGCAACACGAGGACTTCCCAGGGGGTCACCCAACCTAGTACCACTCTCGCCCAAGCGCGCTTAACTTCGGAGTTCTGATGAGATTCGGTGCATTAGTGCTGGTATGATCGCACCCGCTAAGATCCACCATTTTTATTGCTATATTTGTGCACGTGGGCGTGTCGTTGTCACATTTTCGTCGTGCATGCGTGTTTAGTAAGACATGTTTCCCAGTACGCGTGTTTTCATTCACCTGGTTCCGCAAAAAGGAAAAAATAATGGGATCTGGTGCATTGGTGCTGATGTGATCGCACCTGCTAAGATCCTCCATCTTTATTCCTACATTCCTACATGTGGGTGTGTTGCAGTGACATTTACGTCGTGCATGGGCTTTTACTTAGACATGTTTCACCTGTACCTGCGTTTTCTTTCACCTAGTTCCGCAAAAAGGTTATAAAAAGGGGTGCAATACGAGGACTTCGCAGGGGGTTACCCATCCTAGTACTACTTTCGCCCAAGCATGCTTAACTTCGGAGTTCTGATGGGATCCGGTGCATTAGTGCTGGTATGTTCGCACCCGTTAGGATTCTATATTTTTATTACTATATTCCCATATTACTAAGACACTTTCAACAGTACGTGCGTTTTCTTTCACCTATTTTTGCAAGAAAAACAAAGAAATATTCAAAGGGATGCAATACGGGGACTTCCAAGGGGGTCACCCACCCTAGTACTACTCTTGGCTAGGCATGCTTAATTTCGAACTCCCGATGGGATCCAATGCATTAGTGTTGGTATGATCGCACCCGTTAGTGTTTGATGCGGTGGAAGAATCCTGTTAGGAAGTGGTTTAGGTGTTCGGATGTGTTCGAGCCGGGAGAACTTCAAAGTGACATAAATTTTAATTCAGAAAGAGTAACGTAATATATCAAATTGAAGCTTGGGATGAGCTCTACAAGTCTCATAGCCTATGACCTTGACACGTATTGTTTTAAGCTCGAAAAACCTATTTTAAATAGTCTATTTGTAGGTCGAGCGTGAATTATTTTTTTCATATTCGTTATTTTAGTTTCCCTGTCCCTAACTAATGTCGGAAGTTGTTTATGAAAGTAGTATGCCCTCAAGCCAATTACGTTTGATGTGATAAACATATACTTTGTAATCTTATTCGTTTATTAATAAAAGTATGAAGACATTTTTTTATTCATGATTAATTAGCTAAATTAATTAAATTGACAAACCTATAGTTTTTGAGTAATGATTTTAGAACCATAATGAGGATAATGCTAATGAGATCTAAATTCAAGATAACTCAAAACTAAAATTTTTCCTAATCGTTAGATCACTAAAAAGGAGATTAGTAGATCCGGATAGATTGGTACATACTATGCTTGCTCTTATGAAGATGATGATTGATCTCATAATCATTTGTGTAGAGACACTAAAGCAAATAGTTGGTGCTTATTAGAGAATAAGTTCACTGAACGTGACTCGCTCACGGAACACCTAATGGATTTTTACTTGTCTGTCAATAGGAGTTCCTTATGTGATAATCATACTGTAATATTCCAAATATTTCCAAAGTGATCTAACAAGATCTAAGCAAGGTTGTCAATTCAAAACCTAAGATCGATTGCTCAAGCATACATTAAGTTATCTTAAAGAATATATACGACTTGAAACTACGATCGTATATAACTAAGAGGTTAAACTGTTTAACCAAAAACTATGTGTTATGTGATTAGTAAAGCTTGAATTGAGCTTTTAAATGTGATATGTGAATTATCTATGTGTAGGATTTTGTGTTTTGGTTTGAGTAGTTAACCTTAATACTTATTAAAAATCAGAAGTCAATTTAAGGCAAAAACTTAAATTGGAAAAAGAGTTAAACCCTAGAAAATAACCTAGGCCCTCGAGCAAAACGTGAAGGTCAAATTGACATTCCATTTCAAGATTCATCCTTCCCACGCTTTAAAAACACGTAATAGTCAGTAAAAGTTTTTTTCTCGAAAAACGTGTAAAAGCACTATTCATGAAGAAATGTTTTTCATTCGTTTGATCATTTTTTTCATCTGTAGGACTTTTTGTATTTCACGATATAGTGTTAATATGAGGTTTAGATGTCAGGGAACCAATAAAATTTTCCGAAGAAAAAGACGAAAAAGACACGATTTACGAGAAAACATTTATCCTCTTTTTGAACGTTCTTTTCAACGTTTGGACTTTTTCCATTTCATGGTATAGCATTTATACGGGGAATAGATACTAGGGAGCCACTGATATTTTTTCCAAATTAAAATGTAAAATGCTCTTCAAACGGAAACGCTTTCTATTTTTGATTAAACCGTTGATGGATACAGTGTTGGTATGCAACACCGGTGCGTAATAAGCAATAAAAGATTTTTTTGAAAAGTGTGTCAAGAATAAGACGAAATAGGGAAAAGGCGAAAATAAATATTATTTTTGACTTTTTGGTCGTTTAAGCATATTCTAAGAAATGGTAGTCGAAAATACTATTCACCAAAAAACGTGTCAAGTCTGTTGGACTTCCGACTTTACAAAATAGTGTTTATACAAAATAAAACTCTGTAATATCAAACTTTTAAATCAGTTGAGGTCAATTTAACCGGAAGACTTAGAAATGAACTTGAATTAGTTAAGGATGAACTAATTTCGGTTGAGATGTAACTAAGTTAGATGTAACTGGGTTAGGAACCTACCTAGGAACTAAACCTAGTTACAAACTAACTAAGCTTATGAAATAGTTAACCTAATCTAGTTGATATAAAACTAGGTTAGATGACATTTAGTTGAAATAAAACTAGGTTATGTTAAACCTAGTTGGAATCGAACTAGGTTAGGGTAATTAGATTACCATTTAACCTAATTATCAATTAACTAAACTAAACCCAAATAGGATTAAGTTTAATTAAACTAAAGATTAACCTAAATTACAAGTTAATCTAATCGGTGAATTAATAGCCTAATCGAATAATCAAATTCCTAGGTTTATTGCTAATTAACATAATCCTAACTAAGCTAGATTATCAAAAAGACTAATCTAAACTTGATCAAGCTTGGTAAATGACCATGACTACCCCTCAATTAAATGGTTAATTCACCAACTAAACAAGCCCTAAAAATATTCATTTGGTAGGCTAATTGGTGGACCAATTGGAAGCTAACATGTGGCAATTGTGGTGTCACCAAAATGTGATGATTTCAAGCATTAATGGGCATTAAATGGATGATTTGGTCGTTCATATCAAGTGGAAAAGGGAGGTGCACTTCATGTTAGCTTAGCTTGGAAGTTTGGTAATAATGACCATTTTACCCTAGCTTTGCATGACCTATAAATAGCAAGCATTCCTCACTTGTTTGATCATTCATTTTCAAAGTAAAAATGCTTGTATCAAAGCTATATACAATATGAGAGAGAGTTCTAGTGAGTTATAATCAAAGGAAGTGCAAAGAAATAGTTAAAGCTTACACTTCGAGAGGTAAATCATTAGTCGTTTTTATGTTCGATTGATTTTCGTAGTTTAAAAGCTCAAGAACGCGAGTCGTAGCCTTGTACGATTGTCGTTCTCCTTGTTCTTCACGTGTTCTTGAGCCTTTCTTCATTTTACATTAGTTATAATGTCGAATTGTAATTCGTAGTTTGACGCTCAATGAACATACATCGTAGCCATGTACGATTGTCGTTCTGTGTGTTCTTCGTATGTTCTTGAACATTTTTATAAATTGTTATAATTCAATTTACAAGCCATTATAATGACCAAATTTTGTCAATTATAAAGTGTCATAATCACTTATGTAAGCAGTTATAATGCTCAAATTATTTCAAGTCCAAAAGCTCAAGAACATAGTCGTTACCATGTACAGTTTTATCCGTTCTTTATGTTCTTCGTGTGTTCTTGAGAAAAAGCCATGAATCTTTCTATGAGAAGGTTTATGATTTATTATTTTTATGTTATAAGGTGTTATTGGGTCTTATAATATGATTTCTTAAAGAGTTAAAGCAAACGGTACCATGTTTCACATGGTTAACCCTAAAAATACTGATCAAAGTAAGCATACTGACCTTTCTGCTAAAATTACGAAATTTTAAAGTCATAATATGCCTTAGCAACCTAAATAAAAGTTGTAGATCATGAAATTCTAAGCAATTTAGACTCAAGAATCACTTTAAAATGTTTTCGGATGATAAAATTATGATAGTTACCGGAAAGGACGTCAAAGTTGAAAATTTTTAGGGGCATTCGGGTGGAATCACTAAATTTTGAGTTAGCCAATTTTCCAAAATGATTCCTGTAATATTCCGAACTCCCGAGAAAGTTGTAATCCAACTTTATGTGAATAAATAAAGCTTGAATTACATCTTATATGTGTTATGGAATCTTCGTTATTGTTTATTTATGTGTTTTGGTTCAAGTATCCAGCCTTAGCACGAAAAAGGAACATAAAAGTTTTTTTCCAAAAATCTGAAAAGAAGATAAAACCTAAACCCTAGGAAATCTAACCTAAGCCCCCGAGCAAAACGTGTAAGTCGAAATGACATTCTGTTTCAATATTCAACATTCCCACGATTTGAAAACACGTATCAATCAATAAAATTTTTCTCGAAAAACGCGTAAAAGCACTATTCACGAGGTGACGTTTTTCATTCATTTGGCTGTTTCTTTCATCTATAGGACTTCTTACATTTCACAACATAGTGATAATATGAGGTTTAGATGTCAGGGAATCAATAAAATTTTCTTGGGAAAAAGACGAAAAAGACACGATATACGAGAAAACGTTTGTCGTCTTTTTGAACGTTCTTTTCAACGTTTGGACTTTTTCCATTTCACGATATATCATTTATACGGGGAATAGATACCAGGGAGCCACTGATATTTTTCCCAAAATAAAACGTAAAACGCTCTTCAAACGAAAACGCTTTCTATTTTTGAACGTTCCGTTGAAGAATATTGTGTTTGTATTAGACCACCGATGCGTAATATGCAATAAAAGTTTTTTTAAAGAAAACCTAATTTTAGGGTTTGAAAAAACCTAAACCCTAAGGGCTAGAAACCCTAGAGAGCACTATTCATAAATACGAAAAGAATACGAGAATTATACGAAAATAATACGAGAATCGTACGAGTATAATACAAAAATTATACGGTATAAATACGGAAAGTCAACCGATGAATAGTGAAAGTCAACAATAGTGGCTAGGAAAGTTAACTAGCTTAAAAAGGACTAACCTACCCTTGACTAAGTTTGGTAAATGACCATGTCTACCCCTCAATTAAATGGTTAAATGCCCAACCAAACAAGCCCTAACACTAGTCATTTGGTAGGCTAAGTGTTGGACCAATGGGAGGATAGCATGTGTGGCTTTGTTGTGTCACAAAAACTTGATCATTGCAAGCATTCAATGGCCTTTAACCATCAGCATTGGCGTCCAAATAAAGAGGAGAAAGGGTGATGCACCTTTGCTTAGCTTAGCTTGGAAGTTTGGTAACAATGACCTTTATACCCTAGACTTTGATGGCCTATAAATAGCAAGCTTAACTCACTTGTTTTCTCATTCACTTTTAAGGCAAAATCAAGAGCAAAATCACTCTCTATATCTATTACTCTTAGTTATATTTCTAGTTTTGGAAATTGCAAAGAAATAGTTAAAGCTTGCAAACACCAAAGGTACAATCCCTTATAGTTTTTATATTCGATTTTTCTTTCGTCTTAAATTTTCAAAAGCTCAAGAACGCGAGTCGTAGCCATGTACGATTGTCGTTCTCCGTGCTCTTCACGTGTTCTTGAGCCTTTCTACATTTTGTAGTAGTTATAATGTCGAATTTCAATTCATAGTTTAAAGCTCAATGAACATACGTAGTGGTCATGTACGGTTCATCCGTTCTCCGCGTTTGCGTATGTTCTTGAGCATTTTTATAAATTATTTTAATCAATTATGCAAGCCGTTATAATGACCAATTTTTGTCAATTATAAAGTGTTATAATCACTTATGTAAGCGGTTATAATGCTCAAATTATTTCATGTACGAAAACCAAAAGCTCAAGAACATAGTCGTTACCATGTGCGGTTTATCCGTTCTTCGTGTTCTTCGTGTGTTCTTGAGCAAAAGTCATGAATCTTTCTATGAGAAGATTTGTGATTTGTTATTTTTATTTTAAAAAGTGATATTGAGTCTTACAACATGATTTTTTAAAGAGTTAAAGCAAGCGGTATCATGTTTCACATGGTTAACCCTAAAAATATTGTTCAAAGTAAGCAAACTGATCTTTCTGCTAAAATTACGAAATTGTAAAGTCATAATCTGCCTTAGTAACCTAAATGAAAGTTGTATATAATGAAATTCTAAGCAATTTAGACTCAAAAATCACTTTAAAATATTTCCGGATGACAAAGTTATGGCAGTTACCGGAAAGGACGTCGAAGTTGAAAATTTTAAGGGGCATTCGGGTAGAAGCACTAAATTTTGAGTTTTTGAGTTAGCCAATTTTTCTAAAAATTCCACCAATGAAAATAGTCTAGTTTAGTGATAAAAACACGTATATAACAAAAAAATTTCGATGAACTAACATTCGGTATGCGAAACCCTTTGTATAGGCGCTTTAAACGATTACCGGGAAACTCTAAATTGTGCTAAAGGCAAGTTTTCTATCCTTAAACTTTGTTTACTTGCTTTCTATGTGATTTATACATTTTGTGTATGCAACGTGTTATAAATCTTTGATACGAGAGTTATTGCTTCTTGTTTCGGCATAACTTGCAAAATGAAATGATTATTCTTGATAAATTTGAATCATGCTTTATTATATCAAACCAAGTCGTCTTGGGGCGATCCTGACATGTGAAGTAAACTGAGATGAACAAATATGTATTACTGTTCTTGATCTATCCAGTGTATTGTATGTTATGCATAACATAGGATGTCGTTAGGTTGATCCCCTTTCTATATCCACTGTAAAAGGTTCTAAGTCGAAAGACAAACAGTTCAAGGTCTAACCACCACTCAGTCTTGCTATGTTAAAACATTTGTAAATATCAATTGTTATTCTATGAGTCCTTACAATCCTTATCGGTGTGAGTTCACTTATATGTTATGTGTTTAAGACTTGCTGAGCATTTTAGCTCACCCTTGCATATAAACCTAATGTGCAGACAAACCCGTGAGCTCCGGCTCGAATAAGAAAGGAAAGAAGAAATGCGTAGACTAGTTTACTGCTTTCCTTAACTGTAGTCATAATGACATTTTGTAATAAGAACAAGTTCAACACATGTAACCGAATATTATATAAATATTATCAAGTTTTACCACATTCTCTTGTTACGTCTTTACTTTGATTAAACTTAGAATTGTTAAAACTTAACATAGTATTAATAATGATATATTTATCTGGATGAGGATCGGTAAATAACTTGTGAGTGTTGCACATCCGAGACAGGACTAAGCGATGTTGACTAGTCAAATCCATCGTTAAGGTTCCTCGGACCCAGGTATAACTCGTTATTACTATTTTGAATGTCGGATAAGTAGGATTATTAATATGAAGAGATATCACTATAACCAAATATGTTTCGAATGAGGGTTTTAACTATTTGGGTAATGTTCTGTACGGAAAGAGAATTTTGCACAGGACAAAGATGCAACCATTTGTCACGGATAAAGATGCAAACATTTATCACGGGTGAAGATGTAAACATTCACCGCGAGATTCTCTGTTCCCAAGAGCCGTCCTAATGATTTAATACCGTGGATATTGAAACATGTAAAGTTATAGAATATCTAAATATTAAGGATAAAAAGGTTATGTTTGAGTATTAAGTCTCTTGTATCAATTATAAGGACTTGATATAAAATAATGAAAGATCTTTGGGAATTAAGATGAGAACTTTGTTTGAGAATAAAGGAAATCATCTATAAACCTATTGATTTAGCATTTATAGTGAGCACCAAGTCATCTATAGTAAGTATAGTGATTTGGGGGCGTCACAATTCCGCCAATGGAAATAGTCTAGTTTAGGGATAAAAAACACGTTTAAAGAAGAAAAATTTGATGAAGTAACGTTCGGGTACACGTAACCCTTTATATAGGCGCTTTAAACGATTATCGGGGAACCTTAATTGTGCAAAAAGGCAAGTCTTCTAATTCTTGCTATGTGTTACTTTTGTAATATTGTTAAAATGATAAATGAAATATGAAATGTCATGTTGTTATGTGATAGATGTTATGTGAAGCCTTTAAATGATGTTTAAAAGCCTTCTAACTGTTATGTGATATATTTACTAGTTATGAACATGATTTATACACTTTGTGTGTCAATGTGATATAAATTGTTAGAATGCGAGTTATATGTGATATTAAATGGAGAATTATATTCAGTCAAGGCATGTTAAAGTTTATATGAAAGCATAAACTGCGTATGTTCTGTATGTTAGACTTGTTGAGCCGTCGTGCTGACTCTTGCGAATAAAACCTTATTTGCAGATTAAAGATGAATGTTAAGAAGATCATGAACGTAAAGATGAAGCGTAGATTAGGTTTTCATTTTTATTACTTGTATTTGTATAAGTCATAATGATTGTTGTAATACGAACAAACAAACATGTAACCGAATATTGAATGAATGATATAAATTATTATTATCAGAATGTTGTTATGTCTTTATTTTGATATAACTTAGAATTGTTAAAACTTAACATAGTATTGATAATGATCTATTTATCTGGATGAGGATCGGTAAATAACTTGTGAGTGTTGTACATCCGAGACAGGACTAAGCGATGTTGACTGGTCAAATCCAACGTTAAGGTTCCTCAGACCTAGGTATAACTTGTTATTACTATTCTGAATACCATATAAGTAGGATTATTGATATGAAGAGATATCACTATAAGCAAATATGTTTTGAATGAGGGTTTTAACTAGTTGGGTAATGTTCTATACGGAAAGAGAATTTTGCACCGGACAAAGATACAACCATTTTTCACGGATAAAGATGCAAACATTTATCACAGGTGAAGATACAAGCATTCACCGCGGGATTCTCTGTTCCCAAGAGCCGTCCTAATGATTTAATACCGTAGATGTTGGAACATGTAAAGTTATAGAATATTTAAGTCCTAAGGTTAAAATTAGACCGTTATATATGGTTTTATCCATTTATACGGATGAAATACAAGTTGATACTTGTATACTTATGAGACTAAGATCAAGTTAAGATCCAGGGACAAAGTTAAGAGAATTTTTTTAATGTATGGTCTTAAATAAGACTAATTCAACCAATATGATTATGGGATCATTGGTTAAGTTGATAGATGTACGAAATTAACGCACAAGGTCCGCCGCAGGTTAAAGTGCGGGGATTTGGGGGCGTTACACATACAAGTGATCCTTGAACTTGAGATCATCATAGTATCTTGTATGTACTAAGTTATACTTTGACTTATTCCTTAAGACTTGTTGGTATATCAAAAGTTATGCTTGGGTATAATAAGGTACACATGGAAATAGGTGAATGATCAACAAAAGGATCTACCACTTCCAGTAAAGGGAGAGAATTTCCTATGCGATTCAATAAGTGACAACTCAGAAATCCCTGACCAGGGTTGAATGGAATTAGAAAGAAGTTTCTAATTTACATTAACTAGAGTTGTGTATTTGTGAATTGAAATGCATATGATCAAATTAAATAAGACTTAACAGAAATTTCATGTCTTATATTTGATTTAGACATTGTATGGTAGAATGATTGAATTGTACGGTAACTATTCAGTAAAAGGTTCTTTTACGATTAAATGTTGAAATCTATATTATTTGGAATGTCGATTAATCGCTAAGGGGGCTTACCCTTATTGTGGAATAATTATTTATTCTAAATTAAAAAGTTAATTCATAATAAATAAATTAGAATTGTTCTAACTTATTTATTATACAACCGGTTTAATATGGAGAACCTAAAGGGTCATACTGCAAGAGAGTAATATTCATTTTAGAAGTGGATGACATAATCATAATAATAAATTAAGTATATTTAATTTATACTATGGTGATTGAATAAATTAAATAGCTTAATATTTATAGTTTAGTATTTTAGAAATATTAATTATAAATTAATAAGAGGAGTCTTTGTAACGCCCCCAAAATCCCCGCGCTTTCGATGCGGCGGACCTTGTGCGTTAATTTCATACAAGATCGACTTAACCAATGATCCCATAATCATATTGGTTGAAATAGTCTTATTTTAGACTATACATTAACAATTTCTCTTAACATTGTCCCTGGATCTTAACTTGATCTCAGTCTCATAAGTATACAAGTGTCAACTTGTATTTCATCCGTATAAATGGATAAAACCATATATAACGGTTTAATTTTAACCTTAGAATTTAAATATTCTATATACGTCCACTTGTAACGGTCTCATTCGTACTACAAGTATCAATATACAAAGATATCTCTTCATATCAATAATCCTACTTATACGGTATTCAGAATAGTAATAACGAGTTATACCTGGGTCCGAGAAACCTTAACGATGGATTTGACCAGTCAACATCGCTTAGTTCTGTCTCAGATGTACAGCACTCACAAGTTATTTACCGATCCTCATCCAGATAAATAGATCATTATCAATACTATGTTAAATTTTAACAATTCTAGGTTATATCAAAATAAAGACATAACAACATTCTGATGATAATTATTTATATCATTCATTCAATATTCGGTTACATGTTTGTTTGTTCGTATTACAACAGTCATTATGACATATACAAATACAATCAATTTACATGAAAACCTAATCTATGCTGCATCTTTAAGTTCATGATCTTCTTAACGTTCATCTTTAATCTGCAAATAAGGTTTTATTCGCAAGAATGAGCACGACGGCTCAGCAAGTCTAACATACAGCACATACGTAGTTTATGCATTCATATAAACTTTTAACATGCATTGACTGAACATAATTCTCCATTTAATATCACATATAACTGACGTTCCAACAATTTATATCACATTGACACACAAAGTGTATAAATCATGTTCGTAAATCGTAAACATAAAACATAACAGTTAGAAGGCTTGTAAACATCAGTTAAAGACTTCACATATCATCTATTGCATAATAACATGACATTACACATCTCATTTAACATTTTAACAATACTACACAAGTAGCACATAGCAAGAGTTAGAAGACTTGCCTTGAAACCGTTTTAGGGTTTTCCCGGGAAATCGTTAAACGCCTACAAAAAGGGTTACGCGACCCCGAATGTTAGTTTATCAAAATTTTCTTTTGAATAAGTCTTAGAATAACTTAATTAGACTATTTTCATTGGTGGAATTAATTGGAAAATTGGCTAACTCAAAAACTCATTTTTAAGCCACTTTTAAAAAATAGGCAGCATGTATGGCTGCTAGACCCCGGCTCGATCAAATGGCCACAACTTCTTCGTTTTAAAACATTTTTGAGTTGTTCAAAATTTCACGCGTTCATAACTTCCGTATCTACAACTTTCATTCAGACAAAAGTTCGAGATTCCTTACTGATTTACACATATTTCCCATTAAAGGGACTGATCTAAAACTGATTCATAATTCTGACCTCTTTTACAGTGACAGCCATAACTTTGTCATACGAAAATATTTTTGAGTGATTATTGAGTCTAAATTGCTTAGAATTTCATGATCTACAACTTTCATTTAGGTGTCTAAGGCAGATTCAGAAATTAAATTTTCGAAAATTACCAAAAATATTCTGCTAGTATATTAAACTTAACTTTCTTTGATCCGATTGGTAAAACATGATACCTCAAGCATTAATTTGCTAAGATAACATGTTCTAACACTCCGTATCACTTCATAACATAAAAATAACAAAATCATAAACCAACTTATATAAGATTTTATGACTTTTTCTCAAGAACACGAAGAACAAAGTTTCATCGTTCTTCGTTTCGACTACTAAAACTTGATGCCACAAGCATTATTTAGCAAAGCCATCATGTTTCATCATCCCATAACACTAAATTATCAAATCATAAACCTATTTATGTAGAAATTATGACTTTTGCTCAAGAACACACGAAGAACACGAAGAACGAAAAATCGTACATGGTAACGACTTATGTTCCTAAGCTTTTGGATTTCATACTTGAAATAATTTGAGCATTATAACTGCTTACATATGTGATTATAACACTTTATAATTGACAAAATTTGGTCATTATAACGACTTGTTTACTTAATTATAACAATTTATAATAATACTCCAGAACATACGAAGAACACGGAGAACGGATAAACCGTACATGGATACGACGTATGTTCTTGAACTTTAAACTATGAAATGAAATTTGACATAACAACGACTTGCTCAAGTCATAAGGAACACGGAGAACGAAAAATCGTACATGGCTACGACTTATGTTCTTGAGCCTCGTCGGTAAAAATAAACATTACAATAACTAAGAATCGTACCTTTTATTATTGCAAGCTTTAACTATTTCTTTGCAATCGATTCTTGTCTCACAAGAACTCTCTCTATATTTGCTCTTTAGCTTTCAAAAATGGTAAAGAACTAATGAACTTAAGCCTTCTATTTATAGGAAAACCAAGGGTCGGGGTAGTTTGGTCATTAGTTTAAAAGCCAAGGGCATTTTAGTCATTTCGCACATTATTTAATTAATAAAACTAGAATAATATCTAGATATTTTCCAAACTAGCTTCTAGAAGCTTCCCGAGCTGTTTTGTCATTATTTCTTCCGATTTCGGTATATCGGATAAATCGCGTCCGATTAATTTAAAATATTTCGCATTAGTAATATAAGTTTTAATTACTTATACGTATTTTATTAATAAAATACATCATACAGTATTAATATGATGTCTCGTCTGACCCTCGAAGTTTTTCTTGAATTAATCTCGGATAACCTTCCGTATATTTTTCTCAAATATACCTACCGGGCGATGCGATTGATAAATTTCTTTCATTCTAGATACTAATTATGATTGAATAATATAATTAGGTATTAATCTGATAAATTTGATTATTCAAATTTAATGTTAACCTGTCTCATGATCCGTTTGATGAAAACAATACGGATGAATTAACAGTTAATTATATAACAGTCTGATTCCAACTAATTTGGTTAACTTCTACTGATTTAAAATTTTGGTATTACTGAGTTTTGTTCCGAATGAACACTTTTCTGTAAAGTGAAAAGTCCAAAAGACTTGGCACGTTTTTCGGTGAATAGTGTTTTTGACGACCATTTCTCAGAAAATGGTTAGAAGACCAAAAAGTCAAAAATAATATTTATTTTTGTCTTTTCCCTATTTCGTCTTATTCCCGACACACTTTTCGAGAAAATCTTTTATTGCTTATTACGCACCGGTGTTGCATACAAACACTGTATCCATCAACGGTTTGATCAAAAACGGAAAGCGTTTTACGTTTTATTTTGGAAAAAATATCAGTGGCTCCCTGGTATCTATTCCCCGTATAAATGCTATATCGTGAAATAGAAAAAGTCCAAACGTCGAAAAGAACGTTCAAAAAGACGACAAACGTTTTCTCGTAAATCGTGTTTTTTTCGTCTTTTTCCCCAGAAAATTTTATTGATTCCCTGGCATCTAAACCTCATATTATCACTATGTTGTGAAATGTAAGAAGTCCTACAGATGAAAGAAACAGTTAAACGAATGAAAAACGTCACCTCGTGAATAGTGCTTTTACACGTTTTTCGAGAAAAACTTTTATTGACTGGTACGTGTTTTCAAATTGTGGGAAGGTTGAATCTTGAAACAGAATGTCAATTTGACCTTCACATTTTGCTAAAGGGCCTAGGTTATTTCCTAGGGTTTAGGTTTTAACTCTTTTTCCAATTTAGGTTTTTGCCCTAAATTGACTTCTGATTTTTAATAAGTGTTAAGGTTAACTACTTGAACCAAAACACAAAATCCTACACATAGATATTTCATACAGCACATTTAAAAGTTCAATTCAAGCTTTACTAATCACATAACACATAGTTTAGGTTAAAGAATTTAACCTCTTAGTTGTATACGATCGTAGTTTCGAGTCGTATATATTCTTTAAGATAGCTCAAGGTATGCTTGAACAATCGATCTTGGCTTTTGAATTGACAACCTTGCTTAGATCTTGTTAGATCACTTTGAAAATATTTGGGATATTACAGTCTTTTTATTATAACTATTACTATTATTATTATTATTATTATTGCTATTATTATTATTTAGTTCCTAAATGATTTAGGAATTAATTAATAAGTAGTAGTATTATTGTAAATAATTAAGTTCCTAAATAGTATATGAATTGTAATTATAATAATTAATTAAGTTACTAAATGGTTTAGTAATTAATTAATAAGAAGTATTCTCATTATTAAATAATTAAGTTCCTAAATAATTTAGGAATTGTAATTAATTAATTTAGTTTCTAATTGAATTGAAAATTAAATTAAAACCGTAACCTAAATAGTTTAGGAGGTTTGACTATATCTATAAATAAGAGAAGTCTTATCATAGATTAAGATTGCACACTCTTTCACTAGAATAGATAGGGTACTTCATAATTCTCTATATCTAAGGAGTTAGAGAGAGAGAGAATTAGGGCTAGCCACTTATGGTTTAGAGAAACCAAAATTCACTTATTTAATTCATAAATATCTTGGTGGATCACCTCTAGAGGCTCACATTTTCGCCATGCATGCGCGTTTGGTAAGACACGTTTCACCAGTACGCGCGTCTTCGTTCGCCTGGTTCCGCAGAAAGGCAAAAATGAGGGGATCCGGAGCGTTGGTGCTGCTGTGATCGCACCCGCTAAGATCCTCCGTCTTAATTCCAAATTTCCCGCACGTGGGTGTGTCGCAGTGACATTTACGCCGTGCATGCGCGTTTACTGAGACACGTTTCACCAGTGACCCCTTTTTCTTTCCCCCGGTTCCGCAAAAAGGTTATAAAAAGGGGTGCAACACGAGGACTTCCTAGGGGGTCACCCATCCTAGTACTACTCTCGCCCAAGCGCGCTTAACTTAGGAGTTCTGATGGGATCCGGTGCATTAGTGCTGGTATGATCGCACCCGTTAGGATTCTGATTTTTTATTACTATATTCCCACATTACTAAGTCGCTTTCAACGGTACGCGCCTTTTTCTTTCACCTGTTTCCGCAAGTAAAGCGAAGAAATATTGAAAGGGATGCAACATTGGGACTTCCCAGGGGGTCACCCACCCTGGTACTGCTCTCGCCTAGGCACGCTTAATCTCCGAATCTCGATGGGATCCGGTGCGTTAGTGTTGGTATGATCGCACCCGTTAGTGTTTGATGCGGTGGGAGAAACCTGTTAGGAAGTGGTTTAGGTGTTCGTAAGCGTTCGGCCCGGGAGAACTTCAAAGTGGCGTAACTTTTGATCCATAAAGAATAACGGGGCTCGTAATATATCAAATTGAAGCTTGGGATGAGCTCTACAAGTCTATATGCCTACGGCCTTGACACGTGCTGTTTTGAGCCCGAAAAACCTATTTTAAATAGTTTATTCGTCGGCCGAGCGTGAATTATTTTTTTCATTTTTGTTATTTTAGTTTCCCTGTCCCTAATTGCTGTTGGAAGTTGTTTAAGGCCATAAATACGACCATGAACAGCAACGTTCTCGTCAATTAATATTACTATTACTTTATTTTATTCGTGAGTTCTTGTTTTTCTTGTCGGTTCAAGGGTTTGTCTCAGCGCTTTTGTTGCCGCGTTTGAACCTGTAAATCACGTTTGTGCCAGGGCGTTACAGTCTAACCGTGTTTCGCTGCATCTGGACTCTTCGATCCCATTCCTGTATTACCACTTTGATACCGCTTGTTTACCCCCAAAGGCACAAAAGAGATCTAGAAGGGGGTGGCGTAAATTCTTTAAATTCTCCTTTATGATAAGTTGTTACCAAGTAATTACCCAAATCAATTTAATTAGTTCAGGCACAGAACAAACGCAGTTTAGATCGCACCTTCGAATAATGTAAAAAAAAAAAAATCCAAAGTCCACGTTTCGCGTAAAGGCAAAACGGATATAAAAAGGAGTGCGACACGAGGACTTCCCAGGGGGGCACCCATTCTAGTACTACTCTCGCCCAAGCACGCTTAACTTCGCAGTTCTGATGGGACCCGGTGCATTAGTGCTGGTATGATCGCACCCGTTAGGGCTCCCCACTTCTATTCCTATATTCCCGAATGTGGGTGTGACGTAGTGATATTTACTAGGACACGTTTCGCCAGTTCGCGCGTTTGCTTTCACCTGGTTCCGCAAACAGGAAGAGAAGACATAGGAAGGGGTGTAACATGAGGACTTCCCAGGGGGTCACCCATCCAAGTACTACACTCGCCCAAGCGCGCTTAACTTCGGTGTTCTGATGGGATCCGGCGCATTATTGCTGGTATGATCGCACCCACTAAGAACCTCCATTTTAATCCCTACCCTCCCGCACGTGAGCGTGTCGTTGTCACATTTTCGTCGTACATGCGCGTTTGGTAAAACACGTTTCACCAGTACGCGCGTCTTCGTTCGCCTGGTTCCGCAGAAAGGCAAAAATGAGGGGATTCGGCGCGTTGGTGCTGCTTTGATCGCACCCGCTATGATCCTCCGTCTTAATTCCAAATTTCCCGCACGTGGGTGTCCCGCAGTGACATTTACGCCGTGCATGCGCGTTTACTGACACACGTTTCACCAGTGACCCCTTTTTCTTTCCCCCGGTTCCGCAAAAAAGTTATAAAAAGGGGTGTAAGACGAGGACTTCCCAGGGGGTCCCCCATCCTAGTACTACTCTCGCCCAAGCACGCTAAACTTCGGAGTTCTGATGGGATCCGGTGCGTTAGTGCTGGTATGATCGCACCCGTTACGGTTCTGATTTTTTATTACTATATTCCCACATTACTAAGTCACGTTCAACGGTACGCGCCTTTCTCTTTCACCTGTTTCCGCAAGTAAAGCGAAGAAATATTGAAAGGGATGCAACACTGGGACTTCCCAGGGGGTCACCCACCCTGGTACTGCTCTCGCCTAGGCACGCTTAATCTCCGACTCTCGATGGGATCCGGTGCGTTAATGTTGGTATGATCGCACCCGTTAGTGTTTGATGCGGTGGGCGAAACCTGTTAGGAAGTGGTTTAGGTGTTCGTATGTGTTCGGCCCGGGAGAAATTCAAAGTGGCGTAACTTTTGATCCATAAAGAGTAAAGGGGCCCGTAATATATCAAGTTGAAGCTTGGGATGAGCTCTACAAGTCTCATTGCCTACGGCCTTGACACGTGTTGTTTTGAGCCCGAAAAACCTATTTTAAATATTCTATTCGTCGGCCGAGCGTGAATTATTTTTTTCATTTTTGTTATTTTAGTTTCCCTGTCCCTAATTGCTGTTGGAAGTTGTTTAAGGACATAAATACGACCATGAACAGCAACGTTCTCGTCAATTAATATTACTATTACTTTATTCTATTCGTGAGTTCTTGTTTTTCTTGTCGGTTCAAGGGTTTGTCTCAGCGCTTTTGTTGCCGCGTTTGAACCTGTAAATCACGTTTGTGCCGGTGCGTTACAGTCTAACCGTGTTTCGCTGCATCTGGACTCTTCGATCCCATTCCTATATTGCCACTTTGATACCGCTTGTTTATCCCCAAAGGCACAAAAGAGATCTAGAAGGGGGTGGCGTAAATTCTTTAAATTCTCCTTTATGATAAGGTGTTACCAAGTAATTACCAAAATCAATTTAATTAATTCAGGCACAGAACAAACGCAGTTTAGATCGCACCTTCGCAGAATGTAAAAAAAAAATAATCCAAAGTCCACGTTTCGCGTAAAGCGAAAACAGATATAAAAAGGGGTGCAACACGAGGACTTCCCAGGGGGTCACCCATCCTAGTACTACTCTCGCCCAAGCACGCTTAACTTCAGAGTTCTAATGGGATCCGGTGCATTAGTGCTAGTATGATCGCACTCGTTAAGACTCCCCACTTCTATTCCTATATTCCGGGATGTGGGTGTGACGTAGTGACATTTACTAATACACGTTTTGCCAGTTCGCGCGTTTGCTTTCGCCTGGTTCCGCAAACAGAAAGAGAAGACATAGGAAGGGGTGCAACACGCGAACTTCCCAGGGGGTCACCCATCCAAGTACTACACTCGCCCAAGCGAGCTTAACTTCGGTGTTCTGATGGGATCCGGCGCATTATTGCTGGTATGATCGCACCCGCTAAGAACCTCCATTTTAATCCCTACCTCCCGCACGTGGGCGTGTCGTTGTCACATTTTAGCCGTGCATGCGCGTTTGGTAAGACACGTTTCACCAGTACGCGCGTCTTCGTTCGCCTGGTTCCGCAGAAAGGCAAAAATGAGGGGATCCGGCGCGTTGGTGCTGCTGTGATCGCACCCGCTAAGATCCTCCGTCTTAATTCCAAATTTCCCGCACGTGGGTGTGCCGCAGTGACATTTACGCCGTGCATGCTCGTTTACTGAGACACGTTTCACCAGTGACCCCTTTTTCTTTCCCCCGGTTCCGCAAAAAGGTTATAAAAAGGGGTGCAACACGAGGACTTCCCAGGGGCTCACCCATTCTAGTACTACTCTCGCCCAAGCACGCTTAACTTCGGAGTTCTGATGGGTTCCGGTGCGTTAGTGCTGGTATGATCGCACCCTTTAAGATTCTGATTTTTTATTACTATATTCCCACATTACTAAGTCACGTTCAACGGTACGCGCCTTTTTCTTTCACCTGTTTCCGCAAGTAAAGCGAAGAAATATTGAAAGAGATGCAACACTGGGACTTCCCAGGGGGTCACCCACCCTGGTACTGCTCTCGCCTAGGCACGCTTAATCTCCGACTCTCGATGGGATCCGGTGCGTTAGTGTTGGTATGATCGCACCCGTTAGTGTTTGATGCGGTTGGCGAAACCTGTTAGGAAGTGGTTTAGGTATTCGTATGCGTTCGGCCCGGGAGAACTTCAAAGTGGCGTAACTTTTGATCCATAAAGAGTAATGGGGCCCGTAATATATCAAATTGAAGCTTGGGATGAGCTCTACAAGTCAAATCTCCTACGGCCTTGACACGTGCTGTTTTGAGCCCGAAAAACTTATTTTAAATAGTCTATTCGTCGGCCGAGCGTGAATTATTTTTTTTCATTTTTGTTATTTTAGTTTCCGTGTCCCTAATTGCTGTTGGAAGTTGTTTAAGCCCATAAATACGACCATGAATAGCAACGTTCTCGTCAATTAATATTACTATTACTTTATTCTATTCGTGAGTTCTTATTTTTCTTGTCGGTTCAAGGGTTTGTCTCAGCGCTTTTGTTGCCGCGTTTGAACCTGTAAATCACGTTTGTGCCAGGGCGTTACAGTCTAACCGTGTTTCGCTGCATCTGGACTCTTCGATCCCATTCCTGTATTGCCATTTTGATACCGCTTGTTTACCCCCAAAGGCACAAAAGAGATCTAGAAAGGGGTGGCGTAAATTCTTTAAATTCTCCTTTATGATAAGGTGTTACCAAGTAATTACCCAAATCAATTTAATTAATTCAGGCACAGAACAAACGCAGTTTAGATCGCACCTTCGAATAATGTTAAAAAAAAAAATCCAAAGTCCACGTTTCGCGTAAAGGCAAAACAGATATAAAAAAGGGTGCGACACGAGGACTTCCCAGGGGGTCACCCATCTTAGTACTACTCTCGCCCAAGCACGCTTAACTTCGGAGTTCTGATGGGATCTGGTGCATTAGTGCTGGTATGATCGCACCCGTTACGACTCCCCACTTCTATTCCTATATTCCCGGATGTGGGTATCATTCGTTCTAGTACAAAACTTATATCGAGCGAGGAATGCGAGAAGAGTTTTCAAGAACTCAAGAGGAGACTTGTTTCAGCTCCTGTTCTGACCATTTCATCAGGATCAGGAGAATTCGTTATAGAGATACTTCAGGCAAAGTTCTAGGCTGTGTCCTTATGCAACATGGAAATGTTATAGCCTATGCCTCTCGACAACTCAAAGATTATGAAAAAAAATAAAAAATTATCTTACTCATGATCTAGAATTAGCAGCAGTCGTTTTCGCGTTGAAGATCTGGAGACACTACTTGTACGGAGAGAAAGTGGATATCTATACGGATCATAAAAGTCTCAAGTATTTCTTCACCCAGAAGGAACTCAACATGCGACAACGACGTTGGCTTGAGCTGTTGAAGGATTACGACCACACAATCCAGTATCACCCGGGAAAGGCGAACGTTGTAGCTGACGCTTTGAGCAGAAGATCTTATGCGAGTACAAGTGCACTGCTGATAACACAAAAGCATATTTTGTACGACTTACAAAAGATGGAGATAGAGCTAAAAACACCAGGGACTTACTCAAAGATTGCTCACGTGCGAGTAGAACCGGATTTAATAGATAAAATTAAAGCTGCTCAAGCTACCGATCCGGAACTGATGAACATGATGAAAAAAGTACAAGAATGTGACATTCCCGAAGCAAGAATCGACGAGAAAGGAATACTTCGAGTCAACTCTCGACTCTGTGTTCCTAACGATCCTGAATTAAAGCATAAAATCATGATGGAAGCACACAACACGCCGTTTGCAATCCACCCAGGGGGTACCAAGATGTATCGAGATCTTTGACATACATTTTGGTGGAACAATATGAAAAGGGAGATTGCAGAGTTTATCTCAAGGTGCCTAACTTGTCAACGTGTCAAGGCAGAACATCAAGTACCTAAGGGTCCATTACAACCACTTGAAGTTCCCGAATGGAAGTGGGAACACATCAATATGAACTTCGTAACGGGTCTTCCCAAAGTTTCTCAAGGCTTAGATGCAATTTGGATGATCGTAGATAGATTGACCAAATCTGCTCATTTCTTGCCTATACGAGAAAACTTTTCACTTGAACGTCTTGCCGGTATGTACATAAATGAGATTGTGAGATTGCATGGCATGCCAGTTTCCATAGTTTCTGATCGAGATCCTAGATTCACTTCACGCTTTTGGATCAGTCTACAAAAAGCTATGGGCATTGAGCTATGATTCAGTTCTACATACCATCCTCAAACGGACGGACAATCGGAAAGGACGATCCAGACCCTCGAAGATCTTTTGAGACTTTGCGTACTAGACTTCAAAGGAAGTTGGGATAAGTGCTTGTCATTGGTTGAATTTTCCTACAACAACAGTTACCAAGCAAGTATAGGCATGACTCCATTCGAGGCTTTATATGGATGCAAGTGTCGCTCTCCAATATGTTGGAATGAGGTAGGAGAAGCAAAATTGTTGGGACCCGAGTTGGTACGCTTGACGAACGAAAAGATCCAAATGATCCGACAACGAATACAGACAGCACAAGAACGACAAAAGAGTTATGCCAATCTTCAACGTCGGAGATCATGTATTCTTACGTGTTTCTCCATGGAAAGGAGTTACGAGATTCGGAAAGAGAGGAAAGCTTAACCCTCGATTTATTGGCCCATTTGAAATCATCGATCGAGTAAGAACCGTAGCCTACAGACGTGGCATGTCGTTGTCACATTTTCGTCGTGCATGCGCGTTTGGTAAGACACGTTTCACCAGTACGCGCGTCTTCGTTCGCCTGGTTCCGCAGAAAGGCAAAAGTGAGGGGATCCGGCGCGTTGGTGCTGCTGTGATCGCACCCGCTAAGATCCTCCGTCTTAATTCCAAATTTCCCGCACGTGGGTGTGCCGCAGTGACATTTACGCCGTGCATGCACGTTTACTGAGACACGTTTCACCAGTGACCCCTTTTTCTTTCCCCCGGTTCCGCAAAAAGGTTATAAAAAGGGGTGCAACACGAGGAATTTCCAGGGCGTCACCCATCCTACTACTATTCTCGCCCAAGCACGCTTAACTTCGGGGTTCTGATGGGATCTGGTGCATTAGTGCTGGTATGATCGCACCCGTGACGCTTCTGCATTTTTATTACTTCCTTTCCACATTACTATGTCACATTCAACGGTACGCGCCTTTTTCTTTCACCTGTTTCCGCAAGTAAAGCGAAGAAATATTGAAAGGGATGCAACACTGGGACTTCCCAGGGGGTCACCCACCCTGGTACTGCTCTTGCCTAGGCACGCTTAATCTCCGACTCTCGATGGGATCCGGTGCGTTAGTGTTGGTATGATCGCGCCCGTTAGTGTTTGATGCGGTGGGAGAAACCTGTTAGGAAGTGGTTTAGGTGTTCGGATGCGTTCGGCCCGGTAGAACTTCAAAGTGGCGTAACTTTTGATCCATAAAGAGTAACGGGGCCGGTAATATATCAAATTGAAGCTTGGGATGAGTTCTACAAGTCTCATCGCCTACGAGCTTGACACGTGCTGTCTTGAGCCCGAAAAACCTATTTTAAATAGTCTATTCGTCGGCCGAGCATGAATTATTTTTTTCATTTTTGGTATTTTGGTTTCCCTTTCCCTAATTGCTGTTGGAAGTTGTGTAAGGCCATAAATACGACCATGAACAACAACGTTCTCGTCAATTAATATTACTATTACTTTATTCTATTCGTGAGTTCTTGTTTTTCTTGTCGGTTCAAGGGTTTGGCTCTGCGCTCTTGTTGCCGCGTTTGAACCTGCAAATCACGTTTGTGCCAGGGCGTTACAGTCTAACCGTGTTTTACTGCATCTGGACTCTTCGATCCCATTCCTGTATTGCCACTTTGATACCGCTTGTTTATTCCCAAAGGCACAAAAGAGATCTAGAAGGGGGTGGCGTAAATTCTTTAAATTCTCCTTTATGATAAGGTGTTACCAAGTAATTACCCAAATCAATTTAATTAATTCAGGCACAGAACAAACGTAGTTTAGATCGCACCTTCGAAGAATGTCAAATTTTTTTTTCCAAAGTCCACGTTTTGCATAAAGGCAAAACGGATATAAAAAGGGGTGCAACACGAGGACTTCCCAGGGGGTCACCCATCCTAGTACTACTCTCGCCCAAGCACGCCTAACTTCGGAGTTCTGATGGGATCTGGTGCATTAGTGCTGGTCTAATCGCAACCGTTACGACTCCCCACTTCTATTCCTATATTCCCGGATGTGGGTGTGACGTAGTGACATTTACTAAGACACGTTTCGCCAGTTCGCGCGTTTGCTTTCACCTGGTTCCGCAAACAGGAAGAGAAGACATAGGAAGGGGTGTAACACGAGGACTTGCCAGGGGGTCACCCATCCAAGTACTACATTCGCCCAAGCGCGCTTAACTTCGGAGTTATGATAGGATACGGTTCATTATTGCTGGTATGATCGCACCCGCTAAGAACCTCCATTTTAATCCCTACCTTCCCGCACGTGGGCGTGTCGTTGTCACATTTTCGCCGTGCATGCGCGTTTGGTAAGACACGTTTCACCAGTACTCGCGTCTTCGTTCGCCTGGTTCCGCAGAAAGGCAAAAATGAGGGGATCCGGCGCGTTGGTGCTGCTGTGATCGCACCCGCTAAGATCCTCCGTCTTAATTCCAAATTTCCCGCACGTGGGTGTGCCGCAGTGACAATTACGCCGTGCATGCACGTTTACTGAGACACGTTTCACCAGTGACCCCTTTTTCTTTCCCCCGGTTCCGCAAAAAGGTTATAAAAAGGGGTGCAACATGAAGACTTCCCAGGGGGTCACCCATCCTAGTACTACTCTCGCCCAAGCACGCTTAACTTCGGAGTTCTGATGGGATCTGGTGCATTAGTGCTGGTATGATCACACCCGTTAGGATTCTGCATTTTTATTACCATCTTCCCACATTACTAAGTCACGTTCAACGGTACGCGCCTTTTTCTTTCACCTGTTTCCGCAAGTAAAGCGAAGAAATATTGAAAGGGATGCAACACTGGCACTTCCTAGGGGGACACCCACCCTGGTACTGCTCTCGCCTAGGCACGCTTAATCTCCGACTCTCGATGGGATCCGGTGCGTTAGTGTTGGTATGACCGGACCCGTTAGTGTTTGATGCGGTGGGAGAAACCTGTTAGGAAGTGGTTTAGGTGTTTGGATGCGTTCGGCCCGGGAGAACTTCAAAGTGGCATAACTTTTGATCCATAAAGAGTAACGGGGCCTGTAATATATCAAATTGAAGCTTGGGATGAGCTCTACAAGTCTCATCGCCTACGGCCTTGACACGGGCTGTTCTGAGCCCGAAAAACCTATTTTAAATTACTCTATTCGTCGGCCGAGCGTGAATTATTTTTTTCATTTTTGTTATTTTAGTTTCCCTATCCCTAATTGCTGTTGGAAGTTGTTTAAGGCCATAAATACGACCAAAAACAGCAACGTTCTCGTCAATTAATATTACTATTACTTTATTCTATTCGTGAGTTCTTGTTTTTCTTGTCGGTTCAAGGGTTTGCCTCTGCGCTCTTGTTGCCGCGTCTGAACCTGAAAATCACGTTTGTGCCAGGGCGTTACAGTCTAACCGTGTTTCAGTGCATCTGGACTCTTCGATCCCATTCCTGTATTGCCACTTTGATACCGCTTGCTTATCCCCAAAGGCACAAAAGAGATCTAGAAGGGGGTGGCGTAAATTCTTTAAATTCTCCTTCATGATAAGGTGTGACCAAGTAATTACCCAAATCAATTTAATTAATTCAGGCACAGAACAAACGCAGTTTCGATCGCACCTTCGAAGAATGTAAAAATAATAAAATCCAAAGTCCACGTTTCGCAAAAAGGCAAAACGGATATAAAAAGGGGTGCAACACGAGGACTTCCTAGGGGTCACCCATCCTAGTACTACTCTCGCCCAAGCACGCTTCACTTCGGAGTTCTGATGGGATTCGGTGCATTAGTGCTGCTATGGTCGCACCCGTTAGGACTCCCCACTTCTATTCCTATATTCCCGGATGTGGGTGTGATGTTGTGACAATTACTAAGACACGTTTCGCCAGTTCGTGCGTTTGCTTTCACCTGGTTCCGCAAACAGGAAGAGAAGACATAGGAAGGGGTGCAACACGAGGACTTCCCAGGGGGTCACCCATCCAAGTAATACACTCGCCCAAGCGCGCTTAACTTCGGTGTTTTGATGGGATCCGACGCATTATTGATGGTATGATCGCACCCGCTAAGAACCTCCATTTTAATCCCTACCTTCCCGCACGTGGGCGAGTCGTTGTCACATTTTCGCCGTGCATGCGCGTTTGATATGACACGTTTCACCAGTACTCGCGTCTTCGTTCGCCTGGTTCCGTAGAAAGGCAAAAATGAGGGGATCCGGCGCGTTGGTGCTGCTGTGATCGCACCTGCAAAGATCCTCCGTCTTAATTCCAAATTTCCCGCACGTGGGTGTGCCGCAGTGACATTTACGCCGTGCATGCACGTTTACTGAGACACGTTTCACCAGTGACCCCTTTTTCTTTCCCCCGGTTCCGCAAAAAGGTTATAAAAAGGGGTACAACACGAGGACTTCCCAGGGGGTCACCCATCCTAGTACTACTCTCGCCCAAGCACGCTTAACTTCGGAGTTCTGATGGGATCCGGTGAATTAGTGCTGGTATGATCTCACCCGTTAGGATTCTGCATTTTTATTACTATCTTCCCACGTTACTAAGTCACGTTCAACGGTACGCGCCTTTTTATTTCACCAGTATCCGCAAGTAAAGCGAAGAAATATTGAAAGGGATGCAACACTGGGACTTCCCAGGGGGTCACCCACCCTGGTACTGCTCTCGCCTAGGCACGCTTAATCTCCGACTCTCGATGGGATCCGGTGCGTTAGTGTTGGTATGATCGCACCCGTTAGTGTTTGATGCGGTGGGAGAAACCTGTTAGGAAGTGGTTTAGGTGTTCGGATGCGTTCGGCCCGGTAGAACTTCAAAGTGGCGTAACTTTTGATCCATAAAGAGTAACGGGGCCTGTAATATATCAAATTGAAGCTTGGGATGAGCTCTACAAGTCTCATCGCCTACGATCTTAACATGTGCTGTTTTGAGCCCGAAAAATCTATTTTAAATAGTCTATTCGTCGGCCGAGCGTGAATTATTTTTTTCTTTTTTGTTATTTTAGTTTCCCTGTCCCTAATTGCTGTTGGAAGTTGTTTAAGGCCATAAATACGACCATGAACAGCAACGTTTTCGTCAATTAATATTACTATTACTTTATTCTATTCATGAATTCTTATTTTTCTTGTCGGTTCAAGGGCTTGCCTCTGCGCTCTTGTTGCCGCGTCTGAACCTGCAAATCACGTTTGTGCCAGGCCGTTACAGTCTAACCGTGTTTCGCTGCATCTGGACTCTTCGATCCCATTCCTGTATTGCCACTTTGATACCGCTTGTTTATCCCCAAAGGCACAACAGAGATCTAGAAGGGGGTGGCTTAAATTCTTTAAATTCTCCTTCATGATAAGGTGTTACCAAGAAATTACCCAAATCAATTTAATTAATTCAGGCACAAAACAAACGCAGTTTAGATCGCACCTTCGAAGAATGTCAAAATAAAAAAATCCAAAGTCCACGTTTCGCGAAAAGGCAAAACGGATATAAAAAGGGGTGCAACACGAGGACTTCGCAGGGGTCACCCATCCTAGTACTACTCTCGCCCAAGCACGCTTAACTTCGTAGTTCTGATGGGATCCGGTGCATTAGTGCTGGTCTGATCGCAACCGTTACGACTCCCCACTTCTATTCCTATATTCCCGGATGTGGGTGTGACGTAGTGACATTTACTAAGAGACGTTTCTCTAGTTCGCGCGTTTGCTTTCACCTGGTTCCGCAAACAGGAAGAGAAGACATAGGAATGGGTGCAACACGAGGGCTTCCCAGGGGGTCACCCATCCAAGTACTACACTCGCCCAAGCGCGCTTAACTTCGGTGTTCTGATGGGATCTGGCGCATTATTGCTGGTATGATCGCACCCGCTAAGAACCTCCATTTTAATCCCTACCTTCCCGCACGTGGGTGTGTCGTTGTCACATTTTCGCCGTGCATGCGCGTTTGGTAAGACACGTTTCACCAGTACGCGCGTCTTCGTTCGCCTGGTTCTGCAGAAAGGTAAAAATGAGGGGATCCGGCGCGTTGGTGCTGCTGTGATCGCACCCGCTAAGATCCTGTTAGAGTTTATTGCCTAAAGGCTAATTATTTGATGTAATTGCTTAACATTTTTTGATATTATATTTGATTGAATAAATGGATTATTTTATTATGATTTCATTTACTGCGTTATATAAATGTTAACATAATAAATGCCCTTAGAATAATGATACGAATTATATAGTTTTAAGTATGTGACTTGAACATGAGATTATATAATTATAATTAGTATCATTGCTCTTAAATGTCCCTAGTCAAGTATCATTGTTAATGGGACAACAATGATACATTGAGACTAGTATGTGGATTGACTGATGGCCAAATCTCATTGGTCATAAATATACGAGATATTTGAGTCAATGCAGAGGTACATGTTAGAGAACAATGTACTGGACTGACCCACCATGAGAATTCTACATGGAGCATTATGCAAAGTGTCATAAGAAATTCTTATAGTGACAATGATGTAATGATCCTCCGACCTGAAGTCATTATATTATTACACGAGAATTTGTGTACTTTGATATCATCAAATGTCACCTTTAATAGGGTGGACAATAAAGGTGATTATTGGGTACATCATGAATCGTGTGAGGAATATGAGTGATCTAGATGGAATTTAATCCTCCTATATATTAGGGGTGATATCCATAGGCCTCTTGATTGAGTAGGACTATGAAATGCATGGCCATGCTCAAATATTGATTTGTTTCATATAGTCTACTCATTGATCAAGAAAACTCAGATTAAATTATGAAGAGTCTGACACATTCCATGCCTCGAGTTTAATCTAGGATATAAGGTTAAAAGGATTAAATTACATTGAAACATTGGTCACGAAAAGGTTGTATCGAATCACCGATCTTATTATTATTTGGGTAGCAGTGATGCATTACTAGATGCCGCTCACTGTTTATAATTTTATAATATGATTTTAAAATTATTGCCAACATAATAATAACCTATAGGGTCACACACTTAGAACGTAATTAAAAAGGAATTCATTTAAATTGTAAGTATTTTAAATATGTCAATATGATTGATAGTATTTAAAAATTACGAATTTAAATTAATAGGATAATTTGTATATATGTATATTAATTAAGTAAGACTTAATTAAAATATAATATATATAAATTCGGATTTTATTTATTTATTTATTTTAGGTTTTAGTTAATTCCTATTAACTACTATATATATGATATATCAGTAGTCTAAAAGTTGCGTAAGGAAACACTAAAACCCTAGCCGCTTTCAGAAAGAGGCTAGAGAGAATAATAATTGGGAAATCCTGATCTTAGTGGCTAGTACCGCGGTTCCTTTTGCTGCAGATCGTGGGACGATTCGCGGAGAGTTCGTGTGGATACCGTAGAGACGCAGTCGCTGGATTGCGCTGAAGATTCGAAGCTGTTCTAGAATTCAATCGTCTCATGTCCATCTCAGATAATCGGTAAAATAATCTAAACCTCTGATTAATCTGTTTTCGCTTGGATCCTGTCTTAGGGTTTCGAAATTTTTTTTAACTTCCGTTCCTTTCACTGTGTCGAAACCCTAACAGATCCCCCGTCTTAATTCCAAATTTCTCGCACGTGGGTGTGCCGTAGTGACATTTACGCCGTGCATGCGCGTTTTCTGAGACACGTTTCACCAGTGACCCCTATTTCTTTCCCCCGGTTCCGCAAAAAAGGTTATAAAAATGGGTGCAACACGAGGACTTCCCAGGGGTTTACTGAGACACGTTTCACCAGTGACCCCTTTTTCTTTCCCCCGGTTCCGCAAAAAGGTTATAAAAAGGGGTGCAACACGAGGACTTCCCAAGGGGTCACCCATCCTAGTACTACTCTCGCCCAAGCACGCTTAACTTCGGAGTTCTGATGGGATCCGGCGCATTAGTGCTGGTATGATCGCACCCGTTAGGATTCTGCATTTTATTACTATCTTCCCACATTACTAAGTCACGTTCAACGGTACACGCCTTTTTCTTTCACCTGTTTCCGCAAGTAAAGCGAAGAAATATTGAAAGGGATGCAACACTGGGACTTCCCAGGGGGTCACCCACCCTGGTACTGCTCTCGCCTAGGCACGCTTAATCTCCGACTCTCGATGGGATCCGGTGCGTTAGTGTTGGTATGATCGCACCCGTTAGTGTTTGATGCGGTGGGAGAAACCTGTGAGGAAGTGGTTTAGGTGTTCGTATGCTTTCGGCCCGGGAGAACTTCAAAGTGGCGTAATTTTTGATCCATAAAGAGTAACGGGGCCCGTAATATATCAAATTGAAGCTTGGGATGAGCTCTACAAGTCTCATCGCCTACGATCTTAACACGTGCTGTTTTGAGCCCGAAAAATCTATTTTAAATAGTCTATTCGTCGGCCGAGGGTGAATTATTTTTTTCATTTTTGTTATTTTAGTTTCCCTGTCCCTAATTGCTGTTGGAAGTTGTTTAAGGCCATAAATACGACCATGAACAGCAACGTTCTCGTCAATTAATATTACTATTACTTTATTCAATTCGTGAGTTCTTGTTTTTCTTGTCGGTTCAAGGGTTTGTCTCTGCGCTCTTGTTGCCGCGTTTGAACCTGCAAATCACGTTTGTGCCAGGGCCTTACAGTCTAACCGTGTTTCGCTGTATCTGGACCCTTCGATCCCATTCCTGTATTGTCACTTTGATACCGCTTGTTTATCCCCAAAGGCACAAAAGAGATGTAGAAGGGGGTGGCGTAAATTCTTTAAATTCTCCTTTATGATAAGGTGTTACCAAGTAATTACCCAAATCAATTTAATTAATTCAGGCACAGAACAAACGTAGTTTAGATCGCACCTTCGAAGAATGTCAAAAAAAAAATTCCAAAGCCCACGTTTCGCATAAAGGCAAAACGGATATAAAAAGGGGTGCAACACGAGGACTTCCCAAGGGGTCACCCATCCTAGTACTACTCTCGCCCAAGCACGCTTAACTTCGGAGTTCTGATGGGATCTGGTGCGTTAGTGCTGGTCTGATCGCAACCGTTACGACTCTCCACTTCTATTCCTATATTCCCGGATGTGGGTGTGATGTAGTGACATTTACTAAGACACGTTTTGCCAGTTCGCGCGTTTGCTTTCTCCTGGTTCCGCAAACAGGAAGACAAGACATAGGAAGGGGTGCAAAACGAGGACTTCCCAGGGGGTCACCCATTCAAGTACTACACTCTCGCAAGCGCGCTTAAATTCGGTGTTCTGATGGGATCCGGCGCATTATTGCTGGTGTGATCGCACCCGCTAAGAACCTCCCTTTTAATCCCTACCTTCCCGCACGTGGGTGTGTCGTTGTCACATTTTCGCCGTGCATGCGCGTTTGGTAAGACACGTTTCACCAGTACGCGCGTCTTCGTTCGCCTGGTTCCGCAGAAAGGCAAAAATGAGGGGATCCGGCGCGTTGGTGCTGCTGTGAACGCACCCGCTAAGATCCCCCGTCTTAATTCGAAATTTCCCGCACGTGGGTGTGCCGCAGTGACATTTACGCCGTGCATGCGCGTTTACTGAGACACGTTTCACCAGTGACCCCTTTTTCTTTCCCCCGGTTTCGCAAAAAGGTTATAAAAAGGGGTGAAACACGAGGACTTCCCAGGGGTCAACCATCCTAGTACTACTCTCGCCCAAGCACGCTTAACTTCGGAATTCTGATGGGATCCGGTGCATTAGTTCTGGTATGATCGCACCCGTTAGGATTCTGCATTTTTATTATTATCTTTCCACATTACTAAGTCACGTTCAACGATACGCGCCTTTTTCTTTCACCTGTTTCCGCAAGTAAAGCAAAGAAATATTGAAAGGGATGCAACACTGGGACTTCCCAGGGGGTCACCCACCCTGGTACTGCTCTTGCCTAGGCACGCTTAATCTCCGACTCTCGATGGGATCCGGTGCGTTAGTGTTGGTATGATCGCGCCCGTTAGTGTTTGATGCGGTGGGAGAAACCTGTTAGGAAGTGGTTTAGGTGTTCGGATGCGTTCGGCCCGGTAGAACTTCAAAGTGGCGTAACTTTTGATCCATAAAGAGTAACGGGGCCGGTAATATATCAAATTGAAGCTTGGGATGAGTTCTACAAGTCTCATCGCCTACGAGCTTGACACGTGCTGTCTTGAGCCCGAAAAACCTATTTTAAATAGTCTATTCGTCGGCCGAGCATGAATTATTTTTTTCATTTTTGGTATTTTGGTTTCCCTTTCCCTAATTGCTGTTGGAAGTTGTGTAAGGCCATAAATACGACCATGAACAACAACGTTCTCGTCAATTAATATTACTATTACTTTATTCTATTCGTGAGTTCTTGTTTTTCTTGTCGGTTCAAGGGTTTGGCTCTGCGCTCTTGTTGCCGCGTTTGAACCTGCAAATCACGTTTGTGCCAGGGCGTTACAGTCTAACCGTGTTTTACTGCATCTGGACTCTTCGATCCCATTCCTGTATTGCCACTTTGATACCGCTTGTTTATTCCCAAAGGCACAAAAGAGATCTAGAAGGGGGTGGCGTAAATTCTTTAAATTCTCCTTTATGATAAGGTGTTACCAAGTAATTACCAAAATCAATTTAATTAATTCAGGCAATGAAAAAACGCAGTTTAGATCGCACCTTCGAAGAATGTCAAAAAAAAAAAAAAATCCAAAGTCCACGTTTCGCGTAAAGGCAAAACGGATATAAGAAGGGGTGCAACACGAGGACTTCGCAGGGGGTCACCCATCCTAGTACTACTCTCGCCCAAGCACGCTTGACTTCGGAGTTCTGATCGGATCCGGTGCATTAGTGCTGGTATGATCGCACCCGTTAGGGTTCTGCATTTTTATTACTATATTCCCACATTACTAAGTCGCGTTCAACGGTACGCGCATTTTTCTTTCACCTGTTTCCGCAAGTAAAGCGAAGACATATTGAAAGGGATGCAACGCTGGGACTTCCAAGGGGATCACCCACCCTGGTACTGCTCTCGCCTAGGCACGCTTAATCTCCGAATCTCTGTGGGATCCGGTGCGTTAGTGTTGGTATGATCGCACCCGTTAGTGTTTGATGCGGTGGGAGAAACCTGTTAGGAAGTGGTTTAGGTGTTCGGATGCGTTCGGCCCGGGAGAACTTCAAAGTGGCGTGACTTTTGATCCATAAAGAGTAACGGGGCCCGTAATATATCAAAATGAAGCTTGGGATGAGCTCTACAAGTCTCATCGCCTACGACCTTGACACGTGCTGTTTGAGCCTGAAAAACCTATTTTAAATAGTGTGTTCTTCGGCCGAGCGTGAATTATTTTTTTCATTGTTGTTATTTTAGTTTCCCTGTCCCTAATTGCTGTTGGAAGTTGTTGACGGCCATAAATGCGACCATGAACAGCAACGTTCTCGTCAGTTAATATTACTATTACTTTATTCTATTCGTGAGTTCTTGTTTTTCTTGTCGGTTCAAGGGTTTGCCTCTGCCCTCTTGTTGCCTCGTCTGAACCTGCAAATCACGTTTGCGCCAGGGCGTTACAGTCTAACCGTGTTTCGCTGCATCTGGACTCTTCGATCCCATTCTTGTATTGCCACTTTGATACCGCTTGTTTATCCCTAAGGCACAAAAGAGATCTAGAAGGGGGTGGCGTAAATTCTTTAAATTCTCCATATGACCTTGACTACAGCTCTGATACCAACCTGTGACGCCCCCAAATCACTATACTTACTATAGATGACTTGGTGCTCACTATAAATGCTAAATCAATAGGTTTATAGATGATTTCTTTTATTCTCAAACAAAGTCCTCATCTTAATTCCCAAAGATCTTTCATTATTTTATATCAAGTCCTTATAATTGATACAAGAGACTTAATACTCAAACATAACCTTTTTATCCTTAATATTTAGATATTCTATAACTTTACATGTTTCAACATCCACGGTATTAAATCATTAGGACGGCTCTTGGGAACAGAGAATCTCGCGGTGAATGTTTGCATCTTCACCCGTGATAAATGTTTGCATCTTTATCCGTGACAAATGGTTGTATCTTTGTCCGGTGCAAAATTCTCTTTCCGTACAGAACATTATCCAAATAGTTAGAACCCTCATTCGAAACATATTTGGTTATAGTGATATCTCTTCATATTAATAATCCTACTTATCCGACATTCAGAATAGTAATAACGAGTTATACCTGGGTCCGAGGAACCTTAACGATGGATTTGACTAGTCAACATCGCTTAGTCCTGTCTCGGATGTACAGCACTCACAAGTTATTTACCGATCCTCATCCAGATAAATAGATCATTATTAATACTATGTTAAGTTTTAACAATTCTAAGTTTAATCAAAGTAAAGACGTAACAAGAGAATGTGATAAAACTTGATAATATTTATATAATATCCGGTTACATGTGTTGAACTTGTGCTTATTACAAAATGTCATTATGACTACAGTTAAGAACAGTTAAGGAAAGCAGTAAACTAGTCTACGCATTTCTTCTTTCCTTTCTTCTTCGAGCCGGAGCTCTTGGGTTTGTCTGCACATTAGGTTTATATGGAAGGGTGAGCTAAAATGCTCAGCAAGTCTTAAACACATAACATATAAGAGAACTCACACCGATAAGGATTGTAAGGACTCATGGAATACCAATTGATATTTACAATGTTTAACATAGCAAGACTGAGTGGTGGTTAGACCTTGAACTGTTCTTTATCTTTCGACTTAGAACCTTTTACAGTGGATATAGAAAGGGGATCAACCTAACGACATCATATGTTATGCATAACATACAATACACTGGACAGATCAAGAACAGTAATACATATTTGTTCATCTCAGTTTACTTCACATGTCAGGATCGCCCCAAGACGACTTGGTTTGATATAATAAAGCATGATTCGAATTTATCACGAATAATCATTTCATTTTGCAAGTTATGCCGAAACAAGAAGCAATAACTCTCGTATCAAAGATTTATAACACGTTGCATACACAAAATGTATAAATCACATAGAAAGCAAGTAAACAAAGTTTAAGGATAGAAAACTTGCCTTTAGCACAATCTAGGGTTTCCCGGTAATCGTTTAAAGCGCCTATACAAAGGGTTTCGTGTACCGAATGTTAGTTTATCGACTTTTTTTGTTCTATACGTGTTTTTATCACTAAACTAGACTATTTTCATTGGTGGAATTTTTAGAAAACTTGGCTAACTCAAAAACTCAAAAATTAGTGCTTCCACCCGAATGCCCCTTAAAATTTTCAGCTTCGACGTCTTTTCCGGTAACTGCCATAACTTTGTCATCCGGAAACATTTTAAAGTGATTTTTGAGTCTAAATTGCTTATAATTTCATGATCTACAACTTTCATTTAGGTTACTAAGGCAGATTCTGACTTTAAAAGTTCGTAATTTTAGCAAAAAGGTCAGTATGCTTACATTGAACAATATTTTTAGGGTTAACCATGTGAAACATGGTACCGCTTGCTTTAATTCTTTATGAAATCATGTTGTAAGACTCAATATCACTTTATAACATAAAAATAACAAATCACAAACCTTCTCATAGAAAGATTCATGACGTTTGCTCAAGAACATACGAAGAACACGAAGAACGGTTAAACCGTACATGGTAACGACTATGTTCTTGAGCTTTTGGTTTTCGTACATGAAATAATTTGAGCATTATAACTACTTACATAAGTGATTATAACACTTTATAGTTGACAAAAATTGGTCATTATAACGGCTTACATAATTGATTAAAACAATTTATAAAAATGCAAAAGAACATACGCAAACGCGGAGAACGGATGAACCGTACATGACCACTACGTATGTTCATTAAGCTTTAAACTATGAATTGAATTTCGACGTTATAACTACTACAAAATGTAGAAAGGCTCAAGAACACGTGAAGAACACGGAGAACGACAATCGTACATGGCTACGACTCGCGTTCTTGAGCTTTTGAAAATTTAAGACTAAAGAAAAATCGAACATAAAAACTATAAAGGATTGTACCTTTGGTGTTTGCAAGCTTTAACTATTTCTTTGCAATATCCAAGATATTAACTCACTAGAACTCTCTCTCAATATATGTATAGCTTTGATACTTGATTTTTGAGCTTGAAAATGAATGAGAAAACAAGTGCACAATGGTTGCTATTTATAGGCCAAGCAAAGCTAGGGCAAAAAGGTCTTTGTTACAAAGCTTCCTTGATAAGCTAAGGCAAAGTACTCTTCACCTAGACTCCTTGTAATGGCCGGCCATATGGAGCAATTAATGCCACTTAATGCTTGTAAGTATTATGTTTAATGACATCATCATCTCCTAAATCAATGGCCAAGATCAAGCCTACCAAAGGAATAGTACAAGGCCTTGTTTGGTTGGTGAAATAACCAATTAAATGAGGGGTAGTTAAGGTCTTTTACCAAGCTTGACCAAGGGTAGGTTAGTCCTTTATTTAGGCTAGTTAACTTTCCTAGCCACTATTGTTGACTTTCACTATTCATCGGTTGACTTTTCCGTATTTATACCGTATAATTTTTGTATTATTTTTGTATAATTCTCGTATTATTTTCGTATAATTCTCGTATTCTTTTCGTATTTATGAATAGTGCTCTCTAGGGTTTCTAACCCTTAGGGTTAGGTTTTCTCAAACCCTAAAATTAGGTTTTCTTTAGAAAAACTTTTATTGCATATTACGCATCGGTGGTCTAATACAAACACAATATTCTTCAACGGAACGTTCAAAAATAGAAAGCGTTTTCGTTTGAAGAGCGTTTTACGTTTTATTTTGGGAAAAATATCAGTGGCTCCCTGGTATCTATTCCCCGTATAAATGCTATATCGTGAAATGGAAAAAGTCCAAACGTTGAAAAGAACGTTCAAAAAGACGACAAACGTTTTCTCGTAAATTGTGTCTTTTTCGTCTTTTTCCCCAGAAAATTTTATTGTTTCTCTGACATCTAAACCTCATATTATCACTATGTTGTGAAATGTAAGAAGTCCTACAGATGAAAGAAACAGTCAAACAAATGAAAAACGTCACCTCGTGAATAGTGCTTTTACACGTTTTTCGAGAAAAACTTTTATTGATTGATACGTGTTTTCAAATCGTGGGAAGGTTGAATATTGAAACAGAATGTCCTTTCGACGTACATATTTCACTCGGGGGCTTAGGTTAGATTTCCTAGGGTTTAGACCCTAGGGTTTAGGGTTTAGGGTTTAGGTTTTATCTTCTTTTCAGATTTTTGAAAAAAAACTTTTATGTTCATTTTTCGTGCTAAGGCTGTATACTTGAACCGAAACACATGAATAAGCAATAACGAAGATTCCATAACACATATAAGATGTAATTCAAGCTTTATTTATTCACATAAAGTCGGATTACAACTCTCTCGGAAGTTCGGAATATTACATTCACCCCTCCTTAAAAGAATTTCGTCCCCGAAATTAACTTATACCATTAAGAAAATAAATGTGGATATTCTATCTTCATTTTATCTTCTAATTCCCACGTTGCCTCTTCGATGGATTGATTTCTCCATATGACCTTGACTGAAGGTATGACCTTGTTTCGCAAGACTTGTTCCTTCCTATCAATAATTTTAACAGGAATCTCTTCATAGCTTAAATCCTTCTCGATTTGAATGGGTTCATAGCTGATGACGTGTTTGTAATCGGGTTTATAGGGACGTAATACCGAAACATGAAATACATTATGTATATGTTCTAGCTCTGGAGGTAAGGCTACTTCATAAGCTACCTCACCTATTCGTCGTAATATTTCGAATGGTCCTATAAACCTTGGACTCAGTTTTCCTTTCTTTCCAAAACGAATCTTTCCTTTCCAGGGAGATACTTTTAGGAAAACATGACTACCAACTTCAAAGTCTCTCTTTTGTCGATGTAGATCGGCATATCTCTTCTGTCTTTCTTGAGCAGCTCGTAGCCTCAGTTGAATTGTTCGGACTACCTCCGCTGTTTGTTGAACCAATTCTGGCCCAAGCATCTTCCGTTCACCAACTTCGTCTCAACACATCGGTGTTCTACACTTCCTTCCATATAGAGCTTCATATGGTGGCATTCCTATACTAGCGTGATAACTATTGTTGTAAGAGAATTCCACCAGAGGTAAGTGATCTTCCCAACTTCCCACAAAATCCATCATACAAGCTCTCAGCATATCCTCCAAGGTTTGGATAGTCCTTTCACTTTGACCATCTGTTTGTGGGTGATAAGCAGTACTCATTCTCAATTGTGTACCTAGATGTTCTTGAAGACTTTTCCAGAAGTTCGAGGTGAACCTTGGGTCTCGATCTGACACAATTGAAACTGGCACGCCATGTCTAGAGATAACCTCCTTAATGTATAGTTTTGCTAATCGATCCAAAGTGAACTTAACCTTAATTGGTAAAAAGTGATGCTCAGCTTTAACTAGCTGACATGTCAAACACCTACTAACGAATTCAGCCACCTCTCTTTTCATGTTTGGCCACCAGAAATGTTGACTTATGTCTTTGTACATTTTGGTACTGCCTGGGTGTACTGAAAACTTAGTACTATGTGCTCCTGACATGATTTCTTCCTTGAGTTCTTGAACTGCAGGAATCCAAATTCTAGATTCAAATCTAATGATTCCCTCCTTGTCCATCTTGTATTTGCCGTCTATAACCTCTGTTGACTTTTTCAACTTTCTATAATTTCCATCCTCCTCTTGGATTTTCTTAATGTTACCCAACAAGGTTGAGTGATCTTCCATTACGAACAATTTCCTTGTCGAGACTGAAGGAACTCTCACTTCTATGTCGAGTCTAGCGAACTCTTTAATCAATTCCTCCTAAGTTGTTAACACATTTAACTTCTCTTGATTCTTCCTACTCAAAGCATCTGCAACTACGTTGGCTTTTCCTAGGTGATATAGGATTTCACAATCATAATCCTTAATCAATTCCAACCATCGTCTTTGCCTCATATTCAACTCTCGTTGTGTAAAAATATACTTTAAACTCTTATGATCTGTATAAATTTCACACTTCTCCCCGTACAAGTAATGCCTCCATATCTTCAAAGCAAATACTACCGCCGCTAATTCTAGATCGTGAGTAGGATACCTTAACTCATAATCCTTTAGCTGTCGCGAAGCATAAGCTATTACTTTGCCATGTTGCATTAAAACACATCCTAATCCTTTATGTGAGGCATCACTGTAGACTACAAGACCTCCACTATTATCAGGTAGTGATAATACTGGTGTCTCACTTAGCCTCTTCTTTAGCTCTTGAAAGCTCTTTTCACATTTATCTGTCCAAGCATACTTCACGGTCTTCCTGGTTAAGTTGGTTAACGGGGTTGCTATCTTTGAAAAATCTTGAATGAAACGTCTATAGTACCCCGCTAAACCTAAGAAACTTCTCACTTCAGTTGGGGTCTTTGGTTGTTCCCAGTTTATTATTGCTTCTATCTTTGATGGATCCACTGAAACTCCATTCTTGTCAATCACATGACCTAAGAACTGAACTTTCTCTAGCCAGAACTCACATTTTGAAAATTTGGCATAGAGTTGTTCCTTTCGTAAGGTTTCTAGTACACTTCTCAAGTGCATAGCATGTTCTTCGAGTGTTTTCGAGTATATAAGAATATCGTCGATGAACACCACAACATACTTGTCTAAGTAAGACCTAAAAACCCTATTCATCAAGTCCATGAATGCCGCCGGTGCATTTGTTAATCCAAAGGACATCACTAGAAACTCGTAATGTCCATAACGTGTTCTAAATGCTGTCTTCGGCACATCTTCTTTTCTCACTTTTAGTTGGTGGTAACCTGACCGTAGATCAATCTTAGAGAAATACTCTGCTCCCTTGAGTTGATCAAACAAGTCATCAATCCTAGGTAATGGATACTTATTCTTTATGGTCAATTTATTGAGTTCACGATAATCAACACATAATCTTAAAGTTCCATCCTTTTTCTTGACAAACAACACTGGTGCTCCCCATGGAGAAACACTTGGTTGAATGTATTTCTTATCCAACAATTCTTGTAATTGTACCATCAACTCCTTCAATTCCACAGGTGCCATTCTATATGGGGCCTTCGAAACCGGTGCAGTTCCAGGAGCTAAATCAATAACGAACTCAATCTCCCTATCAGGTGGAAGACCGGGTAGATCATCGGGAAAGACATCCTGAAACTCTCTAACCACTGGTATTTGGTCTATATCTAACCCTTTCTGTTGGGTATCTACGATATATGCCAAATAGCCCTGACATCCCTTCTGAAGTAATCCCTTTGCTTGATTTGCAGTTAGACATCGCGATTTTCTTGGTGACTGACTTCCGTTGAAAACTACCGTTGACTTGGATGTTGTAAGAAGTTTAACGGACTTTTGTTGACAATCGATCATCGCTTGGTGATTGGTCAACCAATCCATGCCTAGAATTACATCAAATTCCCCTAATTGGATTGGAATAAGATCGACTCTCAGCTCATGACCCTTGATCACTATGCAACAACCTTTTATGATCTTATTAACAGGAATTTGTTCTTTATTAGCAATCTCTATCATTAAAGGACTTTCTAACAATTCACTAGGCACGTTTAGTTTTCTAGCAAATTCTCGTCAGTTAATATTACTATTACTTTACTCTATTCGTGAGTTCTTGCTTTTCTTGTCGGTTCAAGGGTTTGCCTCTGCGCTCTTGTTGCCGCGTCTGAACCTGCAAATCACGTTTGTGCCAGGGCGTTACAGTCTAACCGTGTTTCGCTGCATCTGGACTCTTCGATCCCATTCCTGTATTGCCACTTTGATAACGCTTGTTTATCCCCAAAGGCACAAAAGAGATCTAGAAGGGGGTGGCGTAAATTCTTTAAATTCTCCTTCATGATAGGGTGTTACCAAGTAATTACCCAAATCAATTTAATTAATTCAGGCACAGAACAAACGCAGTTTAGATCGCACCTTCGAAGAATGTGAAAAAAAAAATAGTCCAAAGCCCATGTTTCGCGTAAAGGCAAAACGGATATAAAAAGGGGTACAACACGAGGGCTTCACAGGGGGTCACCCATCCTAGTACTACTCTCGCCCAAGCACGCTTAACTTCGGAGTTCTGATGGGATCCGGTGCATTAGTGCTGGTATGATCGCACCCGTTAGGACTCCCCACTTCTATTCCTATATTCCCGGATGTGGGTGTGACGTAGTGACATTTACTAAGACACGTTTCGCCAGTTCGCGCGTTTGCTTTCACCTGGTTCCGCAAACAGGAAGAGAAGACATAGGAAGGGGTGCAACACGAGGACTTCCCATGGGGTCACCCATCCAAGTACTACACTCGCCCAAGCGCGCTCAACTCCGGTGTGCTGACGGGATCCGGCGCATTATTGCTGGTATGATCGCACCCGCTAAGAACCTCCATTTTAATCCCTACCTTCCCGCACGTGGGCGTGTCGTTGTCACATTTTCGCCGTGCCTGCGCGTTTGGTAAGACACGTTTTACCAGTACGCGCGTCTTCGTTCGCCTGGTCCCGCAAAAATGCAAAAATGAGGGGATCTGGCGCGTTGGTGCTGCTGTGATCGCACCCGCTAAGATCCTCCGTCTTAATTCGAAATTTCCCGCACGTGGGTGTGCCGCAGTGACATTTACGCCGTGCATGCGCGTTTACCGAGACACGTTTCACCAGTGACCCCTTTTTCTTTCCCCCGGTTCCGCAAAAGGGTTATAAAAAGGGGTGCAACACGAGGACTTCCCAGGAGGTCACCCATCCTAGTACTACTCTCGCCCAAGCACGCTTAACTTCGGAGTTCCGATGGGATCCGGTGCATTAGTGCTGGTATGATCGCACCCGTTAGGATTCTGCATTTTTATTACTGTATTCCCACATTACTAATTCGCGTTCAACGGTACGCGCCTTTTTCTTTCACCTGTTTCCGCAAGTAAAGCGAAGAAATATTGAAAGGGATGCAACGCTGGGACTTCCCAGGGGGTCACCCACCCTGGTACTGCTCTCGCCTAGGCACGCTTAATCTCCGAATCTCGATGGGATCCGGTGCGTTAGTGTTGATATGATCGCACCCGTTAGTGTTTGATGCGGTGGGAGAAACCTGTTAGGAAGTGGTTTAGGTGTTCGGATGCGTTCGGCCCGGGAGAACTTCAAAGTGGCGTGACTTTTGATCCATAAAGAGTAACGGGGCCCGTAATATATCAAATTGAAGCTTGGGATGAGCTCTACGAGTCTCATCGCCTACGGCCTTGACACGTGCTGTTTTGAGCCCGAAAAACCTATTTGAAATAGTCTATTCGTCGGCCGAGCGTGAATTATTTTTTTCATTTTTGTTATTTTAGTTTTCCTGTCCCTAATTGCTGTTGGAAGTTGTTTACGGCCATAAATTCGACCCTGAACAGCAACGTTCTCGTCAGTTAATATTACTATTACTTTATTCTATTCGTGAGTTCTTGCTTTTCTTGTCGGTTCAGGGGTTTGCCTCTGCGCTCTTGTTGCCGCGTCTGAACCTGCAAATCACGTTTGTGCCAGGGCGTTACAGTCTAACCGTGTTTCGCTGCATCTGGACTCTTCGATCCCATTCCTGTATTGCCACTTTGATAACGCTTGTTTCTCCCCAAAGGCACAAAAGAGATCTAGAAGGGGGTGGCGTAAATTCTTTAAATTCTCCTTCATGATAGGGTGTTACCAAGTAATGACCCAAATCAATTTAATTAATTCAGGCACAGAACAAACGCAGTTTAGATCGCACCTTCGAAGAATGTGGAAAAAAAAATAGTCCAAAGCCCATGTTTCGCGTAAAGGCAAAACGGATATAAAAAGGGGTGCAACACGAGGACTTCCCAGGGGGTCACCCATCCTAGTACTACTCTCGCCCAAGCACGCTTAACTTCGGAGTTCTGATGGGATCCGGTGCATTATTGCTGGTATGATCGCACCCGCTAAGAACCTCCATTTTAATCCCTACCTTCCCGCACGTGGGTGTGTCGTTGTCACATTTTCGCCGTGCCTGCGCGTTTGGTAAGACACGTTTCACCAGTACGCGCGTCTTCGTTCGCCTGGTTCCGCAAAAATACAAAAATGAGGGGATCCGGCGCGTTGGTGCTGCTGTGATCGAACCCGCTAAGATCCTCCGTCTTAATTCGAAATTTCCCGCACGTGGGTGTGCCGCAGTGACATTTACGCCGTGCATGCGCGTTTACCGAGACACGTTTCACCAGTGACCCCTTTTTCTTTCCCCCGGTTCCGCAAAAGGGTTATAAAAAGGGGTGCAACACGAGGACTTCCCAGGGGGTCACCCATCCTAGTACTACTCTCGCCCAAGCACGCTTAACTTCGGAGTTCTGATGGGATCCGGTGCATTAGTGCTAGTATGATCGCACCCGTTAGGATTCTGCATTTTTATTACTATATTGCCACATTACTAATTTGCGTTCAACGGTACGCGCCTTTTTCTTTCACCTGTTTCCGAAAGTAAAGCGAAGAAATATTGAAAGGGATGAAACGCTGGGACTTCCCAGGGGGTCACCCACCCTGGTACTGCTCTCGCCTAGGCACGCTTAATCTCCGAATCTCGATGGGATCCGGTGCGTTAGTGTTGGTATGATCGCACCCGTTAGTGTTTGATGCGGTGGGAGAAATCTGTTAGGAAGTGGTTTAGGTGTTCGGATGCGTTCGGCCTGGGAGAACTTCAAAGTGGCGTGACTTTTGATCCATAAAGAGTAACGGGGCCCGTAATATATCAAATTGAAGCTTGGGATGAGCTCTACGAGTCTCATCGCCTACGGCCTTGACACGTGCTGTTTTGAGCCCGAAAAACCTATTTGAAATAGTCTATTCGTCGGTCGAGCGTGAATTATTTTTTTCATTTTTGTTATTTTAGTTTCCCTATCCCTAATTGCTGTTGGAAGTTGTTTACGGCCATAAATACTACCATGAATACCAACGTTCTCGTCAGTTAATATTACTATTACTTTATTCTATTCGTGAGTTCTTGTTTTTCTTGTCGGTTCAGGGGTTTGCCTCTGCGCTCTTGTTGCCGCGTCTGAACCTGCAAATCACGTTTGTGCTAGGGCGTTACAGTCTAACCGTGTTTCGCTGCATCTGGACTCTTCGATCCCATTCCTGTATTGCCACTTCGATAACGCTTGTTTATCCCCAAAGGCGCAAAAGAGATCTAGAAGGGGGTGGCGTAAATTCTTTAAATTCTCCTTCATGATAGGGTGTTACCAAGTAATTACCCAAATCAATTTAATTAATTCAGGCACAGAACAAACGCAGTTTAGATCGCACCTTCGAAGAATGTGGAAAAAAAATAGTCCAAAGCCCACGTTTCGCGTAAAGGCAAAACGGATATAAAAAGGGGTGCAACACGAGGGCTTCCCAGGGGGTCACCCATCCTAGTACTACTCTCGCCGAAGCACGCTTAACTTCGGAGTTCTGATGGGATACGGTGCATTAGTGCTGGTATGATCGCACCCGTTAGGACTCCCCACTTCTATTCCTATATTCCCGGATGTGGGTGTGACGTAGTGACATTGACTAAGACACGTTTCGCCAGTTCGCGCGTTTGCTTTCACCTGGTTCCGCAAACAGGAAGAGAAGACATAGGAAGGGGTGCAACACGAGGACTTCCCAGGGGGTCGCCCATCCAAGTACTACACTCGCCTAAGCGCGCTTAACTCCGGTGTTCTGACGGGATCCGACGCATTATTGCTGGTATGATCGCACCCGCTAAGAACCTCCATTTTAATCCCTACCTTCCCGCACGTGGGCGTGTCGTTGTCAAATTTTCGTCGTGCCTGCGTTTGGTAAGACACGTTTCACCAGTACGCGCGTCTTCGTTCGCCTGCTTCCGGCAAAAATGCAAAAATGAGGGGATCCGGCGCGTTGGTGCTGCTGTGATCGCACCCGCTAAGATCCTCCGTCTTAATTCGAAATTTCCAGCACGTGGGTGAGCCGCAGTGACATTTACGCCGTGCATGCGCGTTTACCGAGACACGTTTCACCAGTGACCCCTTTTTCTTTCCCCCGGTTCCGCAAAAGGGTTATAAAAAGGGGTGCAACACGAGGACTTCCCAGGGGGTCACCCATCCTAGTACTACTCTCGCCCAAGCACGCTTAACTTCGGAGTTCTGATGGGATCCGGTGCATTAGTGCTGGTATGATCGCACCCGTTAGGATTTTGCATATTTATTACTGTATTCCCACATTACTAATTCGCGTTCAACGGTACGCGCCTTTTTCTTTCACCTGTTTCCGCAAGTAAAGCGAAGAAATATTGAAAGGGATGCAACGCTGGGACTTCCCAGGGGGTCACCCACCCTTTTACAGCTCTCGCCTAGGCACGCTTAATCTCCGAATCTCGATCGGATCCGGTGCGTTAGTGTTGGTATGATCGCACCCGTTAGTGTTTGATGCGGTGGGAGAAACCTGTTAGGAAGTGGTTTAGGTGTTCGGATGCGTTCGGCCCGGGAGAACTTCAAAGTGGCGTGACTTTTGATCCATAAAGAGTAACGGGGCCCGTAATATATCAAATTGAAGCTTGGGATGAGCTCTACAAGTCTCATCGCCTAAGGCCTTGACACGTGCTGTTTTGAGCCCGAAAAACCTATTTGAAATAGTCTATTCGTCGGCCGAGCGTGAATTATTTTTTTCATTTTTGTTATTTTAGTTTCCCTGTCCCTAATTGCTGTTGGAAGTTGTTTACGGCCATAAATACGACCCTGAACAACGACGTTCTCGTCAGTTAATATTACTATTACTTTACTCTATTCATGAGTTCTTGCTTTTCTTGTCGGTTCAAGGGTTTGACTCTGCGCTCTTGTTGCCGCGTCTGAACCTGCAAATCACGTTTGTGCCAGGGCGTTACAGTCTAACAGTGTTTCGCTGCATCTGGACTCTTCGATCCCATTCCTGTATTGCCACTTTGATAACGCTTGTTTATCCCCAAAGGCACAAAAGAGATCTAGAAGGGGGTGGCGTAAATTCTTTAAATTCTCCTTCATGATAGGGTGTTACCAAGTAATTACCCAAATCAATTTAATTAATTCAGGCACAGAACAAACGCAGTTTAGATCGCACCTTCGAAGAATTTGAAAAAAAAAATAGTCCAAAGCCCACGTTTCGCGTAAAGGCAAAATGGATATAAAAAGGGGTGCACCACGAGGACTTCCCAGGGGGTCAGCCATCCTAGTACTACTCTCGCCCAAGCACGCTTAACTTCGAAGTTCTGATGGGATCCGGTGCATTAGTGCTGGTATGATCGCACCCGTTAGGACTCCCATCTTCTATTCCTATATTCCCGGATGTGGGTGTGACGTAGTGACATTTACTAAGACACGTTTCGCCAGGTCGCGCGTTTGCTTTCACCTGGTTCCGCAAACAGGAAGAGAAGACATAGGAAGGGGTGCAACACGAGGACTTCCCAGGGGGTCACCCATCCAAGTACTACACTCGCCCAAGCGCGCTCAACTCCGGTGTTCTGACGGGATCCGGCGCATTATTGCTGGTATGATCGCACCCGCTAAGAACCTCCATTTTAATCCCTACCTTCCCGCACGTAGGCGTGTCGTTGTCACATTTTCGCCGTGCCTGCGCGTTTGGTAAGACACGTTTCACCTGTACGCGCGTCTTCGTTCGCCTGGTTCCGCAAAAATGCAAAAATGAGGGGATCCGGCGCGTTGGTGCTGCTGTGATCGCATCCGCTAAGATCCTCCGTCTGAATTCGAAATTTCCCGCACGTGGGTGTGCCGCAGTGACATTTACGCTGTGCATGCGCGTTTACCGAGACACGTTTCACCAGTGACCCCTTTTTCTTTCCCCCGGTTCCGCAAAAGGGTTATAAAAAGGGGTGCAACACTAGGACTTCCCAGGGGGTCACCCATCCTAGTACTACTCTCGCCCAAGCACGCTTAACTTCGGAGTTCTGATGGGATCCGGTGCATTAGTGCTGGTATGATCGCACCCGTTAGGATTCGGCAATTTTATTACTATATTCCCACATTACTAATTCGCGTTCAACGGTACGCGCCTTTTTCTTTCACCTGTTTCCGCAAGTAAAGCGAAGAAATATTGAAAGGGATGCAACGCTGGGACTTTCCAGGGGGTCACCCACCCTGGTACTGCTCTCGCCTAGGCACGCTTAATCTCCGAATCTCGATGGGATCCGGTGCGTTAATGTTGGTATGATCGCACCCGTTAGTGTTTGATGCGGTGGGAGAAATCTGTTAGGAAGTGGTTTAGATGTTCGGATGCGTTCGGCCCGGGAGAACTTCAAAGTGGCGTGACTTTTGATCCATAAAGAGTAACGGGGCCCGTAATATATCAAATTGAAGCTTGGGATGAGCTCTACGAGTCTCATCGCCTACGGCCTTGACACGTGCTGTTTTGAGCCCGAAAAACCTATTTGAAATAGTCTATTCGTCGGCCGAGCGTGAATTATTTTTTTCATTTTTGTTATTTTAGTTTCCCTGTCCCTAATTGCTGTTGGAAGTTGTTTACGGCCATAAATACTACCATGAACACCAACGTTCTCGTCAGTTAATATTACTATTACTTTATTCTATTCGTGAGTTCTTGGTTTTCTTGTCGGTTCAGGGGTTTGCCTCTGCGGTCTTGTTGTCGCGTCTGAACCTGCAAATCACGTTTGTGCTAGGGCGTTACAGTCTAACCGTGTTTCGCTGCATCTGGACTCTTCGATCCCATTCCTGTATTGCCACTTTGATAACGCTTGTTTATCCCCAAAGGCACAAAAGAGATCTAGAAGGGGGTGGCGTAAATTCTTTAAATTCTCCTTCATGATAGGGTGTTACCAAGTAATTACCCAAATCAATTTAATTAATTAAGGCACAGAACAAACGCAGTTTAGATCGCACCTTCGAAGAATGTGAAAAAAAAAATAGTCCAAAGCCCACGTTTCGCGTAAAGGCAAAACGGATATAAAAAGGGGTGCAACACGAGAGCTTCCCAGGGGGTCACCCATCCTAGTACTACTCTCGCCCAAGCACGCTTAACTTCGGAGTTCTGATGGGATCCGGTGCATTAGTGCTGGTATGATCGCACCCGTTAGGACTCCCATCTTCTATTCCTATATTCCCGGATGTGGGTGTGACGTAGTGACATTTACTAAGACACGTTTCGCCAGTTCGCGCGTTTGCTTTCACCTGGTTCCGCAAACAGGAAGAGAAGACATAGGAATGGGTGCAACACGAGGACTTCCCAGGGGGTCACCCATCCAAGTACTACACTCGCCCAAGCGCGCTCAACTCCGGTGTTCTGACGGGATCCGGCGCATTATTGCTGGTATGATCGCACCCGCTAAGAACCTCCATTTTAATCCCTACCTTCCCGCACGTGGGCATGTCGTTGTCACATTTTCGCCGTGCCTGCGCGTTTGGTAAGACACGTTTCACCTGTACGCGCGTCTTCGTTCGCCTGGTTCCGCAAAAATGCAAAAATGAGGGGATCCGGCGCGTTGGTGCTGCTGTGATCGCACCCGCTAAGATCCTCCGTCTTAATTCGAAATTTCCCGCACGTGGGTGTGCCGCAGTGACATTTACGCCGTGCATGCGCGTTTACCGAGACACGTTTCACCAGTGACCCCTTTTTCTTTCCCCCGGTTCCGCAAAAGGGTTATATAAAGGGGTGCAACACGAGGACTTCCCAGGGGGTCACCCATCCTAGTACTACTCTCGCCCAAGCACGCTTAACTTCGGAGTTCTGATGGGATCCGGTGCATTAGTGCTGGTATGATCGCACCCGTTAGGATTCTGCATTTTTATTACTCTATTCCCACATTACTAATTCGCGTTCAACAGTACGCGCCTTTTTCTTTCACCTGTTTCCGCAAGTAAAGCGAAGAAATATTGAAAGGGATGCAACGCTGGGACTTTCCAGGGGGTCACCCACCCTGGTACTGCTCTCGCCTAGGCACGCTTAATCTCCGAATCTCGATGGCATCCGGTGCGTTAGTGTTGGTATGATCGCACCCGTTAGTGTTGGTATGATCGCACCCGTTAGTGTTTGATGCGGTGGGAGAAACCTGTTAGGAAGTGGTTTAGGTGTTCGGATGCGTTCGGCCCGGGTGAACTTCAAAGTGGCGTGACTTTTGATCCATAAAGAGTAACGGGGCCCGTAATATATCAAATTGAAGCTTGGGATGAGCTCTATGAGTCTCATCGCCTACGGCCTTGACACGTGCTGTTTTGAGCCCGAAAAACCTATTTGAAATAGTCTATTCGTCGGCCGAGCGTGAATTATTTTTTTCATTTTTGTTATTTTAGTTTCCCTGTCCCTAATTGTTGTTGGAAGTTGTTTACGGCCATAAATACGACCATGAACACCAACGTTCTCGTCAGTTAATATTACTATTACTTTATTCTATTCGTGAGTTCTTGTTTTTCTTGTCGGTTCAGGGGTTTGCCTCTGCGCTCTTGTTGCCGCGTCTGAACCTGCAAATCACGTTTGTGCCAGGGCGTTACAGTCTAACCGTGTTTCGCTGCATCTGGACTCTTCGATCCCATTCCTATATTGCCACTTTGATAACGCTTGTTTATCCCCAAAGGCACAAAAGAGATCTAGAAGGGGGTGGCGTAAATTCTTTCAATTCTCCTTCATGATAGGGTGTTACCAAGTAATTACCCAAATCAATTTAATTAATTCAGGCACAGAACAAACGCAGTTTAGATCGCACCTTCGAAGAATGTGGGAAAAAAAATAGTCCAAAGCCCACGTTTCGTGTAAAGGCAAAACGGATATAAAAAGGGGTGCAACACGAGGGCTTCCCAGGGGGTCACCCATCCTAGTACTACTCTCGCCCGAGCACGCTTAACTTCGGAGTTCTGATGGGATCCGGTGCATTAGTGCTGGTATGATCGCACCCGTTAGGATTCTGCATTTTTATTATTGTATTCCCACATTACTAATTTGCGTTCAACGGTACGCGCCTTTTTCTTTCACCTGTTTCCGCAAGTAAAGCGAAGAAATATTGAAAGGGATGCAACGCTGGGACTTCCCAGGGGATCACCCACCCTGGTACTGCTCTCGCCTAGGCACGCTTAATCTCCGACTCTCGATGGGATCCGGTGCGTTAGTGTTGGTATGATCGCACCCGTTAGTGTTTGATGCGGTGGGAGAAATCTGTTAGGAAGTGGTTTAGGTGTTCGGATGCGTTCGGCCCGGGAGAACTTCAAAGTGGCGTGACTTTTGATCCATAAAGAGTAACGGGGCCCGTAATATATCAAATTGAAGCTTGGGATGAGCTCTACGAGTCTCATCGCCTACGGCCTTGACACGTGCTGTTTTGAGCCCGAAAAACCTATTTGAAATAGTCTATTCGTCGGCCGAGCGTGAATTATTTTTTTCATTTTTGTTATTTTAGTTTCCCTGTCCCTAATTGCTGTTGGAAGTTGTTTACGGCCATAAATTCGACCATGAACAACAACGTTCTCGTCAGTTAATATTACTATTACTTTATTCTATTCGTGAGTTCTTGCTTTTCTTGTCGGTTCAGGGGTTTGCCTCTGCGCTCTTGTTGCCGCGTCTGAACCTGCAAATCACGTTTGTGCCAGGGCGTTACAGTCTAACCGTGTTTCGCTGCATCTGGACTCTTCGATCCCATTCCTGTATTGCCACTTTGATAACGCTTGTTTATCCCCAAAGGCACAAAAGAGATCTAGAAGGGGGTGGCGTAAATTCATTAATTTCTCCTTCATGATAGGGTGTTACCAAGTAATTACCCAAATCAATTTAATTAATTCAGGCACAGAACAAACGCAGTTTAGATCGCACCTTCGAAGAATGTGGAAAAAAAAAATAGTCCAAAGCCCACGTTTCGCGTAAAGGCAAAACGGATATAAAAAGGGGTGCAACACGAGGACATCCCAGGGGGTCACCCATCCTAGTACTACTCTCGCCCAAGCACGCTTAACTTCGGAGTTCTGACGGGATCCGGCGCATTATTGCTGGTATGATCGCACCCGCTAAGAACCTCCATTTTAATCCCTACCTTCCCGCACGTGGGTGTGTCGTTGTCACATTTTCGCCGTGCCTGCGCGTTTGGTAAGACACGTTTCACCAGTACGCGCGTCTTCGTTCGCCTGGTTCCGCAAAAATGAAAAAATGAGGTGATCCGGCGCGTTGGTGCTGCTGTGATCGCACCCGCTAAGATCCTCCGTCTTAATTCGAAATTTCCCGCACGTGGGTGTGCCGCAGTGACATTTACGCCGTGCATGCGCGTTTATCGAGACACGTTTTACCAGTGACCCCTTTTTCTTTCCCCCGGTTCCGCAAAAGGGTTATAAAAGAGGTGCAACACGAGGACTTCCCAGGGGGTCACCCATCCTAGTACTACTCTCGCCCAAGCACGCTCAACTTCGGAGTTCTGATGGGATCCGGTGCATTAGTGCTGGTATGATCGCACCCGTTAGGATTCTGCATTTTTATTACTGTATTCCCACATTACTAATTCGCGTTCAACGGTACGCGCCTTTTTCTTTCACCTGTTTCCGCAAGTAAAGCGAAGAAATATTGAAAGGGATGCAACGCTGGGACTTCCCAGGGGGTCACCCACCCTGGTACTGCTCTCGCTTAGGCACGCTTAATCTCCGAATCTCGATGGGACCCGGCGCGATAGTGTTGGTATGATCGCACCCGTTAGTGTTTGATGCGGTGGGAGAAACCTGTTAGGAAGTGGTTTAGGTGTTCGGATGCGTTCGGCCCGGGAGAACTTCAAAGTGGCATGACTTTTGATCCATAAAGAGTAACGGGACCCGTAATATATCAAATTGAAGCTTGGGATGAGCTCTACGAGTCTCATCGCCTACGGCCTTGACACGTGTTGTTTTGAGCCCTAAAAACCTATTTGAAATAGTCTATTCGTCGGCCGAGCGTGAATTATTTTTTTCATTTTTGTTATTTTAGTTTCCCTGTCCATAATTGCTGTTGGAAGTTGTTTACGGCCATAAATACTACCATGAACAACAACGTTCTCGTCAGTTAATATTACTATTACTTTATTCTATTCGTGAGTTCTTGCTTTTCTCTTCGGTTTAGGGGTTTGCCTCTGCGCTCTTGTTGCCGCGTCTGAACCTGCAAATCACGTTTGTGCCAGGGCGTTACAGTCTAACCGTGTTTCGCTGCATCTGGACTCTTCGATCCCATTCCTGTATTGCCACTTTGATAACGCTTGTTTATCCCCAAAGGCACAAAAGAGATCTAGAAGGGGGTGGCGTAAATTCTTTAAATTCTCCTTCATGATAGGGTGTTACCAAGTAATTACCCAAACCAATTTAATTAATTCAGGCACAGAACAAACGCAGTTTAGATCGCACCTTCGGAGAATGTGAAAAAAAAAATAGTCCGAAGCCCACGTTTCGCGTAAAGACAAAACGGATATAAAAAGGGGTGCAACATGAGGGCTTCCCAAGGGGTCACCCATCCTAGTACTACTCTCGCCCAAGCACGCTTAACTTCGGAGTTCTGATGGGATCCGGTGCATTAGTGCTGGTATGATCGCACCCGTTAGGACTCCCCACTTTTATTCCTATATTCCCGGATGTGGGTGTTCTGACGGGATCCGGCGCATTATTGCTGGTATGATCGCACCCGCTAAGAACCTCCATTTTAATCCCTACCTTCCCGCACGTGGGCGTGTCGTTGTCACATTTTCGCCGTGCCTGCGCGTTTGGTGAGACACGTTTCACCAGTACGCGCGTCTTCGTTCGCCTGCTTCCGCAAAAATGCAAAAATGAGGGAATCCGGCGCGTTGGTGCTGCTGTGATCGCACCCGCTAAGATCCTCCGTCTTAATTCGAAATTTCCCGCACGTGGGTGTGCCGCAGTGACATTTACGCCGTGCGTGCGCGTTTAAAGAGACACGTTTCACCAGTGACCCCTTTTTCTTTCCCCCGGTTCTGCAAAAGGGTTATAAAAAGGGGTGCAACACGAGGACTTCCCAGGGGGTCACCCATCCTAGTACTACTCTCGCCCAAGCACGCTTAACTTCGGAGTTCTGATGGGATCCGGTGCATTAGTGCTGGTATGATCGCACCCGTTAGGATTCTGCATTTTTATTACTCTATTCCCACATTACTAATTCGCGTTCAACGGTACGCGCTTTTTTCTTTCACCTGTTTCCGCAAGTAAAGCGAAGAAATATTGAAAGGGATGCAACGCTGGGACTTCCCAGGGGGTCACCCACCCTGGTACTGCTCTCGCCTAGGCACGCTTAATCTCCGAATCTCGATGGGATCCGGTGCGTTAGTGTTGGTATGATCGCACCCGTTAGTGTTTGATGCGGTGGGAGAAATCTGTTAGGAAGTGGTTTAGGTGTTCGGATGCGTTCGGCCCGGGAGAACTTCAAAGTGGCGTGACTTTTGATCCATAAAGAGTAACGGGGCCCGTAATATATCAAATTGAAGCTTGGGATGAGCTCTACGAGTCTCATCGCCTACGGCCTTGACACGTGCTGTTTTGAGCCCGAAAAACCTATTTGAAATAGTCTATTCGTCGGCCGAGCGTGAATTATTTTTTTCATTTTTGTTATTTTAGTTTCCCTGTCCCTAATTGCTGTTGGAAGTTGTTTACGGCCATAAATACGACCATGAACAACAACGTTCTCGTCAGTTAATATTACTATTACTTTACTCTATTCGTGAGTTCTTGCTTTTCTTGTCGGTTCAAGGGTTTGCCCAAGCACGCTTAACTTCGGAGTTCTGATGGGATCCGGTGCATTAGTGCTGGTATGATCGCACCCGTTAGGACTCCCCACTTCTATTCCTATATTCCTGGATGTGGGTGTGACGTAGTGACATTTACTAAGACACGTTTCGCCAGTTCGCGCGTTTGCTTTCACCTGGTTCCGCAAACAGGAAGAGAAGACATAGGAAGGGGTGCAACACGAGGACTTCCCAGGGGGTCACCCATCCAAGTACTACACTCGCCCAAGCGCGCTCAACTCCGGTGTTCTGACGGGATCCGGCGCATTATTGCTGGTATGATCGCACCCGCTAAGAACCTCCATTTTAATCCCTACCTTCCCGCACGTGGGCGTGTCGTTGTCACATTTTCGCCGTGCCTACGCGTTCGGTAAGACACGTTTCACCAGTACGCGCGTCTTCGTTCGCCTGGTTCCGCAAAAATGCAAAAATGAGGGGATCCGGCGCGTTGGTGCTGCTGTGATCGCACCCGCTAAGATCCTCAGTCTTAATTCGAAATTTCCCGCACGTGGGTGTGCCGCAGTGACATTTACGCCGTGCATGCGCGTTTACCGAGACACGTTTCACCAGTGACCCGTTTTTCTTTCCCCCGGTTCCGCAAAAGGGTTATAAAAGGGGGTGCAACACGAGGACTTCCCAGGGGGTCACCCATCCTAGTACTACTCTCGCCCAGTGATGCACATTCGGCCTGGGGCCTGAGGCCCGGCCTTGGTCTAGCCTGATCCGGCCTGGTCAAAGTCCGGCCCGGTCAAGGCCTGGACCAGGCCAGGCCCAGCCTGCAGGCTGCGCACAGGCCCTACATTTTTTCCTCTAATCCGGCCCGGCCTAGAGCCTGGCCCGACCAGGGCCTGGCCTGACATTCACCCACTGCCCTTCACAAAACATTGAGAAAACCACACTTATGGGACACTTGTTCAGGATTTAGCAAACGACATAATAGGTATTCTTCATTTTCATTATATAGTTAGTTTCATTTCCTTAATCTTTCGATGTGGGACAAATTACTTGAACTTGAAATTGGATCATTTTTTTGTAGGCTTATAAACTTGTAAGTACTTCAGAAACTTCGTGCCTGGCATAGTGGCATCACCAATGGCTCCATCAAAACTAGAAATAAAACCATTGACTTGGTGTTCATTCAATCCACAAACCTCCATTATCACCGAGTCCCACTCATTATTCTTTTTGTTTAATATATACTGGGTTTCATTTCTTAAACCTTTCGATGTGGGACAAATGAAGCATTACAAATCATTTATATGTGCATGGGTTGTTTGTGTTTGTTGGAATACAAAGCATAATATGCAATTCTATGCTTGTGAGTTGCAAGTTTCTTTTTTCCCAGTGGACTATTGAAATGTGAAAATATAATTAAACTGCATGAAAGGTGTCAAAATATAATGTGCAATTTGAATATGAGAGATTTAATGCCAAGGAAGAAGTATGTACTCTGCACAAAGTTGCTTGTAACAGTTGCTTGCGTGGACATCCTTGTACCACCATATTTGATAAATTTTTGGTTCCTGCATCTTTTTGCTTCACGGGCTTTAATTGTTGTATCTTACTCCTTGTTTTTCATCAAGCCTTGCCATTTTTTTGCTGAAATGAAGTGGAAGTATACACCAACATATTTACATCAACACAAATAACCCCCTTTTCGCAACACCAAGCCACTCAGTAACTCTCCCAACAAACAAGAGAAAACACATAACACTTCGAAAGGACATCAACACTTGGGACCTGCATCCTAGTTATCCCAGTAAAGAAGAGTCTATCAAAAAAAAAAGTTAACCCACAAAAGAATTGATTTTTGAAATTAAAACAAAAAATGAGAACTCCCATTCTAATGGTAATCATTAATTAATCTGTCCCCAAGTTATCTTTCCTCATCCTTAACCTTCAAAGACCCATCTCTCATTAGTTGGAAAGCACTTGAACAATTAAAGCTGAAATGGAAAAGACTCTCCAGTGGCTTGTTCCAATTGCTGCGGACACTACCAAGTATGTAGAATGAGTCTTTGCCACTTCATTTTTTGTTTGTTTGTTTGCAGTAGTTCTACTACTGATATAAGCAGTTTTACTCTTACACAAAAGCTTTGATTTTTCTTATTCTTGGTTTGAAATTGAACCAGGGTGCATCAAGGTTTTGGGTGGGCAAATACTGGGTCAGTACTATGGATTAACATGTGCACTATACAACCAGTGCGAGAAGTGTTTTGAGTTGGAACTTGGAACCATAAATGTTATAAAAAAACTATGGAATAACGTCATGAAAGTCCTACATCGGTTGTAAAAGGTATTTTCAAACAACCAAGTGGCTATAAATCAGGCATTGGGCTTATTATTATCCGCAGTGCATTGCAGTGCTTTGCACTATGATCACCAAGTCCATTGTGGCGAGAGCCATTAGTGACCTGTTAAAAGTCACTATCTAATTTGCATTTGAAAATTGTCGGGCCCGGCCTGGCCTGAAGGCTTAAGAAGGCCTTGTTTTTGTTGCATTAATCTGGCCTGGCCTGGCCTTCAATTACTTGAGCGTAGGCCCGGCCCGGCCTGGTCAAAGGTCAAAGCCTGGTAGGCCCGGATCAGGCCAGGCCGGGTAGCCTGTTTGTTCATGTCTACTCTCGCCCAAGCACGCTTAACTTCGGAGTTCTGATGGGATCCGGTGCATTAGTGCTGGTATGATCGCACCCGTTAGGATTCTGCATTTTTATTACTGTATTCCCACATTACTAATTCGCGTTCAACGGTACGCGCCTTTGTCTTTCACCTGTTTCCGCAAGTAAAGCGAAGAAATATTGAAAGGGATGCAACGCTGGGACTTCCCAGGGGGTCACCCACCCTGGTACTGCTCTCGCCTAGGCACGCTTAATCTCCGAATCTCGATGGGATCCGGTGCGTTAGTGTTGGTATGATCGCACCCGTTAGTGTTTGATGCGGTGGGAGAAATCTGTTAGGAAGTGGTTTAGGTGTTCGGATACGTTCGGCCCGGGATAACTTCAAAGTGGCGTGACTTTTGATCCATAAAGAGTAACGGGGCCCGTAATATATCAAATTGAAGCTTGGGATGAGCTCTACGAGTCTTATCGCCTACGACCTTGACACGTACTGTTTTGAGCCTGAAAAACCTATTTGAAATAGTCTATTCGTCGGCCGAGCGTGAATTATTTTTTTCATTTTTTTTATTTTAGTTTCCTTGTCCCTAATTGCTGTTGGAAGTTGTATACGGCCATAAATACGACCATGAACAACAACGTTCTCGTCAGTTAATATTACTATTACTTTACTCTATTCGTGAGTTCTTGCTTTTCTTGTCGGTTCAAGGGTTTGCCTCTGCGCTCTTGTTGCCGCGTCTGAACCTGCAAATCACGTTTGTGCCAGGGCGTTACAGTCTAACCTTGTTTCGCTGCATCTGGACTCTTCGATCCCATTCCTGTATTGCCACTTTGATAACGCTCGTTTATCCCCAAAGGCACAAAAGAGATCTAGAAGGGGGTGGCGTAAATTCTTTAAATTCTCCTTCATGATAGGGTGTTACCAAGTAATTACCCAAATCAATTTAATTAATTCAGGCACAGAACAAACGCAGTTTAGATCGCACCTTCGCAGAATGTGAAAAAAAAATAGTCCAAAGCCCACGTTTCGCGTAAAGGCAAAACGGATATAAAAAGGGGTGCAACACGAGGACTTCCCAGGGGGTCACCCATCCTAGTACTACTCTCGCCCAAGCACGCTTAACTTCGGAGTTCTGATGGGATCCGGTGCATTAGTGCTGGCTTGATCGCACCCGTTATGTAATATCCCAAATATTTCAAAAGTGATCTAACAAGATGTAAGCAATGTTGTCAATTCAAAACCTAAGAAGGATTGCTCAAGCATACCTTGAGCTATCTGAAATAATATATACGACTCGAAACTACGATCGTATACAACTAAGAGGTTAAATTCTTTAACCTAAACTATGTGTTATGTGATTAGTAAAGCTTGAATTGAGCTTTTAAATGTGTTGTATGAAATATCTATGTGTAGGATTTTGTGTTTTGGTTCAAGTAGTTAACCTTAACACTTATTAAAAATCAGAAGTCAATTTAGTGCAAAAACCTAAATTGGAAAAAGAGTTAAAACCTAAACCCTAACCCTAGGGTCTAAACCCTAGAAAATAACCTAGGCCCTCGAGCAAAATGTGAAGGTCAAATTGACATTCTGTTTCTAGATTCAACCTCCCCACGATTTAAAAACACGTAACAATCAATAAAAGTTTTTATCTCGAAAAACGTGTAAAAGTACTATTCACGAATAAACGTTTTTCATTCGTTTGATCGTTTCTTTCATTTGTAGGACTTCTTGCATTTCACAATATAGTGATAATATGAGGTTTAGATGCCAGAGAACCAATAAAATTTTCTGGAGAAAAAGACGAAAATGTCACGATTTACGAGAAAACGTTTGTCGTCTTTTTGACTGTTCTTTTCGTTATTTTGACATATTGTATTTCACGAAATAGCATTTATATGAAGTATAAATGTTATTTAGCCAATAAAAGTTTTACTCGAGAAACGTGTAAAACACTATTCATTTTGAATTTTTTCTTCCGAATTTTGAAAATTCACATTCCTGAATAGCATTTTTATTGACAGTAGATGCATTTTGACCAACAAAATTTTTACCCAAAATAATTTATGGAGATTACTATTCACGTATACGGGATGAATACGTAGTGAATACGGAAGGAATACGAGAATAATAAAGGTATATTGTAATGTATAATACGAGGATTATACGAAAGATTATACGAGATTAATACGAGAATAATACGAGGTATCATACCAGTAGAATACGAATATTATACGATGTATTATACGGAAGAAATACGTATAAATACTAATGTATTATACTATTTAATTAATTAGTTGAAATCAAACTAGTTTATGTGTAACTAAGTTAGTGTAACTAAACTAGGGAGAACTAGCACGATTACACTAACTGAAAAAGAACTAGCACGATTTGTTTGGAACTAAATCCAAGTGAAAATGAATCGACCAATTAGAAGAAGGGTGATGTAAGCGATGATGCAAGCGCTAGGGAGAAAAGACTAAAAGGCCCTTGGTCTTTTAAACTAATGACCAAATTACCCCGACCCTTGGTTTTCCTATAAATAGAGAGCTAAGCTCTTCATTTTTTTCAATAATTTTCAAAGCAAAATTCCTATAATCAAGAGATTGCAAAGAAATAGTTAAAGCTTGCAATAATAAAAGGTACGATTCTTAATCGTTATTATGCTTAAAGTTTTATTTTATCGATGAGGCTCAAGAACATAAGTCGTAGCCATGTACGATTTTTCGTTCTCCGTGTTCCTTATGACTTGAGCAAGTCGTTGTTATGTCAAATTTCATTTCATAGTTTAAAGTTCAAGAGCATACGTCGTATCCATGTACGGTTTATCCGTTCTCCGTGTTCTTCGTATGTTCTGGAGTATTATTATAAATTGTTATAATTAAGTAAACAAGTCATTATAATGACCAAATTTTGTCAATTATAAAGTGTTATAATCACATATGTAAGCAGTTATAATGCTCAAATTATTTCAAGTATGAAATCCAAAAGCTCAAGAACATAAGTCGTTACCATGTACGATTTTTCGTTCTTCGTGTGTTCTTGAGCAAAAGTCATAATTTCTACATAAGTAGGCTTATGATTTGGTAATTTAGTGTTATGAGATGATGAAACATGATGGCCTTGCTAAATAATGCTTGTGGCATCAAGTTTTAGTAGTCGAAACGAAGAAGGATGAAATTTTGTTCTTCGTGTTCTTCGATTCGTTCTTCGTGTTCTTGAGAAAAAGTCATGAAATCTTATATAAGTAGGTTTATGATTTTGTTATTTTTATGTTATGAAGTGATACGGAGTGTTAGAACATGTTATCTTAGCAAATTAATGCTTGAGGTATCATGTTTTACCAATCGGATCAAAGAAAGTTAAGTCTAATATACTAGCAGAATATTTTTGGTAATTTCCGAAAATTTAATTTCTGAATCTGCCTTAGACACCTAAATGAAAGTTGTAGATCATGAAATTCTAAGCAATTTAGACTCAAGAATCACTCAAAAATGCTTTCGTATGACAAAGTTATGGCTGTCACTGTAAAAGAGGTCAGAAATATGAATCAATTTTAGATCAGTCCCATTACTGGCGAAATATGTGTAAATCAGTAAGGAATATCGAAATTTGGTCTGAATTAAAATTGTAGATACGGAAGTTACGAACGCGTGAAATTTTGAACGACTCAAAAATATTTTAAAATGAAGAAGTTGTGGCCGTTTGATCGACCCGGGGTCTAGCAGCCATACATGCTGCCTATTTTTTTAAACGTGACTTAAAAGTGAGTTTTTGAGTTGGACATTTTTCCAAATAATTCCACCTATGGAAATAGTCTAGTTAAGTTATTCTAAGACTTATTCAAAAGGAGAATTTGATAAACTAACGTTCGGGGTCGCGTAACCCTTTTTGTAGGGGTTTAACGATTTCCCGGGAAAACCCTAACATGGTTTCAAGGCAAGTCTTCTAACTCTTGCTATGTGCTACTTGTGTAGTATTGTTAAAATGTTAAATGAGATGTGTAATGTCATGTTATTATGCAATAGATGATATGTGAAGTCTTTAACTGATGTTTACAAGCCTTCTAACTGTTATGTTTTATGTTTACGATTTACGAACATGATTTATACACTTTGTGTGTCAATGTGATATAAATTGTTAGAATGCGAGTTATAAGTGATATTAAATGGAGAATTATATTCAGTCAAGGCATGTTAAAGTTTATATAAAAGCATAAACTGCGTATGAGCTGTATGTTAGACTTGCTGAGCCGTCGTGCTCATTCTTGCGAATAAAACCTTATTTGCAGATTAAAGATGAACGTTAAGAAGATCATGAACTTAAAGATGCAGCATAGATTAGGTTTTCATGTAAATTGATTGTATTTGTATATGTCATAATGACTGTTGTAATACGAACAAACAAACATGTAACTGAATATTGAATGAATGATATAAATAATTATTATCAGAATGTTGTTATGTCTTTATTTTGATATAACATAGAATTGTTAAAATTTAACATAGTATTGATAATGATCTATTTATCTGGATGAGAATCGGTAAATAACTTGTGAGTGCTGTACATCTGAGACAGAACTAAGCGATGTTGACTGGTCAAATCCATCGTTAAGGTTCCTCGGACCCAGGTATAACTCGTTATTACTATTCTGAATACCATATAAGTAGGATTATTGATATGAAGAGATATCTTTGTATATTGATACTTGTAGTACGAATGAGACCGTTACAAGTGGACGTATATAGAATATTTAAATCCTAAGGTTAAAATTAAACCGTTATATATGGTTTTATCCATTTATACGGATGAAATACAAGTTGATACTTGTATACTTATGAGACTGAGATCAAGTTAAGATCCAGGGACAATGTTAAGAGAAATTGTTAATGTATAGTCTAAAATAAGACTATTTCAACCAATATGATTATGGGATCATTGGTTAAGTCGATAGATGTATGAAATTAACGCACAAGGTCCGCCGCATCGAAAGCGCGGGGATTTTGGGGGCGTTACAGTTGGTATCAGAGCAGTGGATTATAGTTTCGAGGTAACAAGTACCTTGGAGTATAATCTGATGGATTAAAAGGAAATGGACTTGTGAAGAGTCCGTATATAATTAAAAGATATGCATAAATCTTATTAAATCTTAATACATAAAAATTATTATGTGAAAAGAAATATAATGAATAAAAATAAACTCTTTACGAGAATATCTGAAGATAAATGGACTCTTAAAGAGTTCTCAAAGCAAGCAATAAGATAAAATAATCTTATTAGTTTTTGTGTGAAACTATTTCAAAAAAATGAAATGGTGTGTATGGTATGTTATGTAATTATACCTAAGAAAAGAGATGAGTAAACTCATAAGGAATGTAAATGATGAAGGAATGAATTAAGAGAAGAAAGTGACTAAGATAGTTATAGAACGATTAGGGATTTCAATTGAAAACTCATATTAGTAAAACTGAGTAGGACGACTCTCTTGTATGGGAAAGAGTTTAATATGCTTCAGAGAACCGATCTAACTACACTGTTGGTATGAATGATTCATGGTCAGTGTTCTCAAAGCGGGTTACACACTGAATGAAATCATTTGAGGATAGTGTTGATGAGACGGGGAACTGATTCATTAGTTCTTGGGTGGAGGAATAACTCAGTTTGCTATATTGATAAGTAAATTAAAATCTTGTGTCAACTTTTCATTGTATATATTTTGAGAAGGTGATTCTTTTCTCATATGTATATTGATTAGTTAGTAGTTGTTACGTCACAACTATAGTTTTAAAAATATTTGTATGTTAGTTACTGAGCGAACGAACCCTTGTTATAGACTTGGGCTATGATATGTTAGTCGAACCGACTTGTGAGATGCGGCTATGATTTGTCTATAAGTGCGATATTGGCAGTATCAATGTGCACTGAGACATTTCAATTCTGTGTTGATGAGAAGGGGAACTAATATATTTGTTTGTACTTGGTTGAATACAACCAATCAGTTTACTATATTACTATATATTTGTAAAACATGTGTTATGGTTAGAGAATAATGGAAAAGATAGAGGATTGAGGGTATTTCAAAAATCTTCTAGCTATGCTAGATCTTCATGATTATATTCGCACTTGTGTGCCTTTGAAAAGAGTGGTTCACTAGTTGAACTGGAAAATTTTGTTAGTTCTTCACTAGCTATGTTATTCATATGTCTATGCTAATTGTTTTGGCTAGACTGATTTAATGTGAAGAATAAAAATGATTTATTCATCAACACCCCATTTAGCCTGGCGTGAAGATGATACATGATGAGTCATCAACGCACTTTGCAAGGTACGGTATACAGTCATAAAATTGCTTTTCAAAAGTTTGAATTGTTTAAATATGAGTCAATGCCAATTGTTTCGGCTAGACACCTTTGGTTATGAAAAAAGAACGGACGTAGGAATTCGATAGACGCAATAAACCGCGTCTTTAAAGATAATATGGTACGACAGGCTGATCACCTAAAGTACAACGTATGGTGTTCTCAATCTTAATTGATTGCTACACAAAGTATGAAGTGTTCTTAATCATAATTGATTGCTACACAAGATATGGTTTTCCAGTCCGGATGATGATTTAAAAATTATGGGTTATATAGTATTCATAGTTTTTGAATAAGGTAAAGGTCTTGATTGACCGCTGTATAAGTGAGAAGAATCCAAGATAAAGGAAGAATGAGACTGAATGTCGAGTATGAAAAGAGGTTTAAAACCTAGAGCTATGAAAGGAAATGTGTAGAGATAAGTGAACATTGAGACGCCCCCAAATCACTATACTTACTATAGATGACTTGGTGCTCACAATAAATGCTAAATCAATAGGTTTATAGATGATTTCCTTTATTCTCAAACAAAGTTCTCATCTTAATTCCCAAAGATCTTTCATTAGTTTATATCAAGTCCTTGTAATCAATACAAGAGACTTAATACTCAAACATAATATTTTATCCTTAATATTTAGATATTCTATAACTTTATATGTTCCAACATTCACGGCATTAAATCATTAGGACGGCTCTTGGGAACAGAGAATCTCGCGGTGAATGTTTGCATCTTCACCCGTGATAAATGTTTGCATCTTTATCCGTGACAAATGGTTGTATCTTTGTCCGGTGCAAAATTCTCTTTCCGTACAGAACATTACCCAAATAGTTAAAACCCTCATTCGAAACGTATTTGGTTATGGTGATATCTCTTCATATTAATAATCCTACTTATCCGACATTCAGAATAGTAATAACGAGTTATACCTGGGTCCGAGGAACCTTAACGATGGATTTGACTTAGTCAACATCGCTTAGTCCTGTCTCGGATGTACAGCACTCACAAGTTATTTACCGATCCTCATCCAGATAAATAGATCATTATTAATACTATGTTAAGTTTTTAACAATTCGAAGTTTAATCAAAGTAAAGACGTAACAAGAGAATGTGATAAAACTTGATAATATTTATATAATATTCGGTTACATGTGTTGAACTTGTTCTTATTACAAAATGTCATTATGACTACAGTTAAGAACAGTTAAGGAAAGCAGTAAACTAGTCTACGCATTTCTTCTTTCCTTTCTTCTTCGAGCCGGAGCTCTCGGGTTTGTCTGCACATTAGGTTTATATGCAAGGGTGAGCTAAAATGCTCAGCAAGTCTTAAACACATAACATATAAGTGAACTCACACCGATAAGGATTGTAAGGACTCATGGAATAACAATTGATATTTACAAATGTTTTAACATAGCAAGACTGAGTGGTGGTTAGACCTTGAACTGTTCTTTGTCTTTCGACTTAGAACCTTTTTCAGTGGATATAGAAAGGGGATCAACCTAACGACATCCTATGTTATGCATAACATACAATACACTGGACAGATCAAGAACAGTAATACATATTTGTTCATCTCAGTTTACTTCACATGTCAGGATCGCCCCAAGACGACTTGGTTTGATATAATAAAGCATGATTCGAATTTATCACGAATAATCATTTCATTTTTGCAAGTTATGCCGAAACAAAAAGCAATAACTCTCGTATCAAAGATTTATAACACGTTGCATACACAAAATGTATAAATCACATAGAAAGCAAGTAAACAAGGTTTAGGGATAGAAAACTTGCCTTTAGCACAATTTAGGGTTTCCCGGTAATCGTTTAAAGCGCCTATACAAAGGGTTTCGTGTACCGAATGTTAGTTCATCGAATTTTTTTCGTTCTATACGTGTTTTTATCACTAAACTAGACTATTTTCATTGGTGGAATTTTTTAGAAAACTTGGCTAACTCAAAAACTCAATTTTTAGTGCTTCCACCCGAATGCCCCTTAAAATTTTCAGCTTCGACGTCCTTTCCGGTAACTGCCATAACTTTGTCATCCGGAAACATTTTAAAGTGATTTTTGAGTCTAATTTGCTTAGAATTTCATGATCTACAACTTTCATTTAGGTTACTAAGTCAGATTCTGAATTTAAAATTTCGTAATTTTAGCATAAAGGTCAGTATGCTTACTTTGAACAATATTTTTAGGGTTAACCATGTGAAACATGGTACCGCTTGCTTTAAATCTTTAAGAAATCATGTTGTAAGACTCAATATCACTTTATAACATAAAAATAACAAATCACAAACCTTCTCATAGAAAGATTCATGACTTTTGCTCAAGAACACACGAAGAACACGAAGAACGGATAAACCGTACATGGTAACGACTATGTTCTTGAGCTTTTGGTTTTCGTACTTGAAATAATTTGAGCATTATAACTGCTTACATAAGTGATTATAACACTTTATAATTGACAAAAATTGGTCATTATAACGGCTTGCATAATTGATTAAAACAATTTATAAAAATGATCAAGAACATACGCAAACGCGGAGAACGGATGAACCGTACATGACCACTACGTATGTTCATTGAGCTTTAAACTACGAAATGAAATTCGACATTATAACTACTACAAAATGTAGAAAGGCTCAAGAACACGTGAAGAACACGGAGAACGACAATCGTACATGGCTACGACTCGCGTTCTTGAGCTTTTGAAAATTTAAGACTAAAGAAAAATCGAACATAAAAACTATAAGAGATGGTACCTTTGGTGTTTGCAAGCTTTAACTATTTCTTTGCAATTTCCAATACATGAATTATAACTAGGAGTAATAGATATAGAGAGTAATTTTGCTCTTGCAAAAGCTTTGGAAAAAGATGAAGAAATGAATGAGTTTAGCTTCCTATTTATAAGAAAATCAAAGGTCGGGGTAATTTGGTCATTAGTTAAAAAGACCAAGGGCATTTTAGTCTTTTCGCACATTATTTAATTAATAAAACTAAAATAATATCTAGAGTGTGCCAGGCGTGTGCCAGCGTGTGCCAGGCGTGTGCCAGCGTGTGCCAGCGTGTGCCAGGCATGCGCCAGCATGTGCCAGCCACACTCTTACCCACTCTTTCTTCCGTTTTCAGCATATCGGATAAATCGCGTACGATTAATTTAAAATATTTCGCATTAGTAATATAAGTTTTAATTACTTATACGTATTTTATTAATAAAATACATCATTCAGTATTAATATGATGTCTCGTCTGACCCTCAAAGTTTTCCTTGAATTAATCTCGGATAATCTTCCGTATATTTTTCTCAAATATACCTACCGGGCGACGCGATTGATAAATTTCTTTCATTCTAGACACTAATTATGATTGAATAATATAATTAGGTATTAATCTGATAAATTTGATTATTCAAATTTAATGTTAACCTGTCTCATGTTCCGTTTGATGAAAACAATACGGATGAATTACCAGTTTAATTATATAACAGTCTGATTCCAACTAAATGGTTAACTAATACTGATTTAAAAACTTGATATTACTGAGTTTTGTTCCGAATAAACACTATTTTGTAAAGTGAAAAGTCCAAAAGACTTGGCACGTTTTTCGGTGAATAGTGTTTTTGGCGACCATTTCTCAGAAAATGGTTAGAAGACCAAAAAAGTCAAAAATAATATTTATTTTTGTCTTTTCCCTATTTCGTCTTATTCCCGACACACTTTTCGAGAAAATCTTTTATTGCTTATTACGCACCGGTGTTGCATACAAACACTGTATCCATCAACGGTTTGATCAAAAACGGAAAGCGTTTTCGTTTGAAGAGCGATTTACGTTTTATTTATGGAAAAAATATCAGTGGCTCCCTGGTATCTATTCCCCGTATAAATGCTATATCGTGAAATGGAAAAAGTCCAAACGTTGAAAAGAACGTTCAAAAAGACGACAAACATTTTCTCGTGAATCGTGTCTTTTTCGTCTTTTTCCCAAGAAAATTTTATTGATTCCCTGACATCTAAACCTCATATTATCACTATGTTGTGAAATGTAAGAAGTCCTACAGATGAAAGAAACAGTCAAACGAATGAAAAACATCACATCGTGAATAGTGCTTTTACACGTTTTTCGAGAAAAACTATTATCGACTGTTACGTGTTTTTAAATCGTGGGAAGGTTGAATCTTGAAACAGAATGTCATTTCGACGTACACGTTTCGCTCGGGAGCTTAGGTTAGAATTCCTAGGGTTTAGACCCTAGGGTTTAGGGTTTAGGTTTTATCTTCTTTTCAGATTTTTGAAGAAAAAACTTTTATGTTCCTTTTTCGTGCTAAGGCTGTATACTTGAACCGAAACACATAAATAAGCAATAACGAAGATTCCATAACACATATAAGATGTAATTCAAGCTTTATTTATTCACATAAAGTCGGATTACAACTCTCTCGGAAGTTCGGAATATTACAAACATTGTTCAGACCTAATCAAAGTATTGGAGGTTTAATGTGAGTAAAAGATGAATTTAGAAAATTCATATTGAAGAGTAAATTGGAGATGATTATATTATAATTTCGAGGACGAAATTCTGATAAGAAGGAGAGAATGTAATATCCTGAATATTTATAGCACTTATAAATATGATATTAAATGACTAAAGTGAATTGTAAAGTTAATTTCGAGGACGAAATTCCTGTAAGTTGGGTTGAATGTAATATCCCAAATATTTCAAAAGTGATCTAACAAGATGTAAGCAATGTTGTCAATTCAAAACCTAAAAAGGATTGCTCAAGCATACCTTGAGTTATCTGAAAGAATATATACGACTCGAAACTACGATCGTATACAACTAAGAGGTTAAATTCTTTAACCTAAACTATGTGTTATGTGATTAGTAAAGCTTGAATTGAGCTTTTAAATGTGTTGTATGAAATATCTATGTGTAGGATTTTGTGTTTTGGTTCAAGTAGTTAACCTTAACACTTATTAAAAATCAGAAGTCAATTTAGTGCAAAAACCTAAATTGGAAAAAGAGTTAAAACCTAAACCCTAACCCTAGGGTCTAAACCCTAGAAAATAACCTAGGCCCTCGAGCAAAATGTGAAGGTCAAATTGACATTCTGTTTCTAGATTCAACCTCCCCACGATTTAAAAACACGTAACAATCAATAAAAGTTTTTATCTCGAAAAACGTGTAAAAGTACTATTCACGAATAAACGTTTTTCATTCGTTTGATCGTTTCTTTCATTTGTAGGACTTCTTGCATTTCACAATATAGTGATAATATGAGGTTTAGATGCCAGAGAACCAATAAAATTTTCTGGAGAAAAAGACGAAAATGTCACGATTTACGAGAAAACGTTTGTCGTCTTTTTGACTGTTCTTTTCGTTATTTTGACATATTGTATTTCACGAAATAGCATTTATATGAAGTATAGATGTTATTTAGCCAATAAAAGTTTTACTCGAGAAACGTGTAAAACACTATTCATTTTGAATTTTTTCTTCCGAATTTTGAAAATTCACATTCCTGAATAGCATTTTTATTGACAGTAGATGCATTTTGACCAACAAAATTTTTACCCAAAATAATTTATGGAGATTACTATTCACGTATACGGGATGAATACGTAGTGAATACGGAAGGAATACGAGAATAATAAAGGTATATTGTAACGTATAATACGAGGATTATACGAAAGATTATACGAGATTAATACGAGAATAATACGAGGTATCATACCAGTAGAATACGAATATTATACGATGTATTATACGGAAGAAATACGTATAAATACTAATGTATTATACTATTTAATTAATTAGTTGAAATCAAACTAGTTTATGTGTAACTAAGTTAGTGTAACTAAACTAGGGAGAACTAACACGATTACACTAACTGAAAAAGAACTAGCACGATTTGTTTGGAACTAAATCCAAGTGAAAATGAATCGACCAATTAGAAGAAGGGTGATGTAAGCGATGATGCAAGCGCTAGGGAGAAAAGACTAAAAGGCCCTTGGTCTTTTAAACTAATGACCAAACTACCCCGACCCTTGGTTTTCCTATAAATAGAGAGCTAAGCTCTTCATTTTTTTCAATAATTTTCAAAGCAAAATTCCTATAATCAAGAGATTGCAAAGAAATAGTTAAAGCTTGCAATAATAAAAGGTACGATTCTTAATCGTTATTATGCTTAAAGTTTTATTTTATCGATGAGGCTCAAGAACATAAGTCGTAGCCATGTACGATTTTTCGTTCTCCGTGTTCCTTATGACTTGAGCAAGTCGTTGTTATGTCAAATTTCATTTCATAGTTTAAAGTTCAAGAGCATACGTCGTATCCATGTACGGTTTATCCGTTCTCCGTGTTCTTCGTATGTTCTGGAGTATTATTATAAATTGTTATAATTAAGTAAACAAGTCATTATAATGACCAAATTTTGTCAATTATAAAGTGTTATAATCACATATGTAAGCAGTTATAATGCTCAAATTATTTCAAGTATGAAATCCAAAAGCTCAAGAACATAAGTCGTTACCATGTACGATTTTTCGTTCTTCGTGTGTTCTTGAGCAAAAGTCATAATTTCTACATAAGTAGGTTTATGATTTGGTAATTTAGTATTATGAGATGATGAAACATGATGGCCTTGCTAAATAATGCTTGTGGCATCAAGTTTTAGTAGTCGAAACGAAGAACGATGAAATTTTGTTCTTCGTGTTCTTCGATTCGTTCTTCGTGTTCTTGAGAAAAAGTCATGAAATCTTATATAAGTAGGTTTATGATTTTGTTATTTTTATGTTATGAAGTGATACGGAGTGTTAGAACATGTTATCTTAGCAAATTAATGCTTGAGGTATCATGTTTTACCAATCGGATCAAAGAAAGTTAAGTCTAATATACTAGCAGAATATTTTTGGTAATTTCCGAAAATTTAATTTCTGAATCTGCCTTAGACACCTAAATGAAAGTTGTAGATCATGAAATTCTAAGCAATTTAGACTCAAGAATCACTCAAAAATGCTTTCGTATGACAAAGTTATGGCTGTCACTGTAAAAGAGGTCAGAAATATGAATCAATTTTAGATCAGTCCCATTACTGGCGAAATATGTGTAAATCAGTAAGGAATATCGAAATTTGGTCTGAATTAAAATTGTAGATACGGAAGTTACGAACGCGTGAAATTTTGAACGACTCAAAAATATTTTAAAATGAAGAAGTTGTGGCCTTTTGATCGACCCGGGGTCTAGCAGCCATACATGCTGCCTATTTTTTTAAACGTGACTTAAAAGTGAGTTTTTGAGTTGGACATTTTTCCAAATAATTCCACCTATGGAAATAGTCTAGTTAAGTTATTCTAAGACTTATTCAAAAGGAGAATTTGATAAACTAACGTTCGGGGTCGCGTAACCCTTTTTGTAGGCGTTTAACGATTTCCCGGGAAAACCCTAACATGGTTTCAAGGCAAGTCTTCTAACTCTTGCTATGTGCTACTTGTGTAGTATTGTTAAAATGTTAAATGAGATGTGTAATGTCATGTTATTATGCAATAGATGATATGTGAAGTCTTTAACTGATGTTTACAAGCCTTCTAACTGTTATGTTTTATGTTTACGATTTACGAACATCATTTATACACTTTGTGTGTCAATGTGATATAAATTGTTAGAATGCGAGTTATAAGTGATATTAAATGGAGAATTATATTCAGTCAAGGCATGTTAAAGTTTATATAAAAGCATAAACTGCGTATGAGCTGTATGTTAGACTTGCTGAGCCGTCGTGCTCATTCTTGCGAATAAAACCTTATTTGCAGATTAAAGATGAACGTTAAGAAGATCATGAACTTAAAGATGCAGCATAGATTAGGTTTTCATGTAAATTGATTGTATTTGTATATGTCATAATGACTGTTGTAATACGAACAAACAAACATGTAACCGAATATTGAATGAATGATATAAATAATTATTATCAGAATGTTGTTATGTCTTTATTTTGATATAACCTAGAATTGTTAAAATTTAACATAGTATTGATAATGATCTATTTATCTGGATGAGAATCGGTAAATAACTTGTGAGTGCTGTACATCTGAGACAGAACTAAGCGATGTTGACTGGTCAAATCCATCGTTAAGGTTCCTCGGACCCAGGTATAACTCGTTATTACTATTCTGAATACCATATAAGTAGGATTATTGATATGAAGAGATATCTTTGTATATTGATACTTGTAGTACGAATGAGACCGTTACAAGTGGACGTATATAGAATATTTAAATCCTAAGGTTAAAATTAAACCGTTATATATGGTTTTATCCATTTATACGGATGAAATACAAGTTGATACTTGTATACTTATGAGACTGAGATCAAGTTAAGATCCAGGGACAATGTTAAGAGAAATTGTTAATGTATAGTCTAAAATAAGACTATTTCAACCAATATGATTATGGGATCATTGGTTAAGTCGATAGATGTATGAAATTAACGCACAAGGTCCGCCGCATCGAAAGCGCGGGGATTTTGGGGGCGTTACACGTTAGGACTCCCCACTTCTATTCCTATATTCCCGGATGTGGGTGTGACGTAATGACATTTACTAAGACACGTTTCGCCAGTTCGCGCGTTTGCTTTCACCTGGTTCCGTAAACAGGATGAGAAGACATAGGAAGGGGTGCAACACGAGGACTTCCCAGGGGGTCACCCATCCAAGTACTACACTCGCCCAAGCGCGCTCAACTCCGGTGTTCTGACGGGATCCGGCGCATTATTACTGGTATGATCGCACCCGCTAAGAACCTCCATTTTAATCCCTACCTTCCCGGACGTGGGCGTGTCGTTGTCACATTTTCGCCGTGCCTGCGCGTTTGGTAAGACACGTTTCACCAGTACGCGCGTCTTCGTTCGCCTGGTTCCGCAAAAATGCAAAAATGAGGGGTTCCGGCGCGTTGGTGCTGCTGTGATCGCTCCCGCTAAGGTACTCCGTCTTAATGCGAAATTTCCCGCACGTAGGTGTGCCGCAGTGACATTTACGCCGTGCATGCGCATTTACCGAGACACGTTTCACGAGTGACCCCTTTTTCTTTCCCCCGGTTCCGCAAAAGGGTTATAAAAAGGGGTGCAACACGAGGACATCCCAGGGGGTCACCCATCCTAGTACTACACTCGCCCAAGCACGCTTAACTTCGGAGTTCTGATGGGATCCGGTGCATTAGTGCTGGTATGATCGCACCCGTTAGGATTCTGCATTTTTATTACTATATTCCCACATTACTAATTCGCGTTCAACGGTACGCGCCTTTTTCTTTCACCTGTTTCCGCAAGTAAAGCGAAGAAATATTGAAAGGGATGCAACGCTGGGACTTCCCAGGGGGTCACCCACCCTGGTACAGCTCTCGCCTAGGCACGCTTAATCTCCGAATCTCGATGGGATCCGGTGCGTTAGTGTTGGTATGATCGCACCCGTTAGTGTTTGATGCGGTGGGAGAAACCTGTTAGGAAGTGGTTTAGGTGTTTGGATGCGTTCGGCCCGGGAGAACTTCAAAGTGGCGTGACTTTTGATCCATAAAGAGTAACGGGGCCCGTAATATATCAAATTGAAGCATGGTATGAGCTCTACAAGTCTCACCGCCTACGGCCTTGACACGTGCTGTTTTGAGCCCGAAAAACCTATTTGAAATAGTTTATTTGTCGGCCGAGCGTGAATTATTTTTTTCATTTTTGTTATTTTAGTTTCCCTGTCCCTAATTGCTGTTGGAAGTTGTTTACGGCCATAAATATGACCATGAACAGCAACATTCTCGTCAGTTAATATTATTATTACTTTATTCTATTCGTGAGTTCTTGCTTTTTTTGTCGGTTCAGGGGTTTGCCTCTGCGCTCTTGTTGCCGCGTCTGAACCTGCAAATCACGTTTGTGCCAGGGCGTTACAGTGTAACCGTGTTTCGCTTCGTCTGGACTCTTCGATCCCATTCCTGTATTGCCACTTTGATAACGCTTGTTTATCCCCAAAGGCACAAAAGAGATCTAGAAGGGGGTGGCGTAAATTCTTTAAATTCTCCTTCATGATAGGGTGTTACCAAGTAATTACCCAAATCAATCTAATTAATTCAGGCACAGAACAAACGCAGTTTAGATCGCACCTTCGAAGAATGTGAAAAAAAAAATAGTCCAAAGCCCACGTTTCGCGTAAAGGCAAAACGGATATAAAAAGGGGTGCAACACGAGGACTTCCCAGGGGGTCACCCATCCTAGTACTACTCTCGCCCAAGCACGCTTAACTTCGGAGTTCTGATGGGATCCGGTGCATTAGTGCTGGTATGATCGCACCAGTTAGGACTCCCCACTTCTATTCCTATATTCCCGGATGTGGGTGTGACGTAGTGACATTTACTAAGACACGTTTCGCCAGTTCGCGCGTTTGCTTTCACCTGGTTCCGCAAACAGGAAGAGAAGACATAGGAAGGGGTGCAACACGAGGACTTCCCAGGGGGTCCCCATCCAAGTACTACACTCGCCCAAGCGCGCTCAACTCCGGTGTTCTGACGGGATCCGGCGCATTATTGCTGGTATGATCGCACCCGCTAAGAACCTCCATTTTAATCCCTACCTTCCCGCACGTGGGCGTGTCGTTGTCACATTTTCGCCGTGCCTGCGCGTTTGGTAAGACACGTTTCACCAGTATGCGCGTCTTCGTTCGCCTGGTTCCGCAAAAATGCAAAAATGAGGGGATCCGGCGCGTTGGTGCTGCTGTGATCGCACCCGCTAAGATCCTCCGTCTTAATTCGAAATTTCACGCACGTGGGTGCGCCGCAGTGACATTTACGCCGCGCATGCGCGTTTACCGAGACACGTTTCACCAGTGACCCCTTTTACTTTCCCCCGGTTCCGCAAAAGGGTTATAAAAAGGGGTGCAACACGAGGACTTCCCAGGGGGTCACCCATCCTAGTACTACTCTCGCCCATGCACGCTTAACTTCGGAGTTCTGATGGGATCCGGTGCATTAGTGCTGGTATGATCGCACCCGTTAGGATTCTGCATTTTTATTACTATATTCCCACATTACTAATTCGCGTTCAACGGTACGCGCCTTTTTCTTTCACCTGTTTCCGCAAGTAAAGCGAAGAAATATTGAAATGGATGCAACGCTGAGACTTCCCAGGGGGTCACCCACCCTGGTACTGCTCTCGCCTAGGCACGCTTAATCTCCGAATCTCGATGGGATCCGGTGTTTTAGTGTTGGTATGATCGCACCCGTTAGTGTTTGATGCGGTAGGAGAAACCTGTTAGGAAGTGGTTTAGGTGTTCGGATGCGTTCGGCCCGGGAGAACTTTAAAGTGGCGTGACTTTTGATCCATAAAGAGTAACGGGGCCCGTAATATATCAAATTGAAGCTTGGGATGAGCTCTACGAGTCTCATCGCCTACGGCCTTGACACGTGCTGTTTTGAGCCCGAAAAACCTATTTGAAATAGTCTATTCGTCGGCCGAGCGTGAATTATTTTTTTCATTTTAGTTATTTTAGTTTCCCTGTCCCTTATTGCTGTTGGAAGTTGTTTACGGCCATAAATACGACCATGAACAGCAACGTTCTCGTCAGTTAATATTACTATTACTTTATTCTATTCGTGAGTTCTTGCTTTTCTTGTCGGTTCAAGGGTTTGCCTCTGCGCTCTTGTTGCCGCGTCTGAACCTGCAAATCACGTTTGTGCCAGGGCGTTACAGTCTAACCGTGTTTCGCTGCATCTGGACTCTTCGATCCCATTCCTATATTGCCACTTTGATAACGCTTGTTTATCCCCAAAGGCACAAAAGAGATCTAGAAGGGGGTGGCGTAAATTCTTTAAATTCTCCTTCATGATAGGGTGTTACCAAGTAATTACCCAAATCAATTTAATTAATTCAGGCACAGAACAAACGCAGTTTAGATCGCACCTTCGAAGAATGTGGAAAAAAAAATAGTCCAAAAGCCCACGTTTCGCGTAAAGGCAAAACGGATATAAAAAGGGGTGCAACACGAGGACTTCCCAGGGGGTCACCCATCCTAGTACTACTCTCGCCCAAGCACGCTTAACTTCGGAGTTCTGATGGGATCCGGTGCATTAGTGCTGGTATGATCGCACCCGTTAGGACTCCCCACTTTTATTCCTATATTCCCGGATGTGGGTGTGACGTAGTGACATTTACTAAGACACGTTTCGCCAGTTCGCGCCTTTGCTTTCACCTGATTCCGCAAACAGGAAGAGAAGACATAGGAAGGGGTGCAACACGAGGACTTCCCAGGGGGTCACCCATCCAAGTACTACACTCGCCCAAGCGCGCTTAACTCCGGTGTTCTGACGGGATCCGGCGCATTATTGCTGGTATTGTCGCACCCGCTAAGAACCTCCATTTTAATCCCTACCTTCCCGCACGTGGGCGTGTCGTTGTCACATTTTCGCCGTGCCTGCGCGTTTGGTAAGACATGTTTCACCAGTACGCGCGTCTTCGTTTGCCTGGTTCCGCAAAAATGCAAAAATGAGGGGATCCGGCGCGTTGGTGCTGCTGTGATCGCACCCGCTAAGATCCTCCGTCTTAATTCGAAATTTCCCGCACGTGGGTGTGCCGCAGTGACATTTACGCCGTGCATGCACGTTTACCGAGACACGTTTCACCAGTGACCCCTTTTTCTTTCCCCCGGTTCCGCAAAAGGGTTATAAAAAGGGGTGCAACACGAGGACTTCCCAGAGGGTCACCCATCCTAGTACTACTCTCGCCCAAGCACGCTTAACTTCGGAGTTCTGATGGGATCCGGTGCATTAGTGCTGGTATGATCGCACCCGTTAGGATTCTGCATTTTTATTACTATATTCCCATATTACTAATTCGCGTTCAACGACACACGCCTTTTTCTTTCACCTGTTTCCGCAAGTAAAGCGAAGAAATATTGGAAGGGATGCAACGCTTGGACTTCCCAGGGGGTCACCCACTCTGGTACCGCTCTCGCCTAGGCACGCTTAATCTCCGAATCTCGATGGGATCCGGTGCGTTAGTGTTGGTATGATCGCACCCGTTAGTGTTTGATGCGGTGGGAGAAACCTGTTAGGAAGTGGTTTAGGTGTTCGGATGCGTTCGGCCCGGGAGAACTTCAAAGTGGCGTGACTTTTGATCCATAAAGAGTAACGGGGCTCGTAATATATCAAATTGAAGCTTGGGATGAGCTCTACAAGTCTGAACGCCTACGGCCTTGACACGTGCTGTTTTGAGCCCGAAAAACCTATTTGAAATAGTCTATTCGTCGGCCGAGCGTGAATTATTTTTTTCATTTTTGTTATTTTACTTTCCCTGTCCCTAATTGCTATTGGAAGTTTTATTACGGCCATAAATACGACCATGAACAGCAACGTTCTCGTCAGTTAATATTACTATTAATTTATTCTATTCGTGAGTTCTTGCTTTTCTTGTCGGTTCAAGGGTTTGCCTCTGCGCTCCTGTTGTCGCGTCTGAACCTGCAAATCACGTTTGTGCCAGGGCGTTACAGTCTAACCGTGTTTCGCTGCATCTGGACTCTTCGATCCCATTCCTGTATTGCCACTTTGATAACGCTTGTTTATCCCCAAAGGCATAAAAGAGATCTAGAAGGGGGTGGCGTAAATTCTTTAAATTCTCCTTCATGATAGGGTGTTACCAAGTAATTACGCAAATCAATTTAATTAATTCAGGCACAGAACAAACGCAGTTTAGATCGCACATTCGAAGAATGTGAAAAAAAAAAAATAGTCCAAAGCCCACGTTTCGCGTAAAGGCAAAACGAATATAAAAATGGGTGCAACACGAGAACTTCCCAGGGGGTCACCCATCCTAGTACTACTCTCGCACAAGCACGCTTAACTTCGGAGTTCTGATGGGATCCGGTGCATTAGTGCTGGTATGATCGCACCTGTTAGGATTCTGTATTTTTATTACTATATTCCCACATTACTAATTCGCGTTCAACGGTACGCGCCTTTTTCTTTCACCTGTTTCCGCAAGTAAAGCGAAGAAATATTGAAAGGGATGCAACGCTGGGACTTCCCAGTGGGTCACCCACCCTGGTACTGCTCTCGTCTAGGCACGCTTAATCTCCGAATCTCGATGGGATCCGGTGCGTTAGTGTTGGTATGATCGCACCCGTTAGTGTTTGATGCGGTGGGAGAAACCTGTTAGGAAGTGGTTTAGGTGTTCGGATGCGTTCGGCCCGGGGGAACTTCAAAGTGGCGTGACTTTTGATCCATAAAGAGTAACGGGGCCCGTAATATATCAAATTGAAGCTTGGGATGAGCTCTACAAGTCTCATCGCCTACGGCCTTGACACGTGCTTTTTTGAGCCCGAAAAACCTATTTGAAATAGTCTATTCGTCGGCCGAGCCTGAATTATTTTTTTCATTTTTGTTATTTTAGTTTCCCTGTCCCTAATTGGTGTTGGAAGTTGTTTACGGCCATAAATACGACCATGAACAGCAACGTTCTAGTCAGTTAATATTACTATTACTTTATTCTATTCGTGAGTTCTTGCTTTTCTTGACGGTTCAAGGGTTTGCCTCTGCGCTCTTGTTGCCGCGTCTGAACCTGCAAATCACGTTTGTGTCAGGGCGTTACAGTCTAACCGTGTTTCGCTGCATCTGGACTCTTCGATCGCATTCCTGTATTGCCACTTTGATAACGCTTGTTTATCCCCAAAGGCACAAAAGAGATCTAGAAGGGGGTGGCGTAAATTCTTCAAATTCTCCTTCATGATAGGGTGTTACCAAGTAATTACCCAAATCAATTTAATTAATTCAGGCACAGAACAAACGCAGTTTAGATCGCACCTTCGAAGAATGTGAAAAAAAAAATAGTCCAAAGCCCACGTTTCGCGTAAAGGCAAAACGGATATAAAAAGGGGTGCAACACGAGGACTTCCCAGGGGGTCACCCATCCTGGTGCTACTCTCGCCCAAGCACGCTTAACTTCGGAGTTCTGATGGGATCCGATGCATTAGTGCTGGTATGATCGCACCCGTTAGGACTCCCCACTTCTATTCCTATATTCCCGGATGTGGGTGTGACGTAGTGACACTTACTAAGACACGTGTCGCCAGTTCGCGCGTTTGCTTTCACCTGGTTCCGCAAACAGGAAGAGAAGACATAGGAAGGGGTGCAACACGAGGACTTCCCAGGGGGTCACCCATCCAAGTACTACACTCGCCTAAGCGCGCTTAACTCCGGTGTTCTGACGGGATCCGGCGCATTATTGCTGGTATGATCGCACCCGCTAAGAACCTCCATTTTAATCCCTACCTTCCCGCACGTGGGCGTGTCGTTGTCACATTTTCGCCGTGCCTGCGCGTTTGGTAAGACACGTTTCACCAGTACGCGCGTCTTCGTTCGCCTGGTTCCGCAAAAATGCAAAAATGAGGGGATCCGGCGCGTTGGTGCTGCTGTGATCGCACCCGCTAAGATCCTCCGTCTTAATTCGAAATTTCCTGCACGTGGGTGTGCCGCAGTGACATTTACGCCGTGCATGCGCGTTTACCGAGACACGTTTCACCAGTGACCCCTTTTTCTTTCCCCCGGTTCCGCAAAAGGGTTATAAAAAGGGGTGCAACTCGAGGACTTCCCAGGGGGTCACCCATCCTAGTACTACTCTCGCCCAAGCGCGCTTAACTTCGGAGTTCTGATGGGATCCGGTGCATTAGTGCTGGTATGATCGCAACCGTTAGGATTCTGCATTTTTATTACTATATTCCCACATTACTAATTCGCGTTCAACGGTACGCGCCTTTTTCTTTCACCTGTTTCCGCAAGTAAAGCGAAGAAATATTGAAAGGGATGCAACGCTGGGACTTCCCAGGGGGTCACCCACCCTGGTACTGCTCTCGCTTAGGCACGCTTAATCTCCGAATCTCGATGAGATCCGGTGCGTTAGTGTTGGTATGATCGCACCCGTTAGTGTTTGATGCGGTGGGAGAAACCTGTTAGGAAGTAGTTTAGGTGTTCGGATGCGTTCGGCCTGGGAGAACTTCAAAGTGGCGTGACTTTTGATCCGTAAAGAGTAACGGGGCCCGTAATATATCAAATTGAAGCTTGGGATGAGCTCTACAAGTCTCATCGCCTACGGCCTTGACACGTGCTGTTTTGAGCCCGAAAAACCTATTTGAAATAGTCTATTCGTCGGCCGAGCGTGAATTATTTTTTTCATTTTTGTTATTTTACTTTCCCTGGCCCTAATTGCTGTTGGAAGTTGTTTACGGCCATAAATACGACCATGCACAGCAACGTTCTCGTCAGTTAATATTACTATTACTTTATTCTATTCGTGAGTTCTTGCTTTTCTTGTCGGTTCAAGGGTTTGCCTCTGCGCTCTTGTTTCCGCGTCTGAACCTGCAAATCACGTTTGTGCCAGGGCGTTACAGTCTAACCGTGTTTCGCTGCATCTGGACTCTTCGATCTCATTCCTGTATTGCCACTTTGATAACGCTTGTTTATCCCCAAAGGCCCAAAAGAGATCTAGAAGGGGGTGGCGTAAATTCTTTAAATTCTCCTTCATGATAGGGTGTTACCAAGTAATTACGCAAATCAATTTAATTAATTCAGGCACAGAACAAACGCAGTTTAGATCGCACCTTCGAAGAATGTGAAGAAAAAAAATAGTCCAAAGCCCACGTTTCGCGTAAAGGCAAAACGGATATAAAAAGGGGTGCAACACGAGGACTTCCCAGGGGGTCACCCATCCCAGTACTACTCTCGCCCAAGCACGCTTAACTTCGGAGTTCTGATGGGATCCCGTGCATTAGTGCTGGTATGATCGCACCCGTTAGGACTCCCCACTTCTATTTCTATATTCCCGGATGTGGGTGTGACGTAGTGACACTTACTAAGACACGTTTCGCCATTTCGCGCGTTTGCTTTCACCTGGTTCCGCAAACAGGAAGAGAAGACATAGGAAGGGGTGCAACACGAGGACTTCCCAGGGGGTCACCCATCCAAGTACTACACTCGCCCAAGCACGCATAACTCCGGTGTTCTGACAGGATCCGGCGCATTATTGCTGGTATGATCGCACCCGCTAAGAACCTCCATTTTAATCCCTACCTTCCCGCACGTGGGCGTGTCGTTGTCACATTTTCGCCGTGCTTGCGCGTTTGGTAAGACACGTTTCACCAGTACGCGCGTCTTCGTTCGCCTGGTTCCGTAAAAATGCAAAAATGAGGGGATCCGGCGCGTTGGTGCTGCTGTGATGGCACCCGCTAAGATCCTCCGTCTTAATTCGAAATTTCCCGCTCGTGGGTGTGCCGCAGTGACATTTACGTCGTGCATGCGCGTTTACCGAGACACGTTTCACCAGTGACCCCTTTTTCTTTCCCCCGGTTCCGCAAAAGGGTTATAAAAAGGGGTGCAACACGAGGACTTCCAGGGGGTCACCCATCCTAGTACTACTTTCGCCCAAGCGCGCTTAACTTCGGAGTTCTGATGGGATCCGGTGCATTAGTGCTGGTATGATAGCACCCGTTAGGATTCTGCATTTTTATTACTATATTCCCACATTACTAATTCGCGTTCAACGGTACGCGCTTTTTTCTTTCACCTGTTTCCGCAAGTAAAGCGAAGAAATATTGAAAGGGATGCAACGCTGGGACTTCCCAGGGGGTCACCCACCCTGGTACTGCTCTCGCCTAAGCACGCTTAATCTCCGAATCTCGATGGGATCCGGTGCGTTAGTGTTGGTATGATCGCACCCGTTAGTGCTTGATGCGGTGGGAGAAGCCTGTTAGGAAGTGGTTTAGGTGTTCGGATGCGTTCGGCCCGGGAGAACTTTAAAGTGGCGTGACTTTTGATCCATAAAGAGTAACGGGGCCCGTAATTTATCAAATTGAAGCTTGGGATGAGCTCTACAAGTCTAATCGTCTACGGCCTTGACACGTGCTGTTTTGAGCCCGAAAAACCTATTTGAAATAGTCTATTCGTCGGCCGAGCGTGAATTATTTTTTTCATTTTTGTTATTTTAGTTTCCCTGTCCCTAATTGCTGTTGGAAGTTGTTTACGGCCATAAATACGACCATGAACAGCAACGTTCTCGTCAGTTAATATTACTATTAATTTATTCTATTCGTGAGTTCTTACTTTTCTTGTCGGTTCAAGGGTTTGCCTCTGCGCTCCTGTTGCCGCGTCTGAACCTGCAAATCACGTTTGTGCCAGGGCGTTACATTCTACCCGTGTTTCGCTGCATCTGGACTCTTCGATCCCATTCCTGTATTGCCACTTTGATAACGCTTGTTTATCCCCAAAGGCACAAAAGAGATCTAGAAGGGGTGGCGTAAATTCTTTAAATTCTCCTTCATGATAGGGTGTTACCAAGTAATTACCCAAATCAATTTAATTAATTCAGGCACAGAATAAACGCAGTTTAGATCGCACCTTCGAAGAATGTGAAAAAAAAAAATAGTCCAAAGCCCACGTTTCGCGTAAAGGCAAAACGGATATAAAAAGGGGTGCAACACGAGAACTTCCCAGGGGGTCACCCATCCTAGTACTACTCTCGCCCAAGCACGCTTATCTTCGGAGTTCTGATGGGATCCGGTGCATTAGTGCTGGTATGATCGCACCCGTTAGGACTCCCCACTTCTATTCCTATATTCCCGGATGTGGGTGTGACGTAGTGACATTTACTAAGACACGTTTCGCCAGTTCGCGCCTTTGCTTTCACCTGGTTCTGCAAACAGGAAGAGAAGACATAGGAAGGGGTGCAACACGAGGACTTCCCAGGGGGTCACCCATCCAAGTACTACACTCGCCCAAGCGCGCTTAACTCCGGTGTTCTGACGGGATCCGGCGCATTATTGCTGGTATGATCGCACCCGCTAAGAACCTCCATTTTAATCCCTACCTTCCCGCACGTGGGCGTGTCGTTGTCACATTTTCGCCGTGCCTGCGCGTTTGGTAAGACACGTTTCACCAGTACGCGCGTCTTCGTTCGCCTGGTTCCGCAAAAATGCAAAAATGAGGGGATCCGGCGCGTTGGTGCTGCTGTGATCGCACCCGCTAAGATCCTCCGTCTTAATTCAAAATTTCCCGCACGTGGGTGTGCCGCAGTGACATTTACGCCGTGCATACACGTTTACCGAGACACGTTTCACCAGTGACCCCTTTTTCTTTCCCCCGGTTCCGCAAAAGGGTTATAAAAAGGGGTGCAACACGAGGACTTCCCAGGGGGTCACCCATCCTAGTACTACTCTCGCCCAAGCACGCTTAACTTCGGAGTTCTGATGGGATCCGGTGCATTAGTGCTGGTATGATCGCACCCGTTAGAATTTTGCATTTTTATTACTATATTCCCACATTACTAATTCGCGTTCAATGGTACGCGCCTTTTTCTTTCACCTGTTTCCGCAAGTAAAGCGAAGAAATATTGAAAGGGATGCAACGCTGGGAATTCCCAGGGGGTCACCCACCCTGGTACTGCTCTCGCCTAGGCACGCTTAATCTCCGAATCTCGATGGGATCCGGTGTGTTAGTGTTGGTATGATCGCACCCGTTAGTGTTTGACGCGGTGGGAGAAACCTGTTAGGAAGTGGTTTAGGTCTTCGGATGCGTTCGGCCCGGGAGAACTTCAAAGTGGCGTGGCTTTTGATCCATAAAAAGTAACGGGGCCCGTAACATATCAAATTGAAGCTTGGGATGAGCTCTACAAGTCTCATCGCCTACGACCTTGACACGTGCTGTTTTGAGCCCGAAAAACCTATTTGAAATAGTCTATTCGTCGGCCGAGCGTGAATTATTTTTTTCATTTTTGTTATTTTAGTTTCCCTGTCCGTAATTGCTGTTGGAAGTTGTTTACGGCCATAAATACGACCATGAACAGCAACGTTCTCGTCAGTTAATATTACTATTACTTTATTCTATTCGTGAGTTCTTGCTTTTCTTGTCGGTTCAAGGGTTTGCCTCTGCGCTCTTGTTGCCGCGTCTGAACCTGCAAATCACGTTTGTGCCAGGGCGTTACAGTCTAACCGTGTTTCGCTGCATCTGGACTCTTCGATCCCATTCCTGTATTGCCACTTTGATAACGTTTGTTTATCCCCAAAGGCACAAAAGAGATCTAGAAGGCGGTGGCGTAAATTCTTTAAATTCTCCTTCATGATAGGGTGTTACCAAGTAATTACCCAAATCAATTTAATTAATTCAGGCACAGAAGAAACGCAGTTTAGATCGCACCTTCGAAGAATGTGGAAAAAAAAAATAGTCCAAAGCCCACGTTTCGCGTAAAGGCAAAACGGATATAAAAAGGGGTGCAACACGAAGACTTCCCAGGGGGTCACCCGTCCTAGTATTACTCTCGCCCAAGCACGCTTAACTTCGGAGTTCTGATGGAATCCGGTGCATTAGTGCTGGTATGATCGCTCCCGTTAGGACTCCACACTTCTATTCCTATATTCCCGGATGTGGGTGTGACGTAGTGACATTTACTAAGACACGTTTCGCCAGTTCGCGCCTTTGCTTTCACCTGGTTCTGCAAACAGGAAGAGAAGACATAGGAAGGGGTGCAACACGGGGACTTCCCAGGGGGTCACCCATCCAAGTACTACACTCGCCCAAGCGCGCTCAACTCCGGTGTTCTGACGGGATCCGGCGCATTATTTCTGGTATGATCGCACCCGCTAAGAACCTCCATTTTAATCCCTACCTTCCCGCACGTGGGCATGTTGTTGTCACATTTTCGCCGTGCCTGCGCGTTTGGTAAGACACGTTTCACCAGTACGCGCGTCTTCGTTCGCCTGGTTCCGCAAAAATGCAAAAATGAGGGGATCCGGCGCGTTGGTGCTGCTGTGATCGCACCCGCTAAGATCCTCCGTCTTAATTCGAAATTTCCCGCACGTGGGTGTGCCGCAGTGACATTTACGCCGTGCATGCGCGTTTACCGAGACACGTTTCACCAGTGACCCCTTTTTCTTTCCCCCGGTTCCGCAAAAGGGTTATAAAAAGGGGTGCAACACGAGGACTTCCCAGGGGGTCACCCATCCTAGTACTACTCTCGCCCAAGCACGCTTAACTTCGGAGTTCTGATGGGATCCAGTGCATTAGTGCTGGTATGATCGCACCCGTTAGGATTCTGCCTTTATATTACTATATTCCCACATTACTAATTCGCGTTCAACGGTACGCGCCTTTTTCTTTCACCTGTTTCCGCAAGTAAAGCGAAGAAATATTGAAAGGGATGCAACGCTGGGAATTCCCAGGGGGTCACCCACCCTGGTACTGCTCTCGCCTAGGCACGCTTAATCTCTGAATCTCGATGGGATCCGGTGCGTTAGTGTTGGTATGATCGCACCCGTTAGTGTTTGATGCGGTGGGAGAAACCTGTTAGGAAGTGGTTTAGGTGTTCAGATGCGTTCGGCCCGGGAGAACTTCAAAGTGGCGTGGCTTTTGATCCATAAAGAGTAATGGGGCCCGTAACATATCAAATTGAAGCTTGGGATGAGCTCTACAAGTCTCATCGCCTACGGCCTTGACACGTGCTGTTTTGAGCCCGAAAAACCTATTTGAAATAGTCTATTCGTCGCCCGAGCGTTAATTATTTTTTTCATTTTTGTTATTTTAGTTTCCCTGTCCGTAATTGCTGTTGAAAGTTGTTTACGGCCATAAATACGACCATGAACAGCAACGTTCTCGTCAGTTAATATTACTATTACTTTATTCTATTCGTGAATTCTTGCTTTTCTTGTCGGTTCAAGGGTTTGCCTCTGCGCTCTTGTTGCCGCGTCTGAACCTGCAAATCACGTTTGTGCCAGGGCGTTACAGTCTAACCGTGTTTCGCTGCATCTGGACTCTTCGATCCCATTCTTGTATTGCCACTTTGATAACACTTGTTTATCCCCAAAGGCACAAAAGAGATCTAGAAGGCGGTGGCGTAAATTCTTTAAATTCTCCTTCATGATAGGGTGTTACCAAGTAATTACCCAAATCAATTTAATTAATTCAGGCACAGAACAAACGCAGTTTAGATCGCACCTTCGAAGAATGTGGAAAAAAAAAATAGTCCAAAGCCCACGTTTCGCGTAAAGGCAAAACGGATATAAAAAGGGGTGCAACACGAGGACTTCCCAGGGGGTCACCCATCCTAGTACTACTCTCGCCCAAGCACGCTTAACTTCGGAGTTCTGATGGGATCCGGTGCATTAGTGCTGGTATGATCGCACCCGTTAGGACTCCCCACTTCTATTCCTATATTCCCGGATGTGGGTGTGACGTAGTGACATTTACTAAGACACGTTTCGCCAGTTCGCGCGTTTGCTTTCACCTGGTTCCGCAAACAGGAAGAGAAGACATAGGAAGGGGTGCAACACGAGGACTTCCCAGGGGGTCACCCATCCAAGTACTACACTCGCCCAAGCGCGCTTAACTCCGGTGTTCTGACGGGATCCGGCGCATTATTGCTGGTATGATCGCACCCGCTAAGAACCTCCATTTTAATCCCTACCTTCCCGCACGTGGGCGTGTCGTTGTCACATTTTCGCCGTGCCTGCGCGTTTGGTAAGACACGTTTCACCAGTACGCGCGTCTTCGTTCGCCTGGTTCCGCAAAAATGCAAAAATGAGGGGATCCGGCGCGTTGGTGCTTCTGTGATCGCACCCGCTAAGATCCTCCGTCTTAATTCGAAATTTCCCGCACGTGGGTGTGCCGCAGTGACATTTACGCCGTGCATGCGCGTTTACCGAGACACGTTTCACCAGTGACCCCTTTTTCTTTCCCCCGGTTCCGCAAAAGGGTTATAAAAAGGGGTGCAACACGAGGACTTCCCAGGGGGTCACCCATCCTAGTACTACTCTCGCCCAAGCACGCTTAACTTCGGAGTTCTGATGGGATCCGGTGCATTAGTGCTGGTATGATCGCACCCGTTAGGATTCTGCATTTTTATTACTATATTCCCACATTACTAATTCGCGTTCAACGGTACGCGCCTTTTTCTTTCACCTGTTTCCGCAAGTAAAGCGAAGAAATATTGAAAGGGATGCAACGCTGGGAATTCTCAGGGGGTCACCCACCCTGGTACTGCTCTCGCCTAGGCACGCTTAATCTCCGAATCTCGATGGGATCCGGTGCGTTAGTGTTGGTATGATCGCACCCGTTAGTGTTTGATGCGGTGGGAGAAACCTGTTAGGAAGTGGTTTAGGTGTTGGGATGCGTTCGGCCCGGGAGAACTTCAAAGTGGCGTGGCTTTTGATCCATAAAGAGTAACGGGGCCCGTAATATATCAAATTGAAGCTTGGGATGAGCTCTACAAGTCTCATCGCCTATGGCCTTGACACGTGCTGTTTTGAGCCCGAAAAACCTATTTGAAATAGTCTATTCGTCGGCCGAGCGTGAATTATTTTTTTCATTTTTGTTATTTTAGTTTCCCTGTCCGTAATTGCTGTTGGAAGTTGTTTACGGCCATAAATACGACCCTGAACAGCAACGTTCTCGTCAGTTAATATTACTATTACTTTATTCTATTCGTGAGTTCTTGATTTTCTTGTCGGTTCAAGGGTTTGCCTCTGCGCTCTTGTTGCCGCGTCTGAACCTGCAAATCACGTTTGTGCCAGGGCGTTACAGTCTAACCGTGTTTCGCTGCATCTGGACTCTTCGATCCCATTCCTGTATTGCCACTTTGATAACGCTTGTTTATCCCCAAAGGCACAAAGGAGATCTAGAAGGCGGTGGCGTAAATTCTTTAAATTCTCCTTCATGATAGGGTGTTACCAAGTAATTACCCAAATCAATTTAATTAATTCAGGCACAGAACAAACGCAGTTTAGATCGCACCTTCGAAGAATGTGGAAAAAAAAATAGTCCAAAGCCCACGTTTCGCGTAAAGGCAAAACGGATATAAAAAGGGGTGCAACACGAGGACTTCCCAGGGGGTCACCCATCCTAGTACTACTCTCGCCCAAGCACGCTTAACTTCGGAGTTCTGATGGGATCCGGTGCATTAGTGCTGGTATGATCGCACCCGTTAGGACTCCCCACTTCTATTCCTATATTCCCGGATGTGGGTGTGACGTAGTGACATTTACTAAGACACGTTTTGCCAGTTCGCGCCTTTGCTTTCACCTGGTTCCGCAAACAGGAAGAGAAGACATAGGAAGGGGTGCAACACGAGGACTTCCCAGGGGGTCACCCATCCAAGTACTACACTCGCCCAAGCGCGCTTAACTCCGGTGTTCTGACGGGATCCGGCGCATTATTGCTGGTATGATCGCACCCGCTAAGAACCTCCATTTTAATCCCTACCTTCCCGCACGTGGGCGTGTCGTTGTCACATTTTCGCCGTGCCTGCGCGTTTGGTAAGACACGTTCCACCAGTACGCGCGTCTTCGTTCGCGTGGTTCCGCAAAAATGCAAAAATGAGGGGATCCGGCGCGTTGGTGCTGCTGTGATCGCACCCGCTAAGATCCTCCGTCTTAATTCGAAATTTCCCGCACGTGGGTGTGCCGCAGTGACATTTACTCCGTGCATGCGCGTTTACCGAGACACGTTTCACCAGTGACCCCTTTTTTTTTCCCCCGGTTCCGCAAAAGGGTTATAAAAAGGTGTGCAACACGAGGACTTCCCAGGGGGTCACCCATCCTAGTACTACTCTCGCCCAAGCACGCTTAACTTCGGAGTTCTGATGGGATCCGGTGCATTAGTGCTGGTATGATCGCACCCGTTAGGATTCTGCATTTTTATTACTATATTCCCACATTACTAATTCGCGTTCAACGGTACGCGCCTTTTTCTTTCACCTGTTTCCGCAAGTAAAGCGATGAAATATTGAAAGGGATGCAACGCTGGGAATTCCCAGGGGGTCACCCACCCTGGTACTGCTCTCGCCTAGGCACGCTTAATCTCCGAATCTCGATGGGATCCGGTGCGTTAGTGTTGGTATGATCGCACCCGTTAGTGTTTGGTGCGGTGGGAGAAACCTGTTAGGAAGTGGTTTAGGTGTTCGGATGCGTTCGGCCTGGGTGAACTTCAAAGTGGCGTGGCTTTTGATCCATAAAGAGTAACGGGGCCCGTAATATATCAAATTGAAGCTTGGGATGAGCTCTACAAGTCTTATCGCCTACGGCCTTGACACGTGCTGTTTTGAGCCCGAAAAACCTATTTGAAATAGTCTATTCGTCGGTCGAGCGTGAATTATTTTTTTCATTTTTGTTATTTTAGTTTCCCTGTCCCTAATTGCTGTTGGAAGTTGTTTACGGCCATAAATACGACCATGAACAACAACGTTCTCGTCAGTTAATATTACTATTACTTTATTCTATTCGTGAGTTCTTGCTTTTCTTGTCGGTTCAAGGGTTTGCCTCTGCGCTCTTGTTGCCGCGCCTGAACCTGTAAATCACGTTTGTGCCAGGCGCGCTTAACTCCGGTGTTCTGACGGGATCCGGCGCATTATTGCTGGTATGATCGCATCCGCTAAGAACCTCCATTTTAATCCCTACCTTCCTGCACGTGGGCGTGTCGTTGTCACATTTTCGCCGTGCCTGCGCGTTTGGTAAGACACGTTTCACCTGTGACGCCCCCAAATCACTATACTTACTATAGATGACTTGGTGCTCACTATAAATGCTAAATCAATAGGTTTATAGATGATTTCCTTTGTTCTTAAACAAAGTTCTCATCCTAATTCCCAAAGATCTTTCATTATTTTATATCAAGTCCTTATAATTGATACAAGAGACTTAATATTCAAACATAACCTTTTTTTATCCTTAATATTTAGATATTCTATAACTTTACATGTTTCAACATCCACGGTATTAAATCATTAGGACGGCTCTTGGGAACAGAGAATCTCGCGGTGAATGTTTGCATCTTCACCCGTGATAAATGTTTGCATATTTATCCGTGACAAATGGTTGTATCTTTGTCCGGTGCAAAATTCTCTTTCCGTACAGAACATTACCCAAATAGTTAAAACCCTCATTCGAAACGTATTTGGTTATAGTGATATCTCTTCATATTAATAATCCTACTTATCCGACATTCAGAATAGTAATAACAAGTTATACCTGGGTCCGAGGAACCTTAACGATGGATTTGACTTAGTCAACATCGCTTAGTTCTGTCTCGGATGTACAGCACTCACAAGTTATTTACCGATCATCATCCAGATAAATAGATCATTATTAATACTATGTTAAGTTTTAACAATTCTATGTTTAATCAAAGTAAAGACATAACAAGAGAATGTGATAAAACTTAATAATATTTATATATATTCGGTTACATGTGTTGAACTTGTTCTTATTACAAAATGTCATTATGACTACAGTTAAGAACAGTTAAGGAAAGCAGTAAACTAGTCTATGCATTGCTTCTTTCCTTTCTTCTTCGAGCCGGAGCTCTCGGGTTTGTCTGCACATTAGGTTTATATGCAAGGGTGAGCTAAAATGCTCAACAAGTCTTAAACACATAACATATAAGTGAACTCACACCGATAAGGATTGTAAGGACTCATGGAATAACAATTGATATTTACAAATGTTTTAACATAGCAAGACTGAGTGGTGGTTAGACCTTGAACTGTTCTTTGTCTTTCGACTTAGAACCTTTTACAGTGGATATAGAAAGGGGATCAACCTAACGACATCCTATGTTATGCATAACATACAATACACTGGACAGATCAAGAACAGTAATACATATTTGTTCATCTCAGTTTACTTCACATGTCAGGATCGCCCCAAGACGACTTGGTTTGATATAATAAAGCATGATTCGAATTTATCACACGAATAATCTTTTCATTTTGCAAGTTATGCCGAAACAAAAAGCAATAACTCTCGTATCAAAGATTTATAGCACGTTGCATACACAAAATGTATAAAACACATAGAAAGCAAGTAAACAAGGTTTAAGGATAGAAAACTTGCCTTTAGCACAATATAGGGTTTCCCGGTAATCGTTTAAAGCGCCTATACAAAGGGTTTCGCGTACCGAATGTTAGTTTATCGAATTTTTTCGTTCTATACGTGTTTTTATCACTAAACTAGACTATTTGCACTGGTAGAATTTTTAGAAAATTTGGCTAAATCAAAAACTCAAAATTTAGGGCTTCCACCCGCAAGCCCCTTAAAATTTTCAGCTTTGACATCCTTTCCAGTAACTGCCATAACTTTGTCATCCGGAAACATTTTAAAGTGATTTTTGATTCTAAATTGCTTAGAATTTCATGATCTACAACTTTCATTTAGGTTAATAAGACAGATTATGACTTTAAAATTTCGTAATTTTAGTAGAAAGGTCAGTATGCTTACTTTGAACAATATTTTTAGGGTTAACCATGTGAAACATGGTACCGCATGCTTTAACTCTTTAAGAAATCATGTTGTAAGACTCAATATCACTTTATAACATAAAAATAGCAAATCACAAACCTTCTCATAGAAAGATTCATGACTTTTGCTCAAGAACACACGAATAACACGAAGAACGGTTAAACCGTACATGGTAACGACTCTGTTCTTGAGCTTTTGGTTTTCGTACATGAAATAATTTGAGCATTATAACTGCTTACATAAGTGATTATAACACTTTATAGTTGACAAAAATTGGTCATTATAACGGCTTGTATAATTGATTAAAACAATTTATAAAAATGCTCAAGAACATACGCATACGCGGAGAACGGATGAACCGTACATGACCACTACGTATGTTCATTGAGCTTTAAACTATGAATTAAAATTGGACATTATAACTACTACAAAATGTAGAAAGGCTCAAGAACACGTGAAGAACACGGAGAACGACAATCGTAAATGGCTACGACTCGCGTTCTTGAGCTTTTGAAAATTTAAGACGAAAGAAAAATCGAACATAAAAACTATAAGAGATGGTACCTTTGGTGTTTGCAAGCTTTAACTATTTCTTTGCAATTTCCAAAACTAGAAATATAACTAAGAGTAATAGATATAGAGAGTGATTTTGCTCTTGATTTTGCCTTAGAAATGAATGAGAAAACAAGTGAGTTAAGCTTGCTATTTATAGGCCATTCAAAGCTAGGGCAAAATGGTCATTGTTACAAGACTTCTAGGCTAAGCTAAGGCAAAGTGCACTTCATTTAGTCACCTTGAATTGCCGGCAATATGGACTAATCATCAAGCCATTAAAGCTAGCATTCATTACATTTTTGGTGACATTACATAATCCACATGTCGCCTCCTAATTGGTCCACCACTTAGCCTACCAAAGGAATAGTTCTAGGCCTTGTTTGGTTGGTGAAATAACCATTTAAATGAGGGGTAGTCAAGGTCTTTTACCAAGCTTGATCAAGGTTAGTTTAGTCCTTTTGATAATCTAGCTTAGTTAGGATTATGTTAATTAGCAATAAACCTAGGAATTTAATTATTCGATTAGGTTATTAATTGACGAATTAATTTAACATATAGATTAGGTTAATCTATAGTTTAATTAATCTTAATCCTAGTTAGGTTAAGTTTAATTACATGTTAATTAGGTTAAATGGTAATCTAGTTACCTTAACCTAGTTCAATTCCAACCGGATTAGTGATAATTACCTAATTAGGTTAATTAGTTAGATAATTTAATTATTCTGTAACTAGGTTTAAGTCTAGATTAGGGTTCCTAATCTAGTTATCTCTAACCTAGTTCATTTCTAAGTATTCCAGTTGAATTGGTCTTTACTGATTTAAAAAGTCAGATATTATGGAGTTTTGTTCCGAATAAACACTATTCTGTAAAACGAAAAGTGAAAAAGGCGTTGCACGCTTTTCGGTGAATAGTGTTTTTGATTTCTATTTCTCAGAAAATGGTTAGACGATCAAAAAGGCAAAAAAAATATTTTTCGTCTTTTCCCTATTTCGTCCTATACCCGACGTGTTTTTCGAGAAAAACTTTTATCGGCTATATCGTGTTTTCCAAGTGCGGAAAAGATGAATCCTGAAACAGAATGTCATTTCGATGTCTATGTTTCGCTCGGGGGCTTAGGTTAGATTTCCTAGGGTTTAGGTTTTATCTTCTTTTCAGATTTTTGAAAAAAAACTTTTATGCTCCTTTTTCGTGCTAAGGCTGGATAGTTGAACCGAAACACATAAATAAACAATAACGAAGATTCCATAACACATATAAGATGTAATTCAAGCTTTATTTATTCACATAAAGTCAGATTACAACTCTCTCGGAAGTTCGGAATATTACATTCACCCCTCCTTACAAGAATTTCGTCCCCGAAATTAACTTATACAATTTAAGAAAATAAATGTGGATATACTATCTTCATTTTATCTTCTAATTCCCACGTTGCTTCTTCGATGGATTGATTTCTCCATATGACCTTGACTGAAGGTATAACTTTGTGTCGCAAGACTTGTTCCTTCCTATCAACAATTTTAACAAGAATCTCTTCATAGCTTAGATCCTTCTCGATTTGAATGGGTTCATAGCTGATGACGTGTTTGTAATCGGGTTTATAGGGACGTAATACTGAAACATGAAATACATTATGTATATGTTCCAGCTCTGGAGGTAAGGCTACTTCATAAGCTACCTCACCTATTCTTCGTAATATTTCGAATGGTCCTATAAACCTTGGACTCAGTTTTCCTTTCTTCCCAAAACGAATCTTTCCTTTCCAGGGAGATACTTTTAGGAAAACATGACTACCAACTTCAAAGTCTCTCTTTTGTCGATGTAGATCGGCATATCTCTTCTGTCTTTCTTGAGCAGCTCGTAACCTCAGTTGAATTGTTCGAACTACCTCCGCTGTTTGTTGAACCAATTCTGGCCCAAGCATCTTCCGTTCACCAACTTCGTCCCAACACATCGGTGTTCTACACTTCCTTCCATATAGAGCTTCATATGGTGGCATTCCTATACTAGCGTGATAACTATTGTTGTAAGAGAATTCCACCAGAGGTAAGTGATCTTCCCAACTTCCCTCAAAATCCATCATACAAGCTCTTAGCATATCCTCCAAGGTTTGGATAGTCCTTTCACTTTGACCATCGGTTTGTGGGTGATAAGCAGTACTCATTCTCAATTGTGTACCTAGATGTTCTTGAAGACTTTTCCAAAAGTTCGATGTGAACCTTGGGTCTCGATCTGACACAATTGAAACTGGCACGCCATGTCTAGAGATAACCTCCTTAATGTATAGCTTTGCTAATCGATCCAAAGTGAACTTAACCTTAATTGGTAAAAAGTGAGCTGACTTGGTCAGTCTATCCACTATTACCCAAATGGCATCATGACCCTTCTGTGTGGTTGGTAGGCCTACTATAAAATCCATTGTAATATGCTCCCATTTCCACTCTGGAATCTCTAACGGTTGTAACAATCCGCTTGGTCTTTGATGCTCAGCTTTAACTTGCTGACATGTCAAACACCTACTAACGAATTCAGCCACCTCTCTTTTCATGTTTGGCCACCAGAAATATTGACTTATGTCTTTGTACATTTTGGTACTGCCTGGGTGTACTGAAAACTTAGTACTATGTGCTCCTGGCATGATTTCTTCCTTGAGTTCTTGAACTGCAGGAATCCAAATTCTAGATTCAAATCTAATGATTCCCTCCTTGTCCATCTTGTATTTGCCGTCTATAACCTCTGTTGACTTTTTCAACTTCCTATAATTTCCATCCTCCTCTTGGATTTTTTTAATGTTACCCAACAAGGTTGAGTGATCTTCCATTACGAACAATTTCCTTGTCAAAACTGAAGGAACTCTCACTTCTATGTCAAGTCTAGCGAACTCTTTAATCAATTCCTCCTGAGTTGTTAATACATTTAACTTCTCTTGATTCTTACTACTCAAAGCATCTGCAACTACGTTGGCTTTTCCTGGATGATATAGGATTTCACAATCATAATCCTTAATCAACTCCAACCATCGTCTTTGCCTCATATTCAACTCTCGTTGTGTAAAAATATACTTTAAACTCTTATGATCTGTATAAATTTCACACTTCTCCCCGTACAAGTAATGCCTCCAAATCTTCAAAGCAAATACTACCGCCGCTAATTCTAGATCGTGAGTAGGATACCTTAACTCATAATCCTTTAGCTGTCGCGAAGCATAAGCTATTACTTTGCCATGTTGCATTAAAACACAACCTAATCCTTTATGTGAGGCATCACTGTAGACTACAAGACCTCCACTATTATCAGGTAGTGATAATACTGGTGCTTCACTTAGCCTCTTCTTTAGCTCTTGAAAGCTCTTTTCACATTTATCTGTCCAAGCATACTTCATGGTCTTCTTGGTTAAGTTGGTTAATGGGGTTGCTATTTTTGAAAAATCTTGAATGAAACGTCTATAGTACCCCGCTAAACCTAAGAAACTTCTCACTTCAGTTGGGGTCTTTGGTTGTTCCCAGTTTATTACTGCTTCTATCTTTGATGGATTCACTGAAACTCCACTCTTGTCGATCACATGACCTAAGAACTGAACTTTCTCTAGCCAGAACTCACATTTTGAAAATTTGGCATAGAGTTGTTCCTTTCGTAAAGTTTCTAGTACACTTCTTAAGTGTATAGCATGTTCTTCCAGTGTTTTCGAGTATATAAGAATATCGTCGATGAACACCACAACATACTTGTCTAAGCAAGACCTAAAAACCCTATTCATCAAGTCCATGAATGCTGCCGGTGCATTCGTTAATCCAAAGGACATTACTAGAAACTCGTAATGTCCATAACGTGTTCTGAATGCTGTCTTCGGCACATCTTCCTTTCTCACTTTTAGTTGATGGTAACCTGACCGTAGATCAATCTTAGAGAAATACTCTGCTCCCTTGAGTTGATCAAACAAGTCATCGATCCTAGGTAATGGATACTTATTCTTTATGGTCAATTTATTGAGTTCACGATAATCAACACATAATCTTAAAGTTCCATCCTTTTTCTTGACAAACAACACTGGTGCTCCCCATGGAGAAACACTTGGTTGAATGTATTTCTTATCCAACAATTCTTGTAATTGTACCATCAACTCCTTCAATTCCACAGGCGCCATTCTGTATGGGGCCTTCGAAACCGGTGCAGTTCCAGGAGCTAAATCAATAACGAACTCAATCTCCCTATCAGGTGGAAGACCGGGTAGATCATCGGGAAAGACATCCTGAAACTCTCTAACCACTGGTATTTGGTCTATATCTAACCCTTTCTCTTGGGTGTCTACGATATATGCCAAATAACCCTGACAACCCTTCTGAAGTAATCCCTTTGCTTGATTTGCAGTTAGACATCGGGATTTTCTTGGTGACTGACTTCCGTTAAAGACTACCGTAGACTTGGACGTTGTAAGAAGTTTAACGGACTTTTGTTGACAATCGATCATCGCTTGGTGATTGGTCAACCAATCCATGCCTAGAATTACATCAAATTCCCCTAATTGGATTGGAATAAGATCGACTCTCAGCTCATGACCCTTGATCACTATGCAACAACCTTTTATGATCTTATTAACAGGAATTTGTTCTTTATTAGCAATCTCTATCATTAAAGGACTTTCTAACAATTCACTAGGCACGTTTAGTTTTCTAGCAAATTCATGGGAAATAAAAGAGCAAGTAGCACCCGAATCAAATAGCACGTAAGCACTTATGGTGTTGATCGGAATGATACCTGACACTACATCCTATGATGCCACAGCATCTCCCACGGTCATGTTGAATGTCCTTGCCGTTGGACGACCTGGATTAGTTGTTGGGGTAGATTTGTTGCTATTGTCCCCTCCGGCATTTCCTCCCTTTTTGGGGCACAACTTAGCTGGATGCCCCGTGGCTCCACAGTGAAAACATGTGTCTTTCCTTGGGCTAGGACATGCGGTTGCTATGTGTCCCTCTTGTTTGCAATTGTAGCAAACATTTTTCCCTTTTAGACACTCTCATGCGTGTTGTTTACCGCAGTTTTTACATGGTTCAAATGTTTTCTTTTTATTTTCCCCTCCTTGTTGGGAGTTTCCGCCATTAAACCTTCTTTTATTATTATTATTATTATTTCCTCCCCCATTTCCTCCCTTATTATTTTTCCCCCCTTCATTCCCTCCTTTATTATTATTCCTTTCCTTATTAAATTTTGTGATGGCGTCACTACTGCCTTCAGCAATGATAGCCTTTTCTAGAAGATGGGCATAACTATCTATTTGTAAGACAGCTACCTTACCATGAATCCAGGGTTTTAAACCCTCCTCAAACCTTCTTGCCTTTTGTTCCTCCGTATCTACTTGATTTGGAGCGAAACGAGCAAGTTCATTAAACTTGGAGGCATACTGGGGAACAGTCATGTCCCCTTGTTTTAAATTCAGAAATTGTACCTCCATTCTATTTTTCAAGCTTCGAGGGAAGTAATTCTCAAAGAATATTTCCTTGAATGCTTCCCACGTAACCACACCTTCCCCAGCACGGGCTCGGGTGGCTTCCCACCAGAAGTTTGCCTCCCCCTTCATAAGGTAAGTGGCAAACTTAGTCTTTTTATCCTCAGCAACCTCTGCTAAGTCAAAGGCTTTTTCTATTTCATTTATCCAGCACTGAGCCTCTATAGGCTCAGCGGTTCCTTTGAATTCGGGAGGACCTACATTTTTAAAGTCTTTAAATAAGACTTTCTGTGGTTGGGGTTGTGGTTGTGGTATTTGTGGTTGTGGTTGTGGTTGTGGGGGTGGTGGTGGGGCATTATTTTCAGTTCTATTATCTAAGACTCTTATTAGCCTATCAAGGAATTGTTGCATAGGATCGGGAGTCTGAACATTCCTTTCGTTACTAACACTTGCTGTTGCTCTTGCCCTTGTTCTTGGTCTTGGTGGTGCCATTTTCTAAATAAAATGAAACATACGTGTAAATATGAAAGCATTAAAAAATGTAAGACATATTTCTTAAACAAACTTCTTATATAAATAAAATTTGTACAGTACATTAACCGAATGAGCTTAATTACTTAACGACTATTAGCATCCCTTATAAAAATGGGAAATGCTAAACAAAACATTTACAACATACTAATATATTACACGTTATTTGACTAGATCTTTCTAGCCTTCTTTTTGATCTTGTGGATCATACTAAGTACCACAGACCTATTGATTTCGAACCCCAAATCTTTGGCTGGTGAGGGGAATTTAATTACTTTTTTCTCGAGCTTGGCATAAGAAGCACCATAAGCTCGTTTAATATGAGCACGATTTGCTCGCAGGAGGTATACTTCCTCTTGGGAAGCTTCTAGCTGCATCTGTAGTTGGTAGCTTCTTTCAGCTTCATCCAACCACCTCCTTTCTAGTACCTCCATAATACCATTGGCCTTGTTCATGTTGGCCTGGTTTTCATTTTGGAGTTGTTCCACCCGCTCTTCTTGAGCTTCTCCATAGGCCATCATTTCAGCAGCATCCTCTTCCAACTCGGCGATGATCTCATCGTAAGTTGGTAAGTCTATTACATCTGCATCTTCTATTAGGTTTGCCTCTCCGGTATCATGTAGTTCCAAGTTCTGATTTGGCTCCTCTGCTTCAGATTCACTACTAGAATACTCGCTCGGATCACTTTCGTAGTCCAAGGCTTGAGCATTGTCTTCGTGTATGTCAGCCATTTCTACAAAACAAGATTGACTCTAATTAGTATAGTTCTTTCACATAATGTCTTTTAATTAATTAAGATTTAAAGTTTATTATCATCTTTTAATTATCTATTAGACTCTTCACAAGTCTATTTTACTTAAACGATCAGATTATATCCTAAAGTACTTGCTACTTTAGAGCTATAATCTACAGCTTTGATACCAACCTGTGACGCCCCCAAATCACTATACTTACTATAGATGACTTGGTGCTCACTATAAATGCTAAATCAATAGGTTTATAGATGATTTCCTTTGTTCTTAAACAAAGTTCTCATCCTAATTCCCAAAGATCTTTCATTATTTTATATCAAGTCCTTATAATTGATACAAGAGACTTAATATTCAAACATAACCTTTTTTTATCCTTAATATTTAGATATTCTATAACTTTACATGTTTCAACATCCACGGTATTAAATCATTAGGACGGCTCTTGGGAACAGAGAATCTCGCGGTGAATGTTTGCATCTTCACCCGTGATAAATGTTTGCATCTTTATCCGTGACAAATGGTTGTATCTTTGCCCGGTGCAAAATTCTCTTTCCGTACAGAACATTACCCAAATAGTTAAAACCCTCATTCGAAACGTATTTGGTTATAGTGATATCTCTTCATATAAATAATCCTACTTATCCGACATTCAGAATAGTAATAACAAGTTATACCTGGGTCCGAGGAACCTTAACGATGGATTTGACTTAGTCAACATCGCTTAGTCCTGTCTCGGATGTACAGCACTCACAAGTTATTTACCGATCCTCATCCAGATAAATAGATCATTATTAATACTATGTTAAGTTTTAACAATTCTATGTTTAATCAAAGTAAAGACGTAACAAGAGAATGTGATAAAACTTAATAATATTTATATATATTCGGTTACATGTGTTGAACTTGTTCTTATTACAAAATGTCATTATGACTACAGTTAAGAACAGTTAAGGAAAGCAGTAAACTAGTCTACGCATTTCTTCTTTCCTTTCTTCTTCGAGCCGGAGCTCTCGGGTTTGTCTGCACATTAGGTTTATATGCAAGGGTGAGCTAAAATGCTCAACAAGTCTTAAACACATAACATATAAGTGAACTCACACCGATAAGGATTGTAAGGACTCATGGAATAACAATGGATATTTACAAATGTTTTAACATAGCAAGACTGAGTGGTGGTTAGACCTTGAACTGTTCTTTGTCTTTCGACTTAGAACCTTTTACAGTGGATATAGAAAGGGGATCAACCTAACAACATCCTATGTTATGCATAACATACAATACACTGGACAGATCAAGAACAGTAATACATATTTGTTCATCTCAGTTTACTTCACATGTCAGGATCGCCCCAAGACGACTTGGTTTGATATAATAAAGCATGATTCGAATTTATCACACGAATAATCATTTCATTTTGCAAGTTATGCCGAAACAAAAAGCAATAACTCTCGTATCAAAGATTTATAACACGTTGCATACACAAAATGTATAAATCACATAGAAAGCAAGTAAACAAGGTTTAAGGATAGAAAACTTGCCTTTAGCACAATATAGGGTTTCCCGGTAATCGTTTAAAGCGCCTATACAAAGGGTTTCGCGTACCGAATGTTAGTTTATCGAATTTTTTCGTTCTATACGTGTTTTTATCACTAAACTAGACTATTTGCACTGGTAGAATTTTTAGAAAATTTGGCTAACTCAAAAACTCAAAATTTAGGGCTTCCACCCGCAAGCCCCTTAAAATTTTCAGCTTTGACATCCTTTCCGGTAACTGCCATAACTTTGTCATCCGGAAACATTTTAAAGTGATTTTTAAGTCTAAATTGCTTAGCATTTCATGATCTACAACTTTAATTTAGGTTACTAAGACAGATTATGAATTTAAAATTTCGTAATTTTAGTAGAAAGGTCAGTATGCTTACTTTGAACAATATTTTTAGGGTTAACCATGTGAAACATGGTACCGCATGCTTTAACTCTTTAAGAAATCATGTTGTAAGACTCAATATCACTTTATAACATAAAAATAGCAAATCACAAACCTTCTCATAGAAAGATTCATGACTTTTGCTCAAGAACACACGAATAACACGAAGAACGGTTAAACCGTACATGGTAACGACTCTGTTCTTGAGCTTTTGGTTTTCGTACATGAAATAATTTGAGCATTATAACTGCTTACATAAGTGATTATAACACTTTATAGTTGACAAAAATTGGTCATTATAACGGCTTGTATAATTGATTAAAACAATTTATAAAAATGCTCAAGAACATACGCATACGCGGAGAACGGATGAACCGTACATGACCACTACGTATGTTCATTGAGCTTTAAACTACGAATTGAAATTGGACATTATAACTACTACAAAATGTAGAAAGGCTCAAGAACACGTGAAGAACACGGAGAACGACAATCGTACATGGCTACGACTCGCGTTCTTGAGCTTTTGAAAATTTAAGACGAAAGAAAAATCGAACATAAAAACTATAAGAGATGGTACCTTTGGTGTTTGCAAGCTTTAACTATTTCTTTGCAATTTCCAAAACTAGAAATATAACTAAGAGTAATAGATATAGAGAGTGATTTTGCTCTTGATTTTGCCTTAGAAATGAATGAGAAAACAAGTGAGTTAAGCTTGCTATTTATAGGCCATTCAAAGCTAGGGCAAAATGGTCATTGTTACAAGACTTCTAGGCTAAGCTAAGGCAAAGTGCACTTCATTTAGTCACCTTGAATTGCCGGCAATATGGACTGATCATCAAGCCATTAAAGCTAGCATTCATCACATTTTTGGTGACATTACATAATCCACATGTCGCCTCCTAATTGGTCCACCACTTAGCCTACCAAAGGAATAGTTCTAGGCCTTGTTTGGTTGGTGAAATAACCATTTAAATGAGGGGTAGTCAAGGTCTTTTACCAAGCTTGATCAAGGTTAGTTTAGTCCTTTTGATAATCTAGCTTAGTTAGGATTATGTTAATTAGCAATAAACCTAGGAATTTAATTATTCGATTAGGTTATTAATTGACGAATTAATTTAACATATAGATTAGGTTAATCTATAGTTTAATTAATCTTAATCCTAGTTAGGTTAAGTTTAATTACATGTTAATTAGGTTAAATGGTAATCTAGTTACCTTAACCTAGTTCAATTCCAACCGGATTAGTGATAATTACCTAATTAGGTTAATTAGTTAGATAATTTAATTATTCTGTAACTAGGTTTAAGTCCAGATTAGGGTTCCTAATCTAGTTATCTCTAACCTAGTTCATTTCTAAGTATTCCAGTTGAATTGGTCTTTACTGATTTAAAAAGTCAGATATTATGGAGTTTTGTTCCGAATAAACATTATTCTGTAAAACGAAAAGTGAAAAAGGCGTTGCACGCTTTTCGGTGAATAGTGTTTTTGATTTCTATTTCTCAGAAAATGGTTAGACGATCAAAAAGGCAAAAAAAATATTTTTCGTCTTTTCCCTATTTCGTCCTATACCCGACGTGTTTTTCGAGAAAAACTTTTATCGGCTATATCGTGTTTTCCAAGTGCGGAAAAGATGAATCCTGAAACAGAATGTCATTTCGATGTCTATGTTTCGCTCGGGGGCTTAGGTTAGATTTCCTAGGGTTTAGGTTTTATCTTCTTTTCAGATTTTTGAAAAAAAACTTTTATGCTCCTTTTTCGTGCTAAGGCTGGATACTTGAACCGAAACACATAAATAAACAATAACGAAGATTCCATAACACATATAAGATGTAATTCAAGCTTTATTTATTCACATAAAGTCAGATTACAACTCTCTCGGAAGTTTGGAATATTACATCACCAGTACGCGCGTCTTCGTTCGCCTGGTTCCGCAAAAATGCAAAAATGAGGGGATCCGGCGCGTTGGTGCTGCTGTGATCGCACCCGCTAAGATCCTCCGTCTTAATTCGAAATTTCCCGCACGTGGTTGTGCCACAGTGACATTTACGCCGTGCATGCGCGTTTACCGAGACACGTTTCACCAGTGACCCCTTTTTCTTTCCCCCGGTTCCGCAAAAGGGTTATAAAAAGGGGTGCAACACGAGGACTTCCCAGGGGGTCACCCATCCTAGTACTACTCTCGCCCAAGCACGCTTAACTTCGGAGTTCTGATGGGATCCGGTGCATTAGTGCTGGTATGATCGCACCCGTTAGGATTATGCATTTTTATTACTATATTCTCACATTACTAATTCGCGTTCAACGGTACACGCCTTTTTCTTTCACCTGTTTCCGCAAGTACAGCGAAGAAATATTGAAAGGGATGCAACGCTGGGACTTCCCAGGGGGTCACCCACCCTGGTACTGCTCTCGCCTAGGCACGCTTAATATAATATCCCAAATATTTTCAAAGTGATCTAACAAGATCTAAGCAAGGTTGTCAATTCAAAAGCCAAGATCGATTGTTCAAGCATACCTTGAGCTATCTTAAAGAATATATACGACTCGAAACTACGATCGTATACAACTAAGAGGTTAAATTCTTTAACCTAAACTATGGGTTATGTGATTAGTAAAGCTTGAATTGAGCTTTTAAATGTGCTATAAGAAATATCTATGTGTAGGATTTTGTGTTTTGGTTCAAGTAGTTAACCTTAACACTTATTAAAAATCAGAAGTCAATTTAGGGCAAAAACCTAAATTGGAAAAAGAGTTAAAACCTAAACCCTAACCCTAGGGTCTAAACCCTAGAAAATAACCTAGGCCCTTGAGCAAAATGTGAAGGTTAAATTGACATTCTGTTTCAAGATTCAACCTTCCCACGCTTTAAAAACACGTAATAGTCAGTAAAAGTTTTTCTCGAAAAACGTGTAAAAAGCACTATTCACGAAGAAACGTTTTTCATTCGCTTGATCGTTTCTTTCATCTGTAGGACTTCTTGTATTTCACGACATAGTGATAATATGAGGTTTAGATGCCAGGGAATCAATAAAATTTTCTTGGGAAAAAGACGAAAAAAATACGATTTACGAGAAAACGTTTGTCGTCTTTTTGAACGTTCTTTTCAACGTTTGGACTTTTTCTATTTCACGATATAGCATTTATACGGGGAATAGATACCAGGGAGCCACTGATATTTTTCCATAAATAAAACGTAAATCGCTCTTCAAACGAAAACGATTTCCGTTTTTGATCAAACCGTTGATGGATACAGTGTTTGTATGCAACACCGGTGCGTAATAAGCAATAAAAGATTTTCTCAAAAAGTGTGTCGGGAATAAGACGAAATAGGGAAAAAACAAAAATAAATATTATTTTTGACTTTTTGGTCTTCTAACCATTTTCTGAGAAATGGTCGTCAAAAACACTATTCACCGAAAAACGTGCCAAATCTTTTGGACTTTTCACTTTACAGAAAAGTGTTCATTCGGAACAAAACTCAGTAATATCAAATTTTTAAATCAGTAGATGTTAACCAAATTAGTTGGAATCAGACTGTTATATAATTAACTGCTAATTCATCCGTATTGTTTTCATCAAACGGATCATGAGATAGGTTAACATTAAATTTGAATAATCAAATTTATCAGATTAATACCTAATTATATTATTCAATCATAATTAGTGTCTAGAATGAAAGAAATTTATCAATCGCGTCGCCCGGTAGGTGTATTTGAGAAAAATACACGGAAGGTTATCCGAGATTAATTCAAGAAAAACTTCGAGGGTCAGACGAGACATCATATTAATACTGTATGATGTATTTTATTAATAAAATACGTATAAGTAATTAAAACTTATATTACTAATGCGAAATATTTTAAATTAATCGCACGCGATTTATCCGATATACCGAAATCGGAAGAAATAATGACAAAACAGCTCGGGAAGCTTCTAGAAGCTTGGCTTGGAAAATATCTAGATATTATTTTAGTTTTATTAATTAAATAATGTGCGAAAAGACTAAAATGCCCTTGGTCTTTTTAACTAATGACCAAATTACCCCGACCTTTGATTTTCCTATAAATAGGAAGCTAAACTCATTCATTTCTTCATCTTTTTCCAAAGCTTTTGCAAGAGCAAAATTACTCTCTATATCTATTACTCCTAGTTATAATTCATGTATTGGAAATTGCAAAGAAATAGTTAAAGCTTGCAATAACAAAATGTACGATTCTTAGTTATTGTAATGTTTATTTTTTATTGATGAGGCTCAAGAACATAAGTCGTAGCCATGTACGATTTTTCGTTCTGCGTGTTCCTTATGACTTGAGCAAGTCGTTGCTATGTCAAATTTCATTTCATAGTTTAAAGTTCAAGAATATACGTCGTATCCATGTACGGTTTATCCGTTCTCCGTGTTCTTCGTATGTTCTGGAGTATTATTATAAATTGTTATAATTAAGTAAACAAGTCGTTATAATGACCAAATTTTGTCAATTATAAAGTGTTATAATCACATATGTAAGCAGTAATAATGCTCAAATTATTTCAAGTATGAAATCCAAAAGCTCAAGAACATAAGTCGTTACCATGTACGATTTTTCGTTCTTCGTGTTCTTCGTGTGTTCTTGAGCAAAAGTCATAATTTCTACATAAGTAGGTTTATGATTTGGTAATTTAGTGTTGTGGGATGATGATACATGATGGCCTTGCTAAATAATGCTTGTGGCATCAAGTTTTAGTAGTCGAAACGAAGAACGATGAAACTTTGTTCTTCGTGTTCTTCGTGTTCTTCGATTCGTTCTTCGTGTTCTTGAGAAAAAGTCATGAAATCTTATATAAGTAGGTTTATGATTTTGTTATTTTTATGTTATGAAGTGATACGGAGTGTTAGAACATGTTATCTTAGCAAATTAATGCTTGAGGTATCATGTTTTACCAATTGGATCAAAGAAAGTTAAGTCTAATATACTAGCAGAATATTTTTGGTAATTTTCGAAAATTTAATTTCTGAATCTGCCTTAGACACCTAAATGAAAGTTGTAGATCATGAAATTCTAAGCAATTTAGACTCAAGAATCACTTAAAAATATTTCCGTATGACAAAGTTATGGCAGTTACCGTAAAGGACGTCAAAGCTGAAAAACTAAGGGACCATTCGGGTGGAAGCACTTAAAATTAGGATTTTGAGTTTGCCACTTAATGAAATGATTCCACCAATGAAAATAGTCTAGTTAAGTTATTCTAAGACCTATTCAAAAGGAAAATTTGATAAACTAACGTTCGGGGTCGCGTAACCCTTTTTGTAGGCGTTTAACGATTTTCCGGGAAAACCCTAACATGGTTTTAAGGCAAGTCTTCTAACTCTTGCTATGTGCTACTTTTGTAGTATTGTTAAAATGTTAAATGAGATGTGTAATGTCATGTTATTATGCAATAGATGATATGTTAAGTCTTTAACTGATGTTTACAAGCCTTATAACTGTTATGTTTTATGTTTACGATTTACGAACATGATTTATACACTTTGTGTGTCAATGTGATATAAATTGTTGGAACGTGAGTTATATGTGATATTAAATGGAGAATTATGTTCAGTCAATGCATGTTAAAGTTTATATGAAAGCATAAATTGCGTATGTGCTGTATGTTAGACTTGCTGAGCCGTCGTGCTCATTCTTGCGAATAAAACCTTATTTGCAGATTAAAGATGAACGTTAAGAAGATCATGAACTTAAAGATGCAGCATAGATTAGGTTTTCATGTAAATTGATTGTATTTGTATATGTCATAATGACTGTTGTAATACGAACAAATAAACATGTAACCGAATATTGAATGAATGATATAAATAATTATCATCAGAATGTTGTTATGTCTTTATTTTGATATAACCTAGAATTGTTAAAATTTAACATAGTATTGATAATGATCTATTTATCTGGATGAGGATCGGTAAATAACTTGTGAGTGCTGTACATCTGAGACAGAACTAAGCGATGTTGACTGGTCAAATCCATCGTTAAGGTTCCTCGGACCCAGGTATAACTCGTTATTTACTATTCTGAATACCATATAAGTAGGATTATTGATATGAAGAGATATCTTTGTATATTGATACTTGTAGTACGAATGAGACCGTTACAAGTGGACGTATATATAATATTTAAATCCTAAGGTTAAAATTAAACCGTTATTTATGGTTTTATCCATTTATACGGATGAAATACAAGTTGATACTTGTATACTTATGAGACTGAGATCAAGTTAAGATCCAGGGACAAAGTTAAGAGAAATTTTTAATGTATAGTCTAAAATAAGACTAATTTAACCAATATGATTATGGGATCATTGGTTAAGTCAATAGATGTATGAAATTAACGCACAAGGTCCGCCGCATCGAAAGCGAGGGGATTTTTGGGGGCGTTACAGTTGGTATCAGAGCAGTGGATTATAGTTTCGAGGTAACAAGTACCTTGGAGTATAATCTGATGGACTAAGAAGAAATGGACTTGTGAAGAGTCCGTGAATAATTAAAAGATATGTATAAATCTTAATACATAAAAATTATTATGTGAAAGAAATATAATGAATAAAGATAAACTCTTTACGAGAATATCTGAAGTTAAATAGACTCATAAAGAGTTCTCAAAGCAAGCAATAAGATAAAATAATCTTATTAGTTTTTGTGTGAAACCGTTTCATAAAAAAAAAATGAAATGGTGTGTATGGTATGTTGTGTAATTATACCTAAGAAAGGAGATGAGTAAACTCATAGAGAGATGTTAATGAGAAATTCATTTGGAGATAGTATGAAGTTATTTGGAAATTGTAAGAATTAAGCTTATAATGAGTTGTAATGAATTCAGGAAATTCATAAGATAGTTAAAGAACGATTAGGGATTTCAATTGAAAACTCATATTAGTAAAACTGAGTAGAACGACTCTCTTGTATGGGAAAGAGTTTAATATGCTTTAGAGAACCGATCTAACTACACTATTGGTATGAATGATTCATGGTCAGTGTTCTCAAAGCGGGTTACACACTGAATGAAATCATTTGAGGATAGTGTTGATGAGACGGGGAACTGATTCTTTAGTTCTTGGGTGGAGGAATACCTCAGTTTGCTATATTGATAAGTAAATTAAAATCTTGTGTTAACTCTTCTTTGTATATATTTTGAGAAGGTGATTCTTTTCTCATATATATATTGACTAGTTAGTAGTTGTTACGTCATAACTATAGTTTTAAAAATATTTGTATGTTAGTTACTGAGCGAATGAACCCTTGTTATGAACTTGGGCTATGATATGTTAGTCGAACCGACTTGTGAGATGCGGCTACGATTTGTCTATTCAGTGCGATATTGATCAGTACCAATGTGCGCTGAGACATTTCAATTCCGTGTTGATGAGAAGGGGAACTAATATATTTGTTTGTACTTGGTTTAATACAACCAATCAGTTTACTATATTACTATATATTTGAAAAACTTGTGTTATGGTTATAGAATAATGGAAAAGATAGAGGATTGAGGGTATTTCAAAAAAAAAATCTTCTAGCTATGCTAGATCTTCATGGTTATATTCGCACTTGTGTGCCTTTGAAAAGAGTGGTTCACTAGTTGAACTGGAAAATTTTGTTAGTTCTTCACTAGCTATGTTATTCATATGTCTATGCTAATTGTTTTGGCTAGACGGATTTAATGCGAAGAATAAAAATGATTTATTCATCAACACCCCATTTAACCTGGTGTGAAGATGATACATGATGAGTCATCAACGCACTTTGCAAGGTGCGGTATACAGTCATAAAATTGCTTTTCAAAAAGTTTGAATGGCTTAAATATGAGTCAATGCCAATTGTTTCGGCTAGACACCTTTGGTTATGAAAAAAAAGAACGGACGTAGGAATTCGATAGACGCAATAAACCGCGTCTTATATGGTACGACAGACTGATCACCTAAAGTACAACGTATGTGTGTTCTCGATCTTAATTGATTGTTACACAATGTATGGTGTTCTCAATCTTAATTGATTGCTACACAAAGTATGAAGTGTTCTCAATCTTAATTGTTTGCTACACAAGATATGGTTTTCCAGTCCGGATGATGATTTAAAAATTATGGGTTATATAGTATTCATAGTTTTTGAATAAGGTAAAGGTCTTGATTGACCGATGTATAAGTGAGAAGAATCCAAGATAAAGGAAGAATGAGACTGAATGTCGAGTATGAAAAGAGGTTTAAAACCTAGAGTTATGAAAAGAAATGTGTAGAGATAAGTGAACATTGTTCAGACCTAATCAAAGTATTGGAGGTTTAATGTGAATAAAAGATGAATTTAGAAAATTCATATTGAAGAGTAAATTGGAGATGATTATATTATAATTTCGAGGACGAAATTATGATAATAAGAAGAGAATGTAATATCCTGAATATTTATAGCACTTATAAATATGATATTAAATGACTAAAGTAATTGTAAAGTTAATTTCGAGGACGAAATTCCTGTAAGTTGGGTTGAATGTAATATCCCAAATATTTTCAAAGTGATCTAACAAGATCTAAGCAAGGTTGTCAATTCAAAAGCCAAGATCGATTGTTCAAGCATACCTTGAGCTATCTTAAAGAATATGTACGACTCGAAACTACGATCGTATACAACTAAGAGGTTAAATTCTTTAACGTAAACTATGGGTTATGTGATTAGTAAAGCTTGAATTGAGCTTTTAAATGTGCTGTATGAAATATCTATGTGTAGGATTTTGTGTTTTGGTTCAAGTAGTTAACCTTAACACTTATTAAAAATCAGAAGTCAATTTAGGGCAAAAACCTAAATTGGAAAAAGAGTTAAAACCTAAACCCTAACCCTAGGGTCTAAACCCTAGAAAATAACCTAGGCCCTTGAGCAAAATGTGAAGGTTAAATTGACATTCTGTTTCAAGATTCAACCTTCCCACGCTTTAAAAACACGTAATAGTCAGTAAAAGTTTTTCTCGAAAAACGTGTAAAAAGCACTATTCACGAAGAAACGTTTTTCATTCGTTTGATCGTTTCTTTCATCTGTAGGACTTCTTGTATTTCACGACATAGTGATAATATGAGGTTTAGATGCCAGGGAATCAATAAAATTTTCTTGGGAAAAAGACGAAAAAGACACGATTTACGAGAAAATGTTTGTCGTCTTTTTGAACGTTCTTTTCAACGTTTGGACTTTTTCTATTTCACGATATAGCATTTATACGGGGAATAGATACCAGGGAGCCACTGATATTTTTCCATAAATAAAACGTAAATCGCTCTTCAAACGAAAACGCTTTCCGTTTTTGATCAAACCGTTGATGGATACAGTGTTTGTATGCAACACCGGTGCGTAATAAGCAATAAAAGATTTTCTCGAAAAGTGTGTCGGGAATAAGACGAAATAGGGAAAAGACAAAAATAAATATTATTTTTGCTTTTTTGGTCTTCTAACCATTTTCTGAGAAATGGTCGTCAAAAACACTATTCACCGAAAAACGTGCCAAATCTTTTGGACTTTTCACTTTACAGAAAAGTGTTCATTCGGAACAAAACTCAGTAATATCAAAATTTTAAATCAGTAGAAGTTAACCAAATTAGTTGGAATCAGACTGTTATATAATTAACTGCTAATTCATCCGTATTGTTTTCATCAAACGGATCATGAGATAGGTTAACATTAAATTTGAATAATCAAATTTATCAGATTAATACCTAATTATATTATTCAATCATAATTAGTGTCTAGAATGAAAGAAATTTATCAATCGCGTCGCCCGGTAGGTGTATTTGAGAAAAATACACGGAAGGTTATCCGAGATTAATTCAAGGAAAACTTCGAGGGTCAGACGAGACATCATATTAATATTGTATGATGTATTTTATTAATAAAATACGTATAAGTAATTAAAACTTATATTACTAATGCGAAATATTTTAAATTAATCGCACGCGATTTATCCGATATACCGAAATCGAAAGAAATAATGACAAAACAGCTTGGGAAGCTTCTAGAAGCTTGGCTTGGAAAATATCTAGATATTATTTTAGTTTTATTAATTAAATAATGTGCGAAAAGACTAAAATGCCCTTGGTCTTTTTAACTAATGACCAAATTACCCCGACCTTTGATTTTCCTATAAATAGGAAGCTAAACTCATTCATTTCTTCATCTTTTTTCAAAGCTTTTGCAAGAGCAAAATTACTCTCTATATCTATTACTCCTAGTTATAATTCATGTATTGGAAATTGCAAAGAAATAGTTAAAGCTTGCAATAACAAAATGTACGATTCTTAGTTATTGTAATGTTTATTTTTATCGATGAGGCTCAAGAACATAAGTCGTAGCCATGTACGATTTTTCGTTCTGCGTGTTCCTTATGACTTGAGCAAGTCGTTGTTATGTCAAATTTCATTTCATAGTTTAAAGTTCAAGAATATACGTCGTATCCATGTACGGTTTATTCGTTCTCCGTGTTCTTCGTATGTTCTGGAGTATTATTATAAATTGTTATAATTAAGTAAACAAGTCGTTATAATGACCAAATTTTGTCAATTATAAAGTGTTATAATCACATATGTAAGCAGTTATAATGCTCAAATTATTTCAAGTATGAAATCCAAAAGCTTAAGAACATAAGTCGTTACCATGTACGATTTTTCGTTCTTCGTGTTCTTCGTGTGTTCTTGAGCAAAAGTCATAATTTCTACATAAGTAGGTTTATGATTTGGTAATTTAGTGTTATGGGATGATGAAACATGATGGCCTTGCTAAATAATGCTTGTGGCATCAAGTTTTAGTAGTCGAAACGAAGAACGATGAAACTTTGTTCTTCGTGTTCTTCGTGTTCTTCGATTCGTTCTTCGTGTTCTTGAGAAAAAGTCATGAAATCTTATATAAGTAGGTTTATGATTTTGTTATTTTTATGTTATGAAGTGGTATTGAGTGTTAGAACATGTTATCTTAGCAAATTAATGCTTGAGGTATCATGTTTTACCAATTGGATCAAAGAAAGTTAAGTCTAATATTGTAATATCCCAAATATTTCAAAAGTGATCTAACAAGATCTAAGCAAGGTTGTCAATTCAAAACCTAAGATTGATTGCTCAAGCATACCTTGAGCTATCTTAAAGAATATATACGACTCGAAACTACGATCGTATACAACTAAGAGGTTAAATTCTTTAACCTAAACTATGTGTTATGTGATTAGTAAAGCTTGAATTGAGCTTTTAAATGTGTTGTATGAAATATCTATGTGTAGGATTTTGTGTTTTGGTTCAAGTAGTTAACCTTAACACTTATTAAAAATCAGAAGTCAATTTAGGGCAAAAACCTAAATTGGAAAAAGAGTTAAACCCTAAACTCTAACCCTAGGGTCTAAACCCTAGAAAATAACCTAGGCACTTGAGCAAAATGTGAAGGTTAAATTGACATTCTGTTTCAAGATTCAACCTTCCCACGCTTTAAAAACACGTAATAGTCAGTAAAAGTTTTTCTCGAAAAACGTGTAAAAAGCACTATTCACGAAGAAACGTTTTTCATTCGTTTGATCGTTTCTTTCATCTGTAGGACTTCTTGTATTTCACGACATAGTGATAATATGAGGTTTAGATGCCAGGGAATCAATAAAATTTTCTTGGTAAAAGACAAAAAAGACACGATTTACGAGAAAACGTTTGTCGTCTTTTTGAACGTTCTTTTCAACGTTTGGACTTTTTCTATTTCACGATATAGCATTTATACGGGGAATAGATACCAGGGAACCACTGATATTTTTCCATAAATAAAACGTAAATCGCTTTTCAAACGAAAACGCTTTCCGTTTTTGATCAAACCGTTGATGGATACAGTGTTTGTATGCAATACCGGTGCGTAATAAGCAATAAAAGATTTTCTCGAAAAGTGTGTCGGGAATAAGACAAAATAGGGAAAAGACAAAAACAAATATTATTTTTGACTTTTTGGTCTTCTAACCATTTTCTGAGAAATGGTCGTCAAAAATACTATTCACCAAAAAACGTGCCAAATCTTTTGGACTTTTCACTTTACAGAAAAGTGTTCATTCGGAACAAAACTCAGTAATATCAAATTTTTAAATCAGTAGAAGTTAACCAAATTAGTTGGAATCAGACTGTTATATAATTAATTGCTAATTCATCCGTATTGTTTTCATCAAACGGATCATGAGATAGGTTAACATTAAATTTGAATAATCAAATTTATCAGATTAATACCTAATTATATTATTCAATCATAATTAGTGTCTAGAATGAAAGAAATTTATCAATCGCGTCGCCCGGTAGGTGTATTTGAGAAAAATACACGGAAGGTTATCCGAGATTAATTCAAGGAAAACTTCGAGGGTCAGACGAGACATCATATTAATATTGTATGATGTATTTTATTAATAAAATACGTATAAGTAATTAAAACTTATATTACTAATGCGAAATATTTTAAATTAATCGCACGCGATTTATCCGATATACCGAAATCGGAAGAAATAATGACAAAATAGCTCGGAAAGCTTCTAGAAGCTTGGCTTGGAAAATATCTAGATATTATTCTAGTTTTATTAATTAAATAATGTGCGAAAAGACTAAAATGCCCTTAGCTTTTAAACTAATGACCAAACTACCCCGACCCTTGGTTTTCCTATAAATAGAAGGCTTAAGTTCGTTAGTTCTTTACCATTTTTGAAAGCTAAAGAGCAAATATAGAGAGAGTTCTTGTGAGACAAGAATCGATTGCAAAGAAATAGTTAAAGCTTGCAATAACAAAATGTACGATTCTTAGTTATTGTAATGTTTATTTTTTATTGATGAGGCTCAAGAACATAAGTCGTAGCCATGTACGATTTTTCGTTCTGCGTGTTCCTTATGACTTGAGCAAGTCGTTGTTATGTCAAATTTCATTTCATAGTTTAAAGTTCAAGAGCATACGTCGTATCCATGTACGGTTTATCCGTTCTCCGTGTTCTTCGTATGTTCTGGAGTATTATTATAAATTGTTATAATTAAGTAAACAAGTCGTTATAATGACCAAATTTTATCAATTATAAAGTGTTATAATCACATATGTATATAATGCTCAAATTATTTCAAGTATGAAATCCAAAAGCTCAAGAACATAAGTCGTTACCATGTACGATTTTTCGTTCTTCGTGTTCTTCGTGTGTTCTTGAGCAAAAGTCATAATTTTTACATAAGTAGATTTATGATTTGGTAATTTAGTGTTATGGGATGATGAAACATGATGGCCTTGCTAAATAATGCTTGTGGCATCAAGTTTTATTAGTCGAAACTAAGAACGATGAAACTTTGTTCTTCGTGTTCTTCGTGTTCGTTCTTCGTGTTCTTGAGAAAAATCATGAAATCTTATATAAGTAGGTTTATGATTTTGTTATTTTTATGTTATGAAGTGATACGGAGTGTTAGAACATGTTATCTTAGCAAATTAATGCTTGAGGTATCATGTTTTACCAATCGGATCAAAGAAATATAAGTTTAATATACTAGCAGAATATTTTTGGTAATTTCCGAAAATTTAATTTCTGAATCTGCCTTAGAAACCTAAATGAAAGTTGTAGCGTATGAAATTCTAAGCAATTTGGACTCAAGAATCACTCAAAAATGTTTTCGTATGACAAAGTTATGGCTGTCACTGTAAAAGAGGTCAGAAATATGAATCAGTTTTAGATCAGTCCCATTACTGGCGAAATATGTGTAAATCAGTAAGGAATATCGAACTTTGGTCTGAATGAAAGTTGTAGATACGGAAGTTACGAACGCGTGAAATTTTGAACGACTCAAAAAAGTTTTAAAACGAAGAAGTTGTAGCCGTTTGATCGAGCCGGGGTCTAGCAACCATACATGCTGCCTATTTTTTTAAAAATGACTTAAAAGTGAGTTTTTGAGTTGGACAATTTTCCAATTAATTCCACCAATGGAAATAGTCTTGTTAAGTTATTCTAAGACTTATTCAAAAGAAAAATTTGATAAACTAACATTCGGGGTCGCGTAACCCTTTTGTAGGCGTTTAACGATTTCCCGGGAAAACCCTAACATGGTTTTAAGGCAAGTCTTCTAACTCTTGCTATGTGCTACTTTTGTAGTATTGTTAAAATGTTAAATGAGATGTGTAATGTCATGTTATTATGCAATAGATGATATGTGAAGTCTTTAACTGATGTTTACAAGCGTTCTAACTGTTATGTTTTATGTTTACGATTTACGAACATGATTTATACACTTTGTGTGTCAATGTGATATAAATTGTTGGAACGTGAGTTATATGTGATATTAAATGGAGAATTATGTTCAGTCAATGCATGTTAAAAGTTTATATGAAAGCAAAAACTGCGTATGTGCTGTATGTTAGACTTGTTGAGCCGTCGTGCTCATTCTTGCGAATAAAACCTTATTTGCAGATTAAAGATGAACGTTAAGAAGATCATGAACTTAAAGATGCAGCATAGATTAGGTTTTCATGTAAATTGATTGTATTTGTATATGTCATAATGACTGTTGTAATACGAACAAACAAACATGTAACCGAATATTGAATGAATGATATAAATAATTATCATCAGAATGTTGTTATGTCTTTATTTTGATATAACCTAGAATTGTTAAAAATTTAACATAGTATTGATAATGATCTATTTATTTGGATGAAGATCGGTAAATAACTTGTGAGTGCTGTACATCTGAGACAGAACTAAGCGATGTTGACTGGTCAAATCCATCGTTAAGGTTCCTCGGACCCAGGTATAACTCGTTATTTACTATTCTGAATACCATATAAGTAGGATTATTGATATGAAGAGATATCTTTGTATATTGATACTTGTAGTACGAATGAGACCGTTACAAGTGGACGTATATAGAATATTTAAATCCTAAGGTTAAAATTAAACCGTTATTTATGGTTTTATCCATTTATATGGATGAAATACAAGTTGATACTTGTATACTTATGAGACTGAGATCAAGTTAAGATCCAGGGACAAAGTTAAGAGAAATTTTTAATGTATAGTCTAAAATAAGACTAATTTAACCAATATGATTATGGGATCATTGGTTAAGTCAATAGATGTATGAAATTAACGCACAAGGTCCGCCGCATCGAAAGCGCGGGGATTTTTGGGGGCGTTACACTTAATCTCCGAATCTCGATGGGATCCGGTGCGTTAGTGTTGGTATGATCGCACCCGTTAGTGTTTGATGCGGTGGGAGAAACCTGTTAGGAAGTGGTTTAGGTGTTCGGATGCGTTCGGCCCGGGAGAACTTCAAAGTGGCGTGGCTTTTGATCCATAAAGAGTAACGGGGCCCGTAATATATCAAATTGAAGCTTGGGATGAGCTCTACAAGTCTCATCGCCTACGGCCTTGACACGTGCTGTTTTGAGCCCGAAAAACCTATTTGAAATAGTCTATTCGTCGGCCGAGCGTGAATTATTTTTTTCATTTTTGTTATTTTAGTTTCCCTGTCCCTAATTGCTGTTGGAAGTTGTTTACGGCCATAAATACGACCATTCGTGAGTTCTTGCTTTTCTTGTCGGTTCAAGGTTTTGCCTCTGCGCTCTTGTTGTCGCGTCTGAACCTGCAAATCACGTTTGTGCCAGGGCGTTACAGTCTAACCGTGTTTCGCTGCATCTGGACTCTTCGATCCCATTCCTGTATTGCCACTTTGATAACGTTCTTTTATCCCCAAAGGCACAAAAGAGATCTAGAAAGGGGTGGCGTAAATTCTTTAAATTCTCCTTCATGATAGGGTGTTACCAAGTAATTACCCAAATCAATTTAATTAATTCAGGCACAGAACAAACGCAGTTTAGATCGCACCTTCGAAGAATGTGGAAAAAAAAATAGTCCAAAGCCCACGTTTCGCGTGAAGGCAAAACGGATATAAAAAGGGGTGCAACACGAGGACTTCCCAGGGGGTCACCCATCCTAGTACTACTCTCGCCCAAGCACGCTTAACTTCGGAGTTCTGATGGGATCCGGTGCATTAGTGCTGGTATGATCACACTCGTTAGGACTCCCCACTTCTATTCCTATATTCCCGGATGTGGGTGTGACGTAGTGACATTTACTAAGACACGTTTCGCCAGTTCGCGCGTTTGCTTTCACCTGGTTCCGCAAACAGGAAGAGAAGACATAGGAAGGGGTGCAACACGAGGACTTCCCAGGGGGTCACCCATCCAAGTAATACACTCGCCCAAGCGCGCTTAACTCCGGTGTTCTGACGGGATCCGGCGCATTATTGCTGGTATGATCGCACCCGCTAAGAACCTCCATTTTAATCCCTACCTTCCCGCACGTGGGCGTGTCGTTTCACATTTTCGCCGTGCCTGGGCGTTTGGTAAGACACGTTTCACCAGTACGCGCGTCTTCGTTCGCCTGGTTCGGCAAAAATGCAAAAATGAGGGGATCCGGCGCGTTGGTGCTGCTGTGATCGCAACCGCTAAGATCCTCCGTCTTAATTCGAAATTTCCCGCACGTGGGTGTGCCGCAGTGACATTTACGCCGTGCATGCGCGTTTACCGAGACACGGTTCACCAGTGACCCCTTTTTCTTTCCCCCGGTTCCGCAAAAGGGTTATAAAAAGGGGTGCAACACGAGGACTTCCCAGGGGGTCACCCATCCTAGTACTACTCTCGCCCAAGCACGCTTAACTTCGGAGTTCTGATGGGATCCGGTGCATTAGTGCTGGTATGATCGCACCAGTTAGGATTCTGCATTTTTATTACTATATTCCCACATTCTTAATTTGCGTTCAACTGTACGCGCCTTTTTCTTTCACCTGTTTCCGCAAGTAAAGCGAAGAAATATTGAAAGGGATGCAACGCTAGGACTTCCCAGGGGGTCACCCACCCTGGTACTGCTCTCGCCTAGGCACGCTTAATCTCCGAATCTCGATGGGATCCGGTGCGTTAGTGTTGGTATGATCGCACCCGTTAGTGTTTGATGCGGTGGGAGAAACCTGTTAGGAAGTGGTTTAGGTGTTCGGATGCGTTCGGCCCGGGAGAACTTCAAAGTGGCGTGGCTTTTGATCCATAAGGAGTAACGGGGCCCGTAATATATCAAATTGAAGCTTGGGATGAGCTCTACAAGTCTCATCGCCTACGGCCTTGACACGTGCTGTTTTGAGCCCGAAAAACCTATTTGAAATAGTCTATTCGTCGGCCGAGCGTGAATTATTTTTTTCATTTTTGTTATTTTAGTTTCCCTGTCCCTAATTGGTGTTGGAAGTTGTTTACGGCCATAAATACGACCATGAAGAGCAACGTTCTCGTCAGTTAATATTACTATTACTTTATTCTATTCGTGAGTTCTTGCTTTTCTTGTCGGTTCAAGGGTTTGCCTCTGCGCTCTTGTTGCCGCGTCTGAACCTGCAAATCACGTTTGTGCCAGGGCGTTACAGTCTAACCGTGTTTCGCTGCATCTGGACTCTTCGATCCCATTCCTGTATTGCCACTTTGATAACGCTTGTTTATCCCCAAAGGCACAAAAGAGATCTAGAAGGGAGTGGCGCAAATTCTTTAAATTCTCCTTCATGATAGGGTGTTACCAAGTAATTACCCAAATCAATTTAATTAATTCAGGCACAGAACAAACGCAGTTTAGATCGCACCTTTGAAGAATGTGAAAAAAAAAATAGTCCAAACCCACGTTTCGCGTAAAGGCAAAACGGATATAAAAAGGGGTGCAACACGAGGACTTCCCAGGGGGTCACACATCCTAGTACTACTCTCGCCCAAGCACGCTTAACTTCGGAGTTCTGATGGGATCCGGTGCATTAGTGCTGGTATGATCGCACCCGTTAGGACTCCCCACTTCTATTCCTATATTCCCGGATGTGAGTGTGACGTAGTGACATTTACTAAGACACGTTTCGCCAGTTCGCGCGTTTGCTTTCACCTGGTTCCGCAAACAGGAAGAGAAGACATAGGAAGGGGTGCAACACGAGGACTTCCCAGGGGGTCACCCATCCAAGTACTACACTCGCCCAAGTGAGCTTAACTCCGGTGTTCTGACGGGATCCGGCGCATTATTGCTGGTATGATCGCACCTGCTAAGAACCTCCATTTTAATCCCTACCTTCCCGCACGTGGGCGTGTCGTTGTCACATTTTCGCCGTGCCTGCGCGTTTGGTAAGACACGTTTCACCAGTACGCGCGTCTTCGTTCGCCTGGTTCCGCAAAAATGCAAAAATGAGGGGATCCGGCGCGTTGGTGCTGCTGTGATCGCACCCGCTAAGATCCTCCGTCTTAATTCGAAATTTCCCGCACGTGGGTGTGCCGCAGTGACATTTACGCCGTGCATGCGCGTTTACCGAGACACGTTTCACCAGTGACCCCTTTTTCTTTCCCCCGGTTCCGCAAAAGGGTTTATAAAAGGGGTGCAACACGAGGACTTCCCAGGGGGTCACCCATCCTAGTACTACTCTCGCCCAAGCACGCTTAACTTCGGAGTTCTGATGGGATCCGGTACATTAGTGCTGGTATGATCGCACCCGTTAGGATTCTGCATTTTTATTACTATATTCCCACATTACTAATTCGCGTTCAACGTTACGCGCCTTTTTCTTTCACCTGTTTCCGCAAGTAAAGCGAAGAACTATTGAAAGGGATGCAACGCTGGGACTTCCCAGGGGGTCACCCACCCTGGTACTGCTCTCGCCTAGGCACGCTTAATCTCCGAATCTCGATGGGATCCGGTGCGTTAGTGTTGGTATGATCGCACCCGTTAGTGTTTGATGCGGTGGGAGAAACCTGTTAGGAAGTGGTTTAGGTGTTCGGATGCGTTCGGCCCGGGAGAACTTCAAAGTGGCGTGACTTTTGATCCATAAAGAGTAACGGGGCCCGTAATATATCAAATTGAAGCTTGGGATGAGTTCTACAAGTCTCATCGCCTACGGCCTTGACACGTGCTGTTTTGAGCCCGAAAAACCTATTTGAAATAGTCTATTCGTCGGCCGAGCGTGATTTATTTTTTTCATTTTTGTTATTTTAGTTTCCCTGTCCCTAATTGCTGTTGGAAGTTGATTACGGCCATAAATACGACCATGAAGAGCAACGTTCTCGTCAGTTAATATTACTATTACTTTATTCTATTCGTGAGTTCTTGCTTTTCTTGTCGGTTCAGGGGTTTGCCTCTGCGCTCTTGTTGCCGCGTTTGAACCTGCAAATCACGTTTGTGCCAGGGCGTTACAGTCTAACCGTGTTTCGCTGCATCTGGACTCTTCGATCCCATTCCTGTATTGCCACTTTAATAACGCTTGTTTATCCCCAGAGGCACAAAAGAGATCTAGAAGGGGGTGGCGTAAATTCTTTAAATTCTCCTTCATGATAGGGTGTTACCAAGTAATTACCCAAATCAATTTAATTAATTCAGGCACAGAACAAACGCAGTTTAGATCGCACCTTCGAAGAATGTCGAAAAAAAAAATAGTCCAAAGCCCACGTTTCGCGTAAAGGCAAAACGGATATAAAAATGGGTGCAACACGAGGACTTCCCAGGGGGTCACCCATCCTAGTACTACTCTCGCCCAAGCACGCTTAACTTCGGAGTTCTGATGGGATCCGGTGCATTAGTGCTGGTATGATCGCACCCGTTAGGACTCCCCACTTCTATTCCTATATTCCCGGATGTGGGTGTGACGTAGTGACATTTACTAAGACACGTTTCGCCAGTTCGCGCGTTTGCTTTCACCTGGTTCCGCAAACAGGAAGAGAAGACATAGGAATGGGTGCAACACGAGGACTTCCCAGGGGGTCACCCATCCAAGTACTACACTCGCCCAAGCGCGCTTAACTCCGGTGTTCTGACGGGATCCGGCGCATTATTGCTGGTATGATCGCACCCGCTAAGAACCTCCATTTTAATCCCTACCTTCCCGCACGTGGGCGTGTCGTTGTCACATTTTCGCCGTGCCTGCGCGTTTGGTAAGACACGTTTCACCAGTACGCGCGTCTTCGTTCGCCTGGTTCCGCAAAAATGCAAAAATGAGGGGATCCGGCGCGTTGGTGCTGCTGTGATCGCACCCGCTAAGATCCTCCGTCTTAATTCGAAATTTCCCGCACGTGGGTGTGCCGCAGTGACATTTACGCCGTGCATGCGCGTTTACCGAGACACGTTTCACCAGTGACCCCTTTTTCTTTCCCCCGGTTCCGCAAAAGGGTTATAAAAAGGGGTGCGACACGAGGACTTCCTGTAACGCCCCCAAAATCCCCGCGCTTTCGATGCGGCGGACCTTGTGCGTTAATTTCGTACATCTATCGACTTAACCAATGATCCCATAATCATATTGGTTGAATTAGTCTTATATTAGACTATACATTAAAAATTTCTCTTAACGTTGTCCCTGGATCTTAACTTGATCTCAGTCTCATAAGTAAATGTAATATCCTGAATATTTATAGCACTTATAAATATGATATTAAATGACTAAAGTAATTGTAAAGTTAATTTCGAGGACGAAATTCCTGTAAGTTGGGTTGAATGTAATATCCCAAATATTTCCAAAGTGATCTAGCAAGATCTAAGCAAGGTTGTCAATTCAAAACCTAAGATCGATTGCTCAAGCATACCTTGAGCTATCTTAAAGAATATATACGACTCAAAACTGCGCTCGTATACACCAAAGAGGTTAAAATCTTTAACCTAATTTCTGTTATGTGATTAGTAAAGCTTGAATTGAGCTTTTAAATGTGCTGTATGAATTATCTATGTGTAGGATTTTGTGTTTTGGTTCAAGTAGTTAACCTAAACACTTATTAAAAATCAGAAGTCAATTTAGGGCAAAAACCTAAATTGGAAAAAGAGTTAAAACCTAAACCCTAACCCTAGGGTCTAAGCCCTAGAAAATAACCTAGGCCCTCGAGCAAAATGTGAAGGACAAATTGACATTCCGTTTAAGGATTCAACCTTCCCATGATTTGAAAACACGTAACAGTCAGTAAAAGTTTTTCTCGAAAAACGTGTAAAAGAACTATTCATGAAGAAACATTTTTCATTCGTTTGATCGTTTCTTTCATCTGTAGGACTTCTTGTATTTCACGACATAGTGATAATATGAGGTTTAGATATCAGGGAATCAATAAAATTTTCTGGAGAAAAAGACGAAAAAGACACGATTTACGAGAAAACGTTTGTCATCTTTTTGAACGTTCTTTTCAACGTTTGGACTTTTTCCATTTCACGATATAGCATTTATACGGGGAATAGATACCAGGGAGCCACTGATATTTTTCCAACGATAAAACGTAAATCGCTCTTCAAACGAAAACGTTTTTCGTTTTTGATCAAACCGTTGATGGATACAGTGTTTGTATGCAACACCGGTGCGTAATAAGCAATAAAAGATTTTCTCGAAAAGTGTGTCGGGAATAAGACGAAATAGGGAAAAGACAAAAATAAATATTATTTTTGACTTTTTGATCGTTTAAGCATATTCTGAGGAATGGTAGTCAAAAACACTATTCATCGAAAAACGTGCCAAGTCTATTGGACTTTCGACTTTACAAAATAGTGTTTATTCGGAACAAAACTCTGGAATATCAGACTTTTAAATCAGTTGAGGTCAATTTAACCGGAAGACTTAGAAATGAACTAGAATTAGTTAAGGATGAACTAATTTCTGTTGAGATGTAACTGAGTTAGATGTAATTGGGTTAGGAACCTAACTAGGAACTAAACCTAGTTACAAACTAACTAAGCTTATGAAATAGTTAACCTAATCTAGTTGATATAAAACTAGGTTAGATGACATTTAGTTGAAATGAAACTAGGTTATGTTAAACCTAGTTGGAATCGAACTAGGTTAGGATAATTATATTACCATTTAACCTAATTATCAATTAATTAAACTAAACCTAAATAGGATTAAGTTTAATTAAACTAAAGATTAACCTAAATTACAAGTTAATCTAATCGGTGAAGTAATAACCTAATCGAATAATTAAATTCCTAGGTTTATTGCTAATTAACCTAATCCTAACTAAGCTAGATTATCAAAAGGACTAATCTAACCTTGATCAAGCTTGGTAAATGACCTTGACTACCCCTCAATTAAATGATTAAATGACCAACCAAACAAGCCCTAGAACTATTCCTTTGGTAGGCTAAGTTGTGGACCAATTGGAAGCTAACATGTGGATTATTGTGGTGTCACCAAAATGTGATGATTTCAAGCATTAATGGCATTAAATTGGCTGATTTGGTCGTTCATATCAAGTGGAAAAGGGAGGTGCACTTCATGTTAGCTTAGCTTGGAAGTTTGGTAACAATGACCATTTTACCCTAGCTTTGCATGGCCTATAAATAGCAAGCATTCCTCACTTGTTTGATCATTCATTTTCAAAGCAAAAATGCTTGTATCAAAGCTATATACAATATGAGAGAGAGTTCTAGTGAGTTATAATCAAAGGAAGTGCAAAGAAATAGTTAAAGCTTGCACTTCGAGAGGTAAATCGTTAGTCATTTTTATGTTCGATTAATTTTCGTAGTTTAAAAGCTCAAGAACGCGAGTCGTAGCCATGTACGATTGTCGTTCTCCGTGTTCTTCACGTGTTCTTGAGCCTTTCTATATTTTGTAGTAGTTATAATGTCGAATTGCAATTCGTAGTTTAAAGCTCAATGAACATACGTAGTGGTCATGTACGGTTTATCCGTTCCCCGCGCTTTCGATGCGGCGGACCTTGTGCGTTAATTTCGTACATCTATCGACTTAACCAATGATCCCATAATCATATTGGTTGAATTAGTCTTATATTAGACTATACATTAAAAATTTCTCTTAACGTTGTCCCTGGATCTTAACTTGATCTCAGTCTCATAAGTATACAAGTATCAACTTATATTTCATCCGTATAAATGGATAAAACCATATATAACGGTCTAATTTTAACCTTAAGATTTAAATATTCTATAACTTTACATGTTCCAACATTCACGGTATTAAATCATTAGGACGGCTCTAGGGAACAGAGAATCTCGCAGTGAATGTTTGTATCTTCACCCGTGATAATTGTTTTCATCTTTATCCGTGACAAATGGTTGTATCTTTGTCCGGTGCAAAATTCTCTTTCCGTACAGAACATTACCCAACTAGTTAAAACCCTCACTCGAAACATATTTGTTTATAGTGATATCTCTTCATATCAATAATCCTACTTATATGGTATTCAGAATAGTAATAACGAGTTATACCTGGGTCCGAGGAACCTTAGCGATGGATTTGACCAGTCAACATCGCTTAGTCCTGTCTCGGATGTACAACACTCACAAGTTATTTACCGATCCTCATCCAGATAAGTAGATCATTATCAATACTATTTTAAGTCTTAACAATTCTAGGTTATATCAAAATAAAGACATAACAACATTCTGATGATAATACTTTATATCATTCATTCAACATTCGGTTACATGTTTGTTTGTTCGTATTACAACAGTCGTTATGACTTATACAAATACAAGTAATAAACATGAAAACCTAATCTACGCTTCGTCTTTACGTTCATGATCTTCTTAACATTCATCTTTCATCTGCAAATAAGGTTTTATTCGCAAGAATGAGCACGACGGCTCAGCAAGTCTAACATACAACACATACGCAGTTTATGCTTTCATATAAACTTTAACATGCATTGACTGATCATAATTCTCCATTTAATATCACATATAACTCACGTTCCAATAATTTATATCACAGTGACACACAAAGTGTATAAATCATGTTCATACATCATAAATATAACGCATAACAGTTAGAAGGCTTGTAAACAACAGTTAAAGACTTCACATATCATCTATTTCATAATAACATGACATTATACATCTCATTTATCATTTTAACAATACTAAACAAGTAGCACATTGTGACGACCCCAAATCCGGGTTCCTTTAACCTCGGATCCGGTTCAACACTAGTACTACTTTTCCTTATTGTTCATGAATTACAACAATATTATAATTGCTAAATAATCATTTATTTACAATTATATAACATCTCTTTCTATTCCAGAATCGCAATCTTTATACATTCCTAGTATGTCTTCATATCATACATGATACGACATTCTATTACAATCAATTTGAGATCATATGTATAATGACTCAATCACACCATCCTATTATCCTTATTCATAAAGGACAACGTCTGAAAAATGATATTCAAATAATCTGTAAATGTTCTCTTAACAACTTAAGTTTGCTAATCTATAGCACAACAAAACATAAACTCTTCATATCTACTTACACAAGTGAATGAATTAGTCTACCGCAAGGTTTTACTACAAAAGCACCTATGCTTCAATCTTGATGACTCGTTAGTCAATCTTCATCTTTGCCTCTACCGGAGTAATCGGCTTCCTCAAGCTACTCTGTAATGTTTTGTTTTAAGCAAGGGTGAGCACGACGGCTCAGCAAGTCTAACAGTTTCACATAACACGTAAAAACAGTTCAATCATGCTTCATGCTTCATGCATTTTATGCTTTGCAGTACATACATTTCTCATGCATATCATGCCTCGCATTTAATCTATGCTTCATGCCTAGCCTCTATCATGACATATAGTTCAATGCAGAACAATTGTCTTAAATCAACTACCGCATATCAATAGTTCAAATCAACTTATTTCACAAAAGCACATTAACACATCTTTGCACATAACCACGTATGAGCACATCACAGTGTAATAACAAACTTATAAATTATGCACATAATGCAACATGTTCTGAAAAACTTGCCTGGACTTGTATAACCAGCTTACGTTAATCTTTCACGTTCCTTGCACCACCTACACGGTATGTGAGATCAACGGTGCACAATATCAGTCAAAGTTTGACTCAATACTAAATCTTATTTTAAAGATATTTATTTCTTCTTATCATCCCCTTTATTTAATAAGGTTAATTTCATATTTTAGTCTCTCTTTGACTTGACTCAGTGTTTCATATTCAACACCATAAATCTTTTGTTCGAAACTATGCAATTCTGACATTTATTAATGTCACTGCATTAAAACTTGGACCCTATATTTATTTAGGTCGATCCACCAATTAATCACTAATTGACCATACCCTTGGTTTAACTTAATCACATCATTTATCTCGATACTTATCATAATATTACCCACCTTGGATAATATTTTAAATTTTACTATCAATTAGTAATAACTTATAATGTTATTTAATTGTTAAATAACACTTTAAATAATCATTACTATTATTAATTTATTTTTAATAATAGTTTACCTTAATCATTATTATTAATCTTTTAATAATAATTTAATTGCTTGCTAATATTATTACCCTTTAATAATATTTTAATTGACTTCTCATTATTATCAATCATTTTAATAATAATTTAATTGTTCATCAATATTATCAATCATTTAATAATATTTGAAATCCTCACGTATCATTAGTAATTATTTAATAACGATTCAACCCTTAACTATTATTACCCAATAGTTAATTACTTGTTAAACAATATTATTAATTCTTTAATAATATTCTAAATCTTTATTTATCATTATTATTTATTTAATAATGATTTAACTCTTAACTATTATTATTTAATAGTTAATTAAATGCTAAATAATATTATTAATCCTTTAATAATATTTTAAATTAATTACATATCATTATTAATTATTGAATAATGATTTAATTCTTAACTATTATCATTTAATAGTTAGTCAATAATATTATCAATATATTTTAATTACTTAATAATCTTCTTTCGATTAAGTAATAATTTATTCCACTTAATTACCATTTAATTATTATTTAATATGAATTAAATAATAATTAATTAACTAATTATCCGAACTCATTATTTAATATTAATTAAATAATAATTAATTAATTAATTAACCTTACTTATTATTTAATATTAATTAAATAATAAATAATTAGTTTATTAACCTTAATTATCCTTTAATTATTATTTAATATTAATTAAATATTAATTAATTACTTAATTAACCTTACTTATTATTTAATATTAATTAAATAATAAATAATTAGCTTTCTAACTTTAATATTCTTTAATTATTATTTAATATTAATTTAAATAATAATTAATTATTTATTTAACTTTACTTATTATTTAAGTGCAATTAAATAATAAATAACTAACTTATTCATCTTAACATCCTTTCATTATTATTTAATATTCATTAAATCATAATTAATTAATTACATAACTTCATATATTATTTAATATTTATTAAATAATATTTAATTAGATTATTAGCCTATTTATACACTAATAAATAGCTAATATATAGTGAATCACTCCAATAATTTTAAATTTTATTTTATAACACTTAACTAGCATGCCAATAGGTCAAATATTATTTTTCTGAAATTAAAAATAATTTTCCCATAATTATTAGCAATTTAGTAAGCTTTAATCCACCATTAATTCTAATAAATACCAAATTACAAAAAAATTCGGATTTTAAATTTTGATAATTTTCTTTATAAAATTATAAGCATTTTCTCTTTTGGAACCAACCCAAGAACCGGCCTAAAAATGCCCGAACCGGCCCTACCTAGAAATCATGAAAAACCGAAAAAAACCGAACCGGCCGGTTTTTTTAAAAAAATAGGCAGATTGCTTTTTGAGTTTTCCAGACTTGGGGTCTCCGACGGGAACTTGAATAAAATGAAATCCACAAGTCCGATTGAGGCCTATTTGGTATCGATGGATTCGTAACTTCCCGAACTACATTTTTCTGTTATCAAACATCAAATTTGGATTTGTTTTGGTCACGGAAATTGGCTCCAAACCGGACTATTGTGCACAGCCCTAAAACAGTGGGTGTGTTTTGGTTGAAAAATCATAACTTGCTCATTTTAAATCGGATCGAAGTGATTCCACTTGGAGAATCTTCATATCCCACGCATCTAACACCAGAAATTTACGGATCATGAATCCGACTTACGGATCATGCCCAGAAATTTCGGGAGTGGCTGCCATGATTTTGGTTGCTTGGTTTTCGTCGGTAAAAACTTATTTGATGATTTTGATGAAATCTTTCCACATAAATACACCCAAAAATTCATATTAAACCCATGTAACCCTAGATATATCAATCTAGCATGTTTCTACCTTTTTAGATTTTTAAAATTAGTTTTCTACCAAAGAAATTACATAGTACCCAAAGAACAATACTAAGCTAGAATGTTTTATACCTTTTGTTGATTATCCTCTTTGTTAGAACTTTGAAAAGGCTTGGATGATCAATCTTCTTACATAGATAGCTTCCTCTTGACGAGACCTCCATCTTTAAACCTTGCTCCAAGATCAACCAACCATCAATGCTTACAAGATCTAACTTTCTTTTTCTTTTTCTCTAGAGTTCTCTCTCTTTTCTCTATTGAATTTTTTGTAAAATGGCTAACCAACACAATGAATTGGTGAAGCACTATATTTATAGTACTTCCTTAATCTCCATTAGCTCCTACTAATCAACCAACACTTGGACATTTAAGGCTTAAACTCATGCTTACTATAGCTTAGATGGACAAGATGATTGACAAGGATGAATGACTCATATCAAGGTTGCTTGGAAGCAACTTTTAGAGTGTAAAACAAGCAAAATAAAGCCACACTCAACATTTTCATGTGGGGCCCCCTCCAAAATTCGGGATTTGCCAATAAATTACACCAATTTGGCTTTATTTTTATATCCTATATCATTATATAAGTATCAATATATATATATATATATATATATATATACCAATGTATATATATTGACCATAACTTTGACTACCATTTGGGCTCCACATTGGATCAATTTAATATTTCTATTGGGCTCGTCAATTAAATTTGTTTGGGCTCAATTTAATTACTACATTGGGCTAATATTAAATACCCTATGTTACATTTAATTAAACAAGCATTGAGCTTGGTTAATTATTACATAAATCCATGTTCAAATTAAATTATATGGACTACTAGGTTAAATTAATTTGACCTAGTTTAATACCTCAATTGGACTTATAATATAATCCAATTAGATTTTCTATAATTAATTCTACCACATTGGGTTACTTAATTAACCCATCCACGGTTAATTCTTAACCCCACATTTATTTATCTAGCAATTAACCAATGATTGGTTAATTTTATCTCTCTTGTCAACCAACTAGGGTTATTCAATTAACTAGACACTAGTTAATTCTCTACACTCAATCAATACTTGAAATGCTTCTCCCAACCATTGACCATCATTTGACTTTTAATGGTTTGGGCTACATAACTTACTTTTTATTGGCTCTCTTATTTAATTACCTATTTCATGCAAATATCTCCATATTGGGCTTACATCTATAACAACTTATTAATTAAGTAAATTACTTAATTAATTAACTTCTTAATATTGTCCTTCAAGGCAATATTTCACTTCCCTACTTGTTACTCATAACCTTAATTCATAACTTATATAATTAATTCAATTAATTATATTACATGACTTTTCTTTTTAATCCATACTAAAACTAATTAATTTATTAGTTTTATTAAGTATTTAATTTACTTCACACATCATCTTGTTTGACTAACAAACTCAACTATAGGTGTATATATATAAATATTAATATATTCACCTTCACTTCTCAATTGAATTTCTTTCTTAAATAAATTATCTACATGCATCATTAAAATATTCTCACATTTAATTTCTAACAAATAATTTATGTTAAAAAAAAATGTTTACCCATTTTCTACACATCTTCCTTCTCACCTTCTAGGTTTAAACCTTAACCTTTAATAAAATCAATTAAGATATTATTTAAAATCTTGGAAATATCTGGGATATTACATTCACCCCTTCTTATAAGAATTTCGTCCCCGAAATTTCATTATACTCATTTTTACCAGTTTTTCATCACTGAGAATATCTCTTTACTCATCGAATTCTATGACCACCCTTTTCTAGGAAGTTCATACTTTTCACAATTCCAGAACAATGGAATATCTTGCAGAAGAATAAATTGAAAATCAATATCTTACAAAAGAATAAATTGAAAATCAAAATATTCATTAAAACTTTCATACTATTCTGAGGAGTCATAAAGACTATGAACATACTGCGAGAATGTTTATCAATCACAATGACTGAAAACATACCACAATGGTTTCGTACGCTAGGTGATCAGCCTATCGTACTCTAGCGCTGTGCACAACGACTTCTGTTGGGGTCGAACTCTTTGGATTTACCAACCCATATCAGCATGCCACCACTGTTGGGCGCCCCCTCGCGGGTTCTTTATTCATGGCTCTGACATATCCCCCATTATGGGGTTGTTCACCTCAGACTTACTACAAAATTCCGCTCCAGCATACGTTGGATTGGAAAATAAAACTTGAGTCATTTCTGACCAAAAGTGTCCAGTCAAAATGAATGACATAGACTCACATCATTAGACTGTTCATATATTACGAACTGAAAATCATTTCAGATTAAAACAACTGAAATACATTTTTAGGACTTCATGATACCGCACCGTTGCAACAGCGCGTTGAGGATTCCGTCTTTTTCATCTCTGCACCATGGCTTTAATGGCGTGTGATGATTTTATAAATACATTTTGATATTTTTAAATCAATTTGTCTAGCCGAAACAATTAGCATAGACTCTTCTTTACACGTTTCAAAATACTGAAAATCATTTTGACTTTGTCATATTACATCGTACCATAGTGGGCTTAAAAATACATCCAACACTAGGTTACTCTGCATTGATGACTCCATCGTTTATCATCTCTGCACTAAATGCATTAATGATTATGAAAACACACTTTGACATTTTCAAAAGCACAAAAGTGCGAATTTAGCACGATTTTAAGAATTTCAAAGTCTAGCATAGCTAGAAGATTTGGAATATCCTAAAACCTCAAAACACCTCAAATTTTTCCTCCACATTCTTTTCCAGCTTAATAACTATATCTAGTATAGCCTTAACCTGACTACTTAACTCTATCCATACTCACTGTTCATCAAACTCACCACGTATTTGGGTTCAGGAACTTACCACAATCATATGGTTTGAGGAACTTGTCCTAGTCAGGCCAAAGTCGCCCATTCGCTGAGGGGTTCCACCACATAACTATGAGTCACGAACTTTCCATGCGTGTCGGTTCTCAGAACACGAACTTAACTTAACATCCTCTACCTATTCATTATACATGAGAAAAGAATCACCTTTTCAACATTCATATAACAAATAGCGCGACACCAGATTTCAATCGATTATCACTATAGGAAGCTAAGTGGTCGTCAAACCAAACACAATCTCCCGCCCATACAAGAAATTGGTCAACTCGGCCACTAATCAATATAGAAAGTTAAGCGGTCGTTAAACCAAGAACAAATACATCAGTTTCCCAACTCTTCAACACTGTAAGGAACACCTGCCATCAGTGCATACGTTTATTCTACGATACACACTGATCGTGCCAAGTTTCGCAGCAGCATCTCCCAAATTGGTTCGCTGACATATCATAGCCCCCGCCCATACAAGGGTTCGTTCAACTCAACCACTATATTAATGTAGGAAGCTAAGCGGTTCTAAAACCAAGCACAAATCCATACAAGGAATCGTACAGCTCAACCACTAATATGAGTCCTCCATTAAAAACCCCCAAACCTCTAATTTTTCTTAACTGAATACGAATTCTATCCATTCATATTTTAGCACATTTGCCTCATTACGAGTTCATCTCTCTAGATCATTTCATGACCTTATTAGCATTTTCTTTATGCTTCTCAAAATCTTATCATAAAATATTTTTCTATCATTTCTTCAAATTAGGTACAACGTGACCTTTTTCATTTCTCTTATAGCTTCTCAAATCCATCTTTGGATAATCTTCTATATATGAATTTTTCAAATTCACCTTTTATTACTTAAACTCTTCCGGAGTTTATTCATTTATCATTTTATTTATCTTCTACACGGTTATAGCCTAAGGTACTCTTACCTAAGGTTTATAACCTATCAGCTCTGATACCAACCTGTGACGACCCCAAATCCGGGTTCCTTTAACCTCGGATCCGGTTCAACACTAGTACTACTTTTCCTTATTGTTCATGAATTACAACAATATTATAATTGCTAAATAATCATTTATTTACAATTATATAACATCTCTTTCTATTCCAGAATCGCAATCTTTATACATTCCTAGTATGTCTTCATATCATACATGATACGACATTCTATTACAATCAATTTGAGATCATATGTATAATGACTCAATCACACCATCCTATTATCCTTATTCATAAAGGACAACGTCTGAAAAATGATATTCAAATAATCTGTAAATGTTCTCTTAACAACTTAAGTTTGCTAATCTATAGCACAACAAAACATAAACTCTTCATATCTACTTACACAAGTGAATGAATTAGTCTACCGCAAGGTTTTACTACAAAAGCACCTATGCTTCAATCTTGATGACTCGTTAGTCAATCTTCATCTTTGCCTCTACCGGAGTAATCGGCTTCCTCAAGCTACTCTGTAATGTTTTGTTTTAAGCAAGGGTGAGCACGACGGCTCAGCAAGTCTAACAGTTTCACATAACACGTAAAAACAGTTCAATCATGCTTCATGCTTCATGCATTTTATGCTTTGCAGTACATACATTTCTCATGCATATCATGCCTCGCATTTAATCTATGCTTCATGCCTAGCCTCTATCATGACATATAGTTCAATGCAGAACAATTGTCTTAAATCAACTACCGCATATCAATAGTTCAAATCAACTTATTTCACAAAAGCACATTAACACATCTTTGCACATAACCACGTATGAGCACATCACAGTGTAATAACAAACTTATAAATTATGCACATAATGCAACATGTTCTGAAAAACTTGCCTGGACTTGTATAACCAGCTTACGTTAATCTTTCACGTTCCTTGCACCACCTACACGGTATGTGAGATCAACGGTGCACAATATCAGTCAAAGTTTGACTCAATACTAAATCTTATTTTAAAGATATTTATTTCTTCTTATCATCCCCTTTATTTAATAAGGTTAATTTCATATTTTAGTCTCTCTTTGACTTGACTCAGTGTTTCATATTCAACACCATAAATCTTTTGTTCGAAACTATGCAATTCTGACATTTATTAATGTCACTGCATTAAAACTTGGACCCTATATTTATTTAGGTCGATCCACCAATTAATCACTAATTGACCATACCCTTGGTTTAACTTAATCACATCATTTATCTCGATACTTATCATAATATTACCCACCTTGGATAATATTTTAAATTTTACTATCAATTAGTAATAACTTATAATGTTATTTAATTGTTAAATAACACTTTAAATAATCATTACTATTATTAATTTATTTTTAATAATAGTTTACCTTAATCATTATTATTAATCTTTTAATAATAATTTAATTGCTTGCTAATATTATTACCCTTTAATAATATTTTAATTGACTTCTCATTATTATCAATCATTTTAATAATAATTTAATTGTTCATCAATATTATCAATCATTTAATAATATTTGAAATCCTCACGTATCATTAGTAATTATTTAATAACGATTCAACCCTTAACTATTATTACCCAATAGTTAATTACTTGTTAAACAATATTATTAATTCTTTAATAATATTCTAAATCTTTATTTATCATTATTATTTATTTAATAATGATTTAACTCTTAACTATTATTATTTAATAGTTAATTAAATGCTAAATAATATTATTAATCCTTTAATAATATTTTAAATTAATTACATATCATTATTAATTATTGAATAATGATTTAATTCTTAACTATTATCATTTAATAGTTAGTCAATAATATTATCAATATATTTTAATTACTTAATAATCTTCTTTCGATTAAGTAATAATTTATTCCACTTAATTACCATTTAATTATTATTTAATATGAATTAAATAATAATTAATTAACTAATTATCCGAACTCATTATTTAATATTAATTAAATAATAATTAATTAATTAATTAACCTTACTTATTATTTAATATTAATTAAATAATAAATAATTAGTTTATTAACCTTAATTATCCTTTAATTATTATTTAATATTAATTAAATATTAATTAATTACTTAATTAACCTTACTTATTATTTAATATTAATTAAATAATAAATAATTAGCTTTCTAACTTTAATATTCTTTAATTATTATTTAATATTAATTTAAATAATAATTAATTATTTATTTAACTTTACTTATTATTTAAGTGCAATTAAATAATAAATAACTAACTTATTCATCTTAACATCCTTTAATTATTATTTAATATTCATTAAATCATAATTAATTAATTACATAACTTCATATATTATTTAATATTTATTAAATAATATTTAATTAGATTATTAGCCTATTTATACACTAATAAATAGCTAATATATAGTGAATCACTCCAATAATTTTAAATTTTATTTTATAACACTTAACTAGCATGCCAATAGGTCAAATATTATTTTTCTGAAATTAAAAATAATTTTCCCATAATTATTAGCAATTTAGTAAGCTTTAATCCACCATTAATTCTAATAAATACCAAATTACAAAAAAATTCGGATTTTAAATTTTGATAATTTTCTTTATAAAATTATAAGCATTTTCTCTTTTGGAACCAACCCAAGAACCGGCCTAAAAATGCCCGAACCGGCCCTACCTAGAAATCATGAAAAACCGAAAAAAACCGAACCGGCCGGTTTTTTTAAAAAAATAGGCAGATTGCTTTTTGAGTTTTCCAGACTTGGGGTCTCCGACGGGAACTTGAATAAAATGAAATCCACAAGTCCGATTGAGGCCTATTTGGTATCGATGGATTCGTAACTTCCCGAACTACATTTTTCTGTTATCAAACATCAAATTTGGATTTGTTTTGGTCACGGAAATTGGCTCCAAACCGGACTATTGTGCACAGCCCTAAAACAGTGGGTGTGTTTTGGTTGAAAAATCATAACTTGCTCATTTTAAATCGGATCGAAGTGATTCCACTTGGAGAATCTTCATATCCCACGCATCTAACACCAGAAATTTACGGATCATGAATCCGACTTACGGATCATGCCCAGAAATTTCGGGAGTGGCTGCCATGATTTTGGTTGCTTGGTTTTCGTCGGTAAAAACTTATTTGATGATTTTGATGAAATCTTTCCACATAAATACACCCAAAAATTCATATTAAACCCATGTAACCCTAGATATATCAATCTAGCATGTTTCTACCTTTTTAGATTTTTAAAATTAGTTTTCTACCAAAGAAATTACATAGTACCCAAAGAACAATACTAAGCTAGAATGTTTTATACCTTTTGTTGATTATCCTCTTTGTTAGAACTTTGAAAAGGCTTGGATGATCAATCTTCTTACATAGATAGCTTCCTCTTGACGAGACCTCCATCTTTAAACCTTGCTCCAAGATCAACCAACCATCAATGCTTACAAGATCTAACTTTCTTTTTCTTTTTCTCTAGAGTTCTCTCTCTTTTCTCTATTGAATTTTTTGTAAAATGGCTAACCAACACAATGAATTGGTGAAGCACTATATTTATAGTACTTCCTTAATCTCCATTAGCTCCTACTAATCAACCAACACTTGGACATTTAAGGCTTAAACTCATGCTTACTATAGCTTAGATGGACAAGATGATTGACAAGGATGAATGACTCATATCAAGGTTGCTTGGAAGCAACTTTTAGAGTGTAAAACAAGCAAAATAAAGCCACACTCAACATTTTCATGTGGGGCCCCCTCCAAAATTCGGGATTTGCCAATAAATTACACCAATTTGGCTTTATTTTTATATCCTATATCATTATATAAGTATCAATATATATATATATATATATATATATATACCAATGTATATATATTGACCATAACTTTGACTACCATTTGGGCTCCACATTGGATCAATTTAATATTTCTATTGGGCTCGTCAATTAAATTTGTTTGGGCTCAATTTAATTACTACATTGGGCTAATATTAAATACCCTATGTTACATTTAATTAAACAAGCATTGAGCTTGGTTAATTATTACATAAATCCATGTTCAAATTAAATTATATGGACTACTAGGTTAAATTAATTTGACCTAGTTTAATACCTCAATTGGACTTATAATATAATCCAATTAGATTTTCTATAATTAATTCTACCACATTGGGTTACTTAATTAACCCATCCACGGTTAATTCTTAACCCCACATTTATTTATCTAGCAATTAACCAATGATTGGTTAATTTTATCTCTCTTGTCAACCAACTAGGGTTATTCAATTAACTAGACACTAGTTAATTCTCTACACTCAATCAATACTTGAAATGCTTCTCCCAACCATTGACCATCATTTGACTTTTAATGGTTTGGGCTACATAACTTACTTTTTATTGGCTCTCTTATTTAATTACCTATTTCATGCAAATATCTCCATATTGGGCTTACATCTATAACAACTTATTAATTAAGTAAATTACTTAATTAATTAACTTCTTAATATTGTCCTTCAAGGCAATATTTCACTTCCCTACTTGTTACTCATAACCTTAATTCATAACTTATATAATTAATTCAATTAATTATATTACATGACTTTTCTTTTTAATCCATACTAAAACTAATTAATTTATTAGTTTTATTAAGTATTTAATTTACTTCACACATCATCTTGTTTGACTAACAAACTCAACTATAGGTGTATATATATAAATATTAATATATTCACCTTCACTTCTCAATTGAATTTCTTTCTTAAATAAATTATCTACATGCATCATTAAAATATTCTCACATTTAATTTCTAACAAATAATTTATGTTAAAAAAAAATGTTTACCCATTTTCTACACATCTTCCTTCTCACCTTCTAGGTTTAAACCTTAACCTTTAATAAAATCAATTAAGATATTATTTAAAATCTTGGAAATATCTGGGATATTACACACATAGCAAGAGTTAGAAGACTTGCCTTGAAACCATGTTAGGGTTTTCCCGGGAAATCGTTAAACGCCTACAAAAAGGGTTACGCGACCCCGAATGTTAGTTTATCAAATTTTCCTTTTAAATAAGTCTTAGAATAACTTAACTAGACTATTTTCATTGGTGGAATAATTTCGTTAAGTGGCGAACTCAAAATCTCAAAATTTAGTGCTTCCACCCGAATGCCCCTTAAAATTTTCAGCTTTGACGTCCTTTCCGGTAACTGCCATAACTTTGTCATCCGGAAATATTTTAAAGTGATTCTTGAGTCTAAATTGCTTAGAATTTCATGATATACAACTTTCATTTAGGTTTCTAAGGCAGATTTGGACTTTAAAATTTCGTAATTTTAGCAGAAAGGTCAGTATGCTTACTTTGATCAATATTTTTAGGTTTAACCATGTGAAACATGGTACCGCTTGCTTTAACTCTTTAAGAAATCATGTTGTAAGACTCAATATCACTTTATAACATAAAAATAATAAATCACAAACCTTCTCATAGAAAGATTCATGACTTTTGCTCAAGAACACACGAAGAACACGAAGAACGGATAAACCGTACATGGTAACGACTATGTTCTTGAGCTTTTGGTTTTCGTACTTGAAATAATTTGAGCATTATAACTGCTTATATAAGTGATTATGACACTTTATAATTGACAAAATTTGGTCATTATAACGGCTTGTAAATTGAATTATAACAATTTATAAAAATGCTCAAGAACATACGCAAACGCGGAGAACGGATAAACCGTACATGACCACTACGTATGTTCATTGAGCTTTAAACTACGAATTGAAATTCGACATTATAACTACTACAAAATATAGAAAGGCTCAAGAACACGTGAAGAACACGGAGAACGACAATCGTACATGGCTACGACTCGCGTTCTTGAGCTTTTAAACTACGAAAATTAATCGAGCATAAAAATGACTAACGATTTACCTCTCGAAGTGCAAGCTTTAACTATTTCTTTGCACTTCCTTTGATTATAACTCACTAGAGCTCTCTCTCATATTGTATATAGCTTTGATACAAGCATTTTTGCTTTGAAAATGAATGATCAAACAAGTGAGGAATGCTTGCTATTTATAGGCCATGCAAAGCTAGGGTAAAATGGTCATTGTTACCAAACTTCCAAGCTAAGCTAACATGAAGTGCACCTCCCTTTTCCACTTGATATGAACGACCAAATCAGCCAATTTAATGCCATTAATGCTTGAAATCATCACATTTTGGTGACACCACAATAATCCACATGTTAGCTTCTAATTGGTCCACAACTTAGCCTACCAAAGGAATAGTTCTAGGGCTTGTTTGGTTGGTCATTTAATCATTTAATTGAGGGGTAGTCAAGGTCATTTACCAAGCTTGATCAAGGTTAGATTAGTCCTTTTGATAATCTAGCTTAGTTAGGATTAGGTTAATTAGCAATAAACCTAGGAATTTAATTATTCGATTAGGTTATTACTTCACCGATTAGATTAACTTGTAATTTAGGTTAATCTTTAGTTTAATTAAACTTAATCCTATTTAGGTTTAGTTTAATTAATTGATAATTAGGTTAAACGGTAATCTAATTACCCTAACCTAGTTCGATTCCAACTAGGTTTAACATAACCTAGTTTCATTTCAACTAAATGTCATCTAACCTAGTTTTATATCAACTAGATTAGGTTAACTATTTCATAAGCTTAGTTAGTTTGTAACTAGGTTTAGTTCCTAGTTAGGTTCCTAACCCAATTACATCTAACTCAGTTACATCTCAACAGAAATTAGTTCATCCTTAACTAATTCTAGTTCATTTCTAAGTCTTCCGGTTAAATTGACCTCAACTGATTTAAAAGTCTGATATTCCAGAGTTTTGTTCCGAATAAACACTATTTTGTAAAGTCGAAAGTCCAATAGACTTGGCACGTTTTTCGGTGAATAGTGTTTTTGACTACCATTTCTCAGAATATGCTTAAACGATCAAAAAGTCAAAAATTATATTTATTTTTGTCTTTTCCCTATTACATCTAACTCAGTTACATCTCAACAGAAATAGTTAGGTTCCTAACCCAATTACATCTAACTCAGTTACATCTCAACAGAAATTAGTTCATCCTTAACTAATTCTAGTTCATTTCTAAGTCTTCCGGTTAAATTGACCTCAACTGATTTAAAAGTCTGATATTCCAGAGTTTTGTTCCGAATAAACACTATTTTGTAAAGTCGAAAGTCCAATAGACTTGGCACGTTTTTCGGTGAATAGTGTTTTTGACTACCATTTCTCAGAATATGCTTAAACGATCAAAAAGTCAAAAATTATATTTATTTTTGTCTTTTCCCTATTTCGTCTTATTCCCGACACACTTTTCGAGAAAATCTTTTATTGCTTATTACGCACCGGTGTTGCATACAAACACTGTATCCATCAACGGTTTGATCAAAAACGAAAAACGTTTTCGTTTGAAGAGCGATTTACGTTTTATCGTTGGAAAAATATCAGTGGCTCCCTGGTATCTATTCCCCGTATAAATGCTATATCGTGAAATGGAAAAAGTCCAAACGTTGAAAAGAACGTTCAAAAAGATGACAAACGTTTTCTCGTAAATCGTGTCTTTTTCGTCTTTTTCTCCAGAAAATTTTATTGATTCCCTGATATCTAAACCTCATATTATCACTATGTCGTGAAATACAAGAAGTCCTACAGATGAAAGAAACGATCAAACGAATGAAAAATGTTTCTTCATGAATAGTTCTTTTACACGTTTTTCGAGAAAAACTTTTACTGACTGTTACGTGTTTTCAAATCATGGGAAGGTTGAATCCTTAAACGGAATGTCAATTTGACCTTCACATTTTGCTCGAGGGCCTAGGTTATTTTCTAGGGCTTAGACCCTAGGGTTAGGGTTTAGGTTTTAACTCTTTTTCCAATTTAGGTTTTTGCCCTAAATTGACTTCTGATTTTTAATAAGTGTTTAGGTTAACTACTTGAACCAAAACACAAAATCCTACACATAGATAATTCATACAGCACATTTAAAAGCTCAATTCAAGCTTTACTAATCACATAACAGAAATTAGGTTAAAGATTTTAACCTCTTTGGTGTATACGAGCGCAGTTTTGAGTCGTATATATTCTTTAAGATAGCTCAAGGTATGCTTGAGCAATCGATCTTAGGTTTTGAATTGACAACCTTGCTTCGATCTTGCTAGATCACTTTGGAAATATTTGGGATATTACATTCAACCCAACTTACAGGAATTTCGTCCTCGAAATTAACTTTACAATTACTTTAGTCATTTAATATCATATTTATAAGTGCTATAAATATTCAGGATATTACATTCTCTCCTTCTTATAAGAATTTCGTCCTCGAAATTATAATATAATCATCTCCAATTTACTCTTCAATATGAATTTTCTAAATTCATCTTTTACTCACATTAAACCTCCAATACTTTGATTAGGTCTGAACAATGTTCACTTATCTCTACACGTTTCCTTTCATAACTCTAGGTTTTAAACCTCTTTTCATACTCGACATTCAGTCTCAGTCTTCCTTTATCTTGGATTCTTCTCACTTATACAGTGGTCAATCAAGACCTTTACCTTATTCAAAAACTATGAATACTATATAACCCATAATTTTGTTAAATCATCATCCGGACTGGAAAACCATAGCTTGTGTAGCAATCAATTAAGATTGAGAACACTTCATACTTTGTGTAGCAATCAATTAAGATTGAGAACACCATACATTGTGTAACAATCAATTAAGATCGAGAACACACATACGTTGTACTTTAGGTGATCAGCCTGTCGTACCATATTATCTTTAAAGACGTGGTTTATTGCGTCTATCGAATTCCTACGTCCGTTCTTTTTTCCATAACCAGAGGTGTCTAGCCGAAACAATTGGCATTGACTCATATTTAAACCATTCAAACTTTTTGAAAAGCAATTTTATGACTGTATACCGCACCTTGCAAAGTGCGTTGATGACTCATCATGTATCATCTTCACGTCAGGCTAAATGGGGTGTTGATGAATAAATCATTTGTATTCTTCACATTAAATCCGTCTAGCCAAAACAATTAGCATAGACATATGAATAACATAGCTAGTGAAGAACTAACAAAATTTTTCAGTTCAACTAGTGAACCACTCTTTTCAAAGGCACATAAGTGCGAATATAACCATCAAGATCTAGCATAGCTAGAAGATTTTTGAAATACCCTCAATCCTCTATCTTTTCCATTATTCTCTAACCATAACACAAGTTTTGCAAATATATAGTAATATAGTAAACTGATTGGTTGTATTAAACCAAGTACAAACAAATATATTAGTTCCCCTTCTCATCCACACAGAATTGAAATGTCTCAGTGCACATTGATACTGCCAATATCGCACTTATAGACAAATCATAGCCGCATCTCACAAGTCGGTTCGACTAACATATCATAGCCCAAGTCTATAACAAGGGTTCGTTCGCTCAGTAACTAACATACAAATATTTTTAAAACTATAGTTGTGACGTAACAACTACTAACTAGTCAATATACATATGAGAACAGAATCACCTTCTCAAAATATATACAAAGAAGAGTTTGACACAAGATTTTAATTTACTTATCAATATAGCAAACTGAGTTATTCCTCCACCCAAGAACTAATGAATCAGTTCCCCGTCTCATCAACACTATCCTCAAATGATTTCATTCAGTGTGTAGCCCACTTTGAGAACACTGACCATGAATCATTCATACCAACAGTGTAGTTAGATCGGTTCTCTGAAGCATATTAAACTCTTTCCCATACAAGAGAGTCGTTCTACTCAGTTTTACTAATATGAGTTTTCAATTGAAATCCCTAATCGTTCTATAACTATCTTAGTCACTTTCTTTTCTTAATTCATTCCTTCATCATTTACATTCCTTATGAGTTTACTCATCTCTTTTCTTAGGTATAATTACACAACATACCAAACACACCATTTCATTTTTATGAAACAGTTTCACACAAAAACCAATAAGATTATTTTATCTTATTGTTTGCTTTAAGAACTCTTTATGAGTCTATTTAACTTCAGATATTCTCGTAAAGAGTTTCTCTTTATTCATTATATTCTGTTCACATAATAATTTTTATGTATTAAGATTTAATAAGATTTATGCATATCTTTTAATTATTTACGGACTCTTCACAAGTCCATTTCTTTTTCATCCATCATATTATACTTCAAGGTACTTGTTACCTCGAAACTATAATCCACTGCTCTGATACCAACTGTAACGCCCCCAAAATCCCCGCGCTTTCGATGCGGCGGACCTTGTGCGTTAATTTCGTACATCTATCGACTTAACCAATGATCCCATAATCATATTGGTTGAATTAGTCTTATATTAGACTATACATTAAAAATTTCTCTTAACGTTGTCCCTGGATCTTAACTTGATCTCAGTCTCATAAGTATACAAGTATCAACTTATATTTCATCCGTATAAATGGATAAAACCATATATAACGGTCTAATTTTAACCTTAAGATTTAAATATTCTATAACTTTACATGTTCCAACATTCACGGTATTAAATCATTAGGACGGCTCTTGGGAACAGAGAATCTCGCAGTGAATGTTTGTATCTTCACCCGTGATAAATGTTTGCATCTTTATCCGTGACAAATGGTTGTATCTTTGTCCGGTGCAAAATTCTCTTTCCGTACAGATCGAACATTACCCAACTAGTTAAAACCCTCATTCGAAACATATTTGTTTATAGTGATATCTCTTCATATCAATAATCCTACTTATATGGTATTCAGAATAGTAATAACGAGTTATACCTGGGTCCGAGGACCCTTAGCGATGGATTTGACCAGTCAACATCGCTTAGTCCTATCTCGGATGTACAGCACTCACAAGTTATTTACCGATCCTCATCCAGATAAGTAGATCATTATCAATACTATTTTAAGTCTTAACAATTCTAGGTTATATCAAAATAAAGACATAACAACATTCTGATGATAATACTTTATATCATTCATTCAATATTCGGTTACATGTTTGTTTATTCGTATTACAACAGTCGTTATGACTTATACAAATACAAGTAATAAACATGAAAACCTAATCTACGCTTCGTCTTTACGTTCATGATCTTCTTAACATTCATCTTTAATCTGCAAATAAGGTTTTATTCGCAAGAATGAGCACGACGGCTCAGCAAGTCTAACATACAGCACATACGCAGTTTATGCTTTCATATAAACTTTAACATGCATTGACTGATCATAATTCTCCATTTAATATCACATATAACTCACGTTCCAATAATTTATATCACAGTGACACACAAAGTGTATAAATCATGTTCATACATCATAAACATAACGCATAACAGTTAGAAGGCTTGTAAACAACAGTTAAAGACTTCACATATCATCTATTTCATAATAACATGACATTATACATCTCATTTATCATTTTAACAATACTAAACAAGTAGCACATAGCAAGAGTTAGAAGACTTGCCTTGAAACCATGTTAGGGTTTTCCCGGGAAATCGTTAAACGCCTACAAAAAGGGTTACGCGACCCCGAATGTTAGTTTATCAAATTTTCCTTTTAAATAAGTCTTAGAATAACTTAACTAGACTATTTTCATTGGTGGAATAATTTTGTTAAGTGGCGAACTCAAAATCTCAAAATTTAGTGCTTCCACCCGAATGCCCCTTAAAATTTTCAGCTTTGACGTCCTTTCCGGTAACTGCCATAACTTTGTCATCCGGAAACATTTTAAAGTGATTCTTGAGTCTAAATTGCTTAGAATTTCATGATATACAACTTTAATTCAGGTTTCTAAGGCAGATTTGGACTTTAAAATTTCGTAATTTTAGCAGAAAGGTCAGTATGCTTACTTTGATCAATATTTTTAGGTTTAACCATGTGAAACATGGTACCGCTTGCTTTAACTCTTTAAGAAATCATGTTGTAAGACTCAATATCACTTTATAACATAAAAATAATAAATCACAAACCTTCTCATAGAAAGATTCATGACTTTTGCTCAAGAACACACGAAGAACACGAAGAACGGATAAACCGTACATGGTAACGACTATGTTCTTGAGCTTTTGGTTTTCGTACTTGAAATAATTTGAGCATTATAACTGCTTATATAAGTGATTATGACACTTTATAATTGACAAAATTTGGTCATTATAACGGCTTGTAAATTGAATTATAACAATTTATAAAAATGCTCAAGAACATACGCAAACGAGAACGGATAAACCGTACATGACCACTACGTATGTTCATTGAGCTTTAAACTACGAATTGAAATTCGACATTATAACTACTACAAAATATAGAAAGGCTCAAGAACACGTGAAGAACACGGAGAACGACAATCGTACATGGCTACGACTCGCGTTCTTGAGCTTTTAAACTACGAAAATTAATCGAACATAAAAATGACTAACGATTTACCTCTCGAAGTGCAAGCTTTAACTATTTCTTTGCACTTCCTTTGATTATAACTCACTAGAACTCTCTCTCATATTGTATATAGCTTTGATACAAGCATTTTTGCTTTGAAAATGAATGATCAAACAAGTGAGGAATGCTTGCTATTTATAGGCCATGCAAAGCTAGGGTAAAATGGTCATTGTTACCAAACTTCCAAGCTAAGCTAACATGAAGTGCACCTCCCTTTTCCACTTGATATGAACGACCAAATCAGCCAATTTAATGCCATTAATGCTTGAAATCATCACATTTTGGTGACACCACAATAATCCACATGTTAGCTTCTAATTGGTCCACAACTTAGCCTACCAAAGGAATAGTTCTAGGGCTTGTTTGGTTGGTCATTTAATCATTTAATTGAGGGGTAGTCAAGGTCATTTACCAAGCTTGATCAAGGTTAGATTAGTCCTTTTGATAATCTAGCTTAGTTAGGATTAGGTTAATTAGCAATAAACCTAGGAATTTAATTATTCGATTAGGTTATTACTTCACCGATTAGATTAACTTGTAATTTAGGTTAATCTTTAGTTTAATTAAACTTAATCCTATTTAGGTTTAGTTTAATTAATTGATAATTAGGTTAAATGGTAATCTAATTATCCTAACCTAGTTCGATTCCAACTAGGTTTAACATAACCTAGTTTCATTTCAACTAAATGTCATCTAACCTAGTTTTATATCAACTAGATTAGGTTAACTATTTCATAAGCTTAGTTAGTTTGTAACTAGGTTTAGTTCCTAGTTAGGTTCCTAACCCAATTACATCTAACTCAGTTACATCTCAACAGAAATTAGTTCATCCTTAACTAATTCTAGTTCATTTCTAAGTCTTCCGGTTAAATTGACCTCAACTGATTTAAAAGTCTGATATTCCAGAGTTTTGTTCCGAATAAACACTATTTTGTAAAGTCGAAAGTCCAATAGACTTGGCACGTTTTTCGGTGAATAGTGTTTTTGACTACCATTTCTCAGAATATGCTTAAACGATCAAAAAGTCAAAAATTATATTTATTTTTGTCTTTTCCCTATTTCGTCTTATTCCTGACACACTTTTCGAGAAAATCTTTTATTGCTTATTACGCACCGGTGTTGCATACAAACACTGTATCCATCAACGGTTTGATCAAAAACGAAAAACGTTTTCGTTTGAAGAGCGATTTACGTTTTATCGTTGGAAAAATATCAGTGGCTCCCTGGCATCTATTCCCCGTATAAATGCTATATCGTGAAATGGAAAAAGTCCAAACGTTGAAAAGAACGTTCAAAAAGATGACAAACGTTTTCTCGTAAATCGTGTCTTTTTCGTCTTTTTCTCCAGAAAATTTTATTGATTCCCTGATATCTAAACCTCATATTATCACTATGTCGTGAAATACAAGAAGTCCTACAGATGAAAGAAACGATCAAACGAATGAAAAATGTTTCTTCATGAATAGTTCTTTTACACGTTTTTCGAGAAAAACTTTTACTGACTGTTACGTGTTTTCAAATCATGGGAAGGTTGAATCCTTAAACGGAATGTCAATTTGACCTTCACATTTTGCTCGAGGGCCTAGGTTATTTTCTAGGGCTTAGACCCTAGGGTTAGGGTTTAGGTTTTAACTCTTTTTCCAATTTAGGTTTTTGCCCTAAATTGACTTCTGATTTTTAATAAGTGTTTAGGTTAACTACTTGAACCAAAACACAAAATCCTACACATAGATAATTCATACAGCACATTTAAAAGCTCAATTCAAGCTTTACTAATCACATAACAGAAATTAGGTTAAAGATTTTAACCTCTTTGGTGTATACGAGCGCAGTTTTGAGTCGTATATATTCTTTAAGATAGCTCAAGGTATGCTTGAGCAATCGATCTTAGGTTTTGAATTGACAACCTTGCTTCGATCTTGCTAGATCACTTTGGAAATATTTGGGATATTACACTTCCCAGGGGGTCACCCATCCTAGTACTACTCTCGCCCAAGCACGCTTAACTTCGGAGTTCTGATGGGATCCGGTGCATTAGTACTGGTATGAACGCACCCGTTAGGATTCTGCATTTTTATTACTATATTCCCACATTACTAATTCGCGTTCAATGTTACGCGCCCTTTTTGTAGTTTACGCGCCCTTTTCGTAGTTTACGCGCCCTTTTCGCCCTTTACGCGCCCTTTTCTTTCACCTGTTTCCGCAAGTAAAGCGAAGAAATATTGAAAGGGATGCAACGCTAGGACTTCCCAGGGGGTCACCCACCCTGGTACTGCTCTCGCCTAGGCACGCTTAATCTCCGAATCTCGATGGGATCCGGTGCGTTAGTGTTGGTATGATCGCACCCGTTAGTGTTTGATGCGGTGGGAGAAACCTGTTAGGAAGTGGTTTAGGTGTTCGGATGCGTTCGGCCCGGGAGAACTTCAAAGTGGCGTGACTTTTGATCCATAAAGAGTAACGGGGTCGTAATATATCAAATTGAAGCTTGGGATGAGCTCTACAAGTCTCATCGCCTACGGCCTTGACACGTGCTGTTTTGAGCCCGAAAAACCTATTTGAAATAGTCTATTCGTCGGTCGAGCGTGAATTATTTTTTTCATTTTTGTTATTTTAGTTTCCCTGTCCCTAATTGCTGTTGGAAGTTGTTTACGGCCATAAATACGACCATGAACAGCAACGTTCTCGTCAGTTAATATTAATATTACTTTATTCTATTCGTGAGTTCTTGCTTTTCTTGTCGGTTCAGGGGTTTGCCTCTGCGCTCTTGTTGTCGCGTCTGAACCTGCAAATCACGTTTGTGCCAGGGCGTTACAGTCTAACCGTGTTTCGCTGCATCTGGACTCTTCGATCCCATTCCTGTATTGCCACTTTGATAACGCTTGTTTATCCCCAGATGCACAAAAGAGATCTAGAAGGGGGTGGCGTAAATTCTTTAAATTCTCCTTCATGATAGGGTGTTACCAAGTAATTACCCAAATCAATTTAATTAATTCAGGCACAGAACAAACGCAGTTTAGATCGCACCTTCGAAGAATGTGCAAAAAAAAAATAGTCCAAAGCCCACGTTTCGCGTAAAGGCAAAACGGATATAAAAAGGGGTGCAACACAAGGACTTCCCAGGGGGTCACACATCCTAGTACTACTCTCGCCCAAGCACGCTTAACTTCGGAGTTCTGATGGGATCCGGTGCATTAGTGCTGGTATGATCGCACCTGTTGAGTCGATTTTGTACATTAAAAATAAGTGCTTCTTAACTTATATATTGTAGTCCTTAAGCGTTTTTATTTCAATTTTATGCATTTTTGTGCATTTATTTCAGGTTTGCATGGAAAATAGCTTGCAAGGGCATTCCAGTAATTTCGAAGCCAGGTTGACGCAGCTGCGTCACAAATTGAAGCAGCTGCATCACAGAAGCCATTTTTCCAGAATGTTTAGACGCAGCTGCGTGATATAATGAAGCAGCTGCGTGACTTCAACGCAGCTGCGTGACTTTTAAAGCAGCTGCGTAAGACGATTTCAACGCAGCTGCGTTAAGAGTGAAGCAGCTGCGTCAGGCTATTTCAACGCAGCTGCGTGATGATTGAAGCAGCTGCGTCACGTTCAATTGACTGATTTCTCCCACGATGCTGAGCAGTTGCTAAGTCAGTTTTTGGGCGGTTAACATGCGAAGCAGCCGGAGTTTTCTTTAGAAAAGGAGAAAAAGAAAAGAAAAAGAGACGCGTAGAGGAAGAGAGAAATACATAGAGCGAATTGAGCGAAGGGAGAAGAGATCTGCAGTTGACGGAAGAAATTCTGGTCTTGGTGCAGAGAAGGGCAAGATTACATATTTAGTTTATCTCTGAACTCTTGTACTTCAATTATTATTTATGGCTACAATTCACTCTTGTGTTTGTTATCTTAGATTGAATATGACCTAAATTTTATTGTTTAGGGTTTACAATGCGATTATCTGTATAATCTGAAGCAAGTTATTATCTGTGCTTGTTATATACATGTGGGTTTGACTACCATGAGTAATTGTTATTTTTAATTACTTGGTCAGTAATTTAATCTAGTATTTCATATAGAATTGAGAGATGATGTATGAAATCAGACCCTTGCATGGTAGCATGTGAACTTATTGTTAATGTAAGTTATGATTGAGATAGAAATATACTCAGTTGCCGCATGTAATTGGTAGAGAACTGAAGCTTGCCATCTTTTTAATTCAGCAATCATAGAAATATAGGTTGTTGTTTTAAAGTGAAGTTCTTCTTCAATTTATTCCTTAATCGGTAGAATTGGGGAAGATTTGCTTAATAATAATCGAGAGATATTATTCAGTTATTAAAGAGTTCTCAATTAGCAATCTTGTGCATGTATATTAACTTTATAGAGATAAATTGATTCAGTTGATAACAAGTGATTGAGTTGTAAACCCTAAACGGTTTTAAATCCAGATATTTTAGTTTTGAGTAATTTAATTGTTGAAATTAGCTACATTACTTGACAATATTTTCAAACCACAAAATCAAATCGATGATATTTCAATTATTAACTAGTGATTCAATGCTTAATTTACAATTCCTCGTGGGAACGATACCTTGCTAGCCTTATACTACACTTAAACCACGTGCACTTGCGTGAAGTATTTCCTGAACGGAAAAAGGCGAACAAGTTTTTGGCGCCGTTGCCGGGGAATTGTGTTAAATTAAGTGTTGTTATTAGTTTTAATTGAAGTATGTTCTTGTGAAGGTTAATAAATTTTTGGTTTATTATCTTTCGTTTTCAGGTAGACTTGGTTGTATATGCAAACTCGTTCACAGGGTAAGGATACAGTTCCTTTCGAAGACGAGATTGAAAGAAGGTTACGTCGGATTCGGAATTATATCCAAGAAACAACGCAACACCAGGATCAGAAACAAGTGAAGCAGGTAAGAATGGCAGAGGAGGATGGGCAAAAGTCCTTACGGGACTATGCCACGCCGCAGATGACTGAGATACAGTCGAGTATTACAAGACCAGCAATCACTGCGACACAATTTGAGATAAAGCCGGGAACAATTCAAATGGTTCAGAATTCTGTACAGTTTGGGGGGTTAACAAATGATGATCCTAGCATGCATTTGAGGAGTTTCTTGGAAATATGCGATACCTTCAAATATCCAGGGGTTTCGGATGATGCTATTCGTTTGAGGCTTTTTCCGTTTACATTGAGGGATAAGGCAAAGAGTTGCTTCATTCACTGCCCCCGGGATCAATTACTACATGGGATTATTTGGTGCAGAAATTTCTGGCGAAGTTTTTTCCTTATGCAAAGACAGTGAAGATAAGATTTGAGATCACTACATTTGCTCAGCAGGATTCAGAAACATTATATGAAGCATGGGAAAGATTCAAGGAGTTGTCAAGGAAATGTCCGCATCACGGAATTCCAAAATGGCTTCAAGTGCAGACATTCTACAATGGGCTGGTACAAGCAGTGAGATCAAGTATAGATGCAGCAGCGGGGGGTGATCTGATGGTCAAAAGTTGTGACGATGCATATGCCTTACTAGAAACCATGGCATCAAATAACTACCAATGGCCGACAGCAAGAATGAATCCACCCAGGGCAGCTGGAGTTATCGAGTTAGATGCTGTCACAGCTTTGTCAGCACAAGTGTCGGCCCTCGCTAAAAAGATAGATGCAATGGGAAGTCAGAAGGTACAGCAAGTGGAGGTAATTTGCGAATTATGTGCAGGGAGTCATTCAAGTGATCAGTGCGCAATCAATCCAGAGTCGGTGCAATTTGTGTCCAATTATAATCGTCAACAAGGGGGAAGTTCTAACAGTTACAATCCAGGGTGGCGTAATCATCCGAATTTTTCTTGGAGCAACAACCAATCTCAACCTCAAGGACAGAGTTCAAGGAATACATATCCACCGGGGTTTAATAATCAGCAGAATCAACAGCCACAGCAACCGGATAAGTTGGCTCAGATGGAAGATATACTGGCTAAATTGGTTAACCAGTTTGATTCGACGGTGAAGACTCAGGCTGTAGCTATAAAGAATCTGGAGAACCTGTAACGCCCCCAAAATTCCCCGCGCTTTCGATGCGGCGGACCTTGTGCGTTAATTTCATACATTTATCGACTTAACCAATGATCCCATAATCATATTGGTGGAAATAGTCTTATTTTAGACTATACATTAACAATTTCTCTTAACATTGTCCCTGGATCTTAACTTGATCTCAGTCTCATAAGTATACAAGTATCAACTTGTATTTCATCCGTATAAATGGATAAAACCATATATAACGGTTTAATTTTAACCTTAGGATTTAAATATTCTATATACGTCCACTTGTAACGGTCTCATTCGTACTACAAGTATCAATATACAAAGATATCTCTTCATATCAATAATCCTACTTATATGGTATTCAGAATAGTAATAACGAGTTATACCTGGGTCCGAGGAACCTTAACGATGGATTTGACCAGTCAACATCGCTTAGTTCTGTCTCAGATGTACAACACTCACAAGTTATTTACCGATCCTCATCCAGATAAATAGATCATTATCAATACTATGTTAAATTTTAACAATTCTAGGTTATATCAAAATAAAGACATAACAACATTCTGATGATAATTATTTATATCATTCATTCAATATTCGGTTACATGACAATTTCTCTTAACATTGTCCCTGGATCTTAACTTGATCTCAGTCTCATAAGTATACAAGTATCAACTTGTATTTCATCCGTATAAATGGATAAAACCATATATAACGGTTTAATTTTAACCTTAGGATTTAAATATTCTATATACGTCCACTTGTAACTGTCTCATTCGTACTACAAGTATCAATATACAAAGATATCTCTTCATATCAATAATCCTACTTATATGGTATTCAGAATAGTAATAACGAGTTATACCTGGGTCCGAGGAACCTTAACGATGGATTTGACCAGTCAACATCGCTTAGTTCTGTCTCAGATGTACAGCACTCACAAGTTATTTACCGATCCTCATCCAGATAAATAGATCATTATCAATAGTATGTTAAATTTTAACAATTCTAGGTTATATCAAAATAAAGACATAACAACATTCTGATGATAATTATTTATATCATTCATTCAATATTCGGTTACATGTTTGTTTGTTCGTATTACAACAGTCATTATGACATACAAATACAATCAATTTACATGAAAACCTAATCTATGCTGCATCTTTAAGTTCATGATCTTCTTAACGTTCATCTTTAATCTGCAAATAAGGTTTTATTCGCAAGAATGAGCACGACGGCTCAGCAAGTCTAACATACAGCACATACGCAGTTTATGCTTTCATATAAACTTTTAACATGCATTGACTGAACATAATTCTTCATTTAATATCACATATAACTCACGTTCCAACAATTTATATCACATTGACACACAAAGTGTATAAATCATGTTCGTAAATCGTAAACATAAAACATAACAGTTAGAAGGCTTGTAAACATCAGTTAAAGACTTCACATATCATCTATTGCATAATAACATGACATTACACATCTCATTTAACATTTTAGCAATACTACACAAGTAGCACATAGCAAGAGTTAGAAGACTTGCCTTGAAACCATGTTACGGTTTTACCGGGAAATCGTTAAACGCCTACAAAAAGGGTTACGCGACCCCGAATGTTAGTTTATCAAATTTACCTTTTGAATAAGTCTTAGAATAACTTAACTACACTATTTTCATAGGTGAAATTATTTGGAAAATTGGCTAACTCAAAAACTCATTTTTAAGCCAAATTTTCGGATTTGGGCAGATTGTTGGACTGCCAGACCCCGACTCGGTTAAAAGGCCATAACTTCTTCGTTTTAAAACATTTTTGAGTCGTTCAAAATTTCACGCGTTCGTAACTTCCGTACCTACAACTTTCATTCAGACCAAAGTTCGAGATTCCTTACTGATTTACACATATTTCCCAGTAATGGGACTGATCTAAAACTGATTCATATCTCTTTTACAGTGACAGCCATAACTTTGTCATACGAAAATATTTTTGAGTGATTCTTGAGTCTAAATTGCTTAGAATTTCATGAGCTACAACTTTATTTAGGTTTCTAAGGCAGATTCAGAATTTAAATTTTCGGAAATTTGAAAAAAATATTCTGCGAGTATATTAAGCTTAGCTTTCTTTGATCCGATTGGTAAAACATGATACCTCAAGCATTAATTTGCTAAGATAACATGTTCTAACACTCCGTATCACTTCATAACATAAAAATAACAAAATCATAAACCAACTTATATAAGATTTTATGACTTTTTCTCAAGAACACGAAGAACGAATCGAAGAACACGAAGAACAAAGTTTCATCGTTCTTCGTTTCGACTACTAAAACTTGATGCCACAAGCATTATTTAGCAAGGCCATCATGTATCATCATCCCATAACACTAAATTACCAAATCATAAACCTACTTATGTAGAAATTATGACTTTTGCTCAAGAACACACGAAGAACACGAAGAACGAAAAATCGTACATGGTAACGACTTATGTTCTTGAGCTTTTGGATTTCATACTTGAAATAATTTGAGCATTATAACTGCTTACATATGTGATTATAACACTTTATAATTGACAAAATTTGGTCATTATAACGACTTGTTTACTTAAATATAACAATTTATAATAATACTCCAGAACATACGAAGAACACGGAGAACGGATAAACCGTACATGGATACGACGTATGTTCTTGAACTTTAAACTATGAAATGAAATTTGACATAACAACGACTTGCTCAAGTCATAAGGAACACGCAGAACGAAAAATCGTACATGGCTACGACTTATGTTCTTGAGCCTCATCGATAAAATAAAACTTTAAGCATAATAACGATTAAGAATAGTACCTTTTATTATTGCAAGCTTTAACTATTTCTTTGCAATCGATTCTTGTCTCACAAGAACTCTCTCTATATTTGCTCTTTAGCTTTCAAAAATGGTAAAGAACTAATGAACTTAAGCCTTCTATTTATAGGAAAACCAAGGGTCGGGGTAGTTTGGTCATTAGTTTAAAAGCTAAGGGCATTTTAGTCATTTCGCACATTATTTAATTAATAAAACTAGAATAATATCTAGATATTTTCCAAGCCAAGCTTCTAGAAGCTTCCCGAGCTGTTTTGTCATTATTTCTTCCGATTTCGGTATATCGGATAAATCGCGTGCGATTAATTTAAAATATTTCGCATTAGTAATATAAGTTTTAATTACTTATACGTATTTTATTAATAAAATACATCATACAGTATTAATATGATGTCTCGTCTGACCCTCGAAGTTTTTCTTGAATTAATCTCGGATAACCTTCCGTGTATTTTTCTCAAATACACCTACCGGGCGACGCGATTGATAAATTTCTTTCATTCTAGACACTAATTATGATTGAATAATATAATTAGGTATTAATCTGATAAATTTGATTATTCAAATTTAATGTTAACCTATCTCATGATCCGTTTGATGAAAACAATACGGATGAATTAGCAGTTAATTATATAACAGTCTGATTCCAACTAATTTGGTTAACTTCTACTGATTTAAAAATTTGATATTACTGAGTTTTGTTCCGAATGAACACTTTTCTGTAAAGTGAAAAGTCCAAAAGACTTGGCACGTTTTTCGGTGAATAGTGTTTTTGACGACCATTTCTCAGAAAATGGTTAGAAGACCAAAAAGTCAAAAATAATATTTATTTTTGTCTTTTCCCTATTTCGTCTTATTCCCGACACACTTTTCGAGAAAAACTTTTATTGCTTATTACGCACCGGTGTTGCATACAAACACTGTATCCATCAACGGTTTGATCAAAAATGGAAAGCGTTTTCGTTTGAAGAGCGATTTACGTTTTATTTATGGAAAAATATCAGTGGCTCCCTGGTATCTATTCCCCGTATAAATGCTATATCGTGAAATAGAAAAAGTCCAAACGTTGAAAAGAACGTTCAAAAAGACGACAAACGTTTTCTCGTAAATCGTGTCTTTTTCGTCTTTTTCCCAAGAAAATTTTATTGATTCCCTGGCATCTAAACCTCATATTATCACTATGTCGTGAAATACAAGAAGTCCTACAGATGAAAGAAACGATCAAACGAATGAAAAACGTTTCTTCGTGAATAGTGCTTTATACACGTTTTTCGAGAAAAACTTTTACTGACTATTACGTGTTTTTAAAGCGTGGGAAGGTTGAATCTTGAAACAGAATGTCAATTTAACCTTCACATTTTGCTCAAGGGCCTAGGTTATTTTCTAGGGTTTAGACCCTAGGGTTAGGGTTTAGGTTTTAACTCTTTTTCCAATTTAGGTTTTTGCCCTAAATTGACTTCTGATTTTTAATAAGTGTTAAGGTTAACTACTTGAACCAAAACACAAAATCCTACACATAGATATTTCATACAGCACATTTAAAAGCTCAATTCAAGCTTTACTAATCACATAACACATAGTTTAGGTTAAAGAATTTAACCTCTTAGTTGTATACGATCGTAGTTTCGAGTCGTATATATTCTTTAAGATAGCTCAAGGTATGCTTGAACAATCGATCTTGGCTTTTGAATTGACAACCTTGCTTAGATCTTGTTAGATCACTTTGAAAATATTTGGGATATTACAGAACCAAATGGGACAAATAGCTAATGCATTGAACAACAGACCTCAAGGATCATTTCCAAGTGATACGGAGGTAAACCCGAAGCGAGATGGTAAAGAGCATTGTAAAGTTGTTGAGCTCAGGAGTGGTAGAGAATTGCATGAAGCTAAGGGAAAACAAGATGAAGTTTTTGAAAAAGAGAAAGAAGACGAGGGTACTTCAAAGTCTCAAGTTACAGAGAGGGTAATTATGGATAGGAAGCTTAATGAGGCACCTAGCGTCCCGTTTCCACAGAGATTACAGAAACAGAAGGTTGATAGGCAGTTCTCGAAGTTTTTGGAGGTTTTCAAGAAGCTACAAATTAATATTCCTTTTGCAGATGCATTGGAACAAATGCCGAGTTATGTGAAGTTTATGAAGGACATCTTGTCCAAGAAAAGGAGGCTGGGCGATTATGAAACCGTTGCATTAACTGAAGAGTGCAGCGCCATCTTACAGAAGAAGTTGCCTCCAAAGTTAAAGGATCCGGGAAGTTTTACCATACCGTGTACTATTGGGAGTCAACATTTTAGCCGTTGCCTATGTGATTTGGGGGCAAGTATAAATCTCATGCCTTTCTCAGTGTATCAACAATTGGGTCTTAAGGAAGCATCTCCTACAAACGTAACGCTCCAGCTAGCAGACAGATCACTCACCTATCCACGAGGTATAGTGGAGGATGTGTTAGTTAAGGTTGATAAATTCATATTTCCAGCGGATTTTATTATTTTGGATTATGAGGAGGATCGAGATATTCCTATCATCCTAGGAAGACCGTTTCTTGCTACTGGGAGAACTTTGATAGATGTTCAGAAGGGGCAATTGACGATGAGGGTGCAGGACCAAGAAGTTACATTCGATGTGCTGAAGGCGATGAAATTTCCTAATGAGGATGCTGAGTGCTTAACAGTTGATATTGTGGATGGAATTGTGAACGAGACGTTTTTGGGAAACAGAATTAGTGATCCACTGGAGAGGTTAATCAGTATTGAGGAAATTTCGGGGTGTGAGCAAGCGTTGGAGAACGTGCAATTAATGGATGCTGCACTGAGGTTTACAAAGTTCAGGCAACATTTTGAGGAACTTAATTACTCGGAAAGTTCAAAGGCAAATGGGAAGTCTTCATTTGAGGTGCCACCGGTCTTAGAGCTGAAGCAATTGCCTAACCACCTCAGGTATGCTTATTTGGGTGAGGCGTCTACTTTGCCTGTCATAATTTCAGCATCGTTGGACAAGGTTCAAGAAGAGAAATTGCTGAGGGTGCTTCGGGACTGCAAATCAGCTATTGGATGGGTCTTAGCGGATATCAAAGGTATTAGTCCATCATTTTGCATGCATAAAATTTTAATGGAAGATGATGCAAAACCAGTAGTTGATCAACAGAGAAGGTTAAACCCAATTATGAAGGAGGTGGTGAGGAAAGAAATAATTAAGTGGTTAGATGCTGGGATTATTTACCCAATTTCAGACAGTGCTTGGGTAAGCCCTGTCCATTGTGTCCCAAAGAAAGGTGGCATGACGGTTGTTCCTAATGAGAATAATGAGTTGATTCCGACGAGAACAGTTACGGGGTGGCGAGTGTGCTTGGATTATAGGAAGTTGAATAAAGCCACGCGTAAGGATCATTTTCCCTTGCCGTTCATTGATCAGATGCTGGATCGACTTGCGGGACATGAATATTACTGTTTGTTGGATGGGTATTCGGGGTACAACCAGATAGCCATTGCACCAGAAGATCAGGAGAAAACGACTTTTACGTGTCCATATGGAACATTCGCTTTCAGGAGAATGTCGTTTGGTTTGTGCAATGCTCCAGCAACTTTTCAGCGGTGCATGATGGCTATATTCTCGGATATGGTCGAGCGGAATTTAGAAGTCTTTATGGATGACTTCTCGGTTTTTGGAGATTCATTTGATGTCTGTTTGGAGAATCTAACGTTGGTGCTGAAAAGATGTATGGAAACGAATTTGGTCTTAAATTGGGAGAAGTGCCACTTCATGGTTCAAGAAGGGATTATCTTGGGACATCGGGTGTCAATTAAAGGAATTGAAGTGGATAAGGCGAAGATTGAAGCTATTGAAAAGTTGCCTCCTCCGAACTCAGTTAAGGGTATTCGTAGCTTCTTGGGTCATGCGGGGTTTTATCGAAGGTTCATAAAGGATTTCTCTAAGATTACAAAGCCGTTGTGCAGTTTACTAGAGAAAGAAGTCTCGTTTGATTTTGATGAAGCATGCCTTACAGCATTTGGGATTTTGAAGCAGAAGTTGATTACAGCTCCGGTGGTAGTAGCTCCAGATTGGGGTCATCCTTTTGAGATGATGTGCGATGCAAGTGACTTCGCGATTGGGGCAGTTCTGGGCCAGCGTAAAGACAAAGTATTTCAAGCTATTTATTATGCCAGTAAGACTCTAACTGATGCTCAGCTCAATTATACAACCACAGAAAAGGAGTTGTTAGCCGTAGTGTTTGCATTCGATAAGTTCCGTCCATATCTCATTGGAACAAAGGTTATTGTCTTCACGGATCATTCAGCAATTAAGTACCTTGTTGCAAAGAAAGATGCTAAGCCTAGATTGATCCGTTGGGTTTTGCTACTTCAAGAGTTCGATCTTGAGATTCGGGACAGAAAAGGAACTGAAAATCAAATAGCAGATCATTTGTCTAGAATGGAGCAGCCCAGAAACAATGAGATGGCAGTAAACGATAGCTTCCCAGACGAACAGTTGTTTGTAATTACGTCTGAGGTACCGTGGTATGCCGATTTAGTAAATTATATTGTTGGGAAGGTCATACCTTCAGAACTGTCAAGTCAACAGAGGAAGAGGTTTCTATATGATGTACGGCAATATCTTTGGGATGAGCCATTTTTGTACAAGACTTGTGCCGACCAGTTAGTAAGACGTTGTGTTCCTCAAGAAGAGATGGGAAGCATTCTTCAGCAATGTCATGCATCAGGTTATGGAGGACATTATGGAGGCCAAAGAACAGCTGCTAAGGTTCTTCAATCAGGTTTTTTCTGGCCTACTTTATTTAAGGATGCTTATTCATTTGTTCTACATTGTGATCGATGTCAAAGGGTAGGTAATATTTCGAAAAGACAGGAGATGCCCCTTAATTCTATTTTAGAAGTTGAAATGTTTGATGTTTGGGGTATTGATTTCATGGGACCTTTTCCCTTGTCTTTTAACAATTCTTACATCCTTGTAGTAGTCGATTATGTGTCTAAATGGGTGGAAGCAATTGCAACCTCCACTAATGATGCTAAGGTGGTAACTAATTTTTTGCAACGTAATATCTTCACGAGGTTTGGGACACCTAGAGCAATAATCAGCGATGGAGGATCTCACTTCTGCAACAGACAATTCAACGCCTTATTAGCGAAATATGGAGTCAAGCATAAAGTTGCTACTGCTTACCACCACAAACAAGTGGACAAGCGGAGATTTCTAATCGAGAAGTGAAAAGGATCTTGGAGAAGACAGTAAATCCTAATCGTAAGGATTGGTCCGTTAAGCTCGATGATGCACTCTGGGTGTATAGAACAGCGTTTAAGACACCACTTGGAATGTCGCCTTATCGGTTGGTTTTTGGGAAGGCTTGTCATTTGCCGGTGGAATTAGAACATCATGCATACTGGGCAACTCGGAAGTTAAATTGGGATTTTAACCTAGCTGGTGAGGAACGGTTGCTACAGCTAAATGAAATGGAGGAGTTTCGACTCCAGTCCTATGAAAATGCAAAAAATTACAAGGAACGAGTCAAACGTTGGCACGACAAACACATTGTGGACCGAAAGTTTGAACCAGGTCAATCGGTGTTATTGTTCAACTCCCGACTCAGACTTTTTCCAGGAAAGCTGAAATCACGGTGGTCAGGTCCTTTTACAATTCATGTTGTTTATCCGTATGGGACGGTGGAGTTAAAATGTAAAGATTCAGAGGCCACGTTTAAAGTGAATGGGCAAAGACTCAAACATTACTGGGGAGACACCTTTAATAGGATGAAGTCCTCAATTTCTTTCGAAACTTAAACAGGAAGTACTGTCAGGCTGATGACAATAAAACAAGCGCTGTGTGGGAGGCAACCCAAATTTCATTTCTTTTAAGTCCATTAATTTACTGAAAATAAGTCGTAAAGTTTATGCAAATTTTTGGTTTTTGATTTGTATTGTATTTAATGTGGTCAGGTACAGTTCTTTGAAACAGAGGTTGACGCACCTGCTTCATTAATTGAAGCAGCTGCGTGAGACTTAACGCATATGCGTCTGTAATGACGCCCCTGCGTCAGAACTCACTGGAAATGTTGCAGCTGTAGACGCCCCTGCGTCGAAATTCGACGCAGCTGCGTGCAAATCAACGCCCCTGCGTCCAAATCAACGCCCCTGCGTCACACCTTATTAAATCAGACTTGACGCAGCTGCGTCACAATCTTACGTAGCTGCGTGACGGGGAATTTTAGAATTAAAACGGACGAGTGTCTAAACCGTGTGCCTTATCAGCTGCCTCTCTTGACAGCTTACATTTCTTCCGTGAGGCCTTTCATTTCAGTTCTCAGTTGCGTCCGTTATACATAAACAAGAAGTTGAATGGTGCGTTTGGGAAGCTATAAATCGAACTCTCAAGCTTTCAACTCACTCACAGTGTTTCCATTGCCTTCCGATTCTAAAGCAACACCAAGCTTGGGGGTCTTCTCAAAAATATTCATGTAAGAGTTTCTTTTGACAAACTTCATTTAAATAGTCTTGGGATAGTGATAGATTCTTGTATCCCTACAAATTGTTGTGTTTGGGCATTCTGCGTACTAGTGGGAGGTTTAATCAAGCACCAAGGCTATAAGATTGGGGGTTTTTAACAAGGTACCCGCCAACTGTTTGTTAAAAGTCCTCAAAGAAAAAGCAAAGTGTTCTTCGATTTGGTTTGTGTTTTAAAAAAGTTTGGAAGGGTTGTGAGATCAATGGCACCAAAACGTCATCGAGGAGAGAGCTCAAGGTCCACTCCTCCGTATGATTCACGCCGATTTGTGAGCTATGAATCGGCAAAGTTCTATGAGGAGCATGTCGATGCCAAAAAGCTTATACCGGAGCGAGGCTTGGATCCAGGACCTTTGGATGGGGCGTTATGGAGAATGATCAGCCGGAATTGGGGTACACTACCTCACCAGCCTCAAGCTGCCGTCATTTCAATTGTAAAAGAGTTTTATGCTAACGCCAAGGCCGTTAAACATAATGACGTCATCGTTCGGGGTAAGAAGGTCTCCTTTTCTCCTGCGAAGATAAATGAGTACTATGGTATTCCCTTGCTTTCCGAAGCGGATGAGTATTCGGCATTTGCTAAGGAACCGGTAAATTATGAGGAGGTTATTCGAGGTTTGTGCCAACCGGATGCCGTTTGGAAATATAGAGATGGTGAGCCCAAAACCTTCAACTACACATACTTGAGCCGATTTGGGAAGGCATGGTATTATTTCCTGTGTGCTAAACTCATGCCAACAACACATTTCACCGAGGTCATTAAAGACAGAGCGGTTCTGTTATACTGCATAGTCAATGATAAATCCATTGATAAGGGACAGGTTATTAACAGTTCGATTAAGTATGCCATCAAGGGGAAACCGATTCGGGGCCTACCTCATCCGTCGTTAATTTGTGGGCTTTGTGAAGCAGCGGGAGTAGAATTGGATGATAGTGAACCAATTCAGCATCCCCAAGTACCCATCGACTCTAAAATCATCAAGAACTTCAAGCAATGGAATGGGGCACCTCCTGATCCAAAAGGAGCGGGATTTCTTTTGGGTGATCCACATTCTCCGGACACCGAGGAATTATTTGCAGCAGAGCCGGAGCATGATGCAGCTTCATCGTCCAACACGATTGACACATTAGTGGCGGAGGTAAGGCAGCTTCGGAGAGAATCTCGTCGACAAGCTAGACGGGATGCCCATCTGGCAGAGACAATGGGCTCTATGATGCAATACCAAGCAGCATTCAACACAACTTTAGCGGAGGCGTTTAATCGTTTAGACATGAATGCTGGTCATGAGCCATTGAATTTTCCAATTCCTCCGACTATGCCTGCATTACCTCCTGATTCACCGGACGACGAAGCTGAGGAGTAGTGCTCTAAAAGGGAAGTCCCGTTATTTCAATTCTACTTTAATGCTCATTGAGGACACTGAGTCTGATAAGTTTGGGGGACGTTTACGTTTTTGCATATGTTGTGCCTTGTTTGGGTCTTTTGTTTGTCTTTATTAAAAATAAAAAATAATAATAAAAAAAAAAAAAAATTTAAAAATTAGGAATGTAGATGAATTTTGAGGGTATATTCACTGCAAACCCTCACGAGACTTAACTCGTCCTCATAAGGTAATTATGGGGTTTAAAAGGCTTGTTACACGTGCTAAGTGTGACCGTGAAACCTACGAAAACGGTTAGCTGTAGTTTGCGTTTTATTCTATTTAGCAAGTTCAAAGTAATCATGAAAACTAGTGTAAGGTCGATGATAAGAATGTTGTTTTTTGCTAGCCTTTAATGATAAATGAATGAACATGTTGAATTTCAATCTTACAATCGAATAGTCTTGCGTTATTTTTGGTTCCTATGTCTTTATAAGCACAAAAATTTGATTGTTGGGACTAGTTGAGAATTAGAAAACTTACAAGATTAATTTTCTTTTGAGTTTCATGAGTGAACGTCAATTCTTACTTGCAAATTCTCGTATGCTGAGTTAAGGCTTTTATATAAGTTTGGGGGATCATATATTAAGTTATTACAAAAAAATAAAAAAATAAAAAAAAAATAAAAAAAAAAATAATAATTAAATAATTGACTCAGTCAGAATTTCGTGGCCTTTGCTATTCGAGCAAGTAAATCCTTAGGGATGTCTTTACATCTAGTGCCCTAAAACCAACTGGTTTGGGAGTCACTGGTTCAAAGCTCGTTACATGGGTAGCATTGAATAGCCTAATGGAATTGTGCATTGCACGAGTCATTATTAATGAGTTGGGGGTGAAATGGAGCGTAAAACGCATTCACTCTGTATTTCTAATGAGTAGTATGATCCCTAATTTATGTGATTGCCTAACTTGGTTAAGAGATGTATAAGTAAGGACGTGAATTCAAAATGAAATTTTGCTTGTGATTAATCTAAGAAGTTTACCTAATTTATCTGACTAGTTGAAACTACGAAACACACGCACAATTAGGAATCTTAAATAGGGCTTGATTGTCGATTCTGTGAGATTTGTGAATTCGGTAGTTCTTGAAAATTCTATAAGGCTATTATGAGTTGCTTGAGGCCTGAATCTGGTGTGTGGTAACAATAATTCATGCTATGCTAAAATTCATGGTTGCTACTAGATTTCAATTTTGTTAAGTTATTTGTGCTCGAGGACAAGCAATTAGATAAGTTTGGGGGTATTTGTTGAGTCGGTTTTGTACATTAAAAATAAGTGCTTCTTAACTTATATATTGTAGTCCTTAAGCGTTTTTATTTCAATTTTATGCATTTTTGTGCATTTATTTCAGGTTTGCATGGAAAATAGCTTGCAAGGGCATTCCAGTAATTTCGAAGCCAGGTTGACGCAGCTGCGTCACAAATTGAAGCAGCTGCATCACAGAAGCCATTTTTCCAGAATGTTTAGACGCAGCTGCGTGATATAATGAAGCAGCTGCGTGACTTCAACGCAGCTGCGTGACTTTTAAAGCAGCTGCGTAAGACGATTTCAACGCAGCTGCGTTAAGAGTGAAGCAGCTGCGTCAGGCTATTTCAACGCAGCTGCGTGATGATTGAAGCAGCTGCGTCACGTTCAATTGACTGATTTCTCCCACGATGCTGAGCAGTTGCTAAGTCAGTTTTTGGGCGGTTAACATGCGAAGCAGCCGGAGTTTTCTTTAGAAAAGGAGAAAAAGAAAAGAAAAAGAGACGCGTAGAGGAAGAGAGAAATACATAGAGCGAATTGAGCGAAGGGAGAAGAGATCTGCAGTTGACGGAAGAAATTCTGGTCTTGGTGCAGAGAAGGGCAAGATTACATATTTAGTTTATCTCTGAACTCTTGTACTTCAATTATTATTTATGGCTACAATTCACTCTTGTGTTTGTTATCTTAGATTGAATATGACCTAAATTTTATTGTTTAGGGTTTACAATGCGATTATCTGTATAATCTGAAGCAAGTTATTATCTGTGCTTGTTATATACATGTGGGTTTGACTACCATGAGTGATTGTTATTTTTAATTACTTGGCCAGTAATTTAATCTAGTATTTCATATAGAATTGAGAGATGATGTATGAAATCAGACCCTTGCATGGTAGCATGTGAACTTATTGTTAATGTAAGTTGTGATTGAGATAGAAATATACTCAGTTGCCGCATGTAATTGGTAGAGAACTGAAGCTTGCCATCTTTTTAATTCAGCAATCATAGAAATATAGGTTGTTGTTTTAAAGTGACGTTCTTCTTCAATTTATTCCTTAATCGGTAGAATTGGGGAAGATTTGCTTAATAATAATCGAGAGATATTATTCAGTTATTAAAGAGTTCTCAATTAGCAATCTTGTGCATGTATATTAACTTTATAGAGATAAATTGATTCAGTTGATAACAAGTGATTGAGTTGTAAACCCTAAACGGTTTTAAATCCAGATATTTTAGTTTTGAGTAATTTAATTGTTGAAATTAGCTACATTACTTGACAATATTTTCAAACCACAAAATCAAATCGATGATATTTCAATTATTAACTAGTGATTCAATGCTTAATTTACAATTCCTCGTGGGAACGATACCTTGCTAGCCTTATACTACACTTAAACCACGTGCACTTGCGTGAAGTATTTCCTGAACGGAAAAAGGCGAACAAGTTTTTGCCCGTTAGGACTCCCCACTTCTATTCCTATATTCCCGGATGTGGGTGTGACGTAGTGACATTTACTAAGACACGTTTCGCCAGTTCGCGCGTTTGCTTTCACCTGGTTCCGCAAACAGGAAGAGAAGACATAGGAAGGGGTGCAACACGAGGACTTCCCAGGGGGTCACCCATCCAAGTACTACACTCGCCCAAGCGCGCTTAACTCCGGTGTTCTGACGGGATCCGGCGCATTATTGCTGGTATGATCGCACCCGCAAAGAACCTCCATTTTAATCCCTACCTTCCCGCACGTGGGCGTGTCGTTGTCACATTTTCGCCGTGCCTGCGCGTTTGGTAAGACACGTTTGGTAAGACACGTTTCACCAGTACGCGCGTCTTCGTTCGCCTGGTTCCGCAAAAATGCAAAAATGAGGGGATCCGGCGCGTTGGTGCTGCTGTGATCGCACCCGCTAAGATCCTCCGTCTTAATTCGAAATTTCCCGCACGTGGGTGTGCCGCAGTGACATTTACGCCGTGCATGCGCGTTTACCGAGACACGTTTCACCAGTGACCCCTTTTTCTTTCCCCCGGTTCCGCAAAAGGGTTATAAAAAGGGGTGCAACACAAGGACTTCCCAGGGGGTCACCCATCCTAGTACTACTCTCGCCCAAGCACGCTTAACTTCGGAGTTCTGATGGGATCCGGTGCATTAGTGCTGGTATGATCGCACTCGTTAGGATTCTGCATTTTTATTACTATATTCCCACATTACTAATTCGCGTTCAACGTTACGCGCCTTTTTCTTTCACCTGTTTCCGCAAGTAAAGCGAAGAAATATTGAAAGGGATGCAACGCTGGGACTTCCCAGGGGGTCACCCACCCTGGTACTGCTCTCGCCTAGGCACGCTTAATCTCCGAATCTCGATGGGATCCGGTGCGTTAGTGTTGGTATGATCGCACCCGTTAGTGTTTGATGCGGTGGGAGAAACCTGTTAGGAAGTGGTTTAGGTGTTCGGATGCGTTCGGCCCGGGAGAACTTCAAAGTGGCGTGACTTTTGATCCATAAAGAGTAACGGGGCCCGTAATATATCAAATTGAAGCTTGGGATGAGCTCTACAAGTCTCATCGCCTACGGCCTTGACACGTGCTGTTTTGAGCCCGATAAACCTATTTGAAATAGTCTATTCGTCGGCCAAGCGTGAATTATTTTTTTCATTTTTGTTATTTTAGTTTCCCTGTCCCTAATTGCTGTTGGAAGTTGTTTACGGCCATAAATACGACCATGAACAGCAACGTTCTCGTCAGTTAATATTACTATTACTTTATTATATTCGTGAGTTTTTGCTTTTCTTGTCGGTTCAGGGGTTTGCCTCTGCGCTCTTGTTGCCGCGTTTGAACCTGCAAATCACGTTTGTGCCAGGGCGTTACAGTCTAACCGTGTTTCGCTGCATCTGGACTCTTCGATCCCATTCATGTATTGCCACTTTGATAACGCTTGTTTATCCCCAGAGGCACAAAAGAGATCTAGAAGGGGGTGGCGTAAATTCTTTAAATTCTCCTTCATGATAGGGTGTTACCAAGTAATTACCCAAATCAATTTAATTAATTCAGGCACAGAACAAACGCAGTTTAGATCGCACCTTCGAAGAATGTGGGGAAAAAAAATAGTCCAAAACCCACGTTTCGCGTAAAGGCAAAACGGATATAAAAAGGGGTGCAACACGAGGACTTCCCAGGGGGTCACCCATCCTAGTACTACTCTTGCCCAAGCACGCTTAACTTCGGAGTTCTGATGGGATCCGGTGCATTAGTGCTGGTATGATCGCACCCGTTAGGACTCCCCACTTCTATTCCTATATTCCCGGATGTGGGTGTGACGTAGTGACATTTACTAAGACACGTTTCGCCAGTTCGCGCGTTTGCTTTCACCTGGTTCCGCAAACAGGAAGAGAAGACATAGGAAGGGGTGCAACACGAGGACTTCCCAGGGGATCACCCATCCAAGTACTACACTCGCCCAAGCACGCTTAACTCCGGTGTTCTGACGGGATCCGGCGCATTATTGCTGGTATGATCGCACCCGCTAAGAACCTCCATTTTAATCCCTACCTTCCCGCACGTGGGCGTGTCGTTGTCACATTTTCGCCGTGCCTGCGCGTTTGGTAAGACACGTTTCACCAGTACGCGCGTCTTCGTTCGCCTGGTTCCGCAAAAATGCAAAAATGAGGGGATCCGGCGCGTTGGTGCTGCTGTGATCGCACCCGCTAAGATCCTCCGTCTTAATTCGAAATTTCCCGCACGTGGGTGTGCCGCAGTGACATTTACGCCGTGCATGCGCGTTTACCGAGACACGTTTCACCAGTGACCCCTTTTTCTTTCCCCCGGTTCCGCAAAAGGGTTATAAAAAGGGGTGCAACACGAGGACTTCCCAGGGGGTCACCCATCCTAGTACTACTCTCGCCCAAGCACGCTTAACTTCGGAATTCTGATGGGATCCGGTGCATTAGTGCTGGTATGATCGCACCCGTTAGGATTCTGCATTTTTATTACTATATTCCTACATTACTAATTCGCGTTCAACGTTACGCGCCTTTTTCTTTCACCTGTTTCCGCAAGTAAAGCGAAGAAATATTGAAAGGGATGCAACGCTGGGACTTCCCAGGGGGTCACCCACTTAATCTCCGAATCTCGATGGGATCCGGTGCGTTAGTGTTGGTATGATCGCACCCGTTAGTGTTTGATGCGGTGGGAGAAACCTGTTAGGAAGTGGTTTAGGTGTTCGGATGCGTTCGGCCCGGGAGAACTTCAAAGTGGCGTGACTTTTGATCCATAAAGAGTAACGGGGCCCGTAATATATCAAATTGAACCTTGGGATGAGCTCTACAAGTCTCATCGCCTACGACCTTGACACGTGCTGTTTTGAGCCCGAAAAACCTATTTGAAATAGTCTATTCGTCGGCCGAGCGTGAATTATTTTTTTCATTTTTGTTATTTTAGTTTCCCTGTCCCTAATTGCTGTTAGAAGTTGTTTACGGCCATAAATACGACCATGAACAGCAACGTTCTCGTCAGTTAATATTACTATTACTTTATTCTATTCGTGAGTTCTTGCTTTTCTTGTCGGTTCAGGGGTTTGCCTCTGCGCTCTTGTTGCCGCGTCTGAACCTGCAAATCACGTTTGTGCCAGGGCGTTACAGTCTAACCGTGTTTCGCTGCATCTGGACTCTTCGATCCCATTCCTGTATTGCCACTTTGATAACGCTTGTTTATCCCCAGAGGCACAAAAGAGATCTAGAAGGGGGTGGCGTAAATTCTTTAAATTCTCCTTCATGATAGGGTGTTACCAAGTAATTACCCAAATCAATTTAATTAATTCAGGCACAGAACAAACGCAGTTTAGATCGCACCTTCGAAGAATGTGGAGAAAAAAAAATAGTCCAAAGCCCACGTTTCGCGTAAAGGCAAAACGGATATAAAAAGGGGTGCAACACGAGGACTTCCCAGGGGGTCACCCATCCTAGTACTACTCTCGCCCAAGCACGCTTAACTTCAGAGTTCTGATGGGATCCGTTGCATTAGTGCTGGTATGATCGCACCCGTTAGGACTCCCCACTTCTATTCCTATATTCCCGGATGTGGGTGTGACGTAGTGACATTTACTAAGACACGTTTCGCCAGTTCGCGCGTTTGCTTTCACCTGGTTCCGCAAACAGGAAGAGAAGACATAGGAAGGGGTGCAACACGAGGACTTCCCAGGGGGTCACCCATCCAAGTACTACACTCGCCCAAGCGCGCTTAACTCCGGTGTTCTGACGGGATCCGGCGCACTATTGTTGGTATGATCGCACCCGCTAAGAACCTCCATTTTAATCCCTACCTTCCCGTACGTGGGCGTGTCGTTGTCACATTTTCGTCGTGCCTGCGCGTTTGGTAAGACACGTTTCACCAGTACGCGCGTCTTCGTTCGCCTGGTTCCGCAAAAATGCAAAAATGAGGGGATCCGGCGCGTTGGTGCTGCTGTGATCGCACCCGCTAAGATCCTCCGTCTGAATTCGAAATTTCCCGCACGTGGGTGTGCCGCAGTGACATTTACGCCGTGCATGCGCGTTTACCGAGACACGTTTCGCCAGTGACCCCTTTTTCTTTCCCCCGGTTCCGCAAAAGGGTTATAAAAAGGGGTGCAACACGAGGACTTCCCAGGGGGTCACCCATCCTAGTACTACTCTCGCCCAAGCACGCTTAACTTCGGAGTTCTGATGGGATCCGGTGTATTAGTGCTGGTATGATCGCACCCGTTAGGATTCTGCATTTTTATTACTATATTCCCACATTACTAATTCGCGTTCAACGTTACGCGCCTTTTTCTTTCACCTGTTTCCGCAAATAAAGCGAAGAAATATTGAAAGGGATGCAACGCTGGGACTTCCCAGGGGGTCACCCACCCTGGTACTCCTCTCGCCTAGGCACGCTTAATCTCCGAATCTCGATGGGATCCGGTGCGTTAGTGTTGGTATGATCGCACCCGTTAGTGTTTGATGCGGTGGGAGAAACCTGTTAGGAAGTGGTTTAGGTGTTCGGATGCTTTCGGCCCGGGAGAACTTCAAAGTGGCGTGACTTTTGATCCATAAAGAATAACGGGGCCCGTAATATATCAAATTGAAGCTTGGGATGAGCTCTACAAGTCTCATTGCCTACGGCCTTGACACGTGCTGTTTTGAGCCCGAAAAACCTATTTGAAATAGTCTATTCGTCGGCCGAGCGTGAATTATTTTTTTCATTTTTGTTATTTTAGTTTCCCTGTCCCTAATTGCTGTTGGAAGTTGTTTACGGCCATAAATACGACAATGAACAGCAACGTTCTCGTCAGTTAATATTACTATTACTTTATTCTATTCGTGAGTTCTTGCTTTTCTTGTCGGTTCAGGGGTTTGCCTCTGCGCTCTTGTTGCCGCGTCTGAACCTGCAAATCACGTTTGTGCCAGGGCGTTACAGTCTGACCGTGTTTCGCTGCATCTGGACTCTTCGATCCCATTCTTGTATTGCCACTTTGATAACGCTTGTTTATCCCCAGAGGCACAAAAGAGATCTAGAAGGGGGTGGCGTAAATTCTTTAAATTCTCCTTCATGATAGGGTGTTACCAAGTAATTACCCAAATCAATTTAATTAATTCAGGCACAGAACAAACGCAGTTTAGCTCGCACCTTCGAAGAATGTGGAAAAAAAAAATAGTCCAAAGCCCGCGTTTCGCGTAAACGCAAAACGGATATAAAAAAGGGTGCAACACGAGGACTTCCCAGGGGGTCACCCATCCTAGTACTACTCTCGCCCAAGCACGCTTAACTTCGGAGTTCTGATGGGATCCGGTGCATTAGTGCTGGTATGATCGCACCCGTTAGGACTCCCCACTTCTATTCCTATATTCCCGGATGTGGGTGTGATGTAGTGACATTTACTAAGACACGTTTCGCCAGTTCGCGCGTTTGCTTTCACCTGGTTCCGCAAACAGGAAGAGAAGACATAGGAAGGGGTGCAACACGAGGACTTCCCAGGGGGTCACCCATCCAAGTACTACACTCGCCCAAGCGCGCTTAACTCCGGTGTTCTGACGGGATCCGGCGCATTATTGCTGGTATGATCGCACCCGCTAAGAACCTCCATTTTAGTCCCTACCTTCCCGCACGTGGGCGTGTCGTTGTCACATTTTCGCCGTGCCTGCGCGTTTGGTAAGACACGTTTCACCAGTACGCGCGTCTTCGTTCGCCTGGTTCCGAAAAAATGCAAAAATGAGGGGATCCGGCGCGTTGGTGCTGCTGTGATCGCACCCGCTAAGATCCTCCGTCTTAATTCGAAATTTCCCGCACGTGGGTGTGCCGCAGTGACATTTACGCCGTGCATGCGCGTTTACCGAGACACGTTTCACCAGTGACCCCTTTTTCTTTCCCCCAGTTCCGCAAAAGGGTTATAAAAAGGGGTGCAACACGAGGACTTCCCAGGGGGTCACCCATCCTAGTACTACTCTCGCCCAAGCACGCTTAACTTCGGAGTTCTGATGGGATCCGGTGCATTAGTGCTGGTATGATCGCACCCGTTAGGATTCTGCATTTTTATTACTATATTCCCACATTACTAATTCGCGTTCAACGTTACGCGCCTTTTTCTTTCACCTGTTTCCGCAAGTAAAGCGAAGAAATATTGAAAGGGATGCAACGCTGGGACTTCCCAGGGGGTCACCCACCCTGGTACTGCTCTCTCCTAGGCACGCTTAATCTCCGAATCTCGATGGGATCCGGTGCGTTAGTGTTGGTATGATCGCACCCGTTAGTGTTTGATGCGGTGGGAGAAACCTGTTAGGAAGTGGTTTAGCTGTTCGGATGCGTTCGGCCCGGGAGAACTTCAAAGTGGCGTGACTTTTGATTCATAAAGAGTAACGGGGCCCGTAATATATCAAATTGAAGCTTGGGATGAGCTCTACAGGTCTCATCGCCTACGGTCTTGACACGTGCTGTTTTGAGCCCGAAAAACCTATTTGAAATAGTCTATTCGTCGGCCGAGCGTGAATTATTTTTTTCATTTTTGTTATTTTAGTTTCCCTGTCCCTAATTGCTGTTGGAAGTTGTTTACGGCCATAAATACGACCATGAACATCAACGTTCTCGTCAGTTAATATTACTATTACTTTATTCTATTCGTGAGTTCTTGCTTTTCTTGTTGGTTCAGGGGTTTGCCTCTGCGCTCTTGTTGCCGCGTCTGAACCTGCAAATCACGTTTGTGCCAGGGCGTTACAGTCTAACCGTGTTTCGCTGCATCTGGACTCTTCGATCCCATTCCTGTATTGCCACTTTGATAACGCTTGTTTATCCCCAGAGGCACAAAAGAGATCTAGAAGGGGGTGGCGTAAATTCTTTAAATTCTCCTTCATGATAGGGTGTTACCAAGTAATTACCCAAAACAATTTAATTAATTCAGGCACAGAACAAACGCAGTTTAGATCGCACCTTCGAAGAATGTGGGGGAAAAAAATAGTCCAAAGCCCACGTTTCGCGTAAAGGCAAAACGGATATAAAAAGGGGTGCAACACGAGGACTTCCCAGGGGGTCACCCATCCTAGTACTACTCTCGCCCAAGCACGCTTAACTTCGGAGTTCTGATGGGATCCGGTTCATTAGTGCTGGTATGATCGCACCCGTTAGGACTCCCCGCTTCTATTCCTATATTCCCGGATGTGGGTGAGACGTAGTGACATTTACTAAGACACGTTTCGCCAGTTCGCGCGTTTGCTTTCACCTGGTTCCGCAAACAGGAAGAGAAGACATAGGAAGGGGTGCAACACGAGGACTTCCCAGGGGGTCACCCATCCAAGTACTACACTCGCCCAAGCGCGCTTAACTCCGGTGTTCTGACGAGATCCGGCGCATTATTGCTGGTATGATCTCACCCGCTAAGAACCTCCATTTTAATCCCTACCTTCCCGCACGTGGGCGTGTCGTTCTCACATTTTTGCCGTGCCTGCGCGTTTGGTAAGACACGTTTCACCAGTACGCGCGTCTTCGTTCGCCTGGTTCCGCAAAAATGCAAAAATGTGGGGATCCGACGCGTTGGTGCTGCTGTGATCGTACCCGCTAAGATCCTCCGTCTTAATTCGAAATTTCCCGCACGTGGGTGTGTCGTAGTGACATTTACGCCGTGCGAGCGCGTTTACCGAGACACGTTTCACCAGTGACCCCTTTTTTTTCCCCCGGTTCCGCAAAAGGGTTATAAAAAGGGGTGCAACACGAGGACTTCCCAGGGGGTCACCCATCCTAGTACTACTCTCACCCAAGCACGCTTAACTTCGGAGTTCTGATGGGATCCGGTGCATTAGTGCTGGTATGATCGCACCCGTTAGGATTCTGCATTTTTATTACTATATTCCCACATTACTAATTCGCGTTCAACGTTACGAGCCTTTTTCTTTCACCTGTTTCCGCAAGTAAAGCGAAGAAATATTGAAAGGGATGCAACGCTAGGACTTCCCAGGGGGTCACCCACCCTGGTACTGCTCTCGCCTAGGCACGCTTAATCTCCGAATCTCGATGGGATCCGGTGTGTTAGTGTTGGTATGATCGCACCCGTTAGTGTTTGATGCGGTGGGAGAAACCTGTTAGGAAGTGGTTTAGGTGTTCGGATGCGTTCGGCCCGGGAGAACTTCAAAGTGGCGTGACTTTTGATCCATAAAGAGTAACGGGGCCCGTAATATATCAAATTGATGCTTGGGATGAGCTCTACAAGTCTCATCGCCTACGGCCTTGACACGTACTGTTTTGAGCCCGAAAAACCTATTTGAAATAGTCTATTCGTCGGCCGAGCGTGAATTATTTTTTTCATTTTTGTTATTTTAGTTTCCCTGTCCCTAATTGCTGTTGGAAGTTGTTTACGGCCATAAATACGACCATGAACAGCAACGTTCTCGTCAGTTAATATTACTATTACTTTATTCTATTCGTGAGTTCTTGCTTTTCTTGTCGGTTCAGGGGTTTGCCTCTGCGCTCTTGTTGCCGCGTCTGAACCTGCAAATCACATTTGTGCCAGGGCGTTACAGTCTAACCGTGTTTCGCTGCATCTGGACTCTTCGATCCCATTCCTGTATTGCCACTTTGATAACGCTTGTTTATCCCCAGAGGCACAAAAGAGATCTAGAAGGGGGTGGCGTAAATTCTTTAAATTCTCCTTCATGATAGGGTGTTACCAAGTAATTACCCTATTCAATTTAATTAATTCAGGCACAGAACAAACGCAGTTTAGATCGCACCTTCGAAGAATGTGGGAAAAAAAATAGTCTAAAGCCCACGTTTCGCGTAAAGGCAAAACGGATATAAAAAGGGGTACAACACGAGGACTTCCCAGGGGGTCACCCATCCAAGTACTACTCTCGCCCAAGCACGCTTAACTTCGGAGTTCTGATGGGATTCGGTGCATTAGTGCTGGTATGATCGCACCCGTTAGGACTCCCCACTTCTATTCCTATATTCCCGGATGTGGGTGTGACGTAGTGACATTTACTAAGACACGTTTCGCCAGTTCGCGCGTTTGCTTTCACCTGGTTCCGCAAACAGGAAGAGAAGACATAGGAAGGGGTGCAACACGAGGACTTCCCAGGGGGTCACCCATCCAAGTACTACACTCGCCCAAGCGCGCTTAACTCCGGTGTTCTGACGGGATCCGGCGCATTATTGTTGGTATGATCGCACCCGCTAAGAACCTCCATTTTAATCCCTACCTTCCCGCACGTGGGAGTGTCGTTGTCACATTTTCGCCGTGCCTGCGCGTTTGGTCAGACACGTTTCACCAGTACGCGCGTCTTCGTTCGTCTGGTTCCGCAAAAATGCAAAAATGAGGGGATCCGGCGCGTTGGTGCTGCTGTGATCGCACCCGCTAAGATCCTCCGTCTTAATTCGAAATTTCCCGCACGTGGGTGTGCCGCAGTGACATTTACGCCGTGCGAGCGCGTTTACCGAGACACGTTTCACCAGTGACCCTTTTTTCTTTCCCCCGGTTCCGCAAAAGGGTTATAAAAAGGGGTGCAACACGAGGACTTCCCAGGGGGTCACCCATCCTAGTACTACTCTCGCCCAAGCACGCTTAACTTCGGAGTTCTGATGGGATCCGGTGCATTAGTGCTGGTATGATCGCACCCGTTAGGATTCTGCATTTTTATTACTATATTCCCACATTACTAATTCGCGTTCAACGTTACGCGCCTTTTTCTTTCACCTGTTTCCGCAAGTAAAGCGAAGAAATATTGAAAGGGATGCAACGCTGGGACTTCTTAGGGGGTCACCCACCCTGGTACTGCTCTCGCCTAGGCACGCTTAATCTCCGAATGTCGATGGGATCCGGTGCGTTAGTGTTGGTATGATCGCACCCGTTAGTGTTTGATGCGGTGGGAGAAACCTGTTAGGAAGTGGTTTAGGTGTTCGGATGCGTTCGGCCCGGGGGAACTTCAAAGTGGCGTGACTTTTGATCCATAAAGAGTAACGGGGCCCGTAATATATCAAATTGAAGCTTGGGATGAGCTCTACAAGTCTCATTGCCTACGGCCTTGACACGTGTGCTGTTTTGAGCCCGATAAACCTATTTGAAATAGTCTATTCGTCGGCCGAGCGTGAATTATTTTTTTCATTTTTGTTATTTTAGTTTCCCTGTCCCTAATTGCTGTTGGAAGTTGTTTACGGCCATAAATACGACCATGAACAGCAACGTTCTCGTCAGTTAATATTACTATTACTTTATTCTATTCGTGAGTTCTTGCTTTTCTTGTCGGTTCAGGGGTTTGCCTCTGCGCTCTTGTTGCCGCGTCTGAACCTGCAAATCACGTTTGTGCCAGGGCGTTACAGTCTAACCGTGTTTCGCTGCATCTGGACTCTTCGATCCCATTCCTGTATTGCCACTTTGATAACGCTTGTTTATCCCCAGAGGCACAAAAGAGATCTAGAAGGGGGTGGCGTAAATTCTTTAAATTCTCCTTCATGATAGGGTGTTACCAAGTAGTTACCCAAATCAATTTAATTAATTCAGGCACAGAACAAACGCAGTTTAGATCGCACCTTCGAAGAATGTGGAAAAAAAAAATAGTCCAAAGCTCACGTTTCGCGTAAAGGCAAAACGGATATAAAAAGGGGTGCAACACAAGGACTTCCCAGGGGGTCACCCATCCTAGTACTACTCTCGCCCAAGCACGCTTAACTTCGGAGTTCTGATGGGATCCGGTGCATTAGTGCTGGTATGATCGCACCCGTTAGGACTCCCCACTTCTATTCCTATATTCCAGGATGTGGGTGTGACGTAGTGACATTTACTAAGACACGTTTCGCCAGTTCGCGCGTTTGCTTTCACTTGGTTCCGCAAACAGGAAGAGAAGACATAGGAATGGGTGCAACACGAGAACTTCCCAGGGGGTCACCCATCCAAGTACTACACTCGCCCAAGCGCGCTTAACTCCGGTGTTCTGACGGGATCCGGCGCATTATTGCTGGTATGATCGCACCCGCTAAGAACCTCCATTTTAATCCCTACCTTCCCGCACGTGGGCGTGTCGTTGTCACATTTTCGCCGTGCCTGCGCGTTTGGTAAGACACGTTTCACCAGTACGCGCGTCTTCGTTCGCCTGGTTCCGCAAAAATGCAAAAATGAGGGAATCCGGCGCGTTGGTGCTGCTGTGATCGCACCCGCTAAGATCCTCCGTCTTAATTCGAAATTTCCCGCACGTGGGTGTGCCGCAGTGACATTTACGCCGTGCAAGCGCGTTTACCGAGACACGTTTCACCAGTGACCCCTTTTTCTTTCCCCCGGTTCCGCAAAAGGGTTATAAAAAGGGGTGCAACACGAGGACTTCCCAGGGGGTCACCCATCCTAGTACTACTCTCGCCCAAGCACGCTTAACTTCGGAGTTCTGATGGGATCCGGTGCATTAGTGCTGGTATGATCGCACCCGTTAGGATTCTGCATTTTTATTACTATATTCCCACATTACTAATTCGCGTTCAACGTTACGCGCCTTTTTCTTTCACCTGTTTCCGCAAGTAAAGCGAAGAAATATTGAAAGGGATGCAACGCTGGGACTTCCTAGGGGGTCACCCACCCTGGTACTGCTCTCGCCTAGGCACGCTTAATCTCCGAATGTCGATGGGATCCGGTGCGTTAGTGTTGGTATGATCGCACCCGTTAGTGTTTGATGCGGTGGGAGAAACCTGTTAGGAAGTGGTTTAGGTGTTCGGATGCGTTCGGCCCGGGAGAACTTCAAAGTGGCGTGACTTTTGATCCATAAAGAGTAACGGGGCCCGTAATATATCAAATTGAAGCTTGGGATGAGCTCTACAAGTCTCATTGCCTACGGCCTTGACACGTGCTGTTTTGAGCCCGATAAACCTATTTGAAATAGTCTATTCGTCGGCCGAGCGTGAATTATTTTTTTCATTTTTGTTATTTTAGTTTCCCTGTCCCTAATTGCTGTTGGAAGTTGTTTACGGCCATAAATACGACCATGAACAACAACGTTCTCGCCAGTTAATATTACTATTACTTTATTCTATTCGTGAGTTCTTGCTTTTCTTGTCGGTTCAGGGGTTTGCCTCTGCGCTCTTGTTGCCGCGTCTGAACCTGCAAATCACGTTTGTGCCAGGGCGTTACAGTCTAACCGTGTTTCGCTGCATCTGGACTCTTCGATCCCATTCCTGTATTGCCACTTTGATAACGCTTGTTTATCCCAAGAGGCACAAAAGAGATCTAGAAGGGGGTGGCGTAAATTCTCCTTCATGATAGGGTGTTACCAAGTAATTACCCAAATCAATTTAATTAATTCAGGCACAGAACAAACGCAGTTTAGATCGCACCTTCGAAGAATGTGGAAAAAAAAAATAGTCCAAAGCCCACGTTTCTCGTAAAGGCAAAACGGATATAAAAAGGGGTGCAACACGAGTGTCGACGCCGGGATTTTCGCCGTCTCATTTTTTATAATTAAAATGTCCCTTTCCAATTTTAGCCTTTTGAATTAAATGTGATTTTGAAAAAGGGTCGGCTTAATGTCGACGGGTTTTGAAAGATCGATTTTTTATGAGCCAATTGACCAAAGTCGCCAGTTGGTATATTTGAAATGGATGTACCAACTCATCCGAGTTTGTTTTCGTAATCGCTGGCTCATATGTGACTCCGAGTTAATTGGTCCGCAAACCGAGATTCATAGAGTTCGGGGGCTTGCTTAAGCGAGGGGAAGGTGTTAGGCACCCCCCGACTTCCGTGAAACACGGTTACCGCAATCTCGATGTTTTCCTATCCTTTTAAAATCCCAAAATGTATGAGTTGCGTGTGTGTGTGTGCGTGCCTAGGTGATGATTGTGGTGATTTTTGCATAAAAGGTTGCTTTGATTTTATATGGCAAAATGTGTTTCGTCGGAAAAGCGTTTAGGCGTCTTTTGACCCAAATGACGAGGCTTTGCTCTTTATAAGAAAGATTGCTTTTAATTTCGGAAAACGATGAGGGTTTTTTTTATTAGATGTCATTTTAGAAAACAATAGTTTTTAAACATTTGCCAAATAGGAATCGAGACTATACATTGCCCTCTAACAGTTAATATAAATAAAATGAAGGCAACTTCTAGAACTCTTTAACCCTATGCACAAAGTTTATGAAAACGTTTATTTATTTCTTGAAACACATTTTTATGTCATTTCAAAACCAAATATAGCCTTTTTGTCAAATAAAGATCTAAGTTCGCCAAAACTCTTTACCTTTTAAACCTCGTGAATCTAATATCCTAATTTGATCACTTTTACAAAAATCTTCATTATTTGCCTTATTTTGAAAACCATTTTTTGCATCGTAAATTAAAACAAGCAATCAAAATGTGTCGGGGCTACCCATGGGCATGTGAGCCATCCAGACAACCCCAAACACCCACAATCACATATTTTATTATTATTACGGGGCCTTAACCCGAACACGACTTGGTATCGTTTTAAGGCCCGATATTACAAAATACACATCCATGGACTCTATACAAGGATTACATATGCCAAAACGTCCATCATCGGGATTCGATCACGAGGATCTCCTCCCTAGGCTCACAGTCACCCAAATCGCTACACAACCAAAACTAAGCCAGATCTAACAATATTAAACATTGCTATCATACTACATAGCTCAAATATCACAACTCAATCACTACAAAATACTCATTACCACAACGAACGATATATCACCGTACGGATGTCATCGGGGCGTTAGGAGGAGTTACGTTCCGATGGAACCCTCGCTAACAACCCCTAATCCACGGATCCTTTATCAATATATCACAATAAACTACATCAAATACCAATCACAACATTATACTATCAATACAAAAAATAAAACTCAAGAACACACTCCTTTCACCTTGCAAAACGCCGATTCGAGCTTCTTATATCACAAAATAGATTACACCACAAGATCATTAACTAATGGACACAACAATGGAGTATGTTGCTTCAATCTAGCAACAAAAATTCGACCTCTCTCTCTCTCCCGCGCGCTCTCTCTCTCTCTTTCTTTTCTTTCTTTTTCTTCTTTTTCTTGTTTTTTCTAACTCTCGGGTGGAAATGGCGATGTATAGCCTTCCGCAGGCAGCCGCAGGTGCATCTGCGGCTGGCCGCAGGTGCATCTGCGGCCGGGCTCGCTAGCCGTCCGCGCCGTTTCCTCGGCTGTCGTGTGCCGTCCCCTCGAGCCGCGCACTGTCCCGTTTGTCGGTGGCCGCAGGTGCATCCGCGGCTGTCCGGCTGGTTTTTCTCGATTCTCGTGCCACGCGGTCTTAATTTGCCAATTTCTGCGGTATTATTTCGGAAGGCTGTATTTTTGCAGTCCGAAAACCCCTGGGAAACGTGCCATATTGTTCTGGGAGGCTAGTTCGGAGGGCTGCGACTTGATATGGAATTTGATAATTGTGCTTGGCTTTCAGGGGGCGCTGCCCCCTTTCCACCCCCGCCAGCTCACCGGCGAGCTGGGCAGCCGCTCGCTCACCGGGGAGCGAGACCCCCGAACATCGTAAGCGTAGTGGCCATTAGTCGTCTTTTGTGATCAGCTCAGGTTTTTCCGGATTAGCTGTTCGCATTGCCTCCAGTGACCGGATGCCCGTTGTCCGTTGTGGCGACTTTGACCGTAAATCGCTGGGGTGGCTTCGTGTTGGGGTCCACCATCCTTTCCGCATGTCGGGTCCAATGACGATTTTGCCCTCCTGCCAGGGTTAGTAGAGAAGTGCAAAATTTGGGTGTCTACAGCTGCCCCTCTTTATCATGTCTATGGAATAAAATATGAAATGGACATGATAAAGAAGTAGGCACCCGATGCATGAAAATGCCAAATATATATTTAACGATGCCGCCCATACGTTAAGATGATGCGATGTCACATTCAATATGCTCATGTAGAGGCTATTCTCAAAGTTACGAATGAACACTACCCGGGTCTTGTCTCCGGCGGGTCATTTTGAAAGGTCAGGTATCGTCTCTGACGGATCAATTTTGGGATGGTCAGGTATCGTATCTGACGGGTCGTCTTTGAATTGGGTCAGGTATCGTATCTGACGGGTCGTTTTTGAATGGGTCAGGTATCGTATCTGACGGGTCGTTTTTGAATGGGTCAGGTATCGTATCTGACGGGTCATTTTTGAAAGGGGTCAGGTATCGTATCTGACTGGTCGTTTTTGGTTTGGTCAGGTCTCGTATCTGACGGGTCGTTTTTCAATTGGTCAGGTCTCGTATCTGACGGGTCGTTTTTGGTTTGGTCAGGTCTCGTATCTGACGGGTCGTTTTTCCAATTGGTCAGGTCTCGTATCTGACGGGTCGTTTTTGAATGGGTCAGGTATCGTATCTGACGGGTCGTTTTTCAATTGGTCAGGTCTCGTATCTGACTGATCGTTTTTTTTCAATTGGTCAGGTCTCGTATCTGACTGGTCGTTTTTGGTTTGGTCAGGTCTCGTATCTGATGGGTCGTTTTTTCAATTGGTCAGGTCTCGTATCTGACGGGTCGTTTTTGAATGGGTCAGGTATCGTATCTGACGGGTCGTTTTTCAATTGGTCAGGTCTCGTATCTGACTGGTCGTTTTTTCAATTGGTCAGGTCTCGTATCTGACTGGTCGTTTTTGGTTCGGTCAGGTCTCGTATCTGACGGGTTGTTTTTCAATTGGTCAGGTCTCGTATCTGACGGTCGTTTTTGGTTTGGTCAGGTCTCGTATCTGATGGGTCGTTTTTCAATTGGTCAGGTCTCGTATCTGATTGGTCGTTTTTTCAATTAGTCAGGTCTCGTATCTGACGGGTCATTTTTTCAATTGGTCAGGTCTCGTATCTGACGGATCGTTTTTTTTTTCAATTGGTCAGGTCTCGTATCTGACGGGTCGTTTTTTCTTTTCAATTGGTCAGGTCTCGTATCTGACGGGTCGTGTTTTCAATTGGTCAGGTCTCGTATCTGACGGGTCGTTTTTTCAATTGGTCAGGTCTCGTATCTGACGGGTCTTGTTTGGACGGTCAGTTCTTTTGACTGACGGGTCATGTTGGACGGTCAGTTCTTTTGACTGACGGGTTATTTTGGACGGTCAGGGGTTTTCACTGACAGGTCATTTTTGTAATTGCCGGGTCTCGTCTCCGGAATCGCTGTGTACTATCCTAAATGGACTCGCATCGTATTGTACATCATAAAAATGCAATAATTCTAGAGGAAATTTAAAAGGAAAGCGTACCTGATTAGTTTGTGGGGCCTCCCTGGGATTCGTCCTCGTAAATCGCTTTTGCCAGCCACTTCTTTTGGTTTGACTTGTCATTCTTGGGGTTCGTCCTCGTAGATCGCTCTTGACAGCCATGCTTTTGAGCTGTCATACTTGTTGATTAGCTGAAGGTGCTTCAGACAGTCGTTTTGCAATTCCTTGTTGTTCTATAGATTATGGGCGCATCGGATCGTAGAAGTTTCCCGCTGCCATGTTCTTCCGATAAATGACACTGGTATTCGTGACGCTGACAGTCTCGTACCTGTGATTTTTCTTTCATGTATAGTTTATTTTGATATATACATGGATGCGTAGATGTTATGCATGGATCAATAGATATGCTTTGAAGGAAATGACCCCTGTTTAGTCAAATGATACAATTTTTCACGTGTCGTTCTTTTTGACTACTCAGTTGTGTCATGCCTTATTTGGGAGGACAGTTTCTGGACTTCAAGGTTTGTTCGTTGAATCGCATGCCCCTGATCGTTTCTCTGTTGGGGAATTGTATCCGTCATTTCGACCGCCCAATCGACTTATCCAGGGCTCCTCATCCTGTTGTTTCCCAGATCGTCGTGTCTATGAATTTGGGGTGCAAGGACTTCCTCTTATGCTAGAGGATTATGCCTAAATTCGGGGCTGATATCTAGGTGGTCCTCTTGTCATTTGGTCGTATGCATTGATAGCTCTTGACTTTCATCTGATTGAGGCAGTCCACTTCGCTTTTCTTTTTTCTGATGACCCACGGCCATGCTGCCCTTCCTTGCCTTTTAATTGACCAGCTCTGACGTTTGGAATTGTATCGCTATTGCATATGCTCGCTTGAATATCGAGGCAATGTCAGCATGCATCAGGCTGAGTTCGTCCAAATCCATTGATGGTCGCAGGGGAAGGTTCGTTGATGAGGAATCTGATGCAGATCTGGGCTTCCTTCATTTTCGTAATTTCCAACATGCCCCAGCCTTTACTTGTGCTCTTATCGAGGATTCGCATGGGAAAGTCGCTTCGTTGGTCAGGTCGAGTTACCCACACCGATTCATGTCCTGCACAAGTAACAACTGCTAACTGCTCGACGGTTCGGGTCGGCGGGGTTAACTTCAAGATTACTAAACAGCTCAACAGTAGAGCAGATAAAAATGGAATGCTCATGATTATGCAATTTGACTCGTGTCTGTGATGTTTTTGTCTTATCGTAAAAGAAACTTGATATTGAGATGGATATCTTTTTCTTTGTGAATCGTGACTGTATTAACTTGACATTGAATGAATTGTGCATATACTAAGTCATTCTCGATTTCACCTTTTTTTTTTTTTTTTTTTTTTTTTTTTTTCATTCGACGAGTTATGAAATCGTAATAAACATTTAAGCATTCATGGTCAATATACGTGCGTATGATTAAATTCAAAAACTACCTTCCCTTATCCAAGGTATTTTGTCTTCATTCTCGATATCGTTATTCATAGAATTAACGTCATATGGCAAGTGCACTGTGCGATGCATCCTTCAATTAGGGGTTTCTCTTCCATGACTTTAGATGAGCCTCTTCTTTCTCTGATCGAACATTTTTTCCTTTTTTCTTTTTTTCGACTCCGCATTTCTCTTCTTGTGCCCACTTAACTTGTCTCGTTTTCTTAGGCTATTCAGAGTTACCCATTTAACGAGTTTTGGACCAATGACTCCCACACCAGACGGCTTTAGGGCATTGGGTGTAAAGACACCCCTTCGGGTTTACTTGCTCGAGTAACAAAGGCCACGCTTCGATACAAGTTAAGTGATTTACTGCATTCATTCCTCGCCTGACTCTGTGCAAGATTCGTTTTCTTAGGCTTGAGTTACCCATGTAGCGAGCGTTGGGCCGGTGACTCCCAAATCGGACGACCTTAGGGCACCAGGTGTAGAGACACCCTTTAGGCTTAATTACTCGAATAACCCCTGCCACGATTCGAATCTGCTCAGGTCTCTGCAGTCGTAGTGCTCGTTTTTTTTTAGGCTCTGAATTACCCATGTAACGAGCGTTGGGCCGGCGACTCCCAAATCAGACGACTTTAGGGCGCCAGGCGTAAAGACACCCCTCAGGCTTAATTGCTCGAATAATTCAGGCCACGATTCGAGGCATTTGATTTACTTTTATTTACTTTCCGATTCTGCATCAACTGTCATCGTTATCGTCATAGCTTTATACCCCACATCTGAAAGTTGGCACAAACGCAAAGTGCAGACTTGCCTATGAGGTGGATTCTGCTTTGAACGACACTTCGAAATCAGTTCTTTGTTAATCATCTAATCATACTCACGAGTCTGCTCCACGGGTGCTTGTCAGAATTAATTCGATCCCTAACAAGTCAAAATAAAATTTTCTCTTTCCAAAAGTAATGTTAGAGTTAAACTATGTGCAGTCTTAATATATGTACAGGGAGACTGGAAGGAAATAAAAAAGATAGAAGAAGTTGTACCTTACCTGTGGGTCATCGTATCTTGAAAGAGCTCTGACTGAAAAAGACCAATTGATCGTACAGCTCTGATGATGTTGTCGTAGGTTGACGGGATCGCACCATAGATGTCGCGTTGTGCACTATCCTTCCATGGATGGTTGATGAATGCCCCAGTGTCGAGTCGTCATCGATTTCGAAACTGCCCCAACATTGATGGTCGTCAGGGCCATCGCTTCGTGGCGTTTTTGACAGGTGGGCTGATGAGATGCTGGGAACCCAAGAATCCTTTGCCTTTGATCAGGTAGGAAGTGTATTCCGATGGGTTGACAGGAGAACAGGTTGTCTGAGTCATTGATCGTTAACTGTAAAACCATCGAAGGGTTCTATAGATTTTTGTAAGGATTAGACCGCGCCAAAGTGGCTGCCTACGTACTCCTATAGGAAGAGGAGATCAGGTCTTACGTAGTTCAGGCTTAGATAGCACAGAATTTTTTTTTCTTTTTTTTCTTTATTATTTTTTTATTATTTTTATTTTTTTTTTCCTTTTCTTTTTTTTTTTTTTTTTTTTTTTTTGTTTTTCTTTTTTACATATCATAATAATGCACATAAAATAAAACAGGACATAACATTAAGCATACGATAACATCCCCACACCCCTTTCTTGGGACTCACAATCGTATCCCTGAGAATTTACCATTTCATGGTTCGTTGAGGCTCGACAATCCGCTCGTCGGTGGTCAGGCTCCCCATTGCTGTGATCCCAATGTCGCTTGCCATTTTTAGCTCTCCTCTTTCGATAAGATTTTGGATTTTGTGCTTCAACGCCCAACACTCTTCAGTATCATGCCCTGGTGAGTTGGAATGATAGAGACATATTTGTGTAGGATCGTATCTTTTAGACTTGGGGTCGGTTTGTGGCAGCAACTCCGTAATCTTTCCCCGGCTGATCAGAAGATGCAATATTTCTGCATTTGATTTGCTCAAAGGGGTGAACTTTCGATCTCTTGGGAATGCTGTTTGATCTTTCCCCTTTGAGGGTTCACCTTTGTCCAAGCGGTTATCAAGGCTCCACTGATGGGATCGTCTAGTATCTTTATTATTTTGATTTCCCTGCCCTTTCAGTCTGCTTTGATCTTCTTGAGTCAGCTGGTTTTCCTGTGAGGGATCCTGGTTCGAAATTTGTTTGTCCTCTTCTTCCCTGCGACTTTGACCGTAAATCGCTGGGGTGGCTTCGTGTTGGGGTCCACCATCCTTTCCGCATGTCGGGTCCAATGACGATTTTGCCCTCCTGCCAGGGTTAGTAGAGAAGTGCAAAATTTGGGTGTCTACAACGAGGACTTCCCAGGGGGTCACCCATCCTAGTACTACTCTCGCCCAAGCACGCTTAACTTCGGAGTTCTGATGGGATCCGGTGCATTAGTGCTGGTATGATCGCACCCGTTAGGACTCCCCACTTCTATTCCTATATTCCCGGATGTGGGTGTGACGTAGTGACATTTACTAAGACACGTTTCGCCAGTTCGCGCGTTTGCTTTCATCTGGTTCCGCAAACAGGAAGAGAAGACATAGGAAGGGGTGCAACACGAGGACTTCCCAGGGGGTCACCCATCCAAGTACTACACTCGCCCAAGCGCGCTTAACTCCGGTGTTCTGACGGGATCCGGCGCATTATTGCTGGTATGATCGCACCCGCTAAGAACCTCCATTTTAATCCCTACCTTCCCGCACGTGGGCGTGTCGTTGTCACATTTTCGCCGTGCCTGCGCGTTTGGTAAGACACGTTTCACCAGTACGCGCGTCTTCGTTCGCCTGGTTCCGCAAAAATGCAAAAATGAGGGGATCCGGCGCGTTGGTGCTGCTGTGATCGCACCCGCTAAGATCCTCCGTCTTAATTCGAAATTTCCCGCACGTGGGTGTGCCGCAGTGATATTTACGCCGTGCAAGCGCGTTTACCGAGACACGTTTCACCAGTGACCCCTTTTTCTTTCCCCCGGTTCCGCAAAAGGGTAATAAAAAGGGGTGCAACACGAGGACTTCCCAGGGGGTCACCCATCCTAATACTACTCTCGCCCAAGCACGCTTAACTTCGGAGTTCTGATGGGATCCGGTGCATTAGTGCTGGTATGATCGCACCCGTTAGGATTCTGCATTTTTATTTAGGGTTTCGACACAGTGAAAGCAACGGAATTTAAAATTTTTCCGAAACCCTAAGACAGGATCCATGCGAAAACAGATTAATCAGAGGTTTAGATTATTTTACCGATTATCTGAGATGTTGAGAAGACGATGGAATTCTGGAACGGCTTCGAATCTTCAACGCAATCCAGCGACTACGTCTCTACGGTATCCACACGAACGATCCGCGAACCGTCACACGATCTGCAGCGAAAGGGATCTGCGGTACTAGCCACCAAGATCAGGATTTCTAACCTATTTTTCTCTCTAGCCTCTTTCTGAAAGCGGCTAGGGTTTTAGTTTTTCCTTACGTAACTTTTAGACTACTGATATATCATATATATAGTAGTTAATAGGAATTAAGTAAAACCTAAAATCAATAGAAAAATAAAATCCGAATTTATATATATTATATTTTAATTAAGTCTTACTTAATTAATATACATATATACAAATTATCCTATTAATTTAAATTCGTAATTTTTTTAAATACTATCAATCATATTGACATATTTAAAATACTTACAATTTAAATTAATTCCCTTTTAATTACGTTCTAAGTGTGTGACCCTATAGGTTATTATTATGTTGGCAATAATTTTAAAATCATATTATAAAATTATAAACAGTGAGCGGCATCTAGCAATGCATCACTGCTACCCAAATAATAATAAGATCGGTGATTCGATACAACCTTTTCGTGACCAATGTTTCAATGTAATTTAATCCTTTTAACCTTATATCCTAGATTAAACTCGAGGCATGGAATGTGTCATACTCTTCATAATTTAATCTGAGTTTTCTTGATCAATGAGTAGACTATATGAAACAAATCAATATTTGAGCATGGCCATGCATTTCATAGTCCTACTCAATCAAGAGGCCTATGGATATCACTCCTAATATATAGGAGGGTTAAATTCCATCTAGATCACTCATATTCCTCACACGATTCATGATGTACCCAATGATCACCTTTATTGTCCACCCTATTAAAGGTGACATTTGATGATATCAAAGTACATAAATTCTCGTGTAATAATATAGTGACTTCAGGTCGGAGGATCATTACATCATTGTCACTATAAGAATTTCTTATGACACTTTGCATAATGCTCCATGTAGAATTCTTATGGTGGGTCAGTCCAGTACATTGTTCTCTAACATGTACCTATGCATTGACTCAAATATCTCATATATTTATAACCAATGAGATTTGGCCATCAGGCAATCCACATACTAGTCTCAATGCATCATTGTTGTCCCATTAACAATGATACTCGACTAGGGACATTTAAGAGTAATGATACTAATTATAATTATATAATCTCATGTTCAAGTCACATACTTAAAGCTATATAATTCGTATCATTATTCTAAGGGCTTTTATTACGTTAACATTTATTTAACGCAGTAAATGAAATCATAATAAAATAATCCATTTATTCAATCAAATATAATATCAAAAATGTTAAGCAATTACATCAAATAATTAGCCTCTAGGGCATAAACTCTAACAATTCCCACATTACTAATTCGCGTTCAACGTTACGCGCCTTTTTCTTTCACCTGTTTCCGCAAGTAAAGCGAAGAAATATTGAAAGGGATGCAACGCTGGGACTTCCCAGGGGGTCACCCACCCTGGTACTGCTCTCGCCTAGGCACGCTTAATCTCCAAATCTCGATGGGATCCGGTGCGTTAGTGTTGGTATGATCGCACCCGTTAGTGTTTGATGCGGTGGGAGAAACCTGTTAGGAAGTGGTTTAGGTGTTCGGATGCGTTCGTCCCGGGAGAACTTCAAAGTGGCGTGACTTTTGATCCATAAAGAGTAACGGGGCCCGTAATATATCAAATTGAAGCTTGGGATGAGCTCTACAAGTCCCTTCGCCTACGGCCTTGACACGTGCTGTTTTGAGCCCGAAAAACCTATTTGAAATAGTCTATTCGTCGGCCGAGCGTGAATTATTTTTTTCATTTTTGTTATTTTAGTTTCCCTGTCCCTAATTGCTGTTGGAAGTTGTTTACGGCCATAAATACGACCATGAACAGCAACGTTCTCGTCAGTTAATATTACTATTACTTTATTCTATTCGTGAGTTCTTGCTTTTCTTGTCGGTTCAGGGGTTTGCCTCAGCGCTCTTGTTGCCGCGTCTGAACCTGCAAATCACGTTTGTGCCAGGGCGTTACAGTCTAACCGTGTTTCGCTGCATCTGGACTCTTCGATCCCATTCCTGTATTGCCACTTTGATAACGCTTTTTTATCCCCAGAGGCAAAAAGAGATCTAGAAGGGGGTGGCGCAAATTCTTTAAATTCTCCTTCATGATAGGGTGTTACCAAGTAATTACCCAAATCAATTTAATTAATTCAGGCACAGAACAAACGCAGTTCAGATCGCACCTTCGAAGAATGTGGAAAAAAAAATAGTCCAAAGCCCACGTTTCGCGTAAAGGCAAAACGGATATAAAAAGGGGTGCAACACGAGGACTTCCCAGGGGGTCACCCATCCTAGTACTACTCTCGCCCAAGCACGCTTAACTTCGGAGTTCTGATGGGATCCGGTGCATTAGTGCTGGTATGATCGCACCCGTTAGGACTCTCCATTTCTATTCCTATATTCCCGGATGTGGGTGTGACGTAGTGACATTTACTAAGACACGTTTCGCCAGTTCGCGCGTTTGCTTTCACCTGGTTCCGCAAACAGGAAGAGAAGACATAGGAAGGGGTGCAACACGAGGACTTCCCAGGGGGTCACCCATCCAAGTACTACACTTGCCCAAGCGCGCTTAACTCCGGTGTTCTGACGGGATCCGGCGCATTATTGCTGGTATGATCGCACCCGCTAAGAACCTCCATTTTAATCCCTACCTTCCCGCACGTGGGCGTGTCGTTGTCACATTTTCGCCGTGCCTGTGCGTTTGGTAAGACACGTTTCACCAGTACGCGCGTCTTCGTTCGCCTGGTTCCGCAAAAATGCAAAAATGAGGGGATCCGGCGCGTTGGTGCTGCTGTGATCGTACCCGCTAAGATCCTCCGTCTTAATTCGAAATTTCCCGCACGTGTGTGTGCCGCAGTGACATTTACGCCGTGCATGCGCGTTTACCGAGACACGTTTCACCAGTGACCCCTTTTTCTTTCCCCCGATTCCGCAAAAGGGTTATAAAAAGGGGTGCAACACGAGGACTTCCCAGGGGGTCACCCATCCTAGTACTACTCTCGCCCTAGCACGCTTAACTTCGGAGTTCTGATGGGATCCGGTGCATTAGTGCTGGTATGATCGCACCCGTTAGGATTCTGCATTTTTATTACTATATTCCCACATTACTAATTCGCGTTCAACGTTACACGCCTTTTTCTTTCACCTGTTTCCGCAAGTAAAGCGAATAAATATTGAAAGGGATGCAACGCTGGGACTTCCCAGGGGGTCACCCACCCTGGTACTGCTCTCGCCTAGGCACGCTTAATCTCCGAATCTCGATGGGATCCGGTGCGTTAGTGTTGGTATGATCGCACCCGTTAGTGTTTGATGCGGTGGGGGAAACCTGTTAGGAAGTGGTTTAGGTGTTCGGATGCGTTCGGCCCGGGAGAACTTCAGAGTGGCATGACTTTTGATCCATAAAGAGTAACGTGGCCCGTAATATATCAAATTGAAGCTTGGGATGAGCTCTACAAGTCTCATCGCCTACGGCCTTGACACGTGCTGTTTTGAGCCCGAAAACCTTTTTTAAATAGTCTATTCGTCGGCCGAGCGTGAATTATTTTTTTCATTTTTGTTATTTTAGTTTCCCTGTCCCTAATTGCTGTTGGAAGTTGTTTACGGCCATAAATACGACCATGAACAGCAACGTTCTCGTCAGTTAATATTACTATTACTTTATTATATTCGTGAGTTCTTGCTTTTCTTGTCGGTTCAGGGGTTTGCCTTTGCGCTCTTGTTGCCGCGTCTGAACCTGCAAATCACGTTTGTGCCAGGGCGTTACAGTCTAACCGTGTTTCGCTGCATCTGGACTCTTCGATCCCATTCCTGTATTGCCACTTTGATAACGCTTGTTTATCCCCAGAGGCACAAAAGAGATCTAGAAGGGGGTGGCGTAAATTCTTTAAATTCTCCTTCATGATAGGGTGTTACCAAGTAATTACCCAAATCAATTTAATTAATTCAGGCACAGAACAAACGCAGTTTAGATCGCACCTTCGAAGAATGTGAAAAAAAAAATAGTCCAAAGCCCACGTTTCGCGTAAAGGCAAAACGGATATAAAAAGGGGTGCAACACGAGGACTTCCCAGGGGGTCACCCATCCTAGTACTACTCTCGCCCAAGCACGCTTAACTTCGGAGTTCTGATGGGATCCGGTGCATTAGTGCTGGTATGATCGCACCCGTTAGGACTCCCCACTTCTATTCCCATATTCCCGGATGTGGGTGTGACGTAGTGACATTTACTAAGACACGTTTCGCCAGTTCGCGCGTTTGCTTTCATCTGGTTCTGCAAACAGGAAGAGAAGACATACGAAGGGGTGCAACACGAGGACTTCCCAGGGGGTCACCCATCCAAGTACTGCACTCGTCCAAGCGCGCTTAACTCCGGTGTTCTGACGGGATCCGGCGCATTATTGCTGGTATGATCGCACCCGCTAAGAACCTCCATTTTAATCCCTACCTTCCCGCACGTGGGCGTGTCGTTGTCACATTTTCGCCGTGCCTGCGCGTTTGGTAAGACACGTTTCACCAGTACGCGCGTCTTCGTTCGCCTGGTTCCGCAAAAATGCAAAAATGAGGGGATCCGGCGCGTTGGTGCTGCTGTGATCGCACCCGCTAAGATCCTCCGTCTTAATTCGAAATTTCCCGCACGTGGGTGTGCCGCAGTGCCATTTACGCCGTGCATGCGCGTTTACCGAGACACGTTTCACCTATGACCCCTTTTTCTTTCCCCCGGTTCCGCAAAAGGGTAATAAAAAGGGGTGCAACACGAATACTTCCCAGGGGGTCACCCATCCTAGTACTACTCTCGCCCAAGCACGCTTAGCTTCGTAGTTCTGATGGGATCCGGTGCATTAGTGCTGGTATGATCGCACCCGTTAGGATTCTGCATTTTTATTACTATATTCCCACATTATTAATTCGCGTTCAACGTTACGCGCCTTTTTCTTTCACCTGTTTCCGCAAGTAAAGCGAATAAATATTGAAAGGGATGCAACGCTGGGACTTCCCAGGGGGTCACCCACCCTGGTACTGCTCTCGCCTAGGCACGCTTAATCTCCGAATCTCGATGGGATCCGGTGCGTTAGTGTTGGTATGATCGCACCCGTTAGTGTTTGATGCGGTGGGAGAAACCTGTTAGGAAGTGGTTTAGGTGTTCGGATGAGTTTGGCCCGGGAGAACTTCAGAGTGGCGTGACTTTTGATCCATAAAGAGTAACGTGGCCCGTAATATATCAAATTGAAGCTTGGGATGAGCTCTACAAGTCTCATCGCCTACGGCCTTGACACGTGCTGTTTTGAGCCCGAAAACCTTTTTTAAATAGTCTATTCGTCGGCCGAGCGTGAATTATTTTTTTCATTTTTGTTATTTTAGTTTCCCTGTCCCTAATTGCTGTTGGAAGTTGTTTACGGCCATAAATACGACCATGAACAGCAACGTTCTCGTCAGTTAATATTACTATTACTTTATTTTATTCGTGAGTTCTTGCTTTTCTTGTCGGTTCAGGGGTTTGCCTCTGCGCTCTTGTTGCCGCGTCTGAACCTGCAAATCACGTTTTTGCCAGGGCGTTACAGTCTAACCGTGTTTCGCTGCATCTGGACTCTTCGATCCCATTCCTGTATTGCCACTTTGATAACGCTTGTTTATCCCCAGAGGCACAAAAGAGATCTAGAAGGGGGTGGCGTAAATTCTTTAAATTCTCCTTCATGATAGGGTGTTACCAAGTAATTACCCAAATCAATTTAATTAATTCAGGCACAGAACAAACGCAGTTTAGATCGCACCTTCGAAGAATGTGAAAAAAAAAATAGTCCAAAGCCCACGTTTCGCGTAAAGGCAAAACGGATATAAAAAAGGGTGCAACACGAGGACTTCCTAGGGGGTCACCCATCCTAGTACTACTCTCGCCCAAGCACGCTTAACTTCGGAGTTCTGATGGGATCCGGTGCATTAGTGCTGGTATGATCGCACCCGTTAGGACTCCCCACTTCTATTCCCATATTCCCGGATGTGAGTGTGACGTAGTGACATTTACTAAGACACGTTTCGCCAGTTCGCGCGTTTGCTTTCATCTGGTTCTGCAAACAGGAAGAGAAGACATAGGAAGGGGTGCAACACGAGGACTTCCCAGGGGGTCACCCATCCAAGTACTGCACTCGCCCAAGCGCGCTTAACTCCGGTGTTCTGACGGGATCCGGCGCATTATTGCTGGTATGATCGCACCCGCTAAGAACCTCCATTTTAATCCCTACCTTCCCGCACGTGGGCGTGTCGTTGTCACATTTTCGCCGTGCCTGCGCGTTTGGTAAGACACGTTTCACCAGTACGCGCGTCTTCGTTTGCCTGGTTCCGCAAAAATGCAAAAATGAGGGGATCCGGCGCGTTGGTGCTGCTGTGATCGCACCCGCTAAGATCCTCCGTCTTAATTCGAAATTTCCCGCACGTGGGTGTGCCGCAGTGACATTTACGCCGTGCATGCGCGTTTATCGAGACACGTTTCACCAGTGACCCCTTTTTCTTTCCCCCGGTTCCGCAAAAGGGGTATAAAAAGGGGTGCAACACGAGGACTTCCCAGGGGGTCACCCATCCTAGTACTACTCTCGCCCAAGCACGCTTAACTTCGGAGTTCTGATGGGATCCGGTGCATTAGTGCTGGTATGATCGCACCCGTAAGGATTCTGCATTTTTATTACTATATTCCCACATTACTAATTCGCGTTCAACGTTACGCGCCTTTTTCTTTCACCTGTTTCCGCAAGTAAAGCGAAGAAATATTGAAAGGGATGCAACGCTGGGTCTTCCCAGGGGGTCACCCACCCTGGTACTACTCTCGCCTAGGCACGCTTAATCTCCGAATCTCGATGGGATCCGGTGCGTTAGTGTTGGTATGATCGCACCCGTTAGTGTTTGATGCAGTGGGAGAAACCTGTTAGGAAGTGATTTAGGTGTTCGGATGTGTTCGGCCCGGGAGAACTTCAATGTGGCGTGACTTTTGATCCATAAAGAGTAACGGGGCCCGTAATATATCAAATTGAAGCTTGGGATGAGCTCTACAAGTCTCATCGCCTACGGCCTTGACACGTGCTGTTTTGAGCCCGAAAAACCTATTTGAAATAGTCTATTCGTCGGCCGAGCGTGAATTATTTTTTTCATTTTTGTTATTTTAGTTTCCCTGTCCCTAATTGCTGTTGGAAGTTGTTTACGGCCATAAATACGACCATGAACAACAACGTTCTCGTCAGTTAATATTACTATTACTTTATTATATTCGTGAGTTCTTGCTTTTCTTGTCGGTTCAGGGGTTTGCCTCTGCGCTCTTGTTGCCGCGTCTGAACCTGCAAATCACGTTTGTGCCAGGGCGTTACAGTCTAACCGTGTTTCACTGCATCTGGACTCTTCGATCCCATTCCTGTATTGCCGCTTTGATAACGCTTGTTTATCCCTAGAGGCACAAAAGAGATCTAGAGGGGGGTGGCGTAAATTCTTTAAATTCTCCTTCATGATAGGGTGTTACAAGGTAATTACCCAAATCAATTTAATTAATTCAGGCACAGAACAAACGCAGTTTAGATCGCACCTTCGAAGAATGTGAAGAAAAAAAATAGTCCAAAGCCCACGTTTCGCGTAAAGGCAAAACGGATATAAAAAGGGGTGCAACACGAGGACTTCCCAGGGGGTCACCCATCCTAGTACTACTCTCGCCCAAGCACGCTTAACTTCGGAGTTCTGATGGGATCCGGTGCATTAGTGCTAGTATGATCGCACCCGTTAGGACTCCCCACTTCTATTCCTATATTCCCGGATGTGGGTGTGACGTAGTGACATTTACTAAGACACGTTTCGCCAGTTCGCACGTTTGCTTTCACCTGCTTCCGCAAACAGGAAGAGAAGACATAGGAAGGGGTGCAACACGAGGACTTCCCAGGGGGTCACCCATCCAAGTACTACACTCGCCAAGCGCGCTTAACTCCGGTGTTCTGACGGGATCCGGCACATTATTGCTGGTATGATCGCACCCGCTAAGAACCTCCATTTTAATCCCTACCTTCCCGCACGTGGGCGTGTCGTTGTCACATTTTCGCCGTGCCTGCGCGTTTGGTAAGACACGTTTCACCAGTACGCACGTCTTCGTTCGCCTGGTTCCGCAAAAATGCAAAAATGAGGGGATCCGGCGCGTTGGTGTTGCTGTGATCGCACCCGCTAAGATCCTCCGTCTTAATTCGAAATTTCCCGCACGTGGGTGTGCCGCAGTGACATTTACGCCGTGCATGCGCGTTTATCGAGACACGTTTCACCAGTGACCCCTTTTTCTTTCCCCCGGTTCCGCAAAAGGGTTATAAAAAGGGGTGCAACACGAGGACTTCCCAAGGGGTCACCCATCCTAGTATTACTCTCGCCCAAGCACGCTTAACTTCGGAGTTCTGATGGGATCCGATGCATTAGTGCTGGTATGATCGCACCCGTTAGGATCCTGCATTTTTATTACTATATTCCCACATTACTAATTCGCGTTTAACGTTACGCGCCTTTTTCTTTCACCTGTTTCCGCAAGTAAAGCGAAGAAATATTAAAAGGGATGCAACGCTGGGACTTCCCAGGGGGTCACCCACCCTGGTACTGCTCTCGCCTAGGCACGCTTAATCTCCGAATCTCGATGGGATCCGGTGCGTTAGTGTTGGTATGATCGCACCCGTTAGTGTTTGATGCGGTGGGAGAAACCTGTTAGGAAGTGGTTTAGGTGTTCGGATGCGTTCGGCCCGGAAGAACTTCAAAGTGGCGTGACTTTTGATCCATAAAGAGTAACGGGGCCCGTAATATATCAAATTGAAGCTTGGGATGAGCTCTTCAAGTCTCATCGCCTACGGCCTTGGCACGTGCTGTTTTGAGCCCGAAAAACCTATTTAAAATAGTCTATTCGTCGGCCGAGCGTGAATTATTTTTTTCATTTTTGTTATTTTAGTTTCCCTGTCCCTAATTGCTGTTGGAAGTTTTTTACGGCCATAAATACGACCATGAACAGCAACGTTCTCGTCAGTTAATATTACTATTACTTTATTATATTCGTGAGTTCTTGCTTTTCTTGTCGGTTCAGGAGTTTGCCTCTGCGCTCTTGTTGCCGCGTCTGAACCTGCAAATCACGTTTGTGCCAGGGCGTTACAGTCTAACCGTGTTTCGCTGCATCTGGACTCTTCGATCCCATTCCTGTATTGCCACTTTGATAACGCTTGTTTATCCCCAGAGGCATAAAAGAGATCTAGAAGGGGGTGGCGTAAATTCTGTAAATTCTCCTTCATGATAGGGTGTTACCAAGTAATTACCCAAATCAATTTAATTAATTCAGGCACAGAACAAACGCAGTTTAGATCGCACCTTCGAAGAATGTGAAAAAAAAATTAGTCCAAAGCCCACGTTTCGCGTAAAGGCAAAACGGATATAAAAAGAGGTGCAACACGAGGACTTCCCAGGGGGTCACCCATCCTAGTACTACTCTCGCCCAAGCACGCTTAACTTCGGAGTTCTGATGGGATCCGGTGCATTAGTGCTGGAATGATCGCACCCGTTAGGACTCCCCACTTCTATTCCTATATTGCCGGATGTGGGTGTGACGTAGTGACATTTACTAAGACACATTTCGCCAGTTCGCGCGTTTGCTTTCACCTTGTTCCGCAAACAGGAAGAGAAGACATAGGAAGGGGTGCAACACGAGGACTTCCCAGGGGGTCACCCATCCAAGTACTACACTCGCCCAAGCGCGCTTAACTCCGGTGTTCTGACGGGATCCGGCGCATTATTGCTGGTATGATCGCACCCGCTAAGAACCTCCATTTTAATCCCTACCTTCCCGCACGTGGGCGTGTCGTTGTCACATTTTCGCCGTGCCTGCGCGTTTGGTAAGACACGTTTCACCAGTACGCACGTCTTCGTTCGCCTGGTTCCGCAAAAATGCAAAAATGAGAGGATCCGGCGCGTTGGTGCTGCTGTGATCGCACCCGCTAAGATCCTCCGTCTTAATTAGAAATTTCCCGCACGTGGGTGTGCCGCAGTGACATTTACGCCGTGCATGCGCGTTTACCGAGACACGTTTCACCAGTGACCCCTTTTTCTTCCCCCCGGTTCCGCAAAAGGGTTATAAAAAGGGGTGCAACACGAGGACTTCCCAGGGGGTCACCCATCCTAGTACTACTCTCGCCCAAGCACGCTTAACTTCGGAGTTCTGATGGGATCCGGTGCATTAGTGCTGGTATGATCGCACCCGTTAGGATTCTGCATTTTTATTACTATATTCCCACATTACTAATTCGCGTTCAGCGTTACGCGCCTTTTTCTTTCACCTGTTTCCGCAAGTAAAGCGAAGAAATATTGAAAGGGATGCAACGCTGGGACTTCCCAGGGGGTCACCCACCCTGGTACTGCTCTCGCCTAGGCACGCTTAATCTCCGAATCTCGATGGGATCCGGTGCGTTAGTGTTGGTATGATCGCACCCGTTAGTGTTTGATGCGGTGGGAGAAACCTGTTAGGAAGTGGTTTAGGTGTTCAGATGCGTTCGGCCCGGGAGAACTTCAAAGTAGCGTGACTTTTGATCCATAAAGAGTAACGGGGCCCGTAATATATCAAATTGAAGCTTGGGATGAGCTTTACAAGTCACATCACCTACGGCCTTGACACGTGCTATTTTGAGCCCGAAAAACCTATTTGAAATAGTCTATTCGTCGGCCGAGCGTGAATTATTTTTTTCATTTTTGTTATTTTAGTTTTCCTGTCCCTAATTGCTATTGGAAGTTGTTTACGGCCATAAATACGACCATGAACAGCAACGTTCTCGTCAGTTAATATTACTATTACTTTATTCTATTCGTGAGTTCTTGCTTTTCTTGTCGGTTCAGGGGTTTGCCTCTGCGCTCTTGTTGCCGCGTCTGAACCTGCAAATCACGTTTGTGCCAGGGCGTTACAGTCTAACCGTGTTTCGCTGCATCTGGACTCTTCGATCCCATTCCTGTATTGCCACTTTGATAACGCTTGTTTATCCCCAGAGGCACAAAAGAGATCTAGAAGGGGGTGGCGTAAATTCTTTAATTTCTCCTTCATGATAGGGTGTTACCAAGTAATTACCCAAATCAATTTAATTAATTCAGGCACAGAACAAACGCAGTTTAGATCGCACCTTCGAAGAATGTGGGAAAAAAAATACTCCAAAGCCCACGTTTCGCGTAAAGGCAAAACGGATATAAAAAGGGGTGCAACACGAGGACTTCCCAGGGGGTCACCCATCCTAGTACTACTCTCGCCCAAGCACGCTTAACTTCGGAGTTCTGATGGGATCCGGTGCATTAGTGCTGGTATGATCGCACCCGTTAGGACTCCCCACTTCTATTCCTATATTCCCGGATGTGGGTGTGACGTAGTGACATTTACTAAGACACGTTTCGCCAGTTCGCGCGTTTGCTTTAACCTGGTTCCGCAAACAGGAAGAGAAGACATAGGAAGGGGTGCAACACGAGGACTTCCCAGGGGGTCACCCGTCCAAGTACTACACTCGTCCAAGCGCGCTTAACTCCGGTGTGCTGACGGGATCCGGCGCATTATTGCTGGTATGATCGCACCCGCTAAGAACCTCCATTTTAATCCCTACCTTCCCGCACGTAGGCGTGTCGTTGTCATATTTTCGTCGTGCCTGCGCGTTTGGTAAGACACGTTTCACCAGTACGCGCGTCTTCGTTCGCCTGGTTCCGCAAAAATGCAAAAATGAGGGGATCCGGCGCGTTGGTGCTACTGTGATCGCACCCGCTAAGATCCTCCGTCTTAATTCGAAATTTCCCGCACGTGGGTGTGCCGCAGTGACATTTACGCCGTGCATGCGCGTTTACCGAGACACGTTTCACCAGTGACCCCTTTTTCTTTCCCCCGGTTCCGCAAAAGGGTTATAAAAAGGGGTACATCACGAGGATTTCCCAGGGGGTCACCATCCTAGTACTACTCTCGCCCAAGCACGCTTAACTTCGGAGTTCTGATGGGATCCGGTGCATTAGTGCTGGTATGATCGCACCCGTTAGGATTTTGCATTTTTATTACTATATTCCCACATTATTAATTCGCGTTCAACGTTACGCGTCTTTTTCTTTCACCTGTTTCCGCAAGTAAAGCGAAGAAATATTGAAAGGGATGCAACGCTGGGACTTCCCAGGGGGTCACCCACCCTGGTACTGCTCTCGCCTAGGCACGCTTAATCTCCGAATCTCGATGAGATCCGGTGCGTTAGTGTTGGTATGATCGCACCCGTTAGTGTTTGATGCGGTGGGAGAAACCTGTTAGGAAGTGGTTTAGGTGTTCGGATGAGTTCGGCCCGGGAGAACTTCAGAGTGGCGTGACTTTTGATCCATAAAGAGTAACGTGGCCCGTAATATATCAAATTGATGCTTGGGATGAGCTCTACAAGTCTCATCGCCTACGGCCTTGACACGTGCTGTTTTGAGCCCGAAAACCTTTTTTAAATAGTCTATTCGTCGGCCGAGCGTGAATTATTTTTTTCATTTTTGTTATTTTAGTTTCCCTGTCCCTAATTGCTGTTGAAAGTTGTTTACGGCCATAAATACGAACATGAACAGCAACGTTCTCGTCAGTTAATATTACTATTACTTTATTATATTCGTGAGTTCTTGCTTTTCTTGTCGGTTCAGGGGTTTGCCTCTGCGCTCTTGTTGCCGCGTCTGAACCTGCAAATCACGTTTGTGCCAGGGCGTTACAGTCTAACCGTGTTTCGCTGCATCTGGACTCTTCGATCCCATTCCTATATTGCCACTTTGATAACGCTTGTTTATCCCCAGAGGCACAAAAGAGATCTAGAAGGGGGTGGCGTAAATTCTTTAAATTCTCCTTCATGATAGGGTGTTACCAAGTAATTACCCAAATCAATTTAATTAATTCAGGCACAGAACAAACGCAGTTTAGATCGCACCTTCGAAGAATGTGAAAAAAAAAAAAATAGTCCAAAGCCCACGTTTCGCGTAAAGGCAAAACGGATATAAAAAGGGGTGCAACACGAGGACTTCCCAGGGGGTCACCCATCCTAGTACTACTCTCGCCCAAGCACGCTTAACTTCGGAGTTCTGATGGGATCCGGTGCATTAGTGCTGGTATGATCGCACCCGTTAGGACTCCCCACTTCTATTCCCATATTCCCGGATGTGGGTGTGACGTAGTGACATTTACTAAGACACGTTTCGCCAGTTCGCGCGTTTGCTTTCACCTGGTTCTGCAAACAGGAAGAGAAGACATAGGAAGGGGTGCAACACGAGAACTTCCCAGGGGGTCACCCATCCAAGTACTGCACTCGCCCAAGCGCGCTTAACTCCGGTGTTCTGACGGGATCCTGTAACGCCCCCAAAAATCCCCGCGCTTTCAATGCGGCGGACCTTGCGCGTTAATTTCATACATCTATCGACTTAACCAATGATCCCATAATCATATTGGTTGAAATAGTCTTATTTTAGACTATACATTAACAATTTCTCTTAACATTGTCCCTGGATCTTAATTTGATCTCAGTCTCATAAGTATACAAGTATCAACTTGTATTTCATCCGTATAAATGGATAAAACCATATATAACGGTTTAATTTTAACCTTAGGATTTAAATATTCTATATACGTCCACTTGTAACGGTCTCATTCGTACTACAAGTATCAATATACAAAGATATCTCTTCATATCAATAATCCTACTTATATGGTATTCAGAATAGTAATAACGAGTTATACCTGGGTCCGAGGAACCTTAACGATGGATTTAACCAGTCAACATCGCTTAGTTCTGTCTCAGATGTACAGCACTCACAAGTTATTTATCGATCCTCATCCAGATAAATAGATCATTATCAATACTATGTTAAATTTTAACAATTCTAGGTTATATCAAAATAAAGACATAACAACATTCTGATGATAATTATTTATATCATTCATTCAATATTCGGTTACATGTTTGTGTGTTCGTATTACAACAGTCATTATGACATATACAAATACAATCAATTTACATGAAAACCTAATCTATGCTGCATCTTTAAGTTCATGATCTTCTTAACGTTCATCTTTAATCTGCAAATAAGGTTTTATTCGCAAGAATGAGCACGACGGCTCAGCAAATCTAACATACAGCACATACGCAGTTTATGCTTTCATATAAACTTTTTAACATGCATTGACTGAACATAATTCTTCATTTAATATCACATATAACTCACGTTCCAACAATTTATATCACATTGACACACAAAGTGTATAAATCATGTTCGTAAATCGTAAACATAAAACATAACAGTTAGAAGGCTTGTAAACATCAGTTAAAGACTTCACATATCATCTATTGCATAATAACATGACATTACACATCTCATTTAACATTTTAGCAATACTACACAAGTAGCACATAGCAAGAGTTAGAAGACTTGCCTTAAAACCGTGTTAGGGTTTTCCCGGGAAATCGTTAAACGCCTACAAAAAGGGTTACGCGACCCCGAACGTTAGTTTATCAAAATTTTCTTTTGAATAAGTCTTAGAATAACTTAACTAAACTATTTTCATTGGTGGAATCATTTCGTTAAGTGGCGAACTCAAAATCCTAATTTTAAGTGCTAAAATCCGAATGCCCCTTAAAAATTCAGCTTTGACCTCTTTTACTGCGACAGCCATAACTTTGTCGTACGAAAATATTTTGAAGTGATTCTTGAGTCTAAATTGCTTAGAATTTCATGATTTACAACTTTCATTTAGGTTACTAAGGCATATTCAGACTTTAAATTTTCGGAAATTTGCAAAAATATTCTGCGACTATATTAGACCTAACTTTCTTTGATCCGATTGGTAAAACATGATACCTCAAGCATTAATTTGCTAAGATAACATGTTCTAACACTCCGTATCACTTCATAACATAAAAATAACAAAATCATAAACCTACTTATATAAGATTTTATGACTTTTTCTCAAGAACACGAAGAACGAATCGAAGAACACGAAGAACACGAAGAACAAAGTTTCATCGTTCTTCGTTTCGACTACTAAAACTTGATGCCACAAGCATTATTTAGCAAGGCCATCATGTTTCATCATCCCATAACACTAAATTACCAAATCATAAACCTACTTATGTAGAAATTATGACTTTTCCTCAAGAACACACGAAGAACACGAAGAACGAAAAATCGTACATGGTAACGACTTATGCTCTTGAGCTTTTGGATTTCATACTTGAAATAATTTGAGCATTATAACTGCTTACATATGTGATTATAACACTTTATAATTGACAAAAATTTGGTCATTATAACGACGTGTTTACTTAATTATAACAATTTATAATAATACTCCAGAACATACGAAGAACACGGAGAACGGATAAACCGTACATGGATACGACGTATGTTCTTGAACTTTAAACTATGAAATGAAATTTGACATAACAACGACTTGCTCAAGTCATAAGGAACACGGAGAACGAAAAATCGTACATGGCTACGACTTATGTTCTTGAGCCTCATCGATAAAATAAAACTTTAAGCATAATAACGATTAAGAATCGTACCTTTTATTATTGCAAGCTTTAACTATTTCTTTGCAATCGATTCTTGTCTCACAAGAACTCTCTCTATATTTGCTCTTTAGCTTTCAAAATGGTAAAGAACTAATGAACTTAAGCCTTCTATTTATAGGAAAACCAAGGGTCGGGGTAGTTTGGTCATTAGTTTAAAAGACCAAGGGCCTTTTAGTCTTTTCTCCCTAGCGCTTGCATCATCGCTTACATCACCCTTCTTCTAATTGGTCCATTCATTTTCACTTGGATTTAGTTCAAAACAAATCGTGCTAGTTCTTTTTCAGTTAGTGTAATCGTGCTAGTTCTCCCTAGTTTAGTTACACTAACTTAGTTACACATAACCTAGTTTGATTTCAACTAATTAATTAAATAGTATAATACATTAGTATTTATACGTATTTCTTCCGTATAATACATCGTATAATATTCGTATTCTACTGGTATGATAACTCGTATTATTCTCGTATTAATCTCGTATAATCTTTCGTATAATCCTCGTATTATACATTACAATATACTTTTATTATTCTCGTATTCCTTCCGTATTCGCTACGTATTCATCCCGTATACGTGAATAGTAATCTCCATAAATTATTTTGGGTAAAAATTTTATTGGTCAAAATGCATCTACTGTCAATAAAAATGCTATTCAGGAATGTGAATTTTCAAAATTCGGAAGAAAAATTTCCAAATGAATAGTGTTTTACACGCTTTTCGAGTAAAACTTTTATTGGCTAATTAATATCTATACTTCATATAAATGCTATTTCGTGAAATACGATATATCAAAATATCGAAAAGAACAGTCAAAAAGACGACAAATGTTTTCTCGTAAATCGTGACATTTTCGTCTTTTTCTCCAGAAAATTTTATTGGTTCTCTGGCATCTAAACCTCATATTATCACTATGTCGTGAAATACAAGAAGTCCTACAGATGAAAGAAACGATCAAACGAATGAAAAACGTTTCTTCGTGAATAGTGCTTTTACACGTTTTTCGAGAAAAAAAATTTATTGACTGTTACGTGTTTTCAAATCGTGGGAAGGTTGAATCATTAAACGGAATGTCAATTTGACCTTCACATTTTGCTTAAGGGCCTAGGTTATTTTCTAGGGTTTAGACCCTAGGGTTAGGGTTTAGGTTTTAACTTTTTTTCCAATTTAGGTTTTTGTTCTAAATTGACTTCTGATTTTTAATAAGTGTTAAGGTTAACTACTCAAACCAAAACACAAAATCCTACACATAGATAATTCATACAGCACATTTAAAAGCTCAATTCAAGCTTTACTAATCACATAACATATAGTTTAGGTTAAAGATTTTAACCTCTTAGTTGTATACGATCGTAGTTTCGAGTCGTATATATTCTTTAAGATAGCTCAAGGTATGCTTGAGCAATCAATCTTAGGTTTTGAATTGACAACCTTGCTTAGATCTTGTTAGATCACTTTTGAAATATTTGGGATATTACAGATCCGGCGCATTATTGCTGGTATGATCGCACCCGCTAAGAACCTCCATTTTAATCCCTACCTTCCCGCACGTGGGCGTGTCGTTGTCACATTTTCGCCGTGCCTGCGCGTTTGGTAAGACACGTTTCACCAGTACGCGCGTCTTCGTTCGCCTGGTTCCGCAAAAATGCAAAAATGAGGGGATCCGGCGCGTTGGTGCTGCTGTGATCGCACCCGCTAAGATCCTCCGTCTTAATTCGAAATTTCCCGCACGTGGGTGTGCCGCAGTGACATTTACGCCGTGCATGCGCGTTTACCGAGACACGTTTCACCAGTGACCCCTTTTTCTTTCCCCCGGTTCCGCAAAAGGGTAATAAAAAGGGGTGCAACACGAGGACTTCCCAGGGGGTCACCCATCCTAGTACTACTCTCGCCCAAGCACGCTTAGCTTCGGAGTTCTGATGGGATCCGGTGCATTAGTGCTGGTATGATCGCACCCGTTAGGATTCTGCATTTTTATTACTATATTCCCACATTACTAATTCGCGTTCAACGTTACGCGCCTTTTTCTTTCACCTGTTTCCGCAAGTAAAGCGAAGAAATATTGAAAGGGATGCAACGCTGGGACTTCCCAGGGGGTCACCCACCCTGGTACTGCTCTTGCCTAGGCACGCTTAATCTCCGAATCTCGATGGGATCCGGTGCGTTAGTGTTGGTATGATCGCACCCGTTAGTGTTTGATGCGGTGGGAGAAACCTGTTAGGAAGTGGTTTAGGTGTTCTGATGCGTTCGGCCCGGGAGAAATTCAAAGTGGGGTGACTTTCGATCCATAAAGAGTAACGGGGCCCGTAATATATCAAATTGAAGCTTGGGATGAGCTCTACAAGTCTCATCGCCTACGGCCTTGACACGTGCTGTTTTGAGCCCGAAAAACCTATTTGAAATAGTCTATTCGTCGGCCGAGCGTGAATTATTTTTTTCATTTTTGTTATTTTAGTTTCCCTGTCCCTAATTGCTGTTGGAAGTTGTTTACGGCCATAAATACGACCATGAACAGCAACGTTCTCGTCAATTAATATTACTATTACTTTATTCTATTCGTGAGTTCTTGCTTTTCTTGTCGGTTCAGGGGTTTGCCTCTGCGCTCTTGTTGCCGCGTCTGAACCTGCAAATCACGTTTGTGCCAGGGCGTTACAGTCTAACCGTGTTTCGCTGCATCTGGACTCTTCGATCCCATTCCTGTATTGCCACTTTGATAACGCTTGTTTATCCCCAGAGGCACAAAAGAGATCTAGAAGGGGGTGGCGTAAATTCTTTAAATTCTCCTTCATGATAGGGTGTTACCAAGTAATTACCCAAATCAATTTAATTAATTCAGGCACAGAACAAACGCAGTTTAGATCGCACCTTCGAAGAATGTGAAAAAAAAAAATAGTCCAAAGCCCACGTTTCGCGAAAAGGCAAAACGGATATAAAAAGGGGTGCAACACGAGGACTTCCCAGGGGGTCACCCATCCTAGTACTACTCTCGCCCAAGCACGCTTGACTTTGGAGTTCTGATGGGATCCGGTGCATTAGTGCTGGTATGATCGCACCCGTTAGGACTCCCCACTTCTATTCCTATATTCCCGGATGTGGGTGTGACGTAGTGACATTTACTAAGACACGTTTCGCCAGTTCGCGCGTTTGCTTTCACCTGGTTCCGCAAACAGGAAGAGAAGACATAGGAAGGGGTGCAACACGAGGACATCCCAGGGGGTCACCCATCCAAGTACAACACTCGCCCAAGCGCGCTTAACTCGGGTGTTCTGACGGGATCCGGCGCATTATTGCTGGTATGATCGCACCCGCTAAGAACCTCCATTTTAATCCCTACCTTCCCGCACGTGGGCGTGTCGTTGTCACATTTTCGCCGTGCCTGCGCGTTTGGTAAGACACGTTTCACCAGTACGCGCGTCTTCGTTCGCCTGGTTCCGCAAAAATGCAAAAATGAGGGGATCCGGCGCGTTGGTGCTGCTGTGATCGCATCCGCTAAGATCCTCCGTCTTAATTCGAAATTTCCCGCACGTGGGTGTGCCGCAGTGACATTTACGCCGTGCATGCGCGTTTATCGAGACACGTTTCACCAGTGACCCCTTTTTCTTTCCCCCGGTTCCGCAAAAGGGGTATAAAAAGGGGTGCAACACGAGGAATTCCCAGGGGGTCACCCATCCTAGTACTACTCTCGCCCAAGCACGCTTAACTTCGGAGTTCTGATGGGATCCGGTGCATTAGTGCTGGTATGATCGCACCCGTTAGGATTCTGCATTTTTATTACTATATTCCCACATTACTAATTCGCGTTCAACGTTACGCGCCTTTTTCTTTCACCTGTTTCCGCAAGTAAAGCGAAGAAATATTGAAAGGGATGCAACGCTGGGACTTCCCAGGGGGTCACCCACCCTGGTATTACTCTCGCCTAGGCACGCTTAATCTCCGAATCTCGATGGGATCCGGTGCGTTAGTGTTGGTATGATCGCACCCGTTAGTGTTTGATGCAGTGGGAGAAACCTGTTAGGAAGTGGTTTAGGTGTTCGGATGTGTTCGGCCCGGGAGAACTTCAAAGTGGCGTGACTTTTGATCCATAAAGAGTAACGGGGCCCGTAATATATCAAATTGAAGCTTGGGATGAGCTCTACAAGTCTCGTCGCCTACGGCCTTGACACGTGTTGTTTTGAGCCCGAAAAACCTATTTGAAATAGTCTATTCGTCGGCCGAGCGTGAATTATTTTTTTCATTTTTGTTATTTTAGTTTCCCTGTCCCTAATTGCTGTTGGAAGTTGTTTACGGCCATAAATACGACCATGAATAGCAACGTTCTCGTCAGTTAATATTACTATTACTTTATTATATTCGTGAGTTCTTGCTTTTCTTGTCGGTTCAGGGGTTTGCCTCTGCGCTCTTGTTGCCGCGTCTGAACCTGCAAATCACGTTTGTGCCAGGGCGTTACAGTCTAATCGTGTTTCGCTGCATCTGGACTCTTCGATCCCATTCCTGTATTGCCGCTTTCATAACGCTTGTTTATCCCTAGAGGCACAAAAGAGATCTAGAAGGGGGTGGCGTAAATTCTTTAAATTCTCCTTCATGATAGGGTGTTACCAAGTAATTACCCAAATCAATTTAATTAATTCAGGCACAGAACAAACGCAGTTTAGATCGCACCTTCGAAGAATGTGAAAAAAAAAATAGTCCAAAGCCCACGTTTCGCGTAAAGGCAAAACGGATATAAAAAGGGGTGCAACACGAGGACTTCCCAGGGGGTCACCCATCCTAGTACTACTCTCGTCCAAGCACGCTTAACTTCGGAGTTCTGATGGGATCCGGTGCATTAGTGCTGGTATGATCGCACCCGTTAGGACTCCCCACTTCTATTCCTATATTCCCGGATGTGGGTGTGACGTAGTGACATTTACTAAGACACGTTTCGCCAGTTCGCGCGTTTGCTTTCACCTGGTTCCGCAAACAGGAAGAGAAGACATAGGAAGGGGTGCAACACGAGGACTTCCCAGGGGGTCACCCATCCAAGTACTACACTCGCCCAAGCGCGCTTAACTCCGGTGTTCTGACGGGATCCGGCGCATTATTGCTGGTATGATCGCACCCGCTAAGAACCTCCATTTTAATCCCTACCTTCCCGCACGTAGGCGTGTCGTCGTCACATTTTCGCCGTGCCTGCGCGTTTGGTAAGACACGTTTCACCAGTACGCACGTCTTCGTTCGCCTGGTTCCGCAAAAATGCAAAAATGAGGGGATCTGGCGCGTTGGTGCTGCTGTGATCGCACCCGCTAAGATCCTCCGTCTTAATTCGAAATTTCCCGCACGTGGGTGTGCCGCAGTGACATTTACGCCGTGCATGCGCGTTTATCGAGACACGTTTCACCAGTGACCCCTTTTTCTTTCCCCCGGTTCCGCAAAAGGGTTATAAAAAGGGGTGCAACACGAGGACTTCCCAGGGGGTCACCCATCCTAGTACTACTCTCGCCCAAGCACGCTTAACTTCGGAGTTCTGATGGGATCCGGTGCATTAGTGCTGGTATGATCGCACCCGTTAGGATTCTGCATTTTTATTACTATATTCCCACATTACTAATTCGCGTTCAACGTTACGCGCCTTTTTCTTTCACCTGTTTCCGCAAGTAAAGCGAAGAAATATTGAAAGGGATGCAACGCTGGGACTTCCCAGGGGGTCACCCACCCTGGTACTGCTCTCGCCTAGGCACGCTTAATCTCCGAATCTCGATGGGATCCGGTGCGTTAGTGTTGGTATGATCGCACCCATTAGTGTTTGATGCGGTGGGAGAAACCTGTTAGGAAGTGGTTTAGGTGTTCGGATGCGTTCGGCCCGGGAGAACTTCAAAGTGGCGTGACTTTTGATCCATAAAGAGTAACGGGGCCCGTAATATATCAAATTGAAGCTTGGGATGAGCTCTAGAAGTCTCATTGCCTACGGCCTTGACACGTGCTGTTTTGAGCCCGAAAAACCTATTTGAAATAGTCTATTCGTCGGCCGAGCGTGAATTATTTTTTTCATTTTTGTTATTTTAGTTTCCCTGTCCCTAATTGCAGTTGGAAGTTTTTTACGGCCATAAATACGACCATGAACAGCAACGTTCTCGTCAGTTAATATTACTATTACTTTATTATATTCGTGAGTTCTTGCTTTTCTTGTCGGTTCAGAGGTTTGCCTCTGCGCTCTTGTTGCCGCGTCTGAACCTGCAAATCACGTTTGTGCCAGGGCGTTACAGTCTAACCGTGTTTCGCTGCATCTGGACTCTTCGATCCCATTCCTGTATTGCCACTTTCATAACGCTTGTTTATCCCCAGAGGCATAAAAGAGATCTAGAAGGGGGTGGCGTAAATTCTGTAAATTCTCCTTCATGATAGGGTGTTACCAAGTAATTACCCAAATCAATTTAATTAATTCAGGCACAGAACAAACGCAGTTTAGATCGCACCTTCGAAGAATGTGGGGAAAAAAAATACTCCAAAGCCCACGTTTCGCGTAAAGGCAAAACGGATATAAAAAGGGGTGCAACACGACGACTTCCCAGGGGGTCACCCATCCTAGTACTACTCTCGCCCAAGCACGCTTAACTTCGGAGTTCTGATGGGATCCGGTGCATTAGTGCTGGTATGATCGCACCCGTTAAGACTCCCCACTTCTATTCCCATATTCCCGGATGTGGGTGTGACGTAGTGACATTTACTAAGACACGTTTCGCCAGTTCGCGCATTTGCTTTCACCTGGTTCCGCAAACAGGAAGAGAAGACATAGGAAGGGGTGCAACACGAGGACTTCCCAGGGGGTCACCCATCCAAGTACTACACTCGCCCAAGCGCGCTTAACTCCGGTGTTCTGACGGGATCCGGCGCATTATTATTGGTATGATCGCACCCGCTAAGAACCTCCATTTTAATCCCTACCTTCCCGCACGTGGGCGTGTCGTTGTCACATTTTCGCCGTGCCTGCGCGTTTTGTAAAACACGTTTCACCAGTATGCGCGTCTTCGTTTGCCTGGTTCCGCAAAAATGCAAAGATGAGGGGATCCGGCGCGTTGGTGCTGCTGTGATCGCACCCGCTAAGATCCTCCGTCTTAATTCGAAATTTCCCGCACGTGTGTGTGCCGCAGTGACATTTACGCCGTGCATGCGCGTTTATCGAGACACGTTTCACCAGTGACCCCTTTTTTTTTCCCCCGGTTCCGCAAAAGGGTTATAAAAAGGGGTGCAACACGAGGACTTCCCAGGGGGTCACCCATCCTAGTACTACTCTCGCCCAAGCACGCTTAACTTCGGAGTTCTGATGGGATCCGGTGCATTAGTGCTGGTATGATCGCACCCGTTAGGATTCTGCATTTTTATTACTATATTCCCACATTACTAATTCGCGTTCAACGTTACGCGCCTTTTTCTTTCACCTGTTTCCGCAAGTAAAGCGAAGAAATATTGAAAGGGATGCAACGCTGGGACTTCCCAGGGGGTCACCCACCCTGGTACTGCTCTCGCCTAGGCACGCTTAATCTCCGAATCTCGATGGGATCCGGTGCGTTAGTGTTGGTATGATCGCACCCGTTAGTGTTTGATGCGGTGGGAGAAACCTGTTAGGAAGTGGTTTAGGTGTTCGGATGCGTTCGGCCCGGGAGAACTTCAAAGTGGCGTGACTTTTGATCCATAAAGAGTAACGGGGACCGTAATATATCAAATTGAAGCTTGGGATGAGCTCTACAAGTCTCATCGCCTACGGCCTTGACACGTGCTGTTTTGAGCCCGAAAAACCTATTTGAAATAGTCTATTCGTCGGCCGAGCGTGAATTATTTTTTTCATTTTTGTTATTTTAGTTTCCCTGTCCCTAATTGCTGTTGGAAGTTGTTTACGGCCATAAATACGACCATGAACAGCAACGTTCTCGTCAGTTAATATTACTATTACTTTATTCTATTCGTGAGTTCTTGCTTTTCTTGTCGGTTCAGGGGTTTGCCTCTGCGCTCTTGTTGCCGCGTCTGAACCTGCAAATCACGTTTGTGCCAGGGCGTTACAGTCTAACCGTGTTTCGCTGCATCTGGACTCTTCGATCCCATTCCTGTATTGCCACTTTCATAACGCTTGTTTATCCCCAGAGGCACAAAAGAGATCTAGAAGGGGGTGGCGTAAATTCTTTAAATTCTCCTTCATGATAGGGTGTTACCAAGTAATTACCCAAATCAATTTAATTAATTCAGGCACAGAACAAACGCAGTTTAGATCGCACCTTCGAAGAATGTGGGGAAAAAAAATACTCCAAAGCCCACGTTTCGCGTAAAGGCAAAACGGATATAAAAAGGGGTGCAACACGAGGACTTCCCAGGGGGTCACCCATCCTAGTACTACTCTCGCCCAAGCACGCTTAACTTCGGAGTTCTGATGGGATCCGGTGCATTAGTGCTGGTATGATCGCACCCGTTAAGACTCCCCACTTCTATTCCCATATTCCCGGATGTGGGTGTGACGTAGTGACATTTACTAAGACACGTTTCGCCAGTTCGCGCGTTTGCTTTCACCTGGTTCCGCAAACAGGAAGAGAAGACATAGGAGGGGGTGCAACACGAGGACTTCCCAGGGGGTCACCCATCCAAGTACTACACTCGCCCAAGCGCGCTTAATTCCGGTGTTCTGACGGGATCCGGCGCATTATTGCTGGTATGATCGCACCCGCTAAGAACCTCCATTTTAATCCCTACCTTCCCGCACGTGGGCGTGTCGTTGTCACATTTTCGCCGTGCCTGCGCGTTTTGTAAAACACGTTTCACCAGTACGCGCGTCTTCGTTCGCCTGGTTCCGCAAAAATGCAAAAATGAGGGGATCCGGCGCGTTGGTGCTGCTGTGATCGCACCCGCTAAGATCCTCCGTCTTAATTTGAAATTTCCCGCACGTGTGTGTGCCGCAGTGACATTTACGCCGTGTATGCGCGTTTATCGAGACACTTTTCACCAGTGACCCCTTTTTCTTTCCCCCGGTTCCGCAAAAGGGTTATAAAAAGGGGTGCAACACGAGGACTTCCCAGGGGGTCACCTATCCTAGTACTACTCTAGCCTAAGCACGCTTAACTTCGGAGTTCTGATGGGATCCGGTGCATTATTGCTGGTATGATCGCACCCGTTAGGATTCTGCATTTTTATTACTATATTCCCACATTACTAATTCGCGTTCAACGTTACGCGCCTTTTTCTTTCACCTGTTTCCGCAAGTAAAGCGAAGAAATATTGAAAGGGATGCAACGCTGGGACTTCCCAGGGGGTCACCCACCCTGGTACTGCTCTCGCCTAGGCACGCTTAATCTCCGAATCTCGATGGGATCCGGTGCGTTAGTGTTGGTATGATCGCACCCGTTAGTGTTTGATGCGGTGGGAGAAACCTGTTAGGAAGTGGTTTAGGTGTTCGGATGCGTTCGGCCCGGGAGAACTTCAAAGTGGCGTGACTTTTGATCCATAAAGAGTAACGGGGCCCGTAATATATCAAATTGAAGCTTGGGATGAGCTCTACAAGTCTCATCGCCTACGGCCTTGACACGTGCTGTTTTGAGCCCGAAAAACCTATTTAAAATAGTCTATTCGTCGGCCGAGCGTGAATTATTTTTTTCATTTTTGTTATTTTAGTTTCCCTGTCCCTAATTGCTGTTGGAAGTTGTTTACGGCCATTAATACGACCATGAACAGCAACGTTCTCGTCAGTTAATATTACTATTACTTTATTCTATTCGTGAGTTCTTGCTTTTCTTGTTGGTTCAGGGGTTTGCCTCTGCGCTCTTGTTGCCGCGTCTGAACCTCCAAATCACGTTTGTGCCAGGGCGTTACAGTCTAACCGTGTTTCGCTGCATCTGGACTCTTCGATCCCATTCCTGTATTGCCACTTTGATAACGCTTGTTTATCCCCAGAGGCACAAAAGAGATCTAGAAGGGGGTGGCGTAAATTCTTTAAATTCTCCTTCATGATAGGGTGTTACCAAGTAATTACCCAAATCAATTTAATTAATTCAGGCACAGAACAAACGCAGTTTAGATCGCACCTTCGAAGAATGTGGGGAAAAAAAATACTCCAAAGCCCACGTTTCGCGTAAAGGCAAAACGGATATAAAAAGGGGTGCAACACGACGACTTCCCAGGGGGTCACCCATCCTAGTACTACTCTCGCCCAAGCACGCTTAACTTCGGAGTTCTGATGGGATCCGGTGCATTAGTGCTGGTATGATCGCACCCGTTAAGACTCCCCACTTCTATTCCCATATTCCCGGATGTGGGTGTGACGTAGTGACATTTACTAAGACACGTTTCGCCAGTTCGCGCATTTGCTTTCACCTGGTTCCGCAAACAGGAAGAGAAGACATAGGAAGGGGTGCAACACGAGGACTTCCCAGGGGGTCACCCATCCAAGTACTACACTCGCCCAAGCGCGCTTAACTCCGGTGTTCTGACGGGATCCGGCGCATTATTGCTGGTATGATCGCACCCGCTAAGAACCTCCATTTTAATCCCTACCTTCCCGCACGTGGGCGTGTCGTTGTCACATTTTCGCCGTGCCTGCGCGTTTGGTAAAACACGATTCACCAGTACGCGCGTCTTCGTTCGCCTGGTTCCGCAAAAATGCAAAAATGAGGGGATCCGGCGCGTTGGTGCTGCTGTGATCGCACCCGCTAAGATCCTCCGTCTTAATTCGAAATTTCCCGCACGTGTGTGTGCCGCAGTGACATTTACGCCGTGCATGCGCGTTTATCGAGACACGTTTCACCAGTGACCCCTTTTTCTTTCCCCCGGTTCCGCAAAAGGGTTATAAAAAGGGGTGCAAGACGAGGACTTCCCAGGGGGTCACCCATCCTAGTACTACTCTCGCCCAAGCACGCTTAACTTCGGAGTTCTGATGGGATCCGGTGCATTAGTGCTGGTATGATCGCACCCGTTAGGATTCTGCATTTTTATTACTATATTCCCACATTACTAATTCGCGTTCAACGTTACGCGCCTTTTTCTTTCACCTGTTTCCGCAAGTAAAGCGAAGAAATATTGAAAGGGATGCAACGCTGGGACTTCCCAAGGGGTCACCCACCCTGGTACTGCTCTCGCCTAGGCATGCTTAATCTCCGAATCTCGATGGGATCCGGTGCGTTAGTGTTGGTATGATCGCACCCGTTAGTGTTTGATGCGGTGGGAGAAACCTGTTAGGAAGTGGTTTAGGTGTTCGGATGCGTTCGGCCCGGGAGAACTTCAAAGTGGCGTGACTTTTGATCCATAAAGAGTAACGGGGCCCGTAATATATCAAATTGAAGCTTGGGATGAGCTCTACAAGTCTCAACGCCTACGGCCTTGACACGTGCTGTTTTGAGCCCGAAAAACCTATTTGAAATAGTCTATTCGTCGGCCGAGCGTGAATTATTTTTTTCATTTTTGTTATTTTAGTTTCCCTGTCCGTAATTGCATTTGGAAGTTTTTTACGGCCATAAATACGACCATGAACAGCAACGTTCTCGTCAGTTAATATTACTATTACTTTATTATATTCGTGAGTTCTTGCTTTTCTTCTCGGTTCAGGGGTTTGCCTCTGCGCTCTTGTTGCCGCGTCTGAACCTGCAAATCACGTTTGTGCCAGGGCGTTACAGTCTAACCGTGTTTCGCTGCATCTGGACTCTTCGATCCCATTCCTGTATTGCCACTTTCATAACGCTTGTTTATCCCCAGAGGCAGAAAAGAGATCTAGAAGGGGGTGGCGTAAATTCTGTAAATTCTCCTTCATGATAGGGTGTTACCAAGTAATTACCCAAATCAATTTAATTAATTCAGGCACAGAACAAACGCAGTTTAGATCGCACCTTCGAAGAATGTGAAAAAAAAAATAGTCCAAAGCCCACGTTTCGCGTAAAGGCAAAACGGATATAAAAAGGGGTGCAACACGACGACTTCCCAGGGGGTCACCCATCCTAGTACTACTCTCGCCCAAGCACGCTTAACTTCGGAGTTCTGATGGGATCCGGTGCATTAGTGCTGGTATGATCGCACCCGTTAGGACTCCCCACTTCTATTCCTATATTGCCGGATGTGGGTGTGACGTAGTGACATTTACTAAGACACGTTTCGCCAGTTCGCGCGTTTGCTTTCACCTGGTTCCGCAAACAGGAAGAGAAGACATAGGAAGGGGTGCAACACGAGGACTTCCCAGGGGGTCACCCATCCAAGTACTACACTCGCCCAAGCGCGCTTAACTCCGGTGTTCTGACGGGATCCGACGCATTATTGCTGGTATGATCGCACCCGCTAAGAACCTCCAATTTAATCCCTACCTTCCCGCACGTGGGCGTGTCGTTGTCACATTTTCGCCGTGCCTGCGCGTTTGGTAAGACACGTTTCACCAGTACGCACGTCTTCGTTCGCCTGGTTCCGCAAAAATGCAAAAATGAGAGGATCCGGCGCGTTGGTGCTGCTGTGATCGCACCCGCTAAGATCCTCCGTCTTAATTAGAAATTTCCCGCACGTGGGTGTGCCGCAGTGACATTTACGCCGTGCATGCGCGTTTATCGAGACACGTTTCACCAGTGACCCCTTTTTCTTTCCCCCGGTTCCGCAAAAGGGTTATAAAAAGGGGTGCAAGACGAGGACTTCCCAGGGGGTCACCCATCCTAGTACTACTCTCGCCCAAGCACGCTTAACTTCGGAGTTCTGATGGGATCCGGTGCATTAGTGCTGGTATGATCGCACCCGTTAGGATTCTGCATTTTTATTACTATATTCCCACATTACTAATTCGCGTTCAACGTTACGCGCCTTTTTCTTTCACCTGTTTCCGCAAGTAAAGCGAAAAAATATTGAAAGGGATGCAACGCTGGGACTTCCCAGGGGGTCACCCACCCTGGTACTGCTCTCGCCTAGGCACGCTTAATCTCCGAATCTCGATGGGATCCGGTGCGTTAGTGTTAGTATGATCGCACCCGTTAGTGTTTGATGCGGTGGGAGAAACCTGTTAGGAAGTGGTTTAGGTGTTCGGATACGTTCGGCCCGGGAGAACTTCAAAGTGGCGTGACTTTTGATCCATAAAGAGTAACGGGGCCCGTAATATATCAAATTGAAGCTTGGGATGAGCTCTACAAGTCTCATCGCCTACGGCCTTGACACGTGCTGTTTTGAGCCCGAAAAACCTATTTGAAATAGTCTATTCGTCGGCCGAGCGTGAATTATTTTTTTCATTTTTGTTATTTTAGTTTCCCTGTCCCTAATTGCTGTTGGAAGTTTTTTACGTCCATAAATACGACCATGAACAGCAACGTTCTCGTCAGTTAATATTACTATTACTTTATTATATTCGTGAGTTCTTGCTTTTCTTGTCGGTTCAGGGGTTTGCCTCTGCGCTCTTGTTGCCGCGTCTGAACCTGCAAATCACGTTTGTGCCAGGGCGTTACAGTCTAACCGTGTTTCTCTGCATCTGGACTCTTCGATCCCATTCCTGTATTGCCACTTTGATAACGCTTGTTTATCTCTAGAGGCACAAAAGAGATCTAGAAGGGGGGTGGCGTAAATTCTGTAAATTCTCCTTCATGATAGGGTGTTACCAAGTAATTACCCAAATCAATTTAATTAATTCAGGCACAGAACAAACGCAGTTTAGATCGCACCTTCGAAGAATGTGAAAAAAAAAATAGTCCAAAGCCCACGTTTCGCGTAAAGGCAAAACGGATATAAAAAGGGGTGCAACACGAGTACTTCCCAGGGGGTCACCCATCCTAGTACTTCTCTCGCCCAAGCACGCTTAACTTCGGAGTTCTGATGGGATCCGGTGCATTAGTGCTGGTATGATCGCACCCGTTAGGACTCCCCACTTCTATTCCTATATTGCCGGATGTGGGTGTGACGTAGTGACATTTACTAAGACACGTTTCGCCAGTTCGCGCGTTTGCTTTCACCTGGTTCCGCAAACAGGAAGAGAAGACATAGGAAGGGGTGCAACACGAGGACTTCCCAGGGGGTCACCCATCCAAGTACTACACTCGCCCAAGCGCGCTTAACTCCGGTGTTCTGACGGGATCCGGCGCATTATTGCTGGTATGATCGCACCCGCTAAGAACCTCCATTTTAATCCCTACCTTCCCGCACGTGGGCGTGTCGTTGTCACATTTTCGCCGTGCCTGCGCGTTTGGTAAGACACGTTTCACCAGTACGCACGTCTTCGTTCGCCTGGTTCCGCAAAAATGCAAAAATGAGAGGATCCGGCGCGTTGGTGCTGCTGTGATCGCACCCGCTAAGATCCTCCGTCTTAATTCGAAATTTCCCGCACGTGGGTGTGCCGCAGTGACATTTACGCCGTGCATGCGCGTTTATCGAGACACGTTTCACCAGTGACCCCTTTTTCTTTCCCCCGGTTCCGCAAAAGGGTTATAAAAAGGGGTGCAACACGAGGACTTCCCAGGGGGTCACCCATCCTAGTACTACTCTCGCACAAGCACGCTTAACTTCGGAGTTCTGATGGGATCCGGTGCATTAGTGCTGGTATGATCGCACCCGTTAGGATTCTGCATTTTTATTACTATATTCCCACATTACTAATTCGCGTTCAACGTTACGCGCCTTTTTATTTCACCTGTTTCCGCAAGTAAAGCGAAGAAATATTGAAAGGGATGCAACGCTGGGACTTCCCAGGGGGTCACCCACCCTGGTACTGCTCTCGCCTAGGCACGCTTAATCTCCGAATCTCGATGGGATCCGGTGCGTTAGTGTTGGTATGATCGCACCCGTTAGTGTTTGATGCGGTGGGAGAAACCTGTTAGGAAGTGGTTTAGGTGTTCGGATGCGTTCGGCCCGGGAGAACTTCAAAGTGGCGTGACTTTTGATCCATAAAGAGTAACGGGGACCGTAATATATCAAATTGAAGCTTGGGATGAGCTCTACAAGTCTCATCGCCTACGGCCTTGACACGTTCTGTTTTGAGCCCGAAAAACCTATTTGAAATAGTCTATTCGTCGGCCGAGCGTGAATTATTTTTTTCATTTTTGTTATTTTAGTTTCCCTGTCCCTAATTGCTGTTGGAAGTTGTTTACGGCCATAAATACGACTATGAACAGCAACGTTCTCGTCAGTTAATATTACTATTACTTTATTCTATTCGTGAGTTCTTGCTTTTCTTGTCGGTTCAGGGGTTTGCCTCTGCGCTCTTGTTGCCGCGTCTGAACCTGCAAATCACGTTTGTGCCAGGGCGTTACAGTCTAACCGTGTTTCGCTGCATCTGGACTCTTCGATCCCATTCCTGTATTGCCACTTTGATAACGCTTGTTTATCCCCAGAGGCACAAAAGAGATCTAGAAGGGGGTGGCGTAAATTCTTTAAATTCTCCTTCATGATAGGGTGTTACCATGTAATTACCCAAATCAATTTAATTAATTCAGGCACAGAACAAACGCAGTTTAGATCGCACCTTCGAAGAATGTGGGGAAAAAAAATACTCCAAAGCCCACGTTTCGCGTAAAGGCAAAACGGATATAAAAAGGGGTGCAACACGACGACTTCCCAGGGGGTCACCCATCCTAGTACTACTCTCGCCCAAGCACGCTTAACTTCGGAATTCTGATGGGATCCGGTGCATTAGTGCTGGTATGATCGCACCTGTTAAGACTCCCCACTTCTATTCCCATATTCCCGGATGTGGGTGTGACGTAGTGACATTTACTAAGACACGTTTCGCCAGTTCGCGCATTTGCTTTCACCTGGTTCCGCAAACAGGAAGAGAAGACATAGGGAGGGGTGCAACACGAGGACTTCCCAGGGGGTCACCCATCCAAGTACTACACTCGCCCAAGCGCGCTTAACTCCGGTGTTCTGACGGGATCCGGCGCATTATTGCTGGTATGATCGCACCCGCTAAGAACCTCCATTTTAATCCCTACCTTCCCGCACGTGGGCGTGTCGTTGTCACATTTTCGCCGTGCCTGCGTGTTTTGTAAAACACGTTTCACCAGTATGCGCGTCTTCGTTCGCCTGGTTCCGCAAAAATGCAAAAATGAGGGGATCCGGCGCGTTGGTGCTGCTGTGATCGCACCCGCTAAGATCCTCCGTCTTAATTCGAAATTTCCAGCACGTGTGTGTGCCGCAGTGACATTTACGCCGTGCATGCGCGTTTATCGAGACACGTTTCACCAGTGACCCCTTTTTCTTTCCCCCGGTTCCGCAAAAGGGTTATAAAAAGGGGTGCAACACGAGGACTTCCCAGGGGGTCACCCATCCTAGTACTACTCTCGCCCAAGCACGCTTAACTTCAGAGTTCTGATGGGATCCGGTGCATTAGTGCTGGTATGATCGCACCCGTTAGGATTCTGCATTTTTATTACTATATTCCCACATTACTAATTCGCGTTCAACGTTACGCGCCTTTTTCTTTCACCTGTTTCCGCAAGTAAAGCGAAGAAATATTGAAAGGGATGCAACGCTGGGACTTCCCAGGGGGTCACCCACCTTGGTACTGCTCTCGCCTAGGCACGCTTAATCTCCGAATCTCGATGGGATCCGGTGCGTTAGTGTTGGTATGATCGCACCCGTTAGTGTTTGATGCGGTGGGAGAAACCTGTTAGGAAGTGGTTTAGGTGTTCGGATGCGTTCGGCCCGGGAGAACTTCAAAGTGGCGTGACTTTTGATCCATAAAGAGTAACGGGGCCCGTAATATATCAAATTGAAGCTTGGGATGAGCTCTACAAGTCTCATTGCCTACGGCCTTGACACGTGCTGTTTTGAGCCCGAAAAACCTATTTGAAATAGTCTATTCGTCGGCCGAGCGTGAATTATTTTTTTCATTTTTGTTATTTTAGTTTCCCTGTCCCTAATTGCAGTTGGAAGTTTTTTACGGCCATAAATACGACCATGAACAGCAACGTTCTCGTCAGTTAATATTACTATTACTTTATTATATTCGTGAGTTCTTGCTTTTCTTGTCGGTTCAGGGGTTTGCCTCTGCGCTCTTGTTGCCGCGTCTGAACCTGCAAATCACGTTTGTGCCAGGGCGTTACAGTCTAACCGTGTTTCGCTGCATCTGGACTCTTCGATCCCATTCCTGTATTGCCACTTTCATAACGCTTGTTTATCCCCAGAGGCATAAAAGAGATCTAGAAGGGGGTGGCGTAAATTCTGTAAATTCTCCTTCATGATAGGGTGTTACCAAGTAATTACCCAAATCAATTTAATTAATTCAGGCACAGAACAAACGCAGTTTAGATCGCACCTTCGAAGAATGTGAAAAAAAAATAGTCCAAAGCCCACGTTTCGCGTAAAGGCAAAACGGATATAAAAAGGGGTGCAACACGAGGACTTCCCAGGGGGTCACCCATCCTAGTACTACTCTCGCCCAAGCACGCTTAACTTCGGAGTTCTGATGGGATCCGGTGCATTAGTGCTGGTATGATCGCACCCGTTAGGACTCCCCACTTCTATTCCTATATTGCCGGATGTGGGTGTGACGTAGTGACATTTACTAAGACACGTTTCGCCAGTTCGCGCGTTTGCTTTCACCTGGTTCCGCAAACAGGAAGAGAAGACATAGGAAGGGGTGCAACACGAGGACTTCCCAGGGGGTCACCCATCCAAGTACTACACTCGCCCAAGCGCGCTTAACTCCGGTGTTCTGACGGGATCCGGCGCATTATTGCTGGTATGATCGCACCCGCTAAGAACCTCCATTTTAATCCCTACCTTCCCGCACGTGGGCGTGTCGTTGTCACATTTTCGCCGTGCCTGCGCGTTTGGTAAGACACGTTTCACCAGTACGCACGTCTTCGTTCGCCTGGTTCCGCAAAAATGCAAAAATGAGGGGATCCGGCGCGTTGGTGCTGCTGTGATCGCACCCGCTAAGATCCTCCGTCTTAATTCGAAATTTCCCGCACGTGGGTGTGTCGCAGTGACATTTACGCCGTGCATGCGCGTTTATCGAGACACGTTTCACCAGTGACCCCTTTTTCTTTCCCCCGGTTCTGCAAAAGGGTTATAAAAAGGGGTGCAACACGAGGACTTCCCAGGGGGTCACCCATCCTAGTACTACTCTCGCCCAAGCACGCTTAACTTCGGAGTTCTGATGGGATCCGGTGCATTAGTGCTGGTATGATCGCACCCGTTAGGATTCTGCATTTTTATTACTATATTCCCACATTACTAATTCGCGTTCAACGTTACGCGCCTTTTTCTTTCACCTGTTTCCGCAAGTAAAGCGAAGAAATATTGAAAGGGATGCAACGCTGGGACTTCCCAGGGGGTCACCCACCCTGGTACTGCTCTCGCCTAGGCACGCTTAATCTCCGAATCTCGATGGGATCCGGTGCGTTAGTGTTGGTATGATCGCACCCGTTAGTGTTTGATGCGGTGGGAGAAACCTGTTAGGAAGTGGTTTAGGTGTTCGGATGCGTTCGGCCCGGGAGAACTTCAAAGTGGCGTGACTTTTGATCCATAAAGAGTAACGGGGACCGTAATATATCAAATTGAAGCTTGGGATGAGCTCTACAAGTCTCATCGCCTACGGCCTTGACACGTGCTGTTTTGAGCCCGAAAAACCTATTTGAAATAGTCTATTCGTCGGCCGAGCGTGAATTATTTTTTTCATTTTTGTTATTTTAGTTTCCCTGTCCCTAATTGCTGTTGGAAGTTATTTACGGCCATAAATACGACCATGAACAGCAACGTTCTCGTCAGTTAATATTACTATTACTTTATTCTATTCGTGAGTTCTTGCTTTTCTTGTCGGTTCAGGGGTTTGCCTCTGCGCTCTTGTTGCCACGTCTGAACCTGCAAATCACGTTTGTGCCAGGGCGATACAGTCTAACCGTGTTTCGCTGCATCTGGACTCTTCGATCCCATTCCTGTATTGCCACTTTGATAACGCTTGTTTATCCCCAGAGGCACAAAAGAGATCTAGAAGGGGGTGGCGTAAATTCTTTAAATTCTCCTTCATGATAGGGTGTTACCAAGTAATTACCCAAATCAATTTAATTAATTCAGGCACAGAACAAACGCAGTTTAGATCGCACCTTCGAAGAATGTGGGGAAAAAAAATACTCCACAGCCCACGTTTCGCGTAAAGGCAAAACGGATATAAAAAGGGGTGCAACACGAGGACTTCCCAGGGGGTCACCCATCCTAGTACTACTCTCGCCCAAGCACGCTTAACTTCAGAGTTCTGATGGGATCCGGTGCATTAGTGCTGGTATGATCGCACCCGTTAAGACTCCCCACTTCTATTCTTATATTCCCGGATGTGGGTGTGACGTAGTGACATTTACTAAGACACGTTTCGCCAGTTCGCGCGTTTGCTTTCACCTGGTTCCGCAAACAGGAAGAGAAGACATAGGAGGGGGTGCAACACGAGGACTTCCCAGGGGGTCACCCATCCAAGTACTACACTCGCCCAAGCGCGCTTAATTCCGGTGTTCTTACGGGATCCGGCGTATTATTGCTGGTATGATCGCACCCGCTAAGAACCTCCATTTTAATCCCTACCTTCCCGCACGTGGGCGTGTCGTTGTCACATTTTCGCCGTGCCTGCGCGTTTTGTAAAACACGTTTCACCAGTACGCGCGTCTTCGTTCGCCTGGTTCCGCAAAAATGCAAAAATGAGGGGATCCGGCGCGTTGGTGCTGCTGTGATCGCACCCGCTAAGATCCTCCGTCTTAATTTGAAATTTCCCGCACGTGTGTGTGCCGCAGTGACATTTACGCCGTGTATGCGCGTTTATCGAGACACGTTTCACCAGTGACCCCTTTTTCTTTCCCCCGGTTCCGCAAAAGGGTTATAAAAAGGGGTGCAACACGAGGACTTCCCAGGGGGTCACCTATCCTAGTACTACTCTAGCCCAAGCAAGCTTAACTTCAGAGTTCTGATGGGATCCGGTGCATTATTGCTGGTATGATCGCACCCGTTAGGATTCTGCATTTTTATTACTATATTCCCACATTACTAATTCGCGTTCAACGTTACGCGCCTTTTTCTTTCACCTGTTTCCGCAAGTAAAGCGAAGAAATATTGAAAGGGATGCAACGCTGGGACTTCCCAGGGGGTCACCCACCCTGGTACTGCTCTCGCCTAGGCACGCTTAATCTCCGAATCTCGATGGGATCCGGTGCGTTAGTGTTGGTATGATCGCACCCGTTAGTGTTTGATGCGGTGGGAGAAACCTGTTAGGAAGTGGTTTAGGTGTTCGGATGCGTTCGGCCCGGGAGAACTTCAAAGTGGCGTGGCTTTTGATCCATAAAGAGTAACGGGGCCCGTAATATATCAAATTGAAGCTTGGGATGAGCTCTACAAGTCTTATCGCCTACGGCCTTGACACGTGCTGTTTTGAGCCCGAAAAACCTATTTCAAATAGTCTATTCGTCGGCCGAGCGTGAATTATTTTTTTCATTTTTGTTATTTTAGTTTCCCTGTCCCTAATTGCTGTTGGAAGTTGTTTACGGCCATAAATACGACCATGAACAGCAACGTTCTCGTCAGTTAATATTACTATTACTTTATTCTATTCGTGAGTTCTTGCTTTTCTTGTTGGTTCAGGGGTTTGCCTCTGCGCTCTTGTTGCCGCGTCTGAACCTGCAAATCACGTTTGTGCCAGGGCGTTACAGTCTAACCGTGTTTCGCTGCATCTGGACTCTTCGATCCCATTCCTGTATTGCCACTTTGATAACGCTTGTTTATCCCCAGAGGCACAAAAGAGATCTAGAAGGGGGTGGCGTAAATTCTTTAAATTCTCCTTCATGATAGGGTGTTACCAAGTAATTACCCAAATCAATTTAATTAATTCAGGCACAGAACAAACGCAGTTTAGATCGCACCTTCGAAGAATGTGGGAAAAAAAAATACTCCAAAGCCCACGTTTCGCGTAAAGGCAAAACGGATATAAAAAGGGGTGCAACACGAGGACTTCCCAAGGGGTCACCCATCCTAGTACTACTCTCGCCCAAGCACGCTTAACTTCGGAGTTCTGATGGGATCCGGTGCATTAGTGCTGGTATGATCGCACCCGTTAGGACTCCCCACTTCTATTCCCATATTCCCGGATGTGGGTGTGACGTAGTGACATTTACTAAGACACGTTTCGCCAGTTCGCGCGTTTGCTTTCACCTGGTTCCGCAAACAGGAAGAGAAGACATAGGAAGGGGTGCAACACGAGGACTTCCCAGGGGGTCACCCATCCAAGTACTACACTCGCCCAAGCGCGCTTAACTCCGGTGTTCTGACGGGATCCGGCGCCTTATTGCTGGTATGATCGCACCCGCTAAGAACCTCCATTTTAATCCCTACCTTCCCGCACGTGGGCGTGTCGTTGTCACATTTTCGCCGTGCCTGCGCGTTTGGTAAAACACGTTTCACCAGTACGCGCGTCTTCGTTCGCCTGGTTCCGCAAAAATGCAAAAATGAGGGGATCCGGCGCGTTGGTGCTGCTGTGATCGCACCCGCTAAGATCCTCCGTCTTAATTCGAAATTTCCCGCACGTGTGTGTGCCGCAGTGACATTTACGCCGTGCATGCGCGTTTATCGAGACACGTTTCACCAGTGACCCCTTTTTCTTTCCCCCGGTTCCGCAAAAGGGTTATAAAAAGGGGTGCAAGACGAGGACTTCCCAGGGGGTCACCCATCCTAGTACTACTCTCGCCCAAGCACGCTTAACTTCGGAGTTCTGATGGGATCCGGTGCATTAGTGCTGGTATGATCGCACCCGTTAGGATTCTGCATTTTTATTACTATATTCCCACATTACTAATTCGCGTTCAACGTTACGCGCCTTTTTCTTTCACCTGTTTCCGCAAGTAAAGCGAAGAAATATTGAAAGGGATGCAACGCTGGGACTTCCCAGGGGGTCACCCACCCTGGTACTGCTCTCGCCTAGGCACGCTTAATCTCCGAATCTCGATGGGATCCGGTGCGTTAGTGTTGGTATGATCGCACCCGTTAGTGTTTGATGCGGTGGGAGAAACCTGTTAGGAAGTGGTTTAGGTGTTCGGATGCGTTCGGCCCGGGAGAACTTCAAAGTGGCGTGACTTTTGATCCATAAAGAGTAACGGGGACCGTAATATATCAAATTGAAGCTTGGGATGAGCTCTACAAGTCTCATCGCCTACGGCCTTGACACGTGCTGTTTTGAGCCCGAAAAACCTATTTGAAATAGTCTATTCGTCGGCCGAGCGTGAATTATTTTTTTCATTTTTGTTATTTTAGTTTCCCTGTCCCTAATTGCAGTTGGAAGTTTTTTACGGCCATAAATACGACCATGAACAGCAACGTTCTCGTCAGTTAATATTACTATTACTTTATTATATTCGTGAGTTCTTGCTTTTCTTGTCGGTTCAGGGGTTTGCCTCTGCGCTCTTGTTGCCGCGTCTGAACCTGCAAATCACGTTTGTGCTAGGGCGTTACAGTCTAACCGTGTTTCGCTGCATCTGGACTCTTCGATCCCATTCCTGTATTGCCACTTTCATAACGCTTGTTTATCCCCAGAGGCATAAAAGAGATCTAGAAGGGGGTGGCGTAAATTCTGTAAATTCTCCTTCATGATAGGGTGTTACCAAGTAATTACCCAAATCAATTTAATTAATTCAGGCACAGAACAAACGCAGTTTAGATCGCACCTTCGAAGAATGTGAAAAAAAAATAGTCCAAAGCCCACGTTTCGCGTAAAGGCAAAACGGATATAAAAAGGGGTGCAACACGAGGACTTCCCAGGGGGTCACCCATCCTAGTACTACTCTCGCCCAAGCACGCTTAACTTCGGAGTTCTGATGGGATCCGGTGCATTAGTGCTGGTATGATCGCACCCGTTAGGACTCCCCACTTCTATTCCTATATTGCCGGATGTGGGTGTGACGTAGTGACATTTACTAAGACACGTTTCGCCAGTTCGCGCGTTTGCTTTCACCTGGTTCTGCAAACAGGAAGAGAAGACATAGGAAGGGGTGCAACACGAGGACTTCCCAGGGGGTCACCCATCCAAGTACTACACTCGCCCAAGCGCGCTTAACTCCGGTGTTCTGACGGGATCCGGCGCATTATTGCTGGTATGATCGCACCCGCTAAGAACCTCCATTTTAATCCCTACCTTCCCGCACGTGGGCGTGTCGTTGTCACATTTTCGCCGTGCCTGCGCGTTTGGTAAGACACGTTTCACCAGTACGCACGTCTTCGTTCGCCTGGTTCCGCAAAAATGCAAAAATGAGGGGATCCGGCGCGTTGGTGCTGCTGTGATCGCACCCGCTAAGATCCTCCTTCTTAATTCGAAATTTCCCGCACGTGGGTGTGTCGCAGTGACATTTACGCCGTGCATGCGCGTTTATCGAGACACGTTTCACCAGTGACCCCTTTTTCTTTCCCCCGGTTCTGCAAAAGGGTTATAAAAAGGGGTGCAACACGAGGACTTCCCAGGGGGTCACCCATCCTAGTACTACTCTCGCCCAAGCACGCTTAACTTCGGAGTTCTGATGGGATCCGGTGCATTAGTGCTGGTATGATCGCACCCGTTAGGATTCTGCATTTTTATTACTATATTCCCACATTACTAATTCGCGTTCAACGTTACGCGCCTTTTTCTTTCACCTGTTTTCGCAAGTAAAGCGAAGAAATATTGAAAGGGATGCAACGCTGGGACTTCCCAGGGGGTCACCCACCCTGGTACTGCTCTCGCCTAGGCACGCTTAATCTCCGAATCTCGATGGGATCCGGTGCGTTAGTGTTGGTATGATCGCACCCGTTAGTGTTTGATGCGGTGGGAGAAACCTGTTAGGAAGTGGTTTAGGTGTTCGGATGCGTTCGGCCCGGGAGAACTTCAAAGTGGCGTGACTTTTGATCCATAAAGAGTAACGGGGACCGTAATATATCAAATTGAAGCTTGGGATGAGCTCTACAAGTCTCATCGCCTACGGCCTTGACACGTGCTGTTTTGAGCCCGAAAAACCTATTTGAAATAGTCTATTCGTCGGCCGAGCGTGAATTATTTTTTTCATTTTTGTTATTTTAGTTTCCCTGTCCCTAATTGCTGTTGGAAGTTATTTACGGCCATAAATACGACCATGAACAGCAACGTTCTCGTCAGTTAATATTACTATTACTTTATTCTATTCGTGAGTTCTTGCTTTTCTTGCCGGTTCAGGGGTTTGCCTCTGCGCTCTTGTTGCCACGTCTGAACCTGCAAATCACGTTTGTGCCAGGGCGTTACAGTCTAACCGTGTTTCGCTGCATCTGGACTCTTCGATCCCATTCCTGTATTGCCACTTTGATAACGCTTGTTTATCCCCAGAGGCACAAAAGAGATCTAGAAGGGGGTGGCGTAAATTCTTTAAATTCTCCTTCATGATAGGGTGTTACCAAGTAATTACCCAAATCAATTTAATTAATTCAGGCACAGAACAAACGCAGTTTAGATCGCACCTTCGAAGAATGTGGGGAAAAAAAATACTCCAAAGCCCACGTTTCGCGTAAAGGCAAAACGGATATAAAAAGGGGTGCAACACGAGGACTTCCCAGGGGGTCACCCATCCTAGTACTACTCTCGCCCAAGCACGCTTAACTTCAGAGTTCTGATGGGATCCGGTGCATTAGTGCTGGTATGATCGCACCCGTTAAGACTCCCCACTTCTATTCCCATATTCCCGGATGTGGGTGTGACGTAGTGACATTTACTAAGACACGTTTCGCCAGTTCGCGCGTTTGCTTTCACCTGGTTCCGCAAACAGGAAGAGAAGACATAGGAGGGGGTGCAACACGAGGACTTCCCAGGGGGTCACCCATCCAAGTACTACACTCGCCCAAGCGCGCTTAATTCCGGTGTTCTTACGGGATCCGGCGTATTATTGCTGGTATGATCGCACCTGCTAAGAACCTCCATTTTAATCCCTACCTTCCCGCACGTGGGCGTGTCGTTGTCACATTTTCGCCGTGCCTGCGCGTTTTGTAAAACACGTTTCACCAGTACGCGCGTCTTCGTTCGCCTGGTTCCGCAAAAATGCAAAAATGAGGGGATCCGGCGCGTTGGTGCTGCTGTGATCGCACCCGCTAAGATCCTCCGTCTTAATTTGAAATTTCCCGCACGTGTGTGTGCCGCAGTGACATTTACGCCGTGTATGCGCGTTTATCGAGACACGTTTCACCAGTGACCCCTTTTTCTTTCCCCCGGTTCCGCAAAAGGGTTATAAAAAGGGGTGCAACACGAGGACTTCCCAGGGGGTCACTTATCCTAGTACTACTCTAGCCCAAGCAAGCTTAACTTCAGAGTTCTGATGGGATCCGGTGCATTATTGCTGGTATGATCGCACCCGTTAGGATTCTGCATTTTTATTACTATATTCCCACATTACTAATTCGCGTTCAACGTTACGCGCCTTTTTCTTTCACCTGTTTCCGCAAGTAAAGCGAAGAAATATTGAAAGGGATGCAACGCTGGGACTTCCCAGGGGGTCACCCACCCTAGTACTACTCTCGCCTAGGCACGCTTAATCTCCGAATCTCGATGGGATCCGGTGCGTTAGTGTTGGTATGATCGCACCCGTTAGTGTTTGATGCGGTGGGAGAAACCTGTTAGGAAGTGGTTTAGGTGTTCGGATGCGTTCGGCCCGGGAGAACTTCAAAGTGGCGTGGCTTTTGATCCATAAAGAGTAACGGGGCCCGTAATATATCAAATTGAAGCTTGGGATGAGCTCTACAAGTCTCATCGCCTACGGCCTTGACACGTGCTGTTTTGAGCCCGAAAAACCTATTTCAAATAGTCTATTCGTCGGCCGAGCGTGAATTATTTTTTTCATTTTTGTTATTTTAGTTTCCCTGTCCCTAATTGCTGTTGGAAGTTGTTTACGGCCATAAATACGACCATGAACAGCAACGTTCTCGTCAGTTAATATTACTATTACTTTATTCTATTCGTGAGTTCTTGCTTTTCTTGTTGGTTCAGGGGTTTGCCTCTGCGCTCTTGTTGCCGCGTCTGAACCTGCAAATCACGTTTGTGCCAGGGCGTTACAGTCTAACCGTGTTTCGCTGCATCTGGACTCTTCGATCCCATTCCTGTATTGCCACTTTGATAACGCTTGTTTATCCCCAGAGGCACAAAAGAGATCTAGAAGGGGGTGGCGTAAATTCTTTAAATTCTCCTTCATGATAGGGTGTTACCAAGTAATTACCCAAATCAATTTAATTAATTCAGGCACAGAACAAACGCAGTTTAGATCGCACCTTCGAAGAATGTGGGAAAAAAAAATACTCCAAAGCCCACGTTTCGCGTAAAGGCAAAACGGATATAAAAAGGGGTGCAACACGAGGACTTCCCAAGGGGTCACCCATCCTAGTACTACTCTCGCCCAAGCACGCTTAACTTCGGAGTTCTGATGGGATCCGGTGCATTAGTGCTGGTATGATCGCACCCGTTAGGACTCCCCACTTCTATTCCCATATTCCCGGATGTGGGTGTGACGTAGTGACATTTACTAAGACACGTTTCGCCAGTTCGCGCGTTTGCTTTCACCTGGTTCCGCAAACAGGAAGAGAAGACATAGGAAGGGGTGCAACACGAGGACTTCCCAGGGGGTCACCCATCCAAGTACTACACTCGCCCAAGCGCGCTTAACTCCGGTGTTCTGACGGGATCCGGCGCATTATTGCTGGTATGATCGCACCCGCTAAGAACCTCCATTTTAATCCCTACCTTCCCGCACGTGGGCGTGTCGTTGTCACATTTTCGCCGTGCCTGCGCGTTTGGTAAAACACGTTTCACCAGTACGCGCGTCTTCGTTCGCCTGGTTCCGCAAAAATGCAAAAATGAGGGGATCCGGCGCGTTGGTGCTGCTGTGATCGCACCCGCTAAGATCCTCCGTCTTAATTCAAAATTTCCCGCACGTGTGTGTGCCGCAGTGACATTTACGCCGTGCATGCGCGTTTATCGAGACACGTTTCACCAGTGACCCCTTTTTCTTTCCCCCGGTTCCGCAAAAGGGTTATAAAAAGGGGTGCAAGACGAGGACTTCCCAGGGGGTCACCCATCCTAGTACTACTCTCGCCCAAGCACGCTTAACTTCGGAGTTCTGATGGGATCCGGTGCATTAGTGCTGGTATGATCGCACCCGTTAGGATTCTGCATTTTTATTACTATATTCCCACATTACTAATTCGCGTTCAACGTTATGCGCCTTTTTCTTTCACCTGTTTCCGCAAGTAAAGCGAAGAAATATTGAAAGGGATGCAACGCTGGGACTTCCCAGGGGGTCACCCACCCTGGTACTGCTCTCGCCTAGGCACGCTTAATCTCCGAATCTCGATGGGATCCGGTGCGTTAGTGTTGGTATGATCGCACCCGTTAGTGTTTGATGCGGTGGGAGAAACCTGTTAGGAAGTGGTTTAGGTGTTCGGATGCGTTCGGCCCGGGAGAACTTCAAAGTGGCGTGACTTTTGATCCATAAAGAGTAACGGGGACCGTAATATATCAAATTGAAGCTTGGGATGAGCTCTACAAGTCTCATCGCCTACGGCCTTGACACGTGCTGTTTTGAGCCCGAAAAACCTATTTGAAATAGTCTATTCGTCGGCCGAGCGTGAATTATTTTTTTCATTTTTGTTATTTTAGTTTCCCTGTCCCTAATTGCTGTTGGAAGTTGTTTACGGCCATAAATACGACCATGAACAGCAACGTTCTCGTCAGTTAATATTACTATTACTTTATTCTATTCGTGAGTTCTTGCTTTTCTTGTCGGTTCAGGGGTTTGCCTCTGCGCTCTTGTTGCCGCGTCTGAACCTGCAAATCACGTTTGTGCCAGGGCGTTACAGTCTAACCGTGTTTCGCTGCATCTGGACTCTTCGATCCCATTCCTGTATTGCCACTTTGATAACGCTTGTTTATCCCCAGAGGCACAAAAGAGATCTAGAAGGGGGTGGCGTAAATTCTTTAAATTCTCCTTCATGATAGGGTGTTACCAAGTAATTACCCAAATCAATTTAATTAATTCAGGCACAGAACAAACGCAGTTTAGATCGCACCTTCGAAGAATGTGGGGAAAAAAAATACTCCAAAGCCCACGTTTCGCGTAAAGGCAAAACGGATATAAAAAGGGGTGCAACACGAGGACTTCCCAGGGGGTCACCCATCCTAGTACTACTCTCGCCCAAGCACGCTTAACTTCGGAGTTCTGATGGGATCCGGTGCATTAGTGCTGGTATGATCGCACCCGTTAAGACTCCCCACTTCTATTCCCATATTCCCGGATGTGGGTGTGACGTAGTGACATTTACTAAGACACGTTTCGCCAGTTCGCGCGTTTGCTTTCACCTGGTTCCGCAAACAGGAAGAGAAGACATAGGAGGGGGTGCAACACGAGGACTTCCCAGGGGGTCACCCATCCAAGTACTACACTCGCCCAAGCGCGCTTAATTCCGGTGTTCTGACGGGATCCGGCGCATTATTGCTGGTATGATCGCACCCGCTAAGAACCTCCATTTTAATCCCTACCTTCCCGCACGTGGGCGTGTCGTTGTCACATTTTCGCCGTGCCTGCGCGTTTTGTAAAACACGTTTCACCAGTACGCGCGTCTTCGTTCGCCTGGTTCCGCAAAAATGCAAAAATGAGGGGATCCGGCGCGTTGGTGCTGCTGTGATCGTACCCGCTAAGATCCTCCGTCTTAATTTGAAATTTCCCGCACGTGTGTGTGCCGCAGTGACATTTACGCCGTGTATGCGCGTTTATCGAGACACGTTTCACCAGTGACCCCTTTTTCTTTCCCCCGGTTCCGCAAAAGGGTTATAAAAAGGGGTGCAACACGAGGACTTCCCAGGGGGTCACCTATCCTAGTACTACTCTAGCCCAAGCAAGCTTAACTTCAGAGTTCTGATGGGATCCGGTGCATTATTGCTGGTATGATCGCACCCGTTAGGATTCTGCATTTTTATTACTATATTCCCACATTACTAATTCGCGTTCAACGTTACGCGCCTTTTTCTTTCACCTGTTTCCGCAAGTAAAGCGAAGAAATATTGAAAGGGATGCAACGCTGGGACTTCCCAGGGGGTCACCCACCCTGGTACTGCTCTCGCCTAGGCACGCTTAATCTCCGAATCTCGATGGGATCCGGTGCGTTAGTGTTGGTATGATCGCACCCGTTAGTGTTTGATGCGGTGGGAGAAACCTGTTAGGAAGTGGTTTAGGTGTTCGGATGCGTTCGGCCCGGGAGAACTTCAAAGTGGCGTGACTTTTGATCCATAAAGAGTAACGGGTCCCGTAATATATCAAATTGAAGCTTGGGATGAGCTCTACAAGTCTCATCGCCTACGGCCTTGACACGTCCTGTTTTGAGCCCGAAAAACCTATTTAAAATAGTCTATTCGTCGGCCGAGCGTGAATTATTTTTTTCATTTTTGTTATTTTAGTTTCCCTGTCCCTAATTGCTGTTGGAAGTTGTTTACGGCCATAAATACGACCATGAACAGCAACGTTCTCGTCAGTTAATATTACTATTACTTTATTCTATTCGTGAGTTCTTGCTTTTCTTGTTGGTTCAGGGGTTTGCCTCTGCGCTCTTGTTGCCGCGTCTGAACCTGCAAATCACGTTTGTGCCAGGGCGTTACAGTCTAACCATGTTTCGCTGCATCTGGACTCTTCGATCCCATTCCTGTATTGCCACTTTGATAACGCTTGTTTATCCCCAGAGGCACAAAAGAGATCTAGAAGGGGGTGGCGTAAATTCTTTAAATTCTCCTTCATGATAGGGTGTTACCAAGTAATTACCCAAATCAATTTAATTAATTCAGGCACAGAACAAACGCAGTTTAGATCGCACCTTCGAAGAATGTGGGGAAAAAAAATACTCCAAAGCCCACGTTTCGCGTAAAGGCAAAACGGATATAAAAAGGGGTGCAACACGAGGACTTCCCAGGGGGTCACCCATCCTAGTACTACTCTCGCCCAAGGACGCTTAACTTCGGAGTTCTGATGGGATCCGGTGCATTAGTGCTGGTATGATCGCACCCGTTAGGACTCCCCACTTCTATTCCCATATTCACGGATGTGGGTGTGACGTAGTGACATTTACTAAGACACGTTTCGCCAGTTCGCGCGTTTGCTTTCACCTGGTTCCGCAAACAGGAAGAGAAGACATAGGAAGGGGTGCAACACGAGGACTTCCCAGGGGGTCACCCATCCAAGTACTACACTCGCCCAAGCGCGCTTAACTCCGGTGTTCTGACGGGATCCGGCGCATTATTGCTGGTATGATCGCACCCGCTAAGAACCTCCATTTTAATCCCTACCTTCCCGCACGTGGGCGTGTCGTTGTCACATTTTCGCCGTGCCTGCGCGTTTGGTAAAACACGTTTCACCAGTACGCGCGTCTTCGTTCGCCTGGTTCCGCAAAAATGCAAAAATGAGGGGATCCGGCGCGTTGGTGCTGCTGTGATCGCACCCGCTAAGATCCTCCGTCTTAATTCGAAATTTCCCGCACGTGTGTGTGCCGCAGTGACATTTACGCCGTGCATGCGCGTTTATCGAGACACGTTTCACCAGTGACCCCTTTTTCTTTCCCCCGGTTCCGCAAAAGGGTTATAAAAAGGGGTGCAAGACGAGGACTTCCCAGGGGGTCACCCATCCTAGTACTACTCTCGCCCAAGCACGCTTAACTTCGGAGTTCTGATGGGATCCGGTGCATTAGTGCTGGTATGATCGCACCCGTTAGGATTCTGCATTTTTATTACTATATTCCCACATTACTAATTCGCGTTCAACGTTACGCGCCTTTTTCTTTCACCTGTTTCCGCAAGTAAAGCGAAGAAATATTGAAAGGGATGCAACGCTGGGACTTCCCAAGGGGTCACCCACCCTGGTACTGCTCTCGCCTAGGCACGCTTAATCTCCGAATCTCGATGGGATCCGGTGCGTTAGTGTTGGTATGATCGCACCCGTTAGTGTTTGATGCGGTGGGAGAAACCTGTTAGGAAGTGGTTTAGGTGTTCGGATGCGTTCGGCCCGGGAGAACTTCAAAGTGGCGTGACTTTTGATCCATAAAGAGTAACGGGGCCCGTAATATATCAAATTGAAGCTTGGGATGAGCTCTACAAGTCTCAACGCCTACGGCCTTGACACGTGCTGTTTTGAGCCCGAAAAACCTATTTGAAATAGTCTATTCGTCGGCCGAGCGTGAATTATTTTTTTCATTTTTGTTATTTTAGTTTCCCTGTCCGTAATTGCATTTGGAAGTTTTTTACGGCCATAAATACGACCATGAACAGCAACGTTCTCGTCAGTTAATATTACTATTACTTTATTATATTCGTGAGTTCTTGCTTTTCTTGTCGGTTCAGGGGTTTGCCTCTGCGCTCTTGTTGCCGCGTCTGAACCTGCAAATCACGTTTGTGCCAGGGCGTTACAGTCTAACCGTGTTTCGCTGCATCTGGACTCTTCGATCCCATTCCTGTATTGCCACTTTCATAACGCTTGTTTATCCCCAGAGGCATAAAAGAGATCTAGAAGGGGGTGGCGTAAATTCTGTAAATTCTCCTTCATGATAGGGTGTTACCAAGTAATTACCCAAATCAATTTAATTAATTCAGGCACAGAACAAACGCAGTTTAGATCGCACCTTCGAAGAATGTGAAAAAAAAAATAGTCCAAAGCCCACGTTTCGCGTAAAGGCAAAACGGATATAAAAAGGGGTGCAACACGAGGACTTCACAGGGGGTCACCCATCCTAGTACTACTCTCGCCCAAGCACGCTTAACTTCGGAGTACTGATGGGATCCGGTGCATTAGTGCTGGTATGATCGCACCCGTTAGGACTCCCCACTTCTATTCCTATATTGCCGGATGTGGGTGTGACGTAGTGACATTTACTAAGACACGTTTCGCCAGTTCGCGCGTTTGCTTTCACCTGGTTCCGCAAACAGGAAGAGAAGACATAGGAAGGGGTGCAACACGAGGACTTCCCAGGGGGTCACCCATCCAAGTACTACACTCGCCCAAGCGCGCTTAACTCCGGTGTTCTGACGGGATCCGGCGCATTATTGCTGGTATGATCGCACCCGCTAAGAACCTCCAATTTAATCCCTACCTTCCCGCACGTGGGCGTGTCGTTGTCACATTTTCGCCGTGCCTGCGCGTTTGGTAAGACACGTTTCACCACTACGCACGTCTTCGTTCGCCTGGTTCCGCAAAAATGCAAAAATTAGAGGATCCGGCGCGTTGGTGCTGCTGTGATCGCACCCGCTAAGATCCTCCGTCTTAATTCGAAATTTCCCGCACGTGGGTGTGCCGCAGTGACATTTACGCCGTGCATGCGCGTTTATCGAGACACGTTTCACCAGTGACCCCTTTTTCTTTCCCCCGGTTCCGCAAAAGGGTTATAAAAAAGGGTGCAACACGAGGACTTCCCACGGGGTCACCCATCCTAGTACTACTCTCGCCCAAGCACGCTTAACTTCGGAGTTCTGATGGGATCCGGTGCATTAGTGCTGGTATGATCGCACCCGTTAGGACTCCCCACTTCTATTCCTATATTGCCGGATGTGGGTGTGACGTAGTGACATTTACTAAGACACGTTTCGCCAGTTCGCGCGTTTGCTTTCACCTGGTTCCGCAAACAGGAAGAGAAGACATAGGAAGGGGTGCAACACGAGGACATCCCAGGGGGTCACCCATCCAAGTACTACACTCGCCCAAGCGCGCTTAACTCCGGTGTTCTGACGGGATCCGGCGCATTATTGCTGGTATGATCGCACCCGCTAAGAACCTCCATTTTAATCCCTACCTTCCCGCACGTGGGCGTGTCGTTGTCACATTTTCGTCGTGCCTGCGCGTTTGCTAAGACACGTTTCACCAGTACGCACGTCTTCGTTCGCCTGGTTCCGCAAAAATGCAAAAATGAGAGGATCCGGCGCGTTGGTGCTGCTGTGATCGCACCCGCTAAGATCCTCCGTCTTAATTCGAAATTTGCCGCACGTGGGTGTGCCGCAGTGACATTTACGCCGTGCATGCGCGTTTATCGAGACACGTTTCACCAGTGACCCCTTTTTCTTTCCCCCGGTTCCGCAAAAGGGTTATAAAAAGGGGTGCAACACGAGGACTTCCCAGGGGGTCACCCATCCTAGTACTACTCTCGCCCAAGCACGCTTAACTTCGGAGTTCTGATGGGATCCGGTGCATTAGTGCTGGTATGATCGCACCCGTTAGGATTCTGCATTTTTATTACTATATTCCCACATTACTAATTCGCGTTCAACGTTACGCGCCTTTTTCTTTCACCTGTTTCCGCAAGTAAAGCGAAGAAATATTGAAAGGGATGCAACGCTGGGACTTCCCAGGGGGTCACCCACCCTGGTAATGCTCTCGCCTAGGCACGCTTAATCTCCGAATCTCGATGGGATCCGGTGCGTTAGTGTTGGTATGATCGCACCCGTTAGTGTTTGATGCGGTGGGAGAAACCTGTTAGGAAGTGGTTTAGGTGTTCGGATGCGTTCGGCCCGGGAGAACTTCAAAGTGGCGTGACTTTTGATCCATAAAGAGTAACGGGGCCCGTAATATATCAAATTGAAGCTTGGGATGAGCTCTACAAGTCTCATCGCCTACGGCCTTGACACGTACTGTTTTGAGCCCGAAAAACCTATTTGAAATAGTCTATTCGTCGGCCGAGCGTGAATTATTTTTTTCATTTTTGTTATTTTAGTTTCCCTGTCCCTAATTTCTGTTGGAAGTTGTTTACGGCCATAAATACGACCATGAACAGCAACGTTCTCGTCAGTTAATATTACTATTACTTTATTCTATTCGTGAGTTCTTGCTTTTCTTGTCGGTTCAGGGGTTTGCCTCTGCGCTCTTGTTGCCGCGTCTGAACCTGCAAATCACGTTTGTGCCAGGGCGTTACAGTCTAACCATGTTTCGCTGCATCTGGACTCTTCGATCCCATTCCTGTATTGCCACTTTGATAACGCTTGTTTATCCCCAGAGGCACAAAAGAGATCTAGAAGGGGGTGGCGTAAATTCTGTAAATTCTCCTTCATGATAGGGTGTTACCAAGTAATTAACCAAATCAATTTAATTAATTCAGGCACAGAACAAACGCAGTTTAGATCGCACCTTCGAAGAATGTGAAAAAAAAAATAGTCCAAAGCCCACGTTTCGCGTAAAGGCAAAACGGATATAAAAAGGGGTGCAACACGAGGACTTCCCAGGGGGTCACCCATCCTAGTACTACTCTCGCCCAAGCACGCTTAACTTCGGAGTTCTTATGGGATCCGGTGCATTAGTGCTGGTATGATCGCACCCGTTAGGACTCCCCACTTCTATTCCTATATTCCCGGATGTGGGTGTGACGTAGTGACATTTACTAAGACAGGTTTCGCCAGTTCGCGCGTTTGTTTTCACCTGGTTCCGCAAACAGGAAGAGAAGACATAGGAAGGGGTGCGACACGAGGACTTCCCAGGGGGTCACCCATCCAAGTACTACACTCGCCCAAGCGCGCATAACTCCGGTGTTCTGACGGGATCCGGCGCATTATTGCTGGTATGATCGCACCCGCTAAGAACCTCCATCTTAATCCCTACCTTCCCGCACGTGGGCGTGTCGTTGTCACATTTTCGCCGTGCCTGCGCGTTTGGTAAGACACGTTTCACCAGTACGCACGTCTTCGTTCGCCTGGTTCCGCAAAAATGCAAAAATGAGGGGATCCGGCGCGTTGGTGCTGCTGTGATCGCACCCGCTAAGATCCTCCGTCTTAATTCGAAATTTCCCGCACGTGGGTGTGCCACAGTGACATTTACGCCGTGCATGCGCGTTTATCGAGACACGTTTCACCAGTGACCCCTTTTTCTTTCCCCCGGTTCCGCAAAAGGGTTATAAAAAGGGGTGCAACACGAGGACTTCCCAGGGGGTCACCCATCCTAGTACTACTCTCGCCCAAGCACGCTTAACTTCGGAGTTCTGATGGGATCCGGTGCATTAGTGCTGGTATGATCGCACCCGTTAGGATTCTGCATTTTTATTACTATATTCCCACATTACTAATTCGCGTTCAACGTTACGCGCCTTTTTCTTTCACCTGTTTCCGCAAGTAAACCGAAGAAATATTGAAAGGGATGCAACGCTGGGACTTCCCAGGGGGTCACCCACCCTGGTACTGCTCTCGCCTAGGCACGCTTAATCTCCGAATCTCGATGGGATCCGGTGCGTTAGTGTTGGTATGATCGCACCCGTTAGTGTTTGATGCGGTGGGAGAAACCTGTTAGGAAGTGGTTTAGGTGTTCGGATGCGTTCGGCCCGGGAGAACTTCAAAGTGGCGTGACTTTTGATCCATAAAGAGTAACGGGGACCGTAATATATCAAATTGAAGCTTGGGATGAGCTCTACAAGTCTCATCGCCTACGGCCTTGACACGTGCTGTTTTGAGCCCGAAAAATCTATTTGAAATAGTCTATTCGTCGGCCGAGCGTGAATTATTTTTTTCATTTTTGTTATTTTAGTTTCCCTGTCCCTAATTGCTGTTGGAAGTTGTTTACGACCATAAATACGACCATGAACAACAACGTTCTCGTCAGTTAATATTACTATTACTTTATTCTATTCGTGAGTTCTTGCTTTTCTTGTCGGTTCAGGGGTTTGCCTCTGCGCTTTTGTTGCCGCGTCTGAACCTGCAAATCACGTTTGTGCCAGGGCGTTACAGTCTAACCGTGTTTCGCTGCATCTGGACTCTTCGATCCTATTCCTGTATTGCCACTTTGATAACGCTTGTTTATCCCCAGAGGCACAAAAGAGATCTAGAAGGGGGTGGCGTAAATTCTTTAAATTCTCCTTCATGATAGGGTGTTACCAAGTAATTACCCAAATCAATTTAATTAATTCAGGCACAGAACAAACGCAGTTTAGATCGCACCTTCGAAGAATGTGGGGAAAAAAAATACTCCAAAGCCCACGTTTCGCGTAAAGGCAAAACGGATATAAAAAGGGGTGCAACACGAGGACTTCCCAGGGGGTCACCCATCCTAGTACTACTCTCGCCCAAGCACGCTTAACTTCGGAGTTCTGATGGGATCCGGTGCATTAGTGCTGGTATGATCGCACCCGTTAGGACTCCCCACTTCTATTCCCATATTCCCGGATGTGGGTGTGACGTAGTGACATTTACTAAGACACGTTTCGCCAGTTCGCGCGTTTGCTTTCACCTAGTTCCGCAAACAGGAAGAGAAGACATAGGAAGGGGTGCAACACGAGGACTTCCCAGGGGGTCACCCATCCAAGTACTACACTCGCCCAAGCGCGCTTAACTCCGGTGTTCTGACGGGATCCGGCGCATTATTGCTGGTATGATCGCACCCGCTAAGAACCTCCATTTTAATCCCTACCTTCCCGCACGTGGGCGTGTCGTTGTCACATTTTCGCCGTGCCTGCGCGTTTGGTAAAACACGTTTCACCAGTACGCGCGTCTTCGTTCGCCTGGTTCCGCAAAAATGCAAAAATGAGGGGATCCGGCGCGTTGGTGCTGCTGTGATCGCACCCGCTAAGATCCTCCGTCTTAATTCGAAATTTCCCGCACGTGTGTGTGCCGCAGTGACATTTACGCCGTGCATGCGCGTTTACCGAGACACGTTTCACCAGTGACCCCTTTTTCTTTCCCCCGGTTCCGCAAAAGGGTTATAAAAAGGGGTGCAACACGAGGACTTCCCAGGGGGTCACCCATCCTAGTACTACTCTCGCCCAAGCACGCTTAACTTCGGAGTTCTGATGGGATCCGGTGCATTAGTGCTGGTATGATCGCACCCGTTAGGATTCTGCATTTTTATTACTATATTCCCACATTACTAATTCGCGTTCAACGTTACGCGCCTTTTTCTTTCACCTGTTTCCGCAAGTAAAGCGAAGAAATATTGAAAGGGATGCAACGCTGGGACTTCCCAGGGGGTCACCCACCCTGGTACTGCTCTCGCCTAGGCACGCTTAATCTCCGAATCTCGATGGGATCCGGTGCGTTAGTGTTGGTATGATTGCACCCGTTAGTGTTTGATGCGGTGGGAGAAACCTGTTAGAAAGTGGTTTAGGTGTTCGGATGCGTTCGGCCCGGGAGAACTTCAAAGTGGCGTGACTTTTGATCCATAAAGAGTAACGGGGACCGTAATATATCAAATTGAAGCTTGGGATGAGCTCTACAAGTCTCATTGCCTACGGCCTTGACACGTGCTGTTTTGAGCCCGAAAAACCTATTTGAAATAGTCTATTCGTCGGCCGAGCGTGAATTATTTTTTTCATTTTTGTTATTTTAGTTTCCCTGTCCCTAATTTCTGTTGGAAGTTTTTTACGGCCATAAATACGACCATGAACAGCAACGTTCTCGTCAGTTAATATTACTATTACTTTATTATATTCGTGAGTTCTTGCTTTTCTTGTCGGTTCAGGGGTTTGCCTCTGCGCTCTTGTTGCCGCGTGTGAACCTGCAAATCACGTTTGTGCCAGGGTGTTACAGTCTAACCGTGTTTCTCTGCATCTGGACTCTTCGATCCCATTCCTGTACTGCCACTTTGATAACGCTTGTTTATCTCCAGAGGCACAAAAGAGATCTAGAAGGGGGTGGCGTAAATTCTGTAAATTCTCCTTCATGATAGGGTGTTACCAAGTAATTACCCAAATCAATTTAATTAATTCAGGCACAGAACAAACGCAGTTTAGATCGCACCTTCGAAGAATGTGAAAAAAAAAATAGTCCAAAGCCCACGTTTCGCGTAAAGGCAAAACGGATATAAAAAGGGGTGCAACACGAGGACTTCCCAGGGGGTCACCCATCCTAGTACTTCTCTCGCCCAAGCACGATTAACTTCGGAGTTCTGATGGGATCCGGTGCATTAGTGCTGGTATGATCGCACCCGTTAGGACTCCCCACTTCTATTCCTATATTGCCGGATGTGGGTGTGACGTAGTGACATTTACTAAGACACGTTTCGCCAGTTCGCGCGTTTGCTTTCACCTGGTTCCGCAAACAGGAAGAGTAGACATAGGAAGGGGTGCAACACGAGGACTTCCCAGGGGGTCACCCATCCAAGTACTACACTCGCCCAAGCGCGCTTAACTCCGGTGTTCTGACGGGATCCGGCGCATTAATGCTGGTATGATCGCACCCGCTAAGAACCTCCATTTTAATCCCTACCTTCCCGCACGTGGGCGTGTCGTTGTCACATTTTCGTCGTGACTGCGCGTTTGGTAAGACACGTTTCACCAGGACGCACGTCTTCGTTCGCCTGGTTCCGCAAAAATGCAAAAATGAGAGGATCCGGCGCGTTGGTGCTGCTGTGATCGCACCCGCTAAGATCCTCCGTCTTAATTCGAAATTTCCCGCACGTGGGTGTGCCGCAGTGACATTTACGCCGTGCATGCGCGTTTATCGAGACACGTTTCACCAGTGACCCCTTTTTCTTTCCCCCGGTTCCGCAAAAGGGTTATAAAAAGGGGTGCTACACGAGGACTTCCCAGGGGGTCACCCAGCCTAGTACTACTCTCGCCCAAGCACGCTTAACTTCGGAGTTCTGATGGGATCCGGTGCATTAGTGCTGGTATGATCGCACCCGTTAGGATTCTGCATTTTTATTACTATATTCCCACATTACTAATTCGCGTTCAACGTTACGCGCCTTTTTCTTTCACCTGTTTCCGCAAGTAAAGCGAAGAAATATTGAAAGGGATGCAACGCTGGGACTTCCCAGGGGGTCACCCACCCTGGTACTGCTCTCGCCTAGGCACGCTTAATCTCCGAATCTCGATGGGATCCGGTGCGTTAGTGTTGGTATGATCGCACCCGTTAGTGTTTGATGCGGTGGGAGAAACCTGTTAGGAAGTGGTTTAGGTGTTCGGATGCGTTCGGCCCGGGAGAACTTCAAAGTGGCGTGACTTTTGATCCATAAAGAGTAACGGGGCCCGTAATATATCAAATTGAAGCTTGGGATGAGCTCTACAAGTCTCATCGCCTACGGCCTTGACACGTACTGTTTTGAGCCCGAAAAACCTATTTGAAATAGTCTATTCGTCGGCCGAGCGTGAATTATTTTTTTCATTTTTGTTATTTTAGTTTCCCTGTCCCTAATTGCTGTTGGAAGTTGTTTACGGCCATAAATACGACCTTGAACAGCAACGTTCTCGTCAGTTAATATTACTATTACTTTATTCTATTCGTGAGTTCTCGCTTTTCTTGTCGGTTAAGGGGTTTGCCTCTGCGCTCTTGTTGCCGCGTCTGAACCTGCAAATCACGTTTGTGCCAGGGCGTTACAGTCTAACCATGTTTCGCTGCATCTGGACTCTTCGATCCCATTCCTGTATTGCCACTTTGATAACGCTTGTTTATCCCCAGAGGCACAAAAGAGATCTAGAAGGGGGTGGCGTAAATTCTGTAAATTCTCCTTCATGATAGGGTGTTACCAAGTAATTACCCAAATCAATTTAATTAATTCAGGCACAGAACAAACGCAGTTTAGATCGCACCTTCGAAGAATGTGAAAAAAAAATAGTCCAAAGCCCACGTTTCGCGTAAAGGCAAAACGGATATAAAAAGGGGTGCAACACGAGGACTTCCCAGGGGGTCACCCATCCTAGTACTACTCTCGCCCAAGCACGCTTAACTTCGGAGTTCTTATGGGATCCGGTGCATTAGTGCTGGTATGATCCCACCCGTTAGGACTCCCCACTTCTATTCCTATATTCCCGGATGTGGGTGTGACGTAGTGACATTTACTAAGACAGGTTTCGCCAGTTCGCGCGTTTGTTTTCACCTGGTTCCGCAAACAGGAAGAGAAGACATAGGAAGGGGTGCGACACGAGGACTTCCCAGGGGGTCACCCATCCAAGTACTACTCTCGCCCAAGCACGCTTAACTTCGGAGTTCTGATGGGATCCGGTGCATTAGTGCTGGTATGATCGCACCCGTTTGGATTCTGCATTTTTATTACTATATTCCCACATTACTAATTCGCGTTCAACGTTACGCGCCTTTTTCTTTCACCTGTTTCCGCAAGTAAAGCGAAGAAATATTGAAAGGGATGCAACGCTGGGACTTCCCAGGGGGTCACCCACCCTGGTACTGCTCTCGCCTAGGCACGCTTAATCTCCGAATCTCGATGGGATCCGGTGCGTTAGTGTTGGTATGATCGCACCCGTTAGTGTTTGATGCAGTGGGAGAAACCTGTTAGGAAGTGGTTTAGGTGTTCGGATGCGTTCGGCCCGGGAGAACTTCAAAGTGGCGTGACTTTTGATCCATAAAGAGTAACGGGGCCCGTACTATATCAAATTAAAGCTTGGGATGAGCTCTACAAGTCTCATCCCCTACGGCCTTGACACGTGCTGTTTTGAGCCCGAAAAACCTATTTGAAATAGTCTATTCGTCGGCCGAGCGTGAATTATTTTTTTCATTTTTGTTATTTTAGTTTCCCTGTCCCTAATTGCTGTTGGAAGTTGTTTACGGCCATAAATACGACCATGAACAGCAACGTTCTCGTCAGTTAATATTACTATTACTTTATTCTATTCGTGAGTTCTTGCTTTTCTTGTCGGTTCAGGGGTTTGCCTCTGCGCTCTTGTTGCCGCGTCTGAACCTGCAAATCACGTTTGTGCCAGGGCGTTACAGTCTAACCGTGTTTCGCTGCATCTGGACTCTTCGATCCCATTCCTGTATTGCCACTTTGATAACGCTTGTTTATCCCCAGAGGCACAAAAGAGATCTAGAAGGGGGTGGCGTAAATTCTTTAAATTCTCCTTCATGATAGGGTGTTACCAAGTAATTACCCAAATCAATTTAATTAATTCAGGCACAGAACAAACGCAGTTTAGATCGCACCTTCGAAGAATGTGGGAAAAAAAAATACTCCAAAGCCCACGTTTCGCGTAAAGGCAAAACGGATATAAAAAGGGGTGCAACACGAGGACTTCCCAGGGGGTCACCCATCCAAGTAATACTCTCGCCCAAGCACGCTTAACTTCGGAGTTCTGTTGGGATCCGGTGCATTAGTGCTGGTATGATCGCACCCGTTAGGACTCCCCACTTCTATTCCCATATTCCCGGATGTGGGTGTGACGTAGTGACATTTACTAAGACACGTTTCGCCAGTTCGCGCGTTTGCTTTCACCTGGTTCCGCAAACAGGAAGAGAAGACATAGGAAGGGGTGCAACACGAGGACTTCCCAGGGGGTCACCCATCCAAGTACTACACTCGCCCAAGCGCGCTTAACTCCGGTGTTCTGACGGGATCCGGCGCATTATTGCTGGTATGATCGCACCCGCTAAGAACCTCCATTTTAATCCCTACCTTCCCGCACGTGGGCGTGTCGTTGTCACATTTTCGCCGTGCCTGCGCGTTTGGTAAGACACGTTTCACCAGTACGCGCGTCTTCGTTCGTCTGGTTCCGCAAAAATGCAAAAATGAGGGGATCCGGCGCGTTGGTGCTGCTGTGATCGCACCAGCTAAGATCCTACGTCTTAATTCGAAATTTCCCGCACGTGGGTGTGCCGCAGTGACATTTACGCCGTGCATGCGCGTTTACCGAGACACGTTTCACCAGTGACCCCTTTTTCTTTCCCCCGGTTCCGCAAAAGGGTTATAAAAAGGGGTGCAACACGAGGACTTCCCAGGGGGTCACCCATCCTAGTACTACTCTTGCCCAAGCACGCTTAACTTCGGAGTTCTGATGGGATCCGGTGCATTAGTGCTGGTATGATCGCACCCGTTAGGATTCTGCATTTTTATTACTATATTCCCACATTACTAATTCGCGTTCAACGTTACGCGCCTTTTTCTTTCACCTGTTTCCGCAAGTAAAGCGAAGAAATATTGAAAGGGATGCAACGCTGGGACTTCCCAGGGGGTCACCCACCCTGGTACTGCTCTCGCCTAGGCACGCTTAATCTCCGAATCTCGATGGGATCCGGTGCGTTAGTGTTGGTATGATCGCACCCGTTAGTGTTTGATGCGGTGGGAGAAACCTGTTAGGAAGTGGTTTAGGTGTTCGGATGCGTTCGGCCCGGGAGAACTTCAAAGTGGCGTGACTTTTGATCCATAAAGAGTAACGGGGCCCGTAATATATCAAATTGAAGCTTGGGATGAGCTCTACAAGTCTCATCGCCTACGACCTTGACACGTGCTGTTTTGAGCCCGAAAAACCTATTTGAAATAGTCTATTCGTCGGCCGAGCGTGAATTATTTTTTTCATTTTTGTTATTTTAGTTTCCCTGTCCCTAATTGCTGTTGGAAGTTGTTTACGGCCATAAATACGACCATGAACAGCAACGTTCTTGTCAGTTAATATTACTATTACTTTATTCTATTCGTGAGTTCTTGCTTTTCTTGTCGGTTCAGGGGTTTGCCTCTGCGCTCTTGTTGCCGCGTCTGAACCTGCAAATCACGTTTGTGCCAGGGCGTTACAGTCTAACCGTGTTTCGCTGCATCTGGACTCTTCGATCCCATTCCTGTATTGCCACTTTGATAACGCTTGTTTATCCCCAGAGGCACAAAAGAGATCTAGAAGGGGGTGGCGTAAATTCTTTAAATTCTCCTTCATGATAGGGTGTTACCAAGTAATTAGCCAAATCAATTTAATTAATTCACGCACAGAACAAACGCAGTTTAGATCGCACCTTCGAAGAATGTGAAGAAAAAAAATAGTCCAAAGCCCACGTTTCGCGTAAAGGCAAAACGGATATAAAAAAGGGTGCAACACGAGGACTTCCCAGGGGGTCACCCATCCTAGTACTACTCTCGCCCAAGCACGCTTAACTTCGGAGTTCTGATGGGATCCGGTGCATTAGTGCTGGTATGATCGCACCCGTTAGGACTCCCCACTTCTATTCCCATATTCCCGGATGTGGGTGTGACGTAGTGACATTTACTAAGACACGTTTCGCCAGTTCGCGCGTTTGTTTTCACCTGGTTCCGCAAACAGGAAGAGAAGACATAGGAAGGGGTGCGACACGAGGACTTCCCAGGGGGTCACCCATCCAAGTACTACACTCGCCCAAGCGCGCTTAACTCCGGTGTTCTGACGGGATCCGGCGCATTATTGCTGGTATGATCGCACCCGCTAAGAACCTCCATTTTAATCCCTACCTTCCCGCACGTGGGCGTGTCGTTGTCACATTTTCGCCGTGCCTGCGCGTTTGGTAAGACACGTTTCTCCAGTACGCGCGTCTTCGTTCGCCTGGTTCCGCAAAAATGCAAAAATGAGGGGATCCGGCGCGTTGGTGCTGCTGTGATCGCACCCGCTAAGATCCTCCGTCTTAATTCGAAATTTCCCGCACGTGGGTGTGCCGCAGTGACATTTACGCCGTGCATGCGCGTTTATCGAGACACGTTTCACCAGTGACCCCTTTTTCTTTCCCCCGGTTCCGCAAAAGGGTTATAAAAAGGGGTGCAACATGAGGACTTCCCAGGGGGTCACCCATCCTAGTACTACTCTCGCCCAAGCACGCTTAACTTCGGAGTTCTGATGGGATCCGGTGCATTAGTGCTGGTATGATCGCACCCGTTAGGATTCTGCTTTTTTATTACTATATTCCCACATTACTAATTCGCGTTCAACGTTACGCGCCTTTTTCTTTCACCTGTTTCCGCAAGTAAAGCGAAGAAATATTGAAAGGGATGCAACGCTGGGACTTCCCAGGGGGTCACCCACCCTGGTACTGCTCTCGCCTAGGCACGCTTAATCTCCGAATCTCGATGGGATCCGGTGCGTTAGTGTTGGTATGATTGCACCCGTTAGTGTTTGATGCGGTGGGAGAAACCTGTTAGGAAGTGGTTTAGGTGTTCGGATGCGTTCGGCCCGGGAGAACTTCAAAGTGGCGTGAGTTTTGATCCATAAAGAGTAACGTGGCCTGTAATATATCAAATTGAAGCTTGGGATGAGCTCTACAAGTCTCATCGCCTACGGCCTTGACACGTGATGTTTTGAGCCCGAAAAACCTATTTGAAATAGTCTATTCGTCGGCCGAGCGTGAATTATTTTTTTCATTTTTGTTATTTTAGTTTCCCTGTCCCTAATTGCTGTTGGAAGTTGTTTACGGCCATAAATACGACCATGAACAGCAACGTTCCCGTCAGTTAATATTACTATTACTTTATTATATTCGTGAGTTCTTGCTTTTCTTGTCGGTTCAGGGGTTTGCCTCTGCGCTCTTGTTGCCGCGTCTGAACCTGCAAATCACGTTTGTGCCAGGGCGTTACAGTCTAACCGTGTTTCGCTGCATCTGGACTCTTCGATCCCATTCCTGTATTGCCACTTTGATAACGCTTGTTTATCCCCAGAGGCACAAAAGAGATCTAGAAGGGGGTGGCGTAAATTCTTTAAATTCTCCTTCATGATAGGGTGTTACCAAGTAATTACCCAAATCAATTTAATTAATTCAGGCACAGAACAAACGCAGTTTAGATCGCACCTTCGAAGAATGTGGAAAAAAAAAATAGTCCAAAGCCCACGTTTCGCGTAAAGGCAAAACGGATATAAAAAGGGGTGCAACACGAGGACTTCCCAGGGGGTCACCCATCCTAGTACTGTAACGCCCCCAAAATTCCCCGCGCTTTCGATGCGGCGGACCTTGTGCGTTAATTTCATACATCTATCGACTTAACTAATGATCCCATAATCATATTGGTTGAAATAGTCTTATTTTAGACTATACATTAACAATTTCTCTTAACATTGTCCCTGGATCTTAACTTGATCTCAGTCTCATAAGTATACAAGTATCAACTTGTATTTCATCCGTATAAATGGATAAAACCATATATAACGGTTTAATTTTAACCTTAGGATTTAAATATTCTATATACGTCCACTTGTAACGGTCTCATTCGTACTACAAGTATCAATATACAAAGATATCTCTTCATATCAATAATCCTACTTATATGGTATTCAGAATAGTAATAACGAGTTATACCTGGGTCCGAGGAACCTTAACGATGGATTTGACCAGTCAACATCGCTTAGTTCTGTCTCAGATGTACAGCACTCACAAGTTATTTACCGATCCTCATCCAGATAAATAGATCATTATCAATACTATGTTAAATTTTAACAATTCTAGGTTATATCAAAATAAAGACATAACAACATTCTGATGATAATTATTTATATCATTCATTTAATATTCGGTTACATGTTTGTTTGTTCATATTACAACAGTCATTATGACATATACAAATACAATCAATTTACATGAAAACCTAATCTATGCTGCATCTTTAAGTTCATGATCTTCTTAACGTTCATCTTTAATCTGCAAATAAGGTTTTATTCGCAAGAATGAGCACGACGGCTCAGCAAGACTAACATACAGCACATACGCAGTTTATGCTTTCATATAAACTTTAACATGCATTGACTGAACATAATTCTTCATTTAATATCACATATAACTCACGTTCCAACAATTTATATCACATTGACACACAAAGTGTATAAATCATGTTCGTAAATCGTAAACATAAAACATAACAGTTAGAAGGCTTGTAAACATCAGTTAAAGACTTCACATATCATCTATTGCATAATAACATGACATTACACATCTCATTTAACATTTTAGCAATACTACACAAGTAGCACATAGCAAGAGTTAGAAGACTTGCCTTGAAACCATGTTAGGGTTTTCCCGGGAAATCGTTAAACGCCTACAAAAAGGGTTACGCGACCCCGAATGTTAGTTTATCAAATTTTCCTTTTGAATAAGTCTTAGAATAACTTAACTACACTATTTTCATTGGTGGAATCATTTCGTTAAGTGGCGAACTCAAAATCTCAAAATTTAGTGCTTCCACCCGAATGCCCCTTAAAATTTTCAGCTTTGACGTTCTTTCCGGCAACTGCCATAACTTTGTCATCCGGAAACATTTTAAAGTGATTCTTGAGTCTAAATTGCTTAGAATTTCATGATCTACAACTTTAATTTAGGTTGCTAAGGCATAGTCGGACTTTAAAATTTCGTAATTTTAGCAGAAAGGTCAGTATGCTTACTTTGATCAATATTTTTAGGGTTAACCATGTGAAACATGGTACCGCTTGCTTTAACTCTTTAAGAAATCATGTTGTAAGACTCAATATCACTTTATAACATAAAAATAATAAATCACAAACCTTCTCATAGAAAGATTCATGACTTTTTCTCAAGAACACGAAGAACGAATCGAAGAACACGAAGAACAAAGTTTCATCGTTCTTCGTTTCGACTACTAAAACTTGATGCCACAAGCATTATTTAGCAAGGCCATCATGTTTCATCATCCCATAACACTAAATTACCAAATCATAAACCTACTTATATAAGATTTTATGACTTTTGCTCAAGAACACACGAAGAACGAAAAATCGTACATCCAACTGTAACGCCCCCAAAATCCCCCGCGCTTTCGATGCGGCGGACCTTGTGCGTCAATGTGATATAAATTATTGGAACGTGAGTTATATGTGATATTAAATGGAGAATTATGTTCAGTCAATGCATGTTAAAGTTTATATGAAAGCATAAACTGCGTATGTGCTGTATGTTAGACTTGCTGAGCCGTCGTGCTCATTCTTGCGAATAAAACCTTATTTGCAGATTAAAGATGAATGTTAAGAAGATCATGAACGTAAAGATGAAGCGTAGATTAGGTTTTCATGTTTATTACTTGTATTTGTATAAGTCATAACGACTGTTGTAATACGAACAAACAAACATGTAACCGAATATTGAATGAATGATATAGATTATTATCATCAGAATGTTGTTATGTCTTTATTTTGATATAACCTAGAATTGTTAAGACTTAACATAGTATTGATAATGATCTACTTATCTGGATGAGGATCGATAAATAACTTGTGAGTGCTGTACATTCGAGACAGGACTAAGCGATGTTGACTGGTCAAATCCATCGTTAAGGTTCCTCGGACCCAGGTATAACTCGTTATTACTATTCTGAATACCATATAAGTAGGATTATTGATATGAAGAGATATCACTATAAGCAAATATGTTTCGAATGAGGGTTTTAACTAGTTGGGTAATGTTCTGTACGGAAAGAGAATTTTGCACCGGACAAAGATACAACCATTTGTCACGGATAAAGATGCAAACATTTATCACGGGTGAAGATACAAACATTCACCGCGAGATTCTCTGTTCCCAAGAGCCGTCCTAATGATTTAATACCGTGGATGTTGGAACATGTAAAGTTATAAAATATTTAAATCCTAAGGTTAAAATTAGACCGTAATATATGGTTTTATCCATTTATACGGATGAAATACAAGTTGATACTTGTATACTTATGAGACTGAGATCAAGTTAAGATCCAGGGACAAAGTTAAGAGAAACTTTTTAATGTATAGTCTAAAATAAGACTAATTCAACCAATATGATTATGGGATCATTGGTTAAGTCGATAATTGTACGAAATTAACGCACAAGGTCCGCCGCATCGAAAGTGCAGGGATTTTGGGGGCGTTACTATTTTAGACTATATGATTATGGGATCATTGGTTAAGTCGATAAATGTATGAAATTAACGCACAAGGTCCGCCGCATCGAAAGCGCGGGGAATTTTGGGGGCGTTACAAGTACTACTCTCGCCCAAGCACGCTTAACTTCGGAGTTCTGATGGGATCCGGTGCATTAGTGCTGGTATGATCGCACCCGTTAGGACTCCCCACTTCTATTCCCATATTCCCGGATGTGGGTGTGACGTAGTGACATTTACTAAGACACGTTTCGCCAGTTCGCGCGTTTGCTTTCACCTGGTTCCGCAAACAGGAAGAGAAGACATAGGAAGGGGTGCAACACGAGGACTTCCCAGGGGGTCACCCATCCAAGTACTACACTCGCCCAAGCGCGCTTAACTCCGGTGTTCTGACGGGATCCGGCGCATTATTGCTGGTATGATCGCACCCGCTAAGAACCTCCATTTTAATCCCTACCTTCCCGCACGTGGGCGTGTCGTTGTCACATTTTCGCCATGCCTGCGCGTTTGGTAAGACACGTTTCACCAGTACGCGCGTCTTCGTTCGCCTGGTTCCGCAAAAATGCAAAAATGAGGGGATCCGGCGCGTTGGTGCTGCTGTGATCGCACACGCTAAGATCCTCCGTCTTAATTCGAAATTTCCCGCACGTGGGTGTGCCGCAGTGACATTTACGCCGTGCATGCGCGTTTACCGAGACACGTTTCACCAGTGACCCCTTTTTCTTTCCCCCGATTCCGCAAAAGGGTTATAAAAAGGGGTGCAACACGAGGACTTCCCAGGGGGTCACCCATCCTAGTACTACTCTCACCCAAGCACGCTTAACTTCGGAGTTCTGATGGGATCCGGTGCATTAGTGCTGGTATGATCGCACCCGTTAGGATTCTGCATTTTTATTACTATATTCCCACATTACTAATTCGCGTTCAATGTTACGCGCCTTTTTCTTTCACCTGTTTCCGCAAGTAAAGCGAAGAAATATTGAAAGGGATGCAACGCTGGGACTTCCCAGGGGGGTCACCCACCCTGGTACTGCTCTCGCCTAGGCACGCTTAATCTTCGAATCTCGATGGGATCCGGTGCGTTAGTGTTGGTATGATCGCACCCGTTAGTGTTTGATGCGGTGGGAGAAACCTGTTAGGAAGTGGTTTAGGTGTTCGGATGCATTCGGCCCTGGAGAACTTCAAAGTGGCGTGACTTTTGATCCATAAAGAGTAACGGGGCCCGTAATATATCAAATTGAAGCTTGGGATGAGCTCTACAAGTCTCATCGCCTACGGCCTTGACACGTGCTGTTTTGAGCCCGAAAAACCTATTTGAAATAGTCTATTCGTCGGCCGAGCGTGAATTATTTTTTTCATTTTTGTTATTTTAGTTTCCCTGTCCCTAATTGCTGTTGGAAGTTGTTTACGGCCATAAATACGACCATGAACAGCAACGTTATCGTCAGTTAATATTACTATTACTTTATTATATTCGTGAGTTCTTGCTTTTCTTGTCGGTTCAGGGGTTTGCCACTGCGCTCTTGTTGCCGCGTCTGAACCTGCAAATCACGTTTGTGCCAGGGCGTTACAGTCTAACCGTGTTTCGCTGCATCTGGACTCTTCGATCCCATTCCTGTATTGCCACTTTAATAACGCTTGTTTATCCCCAGAGGCACAAAAGAGATTTAGAAGGGGGTGGCGTAAATTCTTTAAATTCTCCTTCATGATAGGGTGTTACCAAGTAATTACCCAAATCAATTTAATTAATTCAGGCACAGAACAAACGCAATTTAGATCGCACCTTCGAAGAATGTGAAAAAAAAAAATAGTCCAAAGCCCACGTTTCGCGTAAAGGCAAAACGGATATAAAAAGGGGTGCAACACGAGGACTTCCCAGGGGGTCACCCATCCTAGTACTACTCTCGCCCAAGCACGCTTAACTTCGGAGTTCTGATGGGATCCGGTGCATTAGTGCTGGTATGATCGCACCCGTTAGGACTCCCCACTTCTATTCCCATATTCCCGGATGTGGGTGTGACATAGTGACATTTACTAAGACACGTTTCGCCAGTTCGCGCGTTTTCTTTCACCTGGTTCCGCAAACAGGAAGAGAAGACATAGGAAGGGGTGCAACACGAGGACTTCCTGTGACGCCCCCAAATCACTATACTTACTATAGATGACTTGGTGCTCACTATAAATGCTAAATCAATAGGTTTATAGATGATTTCCTTTATTCTCAAACAAAGTTCTCATCTTAATTCCCAAAGATCTTTCATTATTTTATATCAAGTCCTTGTAATCAATACAAGAGACTTAATACTCAAACATAACATTTTATCCTTAATATTTAGATATTCTATAACTTTATATGTTCCAACATTCACGGCATTAAATCATTAGGACGGCTCTTGGGAATAGTGAATCTCGCGGTGAATGTTTGCATCTTCACCCGTGATAAATGTTTGCATCTTTATCCGTGACAAATGGTTGTATCTTTGTCCGGTGCAAAATTCTCTTTCCGTACAGAACATTACCCAAATAGTTAAAACCCTCATTCGAAACATATTTGGTTATAGTGATATCTCTTCATATTAATAATCCTACTTATCCGACATTCAGAATAGTAATAACGAGTTATACCTGGGTCCGAGGAACCTTAACGATGGATTTGACTTAGTCAACATCGCTTAGTCCTGTCTCGGATGTACAGCACTCACAAGTTATTTACCGATCCTCATCCAGATAAATAGATCATTATTAATACTATGTTAAGTTTTAACAATTCTAAGTTTAATCAAAGTAAAGACGTAACAAGAGAATGTGATAAAACTTGATAATATTTATATAATATGCGGTTACATGTGTTGAACTTGTTCTTATTACAAAATGTCATTATGACTACAGTTAAGAACAGTTAAGGAAAGCAGTAAACTAGTCTACGCATTTCTTCTTTCCTTTCTTCTTCGAGCCGGAGCTCTCGGGTTTGTCTGCACATTAGGTTTATATGCAAGGGTGAGCTAAAATGCTCAGCAAGTCTTAACACATAACATATAAGTGAACTCACACCGATAAGGATTGTAAGGACTCATGGAATAACAATTGATATTTACAAATGTTTTAACATAGCAAGACTGAGTGGTGGTTAGACCTTGAACTGTTCTTTGTCTTTCGACTTAGAACCTTTTACAGTGGATATAGAAAGGGGATAAACCTATCGACATCCTATGTTATGCATAACATACAATACACTGGACAGATCAAGAACAGTAATACATATTTGTTCATCTCAGTTTACTTCACATGTTAGGATCGCCCCAAGACGACTTGGTTTGATATAATAAAGCATGATTCGAATTTATCACGAATAATCATTTCATTTTGCAAGTTATGCCGAAACAAGAAGCAATAACTCTCGTATCAAAGATTTATAACACGTTGCATACACAAAATGTATAAATCACATAGAAAGCAAGTAAACAAAGTTTAAGGATAGAAAACTTGCCTTTAGCACAATTTAGGGTTTCCCGATAATCGTTTAAAGCGCCTATACAAAGGGTTTCGTGTACCGAATGTTAGTTCATCGAATTTTTTCGTTCTATACGTGTTTTTATCACTAAACTAGACTATTTTCATTGGTGGAATTTTTACAAAACTTGGCTAACTCAAAAACTCAAAAATTAGTGCTTCCACCCGAATGCCCCTTAAAATTTTCAGCTTTGACGTCCTTTCCGGTAACTGCCATAACTTTGTCATCCGGAAACATTTTAAAGTGATTTTTGAGTCTAAATTGCTTATAATTTCATGATCTACAACTTTCATTTAGGTTACTAAGGCATATTCGGACTTTAAAATTTCGTAATTTTAGCAGAAAGGTCAGTATGCTTACTTTGAACAATATTTTTAGGGTTAACCATGTGAAACATGGTACCACTTGCTTTAACTCTTTAAGAAATCATGTTGTAAGACTCAATATCACTTTATAACATAAAAATAACAAATCACAAACCTTCTCATAGAAAGATTCATGACTTTTGCTCAAGAACATACGAAGAACACGAAGAATGGTTAAACCGTACATGGTAACGACTATGTTCTTGAGCTTTTGGTTTTCGTACATGAAATAATTTGAGCATTATAACTGCTTACATAAGTGATTATAACACTTTATAGTTGACAAAAATTGGTCATTATAACGGCTTGTATAATTGATTAAAATAATTTATAAAAATGCTCGAGAACATACGCATACGCGGAGAACGGATGAACCGTACATGACCACTACGTATGCTCATTGAGCTTTAAACTATGAATTGAAATTTGACATTATAACTACTACAAAATGTAGAAAGGCTCAAGAACACGTGAAGAACACGGAGAACGACAATCGTACATGGCTACGACTCGCGTTCTTGAGCTTTTGAAAATTTAAGACGAAAGAAAAATCGAACATAAAAACTATAAGAGATTGTACCTTTGGTGTTTGCAAGCTTTAACTATTTCTTTGCAATATCCAAGATAGTAACTCACTAGAACTCTCTCTCAATATATGTATAGCTTTGATACTTGATTTTTGAGTTTGAAAATGAATGATAGAATGGGTGAATATTGCTTGCTATTTATAGGCCAACCAAAGCTAGGGCAAAAGGGTCTTTGTTACAAAACTTCCAAGCTAAGCTAACTTCAAGTGCACCACCCTTGCCCACTTGATATGAACGACCCAAAGGTCTGATTTTATGCCATTAAATGCTAGTAATCATCATGTTTGGTGACATCACAAAACCATACATGTTAGCTTTTGATTGGTCCACCAATTAGCCTACCAAATGAATAGTATTAGGCCTTGTTTGGTTGGTCATTTAAGCATTTATTTGATAGTCATGGTCATTTACCAAACTTGACCAAGGTTAGATTAGTCCATTTGATAATCTAGCTTAATCAAGGTTAGGTTAATTAGCAATAACTTAGGTTAATTAGGTTTATTAATTCACCGATTAGTTTAACATATAGATTAGATTAATCTATAGTTTAATTAAATCTTAATCCTAGTTAGGTTAAGTTTAATTACATGTTAATTAGGTTAAATGGTAATCTAGTTACCTTAACCTAGTTCAATTCCAACCGGATTAGTGTTAATCACCTAATTAGGTTAATTAGTTAGATAATTTAATTATTCTGTAACTAGGTTTAAGTCTAGATTAGGGTTCCTAATCCAGTTATCTTTAACCTAGTTCATTTCTAAGTATTCCAGTTGAATTGGTCTTTACTGATTTAAAGGTCAGATATTACGGAGTTTTGTTCCGAATAAACACTATTCTGCAAAACGAAAAGTCAAAAAGACATTGCACGTTTTTCGGTGAATAGTGTTTTTGATTTCTATTTCTCAGAAAATGGTTAGACGATAAAAAAGGCACAAAAAATATTTTTCGTCTTTTCCCTATTTCGTCCTATACCCGACGCGTTTTTCGAGAAAAACTTTTATCGGCTATATTGTGTTTTCAAAGTACGGGAAAGATGAATCCTGAAACAGAATGTCATTTCGACGTACACGTTTCGCTCGGGGGCTTAGGTTAGATTTCCTAGGGTTTAGACCCTAGGGTTTAGGGTTTAGGTTTTATCTTCTTTTCAGATTTTCGAAAAAAACTTTTATGTTCCTTTTTCGTGCTAAGGTTGTATACTTGAACCGAAACATATAAATAAACAATAACGAAGATTCCATAACACATATAAGATGTAATTCAAGCTTTATTTATTCACATAAAGTCGGATTACAACTCTCTCGAAAGTTCGGAATATTACATTCACCCCTCCTTAAAAGAATTTCGTCCCCGAAATTAACTTATACAATTAAGAAAATAAATGTGGATATTCTATCTTCATTTTATCTTCTAACTCCCACGTTGCTTCTTCGATGGATTGATTTCTCCATATAACCTTGACTAAAGGTATGACCTTGTTTCGCAAGACTTGTTCCTTCCTATCAACAATTTTAACAGGAATCTCTTCGTAGCTCAGATCCTTCTCGATTTGAATGGGTTCATAGCTGATAACGTGTTTGTAATCAGGTTTATAGGGACGTAATACTGAAACATGAAATACATTAAGTATATGTTCCAGCTCTGGAGGTAAGGCTACTTCATAAGCTACCTCACCTATTCTTCGTAATATTTCGAATGGTCCTATAAACCTTGGACTCAATTTTCCTTTCTTTCCAAAACGAATCTTTCCTTTCCAGGGAGATACTTTTAGGAAAACATGACTACCAACTTCAAAGTCTCTCTTTTGTCGATGTAGATCGGCATATCTCTTCTGTCTTTCTTGAGCAGCTCGTAACCTCAATTGAATTGTTCGAACTACCTCCGCTGTTTGTTGAACCAATTCTGGCCCAAGCATCTTCCGTTCACCAACTTCGTCCCAACACATCGGTGTTCTACACTTCCTTCCATATAGAGCTTCATATGGTGGCATTCCTATACTAGCGTGATAACTATTGTTGTAAGAGAATTCCACCAGAGGTAAGTGATCTTCCCAACTTCCCTCAAAATCCATCATACAAGCTCTCAGCATATCCTCCAAGGTTTGGATAGTCCTTTCACTTTTACCATCTGTTTGTGGGTGATAAGCAGTACTCATTCTCAATTGTGTACCTAGATGTTCTTGAAGACTTTTCCAGAAGTTCGAGGTGAACCTTGGGTCTCGATCTGACACAATTGAAACTGGCACGCCATGTCTAGAGATAACCTCCTTAATGTATAGCTTTGCTAATCGATCCAAAGTGAACTTAAGCTTAATTGGTAAAAAGTGAGCTGACTTGGTTAGTCTATCCTGTGACGCCCCCAAATCACTATACTTACTATAGATGACTTGGTGCTCACTATAAATGCTAAATCAATAGGTTTATAGATGATTTCCTTTATTCTCAAACAAAGTTCTCATCCTAATTCCCAAAGATCTTTCATTATTTTATATCAAGTCCTTATAATTGATACAAGAGACTTAATATTCAAACATAACCTTTTTATCCTTAATATTTAGATATTCTATAACTTTACATGTTTCAACATCCACGGTATTAAATCATTAGGACGACTCTTGGGAACAGAGAATCTCGCGGTGAATGTTTGCATCTTCACCCGTGATAAATGTTTGCATCTTTATCCGTGACAAATGGTTGTATCTTTGTCCGGTGCAAAATTCTCTTTCCGTACAGAACATTACCCAAATAGTTAAAACCCTCATTCGAAACGTATTTGGTTATAGTGATATCTCTTCATATTAATAATCCTACTTATCCGACATTCAGAATAGTAATAACGAGTTATACCTGGGTCCGAGGAACCTTAACGATGGATTTGACTTAGTCAACATCGCTTAGTCCTGTCTCGGATGTACAGCACTCACAAGTTATTTACCGATCCTCATTCAGATAAATAGATCATTATTAATACTATGTTAAGTTTTAACAATTCTAAGTTTAATCAAAGTAAAGACGTAACAAGAGAATGTGATAAAACTTGATAATATTTATATAATATTCGGTTACATGTGTTGAACTTGTTCTTATTACAAAATGTCATTATGACTACAGTTAAGAACAGTTAAGGAAAGCAGTAAACTAGTCTACGCATTTCTTCTTTCCTTTCTTCTTCGAGCCGGAGCTCTCGGGTTTGTCTGCACATTAGGTTTATATGCAAGGGTGAGCTAAAATGCTCAGCAAGTCTTAAACACATAACATATAATTGAACTCACACCGATAAGGATTGTAAGGACTCATGGAATAACAATTGATATTTACAAATGTTTTAACATAGCAAGACTGAGTGGTGGTTAGACCTTGAACTGTTCTTTGTCTTTCGACTTAGAACCTTTTTCAGTGGATATAGAAAGGGGATCAACCTAACGACATCCTATGTTATGCATAACATACAATACACTGGACAGATCAAGAACAGTAATACATATTTGTTCATCTCAGTTTACTTCACATGTCAGGATCGCCCCAAGACGACTTGGTTTGATATAATAAAGCATGATTCGAATTTATCACGAATAATCATTTCATTTTGCAAGTTATGCCGAAACAAGAAGCAATAACTCTCGTATCAAAGATTTATAACACGTTGCATACACAAAATGTATAAATCACATAGAAAGCAAGTAAACAAAGTTTAAGGATAGAAAACTTGCCTTTAGCACAATTTAGGGTTTCCCGGTAATCGTTTAAAGCGCCTATACAAAGGGTTTCGTGTACCGAATGTTAGTTCATCGAATTTTTTCATTCTATACGTGTTTTTATCACTAAACTAGACTATTTTCATTGGTGGAATTTTTAGAAAACTTGGCTAACTCAAAAACTCAAAAATTAGTGCTTCCACCCGAATGTCCCTTAAAATTTTCAGCTTTGACGTCCTTTCCGGTAACTGCCATAACTTTGTCATCCGGAAACATTTTAAAGTGATTTTTGAGTCTAAATTGCTTAGAATTTCATGATCTACAACTTTCATTTAGGTTACTAAGGCAGATTCGGAATTTAAAATTTTGTAATTTTAGCAAAAAGGTCAGTATGCTTACATTGAACAATATTTTTAGGCTTAACCATGTGAAACATGGTACCGCTTGCTTTAACTCTTTATGAAATCATGTTGTAAGACTCAATATCACTTTATAACATAAAAATAACAAATCACAAACCTTCTCATAGAAAGATTCATGACTTTTGCTCAAGAACATACGAAGAACACGAAGAACGGATAAACCGTACATGGTAACGACTATGTTCTTGAGCTTTTGGTTTTCGTACTTGAAATAATTTGAGCATTATAACTGCTTACATAAGTGATTATAACACTTTATAGTTGACAAAAATTGGTCATTATAACGGCTTGTATAATTGATTAAAACAATTTATAAAAATGCTCAAGAACATACGCAAACGCGGAGAACGGATGAACCGTACATGACCACTACGTATGTTCATTAAGCTTTAAACTACGAATTGAAATTCGACATTATAACTACTACAAAATGTAGAAAGGCTCAAGAACACGTGAAGAACACGGAGAACGACAATCGTACATGGCTACGACTCGCGTTCTTGAGCTTTTGAAAATTTAAGACGAAAGAAAAATCGAACATAAAAACTATAAAGGATTGTACCTTTGATGTTTGCAAGCTTTAACTATTTCTTTGCAATATCCAAGATAGTAACTCACTAGAACTCTCTCTCAATATATGTATAGCTTTGATACTTGATTTTTGAGCTTGAAAATGAATGATAGAATGGGTGAATATTGCTTGCTATTTATAGGCCAACCAAAGCTAGGGCAAAAGGGTCTTTGTTACAAAACTTCCAAGCTAAGCTAACTTCAAGTGCACCACCCTTGCCCACTTGATATGAAAGACCCAAAGGTCTGATTTTATGCCATTAAATGCTAGTAATCATCATGTTTGGTGACATCACAAAACCATACATGTTAACTTTTGATTGGTCCACCAATTAGCCTACCAAATGAATAGTATTAGGCCTTGTTTGGTTGGTCATTTAAGCATTTATTTGAGGGGTAGTCATGGTCATTTACCAAGCTTGACCAAGGTTAGATTAGTCCATTTGATAATCTAGCTTAATCAAGGTTAGGTTAATTAGCAATAACTTAGGTTAATTAGGTTTATTAATTCACCGATTAGTTTAACATATAGATTAGGTTAATCTATAGTTTAATTAATCTTAATCCTAGTTAGGTTAAGTGTAATTACATGTTAATTAGGTTAAATGGTAATCTAGTTACCTTAACCTAGTTCAATTCCAACCTGATTAGTGTTAATCACCTAATTAGGTTAATTAGTTAGATAATTTAATTATTCTGTAACTAGGTTTAAGTCTAGATTAGGGTTCCTAATCCAGTTATCTTTAACCTAGTTCATTTCTAAGTATTCCAGTTGAATTGGTCTTTACTGATTTAAAAGTCAGATATTACGGAGTTTTGTTCCGAATAAACACTATTCTGCAAAACGAAAAGTCAAAAAGACATTGCACGTTTTTCGGTGAATAGTGTTTTTGATTTCTATTTCTCAGAAAATGGTTAGACTATCAAAAAGGCACAAAAAAATATTTTTCGTCTTTTCCCTATTTCGTCCTATACCCGACGCGTTTTTCGAGAAAAACTTTTATCGGCTATATTGTGTTTTCAAAGTACGGGAAAGATGAATCCTGAAACAGAATGTCATTTCGACGTACACGTTTCGCTCGGGGGCTTAGGTTAGATTTCCTAGGGTTTAGACCCTAGGGTTTAGGGTTTAGGTTTTATCTTCTTTTCAGATTTTCGAAAAAAAAACTTTTATGTTCCTTTTTCGTGCTAAGGTTGTATACTTGAACCGAAACATATAAATAAACAATAACGAAGATTCCATAACACATATAAGATGTAATTCAAGCTTTATTTATTCACATAAAGTCGGATTACAACTCTCTCGGAAGTTCGGAATATTACATTCACCCCTCCTTAAAAGAATTTCGTCCCCGAAATTAACTTATACAATTAAGAAAATAAATGTGGATATTCTATCTTCATTTTATCTTCTAACTCCCACGTTGCTTATTCGATGGATTGATTTCTCCATATAACCTTGACTGAAGGTATGACCTTGTTTCGCAAGACTTGTTCCTTCCTATCAACAATTTTAACAGGAATCTCTTCGTAGCTTAGATCCTTCTCGATTTGAATGGGTTCATAGCTGATAACGTGTTTGTAATCAGGTTTATAGGGACGTAATACTGAAACATGAAATACATTATGTATATGTTCCAGCTCTGGAGGTAAGGCTACTTCATAAGCTACCTCACCTATTCTTCGTAATATTTCGAATGGTCCTGTAAACCTTGGACTCAGTTTTCCTTTCTTTCCAAAACGAATCTTTCCTTTCCAGGGAGATACTTTTAGGAAAACATGACTACCAACTTCAAAGTCTCTCTTTTGTCGATGAAGATCAGCATATCTCTTCTGTCTTTCTTGAGCAGCTCGTAACCTCAGTTGAATTGTTCGAACTACCTCCGCTGTTTGTTGAACCAATTCTGGCCCAAGCATCTTCCGTTCACCAACTTCGTCCCAACACATCGGTGTTCTACACTTCCTTCCATATAGAGCTTCATATGGTGGCATTCCTATACTAGCGTGATAACTATTGTTGTAAGAGAATTCCACCAGAGGTAAGTGATCTTCCCAACTTCCCTCAAAATCCATCATACAAGCTCTCAGCATATCCTCCAAGGTTTGGATAGTCCTTTCACTTTGACCATCTGTTTGTGGGTGATAAGCAGTACTCATTCTCAATTGTGTACCTAGATGTTCTTGAAGACTTTTCCAGAAGTTCGAGGTGAACCTTGGGTCTCGATCTGACACAATTGAAACTGGCACGCCATGTCTAGAGATAACCTCCTTAATGTATAGCTTTGCTAATCGATCCAAAGTGAACTTAACCTTAATTGGTAAAAAGTGAGCTGACTTGGTTAGTCTATCCACTATTACCCAAATGGCATCATGACCCTTCTGTGTGGTTGGTAGGCCTACTACAAAATCCATTGTAATATGCTCCCATTTCTACTCTGGAATCTCTAACGGTTGTAACAATCCGCTTGGTCTTTGATGCTCAGCTTTAACTTGCTGACATGTCAAACACCTACTAACGAATTCAGCCACCTCTCTTTTCATGTTTGGCCACCAGAAATGTTGACTTATGTCTTTGTACATTTTGGTACTGCCTGGGTGTACTGAAAACTTAGTACTATGCGCTCCTGACATGATTTCTTCCTTGAGTTCTTGAACTGCAGGAATCCAAATTCTAGATTCAAATCTAATGATTCCCTCCTTGTCCATCTTGTATTTTCCGTCTATAACCTCTGTTGACTTTTTCAACTTCCTATAATTTCTATCCTCCTCTTGGATTTTCTTAATGTTACCCAACAAGGTTGAGTGATCTTCCATTACGAACAATTTCCTTGTCGAAACTGAAGGAACTCTCACTTCTATGTCGAGTCTAGCGAACTCTTTAATCAATTCCTCCTGAGTTGTTAACACATTTAACTTCTCTTGATTCTTCCTACTCAAAGCATCTGCAACTACGTTGGCTTTTCCTGGATGATATAGGATTTCACAATCATAATCCTTAATCAATTCCAACCATCGTCTTTGCCTCATATTCAACTCTCGTTGTGTGAAGATATACTTTAAACTCTTGTGATCTGTATAAATTTCACACTTCTCCCCGTACAAGTAATGCCTCCATATCTTCAAAGCAAATACTATCGCCGCTAATTCTAGATCGTGAGTAGGATACCTTAACTCATAATCCTTTAGCTGTCGCGAAGCATAAGCTATTACTTTGCCATGTTGCATTAAAACACATCCTAATCCTTTATGTGAGGCATCACTGTAGACTACAAGACCTCCACTATTATCAGGTAGTGATAATACTGGCGCCTCACTTAGCCTCTTTTTTAGCTCTTGAAAGCTCTTTTCACATTTATCTGTCCAAGCATACTTCACGGTCTTCCTGGTTAAGTTGGTTAACGGGGTTGCTATCTTTGAAAAATCTTGAATGAAACGTCTATAGTACCCCGCTAAACCTAAGAAACTTCTCACTTCAGTTGGGGTCTTTGGTTGTTCCCAGTTTATTACTGCTTCTATCTTTGATGGATCCACTGAAACTCCATTCTTGTCAATCACATGACCTAAGAACTGAACTTTCTCTAGCCAGAACTCACATTTTGAAAATTTGGCATAGAGTTGTTCCTTTCGTAAGGTTTCTAGTACACTTCTCAAGTGCATAACATGTTCTTCTAGTGTTTTCGAGTATATAAGAATATCGTCGATGAACACCACAACATACTTGTCTAAGCAAGACCTAAACACCCTATTCATCAAGTCCATGAATGCTGCCGGTGCATTCGTTAATCCAAAGGACATTACTAGAAACTCGTAATGTCCATAACGTGTTCTAAATGCTGTCTTCGGCACATCTTCCTTTCTCACTTTTAGTTGATGGTAACCTGACCGTAGATCAATCTTAGAGAAATACTCTGCTCCCTTGAGTTGATCAAACAAGTCATCGATCCTAGGTAATGGATACTTATTCTTTATGGTCAATTTATTGAGTTCACGATAATCAACACATAATCTTAAAGTTCCATCCTTTTTCTTGACAAACAACACTGGTGCTCCCCATGGAGAAATACTTGGTTGAATGTATTTCTTATCCAATAATTCTTGTAATTGTACCATCAACTCCTTCAATTCCACAGGCGCCATTCTGTATGGGGCCTTCGAAACCGGTGCAGTTCCAGGAGCTAAATCACTAACGAACTCAATCTCCCTATCAGGTGGAAGACCGGGTAGATCATCGGGAAAGACATCCTGAAACTCTCTAACCACTGGTATTTGGTCTATATCTAACCCTTTCTGTTGGGTGTCTATGATATATGCCAAATAGCCCTGACATCCCTTCTGAAGTAATCCCTTTGCTTTATTTGCAGTTAGACATCGGGATTTTCTTGGTGACTGACTTCCGTTGAAGACTACCGTAGACTTGGACGTTGTAAGAAGTTTAACGGACTTTTGTTGACAATCGATCATCGCTTGGTGATTGGTCAACCAATCCATGCCTAGAATTACATCAAATTCCCCTAATTGGATTGGAATAAGATCGACTCTCAGCTCATGACCCTTGATCACTATGCAACAACCTTTTATGATCTTATTAACAGGAATTAGTTCTTTATTAGCAATCTCTATCATTAAAGGACTTTCTAACAATTCACTAGGTACGTTTAGTTTTCTAGCAAATTCATGGGAAATAAAAGAGCAAGTAGCACCCGAATCAAATAGCACATAAGCACTTATGGTGTTGATCGGAATGATACCTGACACTACATCCTGTGATGCCACAGCATCTCCCACGGTCATGTTGAATGTCCTTGCCGTTGGACGACCTGGATTAGTTGTTGGGGTAGATTTGTTGCTATTGTCCCCTCCGGCATTTCCTCCCTTTTTGGGGCACAACTTAGCTGGATGCCCCGTGGCTCCACAGTGAAAACATGTGTCTTTCCTTGGGCTAGGACATGCGGTTGCTATGTGTCCCTCTTGTTTGCAATTGTAGCAAACATTTTTCCCTTTTAGACAATCTCCTGCGTGTTGTTTACCGCAGTTTTTACATGGCTCGAATGTTTTCTTTTTATTTTCCCCTCCTTGTTGGGAGTTTCCGCCATTGAACCTTCTTTTATTATTATTATTATTATTTCCTCCCCCATTTCCTCCCTTATTATTTTCCCCCCATTCATTCCCTCCTTTATTATTATTCCGTTCCTTATTAAATTTTGTGATGGCGTCACTACTGCCTTCAGCAATGATAGCCTTTTCTAGAAGATGGGCGTAACTATCTATTTGTAAGACAGCTACCTTACCATGAATCCAGGGTTTTAAACCCTCCTCAAACCTTCTTGCCTTTCGTTCCTCCGTATCTACTTGATTTGGAGCGAAACGAGCAAGTTCATTGAATTTGGAGGCATACTGGGGAACAGTCATGTCCCCTTGTTTTAAATTCAGAAATTGTACCTCCATTCTATTCTTCAAGCTTCGAGGGAAGTAATTCTCAAAGAATATTTTCTTGAATGCTTCCCACGTAACCACACCTCCCCCAGCACGGGCTTTGGTGGCCTCCCACCAGAAGTTTGCCTCCCCCTTCATAAGATAAGTGGCAAACTTTGTCTTTTTATCCTCAGCAACCTCTGCTAAGTCAAAGGCTTTTTCTATTTCATTGATCCAGCACTGAGCCTCTATAGGCTCAGCGGTTCCTTTGAATTCGGGAGGACCTACATTTTTAAAGTCTTTAAATAAGACTTTCTGTGGTTGGGGTTGTGGTTGAGGTGGTGGTATTTGTATTTGTGGTTGTGGTTGTGGTTGTGGGGGTGGTGGTGGGACATTATTTGCAGTTCTATTATCTAAGACTCCTATTAGTCTATCTAGGAATTGTTGCATAGGATCGGGAGTCTGAACATTACTTTCGTCACTAACACTTGCTGCTGTTGCCCTGGTTCTTGGTCTCGGTGGTGCCATTATCTAAATAAAATGAAACATACGTGTAAATATGAAAGCATTAAAAAGTGCAAGACATATTTCTTAAACAAACTTCTTATATAAATAAAATTTGTACAGTACATTATCCGAATGAGCTTAATTACTTAACGACTATTAGCATCCCTTATAAAAATGGGAAATGCTAAACAAAACATTTACAACATACTAATATATTACACGTTATTTGACTAGATCTTTCTAGCCTTCTTTTTGATCTTGTGGATCATACTAAGTACCACAGACCTATTGATTTCGAACCCCAAATCTTTGGCTGGTGAGGGGAATTTAATTACTTTTTTCTCGAGCTTGGCATAAGAAGCATTATAAGCTCGTTTAATATGAGCACGATTTGCTCGCAGGAGGTATACTTCCTCTTGGGAAGCTTCTAGCTGCATTTGTAGTTGGTAGCTTCTTTCAGCTTCATCCAACCACCTCCTTTCTAGTACCTCCATAATACCATTGGCCTTGTTCATGTTGGCCTGGTTTTCATTTTGGAGTTATTCCACCCGCTCTTCTTGAGCTTCTCCATAGGCCATCATTTCAGCAGCATCCTCTTCCAACTCGGCGATGATCTCATCGTAAGTTCGTAAGTCTATTACATCTGCATCTTCTATTAGGTTTGCCTCTCCGGCATCATGTAGTTCCAAGTTCTGATTTGGCTCCTCTGCTTCAGATTCACTACTAGAATACTCGCTCGGATCACTTTCGTAGTCCAAGGCTTGAGCATTGTCTTCGTGTATGTCAGCCATTTCTACAAAACAAGATTGACTTTAATTAGTATAGTTCTTTCACATAATGTCTTTTAATTAATTAAGATTTAAAGTTTATTATCATCTTTTAATTATCTATTAGACTCTTCACAAGTCTATTTAACTTAAACGATCAGATTATATCCTAAAGTACTTGCTACTTTAGAGCTATAATCTACAGCTTTGATACCAACCTGTGACGCCCCCAAATCACTATACTTACTATAGATGACTTGGTGCTCACTATAAATGCTAAATCAATAGGTTTATAGATGATTTCCTTTATTCTCAAACAAAGTTCTCATCCTAATTCCCAAAGATCTTTCATTATTTTATATCAAGTCCTTATAATTGATACAAGAGACTTAATATTCAAACATAACCTTTTTATCCTTAATATTTAGATATTCTATAACTTTACATGTTTCAACATCCACGGTATTAAATCATTAGGACGGCTCTTGGGAACAGAGAATCTCGCGGTGAATGTTTGCATCTTCACCCGTGATAAATGTTTGCATCTTTATCCGTGACAAATGGTTGTATCTTTGTCCGGTGCAAAATTCTCTTTCCGTACAGAACATTACCCAAGTAGTTAAAACCCTCATTCGAAACGTATTTGGTTATAGTGATATCTCTTCATATTAATAATCCTACTTATCCGACATTCAGAATAGTAATAACGAGTTATACCTGGGTCCGAGGAACCTTAACGATGGATTTGACTCAGTCAACATCGCTTAGTCCTGTCTCGGATGTACAACACTCACAAGTTATTTACCGATCCTCATTCAGATAAATAGATCATTATTAATACTATGTTAAGTTTTAACAATTCTAAGTTTAATCAAAGTAAAGACGTAACAAGATAATGTGATAAAACTTGATAATATTTATATAATATTCGGTTACATGTGTTGAACTTGTTCTTATTACAAAATGTCATTATGACTACAGTTAAGAACAGTTAAGAAAAGCAGTAAACTAGTCTACGCATTTCTTCTTTCCTTTCTTCTTCGAGCCGGAGCTCTCGGGTTTGTCTGCACATTAGGTTTATATGCAAGGGTGAGCTAAAATGCTCAGCAAGTCTTAAACACATAACATATAATTGAACTCACACCGATAAGGATTGTAAGGACTCATGGAATAACAATTGATATTTACAAATGTTTTAACATAGCAAGACTGAGTGGTGGTTAGACCTTGAACTGTTCTTTGTCTTTCGACTTAGAACCTTTTTCAGTGGATATAGAAAGGGGATCAACCTAACGACATCCTATGTTATGCATAACATACAATACACTGGACAGATCAAGAACAGTAATACATATTTGTTCATCTCAGTTTACTTCACATGTCAGGATCGCCCCAAGACGACTTGGTTTGATATAATAAAGCATGATTCGAATTTATCACGAATAATCATTTCATTTTGCAAGTTATGCCGAAACAAGAAGCAATAACTCTCGTATCAAAGATTTATAACACGTTGCATACACAAAATGTATAAATCACATAGAAAGCAAGTAAACAAAGTTTAAGGATAGAAAACTTGCCTTTAGCACAATTTAGGGTTTCCCGATAATCGTTTAAAGCGCCTATACAAAGGGTTTCGTGTACCGAATGTTAGTTCATCGAATTTTTTCGTTCTATACGTGTTTTTATCACTAAACTAGACTATTTTCATTGGTGGAATTTTTAGAAAACTTGGCTAACTCAAAAACTCAAAAATTAGTGCTTCCACCCGAATGCCCCTTAAAATTTTCAGCTTTGACGTCCTTTCCGGCAACTGCCATAACTTTGTCATCCGGAAACATTTTAAAGTGATTTTTGAGTCTAAATTGCTTATAATTTCATGATCTACAACTTTGATTTAGGTTACTAAGGCAGATTCGGATTTTAAAATTTCGTAATTTTAGCAGAAAGGTCAGTATGCTTACTTTGAACAATATTTTTAGGGTTAACCATGTGAAACATGGTACCGCTTGCTTTAACTCTTTAAGAAATCATGTTGTAAGACTCAATATCACTTTATAACATAAAAATAACAAATCACAAACCTTCTCATAGAAAGATTCATGACTTTTGCTCAAGAACATACGAAGAACACGAAGAATGGTTAAACCGTACATGGTAACGACTATGTTCTTGAGCTTTTGGTTTTCGTACACGAAATAATTTGAGCATTATAACTGCTTACATAAGTGATTATAACACTTTATAGTTGACAAAAATTGGTCATTATAACGGCTTGTATAATTGATTAAAACAATTTATAAAAATGCTCGAGAACATACGCATACGCGGAGAACGGATGAACCGTACATGACCACTACGTATGTTCATTGAGCTTTAAACTATGAATTGAAATTTGACATTATAACTACTACAAAATGTAGAAAGGCTCAAGAACACGTGAAGAACACGGAGAACGACAATCGTACATGGCTACGACTCGCGTTCTTGAGCTTTTGAAAATTTAAGACGAAAGAAAAATCGAACATAAAAACTATAAGAGATTGTACCTTTGGTGTTTGCAAGCTTTAACTATTTCTTTGCAATATCCAAGATAGTAACTCACTAGAACTCTCTCTCAATATATGTATAGCTTTGATACTTGATTTTTGAGCTTGAAAATGAATGATAGAATGGGTGAATATTGCTTGCTATTTATAGGCCAACCAAAGCTAGGGCAAAATGGTCTTTGTTACAAAACTTCCAAGCTAAGCTAACTTCAAGTGCACCACCCTTGCCCACTTGATATGAACGACCCAAAGGTCTGATTTTATGCCATTAAATGCTAGTAATCATCATGTTTGGTGACATCACAAAACCATACATGTTAGCTTTTGATTGGTCCACCAATTAGCCTACCAAATTAATAGTATTAGGCCTTGTTTGGTTGGTCATTTAAGCATTTATTTGATAGTCATGGTCATTTACCAAACTTGACCAAGGTTAGATTAGTCCATTTGATAATCTAGCTTAATCAAGGTTAGGTTAATTAGCAATAACTTAGGTTAATTAGGTTTATTAATTCACCGATTAGTTTAACATATAGATTAGATTAATCTATAGTTTAATTAAATCTTAATCCTAGTTAGATTAAGTTTAATTACATGTTAATTAGGTTAAATGGTAATCTAGTTACCTTAACCTAGTTCAATTCCAACCGGATTAGTGTTAATCACCTAATTAGGTTAATTAGTTAGATAATTTAATTATTCTGTAACTAGGTTTAAGTCTAGATTAGGGTTCCTAATCCAGTTATCTTTAACCTAGTTCATTTCTAAGTATTCCAGTTGAATTGGTCTTTACTGATTTAAAGGTCAGATATTACGGAGTTTTGTTCCGAATAAACACTATTCTGCAAAACGAAAAGTCAAAAAGACATTGCACGTTTTTTGGTGAATAGTGTTTTTGATTTCTATTTCTCAGAAAATGGTTAGACGATAAAAAAGGCACAAAAAATATTTTTCGTCTTTTCCCTATTTCGTCCTATACCCGACGCGTTTTTCGAGAAAAACTTTTATCGGCTATATTGTGTTTTCAAAGTACGGGAAAGATGAATCCTGAAACAGAATGTCATTTCGACGTACACGTTTCGCTCGGGGGCTTAGGTTAGATTTCCTAGGGTTTAGGGTTTAGGTTTTATCTTCTTTTCAGATTTTCGAAAAAAACTTTTATGTTCCTTTTTCGTGCTAAGGTTGTATACTTGAACCGAAACAGATAAATAAACAATAACGAAGATTTCATAACACATATAAGATGTAATTCAAGCTTTATTTATTCACAGAAAGTCGGATTACAGCTCTCTCGGAAGTTCGGAATATTACACTTCCCAGGGGGTCACCCATCCAAGTACTGCACTCGCCCAAGCGCGCTTAACTCCGGTGTTCTGACGGGATCCGGCGCATTATTGCTGGTATGATCGCACCCGCTAAGAACCTCCATTTTAATCCCTACCTTCCCGCACGTGGGCGTGTCGTTGTCACATTTTCGCCGTGCCTGCGCGTTTGGTAAGACACGTTTCACCAGTACGCGCGTCTTCGTTCGCCTGGTTCCGCAAAAATGCAAAAATGAGGGGATCCGGCGCGTTGGTGCTGCTGTGATCGCACCCGCTAAGATCCTCCGTCTTAATTCGAAATTTCCCGCACGTGGGTGTGCCGCAGTGACATTTACGGCGTGCATGCGCGTTTACCGAGACACGTTTCACCAGTGACCCCTTTTTCTTTCCCCCGGTTCCGCAAAAGGGTGCAACACGAGGACTTCCCAGGGGGTCACCCATCCTAGTACTACTATCGCCCAAGCACGCTTAACTTCGGAGTTATGATGGGATCCGGTGCATTAGTGCTGGTATGATCGCACCCGTTAGGATTCTGCATTTTTATTACTATATTCCCACATTACTAATTCGCGTTCAACGTTACGCGCCTTTTTCTTTCACCTGTTTCCGCAAGTAAAGCGAAGAAATATTGAAAGGGATGCAACGCTGGGACTTCCCAGGGGGTCACCCACCCTGGTACTGCTCTCGCCTAGGCACGCTTAATCTCCGAATCTCGATGGGATCCGGTGCGTTAGTGTTGGTATGATCGCACCCGTTAGTGTTTGATGCGGTGGGAGAAACCTGTTAGGAAGTGGTTTAGGTGTTCGGATGCGTTCGGCCCGGGAGAACTTCAAAGTGGCGTGACTTTTGATCCATAAAGAGTAACGGGGCCCGTAATATATCAAATTGAAGCTTGGGATGAGCTCTACAAGTCTCATCGCCTACGGCCTTCACACGTGCTGTTTTGAGCCCGAAAAACCTATTTGAAATAGTCTATTCGTCGGCCGAGCGTGAATTATTTTTTTCATTTTTGTTATTTTAGTTTCCCTGTCCCTAATTGCTGTTGGAAGTTGTTTACGGCCATAAATACGACCATGAACAGCAACGTTCTCGTCAGTTAATATTACTATTACTTTATTCTATTCGTGAGTTCTTGCTTTTCTTGTCGGTTCAGGGGTTTGCCTCTGCGCTCTTGTTGCCGCGTCTGAACCTGCAAATCACGTTTGTGCCAGGGCGTTACAGTCTAACCGTGTTTCGCTGCATCTGGACTCTTCGATCCCATTCCTGTATTGCCACTTTGATAACACTTGTTTATCCCCAGAGGCACAAAAGAGATCTAGAAGGGGGTGGCGTAAATTCTGTAAATTCTCCATCATGATAGGGTGTTACCAAGTAATTACCCAAATCAATTTAATTAATTCAGGCACAGAACAAACGCAGTTTAGATCGCACCTTCGAAGAATGTGAAAAAAAAAATAGTCCAAAGCCCACGTTTCGCGTAAAGGCAAAACGGATATAAAAAGGGGTGCAACACGAGGACTTCCCAGGGGGTCATCCATCCTAGTATTACTCTCGCCCAAGCACGCTTAACTTCGGAGTTCTGATGGGATCCGGTGCATTAGTGCTGGTATGATCGCACCCGTTAGGACTCCCCACTTCTATTCCTATATTGCCGGATGTGGGTGTGACGTAGTGACATTTACTAAGGCACGTTTCGCCAGTTCGCGCGTTTGCTTTCACCTGGTTCCGCAAACAGGAAGAGAAGACATAGGAAGGGGTGCAACACGAGGACTTCCCAGGGGGTCACCCATCCAAGTACTACACTCGCCCAAGCGCGCTTAACTCCGGTGTTCTGACGGGATCCGGCGCATTATTGCTGGTATGATCGCACTCGCTAAGAACCTCCATTTTAATCCCTACCTTCCCGCACGTGGGCGTGTCGTTGTCACATTTTCGCCGTGCCTGCGCGTTTGGTAAGACACGTTTCACCAGTACGCACGTCTTCGTTCGCCTGGTTCCGCAAAAGTGCAAAAATGAGAGGATCTGGCGCGTTGGTGCTGCTGTGATCGCACCCGCTAAGATCCTCCGTCTTAATTCGAAATTCCCGCACGTGGGTGTGCCGCAGTGACATTTACGCCGTACATGCGCGTTTATCGAGACACGTTTCACCAGTGACCCCTTTTTCTTTCCCCCGGTTCCGCAAAAGGGTTATAAAAAGGGGTGCAACACGAGGACTTCCTAGGGGGTCACCCATCCTAGTACTACTCTCGCCCAAGCACGCTTAACTTCGGAGTTCTGATGGGATCCGGTGCATTAGTGCTGGTATGATCGCACCCGTTAGGATTCTGCATTTTTATTACTATATTCCCACATTACTAATTCGCGTTCAACGTTACGCGCCTTTTTCTTTCACCTGTTTCCGCAAGTAAAGCGAAGAAATATTGAAAGGGATGCAACGCTGGGACTTCCCAGGGGGTCACCCACCCTGGTACTGCTCTCGCCTAGGCACGCTTAATCTCCGAATCTCGATGGGATCCGGTGCGTTAGTGTTGGTATGATCGCACCCGTTAGTGTTTGATGCGGTGGGAGAAACCTGTTAGAAAGTGGTTTAGGTGTTCGGATGCGTTCGGCCCGGGAGAACTTCAAAGTGGCGTGACTTTTGATCCATAAAGAGTAACGGGGCCCGTAATATATCAAATTAAAGCTTGGGATGAGCTCTACAAGTCTCATCACCTACGGCCTTGACACGTGCTGTTTTGAGCCCGAAAAACCTATTTGAAATAGTCTATTCGTCGGCCGAGCGTGAATTATTTTTTTCATTTTTGTTATTTTAGTTTCCCTGTCCCTAATTGCTGTTGGAAGTTGTTTACGGCCATAAATACGACCATGAACAGCAACGTTCTCGTCAGTTAATATTACTATTATTTTATTCTATTCGTGAGTTCTTGCTTTTCTTGTCGGTTCAGGGGTTTGCCTCTGCGCTCTTGTTGCCGCGTCTGAACCTGCAAATCACGTTTGTGCCAGGGCGTTACAGTCTAACCGTGTTTCGCTGCATCTGGACTCTTCGATCCCATTCCTGTATTGCCACTTTGATAACGCTTGTTTATCCCCAGAGGCACAAAAGAGATCTAGAAGGGGGTGGCGTAAATTCTTTAAATTCTCCTTCATGATAGGGTGTTACCAAGTAATTACCCAAATCAATTTAATTAATTCAGGCACAGAACAAACGCAGTTTAGATCGCACCTTCGAAGAATGTGAAAAAAAAAATAGTCCAAAGCCCACGTTTCGCGTAAAGGCAAAACGGATATAAAAAGGGGTGCAACACGAGGACTTCCCAGGGGGTCACCCATCCTAGTACTACTCTCGCCCAATCACGCTTAACTTCGGAGTTCTGATGGGATCCGGTGGATTAGTGCTGGTATGATCGCACCCGTTAGGACTCCCCACTTCTATTCCTATATTGCCGGATGTGGGTGTGACGTATTGACATTTACTAAGACACGTTTCGCCAGTTCGCGCGTTTGCTTTCACCTGGTTCCGCAAACAGGAAGAGAAGACATAGGAAGGGGTGCAACACGAGGACTTCCCAGGGGGTCACCCATCCAAGTACTACACTCGCCCAAGCGCGCTTAACTCCGGTGTTCTGACGGGATCCGGCGCATTATTGCTGGTATGATCGCACCCGCTAAGAACCTCCATTTTAATCCCTACCTTCCCGCACGTGGGCGTGTCGTTGTCACATTTTCGCCGTGCCTGCGCGTTTGGTAAGACACGTTTCACCAGTACGCGCGTCTTCGTTCGCCTGGTTCCACAAAAATGCAAAAATGAGGGGATCCGGCGCGTTGGTGCTGCTGTGATCGCACCCGCTAAGATCCTCCGTCTTAATTCGAAATTTCCCGCACGTGGGTGTGCCGCAGTGACATTTACGCCGTGCATGCGCGTTTACGGAGACACGTTTCACCAGTGACCCCTTTTTCTTTCCCCCGGTTCCGCAAAAGGGTTATAAAAAGGGGTGCAACACGAGGACTTTCCAGGGGGTCACCCATCCTAGTACAACTCTCGCCCAAGCACGCTTAACTTCGGAGTTCTGATGGGATCCGGTGCATTAGTGCTGGTATGATCGCACCCGTTAGGATTCTGCATTTTTATTACTATATTCCCACATTACTAATTCGCGTTCAACGTTACGCGCCTTTTTCTTTCACCTGTTTCCGCAAGTAAAGCGAAGAAATATTGAAAGGGATGCAACGCTGGGACTTCCCAGGGGGTCACCCACCCTGGTACTGCTCTCGCCTAGGCACGCTTAATCTCCGAATCTCGATGGGATCCGGTGCGTTAGTGTTGGTATGATCGCACCCGTTAGTGTTTGATGCGGTGGGAGAAACCTGTTAGGAAGTGGTTTAGGTGTTCGGATGCGTTCGGCCCGGGAGAACTTCAAAGTGGCGTGACTTTTGATCCATAAAGAGTAACGGGGCCCGTAATATATCAAATTGAAGCTTGGGATGAGCTCTACAAGTCTCATCGCCTACGGCCTTGACACGTACTGTTTTGAGCCCGAAAAACATATTTGAAATAGTCTATTCGTCGGCCGAGCGTGAATTATTTTTTTCATTTTTGTTATTTTAGTTTCCCTGTCCCTAATTGCTGTTGGAAGTTGTTTACGGCCATAAATACGACCATGAACAGCAACGTTCTCGTCAGTTAATATTACTATTACGTTATTCTATTCGTGAGTTCTTGCTTTTCTTGTCGGTTCAGGGGTTTGCCTCTGCGCTCTTGTTGCCGCGTCTGAACCTGCAAATCACGTTTGTGCCAGGGCGTTACAGTCTAACCGTGTTTCGCTGCATCTGGACTCTTCGATCCCATTCCTGTATTGCCACTTTGATAACGCTTGTTTATCCCCAAAGGCACAAAAGAGATCTAGAAGGGGGTGGCGTAAATTCTTTAAATTCTCCTTCATGATAGGGTGTTACCAAGTAATTACCCAAATCAATTTAATTAATTCAGGCACAGAACAAACGCAGTTTAGATCGCACCTTCGAAGAATGTGGGGAAAAAAAATAGTCCAAAGCCCACGTTTCGCGTAAAGGCAAAACGGATATAAAAAGGGGTGCAACACGAGGACTTCCCAGGGGGTCACCCATCCTAGTACTACTCTCGCCCACGCACGCTTAACTTCGGAGTTCTGATGGGATCCGGTGCATTAGTGCTGGCATTATCGCACCCGTTAGAACTCCCCACTTCTATTCCCATATTCCCGGATGTGGGTGTGACGTAGTGACATTTACTAAGACACGTTTCGCCAGTTCGCGCGTTTGCTTTCTCCTGGTTCCGCAAACAGGAAGAGAAGACATAGGAAGGGGTGCAACACGAGGACTTCCCAGGGGGTCACCCATCCAAGTACTACACTCGCCCAAGCGCGCTTAACTCCGGTGTTCTGACGGGATCCGGCGCATTATTGCTGGTATGATCGCACCCGCTAAGAACCTCCATTTTAATCCCTACCTTCCCGCACGTGGGCGTGTCGTTGTCACATTTTCGCCGTGCCTGCGCGTTTGGTAAGACACGTTTCACCAGTACGCGCGTCTTCGTTCGCCTGGTTCCGCAAAAATGCAAAAATGAGGGGATCCGGCGCGTTGGTGCTGCTGTGATCGCACACGCTAAGATCCTCCGTCTTAATTCGAAATTTCCCGCACGTGGGTGTGCCGCAGTGACATTTACGCCGTGCATGCGCATTTACCGAGACACGTTTCACCAGTGACCCCTTTTTCTTTCCCCCGGTTCCGCAAAAGGGTTATAAAAAGGGGTGCAACACGAGGACTTCCCAGGGGGTCACCCATCCTAGTACTACTCTCGCCCAAGCACGCTTAACTTCGGAGTTCTGATGGGATCCGGTGCATTAGTGCTGGTATGATCTCACCCGTTAGGATTCTGCATTTTTATTACTATATTCCCACATTACTAATTCGCGTTCAACGTTACGCGCCTTTTTCTTTCACCTGTTTCCGCAAGTAAAGCGAAGAAATATTGAAAGGGATGCAACGCTGGGACTTCCCAGGGGGTCACCCACCCTGGTACTGCTCTCGCCTAGGCACGCTTAATCTCCGAATCTCGATGGGATCCGGTGCGTTAGTGTTGGTATGATCGCACCCGTTAGTGTTTGATGCGGTGGGAGAAACCTGTTAGGAAGTGGTTTAGGTGTTCGGATGCGTTCGGCCCGGGAGAACTTCAAAGTGGCGTGACTTTTGATCCATAAAGAGTAACGGGGCCCGTAATATATCAAATTGAAGCTTGGGATGAGCTCTACAAGTCTCCTCGCCTACGGCCTTGACACGTGCTGTTTTGAGCCCGAAAAACCTATTTGAAATAGTCTATTCATCGGCCGAGCGTGAATTATTTTTTTCATTTTTGTTATTTTAGTTTCCCTGTCCCTAATTGCTGTTGGAAGTTGTTTACGGCCATAAATACGACCATGAACAGCAACGTTCTCGTCAGTTAATATTACTATTACTTTATTCTATTCGTGAGTTCTTGCTTTTCTCGTCGGTTCAGGGGTTTGCCTCTGCGCTCTTGTTGCCGCGTCTGAACCTGCAAATCACGTTTGTGCCAGGGCGTTACAGTCTAACCGTGTTTCGCTGCATCTGGACTCTTCGATCCCATTCCTGTATTGCCACTTTGATAACGCTTGTTTATCCCCAGAGGCACAAAAGAGATCTAGAAGGGGGCGGCGTAAATTCTTTAAATTCTCCTTCATGATAGGGTGTTACCAAGTAATTACCCAAATCAATTTAATTAATTCAGGCACAGAACAAACGCAGTTTAGATCGCACCTTCGAAGAATGTGGAGAAAAAAAATAGTCCAAAGCCCACGTTTCGCGTAAAGGCAAAACGGATATAAAAAGGGGTGCAACACGAGGACTTCCCAGGGGGTCACCCATCCCAGTACTACTCTCGCCCAAGCACGCTTAACTTCAGAGTTCTGATGGGATCCGGTGCATTAGTGCTGGTATGATCGCACCCGTTAGGACTCCCCACTTATATTCCTATATTCCCGGATGTGGGTGTGACGTAGTGACATTTACTAAGACACGTTTCGCCAGTTCGCGCGTTTGCTTTCACCTGGTTCCGCAAACAGGAAGAGAAGACATAGGAAGGGGTGCAACACGAGGACTTCCCAGGGGGTCACCCATCCAAGTACTAAACTCGCCCAAGCGCGCTTAACTCCGGTGTTCTGACGGGATCCGGCGCATTATTGCTGGTATGATCGCACCCGCTAAGAACCTCCATTTTAATCCCTACCTTCCCGCACGTGGGCGTGTCGTTGTCACATTTTCGCCGTGCCTGCGCGTTTGGTAAGACACGTTTCACCAGTACGCGCGTCTTCGTTCGCCTGGTTCCACAAAAATGCAAAAATGAGGGGATCCGGCGCGTTGGTGCTGCTGTGATCGCACCCGCTAAGATCCTCCGTCTTAATTCGAAATTTCCCGCACGTGGGTGTGCCGCAGTGACATTTACGCCGTGCATGCGCGTTTACGGAGACACGTTTCACCAGTGACCCCTTTTTCTTTCCCCCGGTTCCGCAAAAGGGTTATAAAAAGGGGTGCAACACGAGGACTTTCCAGGGGGTCACCCATCCTAGTACAACTCTCGCCCAAGCACGCTTAACTTCGGAGTTCTGATGGGATCCGGTGCATTAGTGCTGGTATGATCGCACCCGTTAGGATTCTGCATTTTTATTACTATATTCCCACATTACTAATTCGCGTTCAACGTTACGCGCCTTTTTCTTTCACCTGTTTCCGCAAGTAAAGCGAAGAAATATTGAAAGGGATGCAACGCTGGGACTTCCCAGGGGGTCACCCACCCTGGTACTGCTCTCGCCTAGGCACGCTTAATCTCCGAATTTCGATGGAATCCGGTGCGTTAGTGTTGGTATGATCGCACCCGTTAGTGTTTGATGCGGTGGGAGAAACCTGTTAGGAAGTGGTTTAGGTGTTCGGATGCGTTCGGCCCGGGAGAACTTCAAAGTGGCGTGACTTTTGATCCATAAAGAGTAACGGGGCCCGTAATATATCAAATTGAAGCTTGGGATGAGCTCTACAAGTCTCATCGCCTACGGCCTTGACACGTGCTGTTTTGAGCCCGAAAAACCTATTTGAAATAGTCTATTCGTCGGCCGAGCGTGAATTATTTTTTTCATTTTTGTTATTTTAGTTTCCCTGTCCCTAATTGCTGTTGGAAGTTGTTTACGGCCATAAATACGACCCTGAACAGCAACGTTCTCGTCAGTTAATATTATTATTACTTTATTCTATTCGTGAGTTCTTGCTTTTCTCGTCGGTTCAGGGGTTTGCCTCTGCGCTCTTGTTGCCGCGTCTGAACCTGCAAATCACTTTTGTGCCAGGGCGTTACAGTCTAACCGTGTTTCGCTGCATCTGGACTCTTCGATCCCATTCCTGTATTGCCACTTTGATAACGCTTGTTTATCCCCAGAGGCACAAAAGAGATCTAGAAGGGGGTGGCGTAAATTCTTTAAATTCACCTTCATGATAGGGTGTTACCAAGTAATTACCCAAATCAATTTAATTAATTCAGGCACAGAACAAACGCAGCTTAGATCGCACCTTCGAAGAATGTGGAGAAAAAAAATAGTCCAAAGCCCACGTTTCGCGTAAAGGCAAAACGGATATAAAAAGGGGTGCAACACGAGGACTTCCCAGGGGGTCACCCATCCTAGTACTACTCTCGCCCAAGCACGCTTAACTTCGGAGTTCTGATGGGATCCGGTGCATTAGTGCTGGTATGATCGCACTCGTTAGGACTTCCCACTTCTATTCCTATATTCCCGGATGTGGGTGTGACGTAGTGACATTTACTAAGACACGTTTCACCAGTTCGCGCGTTTGCTTTCACCTGGTTCCGCAAACAGGAAGAGAAGACATAGGAAGGGGTGCAACACGAGGACTTCCCAGGGGGTCACCCATCCAAGTACTAAACTCGCCCAAGCGCGCTTAACTCCGGTGTTCTGACGGGATCCGGCGCATTATTGCTGGTATGATCGCACCCGCTAAGAACCTCCATTTTAATCCCTACCTTCCCGCACGTGGGCGTGTCGTTGTCACATTTTCGCCGTGCCTGCGCGTTTGGTAAGACACGTTTCACCAGTACGCGCGTCTTCGTTCGCCTGGTTCCGCAAAAATGCAAAAATTAGGGGATCCGGCGCGTTGGTGCTGCTGTGATCGCACCCGCTAAGATCCTCCGTCTTAATTCGAAATTTCCCGCACGTGGGTGTGCCGCAGTGACATTTACGCCGTGCATGCGCGTTTACGGAGACACGTTTCACCAGTGACCCCTTTTTCTTTCCCCCGGTTCCGCAAAAGGGTTATAAAAAGGGGTGCAACACGAGGACTTCCCAAGGGGTCACCCATCCTAGTACTACTCTCGCCCAAGCACGCTTAACTTCGGAGTTCTGATGGGATCCGGTGCATTAGTGCTGGTATGATCGCACCCGTTAGGATTCTGCATTTTTATTACTATATTCCCACATTACTAATTCGCGTTCAACGTTACGCGCCTTTTTCTTTCACCTGTTTCCGCAAGTAAAGCGAAGAAATATTGAAAGGGATGCAACGCTGGGACTTCCCAGGGGGTCACCCACCCTGGTACTGCTCTCGCCTAGGCACGCTTAATCTCCGAATCTCGATGGGATCCGGTGTGTTAGTGTTGGTATGATCGCACCCGTTAGTGTTTGATTCGGTGGGAGAAACCTGTTAGGAAGTGGTTTAGGTGTTCGGATGCGTTCGGCCCGGGAGAACTTCAAAGTGGCGTGACTTTTGATCCATAAAGAGTAACGGGGCCCGTAATATATCAAATTGAAGCTTGGGATGAGCTCTACAAGTCTCATAGCCTACGGCCTTGCCACGTGCTGTTTTGAGCCCGAAAAACCTATTTGAAATAGTCTATTCGTCGGCCGAGCGTGAATTATTTTTTTCATTTTTGTTATTTTAGTTTCCCTGTCCCTAATTGCTGTTGGAAGTTGTTTACGGCCATAAATACGACCATGAACAGCAACGTTCTCGTCAGTTAATATAACTATTACTTTATTCTATTCGTGAGTTCTTGCTTTTCTTGTCGGTTCAGGGGTTTGCCTCTGCGCTCTTGTTGCCGCGTCTGAACCTGCAAATCACGTTTGTGCCAGGGCGTTACAGTCTAACCGTGTTTCGCTGCATCTGGACTCTTCGATCCCATTCCTGTATTGCCACTTTGATAACGCTTGTTTATCCCCAGAGGCACAAAAGAGATCTAGAAGGGGGTGGCGTAAATTCTGTAAATTCTCCTTCATGATAGGGTGTTACCAAGTAATTACCCAAATCAATTTAATTAATTCAGGCACAGAACAAACGCAGTTTAGATCGTACCTTCGAAGAATATGGAGAAAAAAAATAGTCCAAAGCCCACGTTTCGCGTAAAGGCAAAACGGATATAAAAAGGGGTGCAACACGAGGACTTCCCAGGGGGTCACCCATCTTAGTACTACTCTCGCCCAAGCACGCTTAACTTCGGAGTTCTGATGGGATCCGGTGCATTAGTGCTGGTATGATCGCACCCGTTAGGACTCCCCACTTCTATTCCTATATTCCCGGATGTGGGTGTGACGTAGTGACATTTACTAAGACACGTTTCGCCAGTTCGCGCGTTTGCTTTCACCTGGTTCCGCAAACAGGAAGAGAAGACATAGGAAGGGGTGCAACACGAGGACTTCCCAGGGGGTCACCCATCCAAGTACTACACTCGCCCAAGCGCGCTTAACTCCGGTGTTCTGACGGGATCCGGCGCATTATTGCTGGTATGATCGCACCCGCTAAGAACCTCCATTTTAATCCCTACCTTCCCGCACGTGGGCGTGTCGTTGTCACATTTTCGCCGTGCCTGCGCGTTTGGTAAGACACGTTTCACCAGTACGCGCGTCTTCGTTCGCCTGGTTCCGCAAAAATGCAAGAATGAGGGGATTCGGCGTGTTGGTGCTGCTGTGATCGCACCCGCTAAGATCCTCCGTCTTAATTCGAAATTTCCCGCACGTGGGTGTGCCGCAGTGACATTTACGCCGTGCATGCGCGTTTACCGAGACACGTTTCACCAGTGACCCCTTTTTCTTTCCCCCGGTTCCGCAAAAGGGTTATAAAAAGGGGTGCAACACGAGGACTTCCCAGGGGGTCACCCATCCTAGTACTACTCTCGCCCAAGCACGCTTAACTTCGGAGTTCTGATGGGATCCGGTGCATTAGTGCTGGTATGATCGCACCCGTTAGGATTCTGCATTTTTATTACTATATTCCCACATTACTAATTCGCGTTCAACGTTACGCGCCTTTTTCTTTCACCTGTTTCCGCAAGTAAAGCGAAGAAATATTGAAAGGGATGCAACGCTGGGACTTCCCAGGGGGTCACCCACCCTGGTATTGCTCTCGCCTAGGCACGCTTAATCTCTGAATCTCGATGGGATCCGGTGCGTTAGTGTTGGTATGATCGCACCCGTTAGTGTTTGATTCGGTGGGAGAAACCTGTTAGGAAGTGGTTTAGGTGTTCGGATGAGTTCGGCCCGGGAGAACTTCAAAGTGGCGTGACTTTTGATCCATAAAGAGTAACGGGGCCCGTAATATATTAAATTGAAGCTTGGGATGAGCTCTACAAGTCTCATGGCCTACGGCCTTGCCACGTGCTGTTTTGAGCCCGAAAAACCTATTTGAAATAGTCTATTCGTCGGCCGAGCGTGAATTATTTTTTTCATTTTTGTTATTTTAGTTTCCCTGTCCCTAATTGCTGTTGGAAGTTGTTTACGGCCATAAATACGACCATGAACAGCAACGTTCTCGTCAGTTAATATTACTATTACTTTATTCTATTCGTGAGTTCTTGCTTTTCTTGTCGGTTCAGGGGTTTGCCTCTGCGCTCTTGTTGCCGCGTCTGAACCTGCAAATCACGTTTGTGACAGGGCGTTACAGTCTAACCGTGTTTCGCTGCATCTGGACTCTTCGATCCCATTCCTGTATTGCCACTTTGATAACGCTTGTTTATCCCCAGAGGCACAAAAGAGATCTAGAAGGGGGTGGCGTAAATTCTTTAAATTCTCCTTCATGATAGGGTGTTACCAAGTAATTACCCAAATCAATTTAATTAATTCAGGCACAGAACAAACGCAGTTTAGATCGCACCTTCGAAGAATGTGGAGAAAAAAAATAGTCCAAAGCCCACGTTTCGCGTAAAGGCAAAACGGATGTAAAAAGGGGTGCAACACGAGGACTTCCCAGGGGTCACCCATCCTAGTACTACTCTCGCCCAAGCACGCTTAACTTCGGAGTTCTGATGGGATCCGGTGCGTTAGTGCTGGTATGATCGCACCCGTTAGGACTCCCCACTTCTATTCCTATATTCCCGGAAGTGGGTGTGACGTAGTGACATTTACTAAGACACGTTTCGCCAGTTCGCGCGTTTGCTTTCACCTGGTTCCGCAAACAGGAAGAGAAGACATAGGAAGGGGTGCAACACGAGGACTTCCCAGGGGGTCACCCATCCAAGTACTACACTCGCCCAAGCACGCTTAACTCCGGTGTTCTGACGGGATCCGGCGCATTATTGCTGGTATGATCGCACCCGCTAAGAACCTCCATTTTAATCCCTACCTTCCCGCACGTGGGCGTGTCGTTGTCACATTTTTGCCGTGCCTGCGCGTTTGGTAAGACACGTTTCACCAGTACGCGCGTCTTCGTTCGCCTAGTTCCGCAAAAATGCAAAAATGAGGGGATTCGGCGCGTTGGTGCTGCTGTGATCGCACCCGCTAAGATCCTCCGTCTTAATTCAAAATTTCCCGCACGTGGGTGTGCCGCAGTGACATTTACGCCGTGCATGCGCGTTTACCGAGACAAGTTTTTTGACGCCCCCAAATCTGGGCCCACACAGCCCAAACTTGAGTCGTCAAAAGACTACAACAAAATTATTACAACAAAGCACAACGTACAACAATACAGTGTATAATAATACACAACTAAGTCTTCACTATTATTGCCACACTATTTTACAAAACGTGAAGATTATGATAACTATTCCTCGGACCCTCACTCCATTCCCCGGCTAGACCCTGTTATGTTTTCATCTCCTGTTGAAAAACAATGGAACAAAAGAAAGGGTGAGCTCAAATAGCCCAGTAAGAAATATCATGACTAAGATAATGACGAATAAATTATCATTAGCCTTCAACAGTTGAGTTCTTGATAGAATACAATAGACTACAAGGTTTATATCAAAAACTGTAGTTAAATTCTTAAACAATGTTCAGATCAATAATAGCAGCGGAATGAGCAATCTATTAGAAGAATAATGCAGACTATAATGTCCACTCGCTTCTCTTTTTCGTAAAAACATTATCAACTTTTATCATCTGAAATACCATTAGTCATGATAATATAAATTCACAGTTCCTGATCATAATCATGCACATCAACAGTTCATCTTTGCACTACGGGCCAAAGATATTCAATATAGCACCAACGGTCATGATTATACCAGATTCAGCCTTTGGTCATAATCATACCAAACAACAGTTCATCTTTGCACTACGGGCCAAAGAGAACATTCACCACGTGCCATAAAAGACACCGAACAGATGTATCGCCTTTAACCTATTATATCGCCTTTAACCTATCATCTGTTCAACAAATATATCACATCTGTGCCCCCGGCCACAAATATTCACAACAGCTTGATTTTTGGATGATTAGAATAATATAAATGATGAACAGAAGAAATAGGATAACAATAAGTATCGGAAGTTTACTTTGTACAGATTCAAATAATGTCCAAATTGTCAACATGATGTGGAGTGAAATTTAAAAATGATATTTAAGATCCACAGTTCAGAATAACGGTTACAATTCAATAGAAAGGTTCACGTAAATAGGAAGGTTCAATTGAAATAATGAAGTTCAACTATTATGGAACATATAATATTTTCAGGAATTATAGAAGCAATAGTTCCATAATAAATTTCGATTTAGGAGTATGAAAGAAAATAATATCCCTTACCGTAGCAGGTTTGATTAACAAAAGGTGAAGGAAATTAATACAAAGGGTTATTCACCAACAGGCGGCAATCCGCTCCGTAAGGTTATTCCCACAATTTAATAGAATTTGAGTACAAAGAGTTATTCACCAAACAGGCGGCAATCCGCTCCGTAAGGTTATTCTCAGAGATTAATAATGAATGAATACGAAAGGTTATTCACCAACAGGCGGCAATCCGCTCCGTAAGGTTATTCCCACAATTTAATACATGGAAATAAAAGGCACGTCTTATGAGTAAGGAAGAAACAATATTATTATCGAGAATCAAATAATGATAATCCCTTACCATAGTACGTTTGAATAATGGAAGATGAAAAAGATGGTATCCCTTACCTCAACACGTGACTGGATATTGATTTAAATGAGGTTGATTAACTTGAACAGTACACGTATACTTATAGATCTTCACAAATACTCAAGATGACTTAAGCACACTTAGAGAGAACTTTCACAAGAAGTATTTAGAGAGAGAAAGAAAGAACAAGTAAGGAAGTTTATGAAAAATCCTTAAGTTAAGGCTTCTATTTATAGCAAAAAATCTTATCATTCATTTAATCTAAACCATTCATTTAAAGATCATCTTTTAATCTACACCATCCATTTCAAATATTATATTATCTTTAATCTACACCATTCATTTCATATCACCTAATAATCACCTAACTTTATATTATAAACAAATCAATTTAATTATTCAACAATAATTCACACTTTAATCTACACCATTCATTTCATATCACATAATAATCACCTAACTTTATATTATAAACAAATCAATTCAATTATTCAACAATAATTCACACTTTAATCTACACCATTCATTTCATATCACCTAATAATCACCTAACTTTATATTATAAACAAATAACTTTATCAATTCAATTATTATGACTAATTGTTATAAATACAGTATAGTTAGTTCTTAGATATCAAGTCAATAAATTAATGAAATACAACTGTTTAAATAACATCATAATAGAGATAACAATAATGTAAAATAAAGCATACGTTACTGTGTAATGACAATTATTGATTCAATAATGTGAATTACTGTGCATATGTTACTGTGACAATTATTAGGTTCAATAATTTTAAAAACAGTGCAACAACAATTATTGACTCAATGATATAAAATACAGTGTAATGACAATTATTAAATCAATAATGCAAAATACTGTGTAACAACAATTATTGAATTGATAATATAAAATATTATGCAGTGACAATTATCGATGAAATGATGCGTAACAGTTATGGTGTCAATTATCAGACCAATAATATAAGACACTATGCAATACCGTGTGTTACTGTAGAGTACCGAGTGCTACAGAAAATACCAATAACTACCGTATGCTACTATTCTTTTATCACCGGTATTTTAACAGTTCCGTTGACTATTTTTATTTAAAAAGGTTATTTCTGTCGTTTTCTATATCCGACAAATATTCCGTTGTGGGGTCCACCAATAATTTGTTATTTCGACGCCGTCGGACCAAACGAATATTCCCCGACCAAACGAATATTCCCCGACAAAGCGAATATTGTCCGACAAAATAAAATTTGCACATAACATCCTTAACTTTTAACTTTATCGATTTAACCACTTACTGTTTCAAAAAAATATATATATGAAGAAAAATTAAATTTTGTATTTCATAAAATTTGGGGTCTTACAACCTCCCCTCCTTATGAAATTTCGTCCCCGAAATTGACGTACCTGACATATCGAAGAGGTAAGGATACTTAGATTTCATCTCAGATTCTAGCTCCCAGGTCATTTCCTCAGTATCTTGGTTCCTCCATAAAACCTTAACTTGAGGTATAACCTTTGAGCGTAGGATCTGCTCCTTCTTATCCAGGATCTTAACAGGTACCTCCTCGTATGTTAAATCCTCTGCTATAACGTCTGGTTCTAACTCAATGACGTGGTTTGGGTCCTTCACATATTTACGTAACATAGATATGTGAAAAACGTTATGGATGCGAGACATACTTGGTGGTAGGGCTAGTCTGTAGGCTACGGTTCCTATTCGATCGAGGATTTCAAATGGGCCAATAAATCGAGGGTTGAGCTTTCCTCTCTTTCCGAATCTCGTAACCCCTTTCCATGGAGAAACACGTAAGAATACATGATCTCCGACGTTGAAACTTTCGTCTCTCCGATGAAGATCAGCATAACTCTTTTGTCGTTCTTGTGCGGTCTGTATTCGTTGTCGGATCATTTGGATCTTTTCGGTCGTCAAGCGTACCAACTCGGGTCCCAACAATTTTGCTTCTCCAACCTCATTCCAACATATTGGAGAGCGACACTTCCTTCCATACAATGCCTCGAATGGAGCCATGCCTATGCTTGCTTGGAAACTGTTGTTGTAAGAAAATTCCACCAACGGCAAGTACTTATCCCAACTTCCTTTGAAGTCTAATACACAAAGTCTCAAAAGATCTTCGAGGGTCTGGATCGTCCTTTTCGATTGTCCGTCCGTTTGAGGATGGTATGCAGAACTAAAACGTAGTTCAGTGCCCATAGCTTTTTGTAGACTGATCCAAAAGCGTGAAGTGAATCTAGGATCTCGATCAGAAACTATGGAAACTGGCATGCCATGCAATCTCACGATCTCATTTATGTACATACCGGCAAGACGTTCAAGTGAAAAGTTGTAACGCCCCCAAAATCCCCGCGCTTTCGATGCGGCGGACCTTGTGCGTTAATTTCATACATCTATCGACTTAACCAATGATCCCATAATCATGTTGGTTGAAATAGTCTTATTTTAGACTATACATTAACAATTTCTCTTAACATTGTCCCTGGATCTTAACTTGATCTCAGTCTCATAAGTATACAAGTATCAACTTGTATTTCATCCGTATAAATGGATAAAACCATATATAGCGGTTTAATTTTAACCTTAGGATTTAAATATTCTATATACGTCCACTTGTAACGGTCTCATTCGTACTACAAGTATCAATATACAAAGATATCTCTTCATATCAATAATCCTACTTATATGGTATTCAGAATAGTAATAACGAGTTATACCTGGGTCCGAGGAACCTTGACGATGGATTTGACCAGTCAACATCGCTTAGTTCTGTCTCAGATGTACAACACTCACAAGTTATTTACCGATCCTCATCCAGATAAATAGATCATTATCAATACTATGTTAAATTTTAACAATTCTAGGTTATATCAAAATAAAGACATAACAACATTCTGATGATAATTATTTATATCATTCATTCAATATTCGGTTACATGTTTGTTTGTTCGTATTACAACAGTCATTATGACTTATACAAATACAAGTAATAAATATGAAAACCTAATCTACGCTTCATCTTTACGTTCATGATCTTCTTAACGTTCATTTTTAATCTGCAAATAAGGTTTTATTCGCAAGAATGAGCACGACGGCTCAGCAAGTCTAACATACAGCACATACGCAGTTTATGCTTTCATATAAACTTTAACATGCATTGACTGAACATAATTCTCCATTTAATATCACATATAACTCACGTTCCAATAATTTTTATCACATTGACACACAAAGTGTATAAATCATGTTCGTAACTCGTAAACATAACGCATAACAGTTAGAAGGCTTGTAAACATCAGTTAAAGACTTCACATATCATCTATTGCATAATAACATGACATTATACATCTCATTTATCATTTTAACAATACTAAACAAGTAGCACATAGCAAGAGTTAGAAGACTTGCCTTAAAACCATGTTAGGGTTTTCCCGGAAAATCGTTAAACGCCTTTTATTATTGCAAGCTTTAACTATTTCTTTGCAATCGATTCTTGTCTCACAAGAACTCTCTCTATATTTGCTCTTTAGCTTTCAAAATGGTAAAGAACTAATGAACTTAAGCCTTCTATTTATAGGAAAACCAAGGGTCGGGGTAGTTTGGTCATTAGTTTAAAAGCTAAGGGCATTTTAGTCATTTCGCACATTATTTAATTAATAAAACTAGAATAATATCTAGATATTTTCCAAGCCAAGCTTCTAGAAGCTTCCCAAGCTGTTTTGTCATTATTTCTTCCGATTTCGGTATATCGGATAAATCGCGTGCAATTAATTTAAAATATTTCGCATTAGTAATATAAGTTTTAATTACTTATACATATTTTATTAATAAAATACATCATACAATATTAATATGATGTCTCGTCTGACCCTCGAAGTTTTCCTTGAATTAATCTCGGATAACCTTCCGTGTATTTTTCTCAAATACACCTACCGGGCGACGCGATTGATAAATTTCTTTCATTCTAGGCACTAATTATGATTGAATAATATAATTAGGTATTAATCTGATAAATTTGATTATTCAAATTTAATGTTAACCTATCTCATGATCCGTTTGATGAAAACAATACGGATGAATTAGCAGTTAATTATATAACAGTCTTATTCCAACTAATTTGGTTAACTTCTACTGATTTAAAAAGTTGATATTACTGAGTTTTGTTCCGAATGAACACTTTTCTGTAAAGTGAAAAGTCCAAAAGACTTGGCACGTTTTTCGGTGAATAGTGTTTTTGACGACCATTTCTCAGAAAATGGTTAGAAGACCAAAAAGTCAAAAATAATATTTATTTTTGTCTTTTCCCTATTTCGTCTTATTCCCGACACACTTTTCGAGAAAATCTTTTATTGCTTAGTACGCACCGGTGTTGCATACAAACACTTTATCCATCGACGGTTTGATCAAAAACGGAAAGCGTTTTCGTTTGAAGAGCGATTTACGTTTTATTTATGGAAAAATATCAGTGGTTCCCTGGTATCTATTCCCCGTATAAATGCTATATCGTGAAATAGAAAAAGTCCAAACGTTGAAAAGAACGTTCAAAAAGACGACAAACGTTTTCTCGTAAATCGTGTCTTTTTCGTCTTTTTCCCAAGAAAATTTTATTGATTCCCTGGCATCTAAACCTCATATTATCACTATGTCGTGAAATACAAGAAGTCCTACAGATGAAAGAAACGATCAAACGAATGAAAAACGTTTCTTCGTGAATAGTGCTTTTTACACGTTTTTTGAGAAAAACTTTTACTGACTATTACGTGTTTTTAAAGCGTGGGAAGGTTGAATCTTGAAACAGAATGTCAATTTAACCTTCACATTTTGCTCAAGGGCCTAGGTTATTTTCTAAGGTTTAGACCCTAGGGTTAGGGTCTAGGTTTTAACTCTTTTTCCAATTTAGGTTTTTGCCCTAAATTGACTTCTGATTTTTAATAAGTGTTAAGGTTAACTACTTGAACCAAAACACAAAATCCTACACATAGATATTTCATACAACACATTTAAAAGCTCAATTCAAGCTTTACTAATCACATAACACATAGTTTAGGTTAAAGAATTTAACCTCTTAGTTGTATACGATCGTAGTTTCGAGTCGTATATATTCTTTAAGATAGCTCAAGGTATGCTTGAGCAATCAATCTTAGGTTTTGAATTGACAACCTTGCTTAGATCTTGTTAGATCACTTTTGAAATATTTGGGATATTACATTCAACCCAACTTATAGGAATTTCGTCCTCGAAATTAACTTTACAATTACTTTAGTCATTTAATATCATATTTATAAGTGCTATAAATATTCAGGATATTACATTCTCTCCTTCTTATTAGAATTTCGTCCTCAAAATTATAATATAATCATCTCCAATTTACTCTTCAATATGAATTTTCTAAATTCATCTTTTACTCACATTAAACCTCCAATACTTTGATTAGGTTTAAACAATGTTCACTTATCTCTACACATTTCCTTTCAAAACTCTAGGTTTTAAACCTCTTTTCATACTCGACATTCAGCCTCATTCTTCCTTTATCTTGGATTCTTCTCACTTATACAACGGTCAATCAAGACCTTTACCTTATTCAAAAACTATGAATACTATATAACCCATAATTTTTAAATCATCATCCGGACTGGAAAACCATATCTTGTGTAGCAATCAATTAAGATTGAGAACACTTCATACTTTGTGTAGCAATCAATTAAGATTGAGAACACCATACATTGTGTAACAATCAATTAAGATCGAGAACACACATACGTTGTATTTTAGGTGATCAGCCTGTCGTACCATATAAGACGCGGTTTATTGCGTCTATCGAATTCCTACGTCCGTTCTTTTTTTCATAACCAAAGGTGTCTAGCCGAAATAATTGGCATTGACTCATATATAAACCATTCAAACTTTTTGAAAAGCAATTTTATGACTGTATACCGCACCTTGCAAAGTGCGTTGATGACTCATCATGTATCATCTTCACACCAGGTTAAATGGGGTGTTGATGAATAAATCTTTTTTATTCTTCGCATTAAATCCGTCTAGCCAAAACAATTAGCATAGACATATGAATAACATAGCTAGTGAAGAACTAACAAAATTTTCCAGTTCAACTAGTGAACCACTCTTTTCAAAGGCACACAAGTGCGAATATAACCATGAAGATCTAGCATAGCTAGAAGATTTTTTTGAAATACCCTCAATCCTCTATCTTTTCCATTATTCTCTAACCATAACACAAGTTTTTCAAATATATAGTAATATAGTAAACTGATTGGTTGTATTAAACCAAGTACAAACAAATATATTAGTTCCCCTTCTCATCAACACGGAATTGAAATGTCTCAGCGCACATTGGTACTGATCAATATCGCATTGAATAGACAAATCGTAGCCGCATCTCACAAGTCGGTTCGACTAACATATCATAGCCGAAGTCCATAACAAGGTTCGTTCGCTCAGTAACTAACATACAAATATTTTTAAAACTATAGTTATGACGTAACAACTACTAACTAGTCAATATACATATGAGAAAAGAATCACCTTCTCAAAATATATACAAAGAAGAGTTTGACATAAGATTTTAATTTACTTATCAATATAGCAAACTGAGTTATTCCTCCACCCAAGAACTAATGAATCAGTTCCCCGTCTCATCAACACTATCCTCAAATGATTTCATTCAGTGTGTAACCCGCTTTGAGAACACTGACCATGAATCATTCATACCAATAGTGTAGTTAGATCGGTTCTCTAAAGCATATTAAACTCTTTCCCATACAAGAGAGTCGTTCTACTCAGTTTTACTAATATGAGTTTTCAATTGAAATCCCTAATCGTTCTTTAACTATCTTATGAATTTCCTGAATTCATTACAACTCATTATAAGCTTAATTCTTACAATTTCCAAATAACTTCATACTATCTCCAAATGAATTTCTCATTAACATCTCTCTATGAGTTTACTCATCTCCATTCTTAGGTATAATTACACAACATACCATACACACCATTTCATTTTTTTTTTATGAAACGGTTTCACACAAAAACTAATAAGATTATTTTATCTTATTGCTTGCTTTGAGAACTCTTTATGAGTCTATTTAACTTCAGATATTCTCGTAAAGAGTTTATCTTTATTCATTATATTTCTTTCACATAATAATTTTTATGTATTAAGATTTATACATATCTTTTAATTATTCACGGACTCTTCACAAGTCCATTTCTTCTTTAGTCCATCAGATTATACTCAAAGGTACTTGTTACCTCGAAACTATAATCCACTGCTCTGATACCAACTGTAACGCCCCCAAAATCCCCGCGCTTTCGATGCGGCGGACCTTGTGCGTTAATTTCATACATCTATCGACTTAACCAATGATCCCATAATCATGTTGGTTGAAATAGTCTTATTTTAGACTATACATTAACAATTTCTCTTAACATTGTCCCTGGATCTTAACTTGATCTCAGTCTCATAAGTATACAAGTATCAACTTGTATTTCATCCGTATAAATGGATAAAACCATATATAGCGGTTTAATTTTAACCTTAGGATTTAAATATTCTATATACGTCCACTTGTAACGGTCTCATTCGTACTACAAGTATCAATATACAAAGATATCTCTTCATATCAATAATCCTACTTATATGGTATTCAGAATAGTAATAACGAGTTATACTTGGGTCCGAGGAACCTTGACGATGGATTTGACCAGTCGACATCGCTTAGTTCTGTCTCAGATGTACAGCACTCACAAGTTATTTACCGATCCTCATCCAGATAAATAGATCATTATCAATACTATGTTAAATTTTAACAATTCTAGGTTATATCAAAATAAAGACATAACAACATTCTGATGATAATTATTTATATCATTCATTCAATATTCGGTTACATGTTTGTTTGTTCGTATTACAACAGTCATTATGACTTATACAAATACAAGTAATAAACATGAAAACCTAATCTACGCTTCATCTTTACGTTCATGATCTTCTTAACGTTCATTTTTAATCTGCAAATAAGGTTTTATTCGCAAGAATGAGCACGACGGCTCAGCAAGTCTAACATACAGCACATACGCAGTTTATGCTTTCATATAAACTTTAACATGCATTGACTGAACATAATTCTCCATTTAATATCACATATAACTCACGTTCCAATAATTTTTATCACATTGACACACAAAGTGTATAAATCATGTTCGTAACTCGTAAACATAACGCATAACAGTTAGAAGGCTTGTAAACATCAGTTAAAGACTTCACATATCATCTATTGCATAATAACATGACATTATACATCTCATTTATCATTTTAACAATACTAAACAAGTAGCACATAGCAAGAGTTAGAAGACTTGCCTTAAAACCATGTTAGGGTTTTCCCGGAAAATCGTTAAACGCCTTTTATTATTGCAAGCTTTAACTATTTCTTTGCAATCGATTCTTGTCTCACAAGAACTCTCTCTATATTTGCTCTTTAGCTTTCAAAATGGTAAAGAACTAATGAACTTAAGCCTTCTATTTATAGGAAAACCAAGGGTCGGGGTAGTTTGGTCATTAGTTTAAAAGCTAAGGGCATTTTAGTCATTTCGCACATTATTTAATTAATAAAACTAGAATAATATCTAGATATTTTCCAAGCCAAGCTTCTAGAAGCTTCCCAAGCTGTTTTGTCATTATTTCTTCCGATTTCGGTATATCGGATAAATCGCGTGCAATTAATTTAAAATATTTCGCATTAGTAATATAAGTTTTAATTACTTATACGTATTTTATTAATAAAATACATCATACAATATTAATATGATGTCTCGTCTGACCCTCGAAGTTTTCCTTGAATTAATCTCGGATAACCTTCCGTGTATTTTTCTCAAATACACCTACCGGGCGACGCGATTGATAAATTTCTTTCATTCTAGGCACTAATTATGATTGAATAATATAATTAGGTATTAATCTGATAAATTTGATTATTCAAATTTAATGTTAACCTATCTCATGATCCGTTTGATGAAAACAATACGGATGAATTAGCAGTTAATTATATAACAGTCTGATTCCAACTAATTTGGTTAACTTCTACTGATTTAAAAATTTGATATTACTGAGTTTTGTTCCGAATGAACACTTTTCTGTAAAGTGAAAAGTCCAAAAGACTTGGCACGTTTTTCGGTGAATAGTGTTTTTGACGACCATTTCTCAGAAAATGGTTAGAAGACCAAAAAGTCAAAAATAATATTTATTTTTGTCTTTTCCCTATTTCGTCTTATTCCCGACACACTTTTCGAGAAAATCTTTTATTGCTTAGTACGCACCGGTGTTGCATACAAACACTTTATCCATCGACGGTTTGATCAAAAACGGAAAGCGTTTTCGTTTGAAGAGCGATTTACGTTTTATTTATGGAAAAATATCAGTGGTTCCCTGGTATCTATTTCCCGTATAAATGCTATATCGTGAAATAGAAAAAGTCCAAACGTTGAAAAGAACGTTCAAAAAGACGACAAACGTTTTCTCGTAAATCGTGTCTTTTTCGTCTTTTTCCCAAGAAAATTTTATTGATTCCCTGGCATCTAAACCTCATATTATCACTATGTCGTGAAATACAAGAAGTCCTAGAGATGAAAGAAACGATCAAACGAATGAAAAACGTTTCTTCGTGAATAGTGCTTTTTACACGTTTTTTGAGAAAAACTTTTACTGACTATTACGTGTTTTTAAAGCGTGGGAAGGTTGAATCTTGAAACAGAATGTCAATTTAACCTTCACATTTTGCTCAAGGGCCTAGGTTATTTTCTAGGGTTTAGACCCTAGGGTTAGGGTTTAGGTTTTAACTCTTTTTCCAATTTAGGTTTTTGCCCTAAATTGACTTCTGATTTTTAATAAGTGTTAAGGTTAACTACTTGAACCAAAACACAAAATCCTACACATAGATATTTCATACAACACATTTAAAAGCTCAATTCAAGCTTTACTAATCACATAACACATAGTTTAGGTTAAAGAATTTAACCTCTTAGTTGTATACGATCGTAGTTTCGAGTCGTATATATTCTTTAAGATTGCTCAAGGTATGCTTGAGCAATCAATCTTAGGTTTTGAATTGACAACCTTGCTTAGATCTTGTTAGATCACTTTTGAAATATTTGGGATATTACAAAAGTTTTCTCGTATAGGCAAGAAATGAGCAGATTTGGTCAATCTATCTACGATCACCCAAATTGCATCTAAGCCTTGAGAAACTTTTGGAAGACCCGTCACGAAGTCCATATTGATGTGTTCCCACTTCCATTCGGGAACTTCAAGTGATTGTAATGGACCTTTAGGAACTTGATGTTCTGCCTTGACACGTTGACAAATTAGGCACCTTGAGATAAACTCCGCAATCTCTCTTTTCATATTGTTCCACCAAAATGTATGTCGAAGATCTCGATACATCTTGGTACCTCCTGGGTGGATTGCAAACGGCGTGTTGTGTGCCTCCATCATGATTTTATGCTTTAATTCAGGATCGTTAGGAACACAGAGTCGAGAGTTGACTCGAAGTATTCCTTTCTCGTCGATTCTTGCTTCGGGAATGACACCTTCTTGTACTTTCTTTATCATGTTTATCAGTTCCGGATCGGTAGCTTGAGCAACTTTAATTTTATCGATTAAAGTTGGTTCTACTCGCACGTGAGCAATCTTCGAGCGGGTCCCTGGTGTCTTTAGCTCTATCTCCATCTTTTGCAAGTCGTACAAAATACACTTTTGTGTTGTCAGCAGTGCACTTGTACTTGCATAAGATTTTCTGCTCAAAGCGTCAGCTACAACGTTCGCCTTTCCCGGGTGATACTGGATTGTGTGGTCATAATCCTTTAACAGCTCAAGCCAACGTCGTTGTCGCATGTTGAGTTCCTTCTGGGTGAAGAAATACTTGAGACTTTTATGATCCGTATAGATATCCACTTTTTCTCCGTACAAGTAGTGTCTCCAGATGTTCAACGCGAAAACGACTGCTGCCAACTCTAGATCATGAGTAGGATAATTTTTCTCATAATTTTTGAGTTGTCGAGAGGCGTAGGCTATAACCTTTCCATGTTGCATAAGGACACAGCCTAGACCTTTGCCAGAAGCATCGCTGTAGATAACAAATTCTCCTGATCCTGATGGAATGGTCAGAACAGGAGCTGAAACCAGTCTCTTCTTGAGTTCTTGGAAACTTTTCTCGCATTCCTCGCTCCATATGAATTTTGTGCTTTTCCGAGTAAGCTGCGTTAATGGAGTGGCGATTCGAGAAAATCCTTCTACGAATCTCCGATAATAACCAGCTAGACCCAGAAAACTTCGGACTTCGGTTACTGTTTTGGGTTGTTCCCAATTTAGTACCGTTTCAATCTTCGTAGGATCGACTGATATTCCTTGACTAGAAATCACATGCCCAAGAAACGCGACCTCCTCAAGCCAGAACTCACATTTCTTCAACTTGGCATATAATTTGTTTTCACGGAGCTTTTGTAGTATCAATCTCAGGTGTTGTTCATGATCCTCGCGACTCTTGGAGTATATGAGGATGTCATCAATAAAGACAACCACAAAATGATCCAAATGTTCCTTGAATATCCGGTTCATCATGTCCATGAAAGCTGCAGGAGCATTAGTTAGTCCAAAAGGCATGACTAAGAACTCATAATGCCCATAACGAGTTCTGAAAGCAGTCTTTGGAATGTCCTCAGCTTTAACTTTTAACTGATGATATCCAGAACGGAGATCAATCTTTGAGAAATGTTGAGCGCCTTGCAATTGATCAAACATGTCATCAATCCGAGGTAACGGGTACCTGTTCTTGATGGTGACATGGTTCAATTCTCGGTAGTCAATGCACAATCTCATACTCCCGTCTTTCTTCTTCACAAATAGAACAGGAGCACCCCAAGGTGATGCACTCGGACGAATGAAACCGGTATCCAACAATTCCTGTAGTTGGACTTTTAACTCTTGAAGTTCAATGGGAGCCATTCGGTAGGGAGCTTTGGAAATGGGCTTGGTACCCGGGTTCAAGATCAATATAAAAATCAATTTCACGGTTTGGGGGTAAGCCAGGAAGTTCTTCAGGAAAAACGTCAGGAAACTCATTAACAATGGGAATATCATTCAAGTTTGACGTATTTTTGTTCAAATCAGTGACATGAGCTAAAAAGGCTTGACATCCGTTTTTCAATAAACGAATGGCTTTATGGCTAGAAATAACAGTTATAGATTTCAATGGTTTAGTTGCTTGAATTTGCATGACAGGTTGATTAGGAATATGAAAACTAATAATCTTATGAAAACAATCAATTTTAGCATGATGGGTAGTCAACCAATCAATTCCTAAAATCACATCAAATTCATGCATCTCCAAAGAAATAAGGTCAACAGGTAATGTGAGGTTGTTGATTTGAACTAGGCAAGATTTATAGACAGTAGATGTAATGGTCATTTCTCCTAATGGGGTTTCAACTGATAAGTCAAAGTCCAAATTTTCAGGAGTTAAGTTTAAACGCTGAGCACATGCAGGTGAGATAAAAGAATGGGTAGAGCCAGTATCTAACAAAGCGTAGACTTCACGAGAATTTATGAATAGCTTACCGGTTATCACCTCGTTCGAGTTTCGTGCCATTTGGGATGTCACAACAAAAGCTCTCCCTTGAACTACAGATTTTCCTTTATCCGCGCTAGCTTTTGGTATCATCATTGCAGCTGGACTTGATTTTGTGGTAGGACAAAACCGCGCAAGATGACCCTCTTTCCCACAACTGTAGCACTTTTTGGACTGCAGTGTACAGTTTGGGCTGATGTGACCTTCCTGACCACACCTATAGCATCTCACTGGTGGTCGATCTTCTCCCCTTGAAACTGGGGTCGGTGCTGGTGTTGGTACTGGTGCTGGTGTCCTTCCATAATTATTATGGAATCTCTTTCTTTTGAAATTGTTCCCACTAGATTCTCCTCTTCTGTTATTTGGTGTGGAATTACCACCGAAGTGTTGGTTACCTCCTCGATGATTCTCGTTCCTGTGGTTGTTGTCACTCCTTTCTCTATGCTGATCATTAACTCTTGGCTGCAATGTTTCATCTGTTTGCTCCACCCTTTGAGCCCTATCTACAACATCTGAATACAAACTGAATTTATGAGAACTAAGTTGTTGACGAATTTTGAGTCTCAAACCTCTCAGGAACATTCGACTCATTCGTGCTTCGTCATCTACTAGATGAGTCGCAAAACGAGACAGTTCAGCAAACTTAGCTTCATATTGAGAAACTGTCATGTTTCCCTGCTCCAGCTTAATGAATTCCACTTCCTTCATATGGCGGATGCTTTCTGGGAAGTACTTCTCGTTAAACAGTTCTTCGAATTCTGTCCAAGACATTTCGAGTGCTGAAGGTTGGATACGTTTTACCGCTTCCCACCAATGGTCCGCCTCACCTCGTAACATAAAAGTGGCAAATGGCACCTTCTGATCATCAGCGCATTGTAAGACATCAAGTATTTTTGTCGTCTGCTTCAGCCATGCCTCCGCTTTGAGTGGGTTAGTGTAATATCCCAAATATTTCAAAAGTGATCTAACAAGATCTAAGCAAGGTTGTCAATTCAAAACCTAAGATTGATTGCTCAAGCATACCTTGAGCTATCTTAAAGAATATATACGACTCGAAACTACGATCGTATACAACTAAGAGGTTAAATTCTTTAACCTAAACTATGTGTTATGTGATTAGTGAAGCTTGAATTAAGCTTTTAAATGTGATGTATGAATTATCTATGTGTAGGATTTTGTGTTTTGGTTCAAGTAGTTAACCTTAACTCTTATTAAAAATCAGAAGTCAATTTAGGGCAAAAACCTAAATTGGAAAAAGAGTTAAAACCTAAACCCTAACCCTAGGGTCTAAACCCTAGAAAATAACCTAGGTCCTTGAGCAAAATGTGAAGGTCAAATTAACATTCCGTTTCAAGATTCAACCTTCCCACGATTTGAAAACACGTAACAGTCAATAAAAGTTTTTCTCGAAAAACGTGTAAAAAGCACTATTCATGAAGAATCGTTTTTCATTCGTTTGACTGTTTCTTTCATCTGTAGGACTTCTTGTATTTCACGACATAGTGATAATATGAGGTTTAGATGCCAGAGAATCAATAAAATTTTCTTGGGAAAAAGACGAAAAAGACACGATTTACGAGAAAACATTTGTAATCTTTTTGAACGTTCTTTTCAACGTTTGGACTTTTTCTATTTCACGATATAGCATTTATACGGGGAATAGATACCAGGGAACCACTGATATTTTTCCATAAATAAAACGTAAATCGCTCTTCAAACGAAAACGCTTTCCGTTTTTGATCAAACTGTTGATGGATACAGTGTTTGTATGCAACACCGGTGCGTAATAAGCAATAAAAGATTTTCTCGAAAAGTGTGTCGGGAATAAGACGAAATAGGGAAAAGACAAAAATAAATATTATTTTTGACTTTTTGGTCTTCTAACCATTTTCTGAGAAATGGTCGTCAGAAACACTATTCACCGAAAAACGTGCCAAGTCTTTTGGACTTTTCACTTTACAGAAAAGTGTTCATTCGGAACAAAACTCAGTAATATCAAAATTTTAAATCAGTAGAAGTTAACCAAATTAGTTGGAATCAGACTGTTATATAATTAACTGCTAATTCATCCGTATTGTTTTCATCAAACGGATCATGAGATAGGTTAACATTAAATTTGAATAATCAAATTTATCAGGTTAATACCTAATTATATTATTCAATCATAATTAGTGTCTAGAATGAAAGAAATTTATCAATCGCGTCGCCCGGTAGGTATATTTGAGAAAAATATACGGAAGATTATCCGAGATTAATTCAAGGAAAACTTTGAGGGTCAGACGAGACATCATATTAATACTGTATGATGTATTTTATTAATAAAATACGTATAAGTAATTAAAACTTATATTACTAATGCGAAATATTTTAAATTAATCGCACGCGATTTATCCGATATACCGAAATCGGAAGAAATAATGACAAAACAGCTCGGGAAGCTTCTAGAAGCTTGGCTTGGAAAATATCTAGATATTATTCTAGTTTTATTAATTAAATAATGTGCAAAATGACTAAAATACCCTTGGCTTTTAAACTAATGACCAAACTACCCCGACCCTTGGTTTTCCTATAAATAGAAGGCTTAAGTTCATTAGTTCTTTACCATTTTTGAAAGCTAAAGAGCAAATATAGAGAGAGTTCTAGTGAGTTATAATCAAAGGAAGTGCAAAGAAATAGTTAAAGCTTGCACTTCGAGAGGTAAATCATTAGTCGTTTTTATGTTCGATTAATTTTCGTAGTTTAAAAGCTCAAGAACGCGAGTCGTAGCCATGTACGATTGTCGTTCTCCGTGTTCTTCACGTGTTCTTGAGCCTTTCTTCATTTTACAGTAGTTATAATGTCGAATTTCAATTCGTAGTTTAAAGCTCAATGAACATACGTAGTGGTCATGTACGGTTTATCCGTTCTCTGCGTTTGCGTATGTTCTTGAGCATTATTATAAATTGTTATAATTAAGTAAACAAGTCGTTATAATGACCAAATTTTGTCAATTATAAAGTGTTATAATCACATATGTAAGCAGTTATAATGCTCAAATTATTTCAAGTATGAAATCCAAAAGCTCAAGAACATAAGTCGTTACCATGTACGATTTTTCGTTCTTCGTGTTCTTCGTGTGTTCTTGAGCAAAAGTCATAATTTCTACATAAGTAGGTTTATGATTTGGTAATTTAGTGTTATGGGATGATGAAACATGATGGCCTTGCTAAATAATGCTTGTGGCATCAAGTTTTAGTAGTCGAAACGAAGAACGATAAAACTTTGTTCTTCGTGTTCTTCTATTCGTTCTTCGTGTTCTTGAGAAAAAGTCATGAAATCTTATATAAGTAGGTTTATGATTTTGTTATTTTTATGTTATGAAGTGATACGAAGTGTTAGAACATGTTATCTTAGCAAATTAATGCTTGAGGTATCATGTTTTACCAATCGGATCAAAGAAAGTTAAGTCTAATATACTAGCAGAATATTTTTGGTAATTTTCGAAACTTTAATTTCTGAATATGCCTTAGCAACCTAAATAAAAGTTGTAGATCATGAAATTCTAAGCAATTTAGACTCAAGAATCACTGAAAAATATTTCCGTATGACAAAGTTATGGCAGTTACCGTAAAGGACGTCAAAGCTGAAAAACTAAAGGACCATTCGGGTGGAAGCACTTAAAAATAGGATTTTGAGTTTGCCACTTAACGAAATGATTCCACCAATGAAAGTTATTCTAAGACTTATTCAAAAGGAAAATTTGATAAACTAACGTTCGGGGTCGCGTAACCCTTTTTGTAGGCGTTTAACGATTTCCCGGGAAAACCCTAACATGGTTTTAAGGCAAGTCTTCTAACTCTTGCTATGTGCTACTTGTGTAGTATTGTTAAAATGTTAAATGAGATGTGTAATGTCATGTTATTATGCAATAGATGATATGTGAAGTCTTTAACTGATGTTTACAAGCCTTCTAACTGTTATGTTTTATGTTTACGATTTACGAACATGATTTATACACTTTGTGTGTCAATGTGATATAAATTGTTGGAACGCGAGTTATATGTGATATTAAATGGAGAATTATGTTCAGTCAATGCATGTTAAAGTTTATATGAAAGCATAAACTGCGTATGTGCTGTATGTTAGACTTGCTGAGCCGTCGTGCTCATTCTTGCGAATAAAACCTTATTTGCAGATTAAAGATGAACGTTAAGAAGATCATGAACTTAAAGATGCATCATAGATTAGGTTTTCATGTAAATTGATTGTATTTGTATATGTCATAATGACTGTTGTAATACGAACAAACATACATGTAACCGAATATTGAATGAATGATATAAATAATTATCATCAGAATGTTGTTATGTCTTTATTTTGATATAACCTAGAATTGTTAAAATTTAACATAGTATTGATAATGATCTATTTATCTGGATGAGGATCGGTAAATAACTTGTGAGTGCTGTACATCTGAGACAGAACTAAGCGATGTTGACTGGTCAAATCCATCGTTAAGGTTCCTCGGACCCAGGTATAACTCGTTATTACTATTCTGAATACCATATAAGTAGGATTATTGATATGAAGAGATATCTTTGTATATTGATACTTGTAGTACGAATGAGACCGTTACAAGTGGACGTATATAGAATATTTAAATCCTAAGGTTAAAATTAAACCGTTATATATGGTTTTATCCATTTATACGGATGAAATACAAGTTGATACTTGTATACTTATGAGACTGAGATCAAGTTAAGATCCAGGGACAATGTTAAGAGAAATTGTTAATGTATAGTCTAAAATAAGACTATTTCAACCAATATGATTATGGGATCATTGGTTAAGTCGATAGATGTATGAAATTAACGCACAAGGTCCGCCGCATCGAAAGCGCGGGGATTTTTGGGGGCGTTACAGTTGGTATCAGAGCAGTGGATTATAGTTTCGAGGTAACAAGTACCTTGGAGTATAATCTGATGGATTAAGAAGAAATGGGCTTGTGAAGAGTCTGTAAATAATTAAAAGATATGCATAAATCTTATTAAATCTTAATACATAAAAATTATTATGTGAAAAGAAATATAATGAATAAAGATAAACTCTTTACGAGAATATCTGAAGATAAATGAACTCATAATGAGTTCTCAAAGCAAGCAATAAGATAAAATAATCTTATTAGTTTTTGTGTGAAACTGTTTCATAAAAATGAAATGGTGTGTTTGGTATTATGTGTAATTATACCTAAGAAAAAATATGAGTAAACTCATAAGGAATGTAAATGATGAATGAATGAATTAAGAAAAGAAAGTGACTAAGATAGTTATAGAACGATTAGGGATTTCAATTGAAAACTCATATTAGTAAAACTGAGTAGAACGACTCTCTTGTATGGGAAAGAGTTTAATATGCTTTAGAGAACCGATCTAACTACATTGTTGGTATGAATGATTCATGGTCAGTGTTCTCAAAGTGGGTTACACACTGAATGAAATCATTTGAGGATAGTGTTGATGAGACGGGGAACTGATTCATTAGTTCTTGGGTGGAGGAATAACTCAGTTTGCTATATTGATAAGTAAATTAAAATCTTATGTCAAACTCTTCTTTGTATATATTTTGAGAAGGTGATTCTTTTCTCATATGTATATTGACTAGTTAGTAGTTGTTACGTCATAACTATAGTTTTAAAAATATTTGTATGTTAGTTACTGAGCGAACGAACCTTGTTATGGACTTGGGCTATGATATGTTAGTCGAACCGACTTGTGAGATGCGGCTACGATTTGTCTATTCAGTGCGATGTTGATCAGTACCAATGTGCGCTGAGACATTTCAATTCTGTGTTGATGAGAAGGGGAACTAATATATTTGTTTGGACTTTTCACTTTACAGAAAAGTGTTCATTCGGAACAAAACTCAGTAATATCAAAATTTTAAATCAGTAGAAGTTAACCAAATTAGTTGGAATCAGACTGTTATATAATTAACTGCTAATTCATCCGTATTGTTTTCATCAAACGGATCATGAGATAGGTTAACATTAAATTTGAATAATCAAATTTATCAGGTTAATACCTAATTATATTATTCAATCATAATTAGTGTCTAGAATGAAAGAAATTTATCAATCGCGTCGCCCGGTAGGTATATTTGAGAAAAATATACGGAAGATTATCCGAGATTAATTCAAGGAAAACTTTGAGGGTCAGACGAGACATCATATTAATACTGTATGATGTATTTTTAATAAAATACGTATAAGTAATTAAAACTTATATTACTAATGCGAAATATTTTAAATTAATCGCACGCGATTTATCCGATATACCGAAATCGGAAGAAATAATGACAAAACAGCTCGGGAAGCTTCTAGAAGCTTGGCTTGGAAAATATCTAGATATTATTCTAGTTTTATTAATTAAATAATGTGCAAAATGACTAAAATGCCCTTGGCTTTTAAACTAATGACCAAACTACCCCGACCCTTGGTTTTCCTATAAATAGAAGGCTTAAGTTCATTAGTTCTTTACCATTTTTGAAAGCTAAAGAGCAAATATAGAGAGAGTTCTAGTGAGTTATAATCAAAGGAAGTGCAAAGAAATAGTTAAAGCTTGCACTTCGAGAGGTAAATCATTAGTCGTTTTTATGTTCGATTAATTTTCGTAGTTTAAAAGCTCAAGAACGCGAGTCGTAGCCATGTACGATTGTCGTTCTCCGTGTTCTTCACGTGTTCTTGAGCCTTTATTCATTTTACAGTAGTTATAATGTCGAATTTCAATTCGTAGTTTAAAGCTCAATGAACATACGTAGTGGTCATGTACGGTTTATCCGTTCTCTGCGTTTGCGTATGTTCTTGAGCATTATTATAAATTGTTATAATTAAGTAAACAAGTCGTTATAATGACCAAATTTTGTCAATTATAAAGTGTTATAATCACATATGTAAGCAGTTATAATGCTCAAATTATTTCAAGTATGAAATCCAAAAGCTCAAGAACATAAGTCGTTACCATGTACGATTTTTCGTTCTTCGTGTTCTTCGTGTGTTCTTGAGCAAAAGTCATAATTTCTACATAAGTAGGTTTATGATTTGGTAATTTAGTGTTATGGGATGATGAAACATGATGGCCTTGCTAAATAATGCTTGTGGCATCAAGTTTTAGTAGTCGAAACGAAGAACGATAAAACTTTGTTCTTCGTGTTCTTCTATTCGTTCTTCGTGTTCTTGAGAAAAAGTCATGAAATCTTATATAAGTAGGTTTATGATTTTGTTATTTTTATGTTATGAAGTGATACGAAGTGTTAGAACATGTTATCTTAGCAAATTAATGCTTGAGGTATCATGTTTTACCAATCGGATCAAAGAAAGTTAAGTCTAATATACTAGCAGAATATTTTTGGTAATTTTCGAAAATTTAATTTCTGAATATGCCTTAGCAACCTAAATAAAAGTTGTAGATCATGAAATTCTAAGCAATTTAGACTCAAGAATCACTGAAAAATATTTCCGTATGACAAAGTTATGGCAGTTACCGTAAAGGACGTCAAAGCTGAAAAACTAAAGGACCATTCGGGTGGAAGCACTTAAAAATAGGATTTTGAGTTTGCCACTTAACGAAATGATTCCACCAATGAAAGTTATTCTAAGACTTATTCAAAAGGAAAATTTGATAAACTAACGTTCGGGGTCGCGTAACCCTTTTTGTAGGCGTTTAACGATTTCCCGGGAAAACCCTAACATGGTTTTAAGGCAAGTCTTCTAACTCTTGCTATGTGCTACTTGTGTAGTATTGTTAAAATGTTAAATGAGATGTGTAATGTCATGTTATTATGCAATAGATGATATGTGAAGTCTTTAACTGATGTTTACAAGCCTTCTAACTGTTATGTTTTATGTTTACGATTTACGAACATGATTTATACACTTTGTGTGTCAATGTGATATAAATTGTTGGAACGCGAGTTATATGTGATATTAAATGGAGAATTATGTTCAGTCAATGCATGTTAAAGTTTATATGAAAGCATAAACTGCGTATGTGCTGTATGTTAGACTTGCTGAGCCGTCGTGCTCATTCTTGCGAATAAAACCTTATTTGCAGATTAAAGATGAACGTTAAGAAGATCATGAACTTAAAGATGCATCATAGATTAGGTTTTCATGTAAATTGATTGTATTTGTATATGTCATAATGACTGTTGTAATACGAACAAACATACATGTAACCGAATATTGAATGAATGATATAAATAATTATCATCAGAATGTTGTTATGTCTTTATTTTGATATAACCTAGAATTGTTAAAATTTAACATAGTATTGATAATGATCTATTTATCTGGATGAGGATCGGTAAATAACTTGTGAGTGCTGTACATCTGAGACAGAACTAAGCGATGTTGACTGGTCAAATCCATCGTTAAGGTTCCTCGGACCCAGGTATAACTCGTTATTACTATTCTGAATACCATATAAGTAGGATTATTGATATGAAGAGATATCTTTGTATATTGATACTTGTAGTACGAATGAGACCGTTACAAGTGGACGTATATAGAATATTTAAATCCTAAGGTTAAAATTAAACCGTTATATATGGTTTTATCCATTTATACGGATGAAATACAAGTTGATACTTGTATACTTATGAGACTGAGATCAAGTTAAGATCCAGGGACAATGTTAAGAGAAATTGTTAATGTATAGTCTAAAATAAGACTATTTCAACCAATATGATTATGGGATCATTGGTTAAGTCGATAGATGTATGAAATTAACGCACAAGGTCCGCCGCATCGAAAGCGCGGGGATTTTTGGGGGCGTTACAGTTGGTATCAGAGCAGTGGATTATAGTTTCGAGGTAACAAGTACCTTGGAGTATAATCTGATGGATTAAGAAGAAATGGGCTTGTGAAGAGTCTGTAAATAATTAAAAGATATGCATAAATCTTATTAAATCTTAATACATAAAAATTATTATGTGAAAAGAAATATAATGAATAAAGATAAACTCTTTACGAGAATATCTGAAGATAAATGAACTCATAATGAGTTCTCAAAGCAAGCAATAAGATAAAATAATCTTATTAGTTTTTGTGTGAAACTGTTTCATAAAAATGAAATGGTGTGTTTGGTATTATGTGTAATTATACCTAAGAAAAAATATGAGTAAACTCATAAGGAATGTAAATGATGAATGAATGAATTAAGAAAAGAAAGTGACTAAGATAGTTATAGAACGATTAGGGATTTCAATTGAAAACTCATATTAGTAAAACTGAGTAGAACGACTCTCTTGTATGGGAAAGAGTTTAATATGCTTTAGAGAACCGATCTAACTACATTGTTGGTATGAATGATTCATGGTCAGTGTTCTCAAAGTGGGTTACACACTGAATGAAATCATTTGAGGATAGTGTTGATGAGACGGGGAACTGATTCATTAGTTCTTGGGTGGAGGAATAACTCAGTTTGCTATATTGATAAGTAAATTAAAATCTTATGTCAAACTCTTCTTTGTATATATTTTGAGAAGGTGATTCTTTTCTCATATGTATATTGACTAGTTAGTAGTTGTTACGTCATAACTATAGTTTTAAAAATATTTGTATGTTAGTTACTGAGCGAACGAACCTTGTTATGGACTTGGGCTATGATATGTTAGTCGAACCGACTTGTGAGATGCGGCTACGATTTGTCTATTCAGTGCGATGTTGATCAGTACCAATGTGCGCTGAGACATTTCAATTCTGTGTTGATGAGAAGGGGAACTAATATATTTGTTTGTACTTGGTTTAATACAACCAATCAGTTTACTATATTACTATATATTTGCAAAACTTGTGTTATGGTTAGAGAATAATGGAAAAGATAGAGGATTGAGGGTATTTCAAAAATCTTCTAGCTATGCTAGATCTTCATGATTATATTCGCACTTGTGTGCCTTTGAAAAGAGTGGTTCACTAGTTGAACTGGAAAATTTTGTTAGTTCTTCACTAGCTATGTTATTCATATGTCTATGCCAATTGTTTCAGCTAGACGGATTTAATGTGAAGAATAAAAATGATTTATTCATCAACACCCCATTTAGCCTGGCGTGAAGATGATACATGATGAGTCATCAACGCACTTTGCAAGGTGTGGTATACAGTCATAAAATTGCTTTTCAAAAAGTTTGAATGGTTTAAATATGAGTCAATGCCAATTGTTTCGGCTAGACACCTTTGGTTATGAAAAAAGAACGGACGTAGGAATTCGATAGACGCAATAAACCGCGTCTTATATGGTACGACAGACTGATCACCTAAAGTACAACGTATGTGTGTTCTCGATCTTAATTGATTGTTACACAATGTATGGTGTTCTCAATCTTAATTGATTGCTACACAAAGTATGAAGTGTTCTCAATCTTAATTGATTGCTACACAAGATATGGTTTTCCAGTCCGGATGATGATTTAAAAATTATGGGTTATATAGTATTCATAGTTTTTGAATAAGGTAAAGGTCTTGATTGACCGCTGTATAAGTTAAAAGAATCCAAGATAAAGGAAGAATGAGACTGAATGTCTAGTATGAAAAGAGGTTTAAAACCTAGAGTTATGTAAGGAAATGTGTAGAGATAAGTGAACATTGTTTAGACCTAATCAAAGTATTGGAGGTTTAATGTGAGTAAAAGATGAATTTAGAAAATTCATATTGAAGAGTAAAATGGAGATGATTATATTATAATTTCGAGGACGAAATTCTGATAAGAAGGAGAGAATGTAATATCCTGAATATTTATAGCACTTATAAATATGATATTAAATGACTAAAGTAATTGTAAAGTTAATTTCGAGGACGAAATTCCTGTAAGTTGGGTTGAATGTAATATCCCAAATATTTCAAAAGTGATCTAACAAGATCTAAGCAAGGTTGTCAATTCAAAACCTAAGATTGATTGCTCAAGCATACCTTGAGCTATCTTAAAGAATATATACGACTCGAAACTACGATCGTATACAACTAAGAGGTTAAATTCTTTAACCTAAACTATGTGTTATGTGATTAGTGAAGCTTGAATTAAGCTTTTAAATGTGATGTATGAATTATCTATGTGTAGGATTTTGTGTTTTGGTTCAAGTAGTTAACCTTAACTCTTATTAAAAATCAGAAGTCAATTTAGGGCAAAAACCTAAATTGGAAAAAGAGTTAAAACCTAAACCCTAACCCTAGGGTCTAAACCCTAGAAAATAACCTAGGTCCTTGAGCAAAATGTGAAGGTCAAATTAACATTCCGTTTCAAGATTCAACCTTCCCACGATTTGAAAACACGTAACAGTCAATAAAAGTTTTTCTCGAAAAACGTGTAAAAAGCACTATTCATGAAGAAACGTTTTTCATTCGTTTGACTGTTTCTTTCATCTGTAGGACTTCTTGTATTTCACGACATAGTGATAATATGAGGTTTAGATGCCAGAGAATCAATAAAATTTTCTTGGGAAAAAGACGAAAAAGACACGATTTACGAGAAAACATTTGTCATCTTTTTGAACGTTCTTTTCAACGTTTGGACTTTTTCTATTTCACGATATAGCATTTATACGGGGAATAGATACCAGGGAACCACTGATATTTTTCCATAAATAAAACGTAAATCGCTCTTCAAACGAAAACGCTTTCCGTTTTTGATCAAACCGTTGATGGATACAGTGTTTGTATGCAACACCGGTGCGTAATAAGCAATAAAAGATTTTCTCAAAAAGTGTGTCTGGAATAAGACGAAATAGGGAAAAGACAAAAATAAATATTATTTTTGACTTTTTGGTCTTCTAACCATTTTCTGAGAAATGGTCGTCAGAAACACTATTCACCGAAAAACGTGCCAAGTCTTTTGGACTTTTCACTTTACAGAAAAGTGTTCATTCGGAACAAAACTCAGTAATATCAAAATTTTAAATCAGTAGAAGTTAACCAAATTAGTTGGAATCAGACTGTTATATAATTAACTGCTAATTCATCCGTATTGTTTTCATCAAACGGATCATGAGATAGGTTAACATTAAATTTGAATAATCAAATTTATCAGGTTAATACCTAATTATATTATTCAATCATAATTAGTGTCTAGAATGAAAGAAATTTATCAATCGCGTCGCCCGATAGGTATATTTGAGAAAAATATACGGAAGATTATCCGAGATTAATTCAAGAAAAACTTTGAGGGTCAGACGAGACATCATATTAATACTGTATGATGTATTTTATTAATAAAATACGTATAAGTAATTAAAACTTATATTACTAATGCGAAATATTTTAAATTAATCGCACGCGATTTATCCGATATACCGAAATTGGAAGAAATAATGACAAAACAGCTCGGGAAGCTTCTAGAAGCTTGGCTTGGAAAATATCTAGATATTATTCTAGTTTTATTAATTAAATAATGTGCAAAATGACTAAAATGCCCTTGGCTTTTAAACTAATGACCAAACTACCCCGACCCTTGGTTTTCCTATAAATAGAAGGCTTAAGTTCATTAGTTCTTTACCATTTTTGAAAGCTAAAGAGCAAATATAGAGAGAGTTCTAGTGAGTTATAATCAAAGGAAGTGCAAAGAAATAGTTAAAGCTTGCACTTCGAGAGGTAAATCATTAGTCGTTTTTATGTTCGATTAATTTTCGTAGTTTAAAAGCTCAAGAACGCGAGTCGTAGCCATGTACGATTGTCGTTCTCCGTGTTCTTCACGTGTTCTTGAGCCTTTCTTCATTTTACAGTAGTTATAATGTCGAATTTCAATTCGTAGTTTAAAGCTCAATGAACATACGTAGTGGTCATGTACGGTTTATCCGTTCTCTGCGTTTGCGTATGTTCTTGAGCATTATTATAAATTGTTATAATTAAGTAAACAAGTCGTTATAATGACCAAATTTTGTCAATTATAAAGTGTTATAATCACATATGTAAGCAGTTATAATGCTCAAATTATTTCAAGTATGAAATCCAAAAGCTCAAGAACATAAGTCGTTACCATGTACGATTTTTTGTTCTTCGTGTGTTCTTGAGCAAAAGTCATAATTTCTACATAAGTAGGTTTATGATTTGGTAATTTAGTGTTATGGGATGATGAAACATGATGGCCTTGCTAAATAATGCTTGTGGCATCAAGTTTTAGTAGTCGAAACGAAGAACGATAAAACTTTGTTCTTCGTGTTCTTCTATTCGTTCTTCGTGTTCTTGAGAAAAAGTCATGAAATCTTATATAAGTAGGTTTATGATTTTGTTATTTTTATGTTATGAAGTGATACTGTAACGCCCCCAAAATCCCCGCGTTTTCGATGCGGCGGACCTTGTGCGTTAATTTCGTACATCTATCGACTTAACCAATGATCCCATAATCATATTGGTTGAAATAGTCTTATTTTAGACTATACATTAAAAATTTCTCTTAACTTTATCCCTGGATCTTAAGTTGATCTCAGTCTCATAAGTATACAAGTATCAACTTGTATTTCATCTGTATAAATGGATAAAACCATATATAACGGTCTAATTTTAACCTTAAGATTTAAATATTCTATAACTTTACATGTTCCAACATCCACGGTATTAAATCATTAGGACGGCTCTTGGGAACAGAGAATCTCGCGGTGAATGTTTGTATCTTCACCCGTGATAAATGTTTGCATCTTTATCCGTGACAAATAGTTGTATCTTTGTCCGGTGCAAAATTCTCTTTCCGTACAGAACATTACCCAACTAGTTAAAACCCTCATTCGAAACATATTTGTTTATAGTGATATCTCTTCATATCAATAATCCTACTTATATGGTATTCAGAATAGTAATAACGAGTTATACCTGGGTCCGAGGAACCTTAACGATGAATTTGACCAGTCAACATCGTTTAGTCCTGTCTCGGATGTACAGTACTCACAAGTTATTTACCGATCCTCATCCAGATAAATAGATCATTATCAATACTATGTTAAGTCTTAACAATTCTAGGTTATATCAAAATAAAGACATAACAACATTCTGATGATAATAATTTATATAATTCATTCAATATTTGGTTACATGTTTGTTTGTTCGTATTACAACAGTCATTATGACTTATACAAATACAAGTAATAAACATGAAAACTTAATCTATGCTTCGTCTTTACGTTCATGATCTTCTTAACGTTCATCTTTAATCTGCAAATAAGGTTTTATTCGCAAGAGTGAGCACGACGGCTCAGCAAGTCTAACATACAGCACATACGCAGTTTATGCTTTCATATAAACTTTAACATGCATTGACTGAACATAATTCTCTATTTAATATCACATTGACATACAAAGTGTATAAATCATGTTCGTAACTCGTAAACATGAAACATAACAGTTAGAAGGCTTTTAAACATCATTTAAAGGCTTCACATAACATCTATCACATAACAACATGACATTTCATATTTCATTTATCATTTTTACATTATTACAAAAGTAACACATAGCAAGAATTAGAAGACTTGCCTTAAAACCATGTTAGGGTTTCCCGGGAAATCGTTAAACGCCTACAAAAAGGGTTACGCGACCCTGAATGTTAGTTTATCAAATTTTCCTTTTGAATAAGTCTTAGAATAACTTAACTAGACTATTTTCATTGGTGGAATCATTTAGTTAAGTGGAGAACTCAAAATCTCAAAATTTAGTGCTTCCACCCGAATGCCCCTTAAAATTTTCAGCTTTGACGTCCTTTCCGGTAACTGCCATAACTTTGTCATCCGGAAACATTTTAAAGTGATTCTTGAGTCTAAATTGCTTAGAATTGCATGATATACAACTTTCATTTAGGTTTCTAAGGCATATTTGGACTTTAAAATTTCGTAATTTTAGCAGAAAGGTCAGTATGCTTACTTTGATCAATATTTTTAGGGTTAACCATGTGAAACATGGTACCGCTTGCTTTAACTCTTTAAGAAATCATGTTGTAAGACTCAATATCACTTTATAACATAAAAATAATAAATCACAAACCTTCTCATAGAAAGATTCATGACTTTTTCTCAAGAACACACGAAGAACACGAAGAACGGATAAACCGTACATGGTAACGACTATGTTCTTGAGCTTTTGGTTTTCGTACTTGAAATAATTTGAGCATTATAACTTCTTATATAAGTGATTATAACACTTTATAATTGACAAAATTTGGTCATTATAACGGCTTGTAAATTGAATTATAACAATTTATAAAAATGCTCAAGAACATACGCAAACGCGGAGAACGGATAAACCGTACATGACCACTACGTATGTTCATTGAGCTTTAAACTATGAATTGAAATTCGACATTATAACTACTGTAAAATGAAGAAAGGCTCAAGAACACGTGAAGAACACGGAGAACGACAATCGTACATGGCTACGACTCGCGTTCTTGAGCTTTTAAACTACGAAAATTAATCGAACATAAAAACGACTAATGATTTACCTCTCGAAGTGCAAGCTTTAACTATTTCTTTGCACTTCCTTTTATTATAACTCACTAGAACTCTCTCTCATATTGTATATAGCTTTGATACAAGCATTTTTGCTTTGAAAATGAATGATCAAACAAGTGAGGAATGCTTGCTATTTATAGGCCATGCAAAGCTAGGGTAAAAAGGTCATTATTACCAAACTTCCAAGCTAAGCTAACATGAAGTGCACCTCCCTTTTCCACTTGATATGAACGACCAAATCAGCCAAATTAATGCCATTAATGCTTGAAATCATCACATTTTGGTGACACCACAATAATCCACATGTTAGCTTCCAATTGGTCCACAACTTAGCCTACCAAAGGAATAGTTCTAGGGCTTGGTTGGTTGGTCATTTAATCATTTAATTGAGGGGTAGTCAAGGTCATTTACCAAGCTTGATCAAGGTTAGATTAGTCCTTTTGATAATCTAGCTTAGTTAGGATTAGGCTAATTAGCAATAAACCTAGGAATTTGATTATTCGATTAGGTTATTACTTCACCGATTAGATTAACTTGTAATTTAGGTTAATCTTTAGTTTAATTAAACTTAATCCTATTTAGGTTTAGTTTAATTAATTGATAATTAGGTTAAATGGTAATCTAATTACCCTAACCTAGTTTGATTCCAACTAGGTTTAACATAACCTAGTTTCATTTCAACTAAATGTCATCTAACCTAGTTTTATATCAACTAGATTAGGTTAACTATTTCATAAGCTTAGTTAGTTTGTAACTAGGTTTAGTTCCTAGTTAGGTTCCTAACCCAGTTACATCTAACTCAGTTACATCTCAACAGAAATTAGTTCATCCTTAACTAATTCTAGTTCATTTCTAAGTCTTCCGGTTAAATTGACCTCAACTGATTTAAAAGTCTGATATTCCAGAGTTTTGTTCCGAATAAACACTATTTTGTAAAGTCGAAAGTCCAACAGACTTGACACGTTTTTCGATGAATAGTGTTTTTAACTACCATTTCTCAGAATATGCTTAAACGATCAAAAAGTCAAAAATAATATTTATTTTTGTCTTTTCCCTATTTCGTCTTATTCCCGACACACTTTTCGAGAAAATATTTTATTGCTTATTACGCACCGGTGTTGCATACAAACACTGTATCCATCAACGGTTTGATCAAAAATGAAAAGCGTTTTCGTTTGAAGAGCGATTTACGTTTTATCTTTGGAAAAATATCAGTGGCTCCCTGGTATCTATTCCCCGTATAAATGCTATATCGTGAAATGGAAAAAGTCCAAACGTTGAAAAGAACGTTCAAAAAGACGACAAACGTTTTCTCGTAAATCGTGTCTTTTTCGTCTTTTTCCCAAGAAAATTTTATTGATTCCCTGGCATCTAAACCTCATATTATCACTACGTTGTGAAATGTAAGAAGTCCTACAGATGAAAGAAACAGTCAAACGAATGAAAAACGTCACCTCGTGAATAGTGCTTGTACACGTTTTTCGAGAAAAACTTTTATTGACTGTTACGTGTTTTCAAATCGTGGGAAGGTTGAATCTTGAAACGGAATGTCAATTTGACCTTCACATTTTGCTCAAGGACCTAGGTTATTTTCTAGGGTTTAGACCCTAGGGTTAGGGTTTAGGTTTTAACTCTTTTTCCAATTTAGGTTTTTACCCTAAATTGACTTCTGATTTTTAATAAGTGTTAAGGTTAACTACTCAAACCAAAACACAAAATCCTACACATAGATAATTCACATATCACATTTAAAAGCTCAATTCAAGCTTTACTAATCACATAACACATAGTTTAGGTTAAACAGTTTAACCCCTTAGTTATATACGATCGTAGTTTCGAGTCGTATATATATTCTTTAAGATAGCTCAAGGTATGCTTGAGCAATCGATCTTAGGTTTTGAATTGACAACCTTGCTTAGATCTTGTTAGATCACTTTGGAAATATTTGGGATATTACATTCAACCCAACTTACAGGAATTTCGTCCTCGAAATTAACTTTACAATTACTTTAGTCATTTAATATCATATTTATAAGGGCTATAAATATTCAGGATATTACATTCTCTCCTTCTTATCAGAATTTCGTCCTCGAAATTATAATATAATCATCTCCAATTTACTCTTCATTATGAATTTTCTAAATTCATCTTTTACTCACATTAAACCTCCAATACTTTGATTAGGTCTAAACAATGTTCACTTATCTCTACACATTTCCTTTCATAACTCTAGGTTTTAAACCTCTTTTCATACTCGACATTCAGTCTCATTCTTCCTTTATCTTGGATTCTTCTCACTTATACAGCGGTCAATCAAGACCTTTACCTTATTCAAAAACTATGAATACTATATAACCCATAATTTTTAAATCATCATCCGGACTGGAAAACCATATCTTGTGTAGCAATCAATTAAGATTGAGAACACTTCATACTTTGTGTAGCAATCAATTAAGATTGAGAACACCATACATTGTGTAACAATCAATTAAGATCGAGAACACACATACGTTGTACTTTAGGTGATCAGCCTGTCGTACCATATAAGACACGGTTTATTGCGTCTATCGAATTCCTACGTCCGTTCTTTTTTCATAACCAAAGGTGTCTAGCCGAAACAATTGGCATTGACTCATATTTAAACCATTCAAACTTTTTGAAAAGCAATTTTATGACTGTATACCGCACCTTGCAAAGTGCGTTGATAACTCATCATGTATCATCTTCACACCAGGTTAAATGGGGTGTTGATGAATAAATCATTTTTATTCTTCACATTAAATCCGTCTAGCCAAAACAATTAGCATAGACATATGAATAACATAGTTAGTGAAGAACTAACAAAATTTTCCAGTTCAACTAGTGAACCACTCTTTTCAAAGGCACACAAGTGCGAATATAACCATGAATATCTAGCATAGCTAGAAGATTTTTGAAATACCCTCAATCCTCTATCTTTTCCATTATTCTCTAACCATAACACAAGTTTTGCAAATATATAGTAATATAGTAAACTGATTGGTTATATTAAACCAAGTACAAACAAATATATTAGTTGCCCTTCTCATCAACACGGAATTGAAATGTCTCGGCGCACATTGGTACTGATCAATATCGCACTGAATATACAAATCGTAGCCACATCTCACAAGTCGGTTCGACTAACATATCATAGCCCAAGTCCATAACAAGGTTCGTTCGCTCAGTAACTAACATACAAATATTTTTTAAAACTATAGTTATGACGTAACAACTACTAACTAGTCAATATACATATGAGAAAAGAATCACCTTCTCAAAATATATACAAAGAAGAGTTGACACAAGATTTTAATTTCCTTATCAATATAGCAAACTGAGTTATTCCTCCACCCAAGAACTAATGAATCAGTTCCCCGTCTCATCAACACTATCCTCAAATTATTTCATTCAGTGTGTAACCCGCTTTGAGAACACTGACCATGAATCATCCATACCAACAGTGTAGTTAGATCGGTTCTATGAAGCATATTAAACTCTTTCCCATACAAGAGAGTCGTTCTACTCAGTTTTACTAATATGAGTTTTCAATTGAAATCCCTAATCGATAACTATTTTAGTCACTTTCTTTTCTTAATTCATTCTTTCATCATTTACATTCCTTATGAGTTTACTCATATCTTTTCTTAGGTATAATTACACAACATACCATACACACCATTTCATTTTTATGAAACAGTTTCACACAAAAACTAATAAGATTATTTTATCTTATTGCTTGCTTTGAGAACTCTTTATGAGTCTATTTAACTTCAGATATTCTCGTAAAGAGTTTATCTTTATTCATTATATTTCTTTCACATAATAATTTTTATGTATTAAGATTTAGTAAGATTTATGCATATCTTTTAATTATATACGGACTCTTCACAAGTCCATTTCTTTTTAATCCATCAGATTATACTCCAAGGTACTTGTTACCTCAAAACTATAATCCACTGCTCTGATACCAACTGTAACGCCCCCAAAATCCCCGCGTTTTCGATGCGGCGGACCTTGTGCGTTAATTTCGTACATCTATCGACTTAACCAATGATCCCATAATCATATTGGTTGAAATAGTCTTATTTTAGACTATACATTAAAAATTTCTCTTAACTTTATCCCTGGATCTTAAGTTGATCTCAGTCTCATAAGTATACAAGTATCAACTTGTATTTCATCTGTATAAATGGATAAAACCATATATAACGGTCTAATTTTAACCTTAAGATTTAAATATTCTATAACTTTACATGTTCCAACATCCACGGTATTAAATCATTAGGACGGCTCTTGGGAACAGAGAATCTCGCGGTGAATGTTTGTATCTTCACCCGTGATAAATGTTTGCATCTTTATCCGTGACAAATAGTTGTATCTTTGTCCGGTGCAAAATTCTCTTTCCGTACAGAACATTACCCAACTAGTTAAAACCCTCATTCGAAACATATTTGTTTATAGTGATATCTCTTCATATCAATAATCCTACTTATATGGTATTCAGAATAGTAATAACGAGTTATACCTGGGTCCGAGGAACCTTAACGATGGATTTGACCAGTCAACATCGTTTAGTCCTGTCTCGGATGTACAGTACTCACAAGTTATTTACCGATCCTCATCCAGATAAATAGATCATTATCAATACTATGTTAAGTCTTAACAATTCTAGGTTATATCAAAATAAAGACATAACAACATTCTGATGATAATAATTTATATCATTCATTCAATATTCGGTTACATGTTTGTTTGTTCGTATTACAACAGTCAATATGACTTATACAAATACAAGTAATAAACATGAAAACTTAATCTATGCTTCATCTTTACGTTCATGATCTTCTTAACGTTCATCTTTAATCTGCAAATAAGGTTTTATTCGCAAGAGTGAGCACGACGGCTCAGCAAGTCTAACATACAGCACATACGCAGTTTATGCTTTCATATAAACTTTAACATGCATTGACTGAACATAATTCTCTATTTAATATCACATTGACATACAAAGTGTATAAATCATGTTCGTAACTCGTAAACATGAAACATAACAGTTAGAAGGCTTTTAAACATCATTTAAAGGCTTCACATAACATCTATCACATAACAACATGACATTTCATATTTCATTTATCATTTTTACATTATTACAAAAGTAACACATAGCAAGAATTAGAAGACTTGCCTTAAAACCATGTTAGGGTTTCCCGGGAAATCGTTAAACGCCTACAAAAAGGGTTACGCGACCCTGAATGTTAGTTTATCAAATTTTCCTTTTGAATAAGTCTTAGAATAACTTAACTAGACTATTTTCATTGGTGGAATCATTTAGTTAAGTGGAGAACTCAAAATCTCAAAATTTAGTGCTTCCACCCGAATGCCCCTTAAAATTTTCAGCTTTGACGTCCTTTCCGGTAACTGCCATAACTTTGTCATCCGGAAATATTTTAAAGTGATTCTTGAGTCTAAATTGCTTAGAATTGCATGATCTACAACTTTCATTTAGGTTTCTAAGGCATATTTGGACTTTAAAATTTCGTAATTTTAGCAGAAAGGTCAGTATGCTTACTTTGATCAATATTTTTAGGGTTAACCATGTGAAACATGGTACCGCTTGCTTTAACTCTTTAAGAAATCATGTTGTAAGACTCAATATCACTTTATAACATAAAAATAATAAATCACAAACCTTCTCATAGAAAGATTCATGACTTTTTCTCAAGAACACACGAAGAACACGAAGAACGGATAAACCGTACATGGTAACGACTATGTTCTTGAGCTTTTGGTTTTCGTACTTGAAATAATTTGAGCATTATAACTTCTTATATAAGTGATTATAACACTTTATAATTGACAAAATTTGGTCATTATAACGGCTTGTAAATTGAATTATAACAATTTATAAAAATGCTCAAGAACATACGCAAACGCGGAGAACGGATAAACCGTACATGACCACTACGTATGTTCATTGAGCTTTAAACTATGAATTGAAATTCGACATTATAACTACTGTAAAATGAAGAAAGGCTCAAGAACACGTGAAGAACACGGAGAACGACAATCGTACATGGCTACGACTCGCGTTCTTGAGCTTTTAAACTACGAAAATTAATCGAACATAAAAACGACTAATGATTTACCTCTCGAAGTGCAAGCTTTAACTATTTCTTTGCACTTCCTTTTATTATAACTCACTAGAACTCTCTCTCATATTGTATATAGCTTTGATACAAGCATTTTTGCTTTGAAAATGAATGATCAAACAAGTGAGGAATGCTTGCTATTTATAGGCCATGCAAAGCTAGGGTAAAAAGGTCATTATTACCAAACTTCCAAGCTAAGCTAACATGAAGTGCACCTCCCTTTTCCACTTGATATGAACGACCAAATCAGCCAAATTAATGCCATTAATGCTTGAAATCATCACATTTTGGTGACACCACAATAATCCACATGTTAGCTTCCAATTGGTCCACAACTTAGCCTACCAAAGGAATAGTTCTAGGGCTTGTTTGGTTGGTCATTTAATCATTTAATTGAGGGGTAGTCAAGGTCATTTACCAAGCTTGATCAAGGTTAGATTAGTCCTTTTGATAATCTAGCTTAGTTAGGATTAGGCTAATTAGCAATAAACCTAGGAATTTGATTATTCGATTAGGTTATTACTTCACCGATTAGATTAACTTGTAATTTAGGTTAATCTTTAGTTTAATTAAACTTAATCCTATTTAGGTTTAGTTTAATTAATTGATAATTAGGTTAAATGGTAATCTAATTACCCTAACCTAGTTTGATTCCAACTAGGTTTAACATAACCTAGTTTCATTTCAACTAAATGTCATCTAACCTAGTTTTATATCAACTAGATTAGGTTAACTATTTCATAAGCTTAGTTAGTTTGTAACTAGGTTTAGTTCCTAGTTAGGTTCCTAACCCAGTTACATCTAACTCAGTTACATCTCAACAGAAATTAGTTCATCCTTAACTAATTCTAGTTCATTTCTAAGTCTTCCGGTTAAATTGACCTCAACTGATTTAAAAGTCTGATATTCCAGAGTTTTGTTCCGAATAAACACTATTTTGTAAAGTCGAAAGTCCAACAGACTTGACACGTTTTTCGGTGAATAGTGTTTTTAACTACCATTTCTCAGAATATGCTTAAACGATCAAAAAGTCAAAAATAATATTTATTTTTGTCTTTTCCCTATTTCGTCTTATTCCCGACACACTTTTCGAGAAAATATTTTATTGCTTATTACGCACCGGTGTTGCATACAAACACTGTATCCATCAACGGTTTGATCAAAAATGAAAAGCGTTTTCGTTTGAAGAGCGATTTACGTTTTATCTTTGGAAAAATATCAGTGGCTCCCTGGTATCTATTCCCCGTATAAATGCTATATCGTGAAATGGAAAAAGTCCAAACGTTGAAAAGAACGTTCAAAAAGACGACAAACGTTTTCTCGTAAATCGTGTCTTTTTCGTCTTTTTCCCAAGAAAATTTTATTGATTCCCTGGCATCTAAACCTCATATTATCACTACGTTGTGAAATGTAAGAAGTCCTACAGATGAAAGAAACAGTCAAACGAATGAAAAACGTCACCTCGTGAATAGTGCTTGTACACGTTTTTCGAGAAAAACTTTTATTGACTATTACGTGTTTTCAAATCGTGGGAAGGTTGAATCTTGAAACGGAATGTCAATTTGACCTTCACATTTTGCTCAAGGACCTAGGTTATTTTCTAGGGTTTAGACCCTAGGGTTAGGGTTTAGGTTTTAACTCTTTTTCCAATTTAGGTTTTTACCCTAAATTGACTTCTGATTTTTAATAAGTGTTAAGGTTAACTACTCAAACCAAAACACAAAATCCTACACATAGATAATTCACATATCACATTTAAAAGCTCAATTCAAGCTTTACTAATCACATAACACATAGTTTAGGTTAAACAGTTTAACCCCTTAGTTATATACGATCGTAGTTTCGAGTCGTATATATATTCTTTAAGATAGCTCAAGGTATGCTTGAGCAATCGATCTTAGGTTTTGAATTGACAACCTTGCTTAGATCTTGTTAGATCACTTTGGAAATATTTGGGATATTACATTCAACCCAACTTACAGGAATTTCGTCCTCGAAATTAACTTTACAATTACTTTAGTCATTTAATATCATATTTATAAGGGCTATAAATATTCAGGATATTACATTCTCTCCTTCTTATCAGAATTTCGTCCTCGAAATTATAATATAATCATCTCCAATTTACTCTTCATTATGAATTTTCTAAATTCATCTTTTACTCACATTAAACCTCCAATACTTTGATTAGGTCTAAACAATGTTCACTTATCTCTACACATTTCCTTTCATAACTCTAGGTTTTAAACCTCTTTTCATACTCGACATTCAGTCTCATTCTTCCTTTATCTTGGATTCTTCTCACTTATACAGCGGTCAATCAAGACCTTTACCTTATTCAAAAACTATGAATACTATATAACCCATAATTTTTAAATCATCATCCGGACTGGAAAACCATATCTTGTGTAGCAATCAATTAAGATTGAGAACACTTCATACTTTGTGTAGCAATCAATTAAGATTGAGAACACCATACATTGTGTAACAATCAATTAAGATCGAGAACACACATACGTTGTACTTTAGGTGATCAGCCTGTCGTACCATATAAGACACGGTTTATTGCGTCTATCGAATTCCTACGTCCGTTCTTTTTTCATAACCAAAGGTGTCTAGCCGAAACAATTGGCATTGACTCATATTTAAACCATTCAAACTTTTTGAAAAGCAATTTTATGACTGTATACCGCACCTTGCAAAGTGCGTTGATAACTCATCATGTATCATCTTCACACCAGGTTAAATGGGGTGTTGATGAATAAATCATTTTTATTCTTCACATTAAATCCGTCTAGCCAAAACAATTAGCATAGACATATGAATAACATAGTTAGTGAAGAACTAACAAAATTTTCCAGTTCAACTAGTGAACCACTCTTTTCAAAGGCACACAAGTGCGAATATAACCATGAATATCTAGCATAGCTAGAAGATTTTTGAAATACCCTCAATCCTCTATCTTTTCCATTATTCTCTAACCATAACACAAGTTTTGCAAATATATAGTAATATAGTAAACTGATTGGTTATATTAAACCAAGTACAAACAAATATATTAGTTGCCCTTCTCATCAACACGGAATTGAAATGTCTCGGCGCACATTGGTACTGATCAATATCGCACTGAATATACAAATCGTAGCCACATCTCACAAGTCGGTTCGACTAACATATCATAGCCCAAGTCCATAACAAGGTTCGTTCGCTCAGTAACTAACATACAAATATTTTTTAAAACTATAGTTATGACGTAACAACTACTAACTAGTCAATATACATATGAGAAAAGAATCACCTTCTCAAAATATATACAAAGAAGAGTTGACACAAGATTTTAATTTCCTTATCAATATAGCAAACTGAGTTATTCCTCCACCCAAGAACTAATGAATCAGTTCCCCGTCTCATCAACACTATCCTCAAATGATTTCATTCAGTGTGTAACCCGCTTTGAGAACACTGACCATGAATCATCCATACCAACAGTGTAGTTAGATCGGTTCTATGAAGCATATTAAACTCTTTCCCATACAAGAGAGTCGTTCTACTCAGTTTTACTAATATGAGTTTTCAATTGAAATCCCTAATCGATAACTATTTTAGTCACTTTCTTTTCTTAATTCATTCTTTCATCATTTACATTCCTTATGAGTTTACTCATATCTTTTCTTAGGTATAATTACACAACATACCATACACACCATTTCATTTTTATGAAACAGTTTCACACAAAAACTAATAAGATTATTTTATCTTATTGCTTGCTTTGAGAACTCTTTATGAGTCTATTTAACTTCAGATATTCTCGTAAAGAGTTTATCTTTATTCATTATATTTCTTTCACATAATAATTTTTATGTATTAAGATTTAGTAAGATTTATGCATATCTTTTAATTATATACGGACTCTTCACAAGTCCATTTCTTTTTAATCCATCAGATTATACTCCAAGGTACTTGTTACCTCAAAACTATAATCCACTGCTCTGATACCAACTGTAACGCCCCCAAAATGCCCGCGTTTTCGATGCGGCGGACCTTGTGCGTTAATTTCGTACATCTATCGACTTAACCAATGATCCCATAATCATATTGGTTGAAATAGTCTTATTTTAGACTATACATTAAAAATTTCTCTTAACTTTATCCCTGGATCTTAAGTTGATCTCAGTCTCATAAGTATACAAGTATCAACTTGTATTTCATCTGTATAAATGGATAAAACCATATATAACGGTCTAATTTTAACCTTAAGATTTAAATATTCTATAACTTTACATGTTCCAACATCCACGGTATTAAATCATTAGGACGGCTCTTGGGAACAGAGAATCTCGCGGTGAATGTTTGTATCTTCACCCGTGATAAATGTTTGCATCTTTATCCGTGACAAATAGTTGTATCTTTGTCCGGTGCAAAATTCTCTTTCCGTACAGAACATTACCCAACTAGTTAAAACCCTCATTCGAAACATATTTGTTTATAGTGATATCTCTTCATATCAATAATCCTACTTATATGGTATTCAGAATAGTAATAACGAGTTATACCTGGGTCCGAGGAACCTTAACGATGGATTTGACCAGTCAACATCGTTTAGTCCTGTCTCGGATGTACAGTACTCACAAGTTATTTACCGATCCTCATCCAGATAAATAGATCATTATCAATACTATGTTAAGTCTTAACAATTCTAGGTTATATCAAAATAAAGACATAACAACATTCTGATGATAATAATTTATATCATTCATTCAATATTCGGTTACATGTTTGTTTGTTCGTATTACAACAGTCAATATGACTTATACAAATACAAGTAATAAACATGAAAACTTAATCTATGCTTCATCTTTACGTTCATGATCTTCTTAACGTTCATCTTTAATCTGCAAATAAGGTTTTATTCGCAAGAGTGAGCACGACGGCTCAGCAAGTCTAACATACAGCACATACGCAGTTTATGCTTTCATATAAACTTTAACATGCATTGACTGAACATAATTCTCTATTTAATATCACATTGACATACAAAGTGTATAAATCATGTTCGTAACTCGTAAACATGAAACATAACAGTTAGAAGGCTTTTAAACATCATTTAAAGGCTTCACATAACATCTATCACATAACAACATGACATTTCATATTTCATTTATCATTTTTACATTATTACAAAAGTAACACATAGCAAGAATTAGAAGACTTGCCTTAAAACCATGTTAGGGTTTCCCGGGAAATCGTTAAACGCCTACAAAAAGGGTTACGCGACCCTGAATGTTAGTTTATCAAATTTTCCTTTTGAATAAGTCTTAGAATAACTTAACTAGACTATTTTCATTGGTGGAATCATTTAGTTAAGTGGAGAACTCAAAATCTCAAAATTTAGTGCTTCCACCCGAATGCCCCTTAAAATTTTCAGCTTTGACGTCCTTTCCGGTAACTGCCATAACTTTGTCATCCGGAAACATTTTAAAGTGATTCTTGAGTCTAAATTGCTTAGAATTGCATGATCTACAACTTTCATTTAGGTTTCTAAGGCATATTTGGACTTTAAAATTTCGTAATTTTAGCAGAAAGGTCAGTATGCTTACTTTGATCAATATTTTTAGGGTTAACCATGTGAAACATGGTACCGCTTGCTTTAACTCTTTAAGAAATCATGTTGTAAGACTCAATATCACTTTATAACATAAAAATAATAAATCACAAACCTTCTCATAGAAAGATTCATGACTTTTTCTCAAGAACACACGAAGAACACGAAGAACGGATAAACCGTACATGGTAACGACTATGTTCTTGAGCTTTTGGTTTTCGTACTTGAAATAATTTGAGCATTATAACTTCTTATATAAGTGATTATAACACTTTATAATTGACAAAATTTGGTCATTATAACGGCTTGTAAATTGAATTATAACAATTTATAAAAATGCTCAAGAACATACGCAAACGCGGAGAACGGATAAACCGTACATGACCACTACGTATGTTCATTGAGCTTTAAACTATGAATTGAAATTCGACATTATAACTACTGTAAAATGAAGAAAGGCTCAAGAACACGTGAAGAACACGGAGAACGACAATCGTACATGGCTACGACTCGCGTTCTTGAGCTTTTAAACTACGAAAATTAATCGAACATAAAAACGACTAATGATTTACCTCTCGAAGTGCAAGCTTTAACTATTTCTTTGCACTTCCTTTTATTATAACTCACTAGAACTCTCTCTCATATTGTATATAGCTTTGATACAAGCATTTTTGCTTTGAAAATGAATGATCAAACAAGTGAGGAATGCTTGCTATTTATAGGCCATGCAAAGCTAGGGTAAAAAGGTCATTATTACCAAACTTCCAAGCTAAGCTAACATGAAGTGCACCTCCCTTTTCCACTTGATATGAACGACCAAATCAGCCAAATTAATGCCATTAATGCTTGAAATCATCACATTTTGGTGACACCACAATAATCCACATGTTAGCTTCCAATTGGTCCACAACTTAGCCTACCAAAGGAATAGTTCTAGGGCTTGTTTGGTTGGTCATTTAATCATTTAATTGAGGGGTAGTCAAGGTCATTTACCAAGCTTGATCAAGGTTAGATTAGTCCTTTTGATAATCTAGCTTAGTTAGGATTAGGCTAATTAGCAATAAACCTAGGAATTTGATTATTCGATTAGGTTATTACTTCACCGATTAGATTAACTTGTAATTTAGGTTAATCTTTAGTTTAATTAAACTTAATCCTATTTAGGTTTAGTTTAATTAATTGATAATTAGGTTAAATGGTAATCTAATTACCCTAACCTAGTTTGATTCCAACTAGGTTTAACATAACCTAGTTTCATTTCAACTAAATGTCATCTAACCTAGTTTTATATCAACTAGATTAGGTTAACTATTTCATAAGCTTAGTTAGTTTGTAACTAGGTTTAGTTCCTAGTTAGGTTCCTAACCCAGTTACATCTAACTCAGTTACATCTCAACAGAAATTAGTTCATCCTTAACTAATTCTAGTTCATTTCTAAGTCTTCCGGTTAAATTGACCTCAACTGATTTAAAAGTCTGATATTCCAGAGTTTTGTTCCGAATAAACACTATTTTGTAAAGTCGAAAGTCCAACAGACTTGACACGTTTTTCGGTGAATAGTGTTTTTAACTACCATTTCTCAGAATATGCTTAAACGATCAAAAAGTCAAAAATAATATTTATTTTTGTCTTTTCCCTATTTCGTCTTATTCCCGACACACTTTTCGAGAAAATATTTTATTGCTTATTACGCACCGGTGTTGCATACAAACACTGTATCCATCAACGGTTTGATCAAAAATGAAAAGCGTTTTCGTTTGAAGAGCGATTTACGTTTTATCTTTGGAAAAATATCAGTGGCTCCCTGGTATCTATTCCCCGTATAAATGCTATATCGTGAAATGGAAAAAGTCCAAACGTTGAAAAGAACGTTCAAAAAGACGACAAACGTTTTCTCGTAAATCGTGTCTTTTTCGTCTTTTTCCCAAGAAAATTCTATTGATTCCCTGGCATCTAAACCTCATATTATCACTATGTTGTGAAATGTAAGAAGTCCTACAGATGAAAGAAACAGTCAAACGAATGAAAAACGTCACCTCGTGAATAGTGCTTGTACACGTTTTTCGAGAAAAACTTTTATTGACTATTACGTGTTTTCAAATCGTGGGAAGGTTGAATCTTGAAACGGAATGTCAATTTGACCTTCACATTTTGCTCAAGGACCTAGGTTATTTTCTAGGGTTTAGACCCTAGGGTTAGGGTTTAGGTTTTAACTCTTTTTCCAATTTAGGTTTTTACCCTAAATTGACTTCTGATTTTTAATAAGTGTTAAGGTTAACTACTCAAACCAAAACACAAAATCCTACACATAGATAATTCACATATCACATTTAAAAGCTCAATTCAAGCTTTACTAATCACATAACACATAGTTTAGGTTAAACAGTTTAACCCCTTAGTTATATACGATCGTAGTTTCGAGTCGTATATATATTCTTTAAGATAGCTCAAGGTATGCTTGAGCAATCGATCTTAGGTTTTGAATTGACAACCTTGCTTAGATCTTGTTAGATCACTTTGGAAATATTTGGGATATTACAGATACGAAGTGTTAGAACATGTTATCTTAGCAAATTAATGCTTGAGGTATCATGTTTTACCAATCGGATCAAAGAAAGTTAAGTCTAATATACTAGCAGAATATTTTTGGTAATTTTCGAAAATTTAATTTCTGAATATGCCTTAGCAACCTAAATAAAAGTTGTAGATCATGAAATTCTAAGCAATTTAGACTCAAGAATCACTGAAAAATATTTCCGTATGACAAAGTTATGGCAGTTACCGTAAAGGACGTCAAAGCTGAAAAACTAAAGGACCATTCGGGTGGAAGCACTTAAAAATAGGATTTTGAGTTTGCCACTTAACGAAATGATTCCACCAATGAAAATAGTTTAGTTAAGTTATTCTAAGACTTATTCAAAAGGAAAATTTGATAAACTAACGTTCGGGGTCGCGTAACCCTTTTTGTAGGCGTTTAACGATTTCCCGGGAAAACCCTAACATGGTTTTAAGGCAAGTCTTCTAACTCTTGCTATGTGCTACTTGTGTAGTATTGTTAAAATGTTAAATGAGATGTGTAATGTCATGTTATTATGCAATAGATGATATGTGAAGTCTTTAACTGATGTTTACAAGCCTTCTAACTGTTATGTTTTATGTTTACGATTTACGAACATGATTTATACACTTTGTGTGTCAATGTGATATAAATTGTTGGAACGCGAGTTATATGTGATATTAAATGGAGAATTATGTTCAGTCAATGCATGTTAAAGTTTATATGAAAGCATAAACTGCGTATGTGCTGTATGTTAGACCTGCTGAGCCGTCGTGCTCATTCTTGCGAATAAAACCTTATTTGCAGATTAAAGATGAACGTTAAGAAGATCATGAACTTAAAGATGCATCATAGATTAGGTTTTCATGTAAATTGATTGTATTTGTATATGTCATAATGACTGTTGTAATACGAACAAACAAACATGTAACCGAATATTGAATGAATGATATAAATAATTATCATCAGAATGTTGTTATGTCTTTATTTTGATATAACCTAGAATTGTTAAAATTTAACATAGTATTGATAATGATCTATTTATCTGGATGAGGATCGGTAAATAACTTGTGAGTGCTGTACATCTGAGACAGAACTAAGCGATGTTGACTGGTCAAATCCATCGTTAAGGTTCCTCGGACCCAGGTATAACTCGTTATTACTATTCTGAATACCATATAAGTAGGATTATTGATATGAAGAGATATCTTTGTATATTGATACTTGTAGTACGAATGAGACCGTTACAAGTGGACGTATATAGAATATTTAAATCCTAAGGTTAAAATTAAACCGTTATATATGGTTTTATCCATTTATACGGATGAAATACAAGTTGATACTTGTATACTTATGAGACTGAGATCAAGTTAAGATCCAGGGACAATGTTAAGAGAAATTGTTAATGTATAGTCTAAAATAAGACTATTTCAACCAATATGATTATGGGATCATTGGTTAAGTCGATAGATGTATGAAATTAACGCACAAGGTCCGCCGCATCGAAAGCGCGGGGATTTTTGGGGGCGTTACAGTCAGGCTTCCCGTGGAATTCAGGTGGTCCTAATTCTTTAAATTGCTTAACAGTGACCATCCTCAAATTGCCAGCGTTTCTACCGTTATTATTGACTGGATTTCCTCTTCCATGATTCTGTATGAACTGCATGAAATTCCTAAAGAATCCATCGTTCATCATGTTATCAGGAACATTATTTCCTGAGTTGGCAGGAGGATTGTTTGGGACCTCTTGATTCTCGGCTACATTTGCTTCGGGTATTCCATGTGACGCCCCCAAATCACTATACTTACTATAGATGACTTGGTGCTCACTATAAATGCTAAATCAATAGGTTTATAGATGATTTCCTTTATTCTCAAACAAAGTTCTCATCTTAATTCCCAAAGATCTTTCATTATTTTATATCAAGTCCTTATAATTGATACAAGAGACTTAATATTCAAACATAACCATTTTATCCTTAATATTTAGATATTCTATAACTTTACATGTTTCAACATCCACGGTATTAAATCATTAGGACGGCTCTTGGGAACAGAGAATCTCGCGGTGAATGTTTGCATCTTCACCCGTGATAAATGTTTGCATCTTTATCCGTGACAAATGGTTGTATCTTTGTCCGGTGCAAAATTCTCTTTCCGTACAGAACATTACCCAAATAGTTAAAACCCTCATTCGAAACGTATTTGGTTATAGTGATATCTCTTCATATTAATAATCCTACTTATCCGACATTCAGAATAGTAATAACGAGTTATACCTGGGTCCGAGGAACCTTAACGATGGATTTGACTTAGTCAACATCGCTTAGTCCTGTCTCGGATGTACAGCACTCACAAGTTATTTACCGATCCTCATCCAGATAAATAGATCATTATTAATACTATGTTAAGTTTTAACAATTCTAAGTTTAATCAAAGTAAAGACGTAACAAGAGAATGTGATAAAACTTGATAATATTTATATAATATTCGGTTACATGTGTTGAACTTGTTCTTATTACAAAATGTCATTATGACTACAGTTAAGAACAGTTAAGGAAAACAGTAAACTAGTCTACGCATTTCTTCTTTCCTTTCTTCTTCGAGCCGGAGCTCTCGGGTTTGTCTGCACATTAGGTTTATATGCAAGGGTGAGCTAAAATGCTCAGCAAGTCTTAACACATAACATATAAGTGAACTCACACCGATAAGGATTGTAAGGACTCATGGAATAACAATTGATATTTACAAATGTTTTAACATAGCAAGACTGAGTGGTGGTTAGACCTTGAACTGTTCTTTGTCTTTCGACTTAGAACCTTTTACAGTGGATATAGAAAGGGGATCAACCTAACGACATCCTATGTTATGCATAACATACAATACACTGGACAGATCAAGAACAGTAATACATATTTGTTCATCTCAGTTTACTTCACATGTCAGGATCGCCCCAAGACGACTTGGTTTGATATAATAAAGCATGATTCGAATTTATCACGAATAATCATTTCATTTTGCAAGTTATGCCGAAACAAAAAGCAATAACTCTCGTATCAAAGATTTATAACACGTTGCATACACAAAACGTATAAATCACATAGAAAGCAAGTAAACAAGGTTTAAGGATAGAAAACTTGCCTTTAGCACAATTTAGGGTTTCCCGGTAATCGTTTAAAGCGCCTATACAAAGGGTTTCGTGTACCGAATGTTAGTTCATCGAATTTTTTCGTTCTATACGTGTTTTTATCACTAAACTAGACTATTTTCATTGGTGGACTTTTTAGAAAACTTGGCTAACTCAAAAACTCAAAAATTAGTGCTTCCACCCGAATGCCCCTTAAAATTTTCAGCTTTGACGTCCTTTCCGGTAACTGCCATAACTTTGTCATCCGGAAACATTTTAAAGTGATTTTTGAGTCTAAATTGCTTAGAATTTCATGATCTACAACTTTCATTTAGGTGGCAGATTCTGAATTTAAAATTTCGTAATTTTAGCAAAAAGGTCAGTATGCTTACATTGAACAATATTTTTAGGGTTAACCATGTGAAACATGCTACCGCTTGCTTTAACTCTTTATGAAATCATGTTGTAAGACTCAATATCACTTTATAACATAAAAATAACAAATCACAAACCTTATCATAGAAAGATTCATGACTTTTGCTCAAGAACATACGAAGAACACGAAGAACGGATAAACCGTACATGGTAACGACTATGTTCTTGAGCTTTTGGTTTTCGTACTTGAAATAATTTGAGCATTATAACTGCTTACATAAGTGATTATAACACTTTATAGTTGACAAAAATTGGTCATTATAACGGCTTGTATAATTGATTAAAACAATTTATAAAAAATGCTCAAGAACATACGCAAACGCGGAGAACGGATGAACCGTACATGACCACTACGTATGTTCATTAAGCTTTAAACTACGAATTGAAATTCGACATTATAACTATTACAAAATGTAGAAAGGCTCAAGAACACGTGAAGAACACGGAGAACGACAATCGTACATGGCTACGACTCGCGTTCTTGAGCTTTTGAAAATTTAAGACGAAAGAAAAATCGAACATAAAAACTATAAAGGATTGTACCTTTGGTGTTTGCAAGCTTTAACTATTTCTTTGCAATATCCAAGATAGTAACTCACTAGAACTCTCTCTCAATATATGTATAGCTTTGATACTTGATTTTTGAGTTTGAAAATGAATGATAGAATGGGTGAATATTGCTTGCTATTTATAGGCCAACCAAAGCTAGGGCAAAAGGGTCTTTGTTACAAAACTTCCAAGCTAAGCTAACTTCAAGTGCACCACTCTTGCCCACTTGATATGAACGACCCAAAGGTCTGATTTTATGCCATTAAATGCTAGTAATCATCATGTTTGGTGACATCACAAAACCATACATGTTAACTTTTGATTGGTCCACCAATTAGCCTACCAATGAATAGTATTAGGCCTTGTTTGGTTGGTCATTTAAGCATTTATTTGAGGGGTAGTCATGGTCATTTACCAAGCTTGACCAAGGTTAGATTAGTCCATTTGATAATCTAGCTTAATCAAGGTTAGGTTAATTAGCAATAACTTAGGTTAATTAGGTTTATTAATTCACCGATTAGTTTAACATATAGATTAGGTTAATCTATAGTTTAATTAATCTTAATCCTAGTTAGGTTAAGTTTAATTACATGTTAATTAGTTTAAATGGTAATCTAGTTACCTTAACCTAGTTCAATTCCAACCGGATTAGTGTTAATCACCTAATTAGGTTAATTAGTTAGATAATTTAATTATTTTGTAACTAGGTTTAAGTCTAGATTAGGGTTCCTAATCCAGTTATCTTTAACCTAGTTCATTTCTAAGTATTCCAGTTGAATTGATCTTTACTGATTTAAAAGTCAGATATTACGGAGTTTTGTTCCGAATAAACACTATTCTGCAAAACGAAAAGTCAAAAAGACATTGCACGTTTTTCGGTGAATAGTGTTTTTGATTTCTATTTCTCAGAAAATGGTTAGACGATCAAAAAGGCACAAAAAATATTTTTCGTCTTTTCCCTATTTCGTCCTATACCCGACGCGTTTTTTGAGAAAAACTATTATCGGCTATATTGTGTTTTCAAAGTACGGGAAAGATGAATCCTGAAACAGAATGTCATTTCGACGTACACGTTTCGCTCGGGGGCTTAGGTTAGATTTCCTAGGGTTTAGGGTTTAGGTTTTATCTTCTTTTCAGATTTTCGAAAAAAAACTTTTATGTTCCTTTTTCGTGCTAAGGTTGTATACTTGAACCGAAACATATAAATAAACAATAACGAAGATTCCATAACACATATAAGATGTAATTCAAGCTTTATTTATTCACATAAAGTCGGATTACAACTCTCTCGGAAGTTCGGAATATTACATTCACCCCTCCTTAAAAGAATTTCGTCCCCGAAATTAACTTATACAATTAAGAAAATAAATGTGGATATTCTATCTTCATTTTATCTTCTAACTCCCACGTTGCTTCTTCGATGGATTGATTTCTCCATATAACCTTGACTGAAGGTATGACCTTGTTTCGCAAGACTTGTTCCTTCCTATCAACAATTTTAACAGGAATCTCTTCGTAGCTTAGATCCTTCTCGATTTGAATGGGTTCATAGCTGATAACGTGTTTGTAATCAGGTTTATAGGGACGTAATACTGAAACATGAAATACATTATGTATATGTTCCAGCTCTGGAGGTAAGGCTACTTCATAAGCTACCTCACCTATTCTTCGTAATATTTCGAATGGTCCTATAAACCTTGGACTCAGTTTTCCTTTCTTTCCAAAACGAATCTTTCCTTTCCAGGGAGATACTTTTAGGAAAACATGACTACCAACTTCAAAGTCTCTCTTTTGTCGATGTAGATCAGCATATCTCTTCTGTCTTTCTTGAGCAGCTCGTAACCTCAGTTGAATTGTTCGAACTACCTCCGCTGTTTGTTGAACCAATTCTGGCCCAAGCATCTTCCGTTCACCAACTTCGTCCTAACACATCGGTGTTCTACACTTCCTTCCATATAGAGCTTCATATGGTGGCATTCCTATACTAGCGTGATAACTATTGTTGTAAGAGAATTCCACCAGAGGTAAGTGATCTTCCCAACTTCCCTCAAAATCCATCATACAAGCTCTCAGCATATCCTCCAAGGTTTGGATAGTCCTTTCACTTTGACCATCTGTTTGTGGGTGATAAGCAGTACTCATTCTCAATTGTGTACCTAGATGTTCTTGAAGACTTTTCCAGAAGTTCGAGGTGAACCTTGGGTCTCGATCTGACACAATTGAAACTGGCAAACCATGTCTAGAGATAACCTCCTTAATGTATAGCTTTGCTAATCGATCCAAAGTGAACTTAACCTTAATTGGTAAAAAGTGAGCTGACTTGGTTAGTCTATCCACTATTACCCAAATGGCATCATGACCCTTCTGTGTGGTTGGTAGGCCTACTACAAAATCCATTGTAATATGCTCCCATTTCCACTCTGGAATCTCTAACGGTTGTAACAATCCGTTTGGTCTTTGATGCTCAGCTTTAACTTGCTGACATGTCAAACACTTACTAACGAATTCAGCCACCTCTCTTTTCATGTTTGGCCACCAGAAATGTTGACTTATGTCTTTGTACATTTTGGTACTGCCTGGGTGTACTGAAAACTTAGTACTATGTGCTCCTGACATGATTTCTTCCTTGAGTTCTTGAACTGCAGGAATCCAAATTCTAGATTCAAATCTAATGATTCCCTCCTTGTCCATCTTGTATTTTCCGTCTATAACCTCTGTTGACTTTTTCAACTTCCTATAATTTCAATCCTCCTCTTGGATTTTCTTAATGTTACCCAACAAGGTTGAGTGATCTTCCATTACGAACAATTTCCTTGTCGAGACTGAAGGAACTCTCACTTCTATGTCGAGTCTAGCGAACTCTTTAATCAATTCCTCCTGAGTTGTTAATACATTTAACTTCTCTTGATTCTTCCTACTCAAAGCATCTGCAACTACGTTGGCTTTTCCTGGATGATATAGGATTTCACAATCATAATCCTTAATCAATTCCAACCATCGTCTTTGCCTCATATTCAACTCTCGTTGTGTGAAGATATACTTTAAACTCTTGTGATCTGTATAAATTTCACACTTCTCCCCGTACAAGTAATGCCTCCATATCTTCAAAGCAAATACTACCGCCGCTAATTCTAGATCGTGAGTAGGATACCTTAACTCATAATCCTTTAGCTGTCGCGAAGCATAAGCTATTACTTTGCCATGTTGCATTAAAACACATCCTAATCCTTTATGTGAGGCATCACTGTAGACTACAAGACCTCCACTATTATCAGGTAGTGATAATACCGGTGCCTCACTTAGCCTCTTTTTTAGCTCTTGAAAGCTCTTTTCACATTTATCTGTCCAAGCATACTTCACGGTCTTCCTGGTTAAGTTGGTTAACGGGGTTGCTATCTTTGAAAAATCTTGAATGAAACGTCTATAGTACCCCGCTAAACCTAAGAAACTTCTCACTTCAGTTGGGGTCTTTGGTTGTTCCCAGTTTATTACTGCTTCTATCTTTGATGGATCCACTGAAACTCCATTCTTGTCAATCACATGACCTAAGAACTGAACTTTCTCTAGCCAGAACTCACATTTTGAAAATTTGGCATAGAGTTGTTCCTTTCGTAAGGTTTCTAGTACACTTCTCAAGTGCATAGCATGTTCTTCTAGTGTTTTCGAGTATATAAGAATATCGTCAATGAACACCACAACATACTTGTCTAAGCAAGACCTAAAAACCCTATTCATTAAGTCCATGAATGCTGCCGGTGCATTTGTTAATCCAAAGGACATCACTAGAAACTCGTAATGTCCATAACGTGTTCTAAATGCTGTCTTCGGCACATCTTCTTTTCTCACTTTTAGTTGGTGGTAACCTGACCGTAGATCAATCTTAGAGAAATACTCTGCTCCCTTGAGTTGATCAAACAAGTCATCGATCCTAGGTAATGGATACTTATTCTTTATGGTCAATTTATTGAGTTCACGATAATCAACACATAATCTTAAAGTTCCATCCTTTTTCTTGACAAACAACACTGGTGCTCCCCATGGAGAAACACTTGGTTGAATGTATTTCTTATCCAACAATTCTTGTAATTGTACCATCAACTCCTTCAATTCCACATGCGCCATTCTGTATGGGGCCTTTGAAACCGGTGCAGTTCCAGGGGCTAAATCAATAACGAACTCAATCTCCCTATCAGGTGGAAGACCGGGTAGATCATCGGGAAAGACATCCTGAAACTCTCTAACCACTGGTATTTGGTCTATATCTAACCCTTTCTGTTGGGTGTCTACGATATATGCCAAATAGCCCTAACAACCCTTCTGAAGTAATCCCTTTGCTTGATTTGCAGTTAGACATCGGGATTTTCTTGGTGACTGACTTCCGTTGAAGACTACCGTTGACTTGGACGTTGTAAGAAGTTTAACGGACTTTTGTTGACAATCGATCATCGCTTGGTGATTGGTCAACCAATCCATGCCTAGAATTACATCAAATTCCCCTAATTGGATTGGAATAAGATCGACTCTCAGCTCATGACCCTTGATCACTATGCAACAACCTTTTATGATCTTATTAACAGGAATTAGTTCTTTATTAGCAATCTCTATCATTAAAGGACTTTCTAACAATTCACTAGGCACGTTTAGTTTTCTAGCAAATTCATGGGAAATAAAAGAGCAAGTAGCACCCGAATCAAATAGCACGTAAGCACTTATGGTGTTGATCGGAATGATACCTGACACTACATCCTGTGATGCCACAGCATCTCCCACGGTCATGTTGAATGTCCTTGCCGTTGGACGACCTGGATTAGTTGTTGGGGTAGATTTGTTGCTATTGTCCCCTCCGGCATTTCCTCCCTTTTTGGGGCACAACTTAGCTGGATGCCCCGTGGCTCCACAGTGAAAACATGTGTCTTTCCTTGGGCTAGGACATGCGGTTGCTATGTGTCCCTCTTGTTTGCAATTGTAGCAAACATTTTTCCCTTTTAGACACTCTCCTGCGTGTTGTTTACCGCAGTTTTTACATGGCTCGAATGTTTTCTTTTTATTTTCCCCTCCTTGTTGGGAGTTTCCGCCATTAAACCTTCTTTCATTATTATTATTATTTCCTCCCCCATTTCCTCCCTTATTATTTTTCCCCCCTTCATTCCCTCCTTTATTATTATTCCTTTCCTTATTAAATTTTGTGATGGCGTCACTACTGCCTTCAGTAATGATAGCCTTTTCTAGAAGATGGGCGTAACTATCTATTTGTAAGACAGCTACCTTACCATGAATCCATGGTTTTAAACCCTCCTCAAACCTTCTTGCCTTTCGTTCCTCCGTATCTACTTGATTTGGAGCGAAACGAGCAAGTTCATTAAACTTGGAGGCATACTGGGGAACAGTCATGTCCCCTTGTTTTAAATTCAGAAATTGTACCTCCATTCTATTCTTCAAGCTTCGAGGGAAGTAATTCTCAAAGAATATTTCCTTGAATGCTTCCCACGTAACCACACCCCCCCCCCAGCACGGGCTTTGGTGGCCTCCCACCAGAAGTTTGCCTCCCCCTTCATAAGATAAGTGGCAAACTTTGTCTTTTTATCCTCAGCAACCTCTGCTAAGTCAAAGGCTTTTTCTATTTCATTGATCCAGCACTGAGCCTCTATAGGCTCAGCGGTTCCCTTGAATTCGGGAGGACCTACATTTTTAAAGTCTTTAAATAAGACTTTCTGTGGTTGGGGTTGTGGCTGAGGTGGTGGTATTTGTATTTGTGGTTGTGGTTGTGGTTGTGGTTGTGGGGGTGGTGGTGGGACATTATTTGCAGTTCTATTATCTAAGACTCCTATTAGTCTATCTAGGAATTGTTGCATAGGATCGGGAGTCTGAACATTACTTTCGTCACTAACACTTGCTGCTGTTGCCCTGGTTCTTGGTCTCGGTGGTGCCATTATCTAAATAAAATGAAACATACGTGTAAATATGAAAGCATTAAAAAGTGCAAGACATATTCTTAAACAAACTTCTTATATAAATAAAATTTGTACAGTACATTATCCGAATGAGCTTAATTACTTAACGACTATTAGCATCCCTTATAAAAATGGGAAATGCTAAACAAAACATTTACAACATACTAATATATTACACGTTATTTGACTAGATCTTTCTAGCCTTCTTTTTGATCTTGTGGATCATACTAAGTACCACAGACCTATTGATTTCGAACCCCAAATCTTTGGCTGGTGAGGGGAATTTAATTACTTTTTTCTCGAGCTTGGCATAAGAAGCATTATAAGCTCGTTTAATATGAGCACGATTTGCTCGCAGGAGGTATACTTCCTCTTGGGAAGCTTCTAGCTGCATTTGTAGTTGGTAGCTTCTTTCAGCTTCATCCAACCACCTCCTTTCTAGTACCTCCATAATACCATTGGCCTTGTTCATGTTGGCCTGGTTTTCATTTTGGAGTTGTTCCACCCGCTCTTCTTGAGCTTCTCCATATGCCATCATTTCAGCAGCATCCTCTTCCAACTCGGCGATGATCTCATCGTAAGTTGGTAAGTCTATTACATCTGCATCTTCTAATGGGTTTGCCTCTCCGGCATCATGTAGTTCCAAGTTCTGATTTGGCTCCTCTATTTCAGATTCACTACTAGAATGCTCGCTCGGATCACTTTCGTAGTCTAAGACTTGAGCATTGTCTTCGTGTATGTCAGCCATTTCTACAAAACAAGATTGACTTTAATTAGTATAGTTCTTTCACATAATGTCTTTTAATTAATTAAGATTTAAAGTTTATTATCATCTTTTAATTATCTATTAGACTCTTCACAAGTCTATTTAACTTAAACGATCAGATTATATCCTAAAGTACTTGCTACTTTAGAGCTATAATCTACAGCTCTGATACCAACCTGTGACGCCCCCAAATCACTATACTTACTATAGATGACTTGGTGCTCACTATAAATGCTAAATCAATAGGTTTATAGATGATTTCCTTTATTCTCAAACAAAGTTCTCATCTTAATTCCCAAAGATCTTTCATTATTTTATATCAAGTCCTTATAATTGATACAAGAGACTTAATATTCAAACATAACCATTTTATCCTTAATATTTAGATATTATATAACTTTACATGTTTCAACATCCACGGTATTAAATCATTAGGACGGCTCTTGGGAACAGAGAATCTCGCGGTGAATGTTTGCATCTTCACCCGTGATAAATGTTTGCATCTTTATCCGTGACAAATGGTTGTATCTTTGTCCGGTGCAAAATTCTCTTTCCGTACAGAACATTACCCAAATAGTTAAAACCCTCATTCGAAACGTATTTGGTTATAGTGATATCTCTTCATATTAATAATCCTACTTATCCGACATTCAGAATAGTAATAACGAGTTATACCTGGGTCCGAGGAACCTTAACGATGGATTTGACTTAGTCAACATCGCTTAGTCCTGTCTCGGATGTACAGCACTCACAAGTTATTTACCGATCCTCATCCAGATAAATAGATCATTATTAATACTATGTTAAGTTTTAACAATTCTAAGTTTAATCAAAGTAAAGACGTAACAAGAGAATGTGATAAAACTTGATAATATTTATATAATATTCGGTTACATGTGTTGAACTTGTTCTTATTACAAAATGTCATTATGACTACAGTTAAGAACAGTTAAGGAAAGCAGTAAACTAGTCTACGCATTTCTTCTTTCCTTTCTTCTTCGAGCCGGAGCTCTCGGGTTTGTCTGCACATTAGGTTTATATGCAAGGGTGAGCTAAAATGCTCAGCAAGTCTTAACACATAACATATAAGTGAACTCACACCGATAAGGATTGTAAGGACTCATGGAATAACAATTGATATTTACAAATGTTTTAACATAGCAAGACTGAGTGGTGGTTAGACCTTGAACTGTTCTTTGTCTTTCGACTTAGAACCTTTTACAGTGGATATAGAAAGGGGATCAACCTAACGACATCCTATGTTATGCATAACATACAATACACTGGACAGATCAAGAACAGTAATACATATTTGTTCATCTCAGTTTACTTCACATGTCAGGATCGCCCCAAGACGACTTGGTTTGATATAATAAAGCATGATTCGAATTTATCACGAATAATCATTTCATTTTGCAAGTTATGCCGAAACAAAAAGCAATAACTCTCGTATCAAAGATTTATAACACGTTGCATACACAAAACGTATAAATCACATAGAAAGCAAGTAAACAAGGTTTAAGGATAGAAAACTTGCCTTTAGCACAATTTAGGGTTTCCCGGTAATCGTTTAAAGCGCCTATACAAAGGGTTTCGTGTACCGAATGTTAGTTCATCGAATTTTTTCGTTCTATACGTGTTTTTATCACTAAACTAGACTATTTTCATTGGTGGACTTTTTAGAAAACTTGGCTAACTCAAAAACTCAAAAATTAGTGCTTCCACCCGAATGCCCCTTAAAATTTTCAGCTTTGACGTCCTTTCCGGTAACTGTCATAACTTTGTCATCCGAAAACATTTTAAAGTGATTTTTGAGTCTAAATTGCTTAGAATTTCATGATCTACAACTTTCATTTAGGTTACTAAGGCATATTCTGACTTTAAAATTTCGTAATTTTAGCAAAAAGGTCAGTATGCTTACATTGAACAATATTTTTAGGGTTAACCATGTGAAACATGCTACCGCTTGCTTTAACTCTTTATGAAATCATGTTGTAAGACTCAATATCACTTTATAACGTAAAAATAACAAATCACAAACCTTCTCATAGAAAGATTCATGACTTTTGCTCAAGAACATACGAAGAACACGAAGAACGGATAAACCGTACATGGTAACGACTATGTTCTTGAGCTTTTGGTTTTCGTACTTGAAATAATTTGAGCATTATAACTGCTTACATAAGTGATTATAACACTTTATAGTTGACAAAAGTTGGTCATTATAACGGCTTGTATAATTGATTAAAACAATTTATAAAAAATGCTCAAGAACATACGCAAACGCGGAGAACGGATGAACCGTACATGACCACTACGTATGTTCATTAAGCTTTAAACTACGAATTGAAATTCGACATTATAACTACTACAAAATGTAGAAAGGCTCAAGAACACGTGAAGAACACGGAGAACGACAATCGTACATGGCTACGACTCGCGTTCTTGAGCTTTTGAAAATTTAAGACGAAAGAAAAATCGAACATAAAAACTATAAAGGATTGTACCTTTGGTGTTTGCAAGCTTTAACTATTTATTTGCAATATCCAAGATAGTAACTCACTAGAACTCTCTCTCAATATATGTATAGCTTTGATACTTGATTTTTGAGTTTGAAAATGAATGATAGAATGGGTGAATATTGCTTGCTATTTATAGGCCAACCAAAGCTAGGGCAAAAGGGTCTTTGTTACAAAACTTCCAAGCTAAGCTAACTTCAAGTGCACCACTCTTGCCCACTTGATATGAACGACCCAAAGGTCTGATTTTATGCCATTAAATGCTAGTAATCATCATGTTTGGTGACATCACAAAACCATACATGTTAACTTTTGATTGGTCCACCAATTAGCCTACCAAATGAATAGTATTAGGCCTTGTTTGGTTGGTCATTTAAGCATTTATTTGAGGGGTAGTCATGGTCATTTACCAAGCTTGACCAAGGTTAGATTAGTCCATTTGATAATCTAGCTTAATCAAGGTTAGGTTAATTAGCAATAACTTAGGTTAATTAGGTTTATTAATTCACCGATTAGTTTAACATATAGATTAGGTTAATCTATAGTTTAATTAATCTTAATCCTAGTTAGGTTAAGTTTAATTACATGTTAATTAGGTTAAATGGTAATCTAGTTACCTTAACCTAGTTCAATTCCAACCGGATTAGTGTTAATCACCTAATTAGGTTAATTAGTTAGATAATTTAATTATTTTGTAACTAGGTTTAAGTCTAGATTAGGGTTCCTAATCCAGTTATCTTTAACCTAGTTCATTTCTAAGTATTCCAGTTGAATTGGTCTTTACTGATTTAAAAGTCAGATATTACGGAGTTTTGTTCCGAATAAACACTATTCTGCAAAACGAAAAGTCAAAAAGACATTGCACGTTTTTCGGTGAATAGTGTTTTTGATTTCTATTTCTCAGAAAATGGTTAGACGATCAAAAAGGCACAAAAAATATTTTTCGTCTTTTCCCTATTTCGTCCTATACCCGACGCGTTTTTCGAGAAAAACTTTTATCGGCTATATTGTGTTTTCAAAGTACGGGAAAGATGAATCCTGAAACAGAATGTCATTTCGACGTACACGTTTCGCTCGGGGGCTTAGGTTAGATTTCCTAGGGTTTAGACCCTAGGGTTTAGGGTTTAGGTTTTATCTTCTTTTCAAATTTTCGAAAAAAAACTTTTATGTTCCTTTTTCGTGCTAAGGTTGTATACTTGAACCGAAACATATAAATAAACAATAACGAAGATTCCATAACACATATAAGATATAATTCAAGCTTTATTTATTCACATAAAGTCGGATTACAACTCTCTCGGAAGTTCGGAATATTACATTCCATAGTTAACCTCTTGATTTTCAGATGCCATACTTAACTGTGGTCACAAAATAAATATTAGTTCAAATAAACTGACTCATCACTTCATGTTCCTACATTCAAATCGACTCATTAGATAATAAAATCTATTTTAGGTAGGACACACTAGTGACTGATTCTATTCGTCTCTCCCCTCCTAGTTCTACCCCAGATCTCCATTAAAGACCATATCCCTAAGCTCTGATGCCAACTGTGACGCCCCCAAATCTGGGCCCACACAGCCCAAACTTGAGTCGTCAAAAGACTACAACAAAATTATTACAACAAAGCACAACGTACAACAATACAGTGTATAATAATACACAACTAAGTCTTCACTATTATTGCCACACTATTTTACAAAACGTGAAGACTATGATAACTATTCCTCGGACCCTCACTCCATTCCCCGGCTAGACCGTGTTATGTTTTCATCTCCTGTTGAAAAACAATGGAACAAAAGAAAGGGTGAGCTCAAATAGCCCAGTAAGAAATATCATGACTAAGATAATGACGAATAAATTATCATTAGCCTTCAACAGTTGAGTTCTTGATAGAATACAATAGACTACAAGGTTTATATCAAAAACTGTAGTTAAATTCTTAAACAATGTTCAGATCAATAATAGCAGCGGAATGAGCAATCTATTAGAAGAATAATGCAGACTATAATGTCCACTCGCTTCTCTTTTTCGTAAAAACATCATCAACTTTTATCATCTGAAATACCATTAGTCATGATAATATAAATTCACAGTTCCTGATCATAATCATGCACATCAACAGTTCATCTTTGCACTACGGGCCAAAGATATTCAATATAGCACCAACGGTCATGATTATACCAGATTCAGCCTTTGGTCATAATCATACCAAACAACAGTTCATCTTTGCACTACGGGCCAAAGAGAACATTCACCACGTGCCATAAAAGACACCGAACAGATGTATCGCCTTTAACCTATTATATCGCCTTTAACCTATCATCTGTTCAACAAATATATCACATCTGTGCCCCCGACCACAGATATTCACAACAGCTTGATTTTTGGATGATTAGAATGATATAAATGATGAACAGAAGAAATAGGATAACAATAAGTATCGGAAGTTTACTTTGTACAGATTCAAATAATGTCCAAATTGTCAACATGATGTGGAGTGAAATTTAAAAATGATATTTAAGATCCACAGTTCAGAATAACGGTTACAATTCAATAGAAAGGTTCACGTAAATAGGAAGGTTCAGTTGAAATAATGAAGTTCAACTATTATGGAACATATAATATTTTCAGGAATTATAGAAACAATAGTTCCATAATAAATTTCGATTTAGGAGTATGAAAGAAAATAATATCCCTTACCGTAGCAGGTTTGATTAACAAAATGTGAAGAAAATTAATACAAAGGGTTATTCACCAACAGGCGGCAATCCGCTCCGTAAGGTTATTCCCACAATTTAATAGAATTTGAGTACAAAGAGTTATTCACCAAACAGGCGACAATCCGCTCTGTAAGGTTATTCTCAGAGATTAATAATGAATGAATACGAAAGGTTATTCACCAACAGGCGGCAATCCGCTCCGTAAGGTTATTCCCACAATTTAATACATGGAAATAAAAGGCACGTCTTATGAGTAAGGAAGAAACAATATTATTATCGAGAATCAAATAATGATAATCCCTTACCATAGTACGTTTGAATAATGGAAGATGAAAAAGATGGTATCCCTTACCTCAACACGTGACTGGATATTGATTTAAATGAGGTTGATTAACTTGAACAGTACACGTATACTTATAGATCTTCACAAATACTCAAGATGACTTAAGCACACTTAGAGAGAACTTTCACAAGAAGTATTTAGAGAGAGAAAGAAAGAACAGGTAAGGAAGTTTATGAAAAATCCTTAAGTTAAGGCTTCTATTTATAGCCAAAAATCTTATCATTCATTTAATCTAAACCATTCATTTAAAGATCATCTTTTAATCTACACCATCCATTTCAAATATTATATTATCTTTAATCTACACCATTCATTTCATATCACATAATAATCACCTAACTTTATATTATAAACAAATCAATTTAATTATTCAACAATAATTCATACTTTAATCTACACCATTCATTTCATATCACCTAATAATCACCTAACTTTATATTATAAACAAATCAATTCAATTATTCAACAATAATTCACACATTAATCTACACCATTCATTTCATATCACCTAATAATCACCTAACTTTATATTATAAACAAATAACTTTATCAATTCAATTATTATGACTAATTGTTATAAATACAGTATAGTTAGTTCTTAGATATCAAGTCAATAAATTAATGAAATACAACTATTTAAATAACATCATAATAGAGATAACAATAATGTAAAATAAAGCATACGTTACTGTGTAATGACAATTATTGATTCAATAATGTGAATTACTGTGCATATGTTACTGTGACAATTATTAGGTTCAATAATTTTAAAAACAGTGCAACAACAATTATTGACTCAATGATATAAAATACAGTGTAATGACAATTATTAAATCAATAATGCAAAATACTGTGTAACAACAATTATTGAATTGATAATATAAAATATTATGCAGTGACAATTATCGATGAAATGATGCGTAACAGTTACGGTGTCAATTATCAGACCAATAATATGAGACACTATGCAATACCGTGTGTTACTGTAGAGTACCGAGTGCTACAGAAAATACCAATAACTACCGTATGCTACTATTCTTTTATCACCGGTATTTTAACAGTTCCGTTGACTATTTTTATTTAAAAAGGTTATTTCTGTCGTTTTCTATATCCGACAAATATTCCGTTGTGGGGTCCACCAATAATTTGTTATTTCGACGCCGTCGGACCAAACGAATATTCTCCGACCAAACGAATATTCCCCGACAAAGCGAATATTGTCCGACAAAATAAAATTTGCACATAACATCCTTAACTTTTAACTTTATCGATTTAACCACTTACTGTTTCAAAAAAATATATATATGAAGAAAAATTAAATTTTGTATTTCATAAAATTCGGGGTCTTACACGTTTCACCAGTGACCCCTTTTTCTTTCCCCCGGTTCCGCAAAAGGGTTATAAAAAGGGGTGCAACACGAGGACTTCCCAGGGGGTCACCCATCCTAGTACTACTCTCGCCCAAGCACGCTTAACTTCGGAGTTCTGATGGGATCCGGTGCATTAGTGCTAGTATGATCGCACCCATTAGGATTCTGCATTTTTATTACTATATTCTCACATTACTAATTCGCGTTCAACGTTACGCGCCTTTTTCTTTCACCTGTTTCCGCAAGTAAAGCGAAGAAATATTGAAAGGGATGCAACGCTGGGACTTCCCAGGGGGTCACCCACCCTGGTACTGCTCTCGCCTAGGCACGCTTAATCTCCGAATCTCGATGGGATCCGGTGCGTTAGTGTTGGTATGATCGCACCCGTTAGTGTTTGATGCGGTGGGAGAAACCTGTTAGGAAGTGGTTTAGGTGTCGGATGCGTTCGGCCCGGGAGAACTTCAAAGTGGCGTGACTTTTGATCCATAAAGAGTAACGGGGCCCGTAATATATCAAATTGAAGCTTGGGATGAGCTCTACAAGTCTCATCGCCTACGGCTTTGCCACGTGCTGTTTTGAGCCCGAAAAACCTATTTGAAATAGTCTATTCGTCGGCCGAGCGTGAATTATTTTTTTCATTTTTGTTATTTTAGTTTCCCTGTCCCTAATTGCTGTTGGAAGTTGTTTACGGCCGTAAATACGACCATGAACAGCAACGTTCTCGTCAGTTAATATTACTATTACTTTATTCTATTCGTGAGTTCTTGCTTTTCTTGTCGGTTCAGGGGTTTGCCTCTGCGCTCTTGTTGCCGCGTCTGAACCTGCAAATCACGTTTGTGCCAGGGCGTTACAGTCTAACCGTGTTTCGCTGCATCTGGACTCTTCGATCCCATTCCTGTATTGCCACTTTGATAACGCTTGTTTATCCCCAGAGGCACAAAAGAGATCTAGAAGGGGGTGGCGTAAATTCTTTAAATTCTCCTTCATGATAGGGTGTTACCAAGTAATTACCCAAATCAATTTAATTAATTCAAGCACAGAACAAACGCAGTTTAGATCGCACCTTCGAAGAATGTGGAGAAAAAAAATAGTCCAAAGCCCACGTTTCGCGTAAAGGCAAAACGGATATAAAAAGGGGTGTAACACGTGGACTTCCCAGGGGGTCACCCATCCTAGTACTACTCTCGCCCAAGCACGCTTAACTTCGGAGTTCTGATGGGATCCGGTGCATTAGTGCTGGTATGATCGCACCCGTTAGGACTCCCCACTTCTATTCCTATATTCCCGGATGTGGGTGTGACGTAGTGACATTTACTAAGACACGTTTCGCCAGTTCGCGCGTTTGCTTTCACCTGGTTCCGCAAACAGGAAGAGAAGACATAGGAAGGGGTGCAACACGAGGACTTCCCAGGGGGTCACCCATCCAAGTACTACACTCGCCCAAGCGCGCTTAACTCCGGTGTGCTGACGGGCTCCGGCGCATTATTGCTGGTATGATCGCACCCGCTAAGAACCTCCATTTTAATCCCTACCTTCCCGCACGTGGGCGTGTCGTTGTCACATTTTCGTCGTGTCTGCGCGTTTGGTAAGACACGTTTCACCAGTACGCGCATCTTCGTTCGCCTGGTTCCGCAAAAATGCAAAAATGAGGGGATTCGGCGCGTTGGTGCTGCTGTGATCGCACCCGCTAAGATCTTCCGTCTTAATTCGAAATTTCCCGCACGTGGGTGTGCCGCAGTGACATTTACGCCGTGCATGCGCGTTTACCGAGACACGTTTCACCAGTGACCCCTTTTTCTTTCCCCCGGTTCCGCAAAAGGGTTATAAAAAGGGGTGCAACACGAGGACTTCCCAGGGGGTCACCCATCCTAGTACTACTCTCGCCCAAGCACGCTTAACTTCGGAGTTCTGATGGGATCCGGTGCATTAGTGCTGGTATGATCGCACCCGTTAGGATTCTGCATTTTTATTACTATATTCCCACATTACTAATTCGCGTTCAACGTTACGCGCCTTTTTCTTTCACCTGTTTCCGCAAGTAAAGCGAAGAAATATTGAAAGGGATGCAACGCTGGGACTTCCCAGGGGGTCACCCACCCTGGTACTGCTCTCGCCTAGGCACGCTTAATCTCCGAATCTCGATGGGATCCGGTGCATTAGTGTTGGTATGATCGCACCCGTTAGTGTTTGATGCGGTGGGAGAAACCTGTTAGGAAGTGGTTTAGGTGTTCGGATGCGTTCGGCCCGGGAGAACTTCAAAGTGGCGTGACTTTTGATCCATAAAGAGTAACGGGGCCCGTAATATATCAAATTGAAGCTTGGGATGAGCTCTACAAGTCTCGTAGCCTACGGCCTTGACACGTGCTGTTTTGAGCCCGAAAAACCTATTTGAAATAGTCTATTCGTCGGCCGAGCGTGAATTATTTTTTTCATTTTTGTTATTTTAGTTTCCCTGTCCCTAATTGCTGTTGGAAGTTGTTTACGGCCATAAATACGACCATGAACAGCAACGTTCTCGTCAGTTAATATTACTATTACTTTATTCTATTCGTGAGTTCTTGCTTTTCTTGTCGGTTCAGGGGTTTGCCTCTGCGCTCTTGTTGCCGCGTCTGAACCTGCAAATCACGCTTGTGCCAGGGCGTTACAGTCTAACCGTGTTTCGCTGCATCTGGACTCTTCGATCCCATTCCTGTATTGCCACTTTGATAACGCTTGTTTATCCCCAGAGGCACAAAAGAGATCTAGAAGGGGGTGGCGTAAATTCTTTAAATTCTCCTTCATGATAGGGTGTTACCAAGTAATTACCCAAATCAATTTAATTAATTCAGGCACAGAACAAACGCAGTTTAGATCGCACCTTCGAAGAATGTGAAAGAAAAAAATAGTCCAAAGCCCACGTTTCGCGTAAAGGCAAAACGGATATAAAAACGGGTGCAACACGAGGACTTCCCAGGGGGTCACCCGTCCTAGTACTACTCTCGCCCAAGCACGCTTAACTTCGGAGTTCTGATGGGATCCGGTGCATTAGTGCTGGTATGATCGCACCCGTTAGGACTCCCCACCTCTATTCCTATATTCCCGGATGTGGGTGTGACGTAGTAACATTTACTAAGACACGTTTCGCCAGTTCGCGCGTTTGCTTTCACCTGGTTCCGCAAACAGGAAGAGAAGACATAGGAAGGGGTGCAACACGAGGACTTCCCAGGGGGTCACCCATCCAAGTACTACACTCGCCCAAGCGCGCTTAACTCCGGTGTTCTGACGGGATCCGACGCATTATTGCTGGTATGATCGCACCCGCTAAGAACCTCCATTTTAATCCCTACCTTCCCGCACGTGGGCGTGTCGTTGTCACATTTTCGCCGTGCCTGCGCGTTTGGTAACACACGTTTCACCGGTACGCGCGTCTTCGTTCGCCTGGTTCCGCAAAAATGCAAAAATGAGGGGATCCGGCGCGTTGGTGCTGCTGTGATCGCACCCGCTAAGATCCTCCGTCTTAATTCGAAATTTCCCGCACGTGGGTGTGCCGCAGTGACATTTACGTCGTGCATGCGCGTTTACCGAGACACGTTTCACCAGTGACCCCTTTTTCTTTCCCCCGGTTCCGCAAAAGGGTTATAAAAAGGGGTGCAACACGAGGACTTCCCAGGGGGTCACCCATCCTAATACTACTCTCGCCCAAGCACGCTTAACTTCGGAGTTCTGATGGGATCCGGTGCATTAGTGCTGGTATGATCGCACCCGTTAGGATTCTGCATTTTTATTACTATATTCCCACATTACTAATTCGCGTTCAACGTTACGCGCCTTTTCTTTCACCTGTTTCCGCAAGTAAAGCGAAGAAATATTGAAAGGGATGCAACGCTGGGACTTCCCAGGGGGTCACCCACCCTGGTACTGCTCTCGCCTAGGCACGCTTAATCTCCGCATCTCGATGGGATCCGGTGCGTTAGGGTTGGTACGATCGCACCCGTTAGTGTTTGATGCGGTGGGAGAAACCTGTTAGGAAGTGGTTTAGGTGTTCGGATGCGTTCGGCCCGGGAGAACTTCAAAGTGGCGTGACTTTTGATCCATAAAGAGTAACGGGGCCCGTAATATATCAAATTGAAGCTTGGGATGAGCTCTACAAGTCTCGTAGCCTACGGCCTTGCCACGTGCTGTTTTGAGCCCGAAAAACCTATTTGAAATAGTCTATTCGTCGGCCGAGCGTGAATTATTTTTTTCATTTTTGTTATTTTAGTTTCCCTGTCCCTAATTGCTGTTGGAAGTTGTTTACGGCCATAAATACGACCATGAACAGCAACGTTCTCGTCAGTTAATATTACTATTACTTTATTCTATTCGTGAGTTCTTGCTTTTCTTGTCGGTTCAGGGGTTTGCCTCTGCGCTCTTGTTGCCGCGTCTGAACCTGCAAATCACGTTTGTGCCAGGGCGTTACAGTCTAACCGTGTTTCGCTGCATCTGGACTCTTCGATCCCATTCCTGTATTGCCACTTTGATAACGCTTGTTTATCCCCAGAGGCACAAAAGAGATCTAGAAGGGGGTGGCGTAAATTCTTTAAATTCTCCTTCATGATAGGGTGTTACCAAGTAATTACCCAAATCAATTTAATTAATTCAGGCACAGAACAAACGCAGTTTAGATCGCACCTTCGAAGAATGTGGAAAAAAAAAATAGTCCAAAGCCCACGTTTCGCGTAAAGGCAAAACGGATATAAAAAGGGGTGCAACACGAGGACTTCCCAGGTGGTCACCCATCCTAGTACTACTCTCGCCCAAGCACGCTTAACTTCGGAGTTCTGATGGGATCCGGTGCATTAGTGCTGGTATGATCGCACCCGTTAGGATTCTGCATTTTTATTACTATATTCCCACATTACTAAATCGCGTTCAACGTTACGCGCCTTTTTCTTTCACCTGTTTCCGCAAGTAAAGCGAAGAAATATTGAAAGGAATGCAACGCTGGGACTTCCCAGGGGGTCACCCACCCGGGTACTGCTCTCGCCTAGGCACGCTTAATCTCCGAATCTCGATGGAATCCGGTGCGTTAGTGTTGGTATGATCGCACCCGTTAGTGTTTGATGCAGTGGGAGAAACCTGTTAGGAAGTGGTTTAGGTGTTCGGATGCGTTCGGCCCGGGAGAACTTCAAAGTAGCGTGACTTTTGATCCATAAAGAGTAACGGGGCCCGTAATATATCAAATTGAAGCTTGGGATGAGCTCTACAAGTCTCGTAGCCTACGGCCTTGACACGTGCTGTTTTGAGCCCGAAAAACCTATTTGAAATAGTCTATTCGTCGGCCGAGCGTGAATTATTTTTTTCATTTTTGTTATTTTAGTTTCCCTGTCCCTAATTGCTGTTGGAAGTTGTTTACGGCCATAAATACGACCATGAACAGCAACGTTCTCGTCAGTTAATATTACTATGACTTTATTCTATTCGTGAGTTCTTGCTTTTCTTGTCGGTTCAGGGGTTTGCCTCTGCGCTCTTGTTGCCGCGTCTGAACCTGCAAATCACGTTTGTGCCACGGCGTTACAGTCTAACCGTGTTTCGCTGCATCTGGACTCTTCGATCCCATTCCTGTATTGCCACTTTGATAACGCTTGTTTATCCCGAGAGGCACAAAAGAGATCTAGAAGGGGGTGGCGTAAATTCTTTAAATTCTCCTTCATGATAGGGTGTTACCAAGTAATTACCCAAATCAATTTAATTAATTCAGGCACAGAACAAACGCAGTTTAGATCGCACCTTCGAAGAATGTGGAAAAAAAAAAATAGTCCAAAGCCCACGTTTCGCGTAAAGGCAAAACGGATATAAAAAGGGGTGCAACACGAGGACTTCCCAGGGGGGTCACCCATCCTAGTACTACTCTCGCCCAAGCACGCTTAACTTCGGAGTTCTGATGGGATCCGGTGCATTAGTGCTGGTATGATCGCAACCGTTAGGTCTCCCCACTTCTATTCCTATATTCCCGGATGTGGGTGTGACGTAGTGACATTTACTAAGACACGTTTCGCCAGTTCGCGCGTTTGCTTTCACCTGGTTCCGCAAACAGGAAGAGAAGACATAGGAAGGGGTGCAACACGAGGACTTCCGAGATTAATTCAAGAAAAACTTTGAGGGTCAGACGAGACATCATATTAATACTGTATGATGTATTTTATGAATAAAATATGTATAAGTAATTAATATTTTAAATTAATCGTACGCGATTTATTTTAAATTAATCGTACGCGATTTATCCGATATGCTGAAAACGGAAGAAAGAGTGGGTAAGAGTGTGGCTGGCACATGCTGGCGCATGCCTGGCACACGCTGGCACACGCTGGCACACGCCTGGCACACGCTGGCACACTCTAGATATTATTTTAGTTTTATTAATTAAATAATGTGCGAAAAGACTAAAATGCCCTTGGTCTTTTTAACTAATGACCAAATTACCCCGACCTTTGATTTTCCTATAAATAGGAAGCTAAACTCATTCATTTCTTCATTTTTTTCCAAAGCTTTTGCAAGAGCAAAATTACTCTCTATATCTATTACTCCTAGTTATAATTCATGTATTGGAAATTGCAAAGAAATAGTTAAAGCTTGCAAACACCAAAGGTACCATCTCCTATAGTTTTTATGTTCGATTTTTCTTTCGTCTTAAATTTTCAAAAGCTCAAGAACGCGAGTCGTAGCCATGTACGATTGTCGTTCTCTGTGTTCTTCACGTGTTCTTGAGCCTTTCTACATTTTGTAGTAGTTATAATGTCGAATTTCATTTCGTAGTTTAAAGCTCAATGAACATACGTAGTGGTCATGTACGGTTCATCCGTTCTCCGCGTTTGCGTATGTTCTTGATCATTTTTATAAATTGTTTTAATCAATTATGCAAGCCGTTATAATGACCATTTTTTGTCAATTATAAAGTGTTATAATCACTTATGTAAGCAGTTATAATGCTCAAATTATTTCAAGTACGAAAACCAAAAGCTCAAGAACATAGTCGTTACCATGTACGGTTTATCCGTTCTTCGTGTTCTTCGTGTGTTCTTGAGCAAAAGTCATGAATCTTTCTATGAGAAGGTTTGTGATTTGTTATTTTTATGTTATAAAGTGATATTGAGTCTTACAACATGATTTCTTAAAGATTTAAAGCAAGCGGTACCATGTTTCACATGGTTAACCCTAAAAATATTGTTCAAAGTAAGCATACTGACCTTTATGCTAAAATTACGAAATTTTAAATTCAGAATATGACTTAGTAACCTAAATGAAAGTTGTAGATCATGAAATTCTAAGCAAATTAGACTCAAAAATCACTTTAAAATGTTTCCGGATGACAAAGTTATGGAAGTTACCGGAAAGGACGTCGAAGTTGAAAATTTTAAGGGGCATTCGGGTGGAAGCACAAAAAATTGAGTTTTTGAGTTAGCCAAGTTTTCTAAAAAATTCCACCAATGAAAATAGTCTAGTTTAGTGATAAAAACACGTATAGAACGAAAAAAATTCGATGAACTAACATTCGGTACGCGAAACCCTTTGTATAGGCGCTTTAAACGATTACCGGGAAACCCTAAATTGTGCTAAAGGCAAGTTTTCTATCCTTAAACCTTGTTTACTTGCTTTCTATGTGATTTATACATTTTGTGTATGCAACGTGTTATAAATCTTTGATACGAGAGTTATTGCTTTTTGTTTCGGCATAACTTGCAAAATGAAATGATTATTCGTGATAAATTCGAATCATGCTTTATTATATCAAACCAAGTCGTCTTGGGGCGATCCTGACATGTGAAGTAAACTGAGATGAACAAATATGTATTACTGTTCTTGATCTGTCCAGTGTATTGTATGTTATGCATAACATAGGATGTCGTTAGGTTGATCCCCTTTCTATATCCACTGTAAAAGGTTCTAAGTCGAAAGACAAAGAACAGTTCAAGGTCTAACCACCACTCAGTCTTGCTATGTTAAAACATTTGTAAATATCAATTGTTATTCCATGAGTCCTTACAATCCTTATCAGTGTGAGTTCACTTATATGTTATGTGTTTAAGACTTGCTGAGCATTTTAGCTCACCCTTGCATATAAACCTAATGTGCAGACAAACCCGAGAGCTCCGGCTCGAAGAAGAAAGGAAAGAAGAAATGCGTAGACTAGTTTACTGCTTTCCTTAACTGTAGTCATAATGACATTTTGTAATAAGAACAAGTTCAACACATGTAACCGAATATTATATAAATATTATCAAGTTTTATCACATTCTCTTGTTACGTCTTTACTTTGATTAAACTCAGAATTGTTAAAAACTTAACATAGTATTAATAATGATCTATTTATCTGGATGAGGATCGGTAAATAACTTGTGAGTGCTGTACATCTGAGACAGGACTAAGCGATGTTGACTAAGTCAAATCCATCGTTAATGTTCCTCAGACCCAGGTATAACTCGTTATTATTATTCTGAATGTCGGATAAGTAGGATTATTAATATGAAGAGATATCACTATAACCAAATACGTTTCGAATGAGGGTTTTAACTATTTGGGTAATGTTCTGTACGGAAAGAGAATTTTGCACCGGACAAAGATACAACCATTTGTCACGGATAAAGATGCAAACATTTATCACGGGTGAAGATACAAACATTCACCGCGAGATTCTCTGTTCCCAAGAGCCGTCCTAATGATTTAATGCCGTGAATGTTGGAACATATAAAGTTATAGAATATCTAAATATTAAGGATAAAATGTTATGTTTGAGTATTAAGTCTCTTGTATTGATTACAATGACTTGATATAAAATAATGAAAGATCTTTGGGAATTAAGATGAGAACTTTGTTTGAGAATAAAGGAAATCATCTATAAACCTATTGATTTAGCATTTATAGTGAGCACCAAGTCATCTATAGTAAGTATAGTGATTTGGGGGCGTCACAGGTTGATATCAGAGCTGTAGATTATAGCTCTAAAGTAGCAAGTACTTTAGGATATAATCTGATCGTTTAAGTTAAATAGACTTGCGAAGAGTCTAATAGATAATTAAAAGATGATAATAAACTTTAAATCTTAATTAATTAAAAGACATTATGTGAAAGAACTATACTAATTAAAGTCAATCTTGTTTTGTAGAAATGGCTGACATACACGAAGACAATGCTCAAGCCTTGGACTACGAAAGTGATCCGAGCGAGTATTCTAGTAGTGAATCTGAAGCAGAGGAGCCAAATCAGAACTTGGAACTACATGATGCCGGAGAGGCAAACCTATTAGAAGATGCAGATGTAATAGACTTACCAACTTACGATGAGATCATCGCCGAGTTGGAAGAGGATGCTGCTGAAATGATGGCCTATGGAGAAGCTCAAGAAGAGCGGGTGGAACAACTCCAAAATGAAAACCAGGCCAACATGAACAAGGCCAATGGTATTATGGAGGTACTAGAAGGGAGGTGGTTGGATGAAGCTGAAAGAAGCTACCAACTACAGATGCAGCTAGAAGCTTCCCAAGAGGAAGTATACCTCCTGCGAGCAAATCGTGCTCATATTAAACGAGCTTATGGTGCTTCTTATGCCAAGCTCGAGAAAAAAGTAATTAAATTCCCCTCACCAGCCAAAAATTTGGGGTTTGAAATCAATAGGTCTGTGGTACTTAGTATGATCCACAAGATCAAAAAGAAGGCTAGAAAGATCTAGTCAAATAACGTGTAATATATTAGTATGTTGTAAATGTTTTGTTTAGCATTTCCCATTTTTATAAGGGATGCTAATAGTCGTTAAGTAATTAAGCTCATTCGGATAATGTACTGTACAAATTTTATTTATATAAGAAGTTTGGTTAAGAAATATGTCTTGCACTTTTTAATGCTTTCATATTTACACGTATGTTTCATTTTATTTAGATAATGGCACCACCGAGACCAAGAACCAGGGCAACAGCAGCAAGTGTTAGTGACGAAAGTAATGTTCAGACTCCCGATCCTATGCAACAATTTCTAGATAGGCTAATAGGAGTCTTAGATATAGAACTGCAAATAATGTCCCACCACCACCCCCACAACCACAACCACAACCACAACCACAAATACAAATACCACCACCTCAGCCACAACCCCAACCACAGAAAGTCTTATTTAAAGACTTTAAAAATGTAGGTCCTCCCGAATTCAAAGGAACCGCTGAGCCTATAGAGGCTCAGTGCTGGATAAATGAAATAGAAAAAGCCTTTAACTTAGCAGAGGTTGCTGAGGATAAAAAGACAAAGTTTGCACTTATCTTATGAAGGGGGAGGCAAACTTCTGGTAGGAGGCCACCAAAGCCCGTGCTGGGGGAGGTGTGGTTACGTGGGAAGCATTCAAGGAAATATTCTTTGAGAATTATTTCCCTCGAAGCTTGAAGAATAGAATGGAGGTACAATTTCTGAATTTAAAACAAGGGGACATGACTGTTCCCCAGTATGCCTCCAAATTCAATGAACTTGCTCGTTTCGCTCCAAATCAAGTAGATACGGAGGAACGAAAGGCAAGAAGGTTTGAGGAGGGTTTAAAACCCTGGATTCATGGTAAGGTAGCTGTCTTACAAATAGATAGTTACGCCCATCTTCTAGAAAAGGCTATCATTGCTGAAGGCAGTAGTGACGCCATCACAAAATTTAATAAGGAACGGAATAATAATAAAGGAGGGAATGAATGGGGGAAAAATAATAAGGGAGGAAATGGGGGAGGAAATAATAATAATAATAAAAGAAGGTTCAATGGCGGAAACTCCCAACAAGGAGGGGAAAATAAAAAGAAAACATTCGAGCCATGTAAAAACTGCGGTAAACAACACGCAGGAGAGTGTCTAAAAGGGAAAAATGTTTGCTACAATTGCAAACAAGAGGGACACATAGCAACAGCATGTCCTAGCCCAAGGAAAGACACATGTTTTCACTGTGGAGCCACGGGGCATCCAGCTAAGTTATGCCCCAAAAAGGGAGGAAATGCCGGAGGGGGCAATAACAACAAATCTACCCCAACAACTAATCCAGGTCGTCCAACAGCAAGGACATTCAACATGACTGTGGGAGATGTTGTAGCATCACAGGATGTAGTGTCAGGTATCATTCCGATCAACACCATAAGTGCTTACGTGCTATTTGATTCGGGTGCTACTTGCTCTTTTATTTCCCATGAATTTGCTAGAAAACTAAACGTGCCTAGTGAATTGTTAGAAAGTCCTTTAATGATAGAGATTGCTAATAAAGAACTAATTCCTGTTAATAAGATCATAAAAGGCTGTTGCATAGTGATCAAGGGTCATGAGCTGAGAGTCGATCTTATTCCAATCCAATTAGGGGAATTTGATGTAATTCTAGGCATGGATTGGTTGACCAATCACCAAGCGATGATCGATTGTCAACAAAAGTCCGTTAAACTTCTTACAACGTCCAAGTCTACGGTAGTCTTTAACGGAAGTCAGTCACCAAGAAAATCCCGATGTCTAACTGCAAATCAAGCAAAGGGATTACTTCAGAAGGGATGTCAGGGCTATTTGGCATATATCGTAGACACCCAACAGAAAGGGTTAGATATAGACCAAATACCAGTGGTTAGAGAGTTTCACGATGTCTTTCCCGATGATCTACCCGGTCTTCCACCTGATAGGGAGATTGAGTTCGTTATTGATTTAGCTCCTAGAACTGCACCGGTTTCGAAGGCCCCATATAGAATGGCGCCTGTGGAATTGAAGGAGTTGATGATACAATTACAAGAATTGTTGGATAAGAAATACATTCAACCAAGTGTTTCTCCATGGGGAGCACCAGTGTTGTTTGTCAAGAAAAAGGATGGAACTTTAAGATTATGTGTTGATTATCGTGAACTCAATAAATTGACCATAAAGAATAAGTATCCATTACCTAGGATCGATGACTTGTTTGATCAACTCAAGGGAGCAGAGTATTTCTCTAAGATTGATCTACGGTCAGGTTACCATCAACTAAAAGTGAGAAAGGAAGATGTGCCGAAGACAGCATTTAGAACACGTTATGGACATTACGAGTTTCTAGTAATGTCCTTTGGATTAACGAATGCACCGGCAGCATTCATGGACTTGATGAATAGGGTTTTTAGGTCTTGCTTAGACAAGTATGTTGTGGTGTTCATCGACGATATTCTTATATACTCGAAAACACTAGAAGAACATGCTATGCACTTGAGAAGTGTACTAGAAACCTTACGAAAGGAACAACTCTATGCCAAATTTTCAAAATGTGAGTTCTGGCTAGAGAAAGTTCAGTTCTTAGGTCATGTGATTGACAAGAATGGAGTTTCAGTGGATCCATCAAAGATAGAAGCAGTAATAAATTGGGAACAACCAAAGACCCCAACAGAAGTGAGAAGTTTCTTAGGTTTAGCGGGGTACTATAGACGTTTCATTCAAGATTTTTCAAAGATAGCAACCCCGTTAACCAACTTAACCAGGAAGACCGTGAAGTATGCTTGGACAGATAAATGTGAAAAGAGCTTTCAAGAGCTAAAGAAGAGGCTAAGTGAGGCACCAGTATTATCACTACCTGATAATAGTGGAGGTCTTGTAGTCTACAGTGATGCCTCACATAAAGGATTAGGTTGTGTTTTAATGCAACATGGCAAAGTAATAGCTTATGCTTCGCGACAGCTAAAGGATTATGAGTTAAGGTATCCTACTCACGATCTAGAATTAGCGGCGGTAGTATTCGCTTTGAAGATTTGGAGGCATTACTTGTACGGAGAGAAGTGTGAAATTTATACAGATCACAAGAGTTTAAAGTATATTTTTACACAACGAGGGTTGAATATGAGGCAAAGACGATGGTTGGAATTGATTAAGGATTATGATTGTGAAATCCTATATCATCCAGGAAAAGCCAACGTAGTTGCAGACGCTTTGAGTAGGAAGAATCAAGAGAAGTTAAATGTATTAACAACTCAGGAGGAATTGATTAAAGAATTCGCTAGACTCGACATAGAAGTGAGAGTTCCTTCAGTCTCGACTAGGAAATTGTTCGTAATGGAAGATCACTCAACCTTGTTGGGTAACATTAAGAAAATCCAAGAGGAGGATGGAAATTATAGGAAGTTGAAAAATTCAACAGCGGTTATAGACGGCAAATACAAGATGGACAAGGAGGGAATCATTAGATTTGAATCTAGAATTTGGATTCCTGCAGTTCAAGAACTCAAGGAAGAGATCATGTCAGGAGCACATAGTACTAAGTTTTCAGTACACCCAGGCAGTACCAAAATGTACAAAGACATAAGTCAACATTTCTGGTGGCCAAACATGAAAAGAGAGGTGGCTGAATTCGTTAGTAGGTGTTTGACATGTCAGCAAGTTAAAGCTGAGCATCAAAGACCAAGCGGATTGTTACAACCGTTAGAGATTAAAGAGTGGAAATGGGAGCATATTACAATGGATTTTGTAGTAGGCCTACCAACCACACAGAAGGGTCATGATGCCATTTGGGTAATAGTGGATAGACTAACCAAGTCAGCTCACTTTTTACCAATTAAGGTTAAGTTCACTTTGGATCGATTAGCAAAGCTATACATTAAGGAGGTTATCTCTAGACATGGCGTGCCAGTTTCAATTGTGTCAGATCGAGACCCAAGGTTCACCTCGAACTTCTGGAAAAGTCTTCAAGAACATCTAGGTACACAATTGAGAATGAGTACTGCTTATCACCCACAAACAGATGGTCAAAGTGAAAGGACTATCCAAACCTTGGAGGATATGCTGAGAGCTTGTATGATGGATTTTGAGGGAAGTTGGGAAGATCACTTACCTCTGGTGGAATTCTCTTACAACAATTGTTATCACGCTAGTATAGGAATGCCACCATATGAAGCTCTATATGGAAGGAAGTGTAGAACACCGATGTGTTGGGACGAAGTTGGTGAACGGAAGATGCTTGGGCCAGAATTGGTTCAACAAACAGCGGAGGTAGTTCGAACAATTCAACTGAGGTTACGAGCTGCTCAAGAAAGACAGAAGAGATATGCCGATCTACATCGACAAAAGAGAGACTTTGAAGTTGGTAGTCATGTTTTCCTAAAAGTATCTCCCTGGAAAGGAAAGATTCGTTTTGGAAAGAAAGGAAAACTGAGTCCAAGGTTTATAGGACCATTCGAAATATTACGAAGAATAGGTGAAGTAGCTTATGAAGTAGCCTTACCTCCAGAGCTGGAACATATACATAATGTATTTCATGTTTCAGTATTACGTCCCTATAAACCCGATTACAAACACGTCATCAGCTATGAACCCATTCAAATCGAGAAGGATCTAAGCTACGAAGAGATTCCTGTTAAAATTGTTGATAGGAAGGAACAAGTCTTGCGAAACAAGGTCATACCTTCAGTCAAGGTCATATGGAGAAATCAATCCATCGAAGAAGCAACGTGGGAACTAGAAGATAAAATGAAGATAGAATATCCACATTTATTTTCTTAATTGTATAAGTTAATTTCGGGGACGAAATTCTTTTAAGGAGGGGTGAATGTAATATTCCGAACTTCCGAGAGAGTTGTAATCCGACTTTATGTGAATAAATAAAGCTTGAATTACATCTTATATGTGTTATGGAATCTTCGTTATTGCTTATTTATGTGTTTCGGTTCAAGTATACAGCCTTAGCACGAAAAAGGAACATAAAAGTTTTTTCTTCAAAAATCTGAAAAGAAGATAAAACCTAAACCCTAAACCCTAGGGTCTAAACCCTAGGAATTCTAACCTAAGCTCCCGAGCGAAACGTGTACGTCGAAATGACATTCTGTTTCAAGATTCAACCTTCCCACGATTTGAAAACACGTAACAGTCAATAATAGTTTTTCTCGAAAAACGTGTAAAAGCACTATTCACGAGGTGATGTTTTTCATTCGTTTGGCTGTTTCTTTCATCTGTAGGACTTCTTACATTTCACAACATAGTGATAATATGAGGTTTAGATGTCAGGGAATCAATAAAATTTTCTTGGAAAAAAGACGAAAAAGACACGATTCACGAGAAAACGTTTGTCGTCTTTTTGAACGTTCTTTTCAACGTTTGGACTTTTTCCATTTCACGATATAGCATTTATACGGGGAATAGATACCAGGGAGCCACTGATATTTTTCCATAAATAAAACGTAAATCGCTCTTCAAACGAAAACGCTTTCCGTTTTTGATCAAACCGTTGATGGATACAGTGTTTGTATGCAACACCGGTGCGTAATAAGCAATAAAAGATTTTCTCGAAAGGTGTGTCGGGAATAAGACGAAATAGGGAAAAGACAAAAATAAATATTATTTTTGACTTTTTGGTCTTCTAACCATTTTCTGAGAAATGGTTGTCAAAAACACTATTCACCGAAAAACGTGTCAAGTCTTTTGGACTTTTCACTTTACAGAAAAGTGTTCATTCGGAACAAAACTCAGTAATATCAAATTTTTAAATCAGTAGAAGTTAACCAAATTAGTTGGAATCAGACTGTTATATAATTAACTGCTAATTCATCCGTATTGTTTTCATCAAACGGATCATGAGATAGGTTAACATTAAATTTTAATAATCAAATTTATCAGATTAATACCTAATTATATTATTCAATCATAATTAGTGTCTAGAATGAAAGAAATTTATCAATCACGTCACCCGGTAGGTGTATTTGAGAAAAATACACGGAAGGTTATCCGAGATTAATTCAAGAAAAACTTTGAGGGTCAGACGAGACATCATATTAATACTATATGATGTATTTTATGAATAAAATATGTATAAGTAATTAAAACTTATATTACTAATGCGAAATATTTTAAATTAATCGTACGCGATTTATCCGATATGCTGAAAACGGAAGAAAGAGTGGGTAAGAGTGTGGCTGGCACATGCTGGCGCATGCCTGGCACACGCTGGCACACGCTGGCACACGCCTGGCACACGCTGGCACACTCTAGATATTATTTTAGTTTTATTAATTAAATAATGTGCGAAAAGACTAAAATGCCCTTGGTCTTTTTAACTAATGACCAAATTACCCCGACCTTTGATTTTCCTATAAATAGGAAGCTAAACTCATTCATTTCTTCATCTTTTTCCAAAGCTTTTGCAAGAGCAAAATTACTCTCTATATCTATTACTCCTAGTTATAATTCATGTATTGGAAATTGCAAAGAAATAGTTAAAGCTTGCAAACACCAAAGGTACCATCTCCTATAGTTTTTATGTTCGATTTTTCTTTCGTCTTAAATTTTCAAAAGCTCAAGAACACGAGTCGTAGCCATGTACGATTGTCGTTCTCTGTGTTCTTCACGTGTTCTTGAGCCTTTCTACATTTTGTAGTAGTTATAATGTCGAATTTCATTTCGTAGTTTAAAGCTCAATGAACATACGTAGTGGTCATGTACGGTTCATCCGTTCTCCGCGTTTGCGTATGTTCTTGATCATTTTTATAAATTGTTTTAATCAATTATGCAAGCCGTTATAATGACCAATTTTTGTCAATTATAAAGTGTTATAATCACTTATGTAAGCAGTTATAATGCTCAAATTATTTCAAGTACGAAAACCAAAAGCTCAAGAACATAGTCGTTACCATGTACGGTTTATCCGTTCTTCGTGTTCTTCGTGTGTTCTTGAGCAAAAGTCATGAATCTTTCTATGAGAAGGTTTGTGATTTGTTATTTTTATGTTATAAAGTGATATTGAGTCTTACAACATGATTTCTTAAAGATTTAAAGCAAGCGGTACCATGTTTCACATGGTTAACCCTAAAAATATTGTTCAAAGTAAGCATACTGACCTTTATGCTAAAATTACGAAATTTTAAATTCAGAATCTGACTTAGTAACCTAAATGAAAGTTGTAGATCATGAAATTCTAAGCAAATTAGACTCAAAAATCACTTTAAAATGTTTCCGGATGACAAAGTTATGGCAGTTACCGGAAAGGACGTCGAAGCTGAAAATTTTAAGGGGCATTCGGGTGGAAGCACAAAAGATTGAGTTTTTGAGTTAGCCAAGTTTTCTAAAAAATTCCACCAATGAAAATAGTCTAGTTTAGTGATAAAAACACGTATAGAACGAAAAAAATTCGATGAACTAACATTCGGTACACGAAACCCTTTGTATAGGCGCTTTAAACGATTACCGGGAAACCCTAAATTGCGCTAAAGGCAAGTTTTCTATCCTTAAACCTTGTTTACTTGCTTTCTATGTGATTTATACATTTTGTGTATGCAACGTGTTATAAATCTTTGATACGAGAGTTATTGCTTTTTGTTTCGGCATAACTTGCAAAATGAAATGATTATTCGTGATAAATTCGAATCATGCTTTATTATATCAAACCAAGTCGTCTTGGGGCGATCCTGACATGTGAAGTAAACTGAGATGAACAAATATGTATTACTGTTCTTGATCTGTCCAGTGTATTGTATGTTATGCATAACATAGGATGTCGTTAGGTTGATCCCCTTTCTATATCCACTGTAAAAGGTTCTAAGTCGAAAGACAAAGAACAGTTCAAGGTCTAACCACCACTCAGTCTTGCTATGTTAAAACATTTGTAAATATCAATTGTTATTCCATGAGTCCTTACAATCCTTATCAGTGTGAGTTCACTTATATGTTATGTGTTTAAGACTTGCTGAGCATTTTAGCTCACCCTTGCATATAAACCTAATGTGCAGACAAACCCGAGAGCTCCGGCTCGAAGAAGAAAGGAAAGAAGAAATGCGTAGACTAGTTTACTGCTTTCCTTAACTGTAGTCATAATGACATTTTGTAATAAGAACAAGTTCAACACATGTAACCGAATATTATATAAATATTATCAAGTTTTATCACATTCTCTTGTTACGTCTTTACTTTGATTAAACTTAGAATTGTTAAAAACTTAACATAGTATTAATAATGATCTATTTATCTGGATAAGGATCGGTAAATAACTTGTGAGTGTTGTACATCTGAGACAGGACTAAGCGATGTTGACTAAGTCAAATCCATCGTTAAGGTTCCTCAGACCCAGGTATAACTCGTTATTACTATTCTGAATGTCGGATAAGTAGGATTATTAATATGAAGAGATATCACTATAACCAAATACGTTTCGAATGAGGGTTTTAACTATTTGGGTAATGTTCTGTACGAAAAGAGAATTTTGCACCGGACAAAGATACAACCATTTGTCACGGATAAAGATGCAAACATTTATCACGGGTGAAGATGCAAACATTCACCGCGAGATTCTCTGTTCCCAAGAGCCGTCCTAATGATTTAATGCCGTGAATGTTGGAACATATAAAGTTATAGAATATCTAAATATTAAGGATAAAATGTTATGTTTGAGTATTAAGTCTCTTGTATTGATTACAATGACTTGATATAAAATAATGAAAGATCTTTGGGAATTAAGATGAGAACTTTGTTTGAGAATAAAGGAAATCATCTATAAACCTATTGATTTAGCATTTATAGTGAGCACCAAGTCATCTATAGTAAGTATAGTGATTTGGGGGCGTCACATGCAACACGAGGACTTCCCAGGGGGTCACCCATCCTAGTACTACTCTCGCCCAAGCACGCTTAACTTCGGATTTCTGATGGGATCCGGTGCATTAGTGCTGGTATGATCGCACCCGTTAGGATTCTGCATTTTTATTACTATATTCCCACATTACTAATTCGCGTTCAACGTTACGCGCCTTTTTCTTTCACCTGTTTCCGCAAGTAAAGCGAAGAAATATTGAAAGGGATGCAACGCTGGGACTTCCCAGGGGGTCACCCACCCTGGTACTGCTCTCGCCTAGGCACGCTTAATCTCCGAATCTCGATGGGATCCGGTGCATTAGTGTTGGTACGATCCCACCCGTTAGTGTTTGATGCGGTGGGAGAAACCTGTTAGGAAGTGGTTTAGGTGTTCGGATGCGTTCGGCCCGGGAGAACTTCAAAGTGGCGTGACTTTTGATCCATAAAGAGTAACGGGGCCCGTAATATATCAAATTGAAGCTTGGGATGAGCTCTACAAGTCTCGTAGCCTACGGCCTTGCCACGTGCTGTTTTGAGCCCGAAAAACCTATTTGAAATAGTCTATTCGTCGGCCGAGCGTGAATTATTTTTTTCATTTTTGTTATTTTAGTTTCCCTGTCCCTAATTGCTGTTGGAAGTTGTTTACGGCCATAAATACGACCATGAACAGCAACGTTCTCGTCAGTTAATATTACTATTACTTTATTCTATTCGTGACTTCTTGCTTTTCTTGTCGGTTTAGGGGTTTGCCTCTGCGCTCTTGTTGTCGCGTCTGAACCTGCAAATCACATTTGCGCCAGGGCGTTACAGTCTAACCGTGTTTCGCTGCATCTGGACTCTTCGATCCCATTCCTGTATTGCCACTTTGATAACGCTTGTTTATCCCCAGAGGCACAAAAGAGATCTAGAAGGGGGTGGCGTAAATTCTTTAAATTATCCTTCATGATAGGGTGTTACCAAGTAATTACCCAAATCAATTTAATTAATTCAGGCCCAGAACAAACGCAGTTTAGATCGCACCTTCGAAGAATGTGGAAAAAAAAAATAGTCCAAAGCCCACGTTTCGCGTAAAGGCAAAACGGATATAAAAAGGGGTGCAACACGAGGACTTCCCAGGGGGTCACCCATCCTAGTACTACTCTCGCCCAAGCACGCTTAACTTCGGAGTTCTGATGGGATCCGGTGCATTAGTGCTGGTATGATCGCACCCGTTAGGACTCCCCACTTCTATTCCTATATTCCCGGATGTGGGTGTGACGTAGTGACATTTACTAAGACACGTTTCGCCAGTTCGCGCGTTTGCTTTCACCTGGTTCCGCAAACAGGAAGAGAAGACATAGGAAGGGGTGCAACACGAGGACTTCCCAGGGGGTCACCCATCCAAGTACTACACTCGCCCAAGCGCGCTTAACTCCGGTGTTCTGACGGGATCCGGCGCATTATTGCTGGTATGATCGCACCCGCTAAGAACCTCCATTTTAATCCCTACCTTCCCGCACGTGGGCGTGTCGTTGTCACATTTTCGCCGTGCCTGCGCGTTTGGTAAGACACGTTTCACCAGTACGCGCGTCTTCGTTCGCCTGGTTCTGCAAAAATGCAAAAATGAGGGGATCCGGCGCGTTGGTGCTGCTGTGATCGCACCCGCTAAGATCCTCCGTCTTAATTCGAAATTTCGCGCACGTGGGTGTGCCGCAGTGACATTTACGTCGTGCATGCGCGTTTACCGAGACACGTTTCACCAGTGACCCCTTTTTCTTTCCCCCGGTTCCGCAAAAGGGTTATAAAAAGGGGTGCAACACGAGGACTTCCCAGGGGGTCACCCATCCTAGTACTACTCTCGCCCAAGCACGCTTAACTTCGGAGTTCTGATGGGATCCGGTGCATTAGTGCTGGTATGATCGCACCCGTTAGGATTCTGCATTTTTATTACTATATTCCCACATTACTAATTCGCGTTCAACGTTACGCGCCTTTTTCTTTCACCTGTCTCCGCAAGTAAAGCGAAGAAATATTGAAAGAGATGCAACGCTGGGACTTCCCAGGGGGTCACCCGCCCTGGTACTGCTCTCGCCTAGGCACGCTTAATCTCCGAATCTCGATGGGATCCGGTGCGTTAGTGTTGGTACGATCGCACCCGTTAGTGTTTGATGCGGTGGGAGAAACCTGTTAGGAAGTGGTTTAGGTGTTCGGATGCGTTCGGCCCGGGAGAACTTCAAAGTGGCGTGACTTTTGATCCATAAAGAGTAACGGGGCCCGTAATATATCAAGTTGAAGCTTGGGATGAGCTCTACAAGTCTCGTAGCCTACGGCCTTGCCACGTGCTGTTTTGAGCCCGAAAAACCTATTTGAAATAGTCTATTCGTCGGCCGAGCGTGAATTATATTTTTCATTTTTGTTATTTTAATTTCCCTGTCCCTAATTGCTGTTGGAAGTTGTTTACGGCCATAAATACGACCATGAACAGCAACGTTCTCGTCAGTTAATATTACTATTACTTTATTCTATTCGTGAGTTCTTGCTTTTCTTGTCGGTTCAGGGGTTTGCCTCTGCGCTTTTGTTGCCGCGTCTGAGCCTGCAAATCACGTTTGTGCCAGGGCGTTACAGTCTAACCGTGTTTCGCTGCATCTGGACTCTTCGATCTCATTCCTGTATTGCCACTTTGATAACGCTTGTTTATCCCCAGAGGCACAAAAGAGATCTAGAAGGGGGTGGCGTAAATTCTTTAAATTCTCCTTCATGATAGGGTGTTACCAAGTAATTACCCAAATCAATTTAATTAATTCAGGCACAGAACAAACGCAGTTTAGATCGCACCTTCGAAGAATGTGGAAAAAAAAAATAGTCCAAAGCCCACGTTTCGCGTAAAGGCAAAACGGATATAAAAAGGGGTGCAACACGAGGACTTCCCAGGGGGTCACCCATCCTAATACTACTCTCGCCCAAGCACGCTTAACTTCGGAGTTCTGATGGGATCCGGTGCATTAGTGCTGGTATGATCGCACCCGTTAGGACTCCCCACTTCTATTCCTATATTCCCAGATGTGGGTGTGACGTAGTGACATTTACTAAGACACGATTCGCCAGTTCGCGCGTTTTCTTTCACCTGGTTCCGCAAACAGGAAGAGAAGACATAGGAAGGGGTGCAACACGAGGACTTCCCAGGGGGTCACCCATCCAAGTACTACACTCGCCCAAGCGCGCTTAACTCCGGTGTTCTGACGGGATCCGGCGCATTATTGCTGGTATGATCGCACCCGCTAAGAACCTCCATTTTAATCCCTACCTTCCCGCACGTGGGCGTGTCGTTGTCACATTTTCGCCGTGCCTGCGCGTTTGGTAAGACACGTTTCACCAGTACGCGCGTCTTCGTTCGCCTGGTTCTGCAAAAATGCAAAAATGAGGGGATCCGGCGCGTTGGTGCTGCTGTGATCGCACCCGCTAAGATCCTCCGTCTTAATTCGAAATTTCGCGCACGTGGGTGTGCCGCAGTGACATTTACGTCGTGCATGCGCGTTTACCGAGACACGTTTCACCAGTGACCCCTTTTTCTTTCCCCCGGTTCCGCAAAAGGGTTATAAAAAGGGGTGCAACACGAGGACTTCCCAGGGGGTCACCCATCCTAGTACTACTCTCGCCCAAGCACGCTTAACTTCGGAGTTCTGATGGGATCCGGTGCATTAGTGCTGGTATGATCGCACCCGTTAGGATTCTGCATTTTTATTACTATATTCCCACATTACTAATTCGCGTTCAACGTTACGCGCCTTTTTCTTTCACCTGTCTCCGCAAGTAAAGCGAAGAAATATTGAAAGGGATGCAACGCTGGGACTTCCCAGGGGGTCACCCGCCCTGGTACTGCTCTCGCCTAGGCACGCTTAATCTCCGAATCTCGATGGGATCCGGTGCGTTAGTGTTGGTACGATCGCACCCGTTAGTGTTTGATGCGGTGGGAGAAACCTGTTAGGAAGTGGTTTAGGTGTTCGGATGCGTTCGGCCCGGGAGAACTTCAAAGTGGCGTGACTTTTGATCCATAAAGAGTAACGGGGCCCGTAATATATCAAGTTGAAGCTTGGGATGAGCTCTACAAGTCTCGTAGCCTACGGCCTTGCCACGTGCTGTTTTGAGCTCGAAAAACCTATTTGAAATAGTCTATTCGTCGGCCGAGCGTGAATTATATTTTTCATTTTTGTTATTTTAATTTCCCTGTCCCTAATTGCTGTTGGAAGTTGTTTACGGCCATAAATACGACCATGAACAGCAACGTTCTCGTCAGTTAATATTACTATTACTTTATTCTATTCGTGAGTTCTTGCTTTTCTTGTCGGTTCAGGGGTTTGCCTCTGCGCTTTTGTTGCCGCGTCTGAGCCTGCAAATCACGTTTGTGCCAGGGCGTTACAGTCTAACCGTGTTTCGCTGCATCTGGACTCTTCGATCTCATTCCTGTATTGCCACTTTGATAACGCTTGTTTATCCCCAGAGGCACAAAAGAGATCTAGAAGGGGGTGGCGTAAATTCTTTAAATTCTCCTTCATGATAGGGTGTTACCAAGTAATTACCCAAATCAATTTAATTAATTCAGGCACAGAACAAACGCAGTTTAGATCGCACCTTCGAAGAATGTGGAAAAAAAAAATAGTCCAAAGCCCACGTTTCGCGTAAAGGCAAAACGGATATAAAAAGGGGTGCAACACGAGGACTTCCCAGGGGGTCACCCATCCTAATACTACTCTCGCCCAAGCACGCTTAACTTCGGAGTTCTGATGGGATCCGGTGCATTAGTGCTGGTATGATCGCACCCGTTAGGACTCCCCACTTCTATTCCTATATTCCCAGATGTGGGTGTGACGTAGTGACATTTACTAAGACACGATTCGCCAGTTCGCGCGTTTTCTTTCACCTGGTTCCGCAAACAGGAAGAGAAGACATAGGAAGGGGTGCAACACGAGGACTTCCCAGGGGGTCACCCATCCAAGTACTACACTCGCCCAAGCGCGCTTAACTCCGGTGTTCTGACGGGATCCGGCGCATTATTGCTGGTATGATCGCACCCGCTAAGAACCTCCATTTTAATCCCTACCTTCCCGCACGTGGGCGTGTGTCGTTGTCACATTTTCGCCGTGCCTGCGCGTTTGGTAAGACACGTTTCACCAGTACGCGCGTCTTCGTTCGCCTGGTTCCGCAAAAATGCCAAAATGAGGGGATCTGGCGCGTTGGTGCTGCTGTGATCGCACCCGCTAAGATCCTCCGTCTTAATTCGAAATTTCCCGCACGTAGGTGTGCCGCAGTGACATTTATGCCGTGCATGCGCGTTTACCGAGACACGTTTCACCAGTGACCCCTTTTTCTTTCCCCCGGTTCCGCAAAAGGGTTATAAAAAGGGGTGCAACACGAGGACTTCCCAGGGGGTCAACCATCCTAGTACTACTCTCGCCCAAGCACGCTTAACTTCGGAGTTCTGATGGGATCCGGTGCATTAGTGCTGGTATGATCGCACCCGTTAGGATTCTGCATTTTTATTACTATATTCCCACATTACTAATTCGCGTTCAACGTTACGCGCCTTTTTCTTTCACCTGTCCCCGCAAGTAAAGCGAAGAAATATTGAAAGGGATGCAACGCTGGGACTTCCCAGGGGGTCACCCACCCTGGTACTGCTCTCGCCTAGGCACGCTTAATCTCCGAATCTCGATGGGATCCGGTGCGTTAGTGTTGGTACGATCGCATCCGTTAGTGTTTGATGCGGTGGGAGAAACCTATTAGGAAGTGGTTTAGGTGTTCGGATGCGTTCGGCCCAGGAGAACTTCAAAGTGGCGTGACTTTTGATCCATAAACAGTAACGGGGCCCGTAATATATCAAATTGAAGCTTGGGATGAGCTCTACAAGTCTCATAGCCTACGGCCTTGCCACGTGCTGTTTTGAGCCCGAAAAACCTATTTGAAATAGTCTATTCGTCGGCCGAGCGTGAATTATTTTTTTCATTTTTGTTATTTTAGTTTCCCTGTCCCTAATTGCTGTTGGAAGTTATTTACGGCCATAAATACGACCATGAACAGAAACATTCTCGTCAGTTAATATAACTATTACTTTATTCTATTCGTGAGTTTTTGCTTTTCTTGTCGGTTCAGGGGTTTGCCTCTGCGCTCTTGTTGCCGCGTCTGAACCTGCAAATCACGTTTGTGCCGGGACGTTACAGTCTAACCGTGTTTCGCTGCATCTGGACTCTTCGATCCCATTCCTGTATTGCCACTTTGATAACGCTTGTTTATCCCCAGAGGCACAAAAGAGATCTAGAAGGGGGTGGCGTAAATTATTTAAATTCTCCTTCATGATAGGGTGTTACCAAGTAATTACCCAAATCAATTTAATTAATTCAGGCACAGAACAAACGCAGTTTAGATCGCACCTTCGAAGAATGTGGAAAAAAAAAATAGTCCAAAGCCCACGTTTCGCGTAAAGGCAAAACGAATATAAAAAGGGGTGCAACACGAGGACTTCCCAGGGGGTCACCTATCCTAGTACTACTCTCGCCCAAGCACGCTTAACTTTGGAGTTCTGATGGGATCCGGTGCATTAGTGCTGGTATGATCGCACCCGTTAGGACTCCCCACTTCTATTCCTATATTCCCGGATGTGGGTGTGACGTAGTGACATTTACTAAGACATGTTTCGCCAGTTCGCGCGTTTGCTTTCACCTGGTTCCGCAAACAGGAAGAGAAGACATAGGAAGGGGTGCAACACGAGGACTTCCCAGGGGGTCACCCATCCAAGTACTACACTCGCCCAAGCGCGCTTAACTCCGGTGTTCTGACGGGATCCGGCGCATTATTGCTGGTATGATCGCACCCGCTAAGAACCTCCATTTTAATCCCTACCTTCCCGGACGTGGGCGTGTCGTTGTCACATTTTCGCCGTGCCTGCGCGTTTGGTAAGACACGTTTCACCAGTACGCGCGTCTTCGTTCGCCTGGTTCCGCAAAAATGCAAAAATTAGGGGATCCGGCGCGTTGGTGCTGCTGTGATCGCACCCGCTAAGATCCTCCGTCTTAATTCGAAATTTCCCGCACGTGGGTGTGCCGCAGTGACATTTACGCCGTGCATGCGCGTTTACCGACACACGTTTCACCAGTGACCCCTTTTTCTTTCCCCCGGTTCCGCAAAAGGGTTATAAAAAGGGGTGCAACACGAGGACTTCCCAGGGGGTCACCCATCCTAGCACTACTCTCGCCCAAGCACGCTTAGCTTCAGATTTCTGATGGGATCCGGTGCATTAGTGCTGGTATGATCGAACCCGTTAGGATTCTGCATTTTTATTACTATATTCCCACATTACTAATTCGCGTTCAACGTTACGCGCCTTTTTCTTTCACCTGTTTCCGCAAGTAAAGCGAAGAAATATTGAAAGGGATGCAACGCTGGGACTTCCCAGGGGGTCACCCACCCTGGTACTGCTCTCGCCTAGGCACGCTTAATCTCCGAATCTCGATGGGATCCGGTGCGTTAGTGTTGGTACGATCGCACCCGTTAGTGTTTGATGCGGTGGGAGAAACCTGTTAGGAAGTGGTTTAAGTGTTCGGATGCGTTCGGCCCGGGAGAACTTCAAAGTGGCGTGACTTTTAATCCATAAAGAGTAACGGGGCCCGTAATATATCAAGTTGAAGCTTGGGATGAGCTCTACAAGTCTCGTAGCCTACGGCCTTGCCACGTGCTGTTTTGAGCCCGAAAAACCTATTTGAAATAGTCTATTCGTCGGCCGAGCGTGAATTATTTTTTTCATTTTTGTTATTTTAGTTTCCCTGTCCCTAGTTGCTGTTGGAAGTTGTTTACGGCCATAAATACGACCATGAACAGCAACGTTCTCGTCAGTTAATATTACTATTACTTTGTTCTATTCGTGAGTTCTTGCTTTTCTTGTCGGTTCAGGGGTTTGCCTCTGCGCTCTTGTCGCCGCGTCTGAACCTGCAAATCACGTTTGTGCCAGGGCGTTACAGTCTAACCGTGTTTCGCTGCATCTGGACTCTTCGATCCCATTCCTGTATTGCCACTTTGATAACGCTTGGTTATCCTAGAGGCACAAAAGAGATCTAGAAGGGGGTGGCGTAAATTCTTTAAATTCTCCTTCATGATAGGGTGTTACCAAGTAATTACCCAAATCAATTTAATTCATTCAGGCACAGAACAAACGCAGTTTAGATCGCACCTTCGAAGAATGTGGGGGAAAAAAATAGTCCAAAGCCCACGTTTCGCATAAAGGCAAAACGGATATAAAAAGGGGTGCAACACGAGGACTTCCCAGGGGGTCACCCATCCTAGTACTACTCTCGCCCAAGCACGCTTAACTTCGTAGTTCTGATGGGATCCGGTGCATTAGTGCTGGTATGATCGCACCCGTTAGGACTCCCCACTTCTATTCCTATATTCCCGGATGTGGGTGTGACGTAGTGACATTTACTAAGACACGTTTCGCCAGTTCGCGCGTTTGCTTTCACCTGGTTCCGCAAACAGGAAGAGAAGACATAGGAAGGGGTGCAACACGAGGACTTCCCAGGGGGTCACCCATCCAAGTACTACAATCGCCCAAGCGCGCTTAACTCCGGTGTTCTGACGGGATCCGGCGCATTATTGCTGGTATGATCGCACCCGCTAAGAACCTCCATTTTAATCCCTACCTTCCCGCACGTGGGCGTGTCGTTGTCACATTTTCGCCGTGCCTGCGCGTTTGGTAAGACACGTTTCACCAGTACGCGCGTCTTCGTTCGCCTGGTTCCGCAAAAATGCAAAAATGAGGGGATCCGGCGCGTTGGTGCTGCTGTGATCGCACCCGCTAAGATCCTCCGTCTTAATTCGAAATTTCCCGCACGTGGGTGTGCCGCAGTGACATTTACGCCGTGCATGCGCGTTTACCGAGACACGTTTCACCAGTGACCCCTTTTTCTTTCCCCCGGTTCCGCAAAAGGGTTATAAAAAGGGGTGCAACACGAGGACTTCCCAGGGGGTCACCCATCCTAGTACTTCTCTCGCCCAGGCACGCTTAACTTCGGAGTTCTGATGGGATCCGGTGCATTAGTGCTGGTATGATCGCACCCGTTAGGATTCTGCATTTTTATTACTATATTCCCACATTACTAATTCGCGTTCAACGTTACGCGCCTTTTTCTTTCACCTGTTTCCGCAAGTAAAGCGAAAAAATATTGAAATGGATGCAACGCTGGGACTTCCTAGGGGGTCACCCACCCTGGTACTGCTCTCGCCTAGGCACGCTTAATCTCCGAATCTCGATGGGATCCGGTGCGTTAGTGTTGGTACGATCGCACCCGTTAGTGTTTGATGCGGCGGGAGAAACCTGTTAGGAAGTGGTTTAGGTGTTCGGATGCGTTCGGCCCGGGAGAACTTCAAAGTGGCGTGACTTTTGATCCATAAAGAGTAACGGGGCCCGTAATATATCAAATTGAAGCTTAGGATGAGCTCTACAAGTCTCATCGCCTACGGCCTTGACACGTGCTGTTTGGAGCCCGAAAAACCTATTTGAAATAGTCTATTCGTCGGCCGAGCGTGAATTATTTTTTTCATTTTTGTTATTTTAGTTTCCCTGTCCCTAATTGCTGTTGGAAGTTGTTTACGGCCATAAATACGACCATGAACATCAACGTTCTCGTCAGTTAATATTACTATTACGTTATTCTATTCGTGAGTTTTTGCTTTTCTTGTCGGTTCAGGGGTTTGCCTCTGCGCTCTTGTTGCCGCGTCTGAACCTGCAAATCACGTTTGTGCCAGGGCGTTACAGTCTAACCGTGTTTCGCTGCATCTGGACTCTTCGATCCCATTCCTGTATTGCCACTTTGATAACGCTTGGTTATCCCCAGAGGCACAAAAGAGATCTAGAAGGGGGTGGCGTAAATTCTTGCAATTCTCCTTCATGATAGGGTGTTACCAAGTAATTACCCAAATCAATTTAATTAATTCAGGCACAGAACAAACGCAGTTTAGATCGCACCTTCGAAGAATGTGGAAAAAAAAAATAGTCCAAAGCCCACGTTTCGCGTAAAGGCAAAACGGATATAAAAAGGGGTGCAACACGAGGACTTCCCAGGGGGTCACCCATCCTAGTACTACTCTCGCCCAAGCACGCTTAACTTCGGAGTTCTGATGGGATCAGGTGCATTAGTGCTGGTATGATCGCACCCGTTAGGACTCCCCACTTCTATTCCTATATTCCCGGATGTGGGTGTGACGTAGTGACATTTACTAAGACACGTTTCGCCAGTTCGCGCGTTTGCTTTCACCTGGTTCCGCAAACAGGAAGAGAAGACATAGGAAGGGGTGCAACACGAGGACTTCCCAGGGGGTCACCCATCCAAGTACTACACTCGCCCAAGCGCGCTCAACTCCGGTGTTCTGACGGGATCCGGCGCATTATTGCTGGTATGATCGCACCCGCTAAGAACCTCCATTTTAATCCCTACCTTCCCGCACGTGGGCGTGTCGTTGTCACATTTTCGCCGTGCCTGCGCGTTTGGTAAGACACGTTTCACCAGTACGCGCGTCTTCGTTCGCCTGGTTCCGCAAAAATGCAAAAATGAGGGGATCCGGCGCGTTGGTGCTGCTGTGATCGCACCCGCTAAGATCCTCCGTCTTAATTCGAAATTTCCCGCACGTGGGTGTGCCCAGTGACATTTACGCCGTGCATGCGCGTTTACCGAGACACATTTCACCAGTGACCCCTTTTTCTTTCCCCCGGTTCCGCAAAAGGGTTATAAAAAGGGGTGCGACACGAGGACTTCCCAGGGGGTCACCCATCCTAGTACTACTCTCGCCCTAGCACGCTTAACTTCGGAGTTCTGATGGGATCCGGTGCATTAGTGCTGGTATGATCGCACCCGTTAGGATTCTGCATTTTATTACTATATTCCCACATTACTAATTCGCGTTCAACGTTACGCGCCTTTTTCTTTCACCTGTTTCCGCAAGTAAAGCGAAGAAATATTGAAAGGGATGCAACGCTGGGACTTCCCAGGGGGTCACCCACCCTGGTACTGCTCTCGCCTAGGCACGCTTAATCTCCGAATCTCGATGGGATCCGGTGCGTTAGTGTTGGTATGATCGCACCCGTTAGTGTTTGATGCGGCGGGAGAAACCTGTTAGGAAGTGGTTTAGGTGTTCGGATGCGTTCGGCCCGGGAGAACTTCAAAGTGGCGTGACTTTTGATCCATAAAGAGTAACGGGGCCCGTAATATATCAAATTGAAGCTTGGGATGAGCTCTACAAGTCTCCTCGCCTACGGCCTTGACACGTGCTGTTTGGAGCCCGAAAAACCTATTTGAAATAGTCTATTCGTCGGCCGAGCGTGAATTATTTTTTTCATTTTTGTTATTTTAGTTTCCCTGTCCCTAATTGCTGTTGGAAGTTGTTTACGGCCATAAATACGACCATGAACAGCAATGTTCTCGTCAGTTAATATTACTATTACGTTATTCTATTCGTGAGTTCTTGCTTTTCTTGTCGGTTCAGGGGTTTGCCTCTGCGCTCTTGTTGCCGCGTCTGAACCTGCAAATCACGTTTGTGCCAGGGCGTTACAGTCTAACCGTGTTTCGCTGCATCTGGACTCTTCGATCCCATTCCTGTATTGCCACTTTGATAACGCTTGTTTATCCCCAGAGGCACAAAAGAGATCTAGAAGGGGGTGGCGTAAATTCTTTAAATTCTCCTTCATGATAGGGTGTTACCAAGTAATTACCCAAATCAATTTAATTAATTCAGGCACAGAACAAACGCAGTTTAGATCGCACCTTCGAAGAATGTGGGAAAAAAAATAGTCCAAAGCCCACGTTTCGCGTAAAGGCAAAACGGATATAAAAGGGGGTGTAACACGAGGACTTCCCAGGGGGTCACCCATCCTAGTACTACTCTCACCCAAGCACGCTTAACTTCGAAGTTCTGATGGGATCCGGTGCATTAGTGCTGGTATGATCGCACCCTTTAGGACTCCCCACTTCTATTCCTATATTCCCGGATGTGGGTGTGACGTAATGACATTTACTAAGACACGTTTCGCCAGTTCGCGCGTTTGCTTTCACCTGGTTCCGCAAACAGGAAGAGAAGACATAGGAAGGGGTGCAACACGAGGACTTCCCAGGGGGTCACCCATCCAAGTACTACATTCGCCCAAGCACGCTTAACTCCGGTGTTCTGACGGGATCCGGCGCATTATTGCTGGTATGATCGCACCCGCTAAGAACCTCCATTTTAATCCCTACCTTCCCGCACGTGGGCGTGTCGTTGTCACATTTTCGCCGTGCCTGCGCGTTTGGTAGGACACGTTTCACCAGTACGCGCGTCTTCGTTCGCCTGGTTCCGCAAAAATGCAAAAATGAGGGGATCCGGCGCGTTGGTGCTGCTGTGATCGCACCCGCTAAGATCCTCCGTCTTAATTCGAAATTTCCCGCACGTGGGTGTGCCGCAGTGACATTTACGCCGTGCATGCGCGTTTACCGAGACACGTTTCACCAGTGACCCCTTTTTCTTTCCCCCGGTTCCGCAAAAGGCTTATAAAAAAGGGTGCAACACGAGGACTTCCCAGGGGGTCACCCATCCTAGTACTACTCTCGCCCAGGCACGCTTAACTTCGGAGTTCTGATGGGATCCGGTGCATTAGTGCTGGTATGATCGCACCCGTTAGGATTCTGCATTTTTATTACTATATTCCCACATTACTAATTCGTGTTCAACGTTACGCGCCTTTTTCTTTCACCTGTTTCCGCAAGTAAAGCGAAGAAATATTGAAAGGGATGCAACGCTGGGACTTCCCAGGGGGTCACCCACCCTGGTACTGCTCTCGCCTAGGCACGCTTAATCTCCGAATCTCGATGGGATCCGGTGCGTTAGTGTTGGTACGATCGCACCCGTTAGTGTTTGATGCGGCGGGAGAAACCTGTTAGGAAGTGGTTTAGGTGTTCGGATGCGTTCGGCCCGGGAGAACTTCAAAGTGGCGTGACTTTTGACCCATAAAGAGTAACGGGGCCCGTAATATATCAAATTGAAGCTTGGGATGAGCTCTACAAGTCTCATCGCCTACGGCCTTGACACGTGTTGTTTGGAGCACGAAAAACCTATTTGAAATAGTCTATTCGTCGGCCGAGCGTGAATTATTTTTTTCATTTTTGTTATTTTAGTTTCCCTGTCCCTAATTGCTGTTGGAAGTTGTTTACGGCCATAAATACGACCTTGAACAGCAACGTTCTTGTCAGTTAATATTACTATTACGTTATTCTATTCGTGAGTTCTTGCTTTTCTTGTCGGTTCAGGGGTTTGCCTCTGCGCTCTTGTTGCCGCGTCTGAACCTGCAAATCACGTTTGTGCCAGGGCGTTACAGTCTAACCGTGTTTCGCTGCATCTGGACTCTTCGATCCCATTCCTGTATTGCCACTTTGATAACGCTTGTTTATCCCCAGAGGCACAAAAGAGATCTAGAAGGGGGTGGCGTAAATTCTTTAAATTCTCCTTCATGATAGGGTGTTACCAAGTAATTACCCAAATCAATTTAATTAATTTAGGCACAGAACAAACACAGTTTAGATCGCACCTTCGAAGAATGTGGGAAAAAAAAATAGTCCAAAGCCCACGTTTCGCGTAAAGGCAAAACGGATATAAAAAGGGATGCAACACGAGGACTTCCCAGGAGGTCACCCATCCTAGTACTACTCTCGCCCAAGCACGCTTAACTTCGGAGTTCTGATGGGATCCGGTGCATTAGTGCTGGTATGATCGCACCCGTTAGGACTCCCCACTTCTATTCCTATATTCCCGGATGTGGGTGTGACGTAGTGACATTTACTAAGACATGTTTCGCCAGTTCGCGCGTTTGCTTTCACCTGGTTCCGCAAACAGGAAGAGAAGACATAGGAAGGGGTGCAACACGAGGACTTCCCAGGGGGTCACCCATCCAAGTACTACACTCGCCCAAGCGCGCTTAACTCCGGTGTTCTGACGGGATCCGGCGCATTATTGCTGGTATGATCGCACCCGCTAAGAACCTCCATTTTAATCCCTACCTTCCCGCACGTGGGCGTGTCGTTGTCACATTTTCGCCGTGCCTGCGCGTTTGGTAAGACACGTTTCACCAGTACGCGCGTCTTCGTTCGCCTGGTTCCTAAAAAATGCAAAAATGAGGGGATCCGGCGCGTTGGTGCTGCTGTGATCGCACCCGCTAAGATCCTCCGTCTTAATTCGAAATTTCCCGCACGTGGGTGTGCCGCAGTGACATTTACGCCGTGCATGCGCGTTTACCGAGACACGTTTCACCAGTGACCCCTTTTTCTTTCCCCCGGTTCCGCAAAAGGTTTATAAAAAGGGGTGCAACCCGAGGACTTCCCAGGGGGTCACCCATCCTAGTACTACTCTCGCCCAAGCACGCTTCACTTCGGAGTTCTGATGGGATCCGGTGCATTAGTGCTGCTTTGATCGCACCCGTTAGGATTCTGCATTTTTATTACTATATTCCCACATTACTAATTCGCGTTCAACGTTACGCGCCTTTTTCTTTCACCTGTTTCCGCAAGTAAAGCGAAGAAATATTGAAAGGGATGCAACGCTGGGACTTCCCAGGGGGTCACCCACCCTGGTACTGCTCTCGCCTAGGCACGCTTAATCTCCGAATCTCGATGGGATCCGGTGCGTTAGTGTTGGTATGATCGCACCCGTTAGTGTTTGATGCGGCGGGAGAAACCTGTTAGGAAGTGGTTTAGGTGTTTGGATGCGTTCGGCCCGGGAGAACTTCAAAGTGGCGTGACTTTTGATCCATAAAGAGTAACGGGGCCCGTAATATATCAAATTGAAGCTTGGGATGAGCTCTACAAGTCTCATCGCCTACGGCCTTGACACGTGCTGTTTGGAGCCCGAAAAACCTATTTGAAATAGTCTATTCGTCGGCCGAGCGTGAATTATTTTTTTCATTTTTGTTATTTTAGTTTCCCTGTCCCTAATTGCTGTTGGAAGTTGTTTACGGCCATAAATACGACCATGAACAGCAACGTTCTCGTCAGTTAATATTACTATTACGTTATTCTATTCGTGAGTTCTTGCTTTTCTTGTCGGTTCAGGGGTTTGCCTCTGCGCTCTTGTTGCCGCGTCTGAACCTGCAAATCACGTTTGTGCCAGGGCGTTACAGTCTAACCGTGTTTCGCTGCATCTGGACTCTTCGATCCCATTCCTGTATTGCCACTTTGATAACGCTTGGTTATCCCAGAGGCACAAAAGAGATCTAGAAGGGGGTGGCGTAAATTCTTTAAATTCTCCTTCATGATAGGGTGTTACCAAGTAATTACCCAAATCAATTTAATTAATTCAGGCACAGAACAAACGCAGTTTAGATCGCACCTTCGAAGAATGTGGGGAAAAAAAATAGTCCAAAGCCCACGTTTCGCATAAAGGCAAAACGGATATAAAAAGGGGTGCAACACGAGGACTTCCCAGGGGGTCACCCATCCTACTACTACTCTCGCCCAAGCACGCTTAACTTCGTAGTTCTGATGGGATCCAGTGCATTAGTGCTGGTATGATCGCACCCGTTAGGACTCTCCACTTCTATTCCTATATTCCCGGATGTGGGTGTGACGTAGTGACATTTACTAAGACACGTTTCGCCAGTTCGCGCGTTTGCTTTCACCTGGTTCCGCAAACAGGAAGAGAAGACATAGGAAGGGGTGCAACACGAGGACTTCCCAGGGGGTCACCCATCCAAGTACTACAATCGCCCAAGCGCGCTTAACTCCGGTGTTCTGACGGGATCCGGCGCATTATTGCTGGTATGATCGCACCCGCTAAGAACCTCCATTTTAATCCCTACCTTCCCGCACGTGGGCGTGTCGTTGTCACATTTTCGCCGTGCCTGCGCGTTTGGTAAGACACGTTTCACCAGTACGCGCGTCTTCGTTCGCCTGGTTCCGCAAAAATGCAAAAATGAGGGGATCCGGCGCGTTGGTGCTGCTGTGATCGCACCCGCTAAGATCCTCCGTCTTAATTCGAAATTTCCCGCACGTGGGTGTGCCGCAGTGACATTTACGCCGTGCATGCGCGTTTACCGAGACACGTTTCACCAGTGACCCCTTTTTCTTTCCCCCGGTTCCGCAAAAGGGTTATAAAAAGGGGTGCAACACGAGGACTTCCCAGGGGGTCACCCATCCTAGTACTACTCTCGCCCAAGCACGCTTCACTTCGGAGTTCTGATGGGATCCGGTGCATTAGTGCTGGTATGATCGCACCCGTTAGGATTCTGCATTTTTATTACTATATTCCCACATTACTAATTCGCGTTCAACGTTACGCGCCTTTTTCTTTCACCTGTTTCCGCAAGTAAAGCGAAGAAATATTGAAAGGGATGCAACGCTGGGACTTCCCAGGGGGTCACCCACCCTGGTACTGCTCTCGCCTAGGCACGCTTAATCTCCGAATCTCGATGGGATCCGGTGCGTTAGTGTTGGTACGATCGCACCCGTTAGTGTTTGATGCGGCGGGAGAAACCTGTTAGGAAGTGGTTTAGGTGTTCGGATGCGTTCGGCCCGGGAGAACTTCAAAGTGGCGTGACTTTTGATCCATAAAGAGTAACGGGGCCCGTAATATATCAAATTGAAGCTTGGGATGAGCTCTACAAGTCTCATCACCTACGGCCTTGACACGTGCTGTTTGGAGCCCGAAAAACCTATTTGAAATAGTCTATTCGTCGGCCGAGCGTGAATTATTTTTTTCATTTTTGTTATTTTAGTTTCCCTGTCCCTAATTGCTGTTGGAAGTTGTTTACGGCCATAAATACGACCATGAACAGCAACGTTCTCGTCAGTTAATATTACTATTACGTTATTCTATTCGTGAGTTCTTGCTTTTCTTGTCGGTTCAGGGGTTTGCCTCTGCGCTCTTGTTGCCGCGTCTGAACCTGCAAATCACGTTTGTGCCAGGGCGTTACAGTCTAACCGTGTTTCGCTGCATCTGGACTGTTCGATCCCATTCCTGTATTGCCACTTTGATAACGCTTGGTTATCCCTAGAGGCACAAAAGAGATCTAGAAGGGGGTGGCGTAAATTCTTGCAATTCTCCTTCATGATAGGGTGTTACCAAGTAATTACCCAAATCAATTTAATTAATTCAGGCACAGAACAAACGCAGTTTAGATCGCACCTTCGAAGAATGTGGAAAAAAAAAATAGTCCAAAGCCCACGTTTCGCGTAAAGGCAAAACGGATATAAAAAGGGGTGCAATACGAGGACTTCCCAGGGGGTCACCCATCCTAGTACTACTCTCGCCCAAGCACATTAACTTCGGAGTTCTGATGGGATCCGGTGCATTAGTGCTGGTATGATCGCACCCGTTAGGACTCCCCACTTCTATTCCTATATTCCCGGATGTGGGTGTGACGTAGTGACATTTACTAAGACACGTTTCGCCAGTTCGCGCGTTTGCTTTCACCTGGTTCCGCAAACAGGAAGAGAAGACATAGGAAGGGGTGCAACACGAGGACTTCCCAGGGGGTCACCCATCCAAGTACTACACTCGCCCAAGCGCGCTTAACTCCGGTGTTCTGACGGGATCCGGCGCATTATTGCTGGTATGATCGCACCCGCTAAGAACCTCCATTTTAATCCCTACCTTCCCGCACGTGGGCGTGTCGTTGTCACATTTTCGCCGTGCCTGCGCGTTTGGTAAGACACGTTTCACCAGTACGCGCGTCTTCGTTCGCCTGGTTCCGCAAAAATGCAAAAATGAGGGGATCCGGCGCGTTGGTGCTGCTGTGATCGCACCTGCTAAGATCCTCCGTCTTAATTCGAAATTTCCCGCACGTGGGTGTGCCGAAGTGACATTTACGCCGTGCATGCGCGTTTACCGAGACACGTTTCACCAGTGACCCCTTTTTCTTTCCCCCGGTTCCGCAAAAGGGTTATAAAAAAGGGTGCGACACGAGGACTTCCCAGGGGGTCACCCATGCTAGTACTACTCTCGCCCAAGCACGCTTAACTTCGGAGTTCTGATGGGATCCGGTGCATTAGTGCTGGTATGATCGCACCCGTTAGGATTCTGCATTTTTATTACTATATTCCCACATTACTAATTCGTGTTCAACGTTACGCGCCTTTTTCTTTCACCTGTTTCCGCAAGTAAAGCGAAGAAATATTGAAAGGGATGCAACGCTGGGACTTCCCAGGGGGTCACCCACCCTGGTACTGCTCTCGCCTAGGCACGCTTAATCTCCGAATCTCGATGGGATCCGGTGCGTTAGTGTTGGTACGATCGCACCCGTTAGTGTTTGATGCGGCGGGAGAAACCTGTTAGGAAGTGGTTTAGGTGTTCGGATGCGTTCGGCCCGGGAGAACTTCAAAGTGGCGTGACTTTTGACCCATAAAGAGTAACGGGGCCCGTAATATATCAAATTGAAGCTTGGGATGAGCTCTACAAGTCTCATCGCCTACGGCCTTGACACGTGTTGTTTGGAGCACGAAAAACCTATTTGAAATAGTCTATTCGTCGGCCGAGCGTGAATTATTTTTTTCATTTTTGTTATTTTAGTTTCCCTGTCCCTAATTGCTGTTGGAAGTTGTTTACGGCCATAAATACGACCTTGAACAGCAACGTTCTAGTCAGTTAATATTACTATTACGTTATTCTATTCGTGAGTTCTTGCTTTTCTTGTCGGTTCAGGGGTTTGCCTCTGCGCTCTTGTTGCCGCGTCTGAACCTGCAAATCACGTTTGTGCCAGGGCGTTACAGTCTAACCGTGTTTCGCTGCATCTGGACTCTTCGATCCCATTCCTGTATTGCCACTTTGATAACGCTTGTTTATCCCCAGAGGCACAAAAGAGATCTAGAAGGGGGTGGCGTAAATTCTTTAAATTCTCCTTCATGATAGGGTGTTACCAAGTAATTACCCAAATCAATTTAATTAATTTAGGCACAGAACAAACACAGTTTAGATCGCACCTTCGAAGAATGTGGGAAAAAAAAATAGTCCAAAGCCCACGTTTCGCGTAAAGGCAAAACGGATATATAAAGGGATGCAACACGAGGACTTCCCAGGAGGTCACCCATCCTAGTACTACTCTCGCCCAAGCACGCTTAACTTCGGAGTTCTGATGGGATCCGGTGCATTAGTGCTGGTATGATCGCACCCGTTAGGACTCCCCACTTCTATTCCTATATTCCCGGATGTGGGTGTGACGTAGTGACATTTACTAAGACATGTTTCGCCAGTTCGCGCGTTTGCTTTCACCTGGTTCCGCAAACAGGAAGAGAAGACATAGGAAGGGGTGCAACACGAGGACTTCCCAGGGGGTCACCCATCCAAGTACTACACTCGCCCAAGCGCGCTTAACTCCGGTGTTCTGACGGGATCCGGCGCATTATTGCTGGTATGATCGCACCCGCTAAGAACCTCCATTTTAATCCCTACCTTCCCGCACGTGGGCGTGTCGTTGTCACATTTTCGCCGTGCCTGCGCGTTTGGTAAGACACGTTTCACCAGTACGCGCGTCTTCGTTCGCCTGGTTCCGCAAAAATGCAAAAATGAGGGGATCCGGCGCGTTGGTGCTGCTGTGATCGCACCCGCTAAGATCCTCCGTCTTAATTCGAAATTTCCCGCACGTGGGTGTGCCGCAGTGACATTTACGCCGTGCATGCGCGTTTACCGAGACACGTTTCACCAGTGACCCCTTTTTCTTTCCCCCGGTTCCGCAAAAGGTTTATAAAAAGGGGTGCAACCCGAGGACTTCCCAGGGGGTCACCCATCCTAGTACTACTCTCGCCCAAGCACGCTTCACTTCGGAGTTCTGATGGGATCCGGTGCATTAGTGCTGCTTTGATCGCACCCGTTAGGATTCTGCATTTTTATTACTATATTCCCACATTACTAATTCGCGTTCAACGTTACGCGCCTTTTTCTTTCACCTGTTTCCGCAAGTAAAGCGAAGAAATATTGAAAGGGATGCAACGCTGGGACTTCCCAGGGGGTCACCCACCCTGGTACTGCTCTCGCCTAGGCACGCTTAATCTCCGAATCTCGATGGGATCCGGTGCGTTAGTGTTGGTATGATCGCACCCGTTAGTGTTTGATGCGGCGGGAGAAACCTGTTAGGAAGTGGTTTAGGTGTTTGGATGCGTTCGGCCCGGGAGAACTTCAAAGTGGCGTGACTTTTGATCCATAAAGAGTAACGGGGCCCGTAATATATCAAATTGAAGCTTGGGATGAGCTCTACAAGTCTCATCGCCTACGGCCTTGACACGTGCTGTTTGGAGCCCGAAAAACCTATTTGAAATAGTTTATTCGTCGGCCGAGCGTGAATTATTTTTTTCATTTTTGTTATTTTAGTTTCCCTGTCCCTAATTGCTGTTGGAAGTTGTTTACGGCCATAAATACGACCATGAACAGCAACGTTCTCGTCAGTTAATATTACTATTACGTTATTCTATTCGTGAGTTCTTGTTTTTCTTGTCGGTTCAGGGGTTTGCCTCTGCGCTCTTGTTGCCGCGTCTGAACCTGCAAATCACGTTTGTGCCAGGGCGTTACAGTCTAACCGTGTTTCGCTGCATCTGGACTCTTCGATCCCATTCCTGTATTGCCACTTTGATAACGCTTGGTTATCCCAGAGGCACAAAAGAGATCTAGAAGGGGGTGGCGTAAATTCTTTAAATTCTCCTTCATGATAGGGTGTTACCAAGTAATTACCCAAATCAATTTAATTAATTCAGGCACAGAACAAACGCAGTTTAGATCGCACCTTCGAAGAATGTGGGGAAAAAAAATAGTCCAAAGCCCACGTTTCGCATAAAGGCAAAACGGATATAAAAAGGGGTGCAACACGAGGACTTCCCAGGGGGTCACCCATCCTACTACTACTCTCGCCCAAGCACGCTTAACTTCGTAGTTCTGATGGGATCCGGTGCATTAGTGCTGGTATGATCGCACCCGTTAGGACTCCCCACTTCTATTCCTATATTCCCGGATGTGGGTGTGACGTAGTGACATTTACTAAGACACGTTTCGCCAGTTCGCGCGTTTGCTTTCACCTGGTTCCGCAAACAGGAAGAGAAGACATAGGAAGGGGTGCAACACGAGGACTTCCCAGGGGGTCACCCATCCAAGTACTACAATCGCCCAAGCGCGCTTAACTCCGGTGTTCTGACGGGATCCGGCGCATTATTGCTGGTATGATCGCACCCGCTAAGAACCTCCATTTTAATCCCTACCTTCCCGCACGTGGGCGTGTCGTTGTCACATTTTCGCCGTGCCTGCGCGTTTGGTAAGACACGTTTCACCAGTACGCGCGTCTTCGTTCGCCTGGTTCCGCAAAAATGCAAAAATGAGGGGATCCGGCGCGTTGGTGCTGCTGTGATCGCACCCGCTAAGATCCTCCGTCTTAATTCGAAATTTCCCGCACGTGGGTGTGCCGCAGTGACATTTACGCCGTGCATGCGCGTTTACCGAGACACGTTTCACCAGTGACCCCTTTTTCTTTCCCCCGGTTCCGCAAAAGGGTTATAAAAAGGGGTGCAACACGAGGACTTCCCAGGGGGTCACCCATCCTAGTACTTCTCTCGCCCAGGCACGCTTAACTTCGGAGTTCTGATGGGATCCGGTGCATTAGTGCTGGTATGATCGCACCCGTTAGGATTCTGCATTTTTATTACTATATTCCCACATTACTAATTCGCGTTCAACGTTACGCGCCTTTTTCTTTCACCTGTTTCCGCAAGTAAAGCGAAGAAATATTGAAATGGATGCAACGCTGGGACTTCCCAGGGGGTCACCCACCCTGGTACTGCTCTCGCCTAGGCACGCTTAATCTCCGAATCTCGATGGGATCCGGTGCGTTATTGTTGGTACGATCGCACCCGTTATTGTTTGATGCGGCGGGAGAAACCTGTTAGGAAGTGGTTTAGGTGTTCGGATGCGTTCGGCCCGGGAGAACTTCAAAGTGGCGTGACTTTTGATCCATAAAAAGTAACGGGGCCCGTAATATATCAAATTGAAGCTTGGGATGAGCTCTACAAGTCTCATCGCCTACGGCCTTGACACGTGCTGTTTAAAGCCCGAAAAACCTATTTGAAATAGTCTATTCGTCGGCCGAGCGTGAATTATTTTTTTCATTTTTGTTATTTTAGTTTCCCTGTCCCTAATTGCTGTTGGAAGTTGTTTACGGCCATAAATACGACCATGAACAGCAACGTTCTCGTCAGTTAATATTACTATTACGTTATTCTATTCGTGAGTTTTTGCTTTTCTTGTCGGTTCAGGGGTTTGCCTCTGCGCTCTTGTTGCCGCGTCTGAACCTGCAAATCACGTTTGTGCCAGGGCGTTACAGTCTAACCGTGTTTCGCTGCATCTGGACTCTTCGATCCCATTCCTGTATTGCCACTTTGATAACGCTTGGTTATCCCCAGAGGCACAAAAGAGATCTAGAAGGGGGTGGCGTAAATTCTTGCAATTCTCCTTCATGATAGGGTGTTACCAAGTAATTACCCAAATCAATTTAATTAATTCAGGCACAGAACAAACGCAGTTTAGATCGCACCTTCGAAGAATGTGGAAAAAAAAAATAGTCCAAAGCCCACGTTTCGCGTAAAGGCAAAACGGATATAAAAAGGGGTGCAACACGAGGACTTCCCAGGGGGTCACCCATCCTAGTACTACTCTCGCCCAAGCACGCTTAACTTCGGAGTTCTGATGGGATCCGGTGCATTAGTGCTGGTATGATCGCACCCGTTAGGACTCCCCACTTCTATTCCTATATTCCCGGATGTGGGTGTGACGTAGTGACATTTACTAAGACACGTTTCGCCAGTTCGCGCGTTTGCTTTCACCTGGTTCCGCAAACAGGAAGAGAAGACATAGGAAGGGGTGCAACACGAGGACTTCCCAGGGGGTCACCCATCCAAGTACTACACTCGCCCAAGCGCGCTCAACTCCGGTGTTCTGACGGGATCCGGCGCATTATTGCTGGTATGATCGCACCCGCTAAGAACCTCCATTTTAATCCCTACCTTCCCGCACGTGGGCGTGTCGTTGTCACATTTTCGCCGTGCCTGCGCGTTTGGTAAGACACGTTTCACCAGTACGCGCGTCTTCGTTCGCCTGGTTCCGCAAAAATGCAAAAATGAGGGGATCCGGCGCGTTGGTGCTGCTGTGATCGCACCCGCTAAGATCCTCCGTCTTAATTTGAAATTTCCCGCACGTGGGTGTGCCCAGTGACATTTACGCCGTGCATGCGCGTTTACCGAGACACGTTTCACCAGTGACCCCTTTTTCTTTCCCCCGGTTCCGCAAAAGGGTTATAAAAAGGGGTGCAACACGAGGACTTCCCAGGGGGTCACCCATCCTAGTACTACTCTCGCCCAAGCACGCTTCACTTCGGAGTTCTGATGGGATCCGGTGCATTAGTGCTGGTATGATCGCACCCGTTAGGATTCTGCATTTTTATTACTATATTCCCACATTACTAATTCGCGTTCAACGTTACGCGCCTTTTTCTTTCACCTGTTTCCGCAAGTAAAGCGAAGAAATATTGAAAGGGATGCAACGCTGGGACTTCCCAGGGGGTCACCCACCCTGGTACTGCTCTCGCCTAGGCACGCTTAATCTCCGAATCTCGATGGGATCCGGTGCGTTAGTGTTGGTACGATCGCACCCGTTAGTGTTTGATGCGGCGGGAGAAACCTGTTAGGAAGTGGTTTAGGTGTTCGGATGCGTTCGGCCCGGGAGAACTTCAAAGTGGCGTGACTTTTGATCCATAAAGAGTAACGGGGCCCGTAATATATCAAATTGAAGCTTGGGATGAGCTCTACAAGTCTCATCACCTACGGCCTTGACACGTGCTGTTTGGAGCCCGAAAAACCTATTTGAAATAGTCTATTCGTCGGCCGAGCGTGAATTATTTTTTTCATTTTTGTTATTTTAGTTTCCCTGTCCCTAATTGCTGTTGGAAGTTGTTTACGGCCATAAATACGACCATGAACAGCAACGTTCTCGTCAGTTAATATTACTATTACGTTATTCTATTCGTGAGTTCTTGCTTTTCTTGTCGGTTCAGGGGTTTGCCTCTGCGCTCTTGTTGCAGCGTCTGAACCTGCAAATCACGTTTGTGCCAGGGCGTTACAGTCTAACCGTGTTTCGCTGCATCTGGACTGTTCGATCCCATTCCTGTATTGCCACTTTGATAACGCTTGGTTATCCCTAGAGGCACAAAAGAGATCTAGAAGGGGGTGGCGTAAATTCTTGCAATTCTCCTTCATGATAGGGTGTTACCAAGTAATTACCCAAATCAATTTAATTAATTCAGGCACAGAACAAACGCAGTTTAGATCGCACCTTCGAAGAATGTGGAAAAAAAAAATAGTCCAAAGCCCACGTTTCGCGTAAAGGCAAAACGGATATAAAAAGGGGTGCAATACGAGGACTTCCCAGGGGGTCACCCATCCTAGTACTACTCTCGCCCAAGCACATTAACTTCGGAGTTCTGATGGGATCCGGTGCATTAGTGCTGGTATGATCGCACCCGTTAGGACTCCCCACTTCTATTCCTATATTCCCGGATGTGGGTGTGACGTAGTGACATTTACTAAGACACGTTTCGCCAGTTCGCGCGTTTGCTTTCACCTGGTTCCGCAAACAGGAAGAGAAGACATAGGAAGGGGTGCAACACGAGGACTTCCCAGGGGGTCACCCATCCAAGTACTACACTCGCCCAAGCGCGCTTAACTCCGGTGTTCTGACGGGATCCGGCGCATTATTGCTGGTATGATCGCACCCGCTAAGAACCTCCATTTTAATCCCTACCTTCCCGCACGTGGGCGTGTCGTTGTCACATTTTCGCCGTGCCTGCGCGTTTGGTAAGACACGTTTCACCAGTACGCGCGTCTTCGTTCGCCTGGTTCCGCAAAAATGCAAAAATGAGGGGATCCGGCGCGTTGGTGCTGCTGTGATCGCACCTCCTAAGATCCTCCGTCTTAATTCGAAATTTCCCGCACGTGGGTGTGCCGCAGTGACATTTACGCCGTGCATGCGCGTTTACCGAGACACGTTTCACTAGTGACCCCTTTTTCTTTCCCCCGGTTCCGCAAAAGGGTTATAAAAAAGGGTGCGACACGAGGACTTCCCAGGGGGTCACCCATCCTAGTACTACTCTCGCCCAAGCACGCTTAACTTCGGAGTTCTGATGGGATCCGGTGCATTAGTGCTGGTATGATCGCACCCGTTAGGATTCTGCATTTTTATTACTATATTCCCACATTACTAATTCGCGTTCAACGTTACGCGCCTTTTTCTTTCACCTGTTTCCGCAAGTAAAGCGAAGAAATATTGAAAGGGATGCAACGCTGGGACTTCCCAGGGGGTCACCCACCCTGGTATTGCTCTCGCCTAGGCACGCTTAATCTCCGAATCTCGATGGGATCCGGTGCGTTAGTGTTGGTATGATCGCACCCGTTAGTGTTTGATGCGGCGGGAGAAACCTGTTAGGAAGTGGTTTAGGTGTTCGGATGCGTTCGGCCCGGGAGAACTTCAAAGTGGCGTGACTTTTGATCCATAAAGAGTAACGGGGCCCGTAATATATCAAATTGAAGCTTGGGATGAGCTCTACAAGTCTCATCGCCTACGGCCTTGACACGTGCTGTTTGGAGCCCGAAAAACCTATTTGAAATAGTCTATTCGTCGGCCGAGCGTGAATTATTTTTTTCATTTTTGTTATTTTAGTTTCCCTGTCCCTAATTGCTGTTGGAAGTTGTTTACGGCCATAAATACGACCATGAACAGCAACGTTCTCGTCAGTTAATATTACTATTACGTTATTCTATTCGTGAGTTCTTGCTTTTCTTGTCGGTTCAGGGGTTTGCCTCTACGCTCTTGTTGCCGCCTCTGAACCTGCAAATCACGTTTGTGCCAGGGCGTTACAGTCTAACCGTGTTTCGCTGCATCTGGACTCTTCGATTCCATTCCTGTATTGCCACTTTGATAACGCTTGTTTATCCCCAGAGGCACAAAAGAGATCTAGAAGGGGGTGGCGTAAATTCTTTAAATTCCCCTTCATGATAGGGTGTTACCAAGTAATTACCCAAATCAATTTAATTAATTCAGGCACAGAACAAACGCAGTTTAGATCGCACCTTCGAAGAATGTGGGAAAAAAAATAGTCCAAAGCCCACGTTTCGCGTAAAGGCAAAACGGATATAAAAAGGGGTGCAACACGAGGACTTCCCAGGGGGTCACCTATCCTAGTACTACTCTCGCCCAAGCACGCTTAAATTCGGAGTTCTGATGGGATCCGGTGCATTAGTGCTGGTATGATCGCACCCGTTAGGACTCCCCACTTCTATTCCTATATTCCCGGATGTGGGTGTGACGTAGTGACATTTACTAAGACACGTTTCGCCAGTTCGCGCGTTTGCTTTCACCTGGTTCCGCAAACAGGAAGAGAAGACATAGGAAGGGGTGCAACACGAGGACTTCCCAGGGGGTCACCCATCCAAGTACTACACTCGCCCAAGCGCGCTTAACTCCGGTGTTCTGACGGGATCCGGCGCATTATTGCTGGTATGATCGCACCCGCTAAGAACCTCCATTTTAATCCCTACCTTCCCGCACGTGGGCGTGTCGTTGTCACATTTTCGCCGTGCCTGCGCGTTTGGTAAGACACGTTTCACCAGTACGCGCGTCTTCGTTCGCCTGGTTCCGCAAAAATGCAAAAATGAGGGGATCCGGCGCGTTGGTGCTGCTGTGATCGCACCCGCTAAGATCTTCCGTCTTAATTCGAAATTTCCCGCACGTGGGTGTGCCGCAGTGACATTTACGCCGTGCATGCGCGTTTACCGAGACACGTTTCACCAGTGACCCCTTTTTCTTTCCCCCGGTTCCGCAAAAGGGTTATAAAAAGGGGTGCAACACGAGGACTTCCCAGGGGGTCACCCATCCTAGTACTACTCTCGCCCAAGCACGCTTAACTTCGGAGTTCTGATGGAACCCGGTGCATTAGTGCTGGTATGATCGCACCCGTTAAGATTCTGCATTTTTATTACTATATTCCCACATTACTAATTCGCGTTCAACGTTACGCGCCTTTTTCTTTCACCTGTTTCCGCAAGTAAAGCGAAGAAATATTGAAAGGGATGCAACGCTGGGACTTCCCAGGGGGTCACCCACCCTGGTACTGCTCTCGCCTAGGCACGCTTAATCTCCGAATCTCGATGGGATCCGGTGCGTTAGTGTTGGTATGATCGCACCCGTTAGTGTTTGATGCGGCGGGAGAAACCTGTTAGGAAGTGGTTTAGGTGTTCGGATGCGTTCGACCTGGGAGAACTTCAAAGTGGCGTGACTTTTGATCCATAAAGAGTAACGGGACCCGTAATATATCAAATTGAAGCTTGGGATGAGCTCTACAAGTCTCATCGCCTACGGCCTTGACACGTGCTGTTTGGAGCCCGAAAAACCTATTTGAAATAGTCTATTCGTCGACCGAGCGTGAATTATTTTTTTCATTTTTGTTATTTTAGTTTCCCTGTCCCTAATTGCTGTTGGAAGTTGTTTACGGCCATAAATACGACCATGAACAGCAACGTTCTCGTCAGTTAATATTACTATTACGTTATTCTATTCGTGAGTTCTTGCTTTTCTTGTCGGTTCAGGGGTTTGCCTCTGCGCTCTTGTTGCCGCGTCTGAACCTGCAAATCACGTTTGTGCCAGGGCGTTACAGTCTAACCGTGTTTCGCTGCATCTGGACTCTTCGATTCCATTCCTGTATGGCCACTTTGATAACGCTTGTTTATCCCCAGAGGCACAAAAGAGATCTAGAAGGGGGTGGCGTAAATTCTTTAAATTCCCCTTCATGATAGGGTGTTACCAAGTAATTACCCAAATCAATTTAATTAATTCAGGCACAGAACAAACGCAGTTTAGATCGCACCTTCGAAGAATGTGGGAAAAAAAAATAGTCCAAAGCCCACGTTTCGCGTAAAGGCAAAACGGATATAAAAAGGGGTGCAACACGAGGACTTCCCAGGGGGCACCCATCCTAGTACTACTCTCGCCCAAGCACGCTTAACTTCGGAGTTCTGATGGGATCCGGTGCATTACTGCTGGTATGATCGCACCCGTTAGGACTCCCCACTTCTATTCCTATATTCCCGGATGTGGGTGTGACGTAGTGACATTTACTAAGACACGTTTCGCCAGTTCGCGCGTTTGCTTTCACCTGGTTCCGCAAACAGGAAGAGAAGACATAGGAAGGGGTGCAACACGAGGACTTCCCAGGGGGTCACCCATCCAAGTACTACACTCGCCCAAGCGCGCTTAACTCCGGTGTTCTGACGGGATCCGGCGCATTATTGCTGGTATGATCGCACCCGCTAAGAACCTCCATTTTAATCCCTACCTTCTCGCACGTGGGCGTGTCGTTGTCACATTTTCGCCGTGCCTGCGCGTTTGGTAAGACACGTTTCACCAGTACGCGCGTCTTCGTTCGCCTGGTTCCGCAAAAATGGAAAAATGAGGGGATCCGGCGCGTTGGTGCTACTGTGATCGCACCCGCTAAGATCCTCCGTCTTAATTCGAAATTTCCCGCACGTGGGTGTGCCGCAGTGACATTTACGCCGTGCATGCGCGTTTACCGAGACACGTTTCACCAGTGACCCCTTTCTCTTTCCCCCGGTTCCGCAAAAGGGTTATAAAAAAGGGTGCGACACGAGGACTTCCCAGGGGGTCACCCATCCTAGTACTACTCTCGCCCAAGCACGCTTAACTTCGGAGTTCTGATGGGATCCGGTGCGTTAGTGCTGGTATGATCGCACCCGTTAGGGTTCTGCATTTTTATTACTATATTCCCACATTACTAATTCGCGTTCAACGTTACGCGCCTTTTTCTTTCACCTGTTTCCGCAAGTAAAGCGAAGAAATATAGAAAGGGATGCAACGCTGGGACTTCCCAGGGGGTCACCCACCCTGGTACTGCTCTCGCCTAGGCACGCTTAATCTCCGAATCTCGATGGGATCCGGTGCGTTAGTGTTGGTATGATCGCACCCGTTAGTGTTTGATGCGGCGGGAGAAACCTGTTAGGAAGTGGTTTAGGTGTTCGGATGCGTTCGGCCCGGGAGAACTTCAAAGTGGCGTGACTTTTGATCCATAAAGAGTAACGGGGCCCGTAATATATCAAATTGAAGCTTGGGATGAGCTCTACAAGTCTCATCGCCTACGGCCTTGACACGTGCTGTTTGGTGCCCGAAAAACCTATTTGAAATAGTCTATTCGTCGGCCGAGCGTGAATTATTTTTTTCATTTTTGTTATTTTAGTTTCCCTGTCCCTAATTGCTGTTGGAAGTTGTTTACGGCCATAAATACAACCATGAACAGCAACGTTCTCGTCAGTTAATATTACTATTACGTTATTCTATTCGTGAGTTCTTGCTTTACTTGTCGGTTCAGGGGTTTGCCTCTGCGCTCTTGTTGCCGCGTCTGAACCTGCAAATCACGTTTGTGCCAGGGCGTTACAGTCTAACCGTGTTTCGCTGCATCTGGACTCTTCGATCCCATTCCTGTATTGCCACTTTGATAACGCTTGTTTATCCCCAGAGGCACAAAAGAGATCTAGAAGGGAGTGGCGTAAATTCTTTAAATTCTCCTTCATGATAGGGTGTTACCAAGTAATTACCCAAATCAATTTAATTAAATCAGGCACAGAACAAACGCAGTTTAGATCGCACCTTCGAAGAATGTGGGAAAAAAAAATAGTCCAAAGCCCACGTTTCGCGTAAAGGCAAAACGGATATAAAAAGGGGTGCAACACGAGGACTTCCCGGGGGGTCACCCATCCTAGTACTACTCTCGCCCAAGCACGCTTAACTTCAGAGTTCTGATGGGATCCGGTGCATTAGTGCTGGTATGATCGCACCCGTTAGGACTCCCCACTTCTATTCCTATATTCCCGGATGTGGGTGTGACGTAGTGACATTTACTAAGACACGTTTCGCCAGTTCGCGCGTTTGCTTTCACCTGGTTCCGCAAACAGGAAGAGAAGACAGAGGAAGGGGTGCAACACGAGGACTTCCCAGGGGGTCACCCATCCAAGTACTACACTCGCCCAAGCGCGCTTAACTCCGATGTTCTGACGGGATCCGGCGCATTATTGCTGGTATGATCGCACCCGCTAAGAACCTCCATTTTAATCCCTACCTTCCCGCACGTGGGCGTGTCGTTGTCACATTTTCGCCGTGCTTGCGCGTTTGGTAAGACACGTTTCACCAGTACGCGCGTCTTCGTTCGCCTAGTTCCGCAAAAATGCAAAAATGAGGGGATCCGGCGCGTTGGTGCTGCTGTGATCGCACCCGCTAAGAACCTCCGTCTTAATTCGAAATTTCCCGCACGTGGGTGTGCCGCAGTGACATTTACGTCGTGCATGCGCGTTTACCGAGACACGTTTCACCAGTGACCCCTTTTTCTTTCCCCCGGTTCCGCAAAAGGGTTATAAAAAGGGGTGCAACACGAGGACTTCCCAGGGGGTCACCCATCCTAGTACTACTCTCGCCCAAGCACGCTTAACTTCGGAGTTCTGATGGGATCCGGTGCATTAGTGCTGGTATGATCGCACCCGTTAGGATTCTGCATTTTATTACTATATTCCCACATTACTAATTCGCGTTCAACGTTACGCGCCTTTTTCTTTCACCTGTTTCCGCAAGTAAAGCGAAAAAATATTGAAAGGGATGCAACGCTGGGACTTCCCAGGGGGTCACCCACCCTGGTACTGCTCTCGCCTAGGCACGCTTAATCTCCGAATCTCGATGGGATCCGGTGCGTTAGTGTTGGTACGATCGCACCCGTTAGTGTTTGATGCGGCGGGAGAAACCTGTTAGGAAGTGGTTTAGGTGTTCGGATGCGTTCGGCCCGGGAGAACTTCAAAGTGGCGTGACTTTTGATCCATAAAGAGTAACGGGGCCCGTAATATATCAAATTGAAGCTTGGGATGAGCTCTACAAGTCTCATCACCTACGGCCTTGACACGTGCTGTTTGGAGCCCGAAAAACCTATTTGAAATAGTCTATTCGTCGGCCGAGCGTGAATTATTTTTTTCATTTTTGTTATTTTAGTTTCCCTGTCCCTAATTGCTGTTGGAAGTTGTTTACGGCCATAAATACGACCATGAACAGCAACGTTCTCGTCAGTTAATATTACTATTACGTTATTCTATTCGTGAGTTCTTGCTTTTCTTGTCGGTTCAGGGGTTTGCCTCTGCGCTCTTGTTGCCGCGTCTGAACCTGCAAATCACGTTTGTGCCAGGGCGTTACAGTCTAACCGTGTTTCGCTGCATCTGGACTCTTCGATCCCATTCCTGTATTGCCACTTTGATAACGCTTGTTTATCCCCAGAGGCACAAAAGAGATCTAGAAGGGGGTGGCGTAAATTCTTTAAATTCTCCTTCATGATAGGGTGTTACCAAGTAATTACCCAAATCAATTTAATTAATTCAGGCACAGAACAAACGCAGTTTAGATCGCACCTTCGAAGAATGTGGAAAAAAAAAATAGTCCAAAGCCCACGCTTCGCGTAAAGGCAAAACGGATATAAAAAGGGGTGCAACACGAGGACTTCCCAGGGGGTCACCCATCCTAGTACTACTCTCGCCCAAGCACGCTTAACTTCGGAGTTCTGATGGGATCCGGTGCATTAGTGCTGGTATGATCGCACCCGTTAGGACTCCCCACTTCTATTCCTATGTTCCCGGATGTGGGTGTGACGTAGTGACATTTACTAAGACACGTTTCGCCAGTTCGCGCGTTTGCTTTCACCTGGTTCCGCAAACAGGAAGAGAAGACATAGGAAGGGGTGCAACACGAGGACTTCCCAGGGGGTCACCCATCCAAGTACTACACTCGCCGAAGCGCGCTTAACTCCGGTGTTCTGACGGGATCCGGCGCATTATTGCTGGTATGATCGCACCCGCTAAGAACCTCCATTTTAATCCCTACCTTCTCGCACGTGGGCGTGTCGTTGTCACATTTTCGCCGTGCCTGCGCGTTTGGTAAGACACGTTTCACCAGTACGCGCGTCTTCGTTCGCCTGGTTCCGCAAAAATGGAAAAATGAGGGGATCCGGCGCGTTGGTGCTGCTGTGATCGCACCCGCTAAGATCCTCCGTCTTAATTCGAAATTTCCCGCACGTGGGTGTGCCGCAGTGACATTTACGCCGTGCATGCGCGTTTACCGAGACACGTTTCACCAGTGACCCCTTTCTCTTTCCCCCGGTTCCGCAAAAGGGTTATAAAAAAGGGTGCGACACGAGGACTTCCCAGGGGGTCACCCATCCTAGTACTACTCTCGCCCAAGCACGCTTAACTTCGGAGTTCTGATGGGATCCGGTGCATTAGTGCTGGTATGATCGCACCCGTTAGGGTTCTGCATTTTTATTACTATATTCCCACATTACTAATTCGCGTTCAACGTTACGCGCCTTTTTCTTTCACCTGTTTCCGCAAGTAAAGCGAAGAAATATAGAAAGGGATGCAACGCTGGGACTTCCCAGGGGGTCACCCACCCTGGTACTGCTCTCGCCTAGGCACGCTTAATCTCCGAATCTCGATGGGATCCGGTGCGTTAGTGTTGGTATGATCGCACCCGTTAGTGTTTGATGCGGCGGGAGAAACCTGTTAGGAAGTGGTTTAGGTGTTCGGATGCGTTCGGCCCGGGAGAACTTCAAAGTGGCGTGACTTTTGATCCATAAAGAGTAACGGGGCCCGTAATATATCAAATTGAAGCTTGGGATGAGCTCTACAAGTCTCATCGCCTACGGCCTTGACACGTGCTGTTTGGAGCCCGAAAAACCTATTTGAAATAGTCTATTCGTCGGCCGAGCGTGAATTATTTTTTTCATTTTTGTTATTTTAGTTTCCCTGTCCCTAATTGCTGTTGGAAGTTGTTTACGGCCATAAATACAACCATGAACAGCAACGTTCTCGTCAGTTAATATTACTATTACGTTATTCTATTCGTGAGTTCTTGCTTTACTTGTCGGTTCAGGGGTTTGCCTCTGCGCTCTTGTTGCCGCGTCTGAACCTGCAAATCACGTTTGTGCCAGGGCGTTACAGTCTAACCGTGTTTCGCTGCATCTGGACTCTTCGATCCCATTCCTGTATTGCCACTTTGATAACGCTTGTTTATCCCCAGAGGCACAAAAGAGATCTAGAAGGGAGTGGCGTAAATTCTTTAAATTCTCCTTCATGATAGGGTGTTACCAAGTAATTACCCAAATCAATTTAATTAAATCAGGCACAGAACAAACGCAGTTTAGATCGCACCTTCGAAGAATGTGGGAAAAAAAAATAGTCCAAAGCCCACGTTTTGCGTAAAGGCAAAACGGATATAAAAAGGGGTGCAACACGAGGACTTCCCAGGGGGTCACCCATCCTAGTACTACTCTCGCCCAAGCACGCTTAACTTCAGAGTTCTGATGGGATCCGGTGCATTAGTGCTGGTATGATCGCACCCGTTAGGACTCCCCACTTCTATTCCTATATTCCCGGATGTGGGTGTGACGTAGTGACATTTACTAAGACACGTTTCGCCAGTTCGCGCGTTTGCTTTCACCTGGTTCCGCAAACAGGAAGAGAAGACATAGGAAGGGGTGCAACACGAGGACTTCCCAGGGGGTCACCCATCCAAGTACTACACTCGCCCAAGCGCGCTTAACTCCGATGTTCTGACGGGATCCGGCGCATTATTGCTGGTATGATCGCACCCGCTAAGAACCTCCATTTTAATCCCTACCTTCCCGCACGTGGGCGTGTCGTTGTCACATTTTCGCCGTGCCTGCGCGTTTGGTAAGACACGTTTCACCAGTACGCGCGTCTTCGTTCGCCTAGTTCCGCAAAAATGCAAAAATGAGGGGATCCGGCGCGTTGGTGCTGCTGTGATCGCACCCGCTAAGATCCTCCGTCTTAATTCGAAATTTCCCGCACGTGGGTGTGCCGCAGTGACATTTACGCCGTGCATGCGCGTTTACCGAGACACGTTTCACCAGTGACCCCTTTTTCTTTCCCTCGGTTCCGCAAAAGGGTTATAAAAAGGGGTGCAACACGAGGACTTCCCAGGGGGTCACCCATCCTAGTACTACTCTCGCCCAAGCACGCTTAACTTCGGAGTTCTGATGGGATCCGGTGCATTAGTGCTGGTATGATCGCACCCGTTAGGATTCTGCATTTTTATTACTATATTCCCACATTACTAATTCGCGTTCAACGTTACGCGCCTTTTTCTTTCACCTGTTTCCGCAAGTAAAGCGAAGAAATATTGAAAGGGATGCAACGCTGGGACTTCCCAGGGGGTCACCCACCCTGGTACTGCTCTCGCCTAGGCACGCTTAATCTCCGAATCTCGATGGGATCCGGTGCGTTAGTGTTGGTATGATCGCACCCGTTAGTGTTTGATGCGGCGGGAGAAACCTGTTAGGAAGTGGTTTAGGTGTTCGGATGCGTTCGGCCCGGGAGAACTTCAAAGTGGCGTGACTTTTGATCCATAAAGAGTAACGGGGCCCGTAATATATCAAATTGAAGCTTGGGATGAGCTCTACATGTCTCATGGCCTACGGCCTTGACACGTGCTGTTTGGAGCCCGAAAAACCTATTTGAAATAGTCTATTCGTCGGCCGAGCGTGAATTATTTTTTTCATTTTTGTTATTTTAGTTTCCCTGTCCCTAATTGCTGTTGGAAGTTGTTTACGGCCATAAATACGACCATGAACAGCAACGTTCTCGTCAGTTAATATTACTATTACGTTATTCTATTCGTGAGTTCTTGCTTTTCTTGTCGGTTCAGGGGTTTGCCTCTGCGCTCTTGTTGCCGCGTCTGAACCTGCAAATCACGTTTGTGCCAGGGCGTTACAGTCTAACCGTGTTTCGCTGCATCTGGACTCTTCGATCCCATTCCTGTATTGCCACTTTGATAACGCTTGTTTATCCCCAGAGGCACAAAAGAGATCGAGAAGGGGGTGGCGTAAATTCTTTAAATTCTCCTTCATGATAGGGTGTTACCAAGTAATTACCCAAATCAATTTAATTAATTCAGGCACAGAACAAACGCAGTTTAGATCGCACCTTCGAAGAATGTGGAAAAAAAAAATAGTCCAAAGCCCACGCTTCGCGTAAAGGCAAAACGGATATAAAAAGGGGTGCAACACGAGGACTTCCCAGGGGGTCACCCATCCTAGTACTACTCTCGCCCAAGCACGCTTAACTTCGGAGTTCTGATGGGATCCGGTGCATTAGTGCTGGTATGATCGCACCCGTTAGGACTCCCCACTTCTATTCCTATATTCCCGGATGTGGGTGTGACGTAGTGACATTTACTAAGACACGTTTCGCCAGTTCGCGCGTTTGCTTTCACCTGGTTCCGCAAACAGGAAGAGAAGACATAGGAAGGGGTGCAACACGAGGACTTCCCAGGGGGTCACCCATCCAAGTACTACACTCGCCCAAGCGCGCTTAACTCCGGTGTTCTGACGGGATCCGGCGCATTATTGCTGGTATGATCGCACCCGCTAAGAACCTCCATTTTAATCCCTACCTTCCCGCACGTGGGCGTGTCGTTGTCACATTTTCGCCGTGCCTGCGCGTTTGGTAAGACACGTTTCACCAGTACGCGCGTCTTCGTTCGCCTGGTTCCGCAAAAATGCAAAAATGAGGGGATCCGGCGCGTTGGTGCTGCTGTGATCGCACCTGCTAAGATCCTCCGTCTTAATTCGAAATTTCCCGCACGTGGGTGTGCCGCAGTGACATTTACGCCGTGCATGCGCGTTTACCGAGACACGTTTCACCAGTGACCCCTTTTTCTTTCCCCCGGTTCCGCAAAAGGGTTATAAAAAAGGGTGCGACACGAGGACTTCCCAGGGGGTCACCCATCCTAGTACTACTCTCGCCCAAGCACGCTTAACTTCGGAGTTCTGATGGGATCCGGTGCATTAGTGCTGGTATGATCGCACCCGTTAGGATTCTGCATTTTTATTACTATATTCCCACATTACTAATTCGCGTTCAACGTTACGCGCCTTTTTCTTTCACCTGTTTCCGCAAGTAAAGCGAAGAAATATTGAAAGGGATGCAACGCTGGGACTTCCCAGGGGGTCACCCACCCTGGTAGTGCTCTCGCCTAGGCACGCTTAATCTCCGAATCTCGATGGGATCCGGTGCGTTAGTGTTGGTATGATCGCACCCGTTAGTGTTTGATGCGGCGGGAGAAACCTGTTAGGAAGTGGTTTAGGTGTTCGGATGCGTTCGGCCCGGGAGAACTTCAAAGTGGCGTGACTTTTGATCCATAAAGAGTAACGGGGCCCGTAATATATCAACTTGAAGCTTGGGATGAGCTCTACAAGTCTCATCGCCTACGGCCTTGACACGTGCTGTTTGGAGCCCGAAAAACCTATTTGAAATAGTCTATTCGTCGGCCGAGCGTGAATTATTTTTTTCATTTTTGTTATTTTAGTTTCCCTGTCCCTAATTGCTGTTGGAAGTTGTTTACGGCCATAAATACGACCATGAACAGCAACGTTCTCGTCAGTTAATATTACTATTACGTTATTCTATTCGTGAGTTCTTGCTTTTCTTGTCGGTTCAGGGGTTTGCCTCTGCGCTCTTGTTGCCGCGTCTGAACCTGCAAATCACGTTTGTGCCAGGGCGTTACAGTCTAACCGTGTTTCGCTGCATCTGGACTCTTCGATTCCATTCCTGTATTGCCACTTTGATAACGCTTGTTTATCCCCAGAGGCACAAAAGAGATCTAGAAGGGGGTGGCGTAAATTCTTTAAATTCCCCTTCATGATAGGGTGTTACCAAGTAATTACCCAAATCAATTTAATTAATTCAGGCACAGAACAAACGCAGTTTAGATCGCACCTTCGAAGAATGTGGGGAAAAAAAATAGTCCAAAGCCCACGTTTCGCGTAAAGGCAAAACGGATATAAAAAGGGGTGCAACACGAGGACTTCCCAGGGGGTCACCCATCCTAGTACTACTCTCGCCCAAGCACGCTTAAATTCGGAGTTCTGATGGGATCCGGTGCATTAGTGCTGGTATGATCGCACCCGTTAGGACTCCCCACTTCTATTCCTATATTCCCGGATGTGGGTGTGACGTAGTGACATTTACTAAGACACGTTTCGCCAGTTCGCGCGTTTGCTTTCACCTGGTTCCGCAAACAGGAAGAGAAGACATAGGAAGGGGTGCAACACGAGGACTTCCCAAGGGGTCACCCATCCAAGTACTACACTCGCCCAAGCGCGCTTAACTCCGGTGTTCTGACGGGATCCGGCGCATTATTGCTGGTATGATCGCACCCGCTAAGAACCTCCATTTTAATCCCTACCTTCCCGCACGTGGGCGTGTCGTTGTCACATTTTCGCCGTGCCTGCGCGTTTGGTAAGACACGTTTCACCAGTACGCGCGTCTTCGTTCGCCTGGTTCCGCAAAAATGCAAAAATGAGGGGATCCGGCGCGTTGGTGCTGCTGTGATCGCACCCGCTAAGATCTTCCGTCTTAATTCGAAATTTCCCGCACGTGGGTGTGCCGCAGTGACATTTACGCCGTGCATGCGCGTTTACCGAGACACGTTTCACCAGTGACCCCTTTTTCTTTCCCCCGGTTCCGCAAAAGGGTTATAAAAAGGGGTGCAACACGAGGACTTCCCAGGGGGTCACCCATCCTAGTACTACTCTCGCCCAAGCACGCTTAACTTCGGAGTTCTGATGGAACCCGGTGCATTAGTGCTGGTATGATCGCACCCGTTAGGATTCTGCATTTTTATTACTATATTCCCACATTACTAATTCGCGTTCAACGTTACGCGCCTTTTTCTTTCACCTGTTTCCGCAAGTAAAGCGAAGAAATATTGAAAGGGATGCAACGCTGGGACTTCCCAGGGGGTCACCCACCCTGGTACTGCTCTCGCCTAGGCACGCTTAATCTCCGAATCTCGATGGGATCCGGTGCGTTAGTGTTGGTATGATCGCACCCGTTAGTGTTTGATGCGGCGGGAGAAACCTGTTAGGAAGTGGTTTAGGTGTTCGGATGCGTTCGACCTGGGAGAACTTCAAAGTGGCGTGACTTTTGATCCATAAAGAGTAACGGGACCCGTAATATATCAAATTGAAGCTTGGGATGAGCTCTACAAGTCTCATCGCCTACGGCCTTGACACGTGCTGTTTGGAGCCCGAAAAACCTATTTGAAATAGTCTATTCGTCGGCCGAGCGTGAATTATTTTTTTCATTTTTGTTATTTTAGTTTCCCTGTCCCTAATTGCTGTTGGAAGTTGTTTACGGCCATAAATACGACCATGAACAGCAACGTTCTCGTCAGTTAATATTACTATTATTCTATTCGTGAGTTCTTGCTTTTCTTGTCGGTTCAGGGGTTTGCCTCTGCGCTCTTGTTGCCGCGTCTGAACCTGCAAATCACGTTTGTGCCAGGGCGTTACAGTCTAACCGTGTTTCGCTACATCTGGACTCTTCGATTCCATTCCTGTATGGCCACTTTGATAACGCTTGTTTATCCCCAGAGGCACAAAAGAGATCTAGAAGGGGGTGGCGTAAATTCTTTAAATTCCCCTTCATGATAGGGTGTTACCAAGTAATTACCCAAATCAATTTAATTAATTCAGGCACAGAACAAACGCAGTTTAGATCGCACCTTCGAAGAATGTGGGAAAAAAAAATAGTCCAAAGCCCACGTTTCGCGTAAAGGCAAAACGGATATAAAAAGGGGTGCAACACGAGGACTTCCCAGGGGGTCACCCATCCTAGTACTACTCTCGCCCAAGCACGCTTAACTTCGGAGTTCTGATGGGATCCGGTGCATTAGTGCTGGTATGATCGCACCCGTTAGGACTCCCCACTTCTATTCCTATATTCCCGGATGTGGGTGTGACGTAGTGACATTTACTAAGACACGTTTCGCCAGTTCGCGCGTTTGCTTTCACCTGGTTCCGCAAACAGGAAGAGAAGACATAGGAAGGGGTGCAACACGAGGACTTCCCAGGGGGTCACCCATCCAAGTACTACACTCGCCCAAGCGCGCTTAACTCCGGTGTTCTGACGGGATCCGGCGCATTATTGCTGGTATGATCGCACCCGCTAAGAACCTCCATTTTAATCCCTACCTTCTCGCACGTGGGCGTGTCGTTGTCACATTTTCGCCGTGCCTGCGCGTTTGGTAAGACACGTTTCACCAGTACGCGCGTCTTCGTTCGCCTGGTTCCGCAAAAATGGAAAAATGAGGGGATCCGGCGCGTTGGTGCTGCTGTGATCGCACCCGCTAAGATCCTCCGTCTTAATTCGAAATTTCCCGCACGTGGGTGTGCCGCAGTGACATTTACGCCGTGCATGCGCGTTTACCGAGACACGTTTCACCAGTGACCCCTTTCTCTTTCCCCCGGTTCCGCAAAAGGGTTATAAAAAAGGGTGCGACACGAGGACTTCCCAGGGGGTCACCCATCCTAGTACTACTCTCGCCCAAGCACGCTTAACTTCGGAGTTCTGATGGGATCCGGTGCATTAGTGCTGGTATGATCGCACCCGTTAGGGTTCTGCATTTTTATTACTATATTCCCACATTACTAATTCGCGTTCAACGTTACGCGCCTTTTTCTTTCACCTGTTTCCGCAAGTAAAGCGAAGAAATATAGAAAGGGATGCAACGCTGGGACTTCCCAGGGGGTCACCCACCCTGGTACTGCTCTCGCCTAGGCACGCTTAATCTCCGAATCTCGATGGGATCCGGTGCGTTAGTGTTGGTATGATCGCACCCGTTAGTGTTTGATGCGGCGGGAGAAACCTGTTAGGAAGTGGTTTAGGTGTTCGGATGCATTCGGCCCGGGAGAACTTCAAAGTGGCGTGACTTTTGATCCATAAAGAGTAACGGGGCCCGTAATATATCAAATTGAAGCTTGGGATGAGCTCTACAAGTCTCATCGCCTACGGCCTTGACACGTGCTGTTTGGTGCCCGAAAAACCTATTTGAAATAGTCTATTCGTCGGCCGAGCGTGAATTATTTTTTTCATTTTTGTTATTTTAGTTTCCCTGTCCCTAATTGCTGTTGGAAGTTGTTTACGGCCATAAATACAACCATGAACAGCAACGTTCTCGTCAGTTAATATTACTATTACGTTATTCTATTCGTGAGTTCTTGCTTTACTTGTCGGTTCAGGGGTTTGCCTCTGCGCTCTTGTTGCCGCGTCTGAACCTGCAAATCACGTTTGTGCCAGGGCGTTACAGTCTAACCGTGTTTCGCTGCATCTGGACTCTTCGATCCCATTCCTGTATTGCCACTTTGATAACGCTTGTTTATCCCCAGAGGCACAAAAGAGATCTAGAAGGGAGTGGCGTAAATTCTTTAAATTCTCCTTCATGATAGGGTGTTACCAAGTAATTACCCAAATCAATTTAATTAAATCAGGCACAGAACAAACGCAGTTTAGATCGCACCTTCGAAGAATGTGGGAAAAAAAAATAGTCCAAAGCCCACGTTTCGCGTAAAGGCAAAACGGATATAAAAAGGGGTGCAACACGAGGACTTCCCAGGGGGTCACCCATCCTAGTACTACTCTCGCCCAAGCACGCTTAACTTCAGAGTTCTGATGGGATCCGGTGCATTAGTGCTGGTATGATCGCACCCGTTAGGACTCCCCACTTCTATTCCTATATTCCCGGATGTGGGTGTGACGTAGTGACATTTACTAAGACACGTTTCGCCAGTTCGCGCGTTTGCTTTCACCTGGTTCCGCAAACAGGAAGAGAAGACATAGGAAGGGGTGCAACACGAGGACTTCCCAGGGGGTCACCCATCCAAGTACTACACTCGCCCAAGCGCGCTTAACTCCGGTGTTCTGACGGGATCCGGCGCATTATTGCTGGTATGATCGCACCCGCTAATAACCTCCATTTTAATCCCTACCTTCCCGCACGTGGGCGTGTCGTTGTCACATTTTCGCCGTGCCTGCGCGTTTGGTAAGACACGTTTCACCAGTACGCGCGTCTTCGTTCGCCTGGTTCCGCAAAAATGCAAAAATGAGGGGATCCGGCGCGTTGGTGCTGCTGTGATCGCACCCGCTAAGATCCTCCGTCTTAATTCGAAATTTCCCGCACGTGGGTGTGCCGCAGTGACATTTACGCCGTGCATGCGCGTTTACCGAGACACGTTTCACCAGTGACCCCTTTTTCTTTCCCCCGGTTCCGCAAAAGGGTTATAAAAAGGGGTGCGACACGAGGACTTCCCAGGGGGTCACCCATCCTAGTACTACTCTCGCCCAAGCACGCTTAACTTCGGAGTTCTGATGGGATCCGGTGCATTAGTGCTGGTATGATCGCACCCGTTAGGATTATGCATTTTTATTACTATATTCCCACATTACTAATTCGCGTTCAACGTTACGCGCCTTTTTCTTTCACCTGTTTCCGCAAGTAAAGCGAAGAAATATTGAAAGGTATGCAACGCTGGGACTTCCCAGGGGGTCACCCACCCTGGTACTGCTCTCGCCTAGGCACGCTTAATCTCCGAATCTCGATGGGATCCGGTGCGTTAGTGTTGGTATAATCGCACCCGTTAGTGTTTGATGCGGCGGGAGAAACCTGTTAGGAAGTGGTTTAGGTGTTCGGATGCGTTCGGCCCGGGAGAACTTCAAAGTGGCGTGACTTTTGATCCATAAAGAGTAACGGGGCCCGTAATATATCAAATTGAAGCTTGGGATGAGCTCTACAAGTCTCATCGCCTACGACCTTGACACGTGCTGTTTGGAGCCCGAAAAACCTATTTGAAATAGTCTATTCGTCGGCCGAGCGTGAATTATTTTTTTCATTTTTGTTATTTTAGTTTCCCTGTCCCTAATTGCTGTTGGAAGTTGTTTACGGCCATAAATACGACCATGAACAGCAACGTTCTCGTCAGTTAATATTACTATTACGTTATTCTATTCGTGAGTTCTTGCTTTTCTTGTCGGTTCAGGGGTTTGCCTCTGCGCTCTTGTTGCCGCGTCTGAACCTGCAAATCACGTTTGTGCCAGGGCGTTACAGTCTAACCGTGTTTCGCTGCATCTGGACTCTTCGATCCCATTCCTGTATTGCCACTTTGATAACGCTTGTTTATCCCCAGAGGCACAAAAGAGATCTAGAAGGGGGTGGCGTAAATTCTTTAAATTCTCCTTCATGATAGGGTGTTACCAAGTAATTACCCAAATCAATTTAATTAATTCAGGCACAGAACAAACGCAGTTTAGATCGCACCTTCGAAGAATGTGGGAAAAAAAATAGTCCAAAGCCCACGTTTCGCGTAAAGGCAAAACGGATATAAAAAGGGGTGCAACACGAGGACTTCCCAGGGGGTCACCCATCCTAGTACTACTCTCGCCCAAGCACGCTTAACTTCGGAGTTCTGATGGGATCCGGTGCATTAGTGCTGGTATGATCGCACCCGTTAGGACTCCCCACTTCTATTCCTATATTCCCGGATGTGGGTGTGACGTAGTGACATTTACTAAGACACGTTTCGCCAGTTCGCGCGTTTGCTTTCACCTGGTTCCGCAAACAGGAAGAGAAGACATAGGAAGGGGTGCAACACGAGGACTTCCCAGGGGGTCACCCATCCAAGTACTACACTCGCCCAAGCGCGCTTAACTCCGGTGTTCTGACGGGATCCGGCGCATTATTGCTGGTATGATCGCACCCGCTAAGAACCTCCATTTTAATCCCTACCTTCCCACACGTGGGCGTGTGGTTGTCACATTTTCGCCGTGCCTGCGCGTTTGGTAAGACACGTTTCACCAGTACGCGCGTCTTCGTTCGCCTGGTTCCGCAAAAATGCAAAAATGAGGGGATCCGGCGCGTTGGTGCTGCTGTGATCGCACCCGCTAAGATCCTCCGTCTTAATTCGAAATTTCCCGCACGTGGGTGTGCCGCAGTGACATTTACGCCGTGCATGCGCGTTTACCGAGACACGTTTCACCAGTGACCCCTTTTTCTTTCCCTCGGTTCCGCAAAAGGGTTATAAAAAGGGGTGCAACACGAGGACTTCCCAGGGGGTCACCCATCCTAGTACTACTCTCGCCCAAGCACGCTTAACTTCGGAGTTCTGATGGGATCCGGTGCATTAGTGCTGGTATGATCGCACCCGTTAGGATTCTGCATTTTTATTACTATATTCCCACATTACTAATTCGCGTTCAACGTTACGCGCCTTTTTCTTTCACCTGTTTCCGCAAGTAAAGCGAAGAAATATTGAAAGGGATGCAACGCTGGGACTTCCCAGGGGGTCACCCACCCTGGTACTGCTCTCGCCTAGGCACGCTTAATCTCCGAATCTCGATGGGATCCGGTGCGTTAGTGTTGGTATGATCGCACCCGTTAGTGTTTGATGCGGCGGGAGAAACCTGTTAGGAAGTGGTTTAGGTGTTCGGATGCGTTCGGCCCGGGAGAACTTCAAAGTGGCGTGACTTTTGATCCATAAAGAGTAACGGGGCCCGTAATATATCAAATTGAAGCTTGGGATGAGCTCTACATGTCTCATGGCCTACGGCCTTGACACGTGCTGTTTGGAGCCCGAAAAACCTATTTGAAATAGTCTATTCGTCGGCCGAGCGTGAATTATTTTTTTCATTTTTGTTATTTTAGTTTCCCTGTCCCTAATTGCTGTTGGAAGTTGTTTACGGCCATAAATACGACCATGAACAGCAACGTTCTCGTCAGTTAATATTACTATTACGTTATTCTATTCGTGAGTTCTTGCTTTTCTTGTCGGTTCAGGGGTTTGCCTCTGCGCTCTTGTTGCCGCGTCTGAACCTGCAAATCACGTTTGTGCCAGGGCGTTACAGTCTAACCGTGTTTCGCTGCATCTGGACTCTTCGATCCCATTCCTGTATTGCCACTTTGATAACGCTTGTTTATCCCCAGAGGCACAAAAGAGATCTAGAAGGGGGTGGCGTAAATTCTTTAAATTCTCCTTCATGATAGGGTGTTACCAAATAATTACCCAAATCAATTTAATTAATTCAGGCATAGAACAAACGCAGTTTAGATCGCACCTTCGAAGAATGTGGGGAAAAAAAATAGTCCAAAGCCCACGTTTCGCGTAAAGGCAAAACGGATATAAAAAGGGGTGCAACACGAGGACTTCCCAGGGGGTCACCCATCCTAGTACTACTCTCGCCCAAGCACGCTTAACTTCGGAGTTCTGATGGGATCCGGTGCATTAGTGCTGGTATGATCGCACCCGTTAGGACTCCCCACTTCTATTCCTATATTCCCGGATGTGGGTGTGACGTAGTGACATTTACTAAGACACGTTTCGCCAGTTCGCGCGTTTGCTTTCACCTGGTTCCGCAAACAGGAAGAGAAGACATAGGAAGGGGTGCAACACGAGGACTTCCCAGGGGGTCACCCATCCAAGTACTACACTCGCCCAAGCGCGCTTAACTCCGGTGTTCTGACGGGATCCGGCGCATTATTGCTGGTATGATCGCACCCGCTAAGAACCTCCATTTTAATCCCTACCTTCCCGCACGTGGGCGTGTCGTTGTCACATTTTCGCCGTGCCTGCGCGTTTGGTAAGACACGTTTCACCAGTACGCGCGTCTTCGTTCGCCTGGTTCCGCAAAAATGCAAAAATGAGGGGATCCGGCGCGTTGGTGCTGCTGTGATCGCACCCGCTAAGATCCTCCGTCTTAATTCGAAATTTCCCGCACGTGGGTGTGCCGCAGTGACATTTACGCCGTGCATGCGCGTTTACCGAGACACGTTTCACCAGTGACCCCTTTTTCTTTCCCTCGGTTCCGCAAAAGGGTTATAAAAAGGGGTGCAACACGAGGACTTCCCAGGGGGTCACCCATCCTAGTACTACTCTCGCCCAAGCACGCTTAACTTCGTAGTTCTGATGGGATCCGGTGCATTAGTGCTGGTATGATCGCACCCGTTAGGATTCTGCATTTTTATTACTATATTCCCACATTACTAATTCACGTTCAACGTTACGCGCCTTTTTCTTTCACCTGTTTCCGCAAGTAAAGCGAAGAAATATTGAAAGGGATGCAACGCTGGGACTTCCCAGGGGGTCACCCACCCTGGTATTGCTCTCGCCTAGGCAAGCTTAATCTCCGAATCTCGATGGGATCCGGTGCGTTAGTGTTGGTATGATCGCACCCGTTAGTGTTTGATGCGGCGGGAGAAACCTGTTAGGAAGTGGTTTAGGTGTTCGGATGCGTTCGGCCCGGGAGAACTTCAAAGTGGCGTGACTTTTGATCCATAAAGAGTAACGGGGCCCGTAATATATCAAATTGAAGCTTGGGATGAGCTCTACATGTCTCATGGCCTACGGCCTTGACACGTGCTGTTTGGAGCCCGAAAAACCTATTTGAAATAGTCTATTCGTCGGCCGAGCGTGAATTATTTTTTTCATTTTTGTTATTTTAGTTTCCCTGTCCCTAATTGCTGTTGGAAGTTGTTTACGGCCATAAATACGACCATGAACAGCAACGTTCTCGTCAGTTAATATTACTATTACGTTATTCTATTCGTGAGTTCTTGCTTTTCTTGTCGGTTCAGGGGTTTGCCTCTGCGCTCTTGTTGCCGCGTCTGAACCTGCAAATCACGTTTGTGCCAGGGCGTTACAGTCTAACCGTGTTTCGCTGCATCTGGACTCTTCGATCCCATTCCTGTATTGCCACTTTGATAATGCTTGTTTATCCCCAGAGGCACAAAAGAGATCTAGAAGGGGGTGGCGTAAATTCTTTAAATTCTCCTTCATGATAGGGTGTTACCAAGTAATTACCCAAATCAATTTAATTAATTCAGGCACAGAACAAACGCAGTTTAGATCGCACCTTCGAAGAATGTGGGAAAAAAAAATAGTCCAAAGCCCACGTTTCGCGTAAAGGCAAAACGGATATAAAAAGGGGTGCAACACGAGGACTTCCCAGGGGGTCACCCATCCTAGTACTACTCTCGCCCAAGCACGCTTAACTTCGGAGTTCTGATGGGATCCGGTGCATTAGTGCTGGTATGATCGCACCCGTTAGGACTCCCCACTTCTATTCCTATATTCCCGGATGTGGGTGTGACGTAGTGACATTTACTAAGACACGTTTCGCCAGTTCGCGCGTTTGCTTTCACCTGGTTCCGTAAACAGGAAGAGAAGACATAGGAAGGGGTGCAACACGAGGACTTCCCAGGGGGTCACCCATCCAAGTACTACACTCGCCCAAACGCGCTTAACTCCGGTGTTCTGACGGGATCCGGCGCATTATTGCTGGTATGATCGCACCCGCTAAGAACCTCCATTTTAATCCCTACCTTCCCGCACGTGGGCGTGTCGTTGTCACATTTTCGCCGTGCCTGCGCGTTTGGTAAGACACGTTTCACCAGTACGCGCGTCTTCGTTCGCCTGGTTCCGCAAAAATGCAAAAATGAGGGGATCCGGCGCGTTGGTGCTGCTGTGATCGCACCCGCTAAGATCCTCCGTCTTAATTCGAAATTTCCCGCACGTGGGTGTGCCGCAGTGACATTTACGCCGTGCATGCGCGTTTACCGAGACACGTTTCACCAGTGACCCCTTTTTCTTTCCCTCGGTTCCGCAAAAGGGTTATAAAAAGGGGTGCAACACGAGGACTTCCCAGGGGGTCACCCATCCTAGTACTACTCTCGTCCAAGCACGCTTAACTTCGGAGTTCTGATGGGATCCGGTGCATTAGTGCTGGTATGATCGCACCCGTTAGGATTCTGCATTTTTATTACTATATTCCCACATTACTAATTCGCGTTCAACGTTACGCGCCTTTTTCTTTCACCTGTTTCCGCAAGTAAAGCGAAGAAATATTGAAAGGGATGCAACGCTGGGACTTCCCAGGGGGTCACCCACCCTGGTACTGCTCTCGCCTAGGCACGCTTAATCTCCGAATCTCGATGGGATCCGGTGCGTTAGTGTTGGTATGATCGCACCCGTTAGTGTTTGATGCGGCGGGAGAAACCTGTTAGGAAGTGGTTTAGGTGTTCGGATGCGTTCGGCCCGGGAGAACTTCAAAGTGGCGTGACTTTTGATCCATAAAGAGTAACGGGGCCCGTAATATATCAAATTGAAGCTTGGGATGAGCTCTACATGTCTCATGGCCTACGGCCTTGACACGTGCTGTTTGGAGCCCGAAAAACCTATTTGAAATAGTCTATTCGTCGGCCGAGCGTGAATTATTTTTTTCATTTTTGTTATTTTAGTTTCCCTGTCCCTAATTGCTGTTGGAAGTTGTTTACGGCCATAAATACGACCATGAACAGCAACGTTCTCGTCAGTTAATATTACTATTACGTTATTCTATTCGTGAGTTCTTGCTTTTCTTGTCGGTTCAGGGGTTTGCCTCTGCGCTCTTGTTGCCGCGTCTGAACCTGCAAATCACGTTTGTGCCAGGGCGTTACAGTCTAACCGTGTTTCGCTGCATCTGGACTCTTCGATCCCATTCCTGTATTGCCACTTTGATAACGCTTGTTTATCCCCAGAGGCACAAAAGAGATCTAGCAGGGGGTGGCGTAAATTCTTTAAATTCTCCTTCATGATAGGGTGTTACCAAGTAATTACCCAAATCAATTTAATTAATTCAGGCACAGAACAAACGCAGTTTAGATCGCACCTTCGAAGAATGTGGGAAAAAAAATAGTCCAAAGCCCACGTTTCGCGTCAAGGCAAAACGGATATAAAAAGGGGTGCAACACGAGGACTTCCCAGGGGGTCACCCATCCTAGTACTACTCTCGCCCAAGCACGCTTAACTTCGGAGTTCTGATGGGATCCGGTGCATTAGTGCTGGTATGATCGCACCCGTTAGGACTCCCCACTTCTATTCCTATATTCCCGGATGTGGGTGTGACGTAGTGACATTTACTAAGACACGTTTCGCCAGTTCGCGCGTTTGCTTTCACCTGGTTCCGCAAACAGGAAGAGAAGACATAGGAAGGGGTGCAACACGAGGACTTCCCAGGGGGTCACCCATCCAAGTACTACACTCGCCCAAGCGCGCTTAACTCCGGTGTTCTGACGGGATCCGGCGCATTATTGCTGGTATGATCGCACCCGCTAAGAACCTCCATTTTAATCCCTACCTTCCCACACGTGGGCGTGCGGTTGTCACATTTTCGCCGTGCCTGCGCGTTTGGTAAGACACGTTTCACCAGTACGCGCGTCTTCGTTCGCCTGGTTCCGCAAAAATGCAAAAATGAGGGGATCCGGCGCGTTGGTGCTGCTGTGATCGCACCCGCTAAGATCCTCCGTCTTAATTCGAAATTTCCCGCACGTGGGTGTGCCGCAGTGACATTTACGCCGTGCATGCGCGTTTACCGAGACACGTTTCACCAGTGACCCCTTTTTCTTTCCCTCGGTTCCGCAAAAGGGTTATAAAAAGGGGTGCAACACGAGGACTTCCCAGGGGGTCACCCATCCTAGTACTACTCTCGCCCAAGCACGCTTAACTTCGGAGTTCTGATGGGATCCGGTGCATTAGTGCTGGTATGATCGCACCCGTTAGGATTCTGCATTTTTATTACTATATTCCCACATTACTAATTCGCGTTCAACGTTACGCGCCTTTTTCTTTCACCTGTTTCCGCAAGTAAAGCGAAGAAATATTGAAAGGGATGCAACGCTGGGACTTCCCAGGGGGTCACCCACCCTGGTACTGCTCTCGCCTAGGCACGCTTAATCTCCGAATCTCGATGGGATCCGGTGCGTTAGTGTTGGTATGATCGCACCCGTTAGTGTTTGATGCGGCGGGAGAAACCTGTTAGGAAGTGGTTTAGGTGTTCGGATGCGTTCGGCCCGGGAGAACTTCAAAGTGGCGTGACTTTTGATCCATAAAGAGTAACGGGGCCCGTAATATATCAAATTGAAGCTTGGGATGAGCTCTACATGTCTCATGGCCTACGGCCTTGACACGTGCTGTTTGGAGCCCGAAAAACCTATTTGAAATAGTCTATTCGTCGGCCGAGCGTGAATTATTTTTTTCATTTTTGTTATTTTAGTTTCCCTGTCCCTAATTGCTGTTGGAAGTTGTTTACGGCCATAAATACGACCATGAACAGCAACGTTCTCGTCAGTTAATATTACTATTACGTTATTCTATTCGTGAGTTCTTGCTTTTCTTGTCGGTTCAGGGGTTTGCCTCTGCGCTCTTGTTGCCGCGTCTGAACCTGCAAATCACGTTTGTGCCAGGGCGTTACAGTCTAACCGTGTTTCGCTGCATCTGGACTCTTCGATCCCATTCCTGTATTGCCACTTTGATAACGCTTGTTTATCCCCAGAGGCACAAAAGAGATCTAGAAGGGGGTGGCGTAAATTCTTTAAATTCTCCTTCATGATAGGGTGTTACCAAATAATTACCCAAATCAATTTAATTAATTTAGGCATAGAACAAACGCAGTTTAGATCGCACCTTCGAAGAATGTGGGGAAAAAAAATAGTCCAAAGCCCACGTTTCGCGTAAAGGCAAAACGGATATAAAAAGGGGTGCAACACGAGGACTTCCCAGGGGGTCACCCATCCTAGTACTACTCTCGCCCAAGCACGCTTAACTTCGGAGTTCTGATGGGATCCGGTGCATTAGTGCTGGTATGATCGCACCCGTTAGGACTCCCCACTTCTATTCCTATATTCCCGGATGTGGGTGTGACGTAGTGACATTTACTAAGACACGTTTCGCCAGTTCGCGCGTTTGCTTTCACCTGGTTCCGCAAACAGGAAGAGAAGACATAGGAAGGGGTGCAACACGAGGACTTCCCAGGGGGTCACCCATCCAAGTACTACACTCGCCCAAGCGCGCTTAACTCCGGTGTTCTGACGGGATCCGGCGCATTATTGCTGGTATGATCGCACCCGCTAAGAACCTCCATTTTAATCCCTACCTTCCCGCACGTGGGCGTGTCGTTGTCACATTTTCGCCGTGCCTGCGCGTTTGGTAAGACACGTTTCACCAGTACGCGCGTCTTCGTTCGCCTGGTTCCGCAAAAATGCAAAAATGAGGGGATCCGGCGCGTTGGTGCTGCTGTGATCGCACCCGCTAAGATCCTCCGTCTTAGTTCGAAATTTCCCGCACGTGGGTGTGCCGCAGTGACATTTACGCCGTGCATGCGCGTTTACCGAGACACGTTTCACCAGTGACCCCTTTTTCTTTCCCTCGGTTCCGCAAAAGGGTTATAAAAAGGGGTGCAACACGAGGACTTCCCAGGGGGTCACCCATCCTAGTACTACTCTCGCCCAAGCACGCTTAACTTCGTAGTTCTGATGGGATCCGGTGCATTAGTGCTGGTATGATCGCACCCGTTAGGATTCTGCATTTTTATTACTATATTCCCACATTACTAATTCACGTTCAACGTTACGCGCCTTTTTCTTTCACCTGTTTCCGCAAGTAAAGCGAAGAAATATTGAAAGGGATGCAACGCTGGGACTTCCCAGGGGGTCACCCACCCTGGTATTGCTCTCGCCTAGGCACGCTTAATCTCCGAATCTCGATGGGATCCGGTGCGTTAGTGCTGGTATGATCGCACCCGTTAGTGTTTGATGCGGCGGGAGAAACCTGTTAGGAAGTGGTTTAGGTGTTCGGATGCGTTCGGCCCGGGAGAACTTCAAAGTGGCGTGACTTTTGATCCATAAAGAGTAACGGGGCCCGTAATATATCAAATTGAAGCTTGGGATGAGCTCTACATGTCTCATGGCCTACGGCCTTGACACGTGCTGTTTGGAGCCCGAAAAACCTATTTGAAATAGTCTATTCGTCGGCCGAGCGTGAATTATTTTTTTCATTTTTGTTATTTTAGTTTCCCTGTCCCTAATTGCTGTTGGAAGTTGTTTACGGCCATAAATACGACCATGAACAGCAACGTTCTCGTCAGTTAATATTACTATTACGTTATTCTATTCGTGAGTTCTTGCTTTTCTTGTCGGTTCAGGGGTTTGCCTCTGCGCTCTTGTTGCCGCGTCTGAACCTGCAAATCACGTTTGTGCCAGGGCGTTACAGTCTAACCGTGTTTCGCTGCATCTGGACTCTTCGATCCCATTCCTGTATTGCCACTTTGATAATGCTTGTTTATCCCCAGAGGCACAAAAGAGATCTAGAAGGGGGTGGCGTAAATTCTTTAAATTCTCCTTCATGATAGGGTGTTACCAAATAATTACCCAAATCAATTTAATTAATTCAGGCACAGAACAAACGCAGTTTAGATCGCACCTTCGAAGAATGTGGGAAAAAAAAATAGTCCAAAGCCCACGTTTCGCGTAAAGGCAAAACGGATATAAAAAGGGGTGCAACACGAGGACTTCCCAGGGGGTCACCCATCCTAGTACTACTCTCGCCCAAGCACGCTTAACTTCGGAGTTCTGATGGGATCCGGTGCATTAGTGCTGGTATGATCGCACCCGTTAGGACTCCCCACTTCTATTCCTATATTCCCGGATGTGGGTGTGACGTAGTGACATTTACTAAGACACGTTTCGCCAGTTCGCGCGTTTGCTTTCACCTGGTTCCGTAAACAGGAAGAGAAGACATAGGAAGGGGTGCAACACGAGGACTTCCCAGGGGGTCACCCATCCAAGTACTACACTCGCCCAAACGCGCTTAACTCCGGTGTTCTGACGGGATCCGGCGCATTATTGCTGGTATGATCGCACCCGCTAAGAACCTCCATTTTAATCCCTACCTTCCCGCACGTGGGCGTGTCGTTGTCACATTTTCGCCGTGCCTGCGCGTTTGGTAAGACACGTTTCACCAGTACGCGCGTCTTCGTTCGCCTGGTTCCGCAAAAATGCAAAAATGAGGGGATCCGGCGCGTTGGTGCTGCTGTGATCGCACCCGCTAAGATCCTCCGTCTTAATTCGAAATTTCCCGCACGTGGGTGTGCCGCAGTGACATTTACGCCGTGCATGCGCGTTTACCGAGACACGTTTCACCAGTGACCCCTTTTTCTTTCCCTCGGTTCCGCAAAAGGGTTATAAAAAGGGGTGCAACACGAGGACTTCCCAGGGGGTCACCCATCCTAGTACTACTCTCGTCCAAGCACGCTTAACTTCGGAGTTCTGATGGGATCCGGTGCATTAGTGCTGGTATGATCGCACCCGTTAGGATTCTGCATTTTTATTACTATATTCCCACATTACTAATTCGCGTTCAACGTTACGCGCCTTTTTCTTTCACCTGTTTCCGCAAGTAAAGCGAAGAAATATTGAAAGGGATGCAACGCTGGGACTTCCCAGGGGGTCACCCACCCTGGTACTGCTCTCGCCTAGGCACGCTTAATCTCCGAATCTCGATGGGATCCGGTGCGTTAGTGTTGGTATGATCGCACCCGTTAGTGTTTGATGCGGCGGGAGAAACCTGTTAGGAAGTGGTTTAGGTGTTCGGATGCGTTCGGCCCGGGAGAACTTCAAAGTGGCGTGACTTTTGATCCATAAAGAGTAACGGGGCCCGTAATATATCAAATTGAAGCTTGGGATGAGCTCTACATGTCTCATGGCCTACGGCCTTGACACGTGCTGTTTGGAGCCCGAAAAACCTATTTGAAATAGTCTATTCGTCGGCCGAGCGTGAATTATTTTTTTCATTTTTGTTATTTTAGTTTCCCTGTCCCTAATTGCTGTTGGAAGTTGTTTACGGCCATAAATACGACCATGAACAGCAACGTTCTCGTCAGTTAATATTACTATTACGTTATTCTATTCGTGAGTTCTTGCTTTTCTTGTCGGTTCAGGGGTTTGCCTCTGCGCTCTTGTTGCCGCGTCTGAACCTGCAAATCACGTTTGTGCCAGGGCGTTACAGTCTAACCGTGTTTCGCTGCATCTGGACTCTTCGATCCCATTCCTGTATTGCCACTTTGATAACGCTTGTTTATCCCCAGAGGCACAAAAGAGATCTAGAAGGGGGTGGCGTAAATTCTTTAAATTCTCCTTCATGATAGGGTGTTACCAAATAATTACCCAAATCAATTTAATTAATTCAGGCACAGAACAAACGCAGTTTAGATCGAACCTTCGAAGAATGTGGGGAAAAAAAATAGTCCAAAGCCCACGTTTCGCGTAAAGGCAAAACGGATATAAAAAGGGGTGCAACACGAGGACTTCCCAGGGGGTCACCCATCCTAGTACTAGTCTCGCCCAAGCACGCTTAACTTCGGAGTTCTGATGGGATCCGGTGCAGTAGTGCTGGTATGATCGCACCCGTTAGGACTCCCCACTTCTATTCCTATATTCCCGGATGTGGGTGTGACGTAGTGACATTTACTAAGACACGTTTCGCCAGTTCGCGCGTTTGCTTTCACCTGGTTCCGCAAACAGGAAGAGCAGACATAGGAAGGGGTGCAACACGAGGACTTCCCAGGGGGTCACCCATCCAAGTACTACACTCGCCCAAGCGCGCTTAACTCCGGTGTTCTGACGGGATCCGGCGCATTATTGCTGGTATGATCGCACCCGCTAAGAACCTCCATTTTAATCCCTACCTTCCCGCACGTGGGCGTGTCGTTGTCACATTTTCGCCGTGCCTGCGCGTTTGGTAAGACACGTTTCACCAGTACGCGCGTCTTCGTTCGCCTGGTTCCGCAAAAATGCAAAAATGAGGGGATCCGGCGCGTTGGTGCTGCTGTGATCGCACCCGCTAAGATCCTCCGTCTTAATTTGAAATTTCCCGCACGTGGGTGTGTCGCAGTGACATTTACGCCGTGCATGCGCGTTTACCGAGACACGTTTCACCAGTGACCCCTTTTTCTTTCCCCCGGTTCCGCAAAAGGGTTATAAAAAGGGGTGCAACACGAGAATTTCCCAGGGGATCACCCATCCTAGTACTACTCTCGCCCAAGCACGCTTAACTTCGGAGTTCTGATGGGATCCGGTGCATTAGTGCTGGTATGATCGCACCCGTTAGGATTCTGCATTTTTATTACTATATTCCCACATTAATAATTCGCGTTCAACGTTACGCGCCTTTTTCTTTCACCTGTTTCCGCAAGTAAAGCGAAGAAATATTGAAAGGGATGCAACGCTGGGACTTCCCAGGGGGTCACCCACCCTGGTACTGCTCTCGCCTAGGCACGCTTAATCTCCGAATCTCGATGGGATCCGGTGCGTTAGTGTTGGTATGATCGCACCCGTTAGTGTTTGATGCGGCGGGAGAAACCTGTTAGGAAGTGGTTTAGGTGTTCGGATGCGTTCGGCCCGGGAGAACTTCAAAGTGGCGTGACTTTTGATCCATAAAGAGTAACGGGGCCCGTAATATATCAAATTGAAGCTTGGGATGAGCTCTGCAAGTCTCATCGCCTACGGCCTTGACACGTGCTGTTTGGAGCCCGAAAAACCTATTTGAAATTGTCTATTCGTCGGCCGAGCGTGAATTATTTTTTTGCATTTTTGTTATTTTAGTTTCCCTGTCCCTAATTGCTGTTGGAAGTTGTTTACGGCCATAAATACGACCATGAACAGCAACGTTCTCGTCAGTTAATATTACTATTACGTTATTCTATTCGTGAGTTCTTGCTTTTCTTGTCGGTTCAGGGGTTTGCCTCTGCGCTCTTGTTGCCGCGTCTGAACCTGCAAATCACGTTTGTGCCAGGGCGTTACAGTATAACTGTGTTTCGCTGCATCTGGACTCTTCGATCCCATTCCTGTATTGCCACTTTGATAACGCTTGTTTATCCCCAGAGGCACAAAAGAGATCTAGAAGGAGGTGGCGTAAATTCTTTAAATTCTCCTTCATGATAGGGTGTTACCAAGTAATTACCCAAATCAATTTAATTAATTCAGGCACAGAACAAACGCAGTTTAGATCGCACCTTCGAAGAATGTGGGAAAAAAAAATAGTCCAAAGCCCACGTTTCATGTAAAGGCAAAACGGATATAAAAAGGGGTGCAACACGAGGACTTCCCAGGGGGTCACCCATCCTAGTACTACTCTCGCACAAGCACGCTTAACTTCGGAGTTCTGATGGGATCCGGTGCATTAGTGCTGTTATGATCGCACCCGTTAGGACTCCCCACTTCTATTCCTATATTCCCGGATGTGGGTGTGACGTAGTGACATTTACTAAGACACGTTTCGCCAGTTCGCGCGTTTGCTTTCACCTGGTTCCGCAAACAGGAAGAGAAGACATAGGAAGGGGTGCAACACGAGGACTTCCCAGGGGGTCACCCATCCAAGTACTACACTCGCCCAAGCGCGCTTAACTCCAGTGTTCTGACGGGATCCGGCGCATTATTGTTGGTATGATCGCACCCGCTAAGAACCTCCATTTTAATCCCTACCTTCCCGCACGTGGGCGTGTCGTTGTCACATTTTCGCCGTGCCTGCGCGTTTGGTAAGACACGTTTCACCAGTACGCGCGTCTTCGTTCGCCTGGTTCCGCAAAAATGCAAAAATGAGGGGATCCGGCGCGTTGGTGCTGCTGTGATCGCACCCGCTAAGATCCTCCGTCTTAATTCCAAATTTCCCGCACGTGGGTGTGCCGCAGTGACATTTACGCCGTGCATGCGCGTTTACCGAGACACGTTTCACCAGTGACCCCTTTTTCTTTCCCCCGGTTCCGCAAAAGGGTTATAAAAAGGGGTGCAACACGAGGACTTCCCAGGTGGTCACCCATCCTAGTACTACTCTCGCCCAAGCACGCTTGACTTCGGAGTTCTGATGGGATCCGGTGCATTAGTGCTGGTATGATCGCACCCGTTAGGATTCTGCATTTTTATTACTATATTCCCACATTACTAATTCGCGTTCAACATTACGCGCCTTTTTCTTTCACCTGTTTCCGCAAGTAAAGCGAAGAAATATTGAAAGGGATGCAACGCTGGGACTTCCCAGGGGGTCACCCACCCTGGTACTGCTCTCGCCTAGGCACGCTTAATCTCCGAATCTCGATGGGATCCGGTGCGTTAGTGTTGGTATGATCGCACCCGTTAGTGTATGATGCGGCGGGAGAAACCTGCTAGGAAGTGGTTTAGGTGTTCGGATGCGTTCGGCCCGGGAGGACTTCAAAGTGGCGTGACTTTTGATCCATAAAGAGTAACGGGGCCCGTAATATATCAAATTGAAGCTTGGGATGAGCTCTGCAAGTCTCATCGCCTACGGCCTTGACACGTGCTGTTTGGAGCCCGAAAAACCTATTTGAAATAGTCTATTCGTCGGCCGAGCGTGAATTATTTTTTTGCATTTTTGTTATTTTAGTTTCCCTGTCCCTAATTGCTGTTGGAAGTTGTTTACGGCCATAAATACGACCATGAACAGCAACGTTCTCGTCAGTTAATATTACTATTACGTTATTCTATTCGTGAGTTCTTGCTTTTCTTGTCGGTTCAGGGGTTTGCTTCTGCGCTCTTGTTGCCGCGTCTGAACCTGCAAATCACGTTTGTGCCAGGGCGTTACAGTCTAACCGTGTTTCGCTGCATCTGGACTCTTCGATCCCATTCCTGTATTGCCACTTTGATAACGCTTGTTTATCCCCAGAGGCACAAAAGAGATCTAGAAGGGGGTGGCGTAAATTCTTTAAATTCTCCTTCATGATAGGGTGTTACCAAGTAATTACCCAAATCAATTTAATTAATTCAGGCACAGAACAAACGCAGTTTAGATCGCACCTTCGAAGAATGTGGGGAAAAAAAATAGTCCAAAGCCCACGTTTCGAGTAAAGGCAAAACGGATATAAAAAGGGGTGCAACACGAGGACTTCCCAGGGGGTCACCCATCCTAGTACTACTCTCGCCCAAGCACGCTTAACTTCGGAGTTCTGATGGGATCCGGTGCATTAGTGCTGGTATGATCGCACCCGTTAGGACTCCCCACTTCTATTCCTATATTCCCGGATGTGGGTGTGACGTAGTGACATTTACTAAGACACGTTTCGCCAGTTCGCGCGTTTGCTTTCACCTGGTTCCGCAAACAGGAAGAGAAGACATAGGAAGGGGTGCAACACGAGGACTTCCCAGGTGTCACCCATCCAAGTAGTACACTCGCCCAAGCGCGCTTAACTCCGGTGTTCTGACGGGATCCGGCGCATTATTGCTGGTATGATCGCACCCGCTAAGAACCTCCATTTTAATCCCTACCTTCCCGCACGTGGGCGTGTCGTTGTCACATTTTCGCCGTGCCTGCGCGTTGGGTAAGACACGTTTCACCAGTACGCGCGTCTTCGTTCGCCTGGTTCCGCAAAAATGCAAAAATGAGGGGATCCGGCGCGTTGGTGCTGCTGTGATCGCACCCGCTAAGATCCTTCGTCTTAATTCGAAATTTCCCGCACGTGGGTGTGCCGCAGTGACATTTACGCCGTGCATGCGCGTTTACCGAGACACGTTTCACCAGTGACCCCTTATTCTTTCCCCCGGTTCCGCAAAAGGGTTATAAAAAGGGGTGCAACACGAGGACTTCCCAGGGGGTCACCCATCTTAGTACTACTCTCGCCCAAGCACGCTTAACTTCGGAGTTCTGATGGGATCCGGTGCATTAGTGCTGGTATGATCGCACCCGTTAGGATTCTGCATTTTTATTACTATATTCCCACATTACTAATTCGCGTTCAACGTTACGCGCCTTTTTCTTTCACCTGTTTCCGCAAGTAAAGCGAAGAAATATTGAAAGGGATGCAACGCTGGGACTTCCCAGGGGGTCACCCACCCTGGTACTGCTCTCGCCTAGGCACGCTTAATCTCCGAATCTCGATGGGATCCGGTGCGTTAGTGTTGGTATGATCGCACCCGTTAGTGTTTGATGCGGCGGGAGAAACCTGTTAGGAAGTGGTTTAGGTGTTCGGATGCGTTCGGCCCGGGAGAACTTCAAAGTGGCGTGACTTTTGATCCATAAAGAGTAACGGGGCCCGTAATATATCAAATTGAAGCTTGGGATGAGCTCTGCAAGTCTCATCGCCTACGGCCTTGACACGTGCTGTTTGGAGCCCGAAAAACCTATTTGAAATAGTCTATTCGTCGGCCGAGCGTGAATTATTTTTTTGCTTTTTTGTTATTTTAGTTTCCCTGTCCCTAATTGCTGTTGGAAGTTGTTTACGGCCATAAATACGACCATGAACAGCAACGTTCTCGTCAGTTAATATTACTATTACGTTATTCTATTCGTGAGTTCTTGCTTTTCTCGTCGGTTCAGGGGTTTGCCTCTGCGCTCTTGTTGCCGCGTCTGAACCTGCAAATCACGTTTGTGCCAGGGCGTTACAGTCTAACCGTGTTTCGCTGCATCTGGACTCTTCGATCCCATTCCTGTATTGCCACTTTGATAACGCTTGTTTATCCCCAGAGACACAAAAGAGATCTAGAAGGGGGTGGCGCAAATTATTTAAATTCTCCTTCATGATAGGGTGTTACCAAGTAATTACCCAAATCAATTTAATTAATTCAGGCACAGAACAAACGCAGTTTAGATCGCACCTTCGAAGAATGTGGGAAAAAAAATAGTCCAAAGCCCACGTTTCGCGTAAAGGCAAAACGGATATAAAAAGGGGTGCAACACGAGGACTTCCCAGCGGGTCACCCATCCTAGTACTACTCTCGCCCAAGCACGCTTAACTTCGGAGTTCTGATGGAATCCGGTGCATTAGTGCTGGTATGATCGCACCCGTTAGGACTCCCCACTTCTATTCCTATATTCCCGGATGTGGGTGTGACGTAGTGACATTTACTAAGACACGTTTCGCCAGTTCGCGCGTTTGCTTTCACCTGGTTCCGCAAACAGGAAGAGAAGACATAGGAAGGGGTGCAACACGAGGACTTCCCAGGGGGTCACCCATCCAAGTACTACACTCGCCCAAGCGCGCTTAACTCCGGTGTTCTGACGGGATCCGGCACATTATTGCTGGTATGATCGCACCCGCTAAGAACCTCCATTTTAATCCCTACCTTCCCGCACGTGGGCGTGTCGTTGTCACATTTTCGCCGTGCCTGCGCGTTTGGTAAGACACGTTTCACCAGTACGCGCGTCTTCGTTCGCCTGGTTCCGCAAAAATGCAAAAATGAGGGGATCCGGCGCGTTGGTGCTGCTGTGATCGCACCCGCTAAGATCCTCCGTCTTAATTCGAAATTTCCCGCACGTGGGTGTGCCGCAGTGACATTTACGCCGTGCATGCGCGTTTACCGAGACACGTTTCACCAGTGACCCCTTTTTCTTTCCCCCGGTTCCGCAAAAGGGTTATAAAAAGGGGTGCAACACGAAGAATTCCCAGGAGGTCACCCATCCTAGTACTACTCTCGCCCAAGCACGCTTAACTTCGGAGTTCTGATGGGATCCGGTGCATTAGTGCTGGTATGATCGCTCCCGTTAGGATTCTGCATTTTTATTACTATATTCCCACACTACTAATTCGCGTTCAACGTTACGCGCCTTTTTCTTTCACCTGTTTCCGCAAGTAAAGCGAAGAAATATTGAAAGGGATGCAACGCTGGGACTTCCCAGGGGGTCACCCACCCTGGTACTGCTCTCGCCTAGGCACGCTTAATCTCCGAATCTCGATGGGATCCGGTGCGTTAGTGTTGGTATGATCGCACCCGTTAGTGTTTGATGCGGCGGGAGAAACCTGTTAGGAAGTGGTTTAGGTGTTCGGATGCGTTCGGCCCGGGAGAACTTCAAAGTGGCGTGACTTTTGATCCATAAAGAGTAACGGGGCCTGTAATATATCAAATTGAAGCTTGGGATGAGCTCTACAAGTCTCATCGCCTACGACCTTGACACGTGCTGTTTGGAGCCCGAAAAACCTATTTGAAATAGTCTATTCGTCGGCCGAGCGTGAATTATTTTTTTCATTTTTGTTATTTTAGTTTCCCTGTCCCCAATTGCTGTTGGAAGTTGTTTACGGCCATAAATACGACCATGAACAACAACGTTCTCGTCAGTTAATATTACTATTACGTTATTCTATTCGTGAGTTCTTGCTTTTCTTGTCGGTTCAGGGGTTTGCCTCTGCGCTCTTGTTGCCGCGTCTGAACCTGCAAATCACGTTTGTGCCAGGGCGTTACAGTCTAACCGTGTTTCGCTGCATCTGGACTCTTCGATCCCATTCCTGTATTGCCACTTTGATAACGCTTGTTTATCCCAGAGGCACAAAAGAGATCTAGAAGGGGGTGGCGTAAATTCTTTAAATTCTCCTTCATGATAGGGTGTTACCAAGTAATTACCCAAATCAATTTAATTAATTCAGGCACAGAACAAACGCAGTTTAGATCGCACCTTCGAAGAATGTGGGAAAAAAAATAGTCCAAAGGCCACGTTTCGCGCAAAGGCAAAACGGATATAAAAAGGGGTGCAACACGAGGACTTCCCAGGGGGTCACCCATCCTAGTACTACTCTCGCCCAAGCACGCTTAATTTCGGAGTTCTGATGGGATCCGGTGCATTAGTGCTGGTATGATCGCACCCGTTAGGACTCCCCACTTCTATTCCTATATTCCCGGATGTGGGTGTGACGTAGTGACATTTACTAAGACACGTTTCGCCAGTTCGCGCGTTTGCTTTCACCTGGTTCCGCAAACAGGAAGAGAAGACATAGGAAGGGGTGCAACACGAGGACTTCCCAGGGGGTCACCCATCCAAGCACTACACTCGCCCAAGCGCGCTTAACTCCGGTGTTCTGACGGGATCCGGCGCATTATTGCTGGTATGATCGCACCCGCTAAGAACCTCCATTTTAATCCCTACCTTCCCGCACGTGGGCGTGTCGTTGTCACATTTTCGCCGTGCCTGCGCGTTTGGTAAGACACGTTTCACCAGTACGCGCGTCTTCGTTCGCCTTGTTCCGCAAAAATGCAAAAATGAGGGGATCCGGCGCGTTGGTGTTGCTGTGATCGCACCCGCTAAGATCCTCCGTCTTAATTCGAAATTTCCCGCACGTGGGTGTGCCGCAGTGACATTTACGCCGTGCATGCGCGTTTACCGAGACACGTTTCACCAGTGACCCCTTTTTCTTTCCCCCGATTCCGCAAAAGGGTTATAAAAAGGGGTGCAACACGAGGACTTCCCAGGGGGTCACCCATCCTAGTACTACTCTCGCCCAAGCACGCTTAACTTCGGAGTTCTGATGGGATCCGGTGCATTAGTGCTAGTATGATCGCACCCGTTAGGATTCTGCATTTTTATTACTATATTCCCACATTACTAATTCGCGTTCAACGTTACGCGCCTTTTTCTTTCACCTGTTTCCGCAAGTAAAGCGAAGAAATATTGAAAGGGATGCAACGCTGGGACTTCCCAGGGGGTCACCCACCCTGGTACTGCTCTCGCCTAGGCACGCTTAATCTCCGAATCTCGATGGGATCCGGTGCGTTAGTGTTGGTATGATCGCACCCGTTAGTGTTTGATGCGGCGGGAGAAACCTGTTAGGAAGTGGTTTAGGTGTTCGGATGCGTTCGGCCCGGGAGAACTTCAAAGTGGCGTGACTTTTGATCCATAAAGAGTAACGGGGCCCGTAATATATCAAATTGAAGCTTGGGATGAGCTCTGCAAGTCTCATCGCCTACGGCCTTGACACGTGCTGTTTGGAGCCCGAAAAACCTATTTGAAATAGTCTATTCGTCGGCCGAGCGTGAATTATTTTTTTGCATTTTTGTTATTTTAGTTTCCCTGTCCCTAATTGCTGTTGGAAGTTGTTTACGGCCATAAATACGACCATGAACAGCAACGTTCTCGTCAGTTAATATTACTATTACGTTATTCTATTCGTGAGTTCTTGCTTTTCTTGTCGGTTCAGGGGTTTGCCTCTGCGCTCTTGTTGCCGCGTCTGAACCTGCAAATCACGTTTGTGCCAGGGCGTTACAGTCTAACCGTGTTTCGCTGCATCTGGACTCTTCGATCCCATTCCTGTATTGCCACTTTGATAACGCTTGTTTATCCCCAGAGGCACAAAAGAGATCTAGAAGGGGGTGGCGTAAATTCTTTAAATTCTCCTTCATGATAGAGTGTTACCAAGTAATTACCCAAATCAATTTAATTAATTCAGGCACAGAACAAACGCAGTTTAGATCGCACCTTCGAAGAATGTGGGAAAAAAAAAGAGTCCAAAGCCCACGTTTCGCGTAAAGGCAAAACGGATATAAAAAGGGGTGCAACACGAGGACTTCCCAGGGGGTCACCCATCCTAGTACTACTCTCGCCCAAGCACGCTTAACTTCGGAGTTCTGATGGGATCCGGTGCATTAGTGCTGGTATGATCGCACCCGTTAGGACTCCCCACTTCTATTCCTATATTCCCGGATGTGGGTGTGACGTAGTGACATTTACTAAGACACGTTTCGCCAGTTCGCGCGTTTGCTTTCACCTGGTTCCGCAAACAGGAAGAGAAGACATAGGAAGGGGTGCAACACGAGGACTTCCCAGGGGGTCACCCATCCAAGTACTACACTCGCCCAAGCGCGCTTAACTCCGGTGTTCTGACGGGATCCGGCGCATTATTGCTGGTATGATCGCACCCGCTAAGAACCTCCATTTTAATTGTAATATTCCGAACTTCCGAGAGAGTTGTAATCCGACTTTATGTGAATAAATAAAGCTTGAATTACATCTTATATGTGTTATGGAATCTTCGTTATTGCTTATTTATGTGTTTCGGTTCAAGTATACAGCCTTAGCACGAAAAAGGAACATAAAAGTTTTTTCTTCAAAAATCTGAAAAGAAGATAAAACCTAAACCCTAAACCCTAGGAATTCTAACCTAAGCTCCCGAGCTAAACGTGTACGTCGAAATGACATTCTGTTTCAAGATTCAACCTTCCCACGATTTAAAAACACGTAACAGTCAATAATAGTTTTTCTCGAAAAACGTGTAAAAGCACTATTCACGATGTGATGTTTTTCATTCGTTTGACTGTTTCTTTCATCTGTAGGACTTCTTACATTTCACAACATAGTGATAATATGAGGTTTAGATGTCAGGGAATCAATAAAATTTTCTTGGGAAAAAGACGAAAAAGACACGATTCACGAGAAAATGTTTGTCGTCTTTTTGAACGTTCTTTTCAACGTTTGGACTTTTTCCATTTCACGATATAGCATTTATACGGGGAATAGATACCAGGGAGCCACTGATATAAGATTTTCTCGAAAAGTGTGTCGGGAATAAGACGAAATAGGGAAAAGACAAAAATAAATATTATTTTTGACTTTTTGGTCTTCTAACCATTTTCTGAGAAATGGTCGCCAAAAACACTATTCACCGAAAAACGTGCCAAGTCTTTTGGACTTTTCACTTTACAAAATAGTGTTTATTCGGAACAAAACTCAGTAATATCAAGTTTTTAAATCAGTATTAGTTAACCATTTAGTTGGAATCAGACTGTTATATAATTAAACTGGTAATTCATCCGTATTGTTTTCATCAAACGGAACATGAGACAGGTTAACATTAAATTTGAATAATCAAATTTATCAGATTAATACCTAATTATATTATTCAATCATAATTAGTGTCTAGAATGAAAGAAATTTATCAATCGCGTCGCCCGGTAGGTATATTTGAGAAAAATATACGGAAGATTATCCGAGATTAATTCAAGGAAAACTTTGAGGGTCAGACGAGACATCATATTAATACTGAATGATGTATTTTATTAATAAATTACGTATAAGTAATTAAAACTTATATTACTAATGCGAAATATTTTAAATTAATCGTACGCGATTTATCCGATATGCTGAAAACGGAAGAAAGAGTGGGTAAGAGTGTGGCTGGCACATGCTGGCGCATGCCTGGCACACGCTGGCACACGCTGGCACACGCTGGCACACGCCTGGCACACTCTAGATATTATTTTAGTTTTATTAATTAAATAATGTGCGAAAAGACTAAAATGCCCTTGGTCTTTTTAACTAATGACCAAATTACCCCGACCTTTGATTTTCCTATAAATAGGAAGCTAAACTCATTCATTTCTTCATCTTTTTCCAAAGCTTTTGCAAGAGCAAAATTACTCTCTATATCTATTACTCCTAGTTATAATTCATGTATTGAAAATTGCAAAGAAATAGTTAAAGCTTGCAAACACCAAAGGTACCATCTCTTATAGTTTTATTGTTCGATTTTTCTTTCGTCTTAAATTTTCAAAAGCTCAAGAACGCGAGTCGTAGCCATGTACGATTGTCGTTCTCCGTGTTCTTCACGTGTTCTTGAGCCTTTCTACATTTTGTAGTAGTTATAATGTCGAATTTCATTTCGTAGTTTAAAGCTCAATGAACATACGTAGTGGTCATGTACGGTTCATCCGTTCTCCGCGTTTGCGTATGTTCTTGATCATTTTTATAAATTGTTTTAATCAATTATGCAAGCCGTTATAATGACCAATTTTTGTCAATTATAAAGTGTTATAATCACTTATGTAAGCAGTTATAATGCTCAAATTATTTCAAGTATGAAAACCAAAAGCTCAAGAACATAGTCGTTACCATGTACGGTTTATCCGTTCTTCGTGTTCTTCGTGTGTTCTTGAGCAAAAGTCATGAATCTTTCTATGAGAATGTTTGTGATTTGTTATTTTTATGTTATAAAGTGATATTGAGTCTTACAACATGATTTCTTAAAGATTTAAAGCAAGCGGTACCATGTTTCACATGGTTAACCCTAAAAATATTGTTCAAAGTAAGCATACTGACCTTTATGCTAAAATTACGAAATTTTAAATTCAGAATCTGACTTAGTAACCTAAATGAAAGTTGTAGATCATGAAATTCTAAGCAAATTAGACTCAAAAATCACTTTAAAATGTTTCCGGATGACAAAGTTATGGCAGTTACCGGAAAGGACGTCGAAGCTGAAAATTTTAAGGGGCATTCGGGTGGAAGCACTAAAAATTGAGTTTTTGAGTTAGCCAAGTTTTCTAAAAAATTCCACCAATGAAAATAGTCTAGTTTAGTGATAAAAACACGTATAGAACGAAAAAAATTCGATGAACTAACATTCGGTACACGAAACCCTTTGTATAGGCGCTTTAAACGATTACCGGGAAACCCTAAATTGTGCTAAAGGCAAGTTTTCTATCCCTAAACCTTGTTTACTTGCTTTCTATGTGATTTATACATTTTGTGTATGCAACGTGTTATAAATCTTTGATACGAGAGTTATTGCTTTTTGTTTCGGCATAACTTGCAAAAATGAAATGATTATTCGTGATAAATTCGAATCATGCTTTATTATATCAAACCAAGTCGTCTTGGGGCGATCCTGACATGTGAAGTAAACTGAGATGAACAAATATGTATTACTATTCTTGATCTGTCCAGTGTATTGTATGTTATGCATAACATAGGATGTCGTTAGGTTGATCCCCTTTCTATATCCACTGAAAAAGGTTCTAAGTCGAAAGACAAAGAACAGTTCAAGGTCTAACCACCACTCAGTCTTGCTATGTTAAAACATTTGTAAATATCAATTGTTATTCCATGAGTCCTTACAATCCTTATCGGTGTGAGTTCACTTATATGTTATGTGTTTAAGACTTGCTGAGCATTTTAGCTCACCCTTGCATATAAACCTAATGTGCAGACAAACCCGAGAGCTCCGACTCGAAGAAGAAAGGAAAGAAGAAATGCGTAGACTAGTTTACTGCTTTCCTTAACTGTTCTTAACTGTAGTCATAATGACATTTTGTAATAAGAACAAGTTCAACACATGTAACCGAATATTATATAAATATTATCAAGTTTTATCACATTCTCTTGTTACGTCTTTACTTTGATTAAACTTCGAATTGTTAAAAACTTAACATAGTATTAATAATGATCTATTTATCTGGATGAGGATCGGTAAATAACTTGTGAGTGCTGTACATCCGAGACAGGACTAAGCGATGTTGACTAAGTCAAATCCATCGTTAAGGTTCCTCGGACGCAGGTATAACTCGTTATTACTATTCTGAATGTCGGATAAGTAGGATTATTAATATGAAGAGATATCACCATAACCAAATGCGTTTCGAATGAGGGTTTTAACTATTTGGGTAATGTTCTGTACGGAAAGAGAATTTTGCACCGGACAAAGATACAACCATTTGTCACGGATAAAGATGCAAACATTTATCACGGGTGAAGATGCAAACATTCACCGCGAGATTCTCTGTTCCCAAGAGCCGTCCTAATGATTTAATGCCGTGAATGTTGGAACATATAAATTTATAGAATATCTAAATATTAAGGATAAAATATTATGTTTGAGTATTAAGTCTCTTGTATTGATTACAAGGACTTGATATAAAATAATGAAAGATCTTTGGAAATTAAGATGAGAACTTTGTTTGAGAATAAAGGAAATCATCTATAAACCTATTGATTTAGCATTTATAGTGAGCACCAAGTCATCTATAGTAAGTATAGTGATTTGGGGGCGTCACATTTTAATCCCTACCTTCCCGCACGTGGGCGTGTCGTTGTCACATTTTCGCCGTGCCTGCGCGTTTGGTAAGACACGTTTCACCAGTACGCGCGTCTTCGTTCGCCTGGTTCCGCAAAAATGCAAAAATGAGGGGATCTGGCGCGTTGGTGCTGCTGTGATCGCACCCGCTAAGATCCTCCGTCTTAATTCAAAATTTCCCGCACGTGGGTGTGCCGCAGTGACATTTACGCCGTGCATGCGCGTTTACCGAGACACGTTTCACCAGTGACCCCTTTTTCTTTCCCCCGGTTCCGCAAAAGGGTTATAAAAAGGGGTGCAACACGAGGACTTCCCAGGGGGTCACCCATCCTAGTACTACTCTCGCCCAAGCACGCTTAACTTCGGAGTTCTGATGGGATCCGGTGCATTAGTGCTGGTATGATCGCACCCGTTAGGATTCTGCATTTTTATTACTATATTCCCACATTACTAATTCGCGTTCAACGTTACGCGCCTTTTTCTTTCACCTGTTTCCGCAAGTAAAGCGAAGAAATATTGAAAGGGATGGAACGCTGGGACTTCCCAGGGGGTCACCCACCCTGGTACTGCTCTCGCCTAGGCACGCTTAATCTCCGAATCTCGATGGGATCCGGTGCGTTAGTGTTGGTATGATCGCACCCGTTAGTGTTTGATGCGGCGGGAGAAACCTGTTAGGAAGTGGTTTAGGTGTTCGGATGCGTTCGGCCCGGGAGAACTTCAAAGTGGCGTGACTTTTGATCCATAAAGAGTAACGGGGCCTGTAATATATCAAATTGAAGCTTGGGATGAGCTCTACAAGTCTCATCGCCTACGGCCTTGACACGTGCTGTTTGGAGCCCGAAAAACCTATTTGAAATAGTCTATTCGTCGGCCGAGCGTGAATTATTTTTTTCATTTTTGTTATTTTAGTTTCCCTGTCCCTAATTGCTGTTGGAAGTTGTTTACGGCCATAAATACGACCATGAACAGCAACGTTCTCGTCAGTTAATATTACTATTACGTTATTCTATTCGTGAGTTCTTGCTTTTCTTGTCGGTTCAGGGGTTTGCCTCTGCGCTCTTGTTGCCGCGTCTGAACCTGCAAATCACGTTTGTGCCAGGGCGTTACAGTCTAACCGTGTTTCGCTGCATCTGGACTCTTCGATCCCATTCCTGTATTGCCACTTTGATAACGCTTGTTTATCCCCAGAGGCACAAAAGAGATCTAGAAGGGGGTGGCGTAAATTCTTTAAATTCTCCTTCATGATAGAGTGTTACCAAGTAATTACCCAAATCAATTTAATTAATTCAGGCACAGAACAAACGCAGTTTAGATCGCACCTTCGAAGAATGTGGGAAAAAAAAAGAGTCCAAAGCCCACGTTTCGCGTAAAGGCAAAACGGATATAAAAAGGGGTGCAACACGAGTACTTCCCAGGGGGTCACCCATCCTAGTACTACTCTCGCCCAAGCACGCTTAACTTCGGAGTTCTGATGGGATCCGGTGCATTAGTGCTGGTATGATCGCACCCGTTAGGACTCCCCACTTCTATTCCTATATTCCCGGATGTGGGTGTGACGTAGTGACATTTACTAAGACACGTTTCGCCAGTTCGCGCGTTTGCTTTCACCTGGTTCCGCAAACAGGAAGAGAAGACATAGGAAGGGGTGCAACACGAGGACTTCCCAGGGGGTCACCCATCCAAGTACTACACTCGCCCAAGCGCGCTTAACTCCGGTGTTCTGACGGGATCCGGCGCATTATTGCTGGTATGATCGCACCCGCTAAGAACCTCCATTTTAATCCCTACCTTCCCGCACGTGGGCGTGTCGTTGTCACATTTTTGCCGTGCCTGCGCGTTTGGTAAGACACGTTTCACCAGTACGCGCGTCTTCGTTCGCCTGGTTCCCCAAAAATGCAAAAATGAGGGGATCCGGCGCGTTGGTGCTGCTGTGATCGCACCCGCTAAGATCCTCCGTCTTAATTCGAAATTTCCCGCACGTGGGTGTGCCACAGTGACATTTACGCCGTGCATGCGCGTTTACCGAGACACGTTTCACCAATGACCCCTTTTTCTTTCCCCGGTTCCGCAAAAGGGTTATAAAAAGGGGTGCAACACGAGGACTTCCCAGGGGGTCACTCATCCTAGTACTACTCTCGCCCAAGCACGCTTAACTTCGGAGTTCTGATGGGATCCGGTGCATTAGTGCTGGTATGATCGCACCCGTTAGGATTCTGCATTTTTATTACTATATTCCCACATTACTAATTCGCGTTCAACGTTACGCGCCTTTTTCTTTCACCTGTTTCCGCAAGTAAAGCGAAGAAATATTGAAAGGGATGCAACGCTGGGACTTCCCAGGGGGTCACCCACCCTGGTACTGCTCTCGCCTAGGCACGCTTAATCTCCGAATCTCGATGGGATCCGGTGCGTTAGTGTTGGTATGATCGCACCCGTTAGTGTTTGATGCGGCGGGAGAAACCTGTTAGGAAGTGGTTTAGGTGTTCGGATGCGTTCGGCCCGGGAGAACTTCAAAGTGGCGTGACTTTTGATCCATAAAGAGTAACGGGGCCTGTAATATATCAAATTGAAGCTTGGGATGAGCTCTACAAGTCTCATCGCCTACGCCCTTGACACGTGCTGTTTGGAGCCCGAAAAACCTATTTGAAATAGTCTATTCGTCGGCCGAGCGTGAATTATTTTTTTCATTTTTGTTATTTTAGTTTCCCTGTCCCTAATTGCTGTTGGAAGTTGTTTACGGCCATAAATACGACCATGAACAGCAACGTTCTCGTCAGTTAATATTACTATTTCGTTATTTTATTCGTGAGTTCTTGCTTTTCTTGTCGGTTCAGGGGTTTGCCTCTGCGCTCTTGTTGCCGCGTCTGAACCTGCAAATCACGTTTGTGCCAGGGCGTTACAGTCTAACCGTGTTTCGCTGCATCTGGACTCTTCGATCCCATTCCTGTATTGCCACTTTGATAACGCTTGTTTATCCCCAGAGGCACAAAAGAGATCTAGAAGGGGGTGGCGTAAATTCTTTGAATTCTCCTTCATGATAGGGTGTTACCAAGTAATTACCCAAATCAATTTAATTAATTCACGCACAGAACAAACGCAGTTTAGATCGCACCTTCGAAGAATGTGGGAAAAAAAAATAGTCCAAAGCCCACGTTTCGCGTAAAGGCAAAACGGATATAAAAGGGGGTGCAACACGAGGACTTCCCAGGGGGTTCACCCATCCTAGTACTACTCTCGCCCAAGCACGCTTAACTTCGGAGTTCTGATGGGATCCGGTGCATTAGTGCTGGTATGATCGCACCCGTTAGGACTCCCCACTTCTATTCCTATATTCCCGGATGTGGGTGTGACGTAGTGACATTTACTAAGACACGTTTCGCCAGTTCGCGCGTTTGCTTTCACCTGGTTCCGCAAACAGGAAGAGAAGACATAGGAAGGGGTGCAACACGAGGACTTCCCAGGGGGTCACCCATCCAAGTACTACACTCGCCCAACCGCGCTTAACTCCGGTGTTCTGACGGGATCCGGCGCATTATTGCTGGTATGATCGCACCCGCTAAGAACCTCCATTTTAATCCCTACCTTCCCGCAAGTGGGCGTGTCGTTGTCACATTTTCGCCGTGCCTGCGCGTTTGGTAAGACACGTTTCACCAGTACGCGCGTCTTCGTTCGCCTGGTTCCGCAAAAATGCAAAAATGAGGGGATCCGACGCGTTGGTGCTGCTGTGATCGCACCCGCTAAGATCCTCCGTCTTAATTCGAAATTTCCCGCACGTGGGTGTGCCGCAGTGACATTTACGCAGTGCATGCGCGTTTACCGAGACACGTTTCACCAGTGACCCCTTTTTCTTTTCCCCGGTTCCGCAAAAGGGTTATAAAAAGGGGTGCAACACGAGGACTTCCCAGGGGGTCACCCATCCTAGTACTACTCTCGCCCAAGAACGCTTAACTTCGGAGTTCTGATGGGATCCGGTGCATTAGTGCTGGTATGATCGCACCCGTTAGGATTCTGCATTTTTATTACTATATTCCCACATTACTAATTCGCGTTCAACGCTACGCGCCTTTTTCTTTCACCTGTTTCCGCAAGTAAAGCGAAGAAATATTGAAAGGGATGCAACGCTGGGACTTCCCAGGGGGTCACCCACCCTGGTACTGCTCTCGCCTAGGCACGCTTAATCTCCGAATCTCGATGGGATCCGGTGCGTTAGTGTTGGTATTATCGCACCCGTTAGTGTTTGATGTAATATCCCAAATATTTCAAAAGTGATCTAACAAGATCTAAGCAAGGTTGTCAATTCAAAACCTAAGATCGATTGCTCAAGCAACCCTTGAGCTATCTTAAAGAATATATACGACTCGAAACTGCGATCGCATACAACTAAGAGGTTAAAATCTTTAACCTAAACTATATGTTATGTGATTAGTAAAGCTTGAATTGAGCTTTTAAATGTGTTGTATGAAATATCTATGTGTAGGATTTTGTGTTTTGGTTCAAGTAGTTAACCTTAACACTTATTAAAAATCAGAAGTCAATTTAGGGCAAAAACCTAAATTGGAAAAAGAGTTAAAACCTAAACCCTAACCCTAGGGTCTAAACCCTAGGAAATAACCTAGGCCCTCGAGCTAAATGTGAAGGTCAAATGGACATTCCGTTTAAGGATTCAACCTTCCCACGATTTGAAAACACGTAACAGTCAATAAAAGTTTTTCTCGAAAAACGTGTAAAAGTACTATTCACGAGGTGACGTTTTTCATTCATTTGACTGTTTCATTCGTCTGTAGGACTTCTTGTATTTCACGATATAGTGTTAATATGAGGTTTAGATGTCAGGGAACCAATAAAATTTTATGGAGAAAAAGACGAAAAAGACACGATTTACGAGAAAACGTTTGTTGTCTTTTTGAACGTTCTTTTCAACGTTTGGACTTTTTTCATTTCACGATATAGCATTTATACGGGGAATAGATACCAGGGAGCCACTGATATTTTTCCCAAATTAAACCGAAAAACGCTCTTCAAACGGAAACCTTTTCCATTTTTGAACGTTCCGCTGAAGGATACAGTGTTTGTATGCAACAGCGATGCGTAATATGCAATAAAAGTTTTTCTCGAAAAGTGTGTCGAGAATAAGACGAAAATAAATATTATTTTTGACTTTTTGGTCTTCTAACCATTTTCTGAGAAATGGTCGCCAAAAACACTATTCACCGAAAAACGTGCCAAGTCTTTTGGACTCAGTAATATTCTTGTGTTTATTCGGAACAAAACTCAGTAATATCAAATTTTTAAATCAGTATAAGTTAACCATTTAGTTGGAATCAGACTGTTATATAATTAAACTGCTAATTAATCCGTGTTGTTTTCATCAAACGGATCATGAGATAGGTTAACATTAAATTTGAATAATCAAATTTATCATATTAATACCTAATTATATTATTCAATCATAATTAGTGTCTAGAATGAAAGAAATTTATCAATCGCGTCGCCCGGTAGGTATATTTGAGAAAACTTTGAGGGTCAGACGAGACATCATATTAATACTGTATGATGTATTTTATTAATAAAATACGTATAAGTAATTAAAACTTATATTACTAATGCGAAATATTTTAAATTAATCACACGCGATTTATCCGATATACCGAAATCGGAAGAAATAATGACAAAACAGCTCGGGAAGCTTCTAGAAGCTTGGCTTGGAAAATATCTAGATATTATTCTAGTTTTATTAATTAAATAATCTGCAAATGGACTAAAATGCCCTTGGCTTTTAAACTAATGACCAAACTACCCCGACCCTTGGTTTTCCTATAAATAGAAGGCTTAAGTTCATTAGTTCTTTACCATTTTTGAAAGCTAAAGAGCAAATATAGAGAGAGTTCTTGTGAGACAAGAATCGATTGCAAAGAAATAGTTAAAGCTTGCAATAATAAAAGGTACGATTCTTAATCGTTATTATGCTTAAAATTTTATTTTATCGATGAGGCTCAAGAACATAAGTCGTAGCGATGTACGATTTTTTGTTCTCCGTGTTCCTTATGACTTGAGCAAGTCGTTGTTATGTCAAATTTCATTTCATAGTTTAAAGCTTAATGAACATACGTAGTGGTCATGTACGGTTTATCCGTTCTCCGCGTTTGCGTATGTTCTTGAGTATTATTATAAATTGTTATAATTAAGTAAACAAGTCGTTATAATGACCAAATTTTGTCAATTATAAAGTGTTATAATCACATATGTAAGCAGTTATAATGCTCAAATTATTTCAAGTATGAAATCCAAAAGCTCAAGAACATAAGTCGTTACCATGTACGATTTTTCGTTCTTCGTGTGTTCTTGAGCAAAAGTCATAATTTCTACATAAGTAGGTTTATGATTTAGTAATTTAGTGTTATGGGATGATGAAACATGATGGCCTTGCTAAATAATGCTTGTGGCATCAAGTTTTAGTAGTCAAAACGAAGAACGATGAAACTTTGTTCTTCATGTTCTTCGTGTTCTTCGATTCGTTCTTCGTGTTCTTGAGAAAAAGTCATGAAATCTTATATAAGTAGGTTTATGATTTTGTTATTTTTATGTTATGAAGTGATACGGAGTGTTAGAACATGTTATCTTAGCAAATTAATGCTTGAGGTATCATGTTTTACCAATCGGATCAAAAAAAGTTAAGTCTAATATAGTCGCAGAATATTTTTGCAAATTTCTGAAATTTTAAAGTCTGAATCTGCCTTAGAAACCTAAATGAAAGTTGTAGATCATGAAATTCTAAGTAATTTAGACTCAAGAATCACTCAAAAATGTTTTCGTATGACAAAGTTATGATAGTTACCGGAAAAGAGGTCAAAGCTGATTTTTTTAAGGGGCATTCGGATTTTAGGGCTTAAAAATGAGTTTTTGAGTTAGCCAATTTTCCAATTATTTCCACCAATGAAAATAGTCTTGGTAAGTTATTCTAAGACTTATTCAAAAGGAAAATTTGATAAACTAACGTTCGGGGTCGCGTAACCCTTTTTGTAGGCGTTTAACGATTTCCCGGGAAACCCTAAAACGGTTTCAAGGCAAGTCTTCTAATTCTTGGTATGTGTTACTTTTGTAATATTGTTAAAATGATAAATGAGAAGTGTAATGTTATGTTGTTATGTGATAGATGTTATGTGAAGTCTTTAAATAATGTTTAAAAGCCTTCTAACTGTTATGTGATATGTTTACGAGTTATGAATATGATTTATACACTTTGTGTGTCAATGTGATATAAACTGTTGGAACGTGAGTTATATGTGATATTAAATGGAGAATTATGTTCAGTCAATGCATGTTAAAGTTTATATGAAAGCATAAACTGCGTATGTGCTGTATGTTAGACTTGCTGAGCCGTCGTGCTCATTCTTGCGAATAAAACCTTATTTGCAGATTAAAGATGAACGTTAAGAAGATCATGAACGTAAAGATGAAGCGTAGATTAGGTTTTCATGTTTATTACTTGTATTTGTATAAGTCATAACGACTGTTGTAATACGAACAAACAAACATGTAACCGAATATTGAATGAATGATATAAATTATTATCATCAGAATGTTGTTATGTCTTTATTTTGATATAACCTAGAATTGTTAAGACTTAACATAGTATTGATAATGATCTACTTATCTGGATGAGGATCGGTAAATAACTTGTGAGTGTTGTACATCCGAGACAGGACTAAGCGATGTTGACTGGTCAAATCCATCGTTAAGGTTCCTCGGACCCAGGTATAACTCGTTATTACTATTCTGAATACCATATAAGTAGGATTATTGATATGAAGAGATATCACTATAAACAAATATGTTTCGAATGAGGGTTTTAACTAGTTGGGTAATGTTCTGTACGGAAAGAGAATTTTGCACCGGACAAAGATACAACCATTTGTCACGGATAAAGATGTAAACATTTATCACGGGTGAAGATACAAACATTCACCGTGAGATTCTCTGTTCCCAAGAGCCGTCCTAATGATTTAATGCCGTGGATGTTGGAACATGTAAAGTTATAGAATATTTAAATCCTAAGGTTAAAATTAGACCGTTATATATGGTTTTATCCATTTATACGGATGAAATACAAGTTGATACTTGTATACTTATGAGACTGAGATCAAGTTCAGATCCAGGGACAAAGTTAAGAGAAATTTTTAATGTATAGTCTAAAATAAGACTAATTCAACCAATATGATTATGGGATCATTGGTTAAGTCGATAGATGTACGAAATTAACGCACAAGGTCCGCCGCATCGAAAGCGCGGGGATTTTGGGGGCGTTACAGTTGGTATCAGAGCTATATAAAAAGAACCCCGAGCCTCTCGCTGGTGACCGCCCATAGAAGGGAGGCACCGAAGCCAGACTCTCCGTAGGGGACGCCGCATGCGGTGGCAAACTGATAGGTACCATTGTAAGGTGCTATTGAATGATGGTTACAGTTGGTATCAGAGCAGTGGATTATAGTTTCGAGGTAACAAGTACCTTGGAGTATAATCTGATGGATTAAGAAGAAATGGACTTGTGAAGAGTTCGTATATAATTAAAAGATATGCATAAATCTTATTAAATCTTAATACATAAAAATTATTATGTGAAAAGAAATATAATGAATAAAGATAAACTCTTTACGAGAATATCTGAAGTTAAATAGACTCATAAAGAGTTCTCAAAGCAAGTAATAAGATAAAATAATCTTATTGGTTTTTATGTGGAACTGTTTCATAAAAATGAAATGGTGTGTTTGGTATGTTGTGTGATTATACCTAAGAAAATAGATGAGTAAACTCATAAGGAATGTAAATGATGAAGGAATGAATTAAGAAAAGAAAGTGACTAAGATAGTTATAGAACGATTAGGGATTTCAATTGAAAAATCATTTAGTAAAACTGAGTAGAACGACTCTCTTGTATGGGAAAGAGTTTAATATGCTTCAGAGAACCGATCTAACTACACTGTTGATATGAATGATTCATGGTCAGTGTTCTCAAAGCGGGTTACACACTGAATGAAATCATTTGAGGATAGTGTTGATGAGACGGAGAACTGATTCATTAGTTCTTGGGTGGAGGAATAACTCAGTTTGCTATATTGATAAGTAAATTAAAATCTTGTGTCAACTCTTCTTTGTATATATTCTGAGAAGGTGATTCTTCACTCATATGTATATTGATTAGTTAGTAGTTGTTACGTCATAACTATAGTTTTAAAAATATTTGTATGTTAGTTACTGAGCGAACGAACCTTGTTATGGACTTGGGCTATGATATGTTAGTCGAACCGACTTGTGAGATGCGGCTACGATTTGTCTATTCAGTGCGATATTGATCAGTACCAATGTGCGCTGAGACATTTCAATTCCGTGTTGATGAGAAGGGGAACTAATATATTTGTTTGTACTTGGTTTAATACAACCAATCAGTTTACAATATTACTATATATTTGCAAAACTTGTGTTATGGTAAGAGAATAATGGAAAAGATAGAGGATTGAGGGTATTTCAAAAATCTTCTAGCTATGCTAGATATTCATGGTTATATTCGCACTTGTGTGCCTTTGAAAAGAGTGGTTCACTAGTTGAACTGAAAATTTTTGTTAGTTCTTCACTAGCTATGTTATTCATATGTCTATGCTAATTGTTTTGGCTAGACGGATTTAATGTAAAGAATAAAAATGATTTATTCATCAACACCCCATTTAACCTGGTGTGAAGATGATACATGATGAGTCATCAACGCACTTTGCAAGGTGCGGTATACAGTCATAAAATTGCTTTTCAAAAGTTTGAATGGTTTAAATATGAGTCAATGCCAATTGTTTCGGCTAGACACCTTTGGTTATGAAAAAAAAAACGGACGTAGGAATTCGATAGACGCAATAAACCGCGTCTTTAAAGATAATATGGTACGACAGGCTGATCACCTAAAGTACAACGTATGTGTGTTCTCGATCTTAATTGATTGTTACACAATATATGGTGTTCTCAATCTTAATTGATTCCTACACAAAGTATGAAGTGTTCTCAATCTTAATTGATTGCTACGCAAGATATGGTTTTCCAGTCCGGATGATGATTTAAAAAAAAATTATGGGTTATATAGTATTCATAGTTTTTGAATAAGGTAAATGTCTTGATTGACCGTTGTATAAGTTAGAAGAATCCAAGATAAAGGAAGAATGAGACTGAATGTCGAGTATGAAAAGAGGTTTAAAACCTAGAGTTATGAAAGGAAATGTGTAGAGATAAGTGAACATTGTTCAGACCTAATCAAAGTATTGGAGGTTTAATGTGAGTAAAAGATGAATTTAGAAAATTCATATTGAAGAGTAAATTGGAGATGATTATATTATAATTTCGAGGACGAAATTCTTATAAGAATGAGAGAATGTAATATCCTGAATATTTATAACACTTATAAATATGACATTAAATGACTAAAGTAATTGTAAAGTTAATTTCGAGGACGAAATTCCTGTAAGTTGGGTTGAATGTAATATCCCAAATATTTCAAAAGTGATCTAACAAGATCTAAGCAAGGTTGTCAATTCAAAACCTAAGATCGATTGCTCAAGCAACCCTTGAGCTATCTTAAAGAATATATACGACTCGAAACTGCGATCGTATACAACTAAGAGGTTAAAATCTTTAACCTAAACTATATGTTATGTGATTAGTAAAGCTTGAATTGAGCTTTTAAATGTGTTGTATGAAATATCTATGTGTAGGATTTTGTGTTTTGGTTCAAGTAGTTAACCTTAACACTTATTAAAAATCAGAAGTCAATTTAGGGCAAAAACCTAAATTGGAAAAAGAGTTAAAACCTAAACCCTAACCCTAGGGTCTAAACCCTAGGAAATAACCTAGGCCCTCGAGCAAAATGTGAAGGTCAAATGGACATTCCGTTTAAGGATTCAACCTTCCCACGATTTGAAAACACGTAACAGTCAATAAAAGTTTTTCTCGAAAAACGTGTAAAAGTACTATTCACGAGGTGACGTTTTTCATTCATTTGACTGTTTCATTCGTCTGTAGGACTTCTTGTATTTCACAATATAGTGTTAATATGAGGTCTAGATGTCAGGGAACCAATAACATTTTATGGAGAAAAAGACGAAAAAGACACGATTTACGAGAAAACGTTTGTTGTCTTTTTGAACGTTCTTTTCAACGTTTGGACTTTTTTCATTTCACGATATAGCATTTATACGGGGAATAGATACCAGGGAGCCGCTGATATTTTTCCCAAATTAAAACGTAAAACGCTCTTCAAACGGAAACCTTTTCCATTTTTGAACGTTCCGCTGAAGGATACAGTGTTTGTATGCAACAGCGATGCGTAATATGCAATAAAAGTTTTTCTCGAAAAGTGTGTCGGGAATAAGACGAAATAAGGAAAAGACGAAAATAAATATTATTTTTGACTTTTTGGTCTTCTAACCATTTTCTGAGAAATGGTCGCCAAAAACACTATTCACCGAAAAACGTGCCAAGTCTTTTGGACTTTTCACTTTACAAAAAAAGTGTTTATTCGGAACAAAACTCAGTAATATCAAATTTTTAAATCAGTATAAGTTAACCATTTAGTTGGAATCAGACTGTTATATAATTAAACTGCTAATTAATCCGTGTTGTTTTCATCAAACGGATCATGAGATAGGTTAACATTAAATTTGAATAATCAAATTTATCAGATTAATACCTAATTATATTATTCAATCATAATTAGTGTCTAGAATGAAAGAAATTTATCAATCGCGTCGCCCGGTAGGTATATTTGAGAAAAATATACGGAAGATTATCCGAGATTAATTCAAGAAAAACTTTGAGGGTCAGACGAGACATCATATTAATACTGTATGATGTATTTTATTAATAAAATACGTATAAGTAATTAAAACTTATATTACTAATGCGAAATATTTTAAATTAATCACACGCGATTTATCCGATATACCGAAATCGGAAGAAATAATGACAAAACAGCTCGGGAAGCTTCTAGAAGCTTGGCTTGGAAAATATCTAGATATTATTCTAGTTTTATTAATTAAATAATGTGCGAAATGACTAAAATGCCCTTGGCTTTTAAACTAATGACCAAACTACCCCGACCCTTGGTTTTCCTATAAATAGAAGGCTTAAGTTCATTAGTTCTTTACCATTTTTGAAAGCTAAAGAGCAAATATAGAGAGAGTTCTTGTGAGACAAGAATCGATTGCAAAGAAATAGTTAAAGCTTGCAATAATAAAAGGTACGATTCTTAATCGTTATTATGCTTAAAATTTTATTTTATCGATGAGGCTCAAGAACATAAGTCGTAGCCATGTACGATTTTTCGTTCTCCGTGTTCCTTATGACTTGAGCAAGTCGTTGTTATGTCAAATTTCATTTCATAGTTTAAAGCTTAATGAACATACGTAGTGGTCATGTACGGTTTATCCGTTCTCCGCGTTTGCGTATGTTCTTGAGTATTATTACAAATTGTTATAATTAAGTAAACAAATCGTTATAATGACCAAATTTTGTCAATTATAAAGTGTTATAATCACATATGTAAGCAGTTATAACGCTCAAATTATTTCAAGTATGAAATCCAAAAGCTCAAGAACATAAGTCGTTACCATGTACGATTTTTCGTTCTTCGTGTGTTCCTGAGCAAAAGTCATAATTTCTTCATAAGTAGGTTTATGATTTAGTAATTTAGTGTTATGGGATGATGAAACATGATGGCCTTGCTAAATAATGCTTGTGGCATCAAGTTTTAGTAGTCGAAACGAAGAACGATGAAACTTTGTTCTTCGTGTTCTTCGATTCGTTCTTCGTGTTCTTGAGAAAAAGTCATGAAATCTTATATAAGTAGGTTTATGATTTTGTTATTTTTATGTTATGAAGTGATACGGAGTGTTAGAACATGTTATCTTAGCAAATTAATGCTTGAGGTATCATGTTTTACCAATCGGATCAAAGAAAGTTAAGTCTAATATAGTCGTAGAATATTTTTGCAAATTTCTGAAATTTTAAAGTCTGAATCTGCCTTAGAAACCTAAATGAAAGTTGTAGATCATGAAATTCTAAGTAATGTAGACTCAAGAATCACTCAAAAATGTTTTCGTATGACAAAGTTATGATAGTTACCGGAAAAGAGGTCAAAGCTGATTTTTTTAAGGGGCATTCGGATTTTAGGGCTTAAAAATGAGTTTTTGAGTTAGCCAATTTTCCAATTATTTCCACCAATGAAAATAGTCTTGGTAAGTTATTCTAAGACTTATTCAAAAGGAAAATTTGATAAACTAACGTTCGGGGTCGCGTAACCCTTTTTGTAGGCGTTTAACGATTTCCCGGGAAACCCTAAAACGGTTTCAAGGCAAGTCTTCTAATTCTTGGTATGTGTTACTTTTGTAATATTGTTAAAATGATAAATGAGAAGTGTAATGTTATGTTGTTATGTGATAGATGTTATGTGAAGTCTTTAAATAATGTTTAAAAGCCTTCTAACTGTTATGTGATATGTTTACGAGTTATGAATATGATTTATACACTTTGAGTGTCAATGTGATATAAACTGTTGGAACGTGAGTTATATGTGATATTAAATGGAGAATTATGTTCAGTCAATGCATGTTAAAGTTTATATGAAAGCATAAACTGCGTATGTGCTGTATGTTAGACTTGCTGAGCCGTCGTGCTCATTCTTGCGAATAAAACCTTATTTGCAGATTAAAGATGAACGTAAAGAAGATCATGAACGTAAAGATGAAGCGTAGATTAGGTTTTCATGTTTATTACTTGTATTTGTATAAGTCATAACGACTGTTGTAATACGAACAAACAAACATGTAACCGAATATTGAATGAATGATATAAATTATTATCATCAGAATGTTGTTATGTCTTTATTTTGATATAACCTAGAATTGTTAAGACTTAACATAGTATTGATAATGATCTACTTATCTGGATGAGGATCGGTAAATAACTTGTGAGTGTTGTACATCCGAGACAGGACTAAGCGATGTTGACTGGTCAAATCCATCGTTAAGGTTCCTCGGACCCAGGTATAACTCGTTATTACTATTCTGAATACCATATAAGTAGGATTATTGATATGAAGAGATATCACTATAAACAAATATGTTTCGAATGAGGGTTTTAACTAGTTGGGTAATGTTCTGTACGGAAAGAGAATTTTGCACCGGACAAAGATACAACCATTTGTCACGGATAAAGATGTAAACATTTATCACGGGTGAAGATACAAACATTCACCGCGAGATTCTCTGTTCCCAAGAGCCGTCCTAATGATTTAATGCCGTGGATGTTGGAACATGTAAAGTTATAGAATATTTAAATCCTAAGGTTAAAATTAGACCGTTATATATGGTTTTATCCATTTATACGGATGAAATACAAGTTGATACTTGTATACTTATGAGACTGAGATCAAGTTAAGATCCAGGGACAAAGTTAAGATAAATTTTTAATGTATAGTCTAAAATAAGACTAATTCAACCAATATGATTATGGGATCATTGGTTAAGTCGATAGATGTACGAAATTAACGCACAAGGTCCGCCGCATCGAAAGCGCGGGGATTTTGGGGGCGTTACAGTTGGTATCAGAGCTATATAAAAAGAACCCCGAGCCTCTCGCTGGTGACCGCCCATAGAAGGGAGGCACCGAAGCCAGACTCTCCGTAGGGGACGCCGCATGCGGTGGCAAACTGATAGGTACCATTGTAAGGTGCTATTGAATGATGGTTACAGTTGGTATCAGAGCTATATAAAAAGAACCCCGAGCCTCTCGCTGGTGACCGCCCATAGAAGGGAGGCACCGAAGCCAGACTCTCCGTAGGGGACGCCGCATGCGGTGGCAAACTGATAGGTACCATTGTAAGGTGCTATTGAATGATGGTTACAGTTGGTATCAGAGCAGTGGATTATAGTTTCGAGGTAACAAGTACCTTGGAGTATAATTTGATGGATTAAGAAGAAATGGACTTGTGAAGAGTCCGTATATAATTAAAAGATATGCATAAATCTTATTAAATCTTAATACATAAAAATTATTATGTGAAAAGAAATATAATGAATAAAGATAAACTCTTTACGAGAATATCTGAAGTTAAATAGACTCATAAAGAGTTCTCAAAGCAAGTAATAAGATAAAATAATCTTATTGGTTTTTATGTGGAACTGTTTCATAAAAATGAAATGGTGTGTTTGGTATGTTGTGTGATTATACCTAAGAAAAGAGATGAGTAAACTCATAAGGAATGTAAATGATGAAGGAATGAATTAAGAAAAGAAAGTGACTAAGATAGTTATAGAACGATTAGGGATTTCAATTGAAAAATCATTTAGTAAAACTGAGTAGAACGACTCTCTTGTATGGGAAAGAGTTTAATATGCTTCAGAGAACCGATCTAACTACACTGTTGATATGAATGATTCATGGTCAGTGTTCTCAAAGCGGGTTACACACTGAATGAAATCATTTGAGGATAGTGTTGATGAGACGGAGAACTGATTCATTAGTTCTTGGGTGGAGGAATAACTCAGTTTGCTATATTGATAAGTAAATTAAAATCTTGTGTCAACTCTTCTTTGTATATATTCTGAGAAGGTGATTCTTCACTCATATGTATATTGATTAGTTAGTAGTTGTTACGTCATAACTATAGTTTTAAAAATATTTGTATGTTAGTTACTGAGCGAACGAACCTTGTTATGGACTTGGGCTATGATATGTTAGTCGAACCGACTTGTGAGATGCGGCTACGATTTGTCTATTCAGTGCAATATTGATCAGTACCAATGTGCGCTGAGACATTTCAATTCCGTGTTGATGAGAAGGGGAACTAATATATTTGTTTGTACTTGGTTTAATACAACCAATCATTTTACTATATTACTATATATTTGCAAAACTTGTGTTATGGTAAGAGAATAATGGAAAAGATAGAGGATTGAGGGTATTTCAAAAATCTTCTAGCTATGCTAGATATTCATGGTTATATTCGCACTTGTGTGCCTTTGAAAAGAGTGGTTCACTAGTTGAACTGAAAATTTTTGTTAGTTCTTCACTAGCTATGTTATTCATATGTCTATGCTAATTGTTTTGGCTAGACGGATTTAATGTGAAGAATAAAAATGATTTATTCATCAACACCCCATTTAACCTGGTGTGAAGATGATACATGATGAGTCATCAACGCACTTTGCAAGGTGCGGTATACAGTCATAAAATTGCTTTTCAAAAGTTTGAATGGTTTAAATATGAGTCAATGCCAATTGTTTCGGCTAGACACCTTTGGTTATGAAAAAAAAAACGGACGTAGGAATTCGATAGACGCAATAAACCGCGTCTTTAAAGATAATATGGTACGACAGGCTGATCACCTAAAGTACAACGTATGTGTGTTCTCGATCTTAATTGATTGTTACACAATATATGGTGTTCTCAATCTTAATTGATTGCTACACAAAGTATGAAGTGTTCTCAATCTTAATTGATTGCTACGCAAGATATGGTTTTCCAGTCCGGATGATGATTTAAAAAAAAATTATGGGTTATATAGTATTCATAGTTTTTGAATAAGGTAAATGTCTTGATTGACCGTTGTATAAGTTAGAAGAATCCAAGATAAAGGAAGAATGAGACTGAATGTCGAGTATGAAAAGAGGTTTAAAACCTAGAGTTATGAAAGGAAATGTGTAGAGATAAGTGAACATTGTTCAGACCTAATCAAAGTATTGGAGGTTTAATGTGAGTAAAAGATGAATTTAGAAAATTCATATTGAAGAGTAAATTGGAGATGATTATATTATAATTTCGAGGACGAAATTCTTATAAGAATGAGAGAATGTAATATCCTGAATATTTATAACACTTATAAATATGACATTAAATGACTAAAGTAATTGTAAAGTTAATTTCGAGGACGAAATTCCTGTAAGTTGGGTTGAATGTAATATCCCAAATATTTCAAAAGTGATCTAACAAGATCTAAGCAAGGTTGTCAATTCAAAACCTAAGATCGATTGCTCAAGCAACCCTTGAGCTATCTTAAAGAATATATACGACTCGAAACTGCGATCGTATACAACTAAGAGGTTAAAATCTTTAACCTAAACTATATGTTATGTGATTAGTAAAGCTTGAATTGAGCTTTTAAATGTGTTGTATGAAATATCTATGTGTAGGATTTTGTGTTTTGGTTCAAGTAGTTAACCTTAACACTTATTAAAAATCAGAAGTCAATTTAGGGCAAAAACCTAAATTGGAAAAAGAGTTAAAACCTAAACCCTAACCCTAGGGTCTAAACCCTAGGAAATAACCTAGGCCCTCGAGCAAAATGTGAAGGTCAAATGGACATTCCGTTTAAGGATTAAACCTTCCCACGATTTGAAAACACGTAACAGTCAATAAAAGTTTTTCTCGAAAAACGTGTAAAAGTACTATTCACGAGGTGACGTTTTTCATTCATTTGACTGTTTCATTCGTCTGTAGGACTTCTTGTATTTCACAATATAGTGTTAATATGAGGTCTAGATGTCAGGGAACCAATAAAATTTTATGGAGAAAAAGACGAAAAAGACACGATTTACGAGAAAACGTTTGTTGTCTTTTTGAACGTTCTTTTCAACGTTTGGACTTTTTTCATTTCACGATATAGCATTTATACGGGGAATAGATACCAGGGAGCCGCTGATATTTTTCCCAAATTAAAACGTAAAACGCTCTTCAAACGGAAACCTTTTCCATTTTTGAACGTTCCGCTGAAGGATACAGTGTTTGTATGCAACAGCGATGCGTAATATGCAATAAAAGTTTTTCTCGAAAAGTGTGTCGGGAATAAGACGAAATAGGGAAAAGACGAAAATAAATATTATTTTTGACTTTTTGGTCTTCTAACCATTTTCTGAGAAATGGTCGCCAAAAACACTATTCACCGAAAAACGTGCCAAGTCTTTTGGACTTTTCACTTTACAAAAAAAGTGTTTATTCGGAACAAAACTCAGTAATATCAAAATTTTAAATCAGTATAAGTTAACCATTTAGTTGGAATCAGACTGTTATATAATTAAACTGCTAATTAATCCGTGTTGTTTTCATCAAACGGATCATGAGATAGGTTAACATTAAATTTGAATAATCAAATTTATCAGATTAATACCTAATTATATTATTCAATCATAATTAGTGTCTAGAATGAAAGAAATTTATCAATAGCGTCGCCCGGTAGGTATATTTGAGAAAAATATACGGAAGATTATCCGAGATTAATTCAAGGAAAACTTTGAGGGTCAAACGAGACATCATATTAATAGTGTATGATGTATTTTATTAATAAAATACGTATAAGTAATTAAAACTTATATTACTAATGCGAAATATTTTAAATTAATCACACGCGATTTATCCGATATACCGAAATCGGAAGAAATAATGACAAAACAGCTCGGGAAGCTTCTAGAAGCTTGGCTTGGAAAATATCTAGATATTATTCTAGTTTTATTAATTAAATAATGTGCGAAATGACTAAAATGCCCTTGGCTTTTAAACTAATGACCAAACTACCCCGACCCTTGGTTTTCCTATAAATAGAAGGCTTAAGTTCATTAGTTCTTTACCATTTTTGAAAGCTAAAGAGCAAATATAGAGAGAGTTCTTGTGAGACAAGAATCGATTGCAAAGAAATAGTTAAAGCTTGCAATAATAAAAGGTACGATTCTTAATCGTTATTATGCTTAAAATTTTATTTTATCGATGAGGCTCAAGAACATAAGTCGTAGCCATGTACGATTTTTCGTTCTCCGTGTTCCTTATGACTTGAGCAAGTCGTTGTTATGTCAAATTTCATTTCATAGTTTAAAGCTTAATGAACATACGTAGTGGTCATGTACGGTTTATCCGTTCTCCGCGTTTGCGTATGTTCTTGAGTATTATTATAAATTGTTATAATTAAGTAAACAAGTCGTTATAATGACCAAATTTTGTCAATTATAAAGTGTTATAATCACATATGTAAGCAGTTATAATGCTCAAATTATTTCAAGTATGAAATCCAAAAGCTCAAGAACATAAGTCGTTACCATGTACGATTTTTCGTTCTTCGTGTGTTCTTGAGCAAAAGTCATAATTTCTTCATAAGTAGGTTTATGATTTAGTAATTTAGTGTTATGGGATGATGAAACATGATGGCCTTGCTAAATAATGCTTGTGGCATCAAGTTTTAGTAGTCGAAACGAAGAACGATGAAACTTTGTTCTTCGTGTTCTTCGTGTTCTTCGATTCGTTCTTCGTCTTCTTGAGAAAAAGTCATGAAATCTTATATAAGTAGGTTTATGATTTTGTTATTTTTATGTTATGAAGTGATACGGAGTGTTAGAACATGTTATCTTAGCAAATTAATGCTTGAGGTATCATGTTTTACCAATCGGATCAAAGAAAGTTAAGTCTAATATAGTCGCAGAATATTTTTGCAAATTTCTGAAATTTTAAAGTCTGAATCTGCCTTAGAAACCTAAATGAAAGTTGTAGATCATGAAATTCTAAGTAATGTAGACTCAAGAATCACTCAAAAATGTTTTCGTATGACAAAGTTATGATAGTTACCGGAAAAGAGGTCAAAGCTGATTTTTTTAAGGGGCATTCGGATTTTAGGGCTTAAAAATGAGTTTTTGAGTTAGCCAATTTTCCAATTATTTCCACCAATGAAAATAGTCTTGGTAAGTTATTCTAAGACTTATTCAAAAGGAAAATTTGATAAACTAACGTTCGGGGTCGCGTAACCCTTTTTGTAGGCGTTTAACGATTTCCCGGGAAACCCTAAAACGGTTTCAAGGCAAGTCTTCTAATTCTTGGTATGTGTTACTTTTGTAATATTGTTAAAATGATAAATGAGAAGTGTAATGTTATGTTGTTATGTGATAGATGTTATGTGAAGTCTTTAAATAATGTTTAAAAGCCTTCTAACTGTTATGTGATATGTTTACGAGTTATGAATATGATTTATACACTTTGTGTGTCAATGTGATATAAACTGTTGGAACGTGAGTTATATGTGATATTAAATGGAGAATTATGTTCAGTCAATGCATGTTAAAGTTTATATGAAAGCATAAACTGCGTATGTGCTGTATGTTAGACTTGCTGAGCCGTCGTGCTCATTCTTGCGAATAAAACCTTATTTGCAGATTAAAGATGAACGTAAAGAAGATCATGAACGTAAAGATGAAGCGTAGATTAGGCTTTCATGTTTATTACTTGTATTTGTATAAGTCATAACGACTGTTGTAATACGAACAAACAAACATGTAACCGAATATTGAATGAATGATATAAATTATTATCATCAGAATGTTGTTATGTCTTTATTTTGATATAACCTAGAATTGTTAAGACTTAACATAATATTGATAATGATCTACTTATCTGGACGAGGATCGGTAAATAACTTGTGAGTGTTGTACATCCGAGACAGGACTAAGCGATGTTGACTGGTCAAATCCATCGTTAAGGTTCCTCGGACCCAGGTATAACTCGTTATTACTATTCTGAATACCATATAAGTAGGATTATTGATATGAAGAGATATCACTATAAACAAATATGTTTCGAATGAGGGTTTTAACTAGTTGGGTAATGTTCTGTACGGAAAGAGAATTTTGCACCGGACAAAGATACAACCATTTGTCACGGATAAAGATGTAAACATTTATCACGGGTGAAGATACAAACATTCACCGCGAGATTCTCTGTTCCCAAGAGCCGTCCTAATGATTTAATGCCGTGGATGTTGGAACATGTAAAGTTATAGAATATTTAAATCCTAAGGTTAAAATTAGACCGTTATATATGGTTTTATCCATTTATACGGATGAAATACAAGTTGATACTTGTATACTTATGAGACTTAGATCAAGTTAAGATCCAGGGACAAAGTTAAGATAAATTTTTAATGTATAGTCTAAAATAAGACTAATTCAACCAATATGATTATGGGATCATTGGTTAAGTCGATAGATGTACGAAATTAACGCACAAGGTCCGCCGCATCGAAAGCGCGGGGATTTTGGGGGCGTTACAGTTGGTATCAGAGCTATATAAAAAGAACCCCGAGCCTCTCGCTGGTGACCGCCCATAGAAGGGAGGCACCGAAGCCAGACTCTCCGTAGGGGACGCCGCATGCGGTGGCAAACTGATAGGTACCATTGTAAGGTGCTATTGAATGATGGTTACAGTTGGTATCAGAGCTATATAAAAAGAACCCCGAGCCTCTCGCTGGTGACCGCCCATAGAAGGGAGGCACCGAAGCCAGACTCTCCGTAGGGGACGCCGCATGCGGTGGCAAACTGATAGGTACCATTGTAAGGTGCTATTGAATGATGGTTACAGTTGGTATCAGAGCAGTGGATTATAGTTTCGAGGTAACAAGTACCTTGGAGTATAATTTGATGGATTAAGAAGAAATGGACTTGTGAAGAGTCCGTATATAATTAAAAGATATGCATAAATCTTATTAAATCTTAATACATAAAAATTATTATGTGAAAAGAAATATAATGAATAAAGATAAACTCTTTACGAGAATATCTGAAGTTAAATAGACTCATAAAGAGTTCTCAAAGCAAGTAATAAGATAAAATAATCTTATTGGTTTTTATGTGGAACTGTTTCATAAAAATGAAATGGTGTGTTTGGTATGTTGTGTGATTATACCTAAGAAAAGAGATGAGTAAACTCATAAGGAATGTAAATGATGAAGGAATGAATTAAGAAAAGAAAGTGACTAAGATAGTTATAGAACGATTAGGGATTTCAATTGAAAAATCATTTAGTAAAACTGAGTAGAACGACTCTCTTGTATGGGAAAGAGTTTAATATGCTTCAGAGAACCGATCTAACTACACTGTTGATATGAATGATTCATGGTCAGTGTTCTCAAAGCGGGTTACACACTGAATGAAATCATTTGAGGATAGTGTTGATGAGACGGAGAACTGATTCATTAGTTCTTGGGTGGAGGAATAACTCAGTTTGCTATATTGATAAGTAAATTAAAATCTTGTGTCAACTCTTCTTTGTATATATTCTGAGAAGGTGATTCTTCACTCATATGTATATTGATTAGTTAGTAGTTGTTACGTCATAACTATAGTTTTAAAAATATTTGTATGTTAGTTACTGAGCGAACGAACCTTGTTATGGACTTGGGCTATGATATGTTAGTCGAACCGACTTGTGAGATGCGGCTACGATTTGTCTATTCAGTGCGATATTGATCAGTACCAATGTGCGCTGAGACATTTCAATTCCGTGTTGATGAGAAGGGGAACTAATATATTTGTTTGTACTTGGTTTAATACAACCAATCATTTTACTATATTACTATATATTTGCAAAACTTGTGTTATGGTAAGAGAATAATGGAAAAGATAGAGGATTGAGGGTATTTCAAAAATCTTCTAGCTATGCTAGATATTCATGGTTATATTCGCACTTGTGTGCCTTTGAAAAGAGTGGTTCACTAGTTGAACTGAAAATTTTTGTTAGTTCTTCACTAGCTATGTTATTCATATGTCTATGCTAATTGTTTTGGCTAGACGGATTTAATGTGAAGAATAAAAATGATTTATTCATCAACACCCCATTTAACCTGGTGTGAAGATGATACATGATGAGTCATCAACGCACTTTGCAAGGTGCGGTATACAGTCATAAAATTGCTTTTCAAAAGTTTGAATGGTTTAAATATGAGTCAATGCCAATTGTTTCGGCTAGACACCTTTGGTTATGAAAAAAAAAACGGACGTAGGAATTCGATAGACGCAATAAACCGCGTCTTTAAAGATAATATGGTACGACAGGCTGATCACCTAAAGTACAACGTATGTGTGTTCTCGATCTTAATTGATTGTTACACAATATATGGTGTTCTCAATCTTAATTGATTGCTACACAAAGTATGAAGTGTTCTCAATCTTAATTGATTGCTACGCAAGATATGGTTTTCCAGTCCGGATGATGATTTAAAAAAAAATTATGGGTTATATAGTATTCATAGTTTTTGAATAAGGTAAATGTCTTGATTGACCGTTGTATAAGTTAGAAGAATCCAAGATAAAGGAAGAATGAGACTGAATGTCGAGTATGAAAAGAGGTTTAAAACCTAGAGTTATGAAAGGAAATGTGTAGAGATAAGTGAACATTGTTCAGACCTAATCAAAGTATTGGAGGTTTAATGTGAGTAAAAGATGAATTTAGAAAATTCATATTGAAGAGTAAATTGGAGATGATTATATTATAATTTCGAGGACGAAATTCTTATAAGAATGAGAGAATGTAATATCCTGAATATTTATAACACTTATAAATATGACATTAAATGACTAAAGTAATTGTAAAGTTAATTTCGAGGACGAAATTCCTGTAAGTTGGGTTGAATGTAATATCCCAAATATTTCAAAAGTGATCTAACAAGATCTAAGCAAGGTTGTCAATTCAAAACCTAAGATCGATTGCTCAAGCAACCCTTGAGCTATCTTAAAGAATATATACGACTCGAAACTGCGATCGTATACAACTAAGAGGTTAAAATCTTTAACCTAAACTATATGTTATGTGATTAGTAAAGCTTGAACTGAGCTTTTAAATGTGTTGTATGAAATATCTATGTGTAGGATTTTGTGTTTTGGTTCAAGTAGTTAACCTTAACACTTATTAAAAATCAGAAGTCAATTTAGGGCAAAAACCTAAATTGGAAAAAGAGTTAAAACCTAAACCCTAACCCTAGGGTCTAAACCCTAGGAAATAACCTAGGCCCTCGAGCAAAATGTGAAGGTCAAATGGACATTCCGTTTAAGGATTAAACCTTCCCACGATTTGAAAACACGTAACAGTCAATAAAAGTTTTTCTCGAAAAACGTGTAAAAGTACTATTCACGAGGTGACGTTTTTCATTCATTTGACTGTTTCATTCGTCTGTAGGACTTCTTGTATTTCACAATATAGTGTTAATATGAGGTCTAGATGTCAGGGAACCAATAAAATTTTATGGAGAAAAAGACGAAAAAGACACGATTTACGAGAAAACGTTTGTTGTCTTTTTGAACGTTCTTTTCAACGTTTGGACTTTTTTCATTTCACGATATAGCATTTATACGGGGAATAGATACCAGGGAGCCGCTGATATTTTTCCCAAATTAAAACGTAAAACGCTCTTCAAACGGAAACCTTTTCCATTTTTGAACGTTCCGCTGAAGGATACAGTGTTTGTATGCAACAGCGATGCGTAATATGCAATAAAAGTTTTTCTCGAAAAGTGTGTCGGGAATAAGACGAAATAGGGAAAAGACGAAAATAAATATTATTTTTGACTTTTTGGTCTTCTAACCATTTTCTGAGAAATGGTCGCCAAAAACACTATTCACCGAAAAACGTGCCAAGTCTTTTGGACTTTTCACTTTACAAAAAAAGTGTTTATTCGGAACAAAACTCAGTAATATCAAATTTTTAAATCAGTATAAGTTAACCATTTAGTTGGAATCATACTGTTATATAATTAAACTGCTAATTAATCCGTGTTGTTTTCATCAAACGGATCATGAGATAGGTTAACATTAAATTTGAATAATCAAATTTATCAGATTAATACCTAATTATATTATTCAATCATAATTAGTGTCTAGAATGAAAGAAATTTATCAATAGCGTCGCCCGGTAGGTATATTTGAGAAAAATATACAGAAGATTATCCGAGATTAATTCAAGGAAAACTTTGAGGGTCAGACGAGACATCATATTAATACTGTATGATGTATTTTATTAATAAAATACGTATAAGTAATTAAAACTTATATTACTAATGCGAAATATTTTAAATTAATCACACGCGATTTATCCGATATACCGAAATCGGAAGAAATAATGACAAAACAGCTCGGGAAGCTTCTAGAAGCTTGGCTTGGAAAATATCTAGATATTATTCTAGTTTTATTAATTAAATAATGTGCGAAATGACTAAAATGCCCTTGGCTTTTAAACTAATGACCAAACTACCCCGACCCTTGGTTTTCCTATAAATAGAAGGCTTAAGTTCATTAGTTCTTTACCATTTTTGAAAGCTAAAGAGCAAATATAGAGAGAGTTCTTGTGAGACAAGAATCGATTGCAAAGAAATAGTTAAAGCTTGCAATAATAAAAGGTACGATTCTTAATCGTTATTATGCTTAAAATTTTATTTTATCGATGAGGCTCAAGAACATAAGTCGTAGCCATGTACGATTTTTCGTTCTCCGTGTTCCTTATGACTTGAGCAAGTCGTTGTTATGTCAAATTTCATTTCATAGTTTAAAGCTTAATGAACATACGTAGTGGTCATGTACGGTTTATCCGTTCTCCGCGTTTGCGTATGTTCTTGAGTATTATTATAAATTGTTATAATTAAGTAAACAAGTCGTTATAATGACCAAATTTTGTCAATTATAAAGTGTTATAATCACATATGTAAGCAGTTATAATGCTCAAATTATTTCAAGTATGAAATCCAAAAGCTCAAGAACATAAGTCGTTACCATGTACGATTTTTCGTTCTTCGTGTGTTCTTGAGCAAAAGTCATAATTTCTTCATAAGTAGGTTTATGATTTAGTAATTTAGTGTTATGGGATGATGAAACATGATGGCCTTGCTAAATAATGCTTGTGGCATCAAGTTTTAGTAGTCGAAACGAAGAACGATGAAACTTTGTTCTTCGTGTTCTTCGTGTCGTTCTTCGTGTTCTTGAGAAAAAGTCATGAAATCTTATATAAGTAGGTTTATGATTTTGTTATTTTTATGTTATGAAGTGATACGAAGTGTTAGAACATGTTATCTTAGCAAATTAATGCTTGAGGTATCATGTTTTACCAATCGGATCAAAGAAAGTTAAGTCTAATATAGTCGCAGAATATTTTTGCAAATTTCTGAAATTTTAAAGTCTGAATCTGCCTTAGAAACCTAAATGAAAGTTGTAGATCATGAAATTCTAAGTAATTTAGACTCAAGAATCACTCAAAAATGTTTTCGTATGACAAAGTTATGATAGTTACCGGAAAAGAGGTCAAAGCTGATTTTTTTAAGGGGCATTCGGATTTTAGGGCTTAAAAATGAGTTTTTGAGTTAGCCAATTTTCCAATTATTTCCACCAATGAAAATAGTCTTGGTAAGTTATTCTAAGACTTATTCAAAAGGAAAATTTGATAAACTAACGTTCGGGGTCGCGTAACCCTTTTTGTAGGCGTTTAACGATTTCCCGGGAAACCCTAAAACGGTTTCAAGGCAAGTCTTCTAATTCTTGGTATGTGTTACTTTTGTAATATTGTTAAAATGATAAATGAGAAGTGTAATGTTATGTTGTTATGTGATAGATGTTATGTGAAGTCTTTAAATAATGTTTAAAAGCCTTCTAACTGTTATGTGATATGTTTACGAGTTATGAATATGATTTATACACTTTGTGTGTCAATGTGATATAAACTGTTGGAACGTGAGTTATATGTGATATTAAATGGAGAATTATGTTCAGTCAATGCATGTTAAAGTTTATATGAAAGCATAAACTGCGTATGTGCTGTATGTTAGACTTGCTGAGCCGTCGTGCTCATTCTTGCGAATAAAACCTTATTGGCAGATTAAAGATGAACGTTAAGAAGATCATGAACGTAAAGATGAAGCGTAGATTAGGTTTTCATGTTTATTACTTGTATTTGTATAAGTCATAACGACTGTTGTAATACGAACAAACAAACATGTAACCGAATATTGAATGAATGATATAAATTATTATCATCAGAATGTTGTTATGTCTTTATTTTGATATAACCTAGAATTGTTAAGACTTAACATAATATTGATAATGATCTACTTATCTGGACGAGGATCGGTAAATAACTTGTGAGTGTTGTACATCCGAGACAGGACTAAGCGATGTTGACTGGTCAAATCCATCGTTAAGGTTCCTCGGACCCAGGTATAACTCGTTATTACTATTCTGAATACCATATAAGTAGGATTATTGATATGAAGAGATATCACTATAAACAAATATGTTTCGAATGAGGGTTTTAACTAGTTGGGTAATGTTCTGTACGGAAAGAGAATTTTGCACCGGACAAAGATACAACCCTTTGTCACGGATAAAGATGCAAACATTTATCACGGGTGAAGATACAAACATTCACCGCGAGATTCTCTGTTCCCCAGAGCCGTCATAATGATTTAATGCCGTGGATGTTGGAACATGTAAAGTTATAGAATATTTAAATCCTAAGGTTAAAATTAGACCGTTATATATGGTTTTATCCATTTATACGGATGAAATACAAGTTGATACTTGTATACTTATGAGACTGAGATCAAGTTAAGATCCAGGGACAAAGTTAAGATAATTTTTTAAGATAATACAGGTCCGCCGCATCGAAAGTGCGCGGATTTTGAGGGCGTTACATTTGATGCGGCGGGAGAAACCTGTTAGGAAGTGGTTTAGGTGTTCGGATGCGTTCGGCCCGGGAGAACTTCAAAGTGGCGTGACTTTTGATCCATAAGGAGTAACGGGGCCCGTAATATATCAAATTGAAGCTTGGGATGAGCTCTACAAGTCTCATTGCCTACGGACTTGACACGTGCTGTTTGGAGCCCGAAAAACCTATTTGAAATAGTCTATTCGTCGGCCGAGCGTGAATTATTTTTTTTATTTTTGTTATTTTAGTTTCCCTGTCCCTAATTGCTGTTGGAAGTTGTTTACGGCCATAAATACGACCATGAACAGCAACGTTCTCGTCAGTTAATATTACTATTACGTTATTCTATTCGTGAGTTCTTGCTTTTCTTGTCGGTTCAGGGGTTTGCCTCTGCGCTCTGGTTGCCGCGTCTGAACCTGCAAATCACGTTTGTGCCAGGGCGTTACAGTCTAACCGTGTTTCGCTGCATCTGGACTCTTCGATCCCATTCCTGTATTGCCACTTTGATAACGCTTGTTTATCCCCAGAGGCACAAAATAGATCTAGAAGGGGGTGGCGTAAATTCTTTAAATTCTCCTTCATGATAGGGTGTTACCAAGTAATTACCCAAATCAATTTAATTAATTCAGGCACAGAACAAACGCAGTTTAGATCGCACCTTCGAAAAATGTGGGGAAAAAAAATAGTCCAAAGCCCACGTTTCGCGTAAAGGCAAAACGGATATAAAAAGGGGTGCAACACGAGGACTTCCCAGGGGGTCACCCATCCTAGTACTACCCTCGCCCAAGCACGCTTAACTTCGGAGTTCTGATGGGATCCGGTGCATTAGTGCTGGTATGATCGCACCCGTTAGGACTCCCCACTTCTATTCCTATATTCCCGGATGTGGGTGTGACGTAGTGACATTTACTAAGACACGTTTCGCCAGTTCGCGCGTTTGCTTTCACCTGGTTCCGCAAACAGGAAGAGAAGACATAGGAAGGGGTGCAACACGAGGACTTCCCAGGGGGTCACCCATCCAAGTACTACACTCGCCCAAGCGCGCTTAACTCCGGTGTTCTGACGGGATCCGACGCATTATTGCTGGTATGATCGCACCCGCTAAGAACCTCCATTTTAATCCCTACCTTCCCGCACGTGGGCGTGTCGTTGTCACATTTTCGCCGTGCCTGCGCGTTTGGTAAGACACGTTTCACCAGTACGCGCGTCTTCGTTCGCCTGGTTCCGCAAAAATGCAAAAATGAGGGGATCCGGCGCGTTGGTGCTGCTGTGATCGCACCCGCTAAGATCCTCCGTCTTAATTCGAAATTTCCCGCACGTGGGTGTGCCGCAGTGACATTTACGCCGTGCATGCGCGTTTACCAAGACACGTTTCACCAGTGACCCCTTATTCTTTCCCCCGGTTCCGCAAAAGGGTTATAAAAAGGGGTGCAACACGAGGACTTCCCAGGGGGTCACCCATCCTAGTACTACTCTCGCCCAAGCACGCTTAACTTCGGAGTTCTGATGGGATCCGGTGCATTAGTGCTGGTATGATCGCACCCGTTAGGATTCTGCATTTTTATTACTATATTCCCACATTACTAATTCGCGTTCAACGTTACGCGCCTTTTTCTTTCACCTGTTTCCGCAAGTAAAGCGAAGAAATATTGAAAGGGATGCAACGCTGGGACTTCCCAGGGGGTCACCCACCCTGGTACTGCTCTCGCCTAGGCACGCTTAATCTCCGAATCTCGATGGGATCCGGTGCGTTAGTGTTGGTATGATCGCACCAGTTAGTGTTTGATGCGGCGGGAGAAACCTGTTAGGAAGTGGTTTAGGTGTTCGGATGCGTTCGGCCCGGGAGAACTTCAAAGTGGCGTGACTTTTGATCCATAAGGAGTAACGGGGCCCGTAATATATCAAATTGAAGCTTGGGATGAGCTCTGCAAGTCTCATCACCTACGGCCTTGACACGTGCTGTTTGGAGCCCGAAAAACCTATTTGAAATAGTCTATTCGTCGGCCGAGCGTGAATTATTTTTTTCATTTTTGTTATTTTAGTTTCCCTGTCCCTAATTGCTGTTGGAAGTTGTTTACGGCCATAAATACGACCCTGAACAGCAACGTTCTCGTCAGTTAATATTACTATTACGTTATTCTATTCGTGAGTTCTTGCTTTTCTTGTCGGTTCAGGGGTTTGCCTCTGCGTTCTTGTTGCCGCGTCTGAACCTGCAAATCACGTTTGTGCCAGGGCGTTACAGTCTAACCGTGTTTCGCTGCATCTGGACTCTTCGATCCCATTCCTGTATTGCCACTTTCATAACGCTTGTTTATCCCAGAGGCACAAAATAGATCTAGAAGGGGGTGGCGTAAATTCTTTAAATTCTCCTTCATGATAGGGTGTTACCAAGTAATTACCCAATTCAATTTAATTAATTCAGGCACAGAACAAACGCAGTTTAGATCGCACCTTCGAAAAATGTGGGGAAAAAAAATAGTCCAAAGCCCACGTTTCGCGTAAAGGCAAAACGGATATAAAAAGGGGTGCAACACGAGGACTTCCCAGGGGGTCACCCATCCTAGTACTACCCTCGCCCAAGCACGCTTAACTTCGGAGTTCTTATGGGATCCGGTGCATTAGTGCTGGTATGATCGCACCCGTTAGGACTCCCCACTTCTATTCCTATATTCCCGGATGTGGGTGTGACGTAGTGACATTTACTAAGACACGTTTCGCCAGTTCGCGCGTTTGCTTTCACCTGGTTCCGCAAACAGGAAGAGAAGACATAGGAAGGGGTGCAACACGAGGACTTCCCAGGGGGTCACCCATCCAAGTACTACACTCGCCCAAGCGCGCTTAACTCCGGTGTTCTGACGGGATCCGGCGCATTATTGCTGGTATGATCGCACCCGCTAAGAACCTCCATTTTAATCCCTAGCTTCCCGCACGTGGGCGTGTCGTTGTCACATTTTCGCCGTGCCTGCGCGTTTGGTAAGACACGTTTCACCAGTACGCGCGTCTTCGTTCGCCTGGTTCCGCAAAAATGCAAAAATGAGGGGATCCGGCGCGTTGGTGCTGCTGTGATCGCACCCGCTAAGATCCTCCGTCTTAATTCGAAATTTCCCGCACGTGGGTGTGCCGCAGTGACATTTACGCCGTGCATGCGCGTTTACCGAGACACGTTTAACCAGTGACCCCTTATTCTTTCCCCCGGTTCCGCAAAAGGGTTATAAAAAGGGATGCAACACGAGGACTTCCCAGGGGGTCACCCATCCTAGTACTACTCTCGCCCAAGCACGCTTAACTTCGGAGTTCTGATGGGATCCGGTGCATTAGTGCTGGTATAATCGCACCCGTTAGGATTCTGCATTTTTATTACTATATTCCCACATTACTAATTCGCGTTCAACGTTACGCGCCTTTTTCTTTCACCTGTTTCCGCAAGTAAAGCGAAGAAATATTGAAAGGGATGCAACGCTGGGACTTCCCAGGGGGTCACCCACCCTGGTACTGCTCTCGCCTAGGCACGCTTAATCTCCGAATCTCGATGGGATCCGGTGCGTTAGTGTTGGTATGATCGCACCCGTTAGTGTTTGATGCGGCGGGAGAAACCTGTTAGGAAGTGGTTTAGGTGTTCGGATGCGTTCGGCCCGGGAGAACTTCAAAGTGGCGTGACTTTTGATCCATAAGGAGTAACGGGGCCCGTAATATATCAAATTGAAGCTTGGGATGAGCTCTGCAAGTCTCATTGCCTACGGCCTTGACACGTGCTGTTTGGAGCCCGAAAAACCTATTTGAAATAGTCTATTCGTCGGCCGAGCGTGAATTATTTTTTTCATTTTTGTTATTTTAGTTTCCCTGTCCCTAATTGCTGTTGGAAGTTGTTTACGGCCATAAATACGACCATGAACAGCAACGTTCTCGTCAGTTAATATTACTATTACGTTATTCTATTCGTGAGTTCTTGCTTTTCTTGTCGGTTCAGGGGTTTGCCTCTGCGCTCTTGTTGCCGCGTCTGAACCTGCAAATCACGTTTGTGCCAGGGCGTTACAGTCTAACCGTGTTTCGCTGCATCTGGACTCTTCGATCCCATTCCTGTATTGCCACTTTGATAACGCTTGTTTATCCCCAGAGGCACAAAAGAGATCTAGAAAGGGGTGGCGTAAATTCTTTAAATTCTCCTTCATGATAGGGTGTTACCAAGTAATTACCCAAATCAATTTAATTAATTCAGGCACAGAACAAACGCAGTTTAGATCGCACCTTCGAAGAATGTGGGGGAAAAAAATAGTCCAAAGCCCACGTTTCGCGTAAAGGCAAAACGGATATAAAAAGGGGTGCAACACGAGGAATTCCCAGGGGGTCCCCCATCCTAGTACTACTCTCGCCCAAGCACGCTTAACTTCGGAGTTCTGATGGGATCCGGTGCATTAGTGCTGGTATGATCGCACCCGTTAGGACTCCCCACTTCTATTCCTATATTCCCGGATGTGGGTGTGACGTAGTGACATTTACTAAGACACGTTTCGCCAGTTCGCGCGTTTGCTTTCACCTGGTTCCGCAAACAGGAAGAGAAGACATAGGAAAGGGTGCAACACGAGGACTTCCCAGGGGGTCACCCATCCAAGTACTACACTCGCCCAAGCGCGCTTAACTCCGGTGTTCTGACGGGATCCGGCGCATTATTGCTGGTATGATCGCACCCGCTAAGAACCTCCATTTTAATCCCTACCTTCCCGCACGTTGGCGTGTCGTTGTCACATTTTCGCCGTGCCTACGCGTTTGGTAAGACACGTTTCACCAGTACGCGCGTCTTCGTTCGCCTGGTTCCGCAAAAATGCAAAAATGAGGGGATCCGGCGTGTTGGTGCTGCTGTGATCGCACCCGCTAAGATCCTCCGTCTTAATTCGAAATTTCCCGCACGTGGGTGTGCCACAGTGACATTTACGCCGTGCATGCGCGTTTACCGAGACACGTTTCACCAGTGACCCCTTATTCTTTCCCCCGGTTCCGCAAAAGGGTTATAAAAAGGGGTGCAACACGAGGACTTCCCAGGGGGTCACCCATCCTAGTACTACTCTCGCCCAAGCACGCTTAACTTCGGAGTTCTGATGGGATCCGGTGCATTAGTGCTGGTATGATCGCACCCGTTAGGATTCTGCATTTTTATTACTATATTCCCACATTACTAATTCGCGTTCAACGTTACGCGCCTTTTTCTTTCACCTGTTTCCGCAAGTAAAGCGAAGAAATATTGAAAGGGATGCAACGCTGGGACTTCCCAGGGGGTCACCCACCCTGGTACTGCTCTCGCCTAGGCACGCTTAATCTCCGAATCTCGATGGGATCCGGTGCGTTAGTGTTGGTATGATCGCACCCGTTAGTGTTTGATGCGGCGGGAGAAACCTGTTAGGAAGTGGTTTAGGTGTTCGGATGCGTTCGGCCCGGGAGAACTTCAAAGTGGCGTGACTTTTGATCCATAAGGAGTAACGGGGCCCGTAATATATCAAATTGAAGCTTGGGATGAGCTCTGCAAGTCTCATCGCCTACGGCCTTGACACGTGCTGTTTGGAGCCCGAAAAACCTATTTGAAATAGTCTATTCGTCGGCCGAGCGTGAATTATTTTTTTCATTTTTGTTATTTTAGTTTCCCTGTCCCTAATTGCTGTTGGAAGTTGTTTACGGCCATAAATACGACCATGAACAGCAACGTTCTCGTCAGTTAATATTACTATTACGTTATTCTATTCGTGAGTTCTTGCTTTTCTTGTCGGTTCAGGGGTTTGCCTCTGCGCTCTGGTTGCCGCGTCTGAACCTGCAAATCACGTTTGTGCCAGGGCGTTACAGTCTAACCGTGTTTCGCTGCATCTGGACTCTTCGATCCCATTCCTGTATTGCCACTTTGATAACGCTTGTTTATCCCCAGAGGCACAAAATAGATCTAGAAGGGGGTGGCGTAAATTCTTTAAATTCTCCTTCATGATAGGGTGTTACCAAGTAATTACCCAAATCAATTTAATTAATTCAGGCACAGAACAAACGCAGTTTAGATCGCACCTTCGAAAAATGTGGGGAAAAAAAATAGTCCAAAGCCCACGTTTCGCGTAAAGGCAAAACGGATATAAAAAGGGGTGCAACACGAGGACTTCCCAGGGGGTCACCCATCCTAGTACTACCCTCGCCCAAGCACGCTTAACTTCGGAGTTCTGATGGGCTCCGGTGCATTAGTGCTGGTATGATCGCACCCGTTAGGACTCCCCACTTCTATTCCTATATTCCCGGATGTGGGTGTGACGTAGTGACATTTACTAAGACACGTTTCGCCAGTTCGCGCGTTTGCTTTCACCTGGTTCCGCAAACAGGAAGAGAAGACATAGGAAGGGGTGCAACACGAGGACTTCCCAGGGGGTCACCCATCCAAGTACTACACTCGCCCAAGCGCGCTTAACTCCGGTGTTCTGACGGGATCCGACGCATTATTGCTGGTATGATCGCACCCGCTAAGAACCTCCATTTTAATCCCTACCTTCCCGCACGTGGGCGTGTCGTTGTCACATTTTCGCCGTGCCTGCGCGTTTGGTAAGACACGTTTCACCAGTACGCGCGTCTTCGTTCGCCTGGTTCCGCAAAAATGCAAAAATGAGGGGATCCGGCGCGTTGGTGCTGCTGTGATCGCACCCGCTAAGATCCTCCGTCTTAATTCGAAATTTCCCGCACGTGGGTGTGCCGCAGTGACATTTACGCCGTGCATGCGCGTTTACCGAGACACGTTTCACCAGTGACCCCTTATTCTTTCCCCCGGTTCCGCAAAAGGGTTATAAAAAGGGGTGCAACACGAGGACTTCCCAGGGGGTCACCCATCCTAGTACTACTCTCGCCCAAGCACGCTTAACTTCGGAGTTCTGATGGGATCCGGTGCATTAGTGCTGGTATGATCGCACCCGTTAGGATTCTGCATTTTTATTACTATATTCCCACATTACTAATTCGCGTTCAACGTTACGCGCCTTTTTCTTTCACCTGTTTCCGCAAGTAAAGCGAAGAAATATTGAAAGGGATGCAACGCTGGGACTTCCCAGGGGGTCACCCACCCTGGTACTGCTCTCGCCTAGGCACGCTTAATCTCCGAATCTCGATGGGATCCGGTGCGTTAGTGTTGGTATGATCGCACCAGTTAGTGTTTGATGCGGCGGGAGAAACCTGTTAGGAAGTGGTTTAGGTGTTCGGATGCGTTCGGCCCGGGAGAACTTCAAAGTGGCGTGACTTTTGATCCATAAGGAGTAACGGGGCCCGTAATATATCAAATTGAAGCTTGGGATGAGCTCTGCAAGTCTCATCACCTACGGCCTTGACACGTGCTGTTTGGAGCCCGAAAAACCTATTTGAAATAGTCTATTCGTCGGCCGAGCGTGAATTATTTTTTTCATTTTTGTTATTTTAGTTTCCCTGTCCCTAATTGCTGTTGGAAGTTGTTTACGGCCATAAATACGACCCTGAACAGCAACGTTCTCGTCAGTTAATATTACTATTACGTTATTCTATTCGTGAGTTCTTGCTTTTCTTGTCGGTTCAGGGGTTTGCCTCTGCGCTCTTGTTGCCGCGTCTGAACCTGCAAATCACGTTTGTGCCAGGGCGTTACAGTCTAACCGTGTTTCGCTGCATCTGGACTCTTCGATCCCATTCCTGTATTGCCACTTTGATAACGCTTGTTTATCCCAGAGGCACAAAATAGATCTAGAAGGGGGTGGCGTAAATTCTTTAAATTCTCCTTCATGATAGGGTGTTACCAAGTAATTACCCAATTCAATTTAATTAATTCAGGCACAGAACAAACGCAGTTTAGATCGCACCTTCGAAAAATGTGGGGAAAAAAAATAGTCCAAAGCCCACGTTTCGCGTAAAGGCAAAACGGATATAAAAAGGGGTGCAACACGAGGACTTCCCAGGGGGTCACCCATCCTAGTACTACCCTCGCCCAAGCACGCTTAACTTCGGAGTTCTTATGGGATCCGGTGCATTAGTGCTGGTATGATCGCACCCGTTAGGACTCCCCACTTCTATTCCTATATTCCCGGATGTGGGTGTGACGTAGTGACATTTACTAAGACACGTTTCGCCAGTTCGCGCGTTTGCTTTCACCTGGTTCCGCAAACAGGAAGAGAAGACATAGGAAGGGGTGCAACACGAGGACTTCCCAGGGGGTCACCCATCCAAGTACTACACTCGCCCAAGCGCGCTTAACTCCGGTGTTCTGACGGGATCCGGCGCATTATTGCTGGTATGATCGCACCCGCTAAGAACCTCCATTTTAATCCCTAGCTTCCCGCACGTGGGCGTGTCGTTGTCACATTTTCGCCGTGCCTGCGCGTTTGGTAAGACACGTTTCACCAGTACGCGCGTCTTCGTTCGCCTGGTTCCGCAAAAATGCAAAAATGAGGGGATCCGGCGCGTTGGTGCTGCTGTGATCGCACCCGCTAAGATCCTCCGTCTTAATTCGAAATTTCCCGCACGTGGGTGTGCCGCAGTGACATTTACGCCGTGCATGCGCGTTTACCGAGACACGTTTAACCAGTGACCCCTTATTCTTTCCCCCGGTTCCGCAAAAGGGTTATAAAAAGGGATGCAACACGAGGACTTCCCAGGGGGTCACCCATCCTAGTACTACTCTCGCCCAAGCACGCTTAACTTCGGAGTTCTGATGGGATCCGGTGCATTAGTGCTGGTATAATCGCACCCGTTAGGATTCTGCATTTTTATTACTATATTCCCACATTACTAATTCGCGTTCAACGTTACGCGCCTTTTTCTTTCACCTGTTTCCGCAAGTAAAGCGAAGAAATATTGAAAGGGATGCAACGCTGGGACTTCCCAGGGGGTCACCCACCCTGGTACTGCTCTCGCCTAGGCACGCTTAATCTCCGAATCTCGATGGGATCCGGTGCGTTAGTGTTGGTATGATCGCACCCGTTAGTGTTTGATGCGGCGGGAGAAACCTGTTAGGAAGTGGTTTAGGTGTTCGGATGCGTTCGGCCCGGGAGAACTTCAAAGTGGCGTGACTTTTGATCCATAAGGAGTAACGGGGCCCGTAATATATCAAATTGAAGCTTGGGATGAGCTCTGCAAGTCTCATTGCCTACGGCCTTGACACGTGCTGTTTGGAGCCCGAAAAACCTATTTGAAATAGTCTATTCGTCGGCCGAGCGTGAATTATTTTTTTCATTTTTGTTATTTTAGTTTCCCTGTCCCTAATTGCTGTTGGAAGTTGTTTACGGCCATAAATACGACCATGAACAGCAACGTTCTCGTCAGTTAATATTACTATTACGTTATTCTATTCGTGAGTTCTTGCTTTTCTTGTCGGTTCAGGGGTTTGCCTCTGCGCTCTTGTTGCCGCGTCTGAACCTGCAAATCACGTTTGTGCCAGGGCGTTACAGTCTAACCGTGTTTCGCTGCATCTGGACTCTTCGATCCCATTCCTGTATTGCCACTTTGATAACGCTTGTTTATCCCCAGAGGCACAAAAGAGATCTAGAAAGGGGTGGCGTAAATTCTTTAAATTCTCCTTCATGATAGGGTGTTACCAAGTAATTACCCAAATCAATTTAATTAATTCAGGCACAGAACAAACGCAGTTTAGATCGCACCTTCGAAGAATGTGGGGGAAAAAAATAGTCCAAAGCCCACGTTTCGCGTAAAGGCAAAACGGATATAAAAAGGGGTGCAACACGAGGAATTCCCAGGGGGTCCCCCATCCTAGTACTACTCTCGCCCAAGCACGCTTAACTTCGGAGTTCTGATGGGATCCGGTGCATTAGTGCTGGTATGATCGCACCCGTTAGGACTCCCCACTTCTATTCCTATATTCCCGGATGTGGGTGTGACGTAGTGACATTTACTAAGACACGTTTCGCCAGTTCGCGCGTTTGCTTTCACCTGGTTCCGCAAACAGGAAGAGAAGACATAGGAAAGGGTGCAACACGAGGACTTCCCAGGGGGTCACCCATCCAAGTACTACACTCGCCCAAGCGCGCTTAACTCCGGTGTTCTGACGGGATCCGGCGCATTATTGCTGGTATGATCGCACCCGCTAAGAACCTCCATTTTAATCCCTACCTTCCCGCACGTTGGCGTGTCGTTGTCACATTTTCGCCGTGCCTACGCGTTTGGTAAGACACGTTTCACCAGTACGCGCGTCTTCGTTCGCCTGGTTCCGCAAAAATGCAAAAATGAGGGGATCCGGCGCGTTGGTGCTGCTGTGATCGCACCCGCTAAGATCCTCCGTCTTAATTCGAAATTTCCCGCACGTGGGTGTGCCACAGTGACATTTACGCCGTGCATGCGCGTTTACCGAGACACGTTTCACCAGTGACCCCTTATTCTTTCCCCCGGTTCCGCAAAAGGGTTATAAAAAGGGGTGCAACACGAGGACTTCCCAGGGGGTCACCCATCCTAGTACTACTCTCGCCCAAGCACGCTTAACTTCGGAGTTCTGATGGGATCCGGTGCATTAGTGCTGGTATGATCGCACCCGTTAGGATTCTGCATTTTTATTACTATATTCCCACATTACTAATTCGCGTTCAACGTTACGCGCCTTTTTCTTTCACCTGTTTCCGCAAGTAAAGCGAAGAAATATTGAAAGGGATGCAACGCTGGGACTTCCCAGGGGGTCACCCACCCTGGTACTGCTCTCGCCTAGGCACGCTTAATCTCCGAATCTCGATGGGATCCGGTGCGTTAGTGTTGGTATGATCGCACCCGTTAGTGTTTGATGCGGCGGGAGAAACCTGTTAGGAAGTGGTTTAGGTGTTCGGATGCGTTCGGCCCGGGAGAACTTCAAAGTGGCGTGACTTTTGATCCATAAGGAGTAACGGGGCCCGTAATATATCAAATTGAAGCTTGGGATGAGCTCTGCAAGTCTCATCGCCTACGGCCTTGACACGTGCTGTTTGGAGCCCGAAAAACCTATTTGAAATAGTCTATTCGTCGGCCGAGCGTGAATTATTTTTTTCATTTTTGTTATTTTAGTTTCCCTGTCCCTAATTGCTGTTGGAAGTTGTTTACGGCCATAAATACGACCATGAACAGCAACGTTCTCGTCAGTTAATATTACTATTACGTTATTCTATTCGTGAGTTCTTGCTTTTCTTGTCGGTTCAGGGGTTTGCCTCTGCGCTCTTGTTGCCGCGTCTGAACCTGCAAATCACGTTTGTGCCAGGGCGTTACAGTCTAACCGTGTTTCGCTGCATCTGGACTCTTCGATCCCATTCCTGTATTGCCACTTTGATAACGCTTGTTTATCCCCAGAGGCACAAAAGAGATCTAGAAGGGGGTGGCGTAAATTCTTTAAATTCTCCTTCATGATAGGGTGTTACCAAGTAATTACCCAAATCAATTTAATTAATTCAGGCACAGAACAAACGCAGTTTAGATCGCACCTTCGAAGAATGTGGGGAAAAAAAATAGTCCAAAGCCCACGTTTCGCGTAAAGGCAAAACGGATATAAAAAGGGGTGCAACACGAGGAATTCCCAGGGGGTCACCCATCCTAGTACTACTCTCGCCCAAGCACGCTTAACTTCGGAGTTCTGATGGGATCCGGTGCATTAGTGCTGGTATGATCGCACCCGTTAGGACTCCCCACTTCTATTCCTATATTCCCGGATGTGGGTGTGACGTAGTGACATTTACTAAGACACGTTTCGCCAGTTCGCGCGTTTGCTTTCACCTGGTTCCGCAAACAGGAAGAGAAGACATAAGAAGGGGTGCAACACGAGGACTTCCCAGGGGGTCACCCATCCAAGTACTACACTCGCCCAAGCGCGCTTAACTCCGGTGTTCTGACGGGATCCGGCGCATTATTGCTGGTATGATCGCACCCGCTAAGAACCTCCATTTTAATCCCTAGCTTCCCGCACGTGGGCGTGTCGTTGTCACATTTTCGCCGTGCCTGCGCGTTTGGTAAGACACGTTTCACCAGTACGCGCGTCTTCGTTCGCCTGGTTCCGCAAAAATGCAAAAATGAGGGGATCCGGCGCGTTGGTGCTGCTGTGATCGCACCCGCTAAGATCCTCCGTCTTAATTCGAAATTTCCCGCACGTGGGTGTGCCGCAGTGACATTTACGCCGTGCATGCGCGTTTACCGAGACACGTTTCACCAGTGACCCCTTATTCTTTCCCCCGGTTCCGCAAAAGGGTTATAAAAAGGGGTGCAACACGAGGACTTCCCAGGGGGTCACCCATCCTAGTACTACTCTCGCCCAAGCACGCTTAACTTCGGAGTTCTGATGGGATCCGGTGCATTAGTGCTGGTATGATCGCACCCGTTAGGATTCTGCATTTTTATTACTATATTCCCACATTACTAATTCGCGTTCAACGTTACGCGCCTTTTTCTTTCACCTGTTTCCGCAAGTAAAGCGAAGAAATATTGAAAGGGATGCAACGCTGGGACTTCCCAGGGGGTCACCCACCCTGGTACTGCTCTCGCCTAGGCACGCTTAATCTCCGAATCTCGATGGGATCCGGTGCGTTAGTGTTGGTATGATCGCACCCGTTAGTGTTTGATGCGGCGGGAGAAACCTGTTAGGAAGTGGTTTAGGTGTTCGGATGCGTTCGGCCCGGGAGAACTTCAAAGTGGCGTGACTTTTGATCCATAAGGAGTAACGGGGCCCGTAATATATCAAATTGAAGCTTGGGATGAGCTCTGCAAGTCTCATCGCCTACGGCCTTGACACGTGCTGTTTGGAGCCCGAAAAACCTATTTGAAATAGTCTATTCGTCGGGCGAGCGTGAATTATTTTTTTCATTTTTGTTATTTTAGTTTCCCTGTCCCTAATTGCTGTTGGAAGTTGTTTACGGCCATAAATACGACCATGAACAGCAACGTTCTCGTCAGTTAATATTACTATTACGTTATTCTATTCGTGAGTTCTTGCTTTTCTTGTCGGTTCAGGGGTTTGCCTCTGCGCTCTTGTTGCCGCGTCTGAACCTGCAAATCACGTTTGTGCCAGGGCGTTACAGTCTAACCGTGTTTCGCTGCATCTGGACTCTTCGATCCCATTCCTGTATTGCTACTTTGATAACGCTTGTTTATCCCCAGAGGCACAAAAGAGATCTAGAAGGGGGTGGCGTAAATTCTTTAAATTCTCCTTCATGATAGGGTGTTACCAAGTAATTACCCAAATCAATTTAATTAATTCAGGCACAGAACAAACGCAGTTTAGATCGCACCTTCGAAGAATGTGGGGGAAAAAAATAGTCCAAAGCCCACGTTTCGCGTAAAGGCAAAACGGATATAAAAAGGGGTGCAACACGAGGAATTCCCAGGGGGTCACCCATCCTAGTACTACTCTCGCCCAAGCACGCTTAACTTCGGAGTTCTGATGGGATCCGGTGCATTAGTGCTGGTATGATCGCACCCGTTAGGACTCCCCACTTCTATTCGTATATTCCCGGATGTGGGTGTGACGTAGTGACATTTACTAAGACACGTTTCGCCAGTTCGCGCGTTTGCTTTCACCTGGTTCCGCAAACAGGAAGAGAAGACATAAGAAGGGGTGCAACACGAGGACTTCCCAGGGGGTCACCCATCCAAGTACTACACTCGCCCAAGCGCGCTTAACTCCGGTGTTCTGACGGGATCCGGCGCATTATTGCTGGTATGATCGCACCCGCTAAGAACCTCCATTTTAATCCCTACCTTCCCGCACGTGGGCGTGTCGTTGTCACATTTTCGCCGTGCCTGCGCGTTTGGTAAGACACGTTTCACCAGTACGCGCGTCTTCGTTCGCCTGGTTCCGCAAAAATGCAAAAATGAGGGGATCCGGCGCGTTGGTGCTGCTGTGATCGCACCCGCTAAGATCCTCCGTTTTAATTCGAAATTTCCCGCACGTGGGTTTGCCGCAGTGACATTTACGCCGTGCATGCGCGTTTACCGAGACACGTTTCACCAGTGACCCCTTATTCTTTCCCCCGGTTCCGCAAAAGGGTTATAAAAAGGGGTGCAACACGAGGACTTCCCAGGGGGTCACCCATCCTAGTACTACTCTCGCCCAAGCACGCTTAACTTCGGAGTTCTGATGGGATCCGGTGCATTAGTGCTGGTATGATCGCACCCATTAGGATTCTGCATTTTTATTACTATATTCCCACATTACTAATTCGCGTTCAACGTTACGCGCCTTTTTCTTTCACCTGTTTCCGCAAGTAAAGCGAAGAAATATTGAAAGGGATGCAACGCTGGGACTTCCCAGGGGGTCACCCACCCTGGTACTGCTCTCGCCTAGGCACGCTTAATCTCCGAATCTCGATGGGATCCGGTGCGTTAGTGTTGGTATGATCACACCCGTTAGTGTTTGATGCGGCGGGAGAAACCTGTTAGGAAGTGGTTTAGGTGTTCGGATGCGTTCGGCCCGGGAGAACTTCAAAGTGGCGTGACTTTTGATCCATAAGGAGTAACGGGGCCCGTAATATATCAAATTGAAGCTTGGGATGAGCTCTGCAAGTCTCATCGCCTACGGCCTTGACACGTACTGTTTGGAGCCCGAAAAACCTATTTGAAATAGTCTATTCGTCGGTCGAGCGTGAATTATTTTTTTCATTTTTGTTATTTTAGTTTCCCTGTCCCTAATTGCTGTTGGAAGTTGTTTACGGCCATAAATACGACCATGAACAGCAACGTTCTCGTCAGTTAATATTACTATTACGTTATTCTATTCGTGAGTTCTTGCTTTTCTTGTCGGTTCAGGGGTTTGCCTCTGCGCTCTTGTTGCCGCGTCTGAACCTGCAAATCACGTTTGTGCCAGGGCGTTACAGTCTAACCGTGTTTCGCTGCATCTGGACTCTTCGATCCCATTCCTGTATTGCCACTTTGATAACGCTTGTTTATCCCCAGAGGCACAAATGAGATCTAGAAGGGGGTGGCGTAAATTCTTTAAATTCTCCTTCATGATAGGGTGTTACCAAGTAATTACCCAAATCAATTTAATTAATTCAGGCACAGAACAAACGCAGTTTAGATCGCACCTTCGAAGAATGTGGGGGGAAAAAATAGTCCAAAGCCCACGTTTCGCGTAAAGGCAAAACGGATATAAAAAGGGGTGCAACACGAGGAATTTCCAGGGGGTCACCCATCCTAGTACTACTCTCGCCCAAGCACGCTTAACTTCGGAGTTCTGATGGGATCCGGTGCATTAGTGCTGGTATGATCGCACCCGTTAGGACTCCCCACTTCTATTCCTATATTCCCGGATGTGGGTGTGACGTAGTGACATTTACTAAGACACGTTTCGCCAGTTCACGCGTTTGCTTTCACCTGGTTCCGCAAACAGGAAGAGAAGACATAGGAAGGGGTGCAACACGAGGACTTCCCAGGGGGTCACCCATCCAAGTACTACACTCGCCCAAGCGCGCTTAACTCCGGTGTTCTGACGGGATCCGGCGCATTATTGCTGGTATGATCGCACCCGCTAAGAACCTCCATTTTAATCCCTACCTTCCCGCACGTGGGCGTGTCGTTGTCACATTTTCGCCGTGCCTGCGCGTTTGGTAAGACACGTTTCACCAGTACGCGCGTCTTCGTTCGTCTGGTTCCGCAAAAATGCAAAAATGAGGGGATCCGGCGCGTTGGTGCTGCTGTGATCGCACCCGCTAAGATCCTCCGTCTTAATTCGAAATTTCCCGCACGTGGGTGTGCCGCAGTGACATTTACGCCGTGCATGCGCGTTTACCGAGACACGTTTCACCAGTGACCCCTTATTCTTTCCCCCGGTTCCGCAAAAGGGTTATAAAAAAGGGTGCAACACGAGGACTTCCCAGGGGGTCACCCATCCTAGTACTACTCTCGCCCAAGCACGCTTAACTTCGGAGTTCTGATGGGATCCGGTGCATTAGTGCTGGTATGATCGCACCCGTTAGGATTCTGCATTTTTATTACTATATTCCCACATTACTAATTCGCGTTCAACGTTACGCGCCTTTTTCTTTCACCTGTTTCCGCAAGTAAAGCGAAGAAATATTGAAAGGGATGCAACGCTGGGACTTCCCAGGGGGTCACCCACCCTGGTACTGCTCTCGCCTAGGCACGCTTAATCTCTGAATCTCGATGGGATCCGGTGCGTTAGTGTTGGTATGATCGCACCCGTTAGTGTTTGATGCGGCGGGAGAAACCTGTTAGGAAGTGGTTTAGGTGTTCGGATGCGTTCGGCCCGGGAGAACTTCAAAGTGGCGTGACTTTTGATCCATAAGGAGTAACGGGGCCCGTAATATATCAAATTGAAGCTTGGGATGAGCTCTGCAAGTCTCATCGCCTACGGCCTTGACACGTGCTGTTTGGAGCCCGAAAAACCTATTTGAAATAGTCTATTCGTCGGCCGAGCGTGAATTATTTTTTTCATTGTTGTTATTTTAGTTTCCCTGTCCCTAATTGCTGTTGGAAGTTGTTTACGGCCATAAATACGACCATGAACAGCAACGTTCTCGTCAGTTAATATTACTATTACGTTATTCTATTCGTGAGTTCTTGCTTTTCTTGTCGGTTCAGGGGTTTGCCTCTGCGCTCTTGTTGCCGCGTCTGAACCTGCAAATCACGTTTGTGCCAGGGCGTTACAGTCTAACCGTGTTTCGCTGCATCTGGACTCTTCGATCCCATTCCTGTATTGCCACTTTGATAACGCTTGTTTAACCCAGAGGCACAAAAGAGATCTAGAAGGGGGTGGCGTAAATTCTTTAAATTCTCCTTCATGATAGGGTGTTACCAAGTAATTACCCAAATCAATTTAATTAATTCAGGCACAGAACAAACGCAGTTTAGATCGCACCTTCGAAGAATGTGGGGGGAAAAAATAGTCCAAAGCCCACGTTTCGCGTAAAGGCAAAACGGATATAAAAAGGGGTGCAACACGAGGACTTCCCAGGGGGTCACCCATCCTAGTACTACTCTCGCCCAAGCACGCTTAACTTCGGAGTTCTGATGGGATCCGGTGCATTAGTGCTGGTATGATCGCACCCGTTAGGACTCCCCACTTCTATTCCTATATTCCCGGATGTGGGTGTGACGTAGTGACATTTACTAAGACACGTTTCGCCAGTTCGCGCGTTTGCTTTCACCTGGTTCCGCAAACAGGAAGAGAAGACATAGGAAGGGGTGCAACACGAGGACTTCCCAGGGGGTCACCCATCCAAGTACTACACTCGCCCAAGCGCGCTTAACTCCGGTGTTCTGACGGGATCTGGCGCATTATTGCTGGTATGATCGCACCCGCTAAGAACCTCCATTTTAATCCCTACCTTCCCGCACGTGGGCGTGTCGTTGTCACATTTTCGCCGTGCCTGCGCGTTTGGTAAGACACGTTTCACCAGTACGCGCGTCTTCGTTCGCCTGGTTCCGCAAAAATGCAAAAATGAGGGGATCCGGCGCGTTGGTGCTGCTGTGATCGCACCCGCTAAGATCCTCCGTCTTAATTCGAAATTTCCCGCACGTGGGTGTGCCGCAGTGACATTTACGCCGTGCATGCGCGTTTACCGAGACACGTTTCACCAGTGACCCCTTATTCTTTCCCCCGGTTCCGCAAAAGGGTTATAAAAAGGGGTGCAACACGAGGACTTCCCAGGGGGTCACCCATCCTAGTACTACTCTCGCCCAAGCACGCTTAACTTCGGAGTTCTGATGGGATCCGGTGCATTAGTGCTGGTATGATCGCACCCGTTAGGATTCTGCATTTTTATTACTATATTCCCACATTACTAATTCGCGTTCAACGTTACGCGCCTTTTTCTTTCACCTGTTTCCGCAAGTAAAGCGAAGAAATATTGAAAGGGATGCAACGCTGGGACTTCCCAGGGGGTCACCCACCCTGGTACTGCTCTCGCCTAGGCACGCTTAATCTCCGAATCTCGATGGGATCCGGTGCGTTAGTGTTGGTATGATCGCACCCGTTAGTGTTTGATGCGGCGGGAGAAACCTGTTAGGAAGTGGTTTAGGTGTTCGGATGCGTTCGGCCCGGGAGAACTTCAAAGTGGCGTGACTTTTGATCCATAAGGAGTAACGGGGCCCGTAATATATCAAATTGAAGCTTGGGATGAGCTCTGCAAGTCTCATCGCCTACGGCCTTGACACGTGCTGTTTGGAGCCCGAAAAACCTATTTGAAATAGTCTATTCGTCGGCCGAGCGTGAATTATTTTTTTCATTTTTGTTATTTTAGTTTCCCTGTCCCTAATTGCTGTTGGAAGTTGTTTACGGCCATAAATACGACCATGAACAGCAACGTTCTCGTCAGTTAATATTACTATTACGTTATTCTATTCGTGAGTTCTTGCTTTTCTTGTCGGTTCAGGGGTTTGCCTCTGCGCTCTTGTTGCCGCGTCTGAACATGCAAATCACGTTTGTGCCAGGGCGTTACAGTCTAACCGTGTTTCGCTGCATCTGGACTCTTCGATCCCATTCCTGTATTGCCACTTTGATAACGCTTGTTTATCCCCAGAGGCACAAAAGAGATCTAGAAGGGGGTGGCGTAAATTCTTTAAATTCTCCTTCATGATAGCGTGTTACCAAGTAATTACCCAAATCAATTTAATTAATTCAGGCACAGAACAAACGCAGTTTAGATCGCACCTTCGAAGAATGTGGGGAAAAAAAATAGTCCAAAGCCCACGTTTCGCGTAAAGGCAAAACGGATATAAAAAGGGGTGCAACACGAGGAATTCCCAGGGGGTCACCCATCCTAGTACTATTCTCGCCCAAGCACGCTTAACTTCGGAGTTCTGATGGGATCCGGTGCATTAGTGCTGGTATGATCGCACCCGTTAGGACTCCCCACTTCTATTCCTATATTCCCGGATGTGGGTGTGACGTAATGACATTTACTAAGACACGTTTCGCCAGTTCGCGCGTTTGCTTTCACCTGGTTCCGCAAACAGGAAGAGAAGACATAGGAAGGGGTGCAACACGAGGACTTCCCAGGGGGTCACCCATCCAAGTACTACACTCGCCCAAGCGCCCTTAACTCCGGTGTTCTGACGGGATCCGGCGCATTATTGCTGGTATGATCGCACCCGCTAAGAACCTCCATTTTAATCCCTACCTTCCCGCACGTGGGCGTGTCGTTGTCACATTTTCGCCGTGCCTGCGCGTTTGGTAAGACACGTTTCACCAGTACGCGCGTCTTCGTTCGTCTGGTTCCGCAAAAATGCAAAAATGAGGGGATCCGGCGCGTTGGTGCTGCTGTGATCGCACCCGCTAAGATCCTCCGTCTTAATTCGAAATTTCCCGCACGTGGGTGTGCCGCAGTGACATTTACGCCGTGCATGCGCATTTACCGAGACACGTTTCACCAGTGACCCCTTATTCTTTCCCCCGGTTCCGCAAAAGGGTTATAAAAAAGGGTGCAACACGAGGACTTCCCAGGGGGTCACCCATCTTAGTACTACTCTCGCCAAAGCACGCTTAACTTCGGAGTTCTGATGGGATCCGGTGCATTAGTGCTGGTATGATCGCACCCGTTAGGATTCTGCATTTTTATTACTATATTCCCACATTACTAATTCGCGTTCAACGTTACGCGCCTTTTTCTTTCAACTGTTTCCGCAAGTAAAGCGAAGAAATATTGAAAGGGATGCAACGCTGGGACTTCCCAGGGGGTCACCCACCCTGGTACTGCTCTCGCCTAGGCACGCTTAATCTCCGAATCTCGATGGGATCCGGTGCGTTAGTGTTGGTATGATCGCACCCGTTAGTGTTTGATGCGGCGGGAGAAACCTGTTAGGAAGTGGTTTAGGTGTTCGGATGCGTTCGGCCCGGGAGAACTTCAAAGTGGCGTGACTTTTGATCCATAAGGAGTAACGGGGCCCGTAATATATCAAATTGAAGCTTGGGATGAGCTCTGCAAGTCTCATCGCCTACGGCCTTGACACGTGCTGTTTGGAGCCCGAAAAACCTATTTGAAATAGTCTATTCGTCGGCCGAGCGTGAATTATTTTTTTCATTGTTGTTATTTTAGTTTCCCTGTCCCTAATTGCTGTTGGAAGTTGTTTACGGCCATAAATACGACCATGAACAGCAACGTTCTCGTCAGTTAATATTACTATTACGTTATTCTATTCGTGAGTTCTTGCTTTTCTTGTCGGTTCAGGGGTTTGCCTCTGCGCTCTTGTTGCCGCGTCTGAACCTGCAAATCACGTTTGTGCCAGGGCGTTACAGTCTAACCGTGTTTCGCTGCATCTGGACTCTTCGATCCCATTCCTGTATTGCCACTTTGATAACGCTTGTTTATCCCAGAGGCACAAAAGAGATCTAGAAGGGGGTGGCGTAAATTCTTTAAATTCTCCTTCATGATAGGGTGTTACCAAGTAATTACCCAAATCAATTTAATTAATTCAGGCACAGAACAAACGCAGTTTAGATCGCACCTTCGAAGAATGTGGGGGGAAAAAATAGTCCAAAGCCCACGTTTCGCGTAAAGGCAAAACGGATATAAAAAGGGGTGCAACACGAGGACTTCCCAGGGGGTCACCCATCCTAGTACTACTCTCGCCCAAGCACGCTTAACTTCGGAGTTCTGATGGGATCCGGTGCATTAGTGCTGGTATGATCGCACCCGTTAGGACTCCCTACTTCTATTCCTATATTCCCGGATGTGGGTGTGACGTAGTGACATTTACTAAGACACGTTTCGCCAGTTCGCGCATTTGCTTTCACCTGGTTCCGCAACACAGGAAGAGAAGACATAGGAAGGGGTGCAACACGAGGACTTCCCAGGGGGTCACCCATCCAAGTACTACACTCGCCCAAGCGCGCTTAACTCCGGTGTTCTGACGGGATCCGGCGCATTATTGCTGGTATGATCGCACCCGCTAAGAACCTCCATTTTAATCCCTACCTTCCCGCACGTGGGCGTGTCGTTGTCACATTTTCGCCGTGCCTGCGCGTTTGGTAAGACACGTTTCACCAGTACGCGCGTCTTCGTTCGCCTGGTTCCGCAAAAATGCAAAAATGAGGGGATGCGGCGCGTTGGTGCTGCTGTGATCGCACCCGCTAAGATCCTCCGTCTTAATTCGAAATTTCCCGCACGTGGGTGTGCCGCAGTGACATTTACGCCGTGCATGCGCGTTTACCGAGACACGTTTCACCAGTGACCCCTTATTCTTTCCCCCGGTTCCGCAAAAGGGTTATAAAAAGGGGTGCAACACGAGGACTTCCCAGGGGGTCACCCATCCTAGTACTACTCTCGCCCAAGCACGCTTAACTTCGGAGTTCTGATGGGATCCGGTGCATTAGTGCTGGTATGATCGCACCCGTTAGGATTCTGCATTTTTATTACTATATTCCCACATTACTAATTCGCGTTCAACGTTACGCGCCTTTTTCTTTCACCTGTTTTCGCAAGTAAAGCGAAGAAATATTGAAAGGGATGCAACGCTGGGACTTCCCAGGGGGTCACCCACCCTGGTACTGCTCTCGCCTAGGCACGCTTAATCTCCGAATCTCGATGGGATCCGGTGCGTTAGTGTTGGTATGATCGCACCCGTTAGTGTTTGATGCGGCGGGAGAAACCTGTTAGGAAGTGGTTTAGGTGTTCGGATGCGTTCGGCCCGGGAGAACTTCAAAGTGGCGTGACTTTTGATCCATAAGGAGTAACGGGGCCCGTAATATATCAAATTGAAGCTTGGGATGAGCTCTGCAAGTCTCATCGCCTACGGCCTTGACACGTGCTGTTTGGAGCCCGAAAAACCTATTTGAAATAGTCTATTCGTCGGCCGAGCGTGAATTATTTTTTTCATTTTTGTTATTTTAGTTTCCCTGTCCCTAATTGCTGTTGGAAGTTGTTTACGGCCATAAATACGACCATGAACAGCAACGTTCTCGTCAGTTAATATTACTATTACGTTATTCTATTCGTGAGTTCTTGCTTTTCTTGTCGGTTCAGGGGTTTGCCTCTGCGCTCTTGTTGCCGCGTCTGAACATGCAAATCACGTTTGTGCCAGGGCGTTACAGTCTAACCGTGTTTCGCTGCATCTGGACTCTTCGATCCCATTCCTGTATTGCCACTTTGATAACGCTTGTTTATCCCCAGAGGCACAAAAGAGATCTAGAAGGGGGTGGCGTAAATTCTTTAAATTCTCCTTCATGATAGCGTGTTACCAAGTAATTACCCAAATCAATTTAATTAATTCAGGCACAGAACAAACGCAGTTTAGATCGCCCCTTCGAAGAATGTGGGGAAAAAAAATAGTCCAAAGCCCACGTTTCGCGTAAAGGCAAAACGGATATAAAAAGGGGTGCAACACGAGGAATTCCCAGGGGGTCACCCATCCTAGTACTATTCTCGCCCAAGCACGCTTAACTTCGGAGTTCTGATGGGATCCGGTGCATTAGTGCTGGTATGATCGCACCCGTTAGGACTCCCCACTTCTATTCCTATATTCCCGGATGTGGGTGTGACGTAATGACATTTACTAAGACACGTTTCGCCAGTTCGCGCGTTTGCTTTCACCTGGTTCCGCAAACAGGAAGAGAAGACATAGGAAGGGGTGCAACACGAGGACTTCCCAGGGGGTCACCCATCCAAGTACTACACTCGCCCAAGCGCCCTTAACTCCGGTGTTCTGACGGGATCCGGCGCATTATTGCTGGTATGATCGCACCCGCTAAGAACCTCCATTTTAATCCCTACCTTCCCGCACGTGGGCGTGTCGTTGTCACATTTTCGCCGTGCCTGCGCGTTTGGTAAGACACGTTTCACCAGTACGCGCGTCTTCGTTCGCCTGGTTCCGCAAAAATGCAAAAATGAGGGGATCCGGCGCGTTGGTGCTGCTGTGATCGCACCCGCTAAGATCCTCCGTCTTAATTCGAAATTTCCCGCACGTGGGTGTGCCGCAGTGACATTTACGCCGTGCATGCGCGTTTACCGAGACACGTTTCACCAGTGACCCCTTATTCTTTCCCCCGGTTCCGCAAAAGGGTTATAAAAAGGGGTGCAACACGAGGACTTCCCAGGGGGTCACCCATCTTAGTACTACTCTCGCCCAAGCACGCTTAACTTCGGAGTTCTGATGGGATCCGGTGCATTAGTGCTGGTATGATCGCACCCGTTAGGATTCTGCATTTTTATTACTATATTCCCACATTACTAATTCGCGTTCAACGTTACGCGCCTTTTTCTTTCACCTGTTTCCGCAAGTAAAGCGAAGAAATATTGAAAGGGATGCAACGCTGGGACTTCCCAGGGGGTCACCCACCCTGGTACTGCTCTCGCCTAGGCACGCTTAATCTCCGAATCTCGTAGGGATCCGGTGCGTTAGTGTTGGTATGATCGCACCCGTTAGTGTTTGATGCGGCGGGAGAAACCTGTTAGGAAGTGGTTTAGGTGTTCGGATGCGTTCGGCCCGGGAGAACTTCAAAGTGGCGTGACTTTTGATCCATAAGGAGTAACGGGGCCCGTAATATATCAAATTGAAGCTTGGGATGAGCTCTGCAAGTCTCATCGCCTACGGCCTTGACACGTGCTGTTTGGAGCCCGAAAAACCTATTTGAAATAGTCTATTCGTCGGCCGAGCGTGAATTATTTTTTTCATTTTTGTTATTTTAGTTTCCCTGTCCCTAATTGCTGTTGGAAGTTGTTTACGGCCATAAATACGACCATGAACAGCAACGTTCTCGTCAGTTAATATTACTATTACGTTATTCTATTCGTGAGTTCTTGCTTTTCTTGTCGGTTCAGGGGTTTGCCTCTGCGCTCTTGTTGCCGCGTCTGAACCTGCAAATCACGTTTGTGCCAGGGCGTTACAGTCTAACCGTGTTTCGCTGCATCTGGACTCTTCGATCCCATTCCTGTATTGCCACTTTGATAACGCTTGTTTATCCCCAGAGGCACAAAATAGTTCTAGAAGGGGGTGGCGTAAATTCTTTAAATTCTCCTTCATGATAGGGTGTTACCAAGTAATTACCTAAATCAATTTAATTAATTCAGGCACAGAACAAACGCAGTTTAGATCGCACCTTCGAAGAATGTGGGGAAAAAAAATAGTCCAAAGCCCACGTTTCGCGTAAAGGCAAAACGGATATAAAAAGGGGTGCAACACGAGGAATTCCCAGGGGGTCACCCATCCTAGTACTACTCTCGCCCAAGCACGCTTAACTTCGGAGTTCTGATGGGATCCGGTGCATTAGTGCTGGTATGATCGCACCCGTTAGGACTCCCCACTTCTATTCCTATATTCCCGGATGTGGGTGTGACGTAGTGACATTTACTAAGACACGTTTCGCCAGTTCGCGCGTTTGCTTTCACCTGGTTCCGCAAACAGGAAGAGAAGACATAGGAAGGGGTGCAACAAGAGGACTTCCCAGGGGGTCACCCATCCAAGTACTACACTCGCCCAAGCGCCCTTAACTCCGGTGTTCTGACGGGATCCGGCGCATTATTGCTGGTATGATCGCACCCGCTAAGAACCTCCATTTTAATCCCTACCTTCCCGCACGTGGGCGTGTCGTTGTCACATTTTCGCCGTGCCTGCGCGTTTGGTAAGACACGTTTCACCAGTACGCGCGTCTTCGTTCGCCTGGTTCCGCAAAAATGCAAAAATGAGGGGATCCGGCGCGTTGGTGCTGCTGTGATCGCACCCGCTAAGATCCTCCGTCTTAATTCGAAATTTCCCGCACGTGGGTGTGCCGCAGTGACATTTACGCCGTGCATGCGCGTTTACCGAGACACGTTTCACCAGTGACCCCTTATTCTTTCCCCCGGTTCCGCAAAAGGGTTATAAAAAGGGGTGCAACACGAGGACTTCCCAGGGGGTCACCCATCCTAGTACTACTCTCGCCCAAGCACGCTTAACTTCGGAGTTCTGATGGGATCCGGTGCATTAGTGCTGGTATGATCGCACCCGTTAGGATTCTGCATTTTTATTACTATATTCCCACATTACTAATTCGCGTTCAACGTTACGCGCCTTTTTCTTTCACCTGTTTCCGCAAGTAAAGCGAAGAAATATTGAAAGGGATGCAACGCTGGGACTTCCCAGGGGGTCACCCACCCTGGTACTGCTCTCGCCTAGGCACGCTTAATCTCCGAATCTCGATGGGATCCGGTGCGTTAGTGTTGGTATGATCGCACCCGTTAGTGTTTGATGCGGCGGGAGAAACCTGTTAGGAAGTGGTTTAGGTGTTCGGATGCGTTCGGCCCGGGAGAACTTCAAAGTGGCGTGACTTTTGATCCATAAGGAGTAACGGGGCCCGTAATATATCAAATTGAAGCTTGGGATGAGCTCTGCAAGTCTCATCGCCTACGGCCTTGACACGTGCTGTTTGGAGCCCGAAAAACCTATTTGAAATAGTCTATTCGTCGGCCGAGCGTGAATTATTTTTTTCATTTTTGTTATTTTAGTTTCCCTGTCCCTAATTGCTGTTGGAAGTTGTTTACGGCCATAAATACGACCATGAACAGCAACGTTCTCGTCAGTTAATATTACTATTACGTTATTCTATTCGTGAGTTCTTGCTTTTCTTGTCGGTTCAGGGGTTTGCCTCTGCGCTCTTGTTGCCGCGTCTGAACATGCAAATCACGTTTGTGCCAGGGCGTTACAGTCTAACCGTGTTTCGCTGCATCTGGACTCTTCGATCCCATTCCTGTATTGCCACTTTGATAACGCTTGTTTATCCCCAGAGGCACAAAAGAGATCTAGAAGGGGGTGGCGTAAATTCTTTAAATTCTCCTTCATGATAGCGTGTTACCAAGTAATTACCCAAATCAATTTAATTAATTCAGGCACAGAACAAACGCAGTTTAGATCGCACCTTCGAAGAATGTGGGGAAAAAAAATAGTCCAAAGCCCACGTTTCGCGTAAAGGCAAAACGGATATAAAAAGGGGTGCAACACGAGGAATTCCCAGGGGGTCACCCATCCTAGTACTATTCTCGCCCAAGCACGCTTAACTTCGGAGTTCTGATGGGATCCGGTGCATTAGTGCTGGTATGATCGCACCCGTTAGGACTCCCCACTTCTATTCCTATATTCCCGGATGTGGGTGTGACGTAGTGACATTTACTAAGACACGTTTCGCCAGTTCGCGCGTTTGCTTTCACCTGGTTCCGCAAACAGGAAGAGAAGACATAGGAAGGGGTGCAACACGAGGACTTCCCAGGGGGTCACCCATCCAAGTACTACACTCGCCCAAGCGCCCTTAACTCCGGTGTTCTGACGGGATCCGGCGCATTATTGCTGGTATGATCGCACCCGCTAAGAACCTCCATTTTAATCCCTACCTTCCCGCACGTGGGCGTGTCGTTGTCACATTTTCGCCGTGCCTGCGCGTTTGGTAAGACACGTTTCACCAGTACGCGCGTCTTCGTTCGTCTGGTTCCGCAAAAATGCAAAAATGAGGGGATCCGGCGCGTTGGTGCTGCTGTGATCGCACCCGCTAAGATCCTCCGTCTTAATTCGAAATTTCCCGCACGTGGGTGTGCCGCAGTGACATTTACGCCGTGCATGCGCATTTACCGAGACACGTTTCACCAGTGACCCCTTATTCTTTCCCCCGGTTCCGCAAAAGGGTTATAAAAAAGGGTGCAACACGAGGACTTCCCAGGGGGTCACCCATCTTAGTACTACTCTCGCCAAAGCACGCTTAACTTCGGAGTTCTGATGGGATCCGGTGCATTAGTGCTGGTATGATCGCACCCGTTAGGATTCTGCATTTTTATTACTATATTCCCACATTACTAATTCGCGTTCAACGTTACGCGCCTTTTTCTTTCAACTGTTTCCGCAAGTAAAGCGAAGAAATATTGAAAGGGATGCAACGCTGGGACTTCCCAGGGGGTCACCCACCCTGGTACTGCTCTCGCCTAGGCACGCTTAATCTCCGAATCTCGATGGGATCCGGTGCGTTAGTGTTGGTATGATCGCACCCGTTAGTGTTTGATGCGGCGGGAGAAACCTGTTAGGAAGTGGTTTAGGTGTTCGGATGCGTTCGGCCCGGGAGAACTTCAAAGTGGCGTGACTTTTGATCCATAAGGAGTAACGGGGCCCGTAATATATCAAATTGAAGCTTGGGATGAGCTCTGCAAGTCTCATCGCCTACGGCCTTGACACGTGCTGTTTGGAGCCCGAAAAACCTATTTGAAATAGTCTATTCGTCGGCCGAGCGTGAATTATTTTTTTCATTGTTGTTATTTTAGTTTCCCTGTCCCTAATTGCTGTTGGAAGTTGTTTACGGCCATAAATACGACCATGAACAGCAACGTTCTCGTCAGTTAATATTACTATTACGTTATTCTATTCGTGAGTTCTTGCTTTTCTTGTCGGTTCAGGGGTTTGCCTCTGCGCTCTTGTTGCCGCGTCTGAACCTGCAAATCACGTTTGTGCCAGGGCGTTACAGTCTAACCGTGTTTCGCTGCATCTGGACTCTTCGATCCCATTCCTGTATTGCCACTTTGATAACGCTTGTTTATCCCAGAGGCACAAAAGAGATCTAGAAGGGGGTGGCGTAAATTCTTTAAATTCTCCTTCATGATAGGGTGTTACCAAGTAATTACCCAAATCAATTTAATTAATTCAGGCACAGAACAAACGCAGTTTAGATCGCACCTTCGAAGAATGTGGGGGGAAAAAATAGTCCAAAGCCCACGTTTCGCGTAAAGGCAAAACGGATATAAAAAGGGGTGCAACACGAGGACTTCCCAGGGGGTCACCCATCCTAGTACTACTCTCGCCCAAGCACGCTTAACTTCGGAGTTCTGATGGGATCCGGTGCATTAGTGCTGGTATGATCGCACCCGTTAGGACTCCCTACTTCTATTCCTATATTCCCGGATGTGGGTGTGACGTAGTGACATTTACTAAGACACGTTTCGCCAGTTCGCGCATTTGCTTTCACCTGGTTCCGCAACACAGGAAGAGAAGACATAGGAAGGGGTGCAACACGAGGACTTCCCAGGGGGTCACCCATCCAAGTACTACACTCGCCCAAGCGCGCTTAACTCCGGTGTTCTGACGGGATCCGGCGCATTATTGCTGGTATGATCGCACCCGCTAAGAACCTCCATTTTAATCCCTACCTTCCCGCACGTGGGCGTGTCGTTGTCACATTTTCGCCGTGCCTGCGCGTTTGGTAAGACACGTTTCACCAGTACGCGCGTCTTCGTTCGCCTGGTTCCGCAAAAATGCAAAAATGAGGGGATGCGGCGCGTTGGTGCTGCTGTGATCGCACCCGCTAAGATCCTCCGTCTTAATTCGAAATTTCCCGCACGTGGGTGTGCCGCAGTGACATTTACGCCGTGCATGCGCGTTTACCGAGACACGTTTCACCAGTGACCCCTTATTCTTTCCCCCGGTTCCGCAAAAGGGTTATAAAAAGGGGTGCAACACGAGGACTTCCCAGGGGGTCACCCATCCTAGTACTACTCTCGCCCAAGCACGCTTAACTTCGGAGTTCTGATGGGATCCGGTGCATTAGTGCTGGTATGATCGCACCCGTTAGGATTCTGCATTTTTATTACTATATTCCCACATTACTAATTCGCGTTCAACGTTACGCGCCTTTTTCTTTCACCTGTTTTCGCAAGTAAAGCGAAGAAATATTGAAAGGGATGCAACGCTGGGACTTCCCAGGGGGTCACCCACCCTGGTACTGCTCTCGCCTAGGCACGCTTAATCTCCGAATCTCGATGGGATCCGGTGCGTTAGTGTTGGTATGATCGCACCCGTTAGTGTTTGATGCGGCGGGAGAAACCTGTTAGGAAGTGGTTTAGGTGTTCGGATGCGTTCGGCCCGGGAGAACTTCAAAGTGGCGTGACTTTTGATCCATAAGGAGTAACGGGGCCCGTAATATATCAAATTGAAGCTTGGGATGAGCTCTGCAAGTCTCATAGCCCACGGCCTTGACACGTGCTGTTTGGAGCCCGAAAAACCTATTTGAAATAGTCTATTCGTCGGCCGAGCGTGAATTATTTTTTTCATTTTTGTTATTTTAGTTTCCCTGTCCCTAATTGCTGTTGGAAGTTGTTTACGGCCATAAATACGACCATGAACAGCAACGTTCTCGTCAGTTAATATTACTATTACGTTATTCTATTCGTGAGTTCTTGCTTTTCTTGTCGGTTCAGGGGTTTGCCTCTGCGCTCTTGTTGCCGCGTCTGAACATGCAAATCACGTTTGTGCCAGGGCGTTACAGTCTAACCGTGTTTCGCTGCATCTGGACTCTTCGATCCCATTCCTGTATTGCCACTTTGATAACGCTTGTTTATCCCCAGAGGCACAAAAGAGATCTAGAAGGGGGTGGCGTAAATTCTTTAAATTCTCCTTCATGATAGCGTGTTACCAAGTAATTACCCAAATCAATTTAATTAATTCAGGCACAGAACAAACGCAGTTTAGATCGCCCCTTCGAAGAATGTGGGGAAAAAAAATAGTCCAAAGCCCACGTTTCGCGTAAAGGCAAAACGGATATAAAAAGGGGTGCAACACGAGGAATTCCCAGGGGGTCACCCATCCTAGTACTATTCTCGCCCAAGCACGCTTAACTTCGGAGTTCTGATGGGATCCGGTGCATTAGTGCTGGTATGATCGCACCCGTTAGGACTCCCCACTTCTATTCCTATATTCCCGGATGTGGGTGTGACGTAATGACATTTACTAAGACACGTTTCGCCAGTTCGCGCGTTTGCTTTCACCTGGTTCCGCAAACAGGAAGAGAAGACATAGGAAGGGGTGCAACACGAGGACTTCCCAGGGGGTCACCCATCCAAGTACTACACTCGCCCAAGCGCCCTTAACTCCGGTGTTCTGACGGGATCCGGCGCATTATTGCTGGTATGATCGCACCCGCTAAGAACCTCCATTTTAATCCCTACCTTCCCGCACGTGGGCGTGTCGTTGTCACATTTTCGCCGTGCCTGCGCGTTTGGTAAGACACGTTTCACCAGTACGCGCGTCTTCGTTCGCCTGGTTCCGCAAAAATGCAAAAATGAGGGGATCCGGCGCGTTGGTGCTGCTGTGATCGCACCCGCTAAGATCCTCCGTCTTAATTCGAAATTTCCCGCACGTGGGTGTGCCGCAGTGACATTTACGCCGTGCATGCGCGTTTACCGAGACACGTTTCACCAGTGACCCCTTATTCTTTCCCCCGGTTCCGCAAAAGGGTTATAAAAAGGGGTGCAACACGAGGACTTCCCAGGGGGTCACCCATCTTAGTACTACTCTCGCCCAAGCACGCTTAACTTCGGAGTTCTGATGGGATCCGGTGCATTAGTGCTGGTATGATCGCACCCGTTAGGATTCTGCATTTTTATTACTATATTCCCACATTACTAATTCGCGTTCAACGTTACGCGCCTTTTTCTTTCACCTGTTTCCGCAAGTAAAGCGAAGAAATATTGAAAGGGATGCAACGCTGGGACTTCCCAGGGGGTCACCCACCCTGGTACTGCTCTCGCCTAGGCACGCTTAATCTCCGAATCTCGAAGGGATCCGGTGCGTTAGTGTTGGTATGATCGCACCCGTTAGTGTTTGATGCGGCGGGAGAAACCTGTTAGGAAGTGGTTTAGGTGTTCGGATGCGTTCGGCCCGGGAGAACTTCAAAGTGGCGTGACTTTTGATCCATAAGGAGTAACGGGGCCCGTAATATATCAAATTGAAGCTTGGGATGAGCTCTGCAAGTCTCATCGCCTACGGCCTTGACACGTGCTGTTTGGAGCCCGAAAAACCTATTTGAAATAGTCTATTCGTCGGCCGAGCGTGAATTATTTTTTTCATTTTTGTTATTTTAGTTTCCCTGTCCCTAATTGCTGTTGGAAGTTGTTTACGGCCATAAATACGACCATGAACAGCAACGTTCTCGTCAGTTAATATTACTATTACGTTATTCTATTCGTGAGTTCTTGCTTTTCTTGTCGGTTCAGGGGTTTGCCTCTGCGCTCTTGTTGCCGCGTCTGAACCTGCAAATCACGTTTGTGCCAGGGCGTTACAGTCTAACCGTGTTTCGCTGCATCTGGACTCTTCGATCCCATTCCTGTATTGCCACTTTGATAACGCTTGTTTATCCCCAGAGGCACAAAATAGTTCTAGAAGGGGGTGGCGTAAATTCTTTAAATTCTCCTTCATGATAGGGTGTTACCAAGTAATTACCTAAATCAATTTAATTAATTCAGGCACAGAACAAACGCAGTTTAGATCGCACCTTCGAAGAATGTGGGGAAAAAAAATAGTCCAAAGCCCACGTTTCGCGTAAAGGCAAAACGGATATAAAAAGGGGTGCAACACGAGGAATTCCCAGGGGGTCACCCATCCTAGTACTACTCTCGCCCAAGCACGCTTAACTTCGGAGTTCTGATGGGATCCGGTGCATTAGTGCTGGTATGATCGCACCCGTTAGGACTCCCCACTTCTATTCCTATATTCCCGGATGTGGGTGTGACGTAGTGACATTTACTAAGACACGTTTCGCCAGTTCGCGCGTTTGCTTTCACCTGGTTCCGCAAACAGGAAGAGAAGACATAGGAAGGGGTGCAACAAGAGGACTTCCCAGGGGGTCACCCATCCAAGTACTACACTCGCCCAAGCGCCCTTAACTCCGGTGTTCTGACGGGATCCGGCGCATTATTGCTGGTATGATCGCACCCGCTAAGAACCTCCATTTTAATCCCTACCTTCCCGCACGTGGGCGTGTCGTTGTCACATTTTCGCCGTGCCTGCGCGTTTGGTAAGACACGTTTCACCAGTACGCGCGTCTTCGTTCGCCTGGTTCCGCAAAAATGCAAAAATGAGGGGATCCGGCGCGTTGGTGCTGCTGTGATCGCACCCGCTAAGATCCTCCGTCTTAATTCGAAATTTCCCGCACGTGGGTGTGCCGCAGTGACATTTACGCCGTGCATGCGCGTTTACCGAGACACGTTTCACCAGTGACCCCTTATTCTTTCCCCCGGTTCCGCAAAAGGGTTATAAAAAGGGGTGCAACACGAGGACTTCCCAGGGGGTCACCCATCTTAGTACTACTCTCGCCCAAGCACGCTTAACTTCGGAGATCTGATGGGATCCGGTGCATTAGTGCTGGTATGATCGCACCCGTTAGGATTCTGCATTTTTATTACTATGTTCCCACATTACTAATTCGCGTTCAACGTTACGCGCCTTTTTCTTTCACCTGTTTCCGCAAGTAAAGCGAAGAAATATTGAAAGGGATGCAACGCTGGGACTTCCCAGGGGGTCACCCACCCTGGTACTGCTCTCGCCTAGGCACGCTTAATCTCCGAATCTCGATGGGATCCGGTGCGTTAGTGTTGGTATGATCGCACCCGTTAGTGTTTGATGCGGCGGGAGAAACCTGTTAGGAAGTGGTTTAGGTGTTCGGATGCGTTCGGCCCGGGAGAACTTCAAAGTGGCGTGACTTTTGATCCATAAGGAGTAACGGGGCCCGTAATATATCAAATTGAAGCTTGGGATGAGCTCTGCAAGTCTCATCGCCTACGGCCTTGACACGTGCTGTTTGGAGCCCGAAAAACCTATTTGAAATAGTCTATTCGTCGGCCGAGCGTGAATTATTTTTTTCATTTTTGTTATTTTAGTTTCCCTGTCCCTAATTGCTGTTGGAAGTTGTTTACAGCCATAAATACGACCATGAACAGCAACGTTCTCGTCAGTTAATATTACTATTACGTTATTCTATTCGTGAGTTCTTGCTTTTCTTGTCGGTTCAGGGGTTTGCCTCTGCGCTCTTGTTGCCGCGTCTGAACCTGCAAATCACGTTTGTGCCAGGGCGTTACAGTCTAACCGTGTTTCGCTGCATCTGGACTCTTCGATCCCATTCCTGTATTGCCACTTTGATAACGCTTGTTTATCCCCAGAGGCACAAAAGAGATCTAGAAGGGGGTGGCGTAAATTCTTTAAATTCTCCTTCATGATAGGGTGTTACCAAGTAATTACCCAAATCAATTTAATTAATTCAGGCACAGAACAAACGCAGTTTAGATCGCACCTTCGAAGAATGTGGGGAAAAAAAATAGTCCAAAGCCCACGTTTCGCGTAAAGGCAAAACGGATATAAAAAGGGGTGCAACACGAGGAATTCCCAGGGGGTCACCCATCCTAGTACTACTCTCGCCCAAGCACGCTTAACTTCGGAGTTCTGATGGGATCCGGTGCATTAGTGCTGGTATGATCGCACCCGTTAGGACTCCCCACTTCTATTCCTATATTCCCGGATGTGGGTGTGACGTAGTGACATTTACTAAGACACGTTTCGCCAGTTCGCGCGTTTGCTTTCACCTGGTTCCGCAAACAGGAAGAGAAGACATAGGAAGGGGTGCAACACGAGGACTTCCCAGGGGGTCACCCATCCAAGTACTACACTCGCCCAAGCGCGCTTAACTCCGGTGTTCTGACGGGATCCGGCGCATTATTGCTGGTATGATCGCACCCGCTAAGAACCTCCATTTTAATCCCTACCTTCCCGCACGTGGGCGTGTCGTTGTCACATTTTCGCCGTGCCTGCGCGTTTGGTAAGACACGTTTCACCAGTACGCGCGTCTTCGTTCGCCTGGTTCCGCAAAAATGCAAAAATGAGGGGATCCGGCGCGTTGGTGCTGCTGTGATCGCACCCGCTAAGATCCTCCGTCTTAATTCAAAATTTCCCGCACGTGGGTGTGCCGCAGTGACATTTACGCCGTGCATGCGCGTTTACCGAGACACGTTTCACCAGTGACCCCTTATTCTTTCCCCCGGTTCCGCAAAAGGGTTATAAAAAGGGGTGCAACACGAGGACTTCCCAGGGGGTCACCCATCCTAGTACTACTATCGCCCAAGCACGCTTAACTTCGGTGTTCTGATGGGATCCGGTGCATTAGTGCTGGTATGATCGCACCCGTTAGGATTCTGCATTTTTATTACTATATTCCCACATTACTAATTCGCGTTCAACGTTACGCGCCTTTTTCTTTCACCTGTTTCCGCAAGTAAAGCGAAGAAATATTGAAAGGGATGCAACGCTGGGACTTCCCAGAGGGTCACCCACCCTGGTACTGCTCTCGCCTAGGCACGCTTAATCTCCGAATCTCGATGGGATCCGGTGCGTTAGTGTTGGTATGATCGCACCCGTTAGTGTTTGATGCGGCGGGAGAAACCTGTTAGGAAGTGGTTTAGGTGTTCGGATGCGTTCGGCCCGGGAGAACTTCAAAGTGGCGTGACTTTTGATCCATAAGGAGTAACGGGGCCCGTAATATATCAAATTGAAGCTTGGGATGAGCTCTGCAAGTCTCATCGCCTACGGCCTTGACATGTGCTGTTTGGAGCCCGAAAAACCTATTTGAAATAGTCTATTCGTCGGCCGAGCGTGAATTATTTTTTTCATTTTTGTTATTTTAGTTTCCCTGTCCCTAATTGCTGTTGGAAGTTGTTTACGGCCATAAATACGACCATGAACAGCAACGTTCTCGTCAGTTAATATTACTATTACGTTATTCTATTCGTGAGTTCTTGCTTTTCTTGTCGGTTCAGGGGTTTGCCTCTGCGCTCTTGTTGCCGCGTCTGAACCTACAAATCACGTTTGTGCCAGGGCGTTACAGTCTAACCGTGTTTCGCTGCATCTGGACTCTTCGATCCCATTCCTGTATTGCCACTTTGATAACGCTTGTTTATCCCCAGAGGCACAAAAGAGATCTAGAAGGGGGTGGCGTAAATTCTTTAAATTCTCCTTCATGATAGGGTGTTACCAAGTAATTACCCAAATCAATTTAATTAATTCAGGCACAGAACAAACGCAGTTTAGATCGCACCTTCGAAGAATGTGGGGGAAAAAAATAGTCCAAAGCCCACGTTTCGCGTAAAGGCAAAACGGATATAAAAAGGGGTGCAACACGAGGAATTCCCAGGGGGTCACCCATCCTAATACTACTCTCGCCCAAGCACGCTTAACTTCGGAGTTCTGATGGGATCCGGTGCATTAGTGCTGGTATGATCGCACCCGTTAGGACTCCCCACTTCTATTCCTATATTCCCGGATGTGGGTGTGACGTAGTGACATTTACTAAGACACGTTTCGCCAGTTCGCGCGTTTGCTTTCACCTGGTTCCGCAAACAGGAAGAGAAGACATAGGAAGGGGTGCAACACAAGGACTTCCCAGGGGGTCACCCATCCAAGTACTACACTCGCCCAAGCGCGCTTAACTCCGGTGTTCTGACGGGATCCGGCGCATTATTGCTGGTATGATCGCACCCGCTAAGAACCTCCATTTTAATCCCTACCTTCCCGCACGTGGGCGTGTCGTTGTCACATTTTCGCCGTGCCTGCGCGTTTGGTAAGACACGTTTCACCAGTACGCGCGTCTTCGTTCGCCTGGTTCCGCAAAAATGCAAAAATGAGGGGATCCGGCGCGTTGGTGCTGCTGTGATCGCACCCGCTAAGATCCTCCGTCTTAATTCGAAATTTCCCGCACGTGGGTGTGCCGCAGTGACATTTACGCCGTGCATGCGCGTTTACCGAGACACGTTTCACCAGTGACCCCTTATTCTTTCCCCCGGTTCCGCAAAAGGGTTATAAAAAGGGGTGCAACACGAGGACTTCCCAAGGGGTCACCCATCCTAGTACTACTCTCGCCCAAGCACGCTTAACTTCGGAGTTCTGATGGGATCCGGTGCATTAGTGCTGGTATGATCGCACCCGTTAGGATTCTGCATTTTTATTACTATATTCCCACATTACTAATGTAACGCCCCCAAAAATCCCCGCGCTTTCGATGCGGCGGACCTTGTACGTTAATTTCGTACATCTATCGACTTAACCAATGATCCCATAATCATATTGGTTGAATTAGTCTTATTTTAGACTATACATTAACAATTTCTCTTAACATTGTCCCTGGATCTTAACTTGATCTCAGTCTCATAAGTATACAAGTATCAACTGGTATTTCATCCGTATAAATGGATAAAACCATATATAACGGTTTAATTTTAACCTTAGGATTTAAATATTCTATATACGTCCACTTGTAACGGTCTCATTCGTACTACAAGTATCAATATACAAAGATATCTCTTCATATCAATAATCCTACTTATATGGTATTCAGAATAGTAATAACGAGTTATACCTGGGTCCGAGGAACCTTAACGATGGATTTGACCAGTCAACATCGCTTAGTTCTGTCTCAGATGTACAGCACTCACAAGTTATTTACCGATCCTCATCCAGATAAATAGATCATTATCAATACTATGTTAAATTTTAACAATTCTAGGTTATATCAAAATAAAGACATAACAACATTCTGATGATAATTATTTATATCATTCATTCAATATTCGGTTACATGTTTGTTTGTTCGTATTACAACAGTCATTATGACATATACAAATACAATCAATTTACATGAAAACATAATCTATGCTGCATCTTTACGTTCATGATCTTCTTAACGTTCATCTTTAATCTGCAAATAAGGTTTTATTCGCAAGAATGAGCACGACGGCTCAGCAAGTCTAACATATAGCACATACGCAATTTATGCTTTCATATCAACTTTAACATGCATTGACTGAACATAATTCTCCATTTAATATCACATATAACTCACGTTCCAATAATTTATATCACATTGACACACAAAGTGTATAAATCATGTTCATAACTCGTAAACATAACGCATAACAGTTAGAAGGCTTGTAAACATCAGTTAAAGACTTCACATATCATCTATTGCATAATAACATAACATTATACATCTCATTTATCATTTTAACAATACTAAACAAGTAGCACATAGCAAGAGTTAGAAGACTTGCCTTGAAACTGTTTTAGGGTTTCCCGGGAAATCGTTAAATGCCTACAAAAAGGGTTACGCGACCCCGAATGTTAGTTTATCAAATTTTCCTTTTGAATAAGTCTTAGAATAACTTAACTAGACTATTTTCATTGGTGGAATCATTTCGTTAAGTGGCGAACTCAAAATCTCAAAATTTAGTGCTTCCACCCGAATGCCCCTTAAAATTTTCAGCTTTGACGTCCTTTCCGGCAACTGCCATAACTTTGTCATCCGGAAACATTTTAAAGTGATTCTTGAGTCTAAATTGCTTATAATTTCATGATCTACAACTTTCATTTAGGTTGCTAAGGCATATTCGGACTTTAAAATTTCGTAATTTTAGCAGAAAGGTCAGTATGCTTACTTTGATCAATATTTTTAGGGTTAACCATGTGAAACATGGTACCGCTTGCTTTAACTCTTTAAGAAATCATGTTGTAAGACTCAATATCACTTTATAACATAAAAATAATAAATCACAAACCTTCTCATAGAAAGATTCATGACTTTTTCTCAAGAACACACGAAGAACACGAAGAACGGATAAACCGTACATGGTAACGACTATGATCTTGAGCTTTTGGTTTTCGTACTTGAAATAATTTGAGCATTATAACTTCTTATATAAGTGATTATAACACTTTATAATTGACAAAATTTGGTGATTATAACGGCTTGTAAATTGAATTATAACAATTTATAAAAATGCTCAAGAACATACGCAAACGCGGAGAACGGATAAACCGTACATGACCACTACGTATGTTCATTGAGCTTTAAACTATGAATTGAAATTCGACATTATAACTACTGTAAAATGAAGAAAGGCTCAAGAACACGTGAAGAACACGGAGAACGACAATCGTACATGGCTACGACTCGCGTTCTTGAGCTTTTAAACTACGAAAATTAATCGAACATAAAAACGACTAATGATTTACCTCTCGAAGTGCAAGCTTTAACTATTTCTTTGCACTTCCTTTGATTATAACTCACTAGAACTCTCTCTCATATTGTATATAGCTTTGATACAAGTCTTTTTTTTTGCTTTGAAAATGAATGATCAAACAAGTGAGGAATGCTTGCTATTTATAGGCCATGCAAAGCTAGGGTAAAAAGGTCATTATTACCAAACTTCCAAGCTAAGCTAACATGAAGTGCACCTCCCTTTTCCACTTGATATGAACGACCAAATCAGCCAAATTAATGCCATTAATGCTTGAAATCATCACATTTTGGTGACACCACAATAATCCACATGTTTGCTTCCAATTGGTCCACAACTTAGCCTACCAAAGGAATAGTTCTAGGGCTTGTTTGGTTGGTCATTTAATCATTTAATTGAGGGGTAGTCAAGGTCATTTACCAAGGTTGATCAAGGTTAGATTAGTCCTTTTGATAATCTAGCTTAGTTAGGATTAGGTTAATTAGCAATAAACCTAGGAATTTGATTATTCGATTAGGTTATTACTTCACCGATTAGATTAACTTGTAATTTAGGTTAATCTTTAGTTTAATTAAACTTAATCCTATTTAGGTTTAGTTTAATTAATTGATAATTAGGTTAAATGGTAATCTAATTACCCTAACCTAGTTTGATTCCAACTAGGTTTAACATAACCTAGTTTCATTTTAACTAAATGTCATCTAACCTAGTTTTATATCAACTAGATTAGGTTAACTATTTCATAAGCTTAGTTAGTTTGTAACTAGGTTTAGTTCCTAGTTAGGTTCCTAACCCAGTTACATCTAACTCAGTTACATCTCAACAGAAATTAGTTCATCCTTAACTAATTCTAGTTCATTTCTAAGTCTTCCGGTTAAATTGACCTCAACTGATTTAAAAGTATGATATTCCAGAGTTTTGTTCCGAATAAACACTATTTTGTAAAGTTGAAAGTCCAACAGACTTGACACGTTTTTCGGTGAATAGTGTTTTTGACTACCATTTCTCAGAATATGCTTAAACGATCAAAAAGTCAAAAATAATATTTATTTTTGTCTTTTCCCTATTTCGTCTTATTCCCGACACACTTTTCGAGAAAATCTTTTATTGCTTATTACGCACCGGTGTTGCATACAAACACTGTATCCATCAACGGTTTGATCAAAAATGAAAAGCGTTTTCGTTTGAAGAGCGATTTACGTTTTATCTTTGGAAAAATATCAGTGGCTCCCTGGTATCTATTCCCCGTATAAATGCTATATCGTGAAATGGAAAAAGTCCAAACGTTGAAAAGAACGTTCAAAAAGACGATAAACGTTTTCTCGTAAATCGTGTCTTTTTCGTCTTTTTCCCAAAAAAATTTATTGATTCTCTGGCATCTAAACCTCATATTATCACTATGTTGTGAAATGTAAGAAGTCCTACAGATGAAAGAAACGATCAAACGAATGAAAAACGTTTCTTCGTGAATAGTGTTTTTTACACGTTTTTCGAGAAAAACTTTTACTGACTATTACGTGTTTTTAAAGCGTGGGAAGGTTGAATCTTGAAACAGAATGTCAATTTAACCTTCACATTTTGCTCAAGGACCTAGGTTATTTTCTAGGGTTTAGACCCTAGGGTTAGGGTTTAGGTTTTAACTCTTTTTCCAATTTAGGTTTTTGCCCTAAATTGACTTCTGATTTTTAATAAGCGTTAAGGTTAACTACTTGAACCAAAACACAAAATCCTACACATAGATAATTCATACATCACATTTAAAAGCTTAATTCAAGCTTCACTAATCACATAACATATAGTTTAGGTTAAAGATTTTAACCTCTTAGTTGTATACGATCACAGTTTTTAGTCGTATATATTCTTTAAGATAGCTCAAGGTATGCTTGAGCAATCGATCTTAGGTTTTGAATTGACAACCTTGCTTAGATCTTGTTAGATCACTTTGGAAATATTTGGGATATTACATTCAACCCAACTTACAGGAATTTCGTCCTCGAAATTAACTTTACAATTACTTTAGTCATTTAATATCATATTTATAAGTGCTATAAATATTCAGGATATTACATTCTCTCCTTCTTATCAGAATTTCGTCCTCGAAATTATAATATAATCATCTCCAATTTACTCTTCAATATGAATTTTCTAAATTCATCTTTTATTCATATTAAACCTCCAATACTTTGATTAGGTCTGAACAATGTTCACTTATCTCTACACATTTCCTTTCATAACTCTAGGTTTTAAACCTCTTTTCATACTCGACATTCAGTCTCATTCTTCCTTTATCTTGGATTCTTCTCACTTATACATCGGTCAATCAAGACCTTTACCTTATTCAAAAACTATGAATACTATATAACCCATAATTTTTAAATCATCATCCGGACTGGAAAACCATATCTTGTGTAGCAATCAATTAAGATTGAGAACACTTCATACTTTGTGTAGCAATCAATTAAGATTGAGAACACCATACATTGTGTAACAATCAATTAAGATCGAGAACACACATGCGTTGTACTTTAGGTGATCAGTCTGTCGTACCATATTATCTTTAAAGACGCGGTTTATTGCGTCTATCGAATTCCTACGTCCGTTCTTTTTTTCATAACCAAAGGTGTTTAGCCGAAACAATTGGCATTGACTCATATTTAAACCATTCAAACTTTTGAAAAGCAATTTTATAACTGTATACCGGACCTTGCAAAGTGCGTTGATGACTCATCATGTATCATCTTCACGCCAGGCTAAATGGGGTGTTGATGAATAAATCATTTTTATTCTTCACATTAAATCCGTCTAGCCAAAACAATTAGCATAGACATATGAATAACATAGCTAGTGAAGAACTAACAAAATTTTCCAGTTCAACTAGTGAACCACTCTTTTCAAAGGCACACAAGTGCGAATATAATCATGAAGATCTAGCATAGCTAGAAGATTTTTGAAATACCCTCAATTCTCTATCTTTTCCATTATTCTCTAACCATAACACAAGTTTTGCAAATATATAGTAATATAGTAAACTGATTGGTTGTATTAAACCAAGTACAAACAAATATATTAGTTCCCCTTCTCATCAACACAGAATTGAAATGTCTCAGTGCACATTGATACTGCCAATATCGCACTTATAGACAAATCATAGCCGCATCTCACAAGTCGGTTCGACTAACATATCATAGCCCAAGTCTATAACAAGGGTTCGTTCGCTCAGTAACTAACATACAAATATTTTTAAAACTATAGTTGTGATGTAACAACTACTAACTAATCAATATACATATGAGAAAAGAATCACCTTCTCAAAATATATACAATGAAAAGTTGACACAAGATTTTAATTTACTTATCAATATAGCAAACTGAGTTATTCCTCCACCCAAGAACTAATGAATCAGTTCCCCGTCTCATCAACACTATCCTCAAATGATTTCATTCAGTGTGTAACCCGCTTTGAGAACACTGACCATGAATCATTCATACCAACAGTGTAGTTAGATCGGTTCTCTGAAGCATATTAAACTCTTTCCCATACAAGAGAGTCGTCCTACTCAGTTTTACTAATATGAGTTTTCAATTGAAATCCCTAATCATTCTATAACTATCTTAGTCACTTTCTTCTCTTAATTCATTCCTTCATCATTTACATTCCTTATGAGTTTACTCATCTCTTTTCTTAGATATAATTACACAACATACCAAACTTACCATTTCATTTTTTTTTCAAATAGTTTCACACAAAAACTAATAAGATTATTTTATCTTATTGCTTGCTTTGAGAACTCTTTATGAGTCTATTTAACTTCAGATATTCTCGTAAAGAGTTTATCTTTATTCATTATATTTCTTTCACATAATAATTTTTATGTATTAAGATTTATACATATCTTTTAATTATTCACGGACTCTGCATTTTTATTACTATATTCCCACATTACAACTGTAACGCCCCCAAAAATTCCCGCGCTTTCGATGCGGCGGACCTTGTGCGTTAATTTCGTACATCTATCGACTTAACCAATGATCCCATAATCATATTGGTTGAATTAGTCTTATTTTAGACTATACATTAACAATTTCTCTTAACATTGTCCCTGGATCTTAACTTGATCTCAGTCTCATAAGTATACAAGTATCAACTGGTATTTCATCCGTATAAATGGATAAAACCATATATAACGGTTTAATTTTAACCTTAGGATTTAAATATTCTATATACGTCCACTTGTAACGGTCTCATTCGTACTACAAGTATCAATATACAAAGATATCTCTTCATATCAATAATCCTACTTATATGGTATTCAGAATAGTAATAACGAGTTATACCTGGGTCCGAGGAACCTTAACGATGGATTTGACCAGTCAACATCGCTTAGTTCTGTCTCAGATGTACAGCACTCACAAGTTATTTACCGATCCTCATCCAGATAAATAGATCATTATCAATACTATGTTAAATTTTAACAATTCTAGGTTATATCAAAATAAAGACATAACAACATTCTGATGATAATTATTTATATCATTCATTCAATATTCGGTTACATGTTTGTTTGTTCGTATTACAACAGTCATTATGACATATACAAATACAATCAATTTACATGAAAACATAATCTATGCTGCATCTTTACGTTCATGATCTTCTTAACGTTCATCTTTAATCTGCAAATAAGGTTTTATTCGCAAGAATGAGCACGACGGCTCAGCAAGTCTAACATATAGCACATACGCAATTTATGCTTTCATATCAACTTTAACATGCATTGACTGAACATAATTCTCCATTTAATATCACATATAACTCACGTTCCAATAATTTATATCACATTGACACACAAAGTGTATAAATCATGTTCATAACTCGTAAACATAACGCATAACAGTTAGAAGGCTTGTAAACATCAGTTAAAGACTTCACATATCATCTATTGCATAATAACATAACATTATACATCTCATTTATCATTTTAACAATACTAAACAAGTAGCACATAGCAAGAGTTAGAAGACTTGCCTTGAAACTGTTTTAGGGTTTCCCGGGAAATCGTTAAATGCCTACAAAAAGGGTTACGCGACCCCGAATGTTAGTTTATCAAATTTTCCTTTTGAATAAGTCTTAGAATAACTTAACTAGACTATTTTCATTGGTGGAATCATTTCGTTAAGTGGCGAACTCAAAATCTCAAAATTTAGTGCTTCCACCCGAATGCCCCTTAAAATTTTCAGCTTTGACGTCCTTTCCGGCAACTGCCATAACTTTGTCATCCGGAAACATTTTAAAGTGATTCTTGAGTCTAAATTGCTTATAATTTCATGATCTACAACTTTCATTTAGGTTGCTAAGGCATATTCGGACTTTAAAATTTCGTAATTTTAGCAGAAAGGTCAGTATGCTTACTTTGATCAATATTTTTAGGGTTAACCATGTGAAACATGGTACCGCTTGCTTTAACTCTTTAAGAAATCATGTTGTAAGACTCAATATCACTTTATAACATAAAAATAATAAATCACAAACCTTCTCATAGAAAGATTCATGACCTTTTCTCAAGAACACACGAAGAACACGAAGAACGGATAAACCGTACATGGTAACGACTATGATCTTGAGCTTTTGGTTTTCGTACTTGAAATAATTTGAGCATTATAACTTCTTATATAAGTGATTATAACACTTTATAATTGACAAAATTTGGTCATTATAACGGCTTGTAAATTGAATTATAACAATTTATAAAAATGCTCAAGAACATACGCAAACGCGGAGAACGGATAAACCGTACATGACCACTACGTATGTTCATTGAGCTTTAAACTATGAATTGAAATTCGACATTATAACTACTGTAAAATGAAGAAAGGCTCAAGAACACGTGAAGAACACGGAGAACGACAATCGTACATGGCTACGACTCGCGTTCTTGAGCTTTTAAACTACGAAAATTAATCGAACATAAAAACGACTAATGATTTACCTCTCGAAGTGCAAGCTTTAACTATTTCTTTGCACTTCCTTTGATTATAACTCACTAGAACTCTCTCTCATATTGTATATAGCTTTGATACAAGTCTTTTTTTTTGCTTTGAAAATGAATGATCAAACAAGTGAGGAATGCTTGCTATTTATAGGCCATGCAAAGCTAGGGTAAAAAGGTCATTATTACCAAACTTCCAAGCTAAGCTAACATGAAGTGCACCTCCCTTTTCCACTTGATATGAACGACCAAATCAGCCAAATTAATGCCATTAATGCTTGAAATCATCACATTTTGGTGACACCACAATAATCCACATGTTTGCTTCCAATTGGTCCACAACTTAGCCTACCAAAGGAATAGTTCTAGGGCTTGTTTGGTTGGTCATTTAATCATTTAATTGAGGGGTAGTCAAGGTCATTTACCAAGGTTGATCAAGGTTAGATTAGTCCTTTTGATAATCTAGCTTAGTTAGGATTAGGTTAATTAGCAATAAACCTAGGAATTTGATTATTCGATTAGGTTATTACTTCACCGATTAGATTAACTTGTAATTTAGGTTAATCTTTAGTTTAATTAAACTTAATCCTATTTAGGTTTAGTTTAATTAATTGATAATTAGGTTAAATGGTAATCTAATTACCCTAACCTAGTTTGATTCCAACTAGGTTTAACATAACCTAGTTTCATTTTAACTAAATGTCATCTAACCTAGTTTTATATCAACTAGATTAGGTTAACTATTTCATAAGCTTAGTTAGTTTGTAACTAGGTTTAGTTCCTAGTTAGGTTCCTAACCCAGTTACATCTAACTCAGTTACATCTCAACAGAAATTAGTTCATCCTTAACTAATTCTAGTTCATTTCTAAGTCTTCCGGTTAAATTGACCTCAACTGATTTAAAAGTATGATATTCCAGAGTTTTGTTCCGAATAAATACTATTTTGTAAAGTTGAAAGTCCAACAGACTTGACACGTTTTTCGGTGAATAGTGTTTTTGACTACCATTTCTCAGAATATGCTTAAACGATCAAAAAGTCAAAAATAATATTTATTTTTGTCTTTTCCCTATTTCGTCTTATTCCCGACACACTTTTCGAGAAAATCTTTTATTGCTTATTACGCACCGGTGTTGCATACAAACACTGTATCCATCAACGGTTTGATCAAAAATGAAAAGCGTTTTCGTTTGAAGAGCGATTTACGTTTTATCTTTGGAAAAATATCAGTGGCTCCCTGGTATCTATTCCCCGTATAAATGCTATATCGTGAAATGGAAAAAGTCCAAACGTTGAAAAGAACGTTCAAAAAGACGATAAACGTTTTCTCGTAAATCGTGTCTTTTTCGTCTTTTTCCCAAAAAAATTTATTGATTCTCTGGCATCTAAACCTCATATTATCACTATGTTGTGAAATGTAAGAAGTCCTACAGATGAAAGAAACGATCAAACGAATGAAAAACGTTTCTTCGTGAATAGTGTTTTTTACACGTTTTTCGAGAAAAACTTTTACTGACTATTACGTGTTTTTAAAGCGTGGGAAGGTTGAATCTTGAAACAGAATGTCAATTTAACCTTCACATTTTGCTCAAGGACCTAGGTTATTTTCTAGGGTTTAGACCCTAGGGTTAGGGTTTAGGTTTTAACTCTTTTTCCAATTTAGGTTTTTGCCCTAAATTGACTTCTGATTTTTAATAAGCGTTAAGGTTAACTACTTGAACCAAAACACAAAATCCTACACATAGATAATTCATACATCACATTTAAAAGCTTAATTCAAGCTTCACTAATCACATAACATATAGTTTAGGTTAAAGATTTTAACCTCTTAGTTGTATACGATCACAGTTTTTAGTCGTATATATTCTTTAAGATAGCTCAAGGTATGCTTGAGCAATCGATCTTAGGTTTTGAATTGACAACCTTGCTTAGATCTTGTTAGATCACTTTGGAAATATTTGGGATATTACAACTAATTCGCGTTCAACGTTACGCGCCTTTTTGTTTCACCTGTTTCCGCAAGTAAAGCGAAGAAATATTGAAAGGGATGCAACGCTGGGACTTCCCAGGGGGTCACCCTCCCTGGTACTGCTCTCGCCTAGGCACGCTTAATCTCCGAATCTCGATGGGATCCGGTGCGTTAGTGTTGGTATGATCGCACCCGTTAGTGTTTGATGCGGCGGGAGAAACCTGTTAGGAAGTTGTTTAGGTGTTCGGATGCGTTCGGCCTGGGAGAACTTCAAAGTGGCGTGACTTTTGATCCATAAGGAGTAACGGGGCCCGTAATATATCAAATTGAAGCTTGGGATGAGCTCTGCAAGTCTCATCGCCTACGGCCTTGACACGTGCTGTTTGGAGCCCGAAAAACCTATTTGAAATAGTCTATTCGTCGGCCGAGCGTGAATTATTTTTTTCATTTTTGTTATTTTAGTTTCCCTGTCCCTAATTGCTGTTGGAAGTTGTTTACGGCCATAAATACGACCATGAACAGCAACGTTCTCGTCAGTTAATATTACTATTACGTTATTCTATTCGTGAGTTCTTGCTTTTCTTGTCGGTTCAGGGGTTTGCCTCTGCGCTCTTGTTGCCGCGTCTAAACCTGCAAATCACGTTTATGCCAGGGCGTTACAGTCTAACCGTGTTTCGCTGCATCTGGACTCTTCGATCCCATTCCTGTATTGCCACTTTGATAACGCTTGTTTATCCCCAGAGGCACAAAAGAGATCTAGAAGGGGGTGGCGTAAATTCTTTAAATTCTCCTTCATGATAGGGTGTTACCAAGTAATTACCCAAATCAATTTAATTAATTCAGGCACAGAACAAACGCAGTTTAGATCGCACCTTCGAAGAATGTGGGGGAAAAAAATAGTCCAAAGCCCACGTTTCGCGTAAAGGCAAAACGGATATAAAAAGGGGTGCAACACGAGGAATTCCCAGGGGGTCACCCATCCTAGTACTACTCTCGCCCAAGCACGCTTAACTTCGGAGTTCTGATGGGATCCGGTGCATTAGTGCTGGTATGATCGCACCCGTTAGGACTCCCCACTTCTATTCCTATATTCCCGGATGTGGGTGTGACGTAGTGACATTTACTAAGACACGTTTCGCCAGTTCACGCGTTTGCTTTCACCTGGTTCCGCAAACAGGAAGAGAAGACATAGGAAGGGGTGCAACACGAGGACTTCCCAGGGGGTCACCCATCCAAGTACTACACTCGCCCAAGCGCGCTTAACTCCGGTGTTCTGACGGGATCCGGCGCATTATTGCTGGTATGATCGCACCCGCTAAAAACCTCCATTTTAATCCCTACCTTCCCGCACGTGGGCGTGTCGTTGTCACATTTTCGCCGTGCCTGCGCGTTTGGTAAGACACGTTTCACCAGTACGCGCGTCTTCGTTCGCCTGGTTCCGCAAAAATGCAAAAATGAGGGGATCCGGCGCGTTGGTGCTGCTGTGATCGCACCCGCTAAGATCCTCCGTCTTAATTCAAAATTTCCCGCACGTGGGTGTGCCGCAGTGACATTTACGCCGTGCATGCGCGTTTACCGAGACACGTTTCACCAGTGACCCCTTATTCTTTCCCCCGGTTCCGCAAAAGGGTTATAAAAAGGGGTACAACACGAGGACTTCCCAGGGGGTCACCCATCCTAGTACTACTCTCGCCCAAGCACGTTTAACTTCGGAGTTCTGATGGGATCCGGTGCATTAGTGCTGGTATGATCGCACCCGTTAGGATTCTGCATTTTTATTACTATATTCCCACATTACTAATTCGCGTTCAACGTTACGCGCCTTTTTCTTTCACCTGTTTCCGCAAGTAAAGCGAAGAAATATTGAAAGGGATGCAACGCTGGGACTTCCCAGGGGGTCACCCACCCTGGTACTGCTCTCGCCTAGGCACGCTTAATCTCCGAATCTCGATGGGATCCGGTGCGTTAGTGTTGGTATGATCGCACCCGATAGTGTTTGATGCGGCGGGAGAAACCTGTTAGGAAGTGGTTTAGGTGTTCGGATGCGTTCGGCCCGGGAGAACTTCAAAGTGGCGTGACTTTTGATCCATAAGGAGTAACGGGGCCCGTAGTATATCAAATTGAAGCTTGGGATGAGCTCTGCAAGTCTCATCGCCTACGGCCTTGACACGTGCTGTTTGGAGCCCGAAAAACCTATTTGAAATAGTCTATTCGTCGGGCGAGCGTGAATTATTTTTTTCATTTTTGTTATTTTAGTTTCCCTGTCCCTAATTGCTGTTGGAAGTTGTTTACGGCCATAAATACGACCATGAACGGCAACGTTCTCGTCAGTTAATATTACTATTACGTTATTCTATTCGTGAGTTCTTGCTTTTCTTGTCGGTTCAGGGGTTTGCCTCTGCGCTCTTGTTGCCGCGTCTGAACCTGCAAATCACGTTTGTGCCAGGGCGTTACAGTCTAACCGTGTTTCGCTGCATCTGGACTCTTCGATCCCATTCCTGTATTGCCACTTTGATAACGCTTGTTTATCCCCAGAGGCACAAAAGAGATCTAGAAGGGGGTGGCGTAAATTCTTTAAATTCCCCTTCATGATAGGGTGTTACCAAGTAATTACCCAAATCAATTTAATTAATTCAGGCACAGAACAAACGCAGTTTAGATCGCACCTTCGAAGAATGTGGGGAAAAAAAATAGTCCAAAGCCCACGTTTCGCGTAAAGGCAAAACGGATATAAAAAGGGGTGCAACACGAGGAATTCCCAGGGGGTCACCCATCCTAGTACTACTCTCGCCCAAGCACGCTTAACTTCGGAGTTCTGATGGGATCCGGTGCATTAGTGCTGGTATGATCGCACCCGTTAGGACTCCCCACTTCTATTCCTATATTCCCGGATGTGGGTGTGACGTAGTGACATTTACTAAGACACGTTTCGCCAGTTCGCGCGTTTGCTTTCACCTGGTTCCGCAAACAGGAAGAGAAGACATAGGAAGGGGTGCAACACGAGGACTTCCCAGGGGGTCACCCATCCAAGTACTACACTCGCCCAAGCGCGCTTAACTCCGGTGTTCTGACGGGATCCGGCGCATTATTGCTGGTATGATCGCACCCGCTAAGAACCTCCATTTTAATCCCTACCTTCCCGCACGTGGGCGTGTCGTTGTCACATTTTCGCCGTGCCTGCGCGTTTGGTAAGACACGTTTCACCAGTACGCGCGTCTTCGTTCGCCTGGTTCCGCAAAAATGCAAAAATGAGGTGATCCGGCGCGTTGGTGCTGCTGTGATCGCACCCGCTAAGATCCTCCGTCTTAATTCAAAATTTCCCGCACGTGGGTGTGCCGCAGTGACATTTACGCCGTGCATGCGCGTTTACCGAGACACGTTTCACCAGTGACCCCTTATTCTTTCCCCCGGTTCCGCAAAAGGGTTATAAAAAGGGGTGCAACACGAGGACTTCCCAGGGGGTCACCCATCCTAGTACTACTCTCGCCCAAGCACGCTTAACTTCGGAGTTCTGATGGGATCCGGTGCATTAGTGCTGGTATGATCGCACCCGTTAGGATTCTGCATTTTTATTACTATATTCCCACATTACTAATTCGCGTTCAACGTTACGCGCCTTTTTCTTTCACCTGTTTCCGCAAGTAAAGCGAAGAAATATTGAAAGGGATGCAACGCTGGGACTTCCCAGGGGGTCACCCACCCTGGTACTGCTCTCGCCTAGGCACGCTTAATCTCCGAATCTCGATGGGATCCGGTGCGTTAGTGTTGGTATGATCGCACCCGTTAGTGTTTGATGCGGCGGGAGAAACCTGTTAGGAAGTGGTTTAGGTGTTCGGATGCGTTCGGCCCGGGAGAACTTCAAAGTGGCGTGACTTTTGATCCATAAGGAGTAACGGGGCCCGTAGTATATCAAATTGAAGCTTGGGATGAGCTCTGCAAGTCTCATCGCCTACGGCCTTGACACGTGCTGTTTGGAGCCCGAAAAACCTATTTGAAATAGTCTATTCGTCGGGCGAGCGTGAATTATTTTTTTCATTTTTGTTATTTTAGTTTCCCTGTCCCTAATTGCTGTTGGAAGTTGTTTACGGCCATAAATACGACCATGAACAGCAACGTTCTCGTCAGTTAATATTACTATTACGTTATTCTATTCGTGAGTTCTTGCTTTTCTTGTCGGTTCAGGGGTTTGCCTCTGCGCTCTTGTTGCCGCGTCTGAACCTGCAAATCACGTTTGTGCCAGGGCGTTACAGTCTAACCGTGTTTCGCTGCATCTGGACTCTTCGATCCCATTCCTGTATTGCCACTTTGATAACGCTTGTTTATCCCCAGAGGCACAAAAGAGATCTAGAAGGGGGTGGCGTAAATTCTTTAAATTCCCCTTCATGATAGGGTGTTACCAAGTAATTACCCAAATCAATTTAATTAATTCAGGCACAGAACAAACGCAGTTTAGATCGCACCTTCGAAGAATGTGGGGGAAAAAAATAGTCCAAAGCCCACGTTTCGCGTAAAGGCAAAACGGATATAAAAAGGGGTGCAACACGAGGAATTCCCAGGGGGTCACCCATCCTAGTACTACTCTCGCCCAAGCACGCTTAACTTCGGAGTTCTGATGGGATCCGGTGCATTAGTGCTGGTATGATCGCACCCGTTAGGACTCCCCACTTCTATTCCTATATTCCCGGATGTGGGTGTGACGTAGTGACATTTACTAAGACACGTTTCGCCAGTTCGCGCGTTTGCTTTCACCTGGTTCCGCAAACAGGAAGAGAAGACATAGGAAGGGGTGCAACACGAGGACTTCCCAGGGGGTCACCCATCCAAGTACTACACTCGCCCAAGCGCGCTTAACTCCGGTGTTCTGACGGGATCCGGCGCATTATTGCTGGTATGATCGCACCCGCTAAGAACCTCCATTTTAATTCCTACCTTCCCGCACGTGGGCGTGTCGTTGTCACATTTTCGCCGTGCCTGCGCGTTTGGTAAGACACGTTTCACCAGTACGCGCGTCTTCGTTCGCCTGGTTCCGCAAAAATGCAAAAATGAGGGGATCCGGCGCGTTGGTGCTGCTGTGATCGCACCCGCTAAGATCCTCCGTCTTAATTCGAAATTTCCCGCACGTGGGTGTGCCGCAGTGACATTTACGCCGTGCATGCGCGTTTACCGAGACACGTTTCACCAGTGACCCCTTATTCTTTCCCCCGGTTCCGCAAAAGGGTTATAAAAAGGGGTGCAACACGAGGACTTCCCAGGGGGTCACCCATCCTAGTACTACTCTCGCCCAAGCACGCTTAACTTCGGAGTTCTGATGGGATTCGGTGCATTAGTGCTGGTATGATCGCACCCGTTAGGATTCTGCATTTTTATTACTATATTCCCACATTACTAATTCGCGTTCAACGTTACGCGCCTTTTTCTTTCACCTGTTTCCGCAAGTAAAGCGCAGAAATATTGAAAGGGATGCAACGCTGGGACTTCCCAGGGGGTCACCCACCCTGGTACTTCTCTCGCCTAGGCACGCTTAATCTCCGAATCTCGATGGGATCCGGTGCGTTAGTGTTGGTATGATCGCACCCGTTAGTGTTTGATGCGGCGGGAGAAACCTGTTAGGAAGTGGTTTAGGTGTTCGGATGCGTTCGGCCCGGGAGAACTTCAAAGTGGCGTGACTTTTGATCCATAAGGAGTAACGGGGCCCGTAGTATATCAAATTGAAGCTTGGGATGAGCTCTGCAAGTCTCATCGCCTACGGCCTTGACACGTGCTGTTTGGAGCCCGAAAAACCTATTTGAAATAGTCTATTCGTCGGCCGAGCGTGAATTATTTTTTTCATTTTTGTTATTTTAGTTTCCCTGTCCCTAATTGCTGTTGGAAGTTGTTTACGGCCATAAATACGACCATGAACAGCAACGTTCTCGTCAGTTAATATTACTATTACGTTATTCTATTCGTGAGTTCTTGGTTTTCTTGTCGGTTCAGGGGTTTGCCTCTGCGCTCTTGTTGCCGCGTCTGAACCTGCAAATCACGTTTGTGCCAGGGCGTTACAGTCTAACCGTGTTTCGCTGCATCTGGACTCTTCGATCCCATTCCTGTATTGCCACTTTGATAACGCTTGTTTATCCCCAGAGGCACAAAAGAGATCTAGAAGGGGGTGGCGTAAATTCTTTAAATTCCCCTTCATGATAGGGTGTTACCAAGTAATTACCCAAATCAATTTAATTAATTCAGGCACAGAACAAACGCAGTTTAGATCGCACCTTCGAAGAATGTGGGGGAAAAAAATAGTCCAAAGCCCACGTTTCGCGTAAAGGCAAAACGGATATAAAAAGGGGTGCAACACGAGGAATTCCCAGGGGGTCACCCATCCTAGTACTACTCTCGCCCAAGCACGCTTAACTTCGGAGTTCTGATGGGATCCGGTGCATTAGTGCTGGTATGATCGCACCCGTTAGGACTCCCCACTTCTATTCCTATATTCCCGGATGTGGGTGTGACGTAGTGACATTTACTAAGACACGTTTCGCCAGTTCGCGCGTTTGCTTTCACCTGGTTCCGCAAACAGGAAGAGAAGACATAGGAAGGGGTGCAACACGAGGACTTCCCAGGGGGTCACCCATCCAAGTACTACACTCGCCCAAGCGCGCTTAACTCCGGTGTTCTGACGGGATCCGGCGCATTATTGCTGGTATGATCGCACCCGCTAAGAACCTCCATTTTAATCCCTACCTTCCCGCACGTGGGCGTGTCGTTGTCACATTTTCGCCGTGCCTGCGCGTTTGGTAAGACACGTTTCACCAGTACGCGCGTCTTCGTTCGCCTGGTTCCGCAAAAATGCAAAAATGAGGGGATCCGGCGCGTTGGTGCTGCTGTGATCGCACCCGCTAAGATCCTCCGTCTTAATTCAAAATTTCCCGCACGTGGGTGTGCCGCAGTGACATTTACGCCGTGCATGCGCGTTTACCGAGACACGTTTCACCAGTGACCCCTTATTCTTTCCCCCGGTTCCGCAAAAGGGTTATAAAAAGGGGTGCAACACGAGGACTTCCCAGGGGGTCACCCATCCTAGTACTACTCTCGCCCAAGCACGCTTAACTTCGGAGTTCTGATGGGATCCGGTGCATTAGTGCTGGTATGATCGCACCCGTTAGGATTCTGCATTTTTATTACTATATTCCCACATTACTAATTCGCGTTCAACGTTACGCGCCTTTTTCTTTCACCTGTTTCCGCAAGTAAAGCGCAGAAATATTGAAAGGGATGCAACGCTGGGACTTCCCAGGGGGTCACCCACCCTGGTACTGATCTCGCCTAGGCACGCTTAATCTCCGAATCTCGATGGGATCCGGTGCGTTAGTGTTGGTATGATCGCACCCGTTAGTGTTTGATGCGGCGGGAGAAACCTGTTAGGAAGTGGTTTAGGTGTTCGGATGCGTTCGGCCCGGGAGAACTTCAAAGTGGCGTGACTTTTGATCCATAAGGAGTAACGGGGCCCGTAGTATATCAAATTGAAGCTTGGGATGAGCTCTGCAAGTCTCATCGCCTACGGCCTTGACACGTGCTGTTTGGAGCCCGAAAAACCTATTTGAAATAGTCTATTCGTCGGCCGAGCGTGAATTATTTTTTTCATTTTTGTTATTTTAGTTTCCCTGTCCCTAATTGCTGTTGGAAGTTGTTTACGGCCATAAATACGACCATGAACAGCAACGTTCTCGTCAGTTAATATTACTATTACGTTATTCTATTCGTGAGTTCTTGCTTTTCTTGTCGGTTCAGGGGTTTGCCTCTGCGCTCTTGTTGCCGCGTCTGAACCTGCAAATCACGTTTGTGCAAGGGCGTTACAGTCTAACCGTGTTTCGCTGCATCTGGACTCTTCGATCCCATTCCTGTATTGCCACTTTGATAACGCTTGTTTATCCCCAGAGGCACAAAAGAGATCTAGAAGGGGGTGGCGTAAATTCTTTAAATTCCCCTTCATGATAGGGTGTTACCAAGTAATTACCCAAATCAATTTAATTAATTCAGGCACAGAACAAACGCAGTTTAGATCGCACCTTCGAAGAATGTGGGGGAAAAAAATAGTCCAAAGCCCACGTTTCGCGTAAAGGCAAAACGGATATAAAAAGGGGTGCAACACGAGGAATTCCCAGGGGGTCACCCATCCTAGTACTACTCTCGCCCAAGCACGCTTAACTTCGGAGTTCTGATGGGATCCGGTGCATTAGTGCTGGTATGATCGCACCCGTTAGGACTCCCCACTTCTATTCCTATATTCCCGGATGTGGGTGTGACGTAGTGACATTTACTAAGACACGTTTCGCTAGTTCGCGCGTTTGCTTTCACCTGGTTCCGCAAACAGGAAGAGAAGACATAGGAAGGGGTGCAACACGAGGACTTCCCAGGGGGTCACCCATCCAAGTACTACACTCGCCCAAGCGCGCTTAACTCCGGTGTTCTGACGGGATCCGGCGCATTATTGCTGGTATGATCGCACCCGCTAAGAACCTCCATTTTAATCCCTACCTTCCCGCACGTGGGCGTGTCGTTGTCACATTTTCGCCGTGCCTGCGCGTTTGGTAAGACACGTTTCACCAGTACGCGCGTCTTCGTTCGCCTGGTTCCGCAAAAATGCAAAAATGAGGGGATCCGGCGCGTTGGTGCTGCTGTGATCGCACCCGCTAAGATCCTCCGTCTTAATTCGAAATTTCCCGCACGTGGGTGTGCCGCAGTGACATTTACGCCGTGCATGCGCGTTTACCGAGACACGTTTCACCAGTGACCCCTTATTCTTTCCCCCGGTTCCGCAAAAGGGTTATAAAAAGGGATGCAACACGAGGACTTCCCAGGGGGTCACCCATCCTAGTACTACTCTCGCCCAAGCACGCTTAACTTCGGAGTTCTGATGGGATCCGGTGCATTAGTGCTGGTATGATCGCACCCGTTAGGATTCTGCATTTTTATTACTATATTCCCACATTACTAATTCGCGTTCAACGTTACGCGCCTTTTTCTTTCACCTGTTTCCGCAAGTAAAGCGCAGGAATATTGAAAGGGATGCAACGCTGGGACTTCCCAGGGGGTCACCCACCCTGGTACTGCTCTCGCCTAGGCACGCTTAATCTCCGAATCTCGATGGGATCCGGTGCGTTAGTGTTGGTATGATCGCACCCGTTAGTGTTTGATGCGGCGGGAGAAACCTGTTAGGAAGTGGTTTAGGTGTTCGGATGCGTTCGGCCCGGGAGAACTTCAAAGTGGCGTGACTTTTGATCCATAAGGAGTAACGGGGCCCGTAATATATCAAATTGAAGCTTGGGATGAGCTCTGCAAGTCTAATCGCCTACGGCCTTGACACGTGCTGTTTGGAGCCCGAAAAACCTATTTGAAATAGTCTATTCGTCGGCCGAGCGTGAATTATTTTTTTCATTTTTGTTATTTTAGTTTCCCTGTCCCTAATTGCTGTTGGAAGTTGTTTACGGCCATAAATAAGACCATGAACAGCAACGTTCTCGTCAGTTAATATTACTATTACGTTATTCTATTCGCGAGTTCTTGCTTTTCTTGTCGGTTCAGTGGGTTTGCCTCTGCGCTCTTGTTGCCGCGTCTGAACCTGCAAATCACGTTTGTGCCAGGGCGTTACAGTCTAACCGTGTTTCACTGCATCTGGACTCTTCGATCCCATTCCTGTATTGCCACTTTGATAACGCTTGTTTATCCCCAGAGGCACAAAAGAGATCTAGAAGGGGGTGGCGTAAATTCTTTAAATTCTCCTTCATGATAGGGTGTTACCAAGTAATTACCCAAATCAATTTAATTAATTCAGGCACAGAACAAACGCAGTTTAGATCGCACCTTCGAAGAATGTGGGGGAAAAAAATAGTCCAAAGCCCACGTTTCGCGTAAAGGCAAAACGGATATAAAAAGGGGTGCAACACTAGGAATTCCCAGGGGGCCACCCATCCTAGTACTACTCTCGCCCAAGCACGCTTAACTTCGGAGTTCTGATGGGATCCGGTGCATTAGTGCTGGTATGATCGCACCCGTTAGGACTCCCCACTTCTATTCCTATATTCCCGGATGTGGGTGTGACGTAGTGACATTTACTAAGACACGTTTCGCCAGTTCGCGCGTTTGCTTTCACCTGGTTCCGCAAACAGGAAGAGAAGACATAGGAAGGGGTGCAACACGAGGACTTCCCAGGGGGTCACCCATCCAAGTACTACACTCGCCCAAGCGCGCTTAACTCCGGTGTTCTGACGGGATCCGGCGCATTATTGCTGGTATGATCGCACCCGCTAAGAACCTCCATTTTAATCCCTACCTTCCCGCACGTGGGCGTGTCGTTGTCACATTTTTGCCGTGCCTGCGCGTTTGGTAAGACACGTTTCACCAGTACGCGCGTCTTCGTTCGCCTCGTTCCGCAAAAATGCAAAAATGAGGGGATCCGGCGCGTTGGTGCTGCTGTGATCGCACCCGCTAAGATCCTCCGTCTTAATTCAAAATTTCCCGCACGTGGGTGTGCCGCAGTGACATTTACGCCGTGCATGTGCGTTTACCGAGACACGTTTCACCAGTGACCCCTTATTCTTTCCCCCGGTTCCGCAAAAGGGTTATAAAAAGGGGTGCAACACGAGGACTTCCTAGGGGGTCACCCATCCTAGTACTACTCTCGCCCAAGCACGCTTAACTTCGGAGTTCTGATGGGATCCGGTGCATTAGTGCTGGTATGATCGCACCCGTTAGGATTCTGCATTTTTATTACTATATTCCCACATTACTAATTCGCGTTCAACGTTACGCGCCTTTTTCTTTCACCTGTTTCCGCAAGTAAAGCGAAGAAATATTGAAAGGGATGCAACGCTGGGACTTCCCAGGGGGTCACCCACCCTGGTACTGCTCTCGCCTAGGCACGCTTAATCTCCGAATCTCGATGGGATCCGGTGCGTTAGTGTTGGTATGATCGCACCCGTTAGTGTTTGATGCGGCGGGAGAAACCTGTTAGGAAGTGGTTTAGGTGTTCGGATGCGTTCGGCCCGGGAGAAATTCAAAGTGGCGTGACTTTTGATCCATAAGGAGTAACGGGGCCCGTAATATATCAAATTGAAGCTTGGGATGAGCTCTGCAAGTCTCATTCCCTACGGCCTTGACACGTGCTGTTTGGAGCCCGAAAAACCTATTTGAAATAATCTATTCGTCGGCCGAGCGTGAATTATTTTTTTCATTTTTGTTATTTTAGTTTCCCTGTCCCTAATTGCTGTTGGAAGTTGTTTACGGCCATAAATACGACCATGAACAGCAACGTTCTCGTCAGTTAATATTACTATTACGTTATTCTATTCGTGAGTTCTTGCTTTTCTTGTCGGTTCAGTGGGTTTGCCTCTGCGCTCTTGTTGCCGCGTCTGAACCTGCAAATCACGTTTGTGCCAGGGCGTTACAGTCTAACCGTGTTTCGCTGCATCTGGACTCTTCGATCCCATTCCTGTATTGCCACTTTGATAACGCTTGTTTATCCCCAGAGGCACAAAAGAGATCTAGAAGGGGGTGGCAAAAATTCTTTAAATTCTCCTTCATGATAGGGTGTTACCAAGTAATTACCCAAATCAATTTAATTAATTCAGGCACAGAACAAACGCAGTTTAGATCGCACCTTCGAAGAATGTGGGGGAAAAAAATAGTCCAAAGCCCACGTTTCGCGTAAAGGCAAAACGGATATAAAAAGGGGTGCAACACGAGGAATTCCCAGGGGGTCACCCATCCTAGTACTACTCTCGCCCAAGCACGCTTAACTTCGGAGTTCTGATGGGATCCGGTGCATTAGTGCTGGTATGATCGCACCCGTTAGGACTCCCCACTTCTATTCCTATATTCCCGGATGTGGGTGTGACGTAGTGACATTTACTAAGACACGTTTCGCCAGTTCGCGCGTTTGCTTTCACCTGGTTCCGCAAACAGGAAGAGAAGACATAGGAAGGGGTGCAACACGAGGACTTCCCAGGGGGTCACCCATCCAAGTACTACACTCGCCCAAGCGCGCTTAACTCCGGTGTTCTGACGGGATCCGGCGCATTATTGCTGGTATGATCGCACCCGCTAAGAACCTCCATTTTAATCCCTACCTTCCCGCACGTGGGCGTGTCGTTGTCACATTTTCGCCGTGCCTGCGCGTTTGGTAAGACACGTTTCACCAGTACGCGCGTCTTCGTTCGCCTGGTTCCGCAAAAATGCAAAAATGAGGGGATCCGGCGCGTTGGTGCTGCTGTGATCGCACCCGCTAAGATCCTTCGTCTTAATTCGAAATTTCCCGCATGTGGGTGTGCCGCAGTGACATTTACGCCGTGCATGTGCGTTTACCGAGACACGTTTCACCAGTGACCCCTTATTCTTTCCCCCGGTTCCGCAAAAGGGTTATAAAAAGGGGTGCAACACGAGGACTTCCTAGGGGGTCACCCATCCTAGTACTACTCTCGCCCAAGCACGCTTAACTTCGGAGTTCTGATGGGATCCGGTGCATTAGTGCTGGTATGATCGCACCCGTTAGGATTCTGCATTTTTATTACTATATTCCCACATTACTAATTCGCGTTCAACGTTACGCGCCTTTTTCTTTCACCTGTTTCCGCAAGTAAAGCGAAGAAATATTGAAAGGGATGCAACGCTGGGACTTCCCAGGGGGTCACCCACCCTGGTACTGCTCTCGCCTAGGCACGCTTAATCTCCGAATCTCGATGGGATCCGGTGCGTTAGTGTTGGTATGATCGCACCCGTTAGTGTTTGATGCGGCGGGAGAAACCTGTTAGGAAGTGGTTTAGGTGTTCGGATGCGTTCGGCCCGGGAGAACTTCAAAGTGGCGTGACTTTTGATCCATAAGGAGTAACGGGGCCCGTAATATATCAAATTGAAGCTTGGGATGAGCTCTGCAAGTCTCATCGCCTACGCTCTTGACACGTGCTGTTTGGAGCCCGAAAAACCTATTTGAAATAGTCTATTCGTCGGCCGAGCGTGAATTATTTTTTTCATTTTTGTTATTTTAGTTTCCCTGTCCCTAATTGCTGTTGGAAGTTGTTTACGGCCATAAATACGACCATGAACAGCAACGTTCTCGTCAGTTAATATTACTATTACGTTATTCTATTCGTGAGTTCTTGCTTTTCTTGTCGGTTCAGGGGTTTGCCTCTGCGCTCTTGTTGCCGCGTCTGAACCTGCAAATCACGTTTGTGCCAGGGCGTTACAGTCTAACCGTGTTTCGCTGCATCTGGACTCTTCGATCCCATTCCTGTATTGCCACTTTGATAACGCTTGTTTATCCCCAGAGGCACAAATGAGATCTAGAAGGGGGTGGCGTAAATTCTTTAAATTCTCCTTCATGATAGGGTGTTACCAAGTAATTACCCAAATCAATTTAATTAATTCAGGCACAGAACAAACGCAGTTTAGATCGCACCTTCGAAGAATGTGGGGGAAAAAAATAGTCCAAAGCCCACGTTTCGCGTAAAGGCAAAACGGATATAAAAAGGGGTGCAACACGAGGAATTCCCAGGGGGTCACCCATCCTAGTACTACTCTCGCCCAAGCACGCTTTACTTCGGAGTTCTGATGGGATCCGGTGCATTAGCGCTGGTATGATCGCACCCGTTAGGACTCCCCACTTCTATTCCTATATTCCCGGATGTGGGTGTGACGTAGTGACATTTACTAAGACACGTTTCGCCAGTTCGCGCGTTTGCTTTCACCTGGTTCCGCAAACAGGAAGAGAAGACATAGGAAGGGGTGCAACACGAGGACTTCCCAGGGGGTCACCCATCCAAGTACTACACTCGCCCAAGCGCGCTTAACTCCGGTGTTCTGACGGGATCCGGCGCATTATTGCTGGTATGATCGCACCCGCTAAGAACCTCCATTTTAATCCCTACCTTCCCGCACGTGGGCGTGTCGTTGTCACATTTTCGCCGTGCCTGCGCGTTTGGTAAGACACGTTTCACCAGTACGCGCGTCTTCGTTCGCCTGGTTCCGCAAAAATGCAAAAATGAGGGGATCCGGCGCGTTGGTGCTGCTGTGATCGCACCCGCTAAGATCCTCTATCTTAATTCGAAATTTCCCGCACGTGGGTGTGCCGCAGTGACATTTACGCCGTGCATGCGCGTTTACCGAGACACGTTTCACCAGTGACCCCTTATTCTTTCCCCCGGTTCCGCAAAAGGGTTATAAAAAGGGGTGCAACACGAGGACTTCCCAGGGGGTCACTGTAACGCCCCCAAAATCCCCGCGCTTTCGATGCGGCGGACCTTGTGCGTTAATTTCATACATCTATCGACTTAACCAATGATCCCATAATCATATTGGTTGAAATAGTCTTATTTTAGACTATACATTAAAAATTTCTCTTAACTTTGTCCCTGGATCTTAACTTGATCTCAGTCTCATAAGTATACAAGTATCAACTTGTATTTCATCCGTATAAATGGATAAAACCATATATAACGGTCTAATTTTAATCTTAGGATTTAAATATTCTATAACTTTACATATTCCAACATCCACGGCATTAAATCATTAGGACGGCTCTTGGGAACAAAGAATCTCGCGGTGAATGTTTGTATCTTCACCCGTGATAAATGTTTGCATCTTTATCCGTGACAAATGGTTGTATCTTTGTCTGGTGCAAAATTCTCTTTCCGTACAGAACATTACCCAACTAGTTAAAACCCTCATTCGAAACATATTTGTTTATAGTGATATCTCTTCATATCAATAATCCTACTTATATGGTATTCAGAATAGTAATAACGAGTTATACCTGGGTCCGAGGAACCTTAACGATGGATTTGACCAGTCAACATCGCTTAGTTCTGTCTCAGATGTACAGCACTCACAAGTTATTTACCGATCCTCATCCAGATAAATAGATCATTATCAATACTATGTTAAATTTTAACAATTCTAGGTTATATCAAAATAAAGACATAACAACATTCTGATGATAATTATTTATATCATTCATTCAATATTCGGGTACATGTTTGTTTGTTCGTATTACAACAGTCATTATGACATATACAAATACAATCAATTTACATGAAAACCTAATCTATGCTGCATCTTTAAGTTCATGATCTTCTTAACGTTCATCTTTAATCTGCAAATAAGGTTTTATTCGCAAGAATGAGCACGACGGCTCAGCAAGTCTAACATACAGCACATACGCAGTTTATGCTTTCATATAAACTTTTAACATGCATTGACTGAACATAATTCTCCATTTAATATCACATATAACTCACGTTCCAACAATTTATTTCACATTGACACACAAAGTGTATAAATCATGTTCTTAAATCGTAAACATAAAACATAACAGTTAGAAGGCTTGTAAACATCAGTTAAAGACTTCACATATCATCTATTGCATAATAACATGACATTACACATCTCATTTAACATTTTAACAATACTACACAAGTAGCACATAGCAAGAGTTAGAAGACTTGCCTTGAAACCATGTTAGGGTTTTCCCGGGAAATCGTTAAACGCCTACAAAAAGGGTTACGCGACCCCGAATGTTAGTTTATCAAATTTTCCTTTTGAGTAAGTCTTAGAATAACTTAACTACACTATTTTCATAGGTGAAATTATTTTGAAAATTGGCTAACTCAAAAACTCATTTTTAAGCCAAATTTTCGGATTTGGGCAGATTGTTGGACTGCCAGACCCCGGCTCGGTTAAACGGCCATAACTTCTTCGTTTTAAAACATTTTTGAGTCGTTCAAAATTTCACGTGTTCGTAACTTCCGTACCTACAACTTTCATGCAGACCAAAGTTCGAGATTCCTTACTGATTTACACATATTTCGCCAGTAATGGGACTGATCTAAAACTGATTCATATTTCTGACCTCTTTTACAGTGACAGCCATAACTTTGTCATACGAAAACATTTTTGAGTGATTCTTGAGTCTAAATTGCTTAGAATTTCATGATCTACAACTTTGATTTAGGTGTCTAAGGCAGATTCAGAAATTAAATTTTCGGAAATTTGAAAAAAATATTCTGCGAGTATATTAAGCTTAGCTTTCTTTGATCCGATTGGTAAAACATGATACCTCAAGCATTAATTTGCTAAGATAACATGTTCTAACACTCCGTATCACTTCATAACATAAAAATAACAAAATCATAAACCAACTTATACAAGATTTTATGACTTTTTCTCAAGAACACGAAGAACGAATCGAAGAACACGAAGAACACGAAGAACAAAGTTTCATCGTTCTTCGTTTCGACTACTAAAACTTGATGCCACAAGCATTATTTAGCAAGGCCATCATGTTTCATCATCCCATAACACTAAATTACCAAATCATAAACCTACTTATGTAGAAATTATGACTTTTGCTCAAGAACACACGAAGAACACGAAGAACGAAAAATCGTACATGGTAACGACTTATGTTCTTGAACTTTTGGATTTCATACTTGAAATAATTTGAGCATTATAACTGCTTACATATGTGATTATAACACTTTATAATTGACAAAATTTGGTCATTATAACGACTTGTTTACTTAAATATAACAATTTATAATAATACTCCAGAACATACGAAGAACACGGAGAACGGATAAACCGTACATGGATACGACGTATGTTCTTGAACTTTAAACTATGAAATGAAATTTGACATAACAACGACTTGCTCAAATCATAAGGAACACGGAGAACGAAAAATCGTACATGGCTACGACTTATGTTCTTGAGCCTCATCGATAAAATAAAACTTTAAGCATAATAACGATTAAGAATCGTACCTTTTATTATTGCAAGCTTTAACTATTTCTTTGCAATCGATTCTTGTCTCACAAGAACTCTCTCTATATTTGCTCTTTAGCTTTCAAAAATGGTAAAGAACTAATGAACTTAAGCCTTCTATTTATAGGACTTTCAAAGTTAGGGTATTTTGGTCATTAGGACCAAGCTTCTTGAACAAGCTTAACAAAGCTTCTCCAACACACTTCTTTTAGCTTCCAAAGCAAGCTTGGTGAGCTCTTTCTTCCGACTTCTGTATATCGGATAAATCGCGTGCGATTAATTTAAAATATTTCGCATTAGTAATTTAAGTTTTAATTAGTTATACATATTTTATTCATAAAATACATCATACAGTATTAATATGATGTCTCGTCTGACCCTCAAAGTTTTCCTTGATTTAATCTCGGATAATCTTCCGTATATTTTTCTCAAATATACCTACCGGGCGACATAATTGATAAATTTCTTTCATTCTAGACACTAATTATGATGGAATAATATAATTAGGTATTAATCTGATAAATTTGATTATTCAAATTTAATGTTAACCTATCTCATGATCCGTTTGATAAAAACAATACGGATGAATAAGCAGTTAATTATATAACAGTCTGATTCCAACTAAATGGTTAACTTATACTGATTTAAAAACTTGATATTACTGAGTTTTGTTCCGAATAAACACTATTTTGTAAAATGAAAACTCCAAAAGACTTGGCACGTTTTTCGGTGAATAGTGTTTTTGGCGACCATTTCTCAGAAAATAGTTAGACGACCAAAAAGTCAAAAATAATATTTATTTTTGTCTTTTCCCTATTTCGTCTTATTCCCGACACACTTTTCGAGAAAATCTTTTATTGCTTATTACGCACCGGTGTTGCATACCAACACTGTATCCATCAACGGTTTGATCAAAAATAGAAAGCGTTTCCGTTTGAAGAGCGTTTTGCGTTTTAATTTGGGAAAAATATCAGTGGCTCCCTGGTATCTATTCCCCGTATAAATGCTATAACGTGAAATGGAAAAAGTCCAAACGTTGAAAAGAACGTTCGAAAAGACGACAAACGTTTTCTCGTAAATCGTGTCTTTTTCGTCTTTTTCCCAAGAAATTTTTATTGATTTCTTGGCATCTAAACCTCATATTATCACTATGTTGTGAAAAGTAAGAAGTCCTACAGATGAAAGAAACAGTCAAACGAATGAAAAACGTCACCTCGTGAATAGTGCTTTTACACGTTTTTCGAGAAAAGCTTTTATTGACTGTTACGTGTTTTCAAATCGTGGGAAGGTTGAATCTTGAAACGGAATGTCAATTTGACCTTCACATTTTGCTAAAGGGCCTAGGTTATTTCTTAGGGTTTAGACCCTAGGGTTAGGGTTTAGGTTTTAACTCTTTTTCCAATTTAGGTTTTTGTCCTAAATTGACTTCTGATTTTTAATAAGTGTTAAGGTTAACTACTTGAACCAAAACACAAAATCCTACACATAGATATTTCATACAGCACATTTAAAAGCTCAATTCAAGCTTTACTAATCACATAACACATAGTTTAGGTTAAAGATTTTAACCTCTTAGTTGTATACGGTCGTAGTTTCGAGTCGTATATATTCTTTCAGATAACTCAAGGTATGCTTGAGAAATCCTTCTTAGGTTTTGAATTGACAACCTTGCTTAGATCTTGTTAGATCATTTTTGAAATATTTGGGATATTACATTCAACCCAACTTACAGGAATTTCGTCCTCGAAATTAACTTTACAATTCACTTTAGTCATTTAATATCATATTTATAAGTGCTATAAATATTCAGGATATTACATTCTCTCCTTCTTATCAGAATTTCGTCCTCGAAATTATAATATAATCATCTCCAATTTACTCTTCAATATGAATTATCTAAATTCATCTTTTACTCACATTAAACCTCCATTACTTTGATTAGGTTTGAACAATGTTCACTTATCTCTACACATTTCCTTTCATAACTCTAGGTTTTAAACCTCTTTTCATACTCGACATTCAGTCTCATTCTTCCTTTATCTTGGATTCTTCTCACTTATACAGCGGTTAATCAAGACATTTACCTTATTCAAAAACTATGAATACTATATAACCCATAATTTTTTAAATCATCATCCGGACTGGAAAACCATATATTGTGTAGCAATCAATTAAGATTGAGAACACTTCATACTTTGTGTAGCAATCAATTAAGATTGAGAACACCATACATTGTGTAACAATCAATTAAGATCGAGAACACACATACGTTGTACTTTAGGTGATCAGCCTGTCGTACCATATTATCTTTAAAGACGCGGTTTATTGCGTCTATCGAATTCCTACGTCCGTTCTTTTTTTTTTCATTACCAAAGGTGTCTAGCCGAAACAATTGGCATTGACTCATATTTAAACCATTCAAACTTTTGAAAAGCAATTTTATGACTGTATACCGCACCTTGCAAAGTGCGTTGATAACTCATCATGTATCATCTTCACACCAGGTTAAATGGGGTGTTGATGAATAAATCATTTTTATTCTTCACATTAAATCCGTCTAGCCAAAACAATTAGCATAGACATATGAATAACATAGCTAGTGAAGAACTAACAAAATTTTCCAGTTCAACTAGTGAACCCCTCTTTTCAAAGGCACACAAGTGCGAATATAACCATGAAGATCTAGCATAGCTAGAAGATTTTTGAAATACCATCAATCCTCTATCTTTTCCATTATTCTCTAACCATAACACAAGTTTTGCAAATATATAGTAATATAGTAAACTGATTGGTTGTATTAAACCAAGTACAAACAAATATATTAGTTCCCCTTCTCATCAACACGGAATTGAAATGTCTCAGCGCACATTGGTACTGATCAATATCGCACTGAATAGACAAATCGTAGCCGCATCTCACAAGTCGGTTCGACTAACATATCATAGCCCAAGTCCATAACAAGGTTCGTTCGCTCAGTAACTAACATACAAATATGTTTAAAACTATAGTTATGACGTAACAACTACTAACTAGTCAATATACATATGAGAAAAGAATCACCTTCTCAAAATATATACAAAGAAGAGTTTGACACAAGATTTTAATTTACTTATCAATATAGCAAACTGAGTTATTCCTCCACCCAAGAACTAATGAATCAGTTCCCCGTCTCATCAACACTATCCTCAAATGATTTCATTTAGTGTGTAACCCGCTTTGAGAACACTGACCATGAATCATTCATACCAACAATGTAGTTAGATCGGTTCTCTGAAGCATATTAAACTCTTTCCCATACAAGAGAGTCGTTCTACTCAGTTTTACTAATATGAGTTTTCAATTGAAATCCCTAATCGTTCTATAACTATTTTAGTCACTTTCTTTTCTTAATTCATTCCTTCATCATTTACATTCCTTTCATCTCTTTTCTTAGGTATAATTACACAACATACCAAACATACCATTTCATTTTTATGAAACAGTTTCACACAAAAACTAATAAGATTATTTTATCTTATTGCTTGCTTTGAGAACTCTTTATGAGTCTATTTAACTTCAGATATTCTCGTAAAGAGTTTATCTTTATTCATTATATTCTTTTCACATAATATTTTTTATGTATTAAGATTTAATAAGATTTGTGCATATCTTTTAATTATTTACAGACACTTCACAAGTCCATTTCTTCTTAATCCATCAGATTATACTCCAAGGTACTTGTTACCTCGAAACTATAATCCACTGCTTTGATACCAACTGTAACGCCCCCAAAATCCCCGCGCTTTCGATGCGGCGGACCTTGTGCGTTAATTTCATACATCTATCGACTTAACCAATGATCCCATAATCATATTGGTTGAAATAGTCTTATTTTAGACTATACATTAAAAATTTCTCTTAACTTTGTCCCTGAATCTTAACTTGATCTCAGTCTCATAAGTATACAAGTATCAACTTGTATTTCATCCGTATAAATGGATAAAACCATATATAACGGTCTAATTTTAATCTTAGGATTTAAATATTCTATAACTTTACATGTTCCAACATCCACGGCATTAAATCATTAGGACGGCTCTTGGGAACAAAGAATCTCGCGGTGAATGTTTGTATCTTCACCCGTGATAAATGTTTGCATCTTTACCCGTGACAAATGGTTGTATCTTTGTCCGGTGCAAAATTCTCTTTCCGTACAGAACATTACCCAACTAGTTAAAACCCTCATTCGAAACATATTTGTTTATAGTGATATCTCTTCATATCAATAATCCTACTTATATGGTATTCAGAATAGTAATAACGAGTTATACCTGGGTCCGAGGAACCTTAACGATGGATTTGACCAGTCAACATCGCTTAGTTCTGTCTCAGATGTACAGCACTCACAAGTTATTTACCGATCCTCATCCAGATAAATAGATCATTATCAATACTATGTTAAATTTTAACAATTCTAGGTTATATCAAAATAAAGACATAACAACATTCTGATGATAATTATTTATATCATTCATTCAATATTCGGTTACATGTTTGTTTGTTCGTATTACAACAGTCATTATGACATATACAAATACAATCAATTTACATGAAAACCTAATCTATGCTGCATCTTTAAGTTCATGATCTTCTTAACGTTCATCTTTAATCTGCAAATAAGGTTTTATTCGCAAGAATGAGCACGACGGCTCAGCAAGTCTAACATACAGCACATACGCAGTTTATGCTTTCATATAAACTTTTAACATGCATTGACTGAACATAATTCTCCATTTAATATCACATATAACTCACGTTCCAACAATTTATTTCACATTGACACACAAAGTGTATAAATCATGTTCTTAAATCGTAAACATAAAACATAACAGTTAGAAGGCTTGTAAACATCAGTTAAAGACTTCACATATCATCTATTGCATAATAACATGACATTACACATCTCATTTAACATTTTAACAATACTACACAAGTAGCACATAGCAAGAGTTAGAAGACTTGCCTTGAAACCATGTTAGGGTTTTCCCGGGAAATCGTTAAACGCCTACAAAAAGGGTTACGCGACCCCGAATGTTAGTTTATCAAATTTTCCTTTTGAGTAAGTCTTAGAATAACTTAACTACACTATTTTCATAGGTGAAATTATTTTGAAAATTGGCTAACTCAAAAACTCATTTTTAAGCCAAATTTTCGGATTTGGGAAGATTGTTGGACTGCCAGACCCCGGCTCGGTTAAACGGCCATAACTTCTTCGTTTTAAAACATTTTTGAGTCGTTCAAAATTTCACGTGTTCGTAACTTCCGTACCTACAACTTTCATTCAGACCAAAGTTCGAGATTCCTTACTGATTTACACATATTTCGCCAGTAATGGGACTGATCTAAAACTGATTCATATTTCTGACCTCTTTTACAGTGACAGCCATAACTTTGTCATACGAAAACATTTTTGAGTGATTCTTGAGTCTAAATTGCTTAGAATTTCATTATCTACAACTTTGATTTAGGTGTCTAAGGCAGATTCAGAAATTAAATTTTCGGAAATTTGAAAAAAATATTCTGCGAGTATATTAAGCTTAGCTTTCTTTGATCCGATTGGTAAAACATGATACCTCAAGCATTAATTTGCTAAGATAACATGTTCTAACTCTCCGTATCACTTCATAACATAAAAATAACAAAATCATAAACCAACTTATACAAGATTTTATGACTTTTTCTCAAGAACACGAAGAACGAATCGAAGAACACGAAGAACACGAAGAACAAAGTTTCATCGTTCTTCGTTTCGACTACTAAAACTTGATGCCACAAGCATTATTTAGCAAGGCCATCATGTTTCATCATCCCATAACACTAAATTACCAAATCATAAACCTACTTATGTAGAAATTATGACTTTTGCTCAAGAACACACGAAGAACACGAAGAACGAAAAATCGTACATGGTAACGACTTATGTTCTTGAACTTTTGGATTTCATACTTGAAATAATTTGAGCATTATAACTGCTTACATATGTGATTATAACACTTTATAATTGACAAAATTTGGTCATTATAACGACTTGTTTACTTAAATATAACAATTTATAATAATACTCCAGAACATACGAAGAACACGGAGAACGGATAAACCGTACATGGATACGACGTATGTTCTTGAACTTTAAACTATGAAATGAAATTTGACATAACAACGACTTGCTCAAATCATAAGGAACACGGAGAACGAAAAATCGTACATGGCTACGACTTATGTTCTTGAGCCTCATCGATAAAATAAAACTTTAAGCATAATAACGATTAAGAATCGTACCTTTTATTATTGCAAGCTTTAACTATTTCTTTGCAATCGATTCTTGTCTCACAAGAACTCTCTCTATATTTGCTCTTTAGCTTTCAAAAATGGTAAAGAACTAATGAACTTAAGCCTTCTATTTATAGGACTTTCAAAGTTAGGGTATTTTGGTCATTAGGACCAAGCTTCTTGAACAAGCTTAACAAAGCTTCTCCAACACACTTCTTTTAGCTTCCAAAGCAAGCTTGGTGAGCTCTTTCTTCCGACTTCTGTATATCGGATAAATCGCGTGCGATTAATTTAAAATATTTCGCATTAGTAATTTAAGTTTTAATTAGTTATACATATTTTATTCATAAAATACATCATACAGTATTAATATGATGTCTCGTCTGACCCTCAAAGTTTTCCTTGATTTAATCTCGGATAATCTTCCGTATATTTTTCTCAAATATACCTACCGGGCGACATAATTGATAAATTTCTTTCATTCTAGACACTAATTATGATGGAATAATATAATTAGGTATTAATCTGATAAATTTGATTATTCAAATTTAATGTTAACCTATCTCATGATCCGTTTGATAAAAACAATACGGATGAATAAGCAGTTAATTATATAACAGTCTGATTCCAACTAAATGGTTAACTTATACTGATTTAAAAACTTGATATTACTGAGTTTTGTTCCGAATAAACACTATTTTGTAAAATGAAAACTCCAAAAGACTTGGCACGTTTTTCGGTGAATAGTGTTTTTGGCGACCATTTCTCAGAAAATGGTTAGACGACCAAAAAGTCAAAAATAATATTTATTTTTGTCTTTTCCCTATTTCGTCTTATTCCCGACACACTTTTCGAGAAAATCTTTTATTGCTTATTACGCACCGGTGTTGCATACCAACACTGTATCCATCAACGGTTTGATCAAAAATAGAAAGCGTTTCCGTTTGAAGAGCGTTTTGCGTTTTAATTTGGGAAAAATATCAGTGGCTCCCTGGTATCTATTCCCCGTATAAATGCTATAACGTGAAATGGAAAAAGTCCAAACGTTGAAAAGAACGTTCGAAAAGACGACAAACGTTTTCTCGTAAATCGTGTCTTTTTCGTCTTTTTCCCAAGAAATTTTTATTGATTTCTTGGCATCTAAACCTCATATTATCACTATGTTGTGAAAAGTAAGAAGTCCTACAGATGAAAGAAACAGTCAAACGAATGAAAAACGTCACCTCGTGAATAGTGCTTTTACACGTTTTTCGAGAAAAGCTTTTATTGACTGTTACGTGTTTTCAAATCGTGGGAAGGTTGAATCTTGAAACGGAATGTCAATTTGACCTTCACATTTTGCTAAAGGGCCTAGGTTATTTCTTAGGGTTTAGACCCTAGGGTTAGGGTTTAGGTTTTAACTCTTTTTCCAATTTAGGTTTTTGTCCTAAATTGACTTCTGATTTTTAATAAGTGTTAAGGTTAACTACTTGAACCAAAACACAAAATCCTACACATAGATATTTCATACAGCACATTTAAAAGCTCAATTCAAGCTTTACTAATCACATAACACATAGTTTAGGTTAAAGATTTTAACCTCTTAGTTGTATACGGTCGTAGTTTCGAGTCGTATATATTCTTTCAGATAACTCAAGGTATGCTTGAGAAATCCTTCTTAGGTTTTGAATTGACAACCTTGCTTAGATCTTGTTAGATCATTTTTGAAATATTTGGGATATTACAGTCACCCATCCTAGTACTACTCTCGCCCAAGCACGCTTAACTTCGGAGTTCTGATGGGATCCGGTGCATTAGTGCTGGTATGATCGCACCCGTTAGGATTCTGCATTTTTATTACTATATTCCCACATTACTAATTCGCGTTCAACGTTACGCGCCTTTTTCTTTCACCTGTTTCCGCAAGTAAAGCGAAGAAATATTGAAAGGGATGCAACGCTGGGACTTCCCAGGGGGTCACCCACCCTGGTACTGCTCTCGCCTAGGCACGCTTAATCTCCGAATCTCGATGGGATCCGGTGCGTTAGTGTTGGTATGATCGCACCCGTTAGTGTTTGATGCGGCGGGAGAAACCTGTTAGGAAGTGGTTTAGGTGTTCGGATGCGTTCGGCCCGGGAGAACTTCAAAGTGGCGTGACTTTTGATCCATAAGGAGTAACGGGGCCCGTAATATATCAAATTGAAGCTTGGGATGAGCTCTGCAAGTCTCATCGCCTACGGCCTTGACACGTGCTGTTTGGAGCCCGAAAAACCTATTTGAAATAGTCTATTCGTCGGCCGAGCGTGAATTATTTTTTTCATTTTTGTTATTTTAGTTTCCCTGTCCCTAATTGCTGTTGGAAGTTGTTTACGGCCATAAATACGACCATGAACAGCAACGTTCTCGTCAGTTAATATTACTATTACGTTATTCTATTCGTGAGTTCTTGCTTTTCTTGTCGGTTCAGGGGTTTGCCTCTGCGCTCTTGTTGCCGCGTCTGAACCTGCAAATCACGTTTGTGCCAGGGCGTTACAGTCTAACCGTGTTTCGCTGCATCTGGACTCTTCGATCCCATTCCTGTATTGCCACTTTGATAACGCTTGTTTATCCCCAGAGGCACAAATGAGATCTAGAAGGGGGTGGCGTAAATTCTTTAAATTCTCCTTCATGATAGGGTGTTACCAAGTAATTACCCAAATCAATTTAATTAATTCAGGCACAGAACAAACGCAGTTTAGATCGCACCTTCGAAGAATGTGGGGGAAAAAAATAGTCCAAAGCCCACGTTCGCGTAAAGGCAAAACGGATATAAAAAGGGGTGCAACACGAGGAATTCCCAGGGGGTCACCCATCCTAGTACTACTCTCGCCCAAGCACGCTTAACTTCGGAGTTCTGATGGGATCCGGTGCATTAGTGCTGGTATGATCGCACCCGTTAGGACTCCCCACTTCTATTCCTATATTCCCGGATGTGGGTGTGACGTAGTGACATTTACTAAGACACGTTTCGCCAGTTCGCGCGTTTGCTTTCACCTGGTTCCGCAAACAGGAAGAGAAGACATAGGAAGGGGTGCAACACGAGGACTTCCCAGGGGGTCACCCATCCAAGTACTACACTCGCCCAAGCGCGCTTAACTCCGGTGTTCTGACGGGATCCGGCGCATTATTGTTGGTATGATCGCACCCGCTAAGAACCTCCATTTTAATCCCTACCTTCCCGCACGTGGGCGTGTCGTTGTCACATTTTCGCCGTGCCTGCGCGTTTGGTAAGACACGTTTCACCAGTACGCGCGTCTTCGTTCGCCTGGTTCCGCAAAAATGCAAAAATGAGGGGATCCGGCGCGTTGGTGCTGCTGTGATCGCACCCGCTAAGATCCTCCGTCATAATTCGAAATTTCCCGCACGTGGGTGTGCCGCAGTGACATTTACGCCGTGCATGCGCGTTTACCGAGACACGTTTCACCAGTGACCCCTTATTCTTTCCCCCGGTTCCGCAAAAGGGTTATAAAAAGGGGTGCAACACGAGGACTTCCCAGGGGGTCACCCATCCTAGTACTACTCTCGCCCAAGCACGCTTAACTTCGGAGTTCTGATGGGATCCGGTGCATTAGTGCTGGTATGATCGCACCCGTTAGGATTCTGCATTTTTATTACTATATTCCCACATTACTAATTCGCGTTCAACGTTACGCGCCTTTTTCTTTCACCTGTTTCCGCAAGTAAAGCGAAGAAATATTGAAAGGGATGCAACGCTGGGACTTCCCAGGGGGTCACCCACCCTGGTACTGCTCTCGCCTAGGCACGCTTAATCTCCGAATCTCGATGGGATCCGGTGCGTTAATGTTGGTATGATCGCACCCGTTAGTGTTTGATGCGGCGGGAGAAACCTGTTAGGAAGTGGTTTAGGTGTTCGGATGCGTTCGGCCCGGGAGAACTTCAAAGTGGCGTGACTTTTGATCCATAAGGAGTAACGGGGCCCGTAATATATCAAATTGAAGCTTGGGATGAGCTCTGCAAGTCTCATCGCCTACGGCCTTGACACGTGCTGTTTGGAGCCCGAAAAACCTATTTGAAATAGTCTATTCGTCGGCCGAGCGTGAATTATTTTTTTCATTTTTGTTATTTTAGTTTCCCTGTCCCTAATTGCTGTTGGAAGTTGTTTACGGCCATAAATACGACCATGAACAGTAACGTTCTCGTCAGTTAATATTACTATTACGTTATTCTATTCGTGAGTTCTTGCTTTTCTTGTCGGTTCAGGGGTTTGCCTCTGCGCTCTTGTTGCCGCGTCTGAACCTGCAAATCACGTTTGTGCCAGGGCGTTACAGTCTAACCGTGTTTCGCTGCATCTGGACTCTTCGATCCCATTCCTGTATTGCCACTTTGATAACGCTTGTTTATCCCCAGAGGCACAAAAGAGATCTAGAAGGGGGTGGCGTAAATTCTTTAAATTCTCCTTCATGATAGGGTGTTACCAAGTAATTACCCAAATCAATTTAATTAATTCAGGCACAGAACAAACGCAGTTTAGATCGCACCTTAGAAGAATGTGGAGGAAAAAAATAGTCCAAAGCCCACGTTTCGCGTAAAGGCAAAACGGATATAAAAAGGGGTGCAACGCGAGGAATTCCCAGGGGGTCACCCATCCTAGTACTACTCTCGCCCAAGCACGCTTAACTTCGGAGTTCTGATGGGATCCGGTGCATTAGTGCTGGTATGATCGCACCCGTTAGGACTCCCCACTTCTATTCCTATATTCCCGGATGTGGGTGTGACGTAGTGACATTTACTAAGACACGTTTCGCCAGTTCGCGCGTTTGCTTTCACCTGGTTCCGCAAACAGGAAGAGAAGACATAGGAAGGGGTGCAACACGAGGACTTCCCAGGGGGTCACCCATCCAAGTACTACACTCGCCCAAGCGCGCTTAACTCCGGTGTTCTGACGGGATCCGGCGCATTATTGCTGGTATGATCGCACCCGCTAAGAACCTCCATTTTAATCCCTACCTTCCCGCACGTGGGCGTGTCGTTGTCACATTTTCGCCGTGCCTGCGCGTTTGGTAAGACACGTTTCACCAATACGCGCGTCTTCGTTCGCCTGGTTCCGCAAAAATGCAAAAATGAGGGGATCCGGCGCGTTGGTGCTGCTGTGATCGCACCCGCTAAGATCCTCCGTCTTAATTCAAAATTTCCCGCACGTGGGTGTGCCGCAGTGACATTTACGCCGTGCATGCGCGTTTACCGAGACACGTTTCACCAGTGACCCCTTATTCTTTCCCCCGGTTCCGCAAAAGGGTTATAAAAAGGGGTGCAACACGAGGACTTCCCAGGGGGTCACCCATCCTAGTACTACTCTCGCCCAAGCACGCTTAACTTCGGAGTTCTGATGGGATCCGGTGCATTAGTGCTGGTATGATCGCACCCGTTAGGATTCTGCATTTTTATTACTATATTCCCACATTACTAATTCGCGTTCAACGTTACGCGCCTTTTTCTTTCACCTGTTTCCGCAAGTAAAGCGCAGAAATATTGAAAGGGATGCAACGCTGGGACTTCCCAGGGGGTCACCCACCCTGGTACTGCTCTCGCCTAGGCACGCTTAATCTCCGAATCTCGATGGGATCCGGTGCGTTAGTGTTGGTATGATCGCACCCGTTAGTGTTTGATGCGGCGGGAGAAACCTGTTAGGAAGTGGTTTAGGTGTTCGGATGCGTTCGGCCCGGGAGAACTTCAAAGTGGCGTGACTTTTGATCCATAAGGAGTAACGGGGCCCGTAGTATATCAAATTGAAGCTTGGGATGAGCTCTGCAAGTCTCATCGCCTACGGCCTTGACACGTGCTGTTTGGAGCCCGAAAAACCTATTTGAAATAGTCTATTCGTCGGCCGAGCGTGAATTATTTTTTTCATTTTTGTTATTTTAGTTTCCCTGTCCCTAATTGCTGTTGGAAGTTGTTTACGGCCATAAATACGACCATGAACAGCAACGTTCTCGTCAGTTAATATTACTATTACGTTATTCTATTCGTGAGTTCTTGCTTTTCTTGTCGGTTCAGGGGTTTGCCTCTGCGCTCTTGTTGCCGCGTCTGAACCTGCAAATCACGTTTGTGCCAGGGCGTTACAGTCTAACCGTGTTTCGCTGCATCTGGACTCTTCGATCCCATTCCTGTATTGCCACTTTGATAACGCTTGTTTATCCCCAGAGGCACAAAAGAGATCTAGAAGGGGGTGGCGTAAATTCTTTAAATTCCCCTTCATGATAGGGTGTTACCAAGTAATTACCCAAATCAATTTAATTAATTCAGGCACAGAACAAACGCAGTTTAGATCGCACCTTCGAAGAATGTGGGGAAAAAAAATAGTCCAAAGCCCACGTTTCGCGTAAAGGCAAAACGGATATAAAAAGGGGTGCAACACGAGGAATTCCCAGGGGGTCACCCATCCTAGTACTACTCTCGCCCAAGCACGCTTAACTTCGGAGTTCTGATGGGATCCGGTGCATTAGTGCTGGTATGATCGCACCCGTTAGGACTCCCCACTTCTATTCCTATATTCCCGGATGTGGGTGTGACGTAGTGACATTTACTAAGACACGTTTCGCCAGTTCGCGCGTTTGCTTTCACCTGGTTCCGCAAACAGGAAGAGAAGACATAGGAAGGGGTGCAACACGAGGACTTCCCAGGGGGTCACCCATCCAAGTACTACACTCGCCCAAGCGCGCTTAACTCCGGTGTTCTGACGGGATCCGGCGCATTATTGCTGGTATGATCGCACCCGCTAAGAACCTCCATTTTAATCCCTACCTTCCCGCACGTGGGCGTGTCGTTGTCACATTTTCGCCGTGCCTGCGCGTTTGGTAAGACACGTTTCACCAGTACGCGCGTCTTCGTTCGCCTGGTTCCGCAAAAATGCAAAAATGAGGGGATCCGGCGCGTTGGTGCTGCTGTGATCGCACCCGCTAAGATCCTCCGTCTTAATTCGAAATTTCCCGCACGTGGGTGTGCCGCAGTGACATTTACGCCGTGCATGCGCGTTTACCGAGACACGTTTCACCAGTGACCCCTTATTCTTTCCCCCGGTTCCGCAAAAGGGTTATAAAAAGGGGTGCAACACGAGGACTTCCCAGGGGGTCACCCATCCTAGTACTACTCTCGCCCAAGCACGCTTAACTTCGGAGTTCTGATGGGATCCGGTGCATTAGTGCTGGTATGATCGCACCCGTTAGGATTCTGCATTTTTATTACTATATTCCCACATTACTAATTCGCGTTCAACGTTACGCGCCTTTTTCTTTCACCTGTTTCCGCAAGTAAAGCGCAGGAATATTGAAAGGGATGCAACGCTGGGACTTCCCAGGGGGTCACCCACCCTGGTACTGCTCTCGCCTAGGCACGCTTAATCTCCGAATCTCGATGGGATCCGGTGCGTTAGTGTTGGTATGATCGCACCCGTTAGTGTTTGATGCGGCGGGAGAAACCTGTTAGGAAGTGGTTTAGGTGTTCGGATGCGTTCGGCCCGGGAGAACTTCAAAGTGGCGTGACTTTTGATCCATAAGGAGTAACGGGGCCCGTAATATATCAAATTGAAGCTTGGGATGAGCTCTGCAAGTCTAATCGCCTACGGCCTTGACACGTGCTGTTTGGAGCCCGAAAAACCTATTTGAAATAGTCTATTCGTCGGCCGAGCGTGAATTATTTTTTTCATTTTTGTTATTTTAGTTTCCCTGTCCCTAATTGCTGTTGGAAGTTGTTTACGGCCATAAATAAGACCATGAACAGCAACGTTCTCGTCAGTTAATATTACTATTACGTTATTCTATTCGCGAGTTCTTGCTTTTCTTGTCGGTTCAGTGGGTTTGCCTCTGCGCTCTTGTTGCCGCGTCTGAACCTGCAAATCACGTTTGTGCCAGGGCGTTACAGTCTAACCGTGTTTCGCTGCATCTGGACTCTTCGATCCCATTCCTGTATTGCCACTTTGATAACGCTTGTTTATCCCCAGAGGCACAAAAGAGATCTAGAAGGGGGTGGCGTAAATTCTTTAAATTCTCCTTCATGATAGGGTGTTACCAAGTAATTACCCAAATCAATTTAATTAATTCAGGCACAGAACAAACGCAGTTTAGATCGCACCTTCGAAGAATGTGGGGGAAAAAAATAGTCCAAAGCCCACGTTTCGCGTAAAGGCAAAACGGATATAAAAAGGGGTGCAACACTAGGAATTCCCAGGGGGCCACCCATCCTAGTACTACTCTCGCCCAAGCACGCTTAACTTCGGAGTTCTGATGGGATCCGGTGCATTAGTGCTGGTATGATCGCACCCGTTAGGACTCCCCACTTCTATTCCTATATTCCCGGATGTGGGTGTGACGTAGTGACATTTACTAAGACACGTTTCGCCAGTTCGCGCGTTTGCTTTCACCTGGTTCCGCAAACAGGAAGAGAAGACATAGGAAGGGGTGCAACACGAGGACTTCCCAGGGGGTCACCCATCCAAGTACTACACTCGCCCAAGCGCGCTTAACTCCGGTGTTCTGACGGGATCCGGCGCATTATTGCTGGTATGATCGCACCCGCTAAGAACCTCCATTTTAATCCCTACCTTCCCGCACGTGGGCGTGTCGTTGTCACATTTTTGCCGTGCCTGCGCGTTTGGTAAGACACGTTTCACCAGTACGCGCGTCTTCGTTCGCCTCGTTCCGCAAAAATGCAAAAATGAGGGGATCCGGCGCGTTGGTGCTGCTGTGATCGCACCCGCTAAGATCCTCCGTCTTAATTCGAAATTTCCCGCACGTGGGTGTGCCGCAGTGACATTTACGCCGTGCATGTGCGTTTACCGAGACACGTTTCACCAGTGACCCCTTATTCTTTCCCCCGGTTCCGCAAAAGGGTTATAAAAAGGGGTGCAACACGAGGACTTCCTAGGGGGTCACCCATCCTAGTACTACTCTCGCCCAAGCACGCTTAACTTCGGAGTTCTGATGGGATCCGGTGCATTAGTGCTGGTATGATCGCACCCGTTAGGATTCTGCATTTTTATTACTATATTCCCACATTACTAATTCGCGTTCAACGTTACGCGCCTTTTTCTTTCACCTGTTTCCGCAAGTAAAGCGAAGAAATATTGAAAGGGATGCAACGCTGGGACTTCCCAGGGGGTCACCCACCCTGGTACTGCTCTCGCCTAGGCACGCTTAATCTCCGAATCTCGATGGGATCCGGTGCGTTAGTGTTGGTATGATCGCACCCGTTAGTGTTTGATGCGGCGGGAGAAACCTGTTAGGAAGTGGTTTAGGTGTTCGGATGCGTTCGGCCCGGGAGAACTTCAAAGTGGCGTGACTTTTGATCCATAAGGAGTAACGGGGCCCGTAATATATCAAATTGAAGCTTGGGATGAGCTCTGCAAGTCTCATTCCCTACGGCCTTGACACGTGCTGTTTGGAGCCCGAAAAACCTATTTGAAATAATCTATTCGTCGGCCGAGCGTGAATTATTTTTTTCATTTTTGTTATTTTAGTTTCCCTGTCCCTAATTGCTGTTGGAAGTTGTTTACGGCCATAAATACGACCATGAACAGCAACGTTCTCGTCAGTTAATATTACTATTACGTTATTCTATTCGTGAGTTCTTGCTTTTCTTGTCGGTTCAGTGGGTTTGCCTCTGCGCTCTTGTTGCCGCGTCTGAACCTGCAAATCACGTTTGTGCCAGGGCGTTACAGTCTAACCGTGTTTCGCTGCATCTGGACTCTTCGATCCCATTCCTGTATTGCCACTTTGATAACGCTTGTTTATCCCAGAGGCACAAAAGAGATCTAGAAGGGGGTGGCAAAAATTCTTTAAATTCTCCTTCATGATAGGGTGTTACCAAGTAATTACCCAAATCAATTTAATTAATTCAGGCACAGAACAAACGCAGTTTAGATCGCACCTTCGAAGAATGTGGGGGAAAAAAATAGTCCAAAGCCCACGTTTCGCGTAAAGGCAAAACGGATATAAAAAGGGGTGCAACACGAGGAATTCCCAGGGGGTCACCCATCCTAGTACTACTCTCGCCCAAGCACGCTTAACTTCGGAGTTCTGATGGGATCCGGTGCATTAGTGCTGGTATGATCGCACCCGTTAGGACTCCCCACTTCTATTCCTATATTCCCGGATGTGGGTGTGACGTAGTGACATTTACTAAGACACGTTTCGCCAGTTCGCGCGTTTGCTTTCACCTGGTTCCGCAAACAGGAAGAGAAGACATAGGAAGGGGTGCAACACGAGGACTTCCCAGGGGGTCACCCATCCAAGTACTACACTCGCCCAAGCACGCTTAACTTCGGAGTTCTGACGGGATCCGGTGCATTATTGCTGGTATGATCGCACCCGCTAAGAACCTCCATTTTAATCCCTACCTTCCCGCACGTGGGCGTGTCGTTGTCACATTTTCGCCGTGCCTGCGCGTTTGGTAAGACACGTTTCACCAGTACGCGCGTCTTCGTTCGCCTGGTTCCGCAAAAATGCAAAAATGAGGGGATCCGGCGCGTTGGTGCTGCTGTGATCGCACCCGCTAAGATCCTCCGTCTTAATTCGAAATTTCCCGCACGTGGGTGTGCCGCAGTGACATTTACGCCGTGCATGCGCGTTTACCGAGACACGTTTCACCAGTGACCCCTTATTCTTTCCCCCGGTTCCGCAAAAGGGTTATAAAAAGGGGTGCAACACGAGGACTTCCCAGGGGGTCACCCATCCTAGTACTACTCTCGCCCAAGCACGCTTAACTTCGGAGTTCTGATGGGATCCGGTGCATTAGTGCTGGTATGATCGCACCCGTTAGGATTCTGCATTTTTTATTACTATATTCCCACATTACTAATTCGCGTTCAACGTTACGCGCCTTTTTCTTTCACCTGTTTCCGCAAGTAAAGCGCAGAAATATTGAAAGGGATGCAACGCTGGGACTTCCCAGGGGGTCACCCACCCTGGTACTGCTCTCGCCTAGGCACGCTTAATCTCCGAATCTCGATGGGATCCGGTGCGTTAGTGTTGGTATGATCGCACCCGTTAGTGTTTGATGCGGCGGGAGAAACCTGTTAGGAAGTGGTTTAGGTGTTCGGATGCGTTCGGCCCGGGAGAAATTCAAAGTGGCGTGACTTTTGATCCATAAGGAGTAACGGGGCCCGTAATATATCAAATTGAAGCTTGGGATGAGCTCTGCAAGTCTCATCGCCTACGGCCTTGACACGTGCTGTTTGGAGCCCGAAAAACCTATTTGAAATAGTCTATTCGTCGGCCGAGCGTGAATTATTTTTTTCATTTTTGTTATTTTAGTTTCCCTGTCCCTAATTGCTGTTGGAAGTTGTTTACGGCCATAAATACGACCATGAACAGCAACGTTCTCGTCAGTTAATATTACTATTACGTTATTCTATTCGTGAGTTCTTGCTTTTCTTGTCGGTTCAGGGGTTTGCCTCTGCGCTCTTGTTGCCGCGTCTCAACCTGCAAATCACGTTTGTGCCAGGGCGTTACAGTCTAACCGTGTTTCGCTGCATCTGGACTCTTCGATCCCATTCCTGTATTGCCACTTTGATAACGCTTGTTTATCCCCAGAGGCACAAAAGAGATCTAGAAGGGGGTGGCGTAAATTCTTTAAATTCTCCTTCATGATAGGGTGTTACCAAGTAATTACCCAAATCAATTTAATTAATTCAGGCACAGAACAAACGCAGTTTAGATCGCACCTTCGAAGAATGTGGGGGAAAAAAATAGTCCAAAGCCCACGTTTCGCGTAAAGGCAAAACGGATATAAAAAGGGGTGCAACACGAGGAATTCCCAGGGGGTCACCCATCCTAGTACTACTCTCGCCCAAGCACGCTTAACTTCGGAGTTCTGATGGGATCCGGTGCATTAGTGCTGGTATGATCGCACCCGTTAGGACTCCCCACTTCTATTCCTATATTCCCGGATGTGGGTGTGACGTAGTGACATTTACTAAGACACGTTTCGCCAGTTCGCGCGTTTGCTTTCACCTGGTTCCGCAAACAGGAAGAGAAGACATAGGAAGGGGTGCAACACGAGGACTTCCCAGGGGGTCACCCATCCAAGTACTACACTCGCCCAAGCGCGCTTAACTCCGGTGTTCTGACGGGATCCGGCGCATTATTGCTGGTATGATCGCACCCGCTAAGAACCTCCATTTTAATCCCTACCTTCCCGCACGTGGGCGTGTCGTTGTCACATTTTCGCCGTGCCTGCGCGTTTGGTAAGACACGTTTCACCAGTACGCGCGTCTTCGTTCGCCTGGTTCCGCAAAAATGCAAAAATGAGGGGATCCGGCGCGTTGGTGCTGCTGTGATCGCACCCGCTAAGATCCTTCGTCTTAATTCGAAATTTCCCGCATGTGGGTGTGCCGCAGTGACATTTACGCCGTGCATGTGCGTTTACCGAGACACGTTTCACCAGTGACCCCTTATTCTTTCCCCCGGTTCCGCAAAAGGGTTATAAAAAGGGGTGCAACACGAGGACTTCCTAGGGGGTCACCCATCCTAGTACTACTCTCGCCCAAGCACGCTTAACTTCGGAGTTCTGATGGGATCCGGTGCATTAGTGCTGGTATGATCGCACCCGTTAGGATTCTGCATTTTTATTACTATATTCCCACATTACTAATTCGCGTTCAACGTTACGCGCCTTTTTCTTTCACCTGTTTCCGCAAGTAAAGCGAAGAAATATTGAAAGGGATGCAACGCTGGGACTTCCCAGGGGGTCACCCACCCTGGTACTGCTCTCGCCTAGGCACGCTTAATCTCCGAATCTCGATGGGATCCGGTGCGTTAGTGTTGGTATGATCGCACCCGTTAGTGTTTGATGCGGCGGGAGAAACCTGTTAGGAAGTGGTTTAGGTGTTCGGATGCGTTCGGCCCGGGAGAACTTCAAAGTGGCGTGACTTTTGATCCATAAGGAGTAACGGGGCCCGTAATATATCAAATTGAAGCTTGGGATGAGCTCTGCAAGTCTCATCGCCTACGCTCTTGACACGTGCTGTTTGGAGCCCGAAAAACCTATTTGAAATAGTCTATTCGTCGGCCGAGCGTGAATTATTTTTTTCATTTTTGTTATTTTAGTTTCCCTGTCCCTAATTGCTGTTGGAAGTTGTTTACGGCCATAAATACGACCATGAACAGCAACGTTCTCGTCAGTTAATATTACTATTACGTTATTCTATTCGTGAGTTCTTGCTTTTCTTGTCGGTTCAGGGGTTTGCCTCTGCGCTCTTGTTGCCGCGTCTGAACCTGCAAATCACGTTTGTGCCAGGGCGTTACAGTCTAACCGTGTTTCGCTGCATCTGGACTCTTCGATCCCATTCCTGTATTGCCACTTTGATAACGCTTGTTTATCCCCAGAGGCACAAATGAGATCTAGAAGGGGGGTGGCGTAAATTCTTTAAATTCTCCTTCATGATAGGGTGTTACCAAGTAATTACCCAAATCAATTTAATTAATTCAGGCACAGAACAAACGCAGTTTAGATCGCACCTTCGAAGAATGTGGGGGAAAAAAATAGTCCAAAGCCCACGTTTCGCGTAAAGGCAAAACGGATATAAAAAGGGGTGCAACACGAGGAATTCCCAGGGGGTCACCCATCCTAGTACTACTCTCGCCCAAGCACGCTTAACTTCGGAGTTCTGATGGGATCCGGTGCATTAGCGCTGGTATGATCGCACCCGTTAGGACTCCCCACTTCTATTCCTATATTCCCGGATGTGGGTGTGACGTAGTGACATTTACTAAGACACGTTTCGCCAGTTCGCGCGTTTGCTTTCACCTGGTTCCGCAAACAGGAAGAGAAGACATAGGAAGGGGTGCAACACGAGGACTTCCCAGGGGGTCACCCATCCAAGTACTACACTCGCCCAAGCGCGCTTAACTCCGGTGTTCTGACGGGATCCGGCGCATTATTGCTGGTATGATCGCACCCGCTAAGAACCTCCATTTTAATCCCTACCTTCCCGCACGTGGGCGTGTCGTTGTCACATTTTCGCCGTGCCTGCGCGTTTGGTAAGACACGTTTCACCAGTACGCGCGTCTTCGTTCGCCTGGTTCCGCAAAAATGCAAAAATGAGGGGATCCGGCGCGTTGGTGCTGCTGTGATCGCACCCGCTAATATCCTCTGTCTTAATTCGAAATTTCCCGCACGTGGGTGTGCCGCAGTGACATTTACGCCGTGCATGCGCGTTTACCGAGACACGTTTCACCAGTGACCCCTTATTCTTTCCCCCGGTTCCGCAAAAGGGTTATAAAAAGGGGTGCAACACGAGGACTTCCCAGGGGGTCACTGTAACGCCCCCAAAATCCCCGCGCTTTCGATGCGGCGGACCTTGTGCGTTAATTTCATACATCTATCGACTTAACCAATGATCCCATAATCATATTGGTTGAAATAGTCTTATTTTAGACTATACATTAAAAATTTCTCTTAACTTTGTCCCTGGATCTTAACTTGATCTCAGTCTCATAAGTATACAAGTATCAACTTGTATTTCATCCGTATAAATGGATAAAACCATATATAACGGTCTAATTTTAATCTTAGGATTTAAATATTCTATAACTTTACATGTTCCAACATCCACGGCATTAAATCATTAGGACGGCTCTTGGGAACAAAGAATCTCGCGGTGAATGTTTGTATCTTCACCCGTGATAAATGTTTGCATCTTTATCCGTGACAAATGGTTGTATCTTTGTCCGGTGCAAAATTCTCTTTCCGTACAGAACATTACCCAACTAGTTAAAACCCTCATTCGAAACATATTTGTTTATAGTGATATCTCTTCATATCAATAATCCTACTTATATGGTATTCAGAATAGTAATAACGAGTTATACCTGGGTCCGAGGAACCTTAACGATGGATTTGACCAGTCAACATCGCTTAGTTCTGTCTCAGATGTACAGCACTCACAAGTTATTTACCGATCCTCATCCAGATAAATAGATCATTATCAATACTATGTTAAATTTTAACAATTCTAGGTTATATCAAAATAAAGACATAACAACATTCTGATGATAATTATTTATATCATTCATTCAATATTCGGGTACATGTTTGTTTGTTCGTATTACAACAGTCATTATGACATATACAAATACAATCAATTTACATGAAAACCTAATCTATGCTGCATCTTTAAGTTCATGATCTTCTTAACGTTCATCTTTAATCTGCAAATAAGGTTTTATTCGCAAGAATGAGCACGACGGCTCAGCAAGTCTAACATACAGCACATACGCAGTTTATGCTTTCATATAAACTTTTAACATGCATTGACTGAACATAATTCTCCATTTAATATCACATATAACTCACGTTCCAACAATTTATATCACATTGACACACAAAGTGTATAAATCATGTTCTTAAATCGTAAACATAAAACATAACAGTTAGAAGGCTTGTAAACATCAGTTAAAGACTTCACATATCATCTATTGCATAATAACATGACATTACACATCTCATTTAACATTTTAACAATACTACACAAGTAGCACATAGCAAGAGTTAGAAGACTTGCCTTGAAACCATGTTAGGGTTTTCCCGGGAAATCGTTAAACGCCTACAAAAAGGGTTACGCGACCCCGAATGTTAGTTTATCAAATTTTCCTTTTGAGTAAGTCTTAGAATAACTTAACTACACTATTTTCATAGGTGAAATTATTTTGAAAATTGGCTAACTCAAAAACTCATTTTTAAGCCAAATTTTCGGATTTGGGCAGATTGTTGGACTGCCAGACCCCGGCTCGGTTAAACGGCCATAACTTCTTCGTTTTAAAACATTTTTGAGTCGTTCAAAATTTCACGTGTTCGTAACTTCCGTACCTACAACTTTCATGCAGACCAAAGTTCGAGATTCCTTACTGATTTACACATATTTCGCCAGTAATGGGACTGATCTAAAACTGATTCATATTTCTGACCTCTTTTACAGTGACAGCCATAACTTTGTCATACGAAAACATTTTTGAGTGATTCTTGAGTCTAAATTGCTTAGAATTTCATGATCTACAACTTTGATTTAGGTGTCTAAGGCAGATTCAGAAATTAAATTTTCGGAAATTTGAAAAAAATATTCTGCGAGTATATTAAGCTTAGCTTTCTTTGATCCGATTGGTAAAACATGATACCTCAAGCATTAATTTGCTAAGATAACATGTTCTAACACTCTGTATCACTTCATAACATAAAAATAACAAAATCATAAACCAACTTATACAAGATTTTATGACTTTTTCTCAAGAACACGAAGAACGAATCGAAGAACACGAAGAACACGAAGAACAAAGTTTCATCGTTCTTCGTTTCAACTACTAAAACTTGATGCCACAAGCATTATTTAGCAAGGCCATCATGTTTCATCATCCCATAACACTAAATTACCAAATCATAAACCTACTTATGTAGAAATTATGACTTTTGCTCAAGAACACACGAAGAACACGAAGAACGAAAAATCGTACATGGTAACGACTTATGTTCTTGAACTTTTGGATTTCATACTTGAAATAATTTGAGCATTATAACTGCTTACATATGTGATTATAACACTTTATAATTGACAAAATTTGGTCATTATAACGACTTGTTTACTTAAATATAACAATTTATAATAATACTCCAGAACATACGAAGAACACGGAGAACGGATAAACCGTACATGGATACGACGTATGTTCTTGAACTTTAAACTATGAAATGAAATTTGACATAACAACGACTTGCTCAAATCATAAGGAACACGGAGAACGAAAAATCGTACATGGCTACGACTTATGTTCTTGAGCCTCATCGATAAAATAAAACTTTAAGCATAATAACGATTAAGAATCGTACCTTTTATTATTGCAAGCTTTAACTATTTCTTTGCAATCGATTCTTGTCTCACAAGAACTCTCTCTATATTTGCTCTTTAGCTTTCAAAAATGGTAAAGAACTAATGAACTTAAGCCTTCTATTTATAGGACTTTCAAAGTTAGGGTATTTTGGTCATTAGGACCAAGCTTCTTGAACAAGCTTAACAAAGCTTCTCCAACACACTTCTTTTAGCTTCCAAAGCAAGCTTGGTGAGCTCTTTCTTCCGACTTCTGTATATCGGATAAATCGCGTGCGATTAATTTAAAATATTTCGCATTAGTAATTTAAGTTTTAATTAGTTATACATATTTTATTCATAAAATACATCATACAGTATTAATATGATGTCTCGTCTGACCCTCAAAGTTTTCCTTGATTTAATCTCGGATAATCTTCCGTATATTTTTCTCAAATATACCTACCGGGCGACATAATTGATAAATTTCTTTCATTCTAGACACTAATTATGATGGAATAATATAATTAGGTATTAATCTGATAAATTTGATTATTCAAATTTAATGTTAACCTATCTCATGATCCGTTTGATAAAAACAATACGGATGAATAAGCAGTTAATTATATAACAGTCTGATTCCAACTAAATGGTTAACTTATACTGATTTAAAAACTTGATATTACTGAGTTTTGTTCCGAATAAACACTATTTTGTAAAATGAAAACTCCAAAAGACTTGGCACGTTTTTCGGTGAATAGTGTTTTTGGCGACCATTTCTCAGAAAATAGTTAGACGACCAAAAAGTCAAAAATAATATTTATTTTTGTCTTTTCCCTATTTCGTCTTATTCCCGACACACTTTTCGAGAAAATCTTTTATTGCTTATTACGCACCGGTGTTGCATACCAACACTGTATCCATCAACGGTTTGATCAAAAATAGAAAGCGTTTCCGTTTGAAGAGCGTTTTGCGTTTTAATTTGGGAAAAATATCAGTGGCTCCCTGGTATCTATTCCCCGTATAAATGCTATAACGTGAAATGGAAAAAGTCCAAACGTTGAAAAGAACGTTCGAAAAGACGACAAACGTTTTCTCGTAAATCGTGTCTTTTTCGTCTTTTTCCCAAGAAATTTTTATTGATTTCTTGGCATCTAAACCTCATATTATCACTATGTTGTGAAAAGTAAGAAGTCCTACAGATGAAAGAAACAGTCAAACGAATGAAAAACGTCACCTCGTGAATAGTGCTTTTACACGTTTTTCGAGAAAAGCTTTTATTGACTGTTACGTGTTTTCAAATCGTGGGAAGGTTGAATCTTGAAACGGAATGTCAATTTGACCTTCACATTTTGCTAAAGGGCCTAGGTTATTTCTTAGGGTTTAGACCCTAGGGTTAGGGTTTAGGTTTTAACTCTTTTTCCAATTTAGGTTTTTGTCCTAAATTGACTTCTGATTTTTAATAAGTGTTAAGGTTAACTACTTGAACCAAAACACAAAATCCTACACATAGATATTTCATACAGCACATTTAAAAGCTCAATTCAAGCTTTACTAATCACATAACACATAGTTTAGGTTAAAGATTTTAACCTCTTAGTTGTATACGGTCGTAGTTTCGAGTCGTATATATTCTTTCAGATAACTCAAGGTATGCTTGAGAAATCCTTCTTAGGTTTTGAATTGACAACCTTGCTTAGATCTTGTTAGATCATTTTTGAAATATTTGGGATATTACATTCAACCCAACTTACAGGAATTTCGTCCTCGAAATTAACTTTACAATTCACTTTAGTCATTTAATATCATATTTATAAGTGCTATAAATATTCAGGATATTACATTCTCTCCTTCTTATCAGAATTTCGTCCTCGAAATTATAATATAATCATCTCCAATTTACTCTTCAATATGAATTATCTAAATTCATCTTTTACTCACATTAAACCTCCATTACTTTGATTAGGTTTGAACAATGTTCACTTATCTCTACACATTTCCTTTCATAACTCTAGGTTTTAAACCTCTTTTCATACTCGACATTCAGTCTCATTCTTCCTTTATCTTGGATTCTTCTCACTTATACAGCGGTTAATCAAGACATTTACCTTATTCAAAAACTATGAATACTATATAACCCATAATTTTTTAAATCATCATCCGGACTGGAAAACCATATATTGTGTAGCAATCAATTAAGATTGAGAACACTTCATACTTTGTGTAGCAATCAATTAAGATTGAGAACACCATACATTGTGTAACAATCAATTAAGATCGAGAACACACATACGTTGTACTTTAGGTGATCAGCCTGTCGTACCATATTATCTTTAAAGACGCGGTTTATTGCGTCTATCGAATTCCTACGTCCGTTCTTTTTTTTTTCATTACCAAAGGTGTCTAGCCGAAACAATTGGCATTGACTCATATTTAAACCATTCAAACTTTTGAAAAGCAATTTTATGACTGTATACCGCACCTTGCAAAGTGCGTTGATAACTCATCATGTATCATCTTCACACCAGGTTAAATGGGGTGTTGATGAATAAATCATTTTTATTCTTCACATTAAATCCGTCTAGCCAAAACAATTAGCATAGACATATGAATAACATAGCTAGTGAAGAACTAACAAAATTTTCCAGTTCAACTAGTGAACCCCTCTTTTCAAAGGCACACAAGTGCGAATATAACCATGAAGATCTAGCATAGCTAGAAGATTTTTGAAATACCATCAATCCTCTATCTTTTCCATTATTCTCTAACCATAACACAAGTTTTGCAAATATATAGTAATATAGTAAACTGATTGGTTGTATTAAACCAAGTACAAACAAATATATTAGTTCCCCTTCTCATCAACACGGAATTGAAATGTCTCAGCGCACATTGGTACTGATCAATATCGCACTGAATAGACAAATCGTAGCCGCATCTCACAAGTCGGTTCGACTAACATATCATAGCCCAAGTCCATAACAAGGTTCGTTCGCTCAGTAACTAACATACAAATATGTTTAAAACTATAGTTATGACGTAACAACTACTAACTAGTCAATATACATATGAGAAAAGAATCACCTTCTCAAAATACAAAGAAGAGTTTGACACAAGATTTTAATTTACTTATCAATATAGCAAACTGAGTTATTCCTCCACCCAAGAACTAATGAATCAGTTTCCCGTCTCATCAACACTATCCTCAAATGATTTCATTTAGTGTGTAACCCGCTTTGAGAACACTGACCATGAATCATTCATACCAACAATGTAGTTAGATCGGTTCTCTGAAGCATATTAAACTCTTTCCCATACAAGAGAGTCGTTCTACTCAGTTTTACTAATATGAGTTTTCAATTGAAATCCCTAATCGTTCTATAACTATTTTAGTCACTTTCTTTTCTTAATTCATTCCTTCATCATTTACATTCCTTTCATCTCTTTTCTTAGGTATAATTACACAACATACCAAACATACCATTTCATTTTTATGAAACAGTTTCACACAAAAACTAATAAGATTATTTTATCTTATTGCTTGCTTTGAGAACTCTTTATGAGTCTATTTAACTTCAGATATTCTCGTAAAGAGTTTATCTTTATTCATTATATTCTTTTCACATAATATTTTTTATGTATTAAGATTTAATAAGATTTGTGCATATCTTTTAATTATTTACAGACACTTCACAAGTCCATTTCTTCTTAATCCATCAGATTATACTCCAAGGTACTTGTTACCTCGAAACTATAATCCACTGCTTTGATACCAACTGTAACGCCCCCAAAATCCCCGCGCTTTCGATGCGGCGGACCTTGTGCGTTAATTTCATACATCTATCGACTTAACCAATGATCCCATAATCATATTGGTTGAAATAGTCTTATTTTAGACTATACATTAAAAATTTCTCTTAACTTTGTCCCTGGATCTTAACTTGATCTCAGTCTCATAAGTATACAAGTATCAACTTGTATTTCATCCGTATAAATGGATAAAACCATATATAACGGTCTAATTTTAATCTTAGGATTTAAATATTCTATAACTTTACATGTTCCAACATCCACGGCATTAAATCATTAGGACGGCTCTTGGGAACAAAGAATCTCGCGGTGAATGTTTGTATCTTCACCCGTGATAAATGTTTGCATCTTTATCCGTGACAAATGGTTGTATCTTTGTCCGGTGCAAAATTCTCTTTCCGTACAGAACATTACCCAACTAGTTAAAACCCTCATTCGAAACATATTTGTTTATAGTGATATCTCTTCATATCAATAATCCTACTTATATGGTATTCAGAATAGTAATAACGAGTTATACCTGGGTCCGAGGAACCTTAACGATGGATTTGACCAGTCAACATCGCTTAGTTCTGTCTCAGATGTACAGCACTCACAAGTTATTTACCGATCCTCATCCAGATAAATAGATCATTATCAATACTATGTTAAATTTTAACAATTCTAGGTTATATCAAAATAAAGACATAACAACATTCTGATGATAATTATTTATATCATTCATTCAATATTCGGTTACATGTTTGTTTGTTCGTATTACAACAGTCATTATGACATATACAAATACAATCAATTTACATGAAAACCTAATCTATGCTGCATCTTTAAGTTCATGATCTTCTTAACGTTCATCTTTAATCTGCAAATAAGGTTTTATTCGCAAGAATGAGCACGACGGCTCAGCAAGTCTAACATACAGCACATACGCAGTTTATGCTTTCATATAAACTTTTAACATGCATTGACTGAACATAATTCTCCATTTAATATCACATATAACTCACGTTCCAACAATTTATATCACATTGACACACAAAGTGTATAAATCATGTTCTTAAATCGTAAACATAAAACATAACAGTTAGAAGGCTTGTAAACATCAGTTAAAGACTTCACATATCATCTATTGCATAATAACATGACATTACACATCTCATTTAACATTTTAACAATACTACACAAGTAGCACATAGCAAGAGTTAGAAGACTTGCCTTGAAACCATGTTAGGGTTTTCCCGGGAAATCGTTAAACGCCTACAAAAAGGGTTACGCGACCCCGAATGTTAGTTTATCAAATTTTCCTTTTGAGTAAGTCTTAGAATAACTTAACTACACTATTTTCATAGGTGAAATTATTTTGAAAATTGGCTAACTCAAAAACTCATTTTTAAGCCAAATTTTCGGATTTGGGCAGATTGTTGGACTGCCAGACCCCGGCTCGGTTAAACGGCCATAACTTCTTCGTTTTAAAACATTTTTGAGTCGTTCAAAATTTCACGTGTTCGTAACTTCCGTACCTACAACTTTCATTCAGACCAAAGTTCGAGATTCCTTACTGATTTACACATATTTCGCCAGTAATGGGACTGATCTAAAACTGATTCATATTTCTGACCTCTTTTACAGTGACAGCCATAACTTTGTCATACGAAAACATTTTTGAGTGATTCTTGAGTCTAAATTGCTTAGAATTTCATGATCTACAACTTTCATTTAGGTGTCTAAGGCAGATTCAGAAATTAAATTTTCGGAAATTTGAAAAAAATATTCTGCGAGTATATTAAGCTTAGCTTTCTTTGATCCGATTGGTAAAACATGATACCTCAAGCATTAATTTGCTAAGATAACATGTTCTAACACTCCGTATCACTTCATAACATAAAAATAACAAAATCATAAACCAACTTATATAAGATTTTATGACTTTTTCTCAAGAACACGAAGAACGAATCGAAGAACACGAAGAACACGAAGAACAAAGTTTCATCGTTCTTCGTTTCGACTACTAAAACTTGATGCCACAAGCATTATTTAGCAAGGCCATCATGTTTCATCATCCCATAACACTAAATTACCAAATCATAAACCTACTTATGTAGAAATTATGACTTTTGCTCAAGAACACACGAAGAACACGAAGAACGAAAAATCGTACATGGTAACGACTTATGTTCTTGAACTTTTGGATTTCATACTTGAAATAATTTGAGCATTATAACTGCTTACATATGTGATTATAACACTTTATAATTGACAAAATTTGGTCATTATAACGACTTGTTTACTTAAATATAACAATTTATAATAATACTCCAGAACATACGAAGAACACGGAGAACGGATAAACCGTACATGGATACGACGTATGTTCTTGAACTTTAAACTATGAAATGAAATTTGACATAACAACGACTTGCTCAAATCATAAGGAACACGGAGAACGAAAAATCGTACATGGCTACGACTTATGTTCTTGAGCCTCATCGATAAAATAAAACTTTAAGCATAATAACGATTAAGAATCGTACCTTTTATTATTGCAAGCTTTAACTATTTCTTTGCAATCGATTCTTGTCTCACAAGAACTCTCTCTATATTTGCTCTTTAGCTTTCAAAAATGGTAAAGAACTAATGAACTTAAGCCTTCTATTTATAGGACTTTCAAAGTTAGGGTATTTTGGTCATTAGGACCAAGCTTCTTGAACAAGCTTAACAAAGCTTCTCCAACACACTTCTTTTAGCTTCCAAAGCAAGCTTGGTGAGCTCTTTCTTCCGACTTCTGTATATCGGATAAATCGCGTGCGATTAATTTAAAATATTTCGCATTAGTAATTTAAGTTTTAATTAGTTATACATATTTTATTCATAAAATACATCATACAGTATTAATATGATGTCTCGTCTGACCCTCAAAGTTTTCCTTGATTTAATCTCGGATAATCTTCCGTATATTTTTCTCAAATATACCTACCGGGCGACATAATTGATAAATTTCTTTCATTCTAGACACTAATTATGATGGAATAATATAATTAGGTATTAATCTGATAAATTTGATTATTCAAATTTAATGTTAACCTATCTCATGATCCGTTTGATAAAAACAATACGGATGAATAAGCAGTTAATTATATAACAGTCTGATTCCAACTAAATGGTTAACTTATACTGATTTAAAAACTTGATATTACTGAGTTTTGTTCCGAATAAACACTATTTTGTAAAATGAAAACTCCAAAAGACTTGGCACGTTTTTCGGTGAATAGTGTTTTTGGCGACCATTTCTCAGAAAATGGTTAGACGACCAAAAAGTCAAAAATAATATTTATTTTTGTCTTTTCCCTATTTCGTCTTATTCCCGACACACTTTTCGAGAAAATCTTTTATTGCTTATTACGCACCGGTGTTGCATATCAACACTGTATCCATCAACGGTTTGATCAAAAATAGAAAGCGTTTCCGTTTGAAGAGCGTTTTGCGTTTTAATTTGGGAAAAATATCAGTGGCTCCCTGGTATCTATTCCCCGTATAAATGCTATAACGTGAAATGGAAAAAGTCCAAACGTTGAAAAGAACGTTCGAAAAGACGACAAACGTTTTCTCGTAAATCGTGTCTTTTTCGTCTTTTTCCCAAGAAATTTTTATTGATTTCTTGGCATCTAAACCTCATATTATCACTATGTTGTGAAAAGTAAGAAGTCCTACAGATGAAAGAAACAGTCAAACGAATGAAAAACGTCACCTCGTGAATAGTGCTTTTACACGTTTTTCGAGAAAAGCTTTTATTGACTGTTACGTGTTTTCAAATCGTGGGAAGGTTGAATCTTGAAACGGAATGTCAATTTGACCTTCACATTTTGCTAAAGGGCCTAGGTTATTTCTTAGGGTTTAGACCCTAGGGTTAGGGTTTAGGTTTTAACTCTTTTTCCAATTTAGGTTTTTGTCCTAAATTGACTTCTGATTTTTAATAAGTGTTAAGGTTAACTACTTGAACCAAAACACAAAATCCTACACATAGATATTTCATACAGCACATTTAAAAGCTCAATTCAAGCTTTACTAATCACATAACACATAGTTTAGGTTAAAGATTTTAACCTCTTAGTTGTATACGGTCGTAGTTTCGAGTCGTATATATTCTTTCAGATAACTCAAGGTATGCTTGAGAAATCCTTCTTAGGTTTTGAATTGACAACCTTGCTTAGATCTTGTTAGATCATTTTTGAAATATTTGGGATATTACAGTCACCCATCCTAGTACTACTCTCGCCCAAGCACGCTTAACTTCGGAGTTCTGATGGGATCCGGTGCATTAGTGCTGGTATGATCGCACCCGTTAGGATTCTGCATTTTTATTACTATATTCCCACATTACTAATTCGCGTTCAACGTTACGCGCCTTTTTCTTTCACCTGTTTCCGCAAGTAAAGCGAAGAAATATTGAAAGGGATGCAACGCTGGGACTTCCCAGGGGGTCACCCACCCTGGTACTGCTCTCGCCTAGGCACGCTTAATCTCCGAATCTCGATGGGATCCGGTGCGTTAGTGTTGGTATGATCGCACCCGTTAGTGTTTGATGCGGCGGGAGAAACCTGTTAGGAAGTGGTTTAGGTGTTCGGATGCGTTCGGCCCGGGAGAACTTCAAAGTGGCGTGACTTTTGATCCATAAGGAGTAACGGGGCCCGTAATATATCAAATTGAAGCTTGGGATGAGCTCTGCAAGTCTCATCGCCTACGGCCTTGACACGTGCTGTTTGGAGCCCGAAAAACCTATTTGAAATAGTCTATTCGTCGGCCGAGCGTGAATTATTTTTTTCATTTTTGTTATTTTAGTTTCCCTGTCCCTAATTGCTGTTGGAAGTTGTTTACGGCCATAAATACGACCATGAACAGCAACGTTCTCGTCAGTTAATATTACTATTACGTTATTCTATTCGTGAGTTCTTGCTTTTCTTGTCGGTTCAGGGGTTTGCCTCTGCGCTCTTGTTGCCGCGTCTGAACCTGCAAATCACGTTTGTGCCAGGGCGTTACAGTCTAACCGTGTTTCGCTGCATCTGGACTCTTCGATCCCATTCCTGTATTGCCACTTTGATAACGCTTGTTTATCCCCAGAGGCACAAATGAGATCTAGAAGGGGGTGGCGTAAATTCTTTAAATTCTCCTTCATGATAGGGTGTTACCAAGTAATTACCCAAATCAATTTAATTAATTCAGGCACAGAACAAACGCAGTTTAGATCGCACCTTTGAAGAATGTGGGGGAAAAAAATAGTCCAAAGCCCACGTTTCGCGTAAAGGCAAAACGGATATAAAAAGGGGTGCAACACGAGGAATTCCCAGGGGGTCACCCATCCTAGTACTACTCTCGCCCAAGCACGCTTAACTTCGGAGTTCTGATGGGATCCGGTGCATTAGTGCTGGTATGATCGCACCCGTTAGGACTCCCCACTTCTATTCCTATATTCCCGGATGTGGGTGTGACGTAGTGACATTTACTAAGACACGTTTCGCCAGTTCGCGCGTTTGCTTTCACCTGGTTCCGCAAACAGGAAGAGAAGACATAGGAAGGGGTGCAACACGAGGACTTCCCAGGGGGTCACCCATCCAAGTACTACACTCGCCCAAGCGCGCTTAACTCCGGTGTTCTGACGGGATCCGGCGCATTATTGCTGGTATGATCGCACCCGCTAAGAACCTCCATTTTAATCCCTACCTTCCCGCACGTGGGCGTGTCGTTGTCACATTTTCGCCGTGCATGCGCATTTGGTAAGACACGTTTCACCAGTACGCGCGTCTTCGTTCGCCTGGTTCCGCAAAAATGCAAAAATGAGGGGATCCGGCGCGTTGGTGCTGCTGTGATCGCACCCGCTAAGATCCTCCGTCTTAATTCGAAATTTCCCGCACGTGGGTGTGCCGCAGTGACATTTACGCCGTGCATGCGCGTTTACCGAGACACGTTTCACCAGTGACCCCTTATTCTTTCCCCCGGTTCCGCAAAAGGGTTATAAAAAGGGGTGCAACACGAGGACTTCCCAGGGGGTCACCCATCCTAGTACTACTCTCGCCCAAGCACGCTTAACTTCGGAGTTCTGATGGGATCCGGTGCATTAGTGCTGGTATGATCGCACCCGTTAGGATTCTGCATTTTTATTACTATATTCCCACATTACTAATTCGCGTTCAACGTTACGCGCCTTTTTCATTCACCTGTTTCCGCAAGTAAAGCGAAGAAATATTGAAAGGGATGCAACGCTGGGACTTCCCAGGGGGTCACCCACCCTGGTACTGCTCTCGCCTAGGCACGCTTAATCTCCGAATCTCGATGGGATCCGGTGCGTTAGTGTTGGTATGATCGCACCCGTTAGTGTTTGATGCGGCGGGAGAAACCTGTTAGGAAGTGGTTTAGGTGTTCGGATGCGTTCGGCCCGGGAGAACTTCAAAGTGGCGTGACTTTTGATCCATAAGGAGTAACGGGGCCCGTAATATATCAAATTGAAGCTTGGGATGAGCTCTGTAAGTCTCATCGCCTACGGCCTTGACACGTGCTGTTTGGAGCCCGAAAAACCTATTTGAAATAGTCTATTCGTCGGCCGAGCGTGAATTATTTTTTTCATTTTTGTTATTTTAGTTTCCCTGTCCCTAATTGCTGTTGGAAGTTGTTTACGGCCATAAATACGACCATGAACAGTAACGTTCTCGTCAGTTAATATTACTATTACGTTATTCTATTCGTGAGTTCTTGCTTTTCTTGTCGGTTCAGGGGTTTGCCTCTGCGCTCTTGTTGCCGCGTCTGAACCTGCAAATCACGTTTGTGCCAGGGCGTTACAGTCTAACCGTGTTTCGCTGCATCTGGACTCTTCGATCCCATTCCTGTATTGCCACTTTGATAACGCTTGTTTATCCCCAGAGGCACAAAAGAGATCTAGAAGGGGGTGGCGTAAATTCTTTAAATTCTCCTTCATGATAGGGTGTTACCAAGTAATTACCCAAATCAATTTAATTAATTCAGGCACAGAACAAACGCAGTTTAGATCGCACCTTCGAAGAATGTGGGGGGAAAAAATAGTCCAAAGCCCACGTTTCGCGTAAAGGCAAAACGGATATAAAAAGGGGTGCAACGCGAGGAATTCCCAGGGGGTCACCCATCCTAGTACTACTCTCGCCCAAGCACGCTTAACTTCGGAGTTCTGATGGGATCCGGTGCATTAGTGCTGGTATGATCGCACCCGTTAGGACTCCCCACTTCTATTCCTATATTCCCGGATGTGGGTGTGACGTAGTGACATTTACTAAGACACGTTTCGCCAGTTCGCGCGTTTACTTTCACCTGGTTCCGCAAACAGGAAGAGAAGACATAGGAAGGGGTGCAACACGAGGACTTCCCAGGGGGTCACCCATCCAAGTACTACACTCGCCCAAGCGCGCTTAACTCCGGTGTTCTGACGGGATCCGGCGCATTATTGCTGGTATGATCGCACCCGCTAAGAACCTCCATTTTAATCCCTACCTTCCCGCACATGGGCGTGTCGTTGTCACATTTTCGCCGTGCCTGCGCGTTTGGTAAGACACGTTTCACCAGTACGCGCGTCTTCGTTCGCCTGGTTCCGCAAAAATGCAAAAATGAGGGGATCCGGCGCGTTGGTGCTGCTGTGATCGCACCCGCTAAGATCCTCCGTCTTAATTCGAAATTTCCCGCACGTGTGTGTGCCGCAGTGACATTTACGTCGTGCATGCGCGTTTACCGAGACACGTTTCACCAGTGACCCCTTATTCTTTCCCCCGGTTCCGCAAAAGGGTTATAAAAAGGGGTGCAACACGAGGACTTCCCAGGGGGTCACCCATCCTAGTACTACTCTCGCCCAAGCACGCTTAACTTCGGAGTTCTGATGGGATCCGGTGCATTAGTGCTGGTATGATCGCACCCGTTAGGATTCTGCATTTTTATTACTATATTCCCACATTACTAATTCGCGTTCAACGTTACGCGCCATTTTCTTTCACCTGTTTCCGCAAGTAAAGCGAAGAAATATTGAAAGGGATGCAACGCTGGGACTTCCCAGGGGGTCACCCACCCTGGTACTGCTCTCGCCTAGGCACGCTTAATCTACGAATCTCGATGGGATCCGGTGCGTTAGTGTTGGTATGATCGCACCCGTTAGTGTTTGATGCGGCGGGAGAAACCTGTTAGGAAGTGGTTTAGGTGTTCGGATGCGTTCGGCCCGGGAGAATTTCAAAGTGGCATGACTTTTGATCCATAAGGAGTAACGGGGCCCGTAATATATCAAATTGAAGCTTGGGATGAGCTCTGCAAGTCTCATCGCCTACGGCCTTGACACGTGCTGTTTGGAGCCCGAAAAACCTATTTGAAATAGTCTATTCGTCGGCCGAGCGTGAATTATTTTTTTCATTTTTGTTATTTTAGTTTCCCTGTCCCTAAATTGCTGTTGGAAGTTGTTTACGGCCATAAATACGACCATGAACAGCAACGTTCTCGTCAGTTAATATTACTATTACGTTATTCTATTCGTGAGTTCTTGCTTTTCTTGTCGGTTCAGTGGGTTTGCCTCTGCGCTCTTGTTGCCGCGTCTGAACCTGCAAATCACGTTTGTGCCAGGGCGTTACAGTCTAACCGTGTTTCGCTGCATCTGGACTCTTCGATCCCATTCCTGTATTGCCACTTTGATAACGCTTGTTTATCCCCATAGGCACAAAAGAAATCTAGAAGGGGGTGGCGTAAATTCTTTAAATTCTCCTTCATGATAGGGTGTTACCAAGTAATTACCCAAATCAATTTAATTAATTCAGGCACAGAACAAACGCAGTTTAGATCGCACCTTCGAAGAATGTGGGGGAAAAAATAGTCCAAAGCCCACGTTTCGCGTAAAGGCAAAACGGATATAAAAAGGGGTGCAACGCGAGGAATTCCCAGGGGGTCACCCATCCTAGTACTACTCTCGCCCAAGCACGCTTAACTTCGGAGTTCTGATGGGATCTGGTGCATTAGTGCTGGTATGATCGCACCCGTTAGGACTCCCCACTTCTATTCCTATATTCCCGGATGTGGGTGTGACGTAGTGACATTTACTAAGACACGTTTCGCCAGTTCGCGCGTTTGCTTTCACCTGGTTCCGCAAACAGGAAGAGAAGACATAGGAAGGGGTGCAACACGAGGACTTCCCAGGGGGTCACCAATCCAAGTACTACACTCGCCCAAGCGCGCTTAACTCCGGTGTTCTGACGGGATCCGGCGCATTATTGCTGGTATGATCGCACCCGCTAAGAACCTCCATTTTAATCCCTACCTTCCCGCACGTGGGCGTGTCGTTGTCACATTTTCGCCGTGCCTGCGCGTTTGGTAAGACACGTTTTACCAGTACGCGCGTCTTCTTTCGCCTGGTTCCGCAAAAATGCAAAAATGAGGGGATCCGGCGCGTTGGTGCTGCTGTGATCGCACCCGCTAAGATCCTCCGTCTTAATTCGAAATTTCCCGCACGTGGGTGTGCCGCAGTGACATTTACGCCGTGCATGCGCGTTTACCGAGACACGTTTCACCAGTGACCCCTTATTCTTTCCCCCGGTTCCGCAAAAGGGTTATAAAAAGGGGTGCAACACGAGGACTTCGCAGGGGGTCACCCATCCTAGTACTACTCTCGCCCAAGCACACTTAACTTCGGAGTTCTGATGGGATCCGGTGCATTAGTGCTGGTATGATCGCACCCGTTAGGATTCTGCAGTTTTATTACTATATTCCCACATTACTAATTCGCGTTCAACGTTACGTGCCTTTTTCTTTCACCTGTTTCCGCAAGTAAAGCGAAGAAATATTGAAAGGGATGCAACGCTGGGACTTCCCAGGGGGTCACCGACCCTGGTACTGCTCTCGCCTAGGCACGCTTAATCTCCGAATCTCGATGGGATCCGGTGCGTTAGTGTTGGTATGATCGCACCCGTTAGTGTTTGATGCGGCGGGAGAAACCTGTTAGGAAGTGGTTTAGGTGTTCGGATGCGTTCGGCCCGGGAGAACTTCAAAGTGGCGTGACTTTTGATCCATAAGGAGTAACGGGGCCCGTAATATATCAAATTGAAGCTTGGGATGAGCTCTGCAAGTCTCATCGCCTACGGCCTTGACACGTGCTGTTTGGAGCCCGAAAAACCTATTTGAAATAGTCTATTCGTCGGCCGAGCGTGAATTATTTTTTTCATTTTTGTTATTTTAGTTTCCCTGTCCCTAATTGCTGTTGGAAGTTGTTTACGGCCATAAATACGACCATGAACAGCCACGTTCTCGTCAGTTAATATTACTATTACGTTATTCTATTCGTGAGTTCTTGCTTTTCTTGTCGGTTCAGTGGGTTTGCCTCTGCGCTCTTGTTGCCGCGTCTGAACCTGCAAATCACGTTTGTGCCAGGGCGTTACAGTCTAACCGTGTTTCGCTGCATCTGGACTCTTCGATCCCATTCCTGTATTGCCACTTTGATAACGCTTGTTTATCCCCAGAGGCACAAAAGAGATCTAGAAGGGGGTGGCGTAAATTCTTTAAATTCTCCTTCATGATAGGGTGTTACCAAGTAATTACCCAAATCAATTTAATTAATTCAGGCACAGAACAAACGCAGTTTAGATCGCACCTTCGAAGAATGTGGGGGGAAAAATAGTCCAAAGCCCACGTTTCGCGTAAAGGCAAAACGGATATAAAAAGGGGTGCAACACGAGGAATTCCCAGGGGGTCACCCATCCTAGTACTACTCTCGCCCAAGCACGCTTAACTTCGGAGTTCTGATGGGATCCGGTGCATTAGTGCTGGTATGATCGCACCCGTTAGGACTCCCCACTTCTATTCCTATATTCCCGGATGTGGGTGTGACGTAGTGACATTTACTAACACACGTTTCGCCAGTTCGCGCGTTTGCTTTCACCTGGTTCCGCAAACAGGAAGAGAAGACATAGGAAGGGGTGCAACACGAGGACTTCCCAGGGGGTCACCCATCCAAGTACTACACTCGCCCAAGCGCGCTTAACTCCGGTGTTCTGACGGGATCCGGCGCATTATTGCTGGTATGATCGCACCCGCTAAGAACCTCCATTTTAATCCCTACCTTCCCGCACGTGGGCGTGTCGTTGTCACATTTTCGCCGTGCCTGCGCGTTTGGTAAGACACGTTTCACCAGTACGCGCGTCTTCGTTCGCCTGGTTCCGCAAAAATGCAAAAATGAGGGGATCCGGCGCGTTGGTGCTGCTGTGATCGCACCCGCTAAGATCCTCCGTCTTAATTCGAAATTTCCCGCACGTGGGTGTGCCGCAGTGACATTTACGCCGTGCATGCGCGTTTACCGAGACACGTTTCACCAGTGACCCCTTATTCTTTCCCCCGGTTCCGCAAAAGGGTTATAAAAAGGGGTGCAACACGAGGACTTCCCAGGGGGTCACCCATCCTAGTACTACTCTCGCCCAAGCACGCTTAACTTCGGAGTTCTGATGGGATCCGGTGCATTAGTGCTGGTATGATCGCACCCGTTAGGATTCTGCATTTTTATTACTATATTCCCACATTACTAATTCGCGTTCAACGTTACGCGCCTTTTTCTTTCACCTGTTTCCGCAAGTAAAGCGAAGAAATATTGAAAGGGATGCAACGCTGGGACTTCCCAGGGGGTCACCCACCCTGGTACTGCTCTCGCCTAGGCACGCTTAATCTCCGAATCTCGATGGGATCCGGTGCGTTAGTGTTGGTATGATCGCACCCGTTAGTGTTTGATGCGGCGGGAGAAACCTGTTAGGAAGTGGTTTAGGTGTTCGGATGCGTTCGGCCCGGGAGAACTTCAAAGTGGCGTGACTTTTGATCCATAAGGAGTAACGGGGCCCGTAATATATCAAATTGAAGCTTGGGATGAGCTCTGCAAGTCTCATCGCCTACGGCCTTGACACGTGCTGTTTGGAGCCCGAAAAACCTATTTGAAATAGTCTATTCGTCGGCCGAGCGTGAATTATTTTTTTCATTTTTGTTATTTTAGTTTCCCTGTCCCTAATTGCTGTTGGAAGTTGTTTACGGCCATAAATACGACCATGAACAGCAACGTTCTCGTCAGTTAATATTACTATTACGTTATTCTATTCGTGAGTTCTTGCTTTTCTTGTCGGTTCAGTGGGTTTGCCTCTGCGCTCTTGTTGCCGCGTCTGAACCTGCAAATCACGTTTGTGCCAGGGCGTTACAGTCTAACCGTGTTTCGCTGCATCTGGACTCTTCGATCCCATTCCTGTATTGCCACTTTGATAACGCTTGTTTATCCCCAGAGGCACAAAAGAGATCTAGAAGGGGGTGGCGTAAATTCTTTAAATTCTCCTTCATGATAGGGTGTTACCAAGTAATTACCCAAATCAATTTAATTAATTCAGGCACAGAACAAACGCAGTTTAGATCGCACCTTCGAAGAATGTGGGGGAAAAAATAGTCCAAAGCCCACGTTTCGCCTAAAGGCAAAACGGATATAAAAAGGGGTGCAACACGAGGAATTCCCAGGGGGTCACCCATCCTAGTACTACTCTCGCCCAAGCACGCTTAACTTCGGAGTTCTGATGGGATCCGGTGCATTAGTGCTGGTATGATCGCACCCGTTAGGACTCCCCACTTCTATTCCTATATTCCCGGATGTGGGTGTGACGTAGTGACATTTACTAAGACACGTTTCGCCAGTTCGCGCGTTTGCTTTCACCTGGTTCCGCAAACAGGAAGAGAAGACATAGGAAGGGGTGCAACACGAGGACTTCCCAGGGGGTCACCCATCCAAGTACTACACTCGCCCAAGCGCGCTTAACTCCGGTGTTCTGACGGGATCCGGCGCATTATTGCTGGTATGATCGCACCCGCTAAGAACCTCCATTTTAATCCCTACCTTCCCGCACGTGGGCGTGTCGTTGTCACATTTTCGCCGTGCCTGCGCGTTTGGTAAGACACGTTTCACCAGTACGCGCGTCTTCGTTCGCCTGGTTCCGCAAAAATGCAAAAATGAGGGGATCCGGCGCGTTGGTGCTGCTGTGATCGCACCCGCTAAGATCCTCCGTCTTAATTCGAAATTTCCCGCACGTGGGTGTGCCGCAGTGACATTTACGCCGTGCATGCGCGTTTACCGAGACACGTTTCACCAGTGACCCCTTATTCTTTCCCCCGGTTCCGCAAAAGGGTTATAAAAAGGGGTGCAACACGAGGACTTTCCAGGGGGTCACCCATCCTAGTACTACTCTCGCCCAAGCACGCTTAACTTCGGAGTTCTGATGGGATCCGGTGCATTAGTGCTGGTATGATCGCACCCGTTAGGATTCTGCATTTTTATTACTATATTCCCACATTACTAATTCGCGTTCAACGTTACGCGCCTTTTTCTTTCACCTGTTTCCGCAAGTAAAGCGAAGAAATATTGAAAGGGATGCAACGCTGGGACTTCCCAGGGGGTCACCCACCCTGGTACTGCTCTCGCCTAGGCACGCTTAATCTCCGAATCTCGATGGGATCCGGTGCGTTAGTGTTGGTATGATCGCACCCGTTAGTGTTTGATGCGGCGGGAGAAACCTGTTAGGAAGTGGTTTAGGTGTTCGGATGCGTTCGGCCCGGGAGAACTTCAAAGTGGCGTGACTTTTGATCCATAAGGAGTAACGGGGCCCGTAATATATCAAATTGAAGCTTGGGATGAGCTCTGCAAGTCTCATCGCCTACGGCCTTGACACGTGCTGTTTGGAGCCCGAAAAACCTATTTGAAATAGTCTATTCGTCGGCCGAGCGTGAATTATTTTTTTCATTTTTGTTATTTTAATTTCCCTGTCCCTAATTGCTGTTGGAAGTTGTTTACGGCCATAAATACGACCATGAACAGCAACGTTCTCGTCAGTTAATATTACTATTACGTTATTCTATTCGTGAGTTCTTGCTTTTCTTGTCGGTTCAGGGGTTTGCCTCTGCGCTCTTGTTGCCGCGTCTGAACCTGCAAATCACGTTTGTGCCAGGGCGTTACAGTCTAACCGTGTTTCGCTGCATCTGGACTCTTCGATCCCATTCCTGTATTGCCACTTTGATAACGCTTGTTTATCCCCAGAGGCACAAAAGAGATCTAGAAGGGGGTGGCGTAAATTCTTTAAATTCTCCTTCATGATAGGGTGTTACCAAGTAATTACCCAAATCAATTTAATTAATTCAGGCACTGAACAAACGCAGTTTAGATCGCACCTTCGAAGAATGTGGGGGAAAAAAATAGTCCAAAGCCCACGTTTCGCGTAAAGGCAAAACGGATATAAAAAGGGGTGCAACACGAGGAATTCCCAGGGGGTCACCCATCCTAGTACTACTCTCGCCCAAGCACGCTTAACTTCGGAGTTCTGATGGGATCCGGTGCATTAGTGCTGGTATGATCGCACCCGTTAGGACTCCCCACTTCTATTCCTATATTCCCGGATGTGGGTGTGACGTAGTGACATTTACTAAGACACGTTTCGCCAGTTCGCGCGTTTGCTTTCACCTGGTTCCGCAAACAGGAAGAGAAGACATAGGAAGGGGTGCAACACGAGGACTTCCCAGGGGGTCACCCATCCAAGTACTACACTCGCCCAAGCGCGCTTAACTCCGGTGTTCTGACGGGATCCGGCGCATTATTGCTGGTATGATCGCACCCGCTAAGAACCTCCATTTTAATCCCTACCTTCCCGCACGTGGGCGTGTCGTTGTCACATTTTCGCCGTGCCTGCGCGTTTGGTAAGACACGTTTCACCAGTACGCGCGTCTTCGTTCGCCTGGTTCCGCAAAAATGCAAAAATGAGGTGATCCGGCGCGTTGGTGCTGCTGTGATCGCACCCGCTAAGATCCTCCGTCTTAATTCGAAATTTCCCGCACGTGGGTGTGCCGCAGTGACATTTACGCCGTGCATGCGCGTTTACCGAGACACGTTTCACCAGTGACCCCTTATTCTTTCCCCCGATTCCGCAAAAGGGTTATAAAAAGGGGTGCAACACGAGGACTTCCCAGGGGGTCACCCATCCTAGTACTACTCTCGCCCAAGCACGCTTAACTTCGGAGTTCTGATGGGATCCGGTGCATTAGTGCTGGTATGATCGCACCCGTTAGGATTCTGCATTTTTATTACTATATTCCCACATTACTAATTCGCGTTCAACGTTACGCGCCTTTTTCTTTCACCTGTTTCTGCAAGTAAAGCGAAGAAATATTGAAAGGGATGCAACGCTGGGACTTCCCAGGGGGTCACCCACCCTGGTACTGCTCTCGCCTAGGCACGCTTAATCTCCGAATCTCGATGGGATCCGGTGCGTTAGTGTTGGTATGATCGCACCCGTTAGTGTTTGATGCGGCGGGAGAAACCTGTTAGGAAGTGGTTTAGGTGTTCGGATGCGTTCGGCCCGGGAGAACTTCAAAGTGGCGTGACTTTTGATCCATAAGGAGTAACGGGGCCCGTAATATATCAAATTGAAGCTTGGGATGAGCTCTGCAAGTCTCATCGCCTACGGCCTTGACACGTGCTGTTTGGAGCCCGAAAAACCTATTTGAAATAGTCTATTCGTCGGCCGAGCGTGAATTATTTTTTTCATTTTTGTTATTTTAATTTCCCTGTCCCTAATTGCTGTTGGAAGTTGTTTACGGCCATAAATACGACCATGAACAGCAACGTTCTCGTCAGTTAATATTACTATTACGTTATTCTATTCGTGAGTTCTTGCTTTTCTTGTCGGTTCAGGGGTTTGCCTCTGCGCTCTTGTTGCCGCGTCTGAACCTGCAAATCACGTTTGTGCCAGGGCGTTACAGTCTAACCGTGTTTCGCTGCATCTGGACTCTTCGATCCCATTCCTGTATTGCCACTTTGATAACGCTTGTTTATCCCCAGAGGCACAAAAGAGATCTAGAAGGGGGTGGCGTAAATTCTTTAAATTCTCCTTCATGATAGGGTGTTACCAAGTAATTACCCAAATCAATTTAATTAATTCAGGCACAGAACAAACGCAGTTTAGATCGCACCTTCGAAGAATGTGGGGGAAAAAAATAGTCCAAAGCCCACGTTTCGCGTAAAGGCAAAACGGATATAAAAAGGGGTGCAACACGAGGAATTCCCAGGGGGTCACCCATCCTAGTACTACTCTCGCCCAAGCACGCTTAACTTCGGAGTTCTGATGGGATCCGGTGCATTAGTGCTGGTATGATCGCACCCGTTAGGACTCCCCACTTCTATTCCTATATTCCCGGATGTGGGTGTGACGTAGTGACATTTACTAAGACACGTTTCGCCAGTTCGCGCGTTTGCTTTCACCTGGTTCCGCAAACAGGAAGAGAAGACATAGGAAGGGGTGCAACACGAGGAAGGGGTGCAACACGAGGACTTCCCAGGGGGTCACCCATCCAAGTACTACACTCGCCCAAGCGCGCTTAACTCCGGTGTTCTGACGGGATCCGGCGCATTATTGCTGGTATGATCGCACCCGCTAAGAACCTCCATTTTAATCCCTACCTTCCCGCACGTGGGCGTGTCGTTGTCACATTTTCGCCGTGCCTGCGCGTTTGGTAAGACACGTTTCACTAGTACGCGCGTCTTCGTTCGCCTTGTTCCGCAAAAATGCAAAAATGAGGGGATCCGGCGCGTTGGTGCTGCTGTGATCGCACCCGCTAAGATCCTCCGTCTTAATTCGAAATTTCCCGCACGTGGGTGTGCCGCAGTGACATTTACGCCGTGCATGCGCGTTTACCGAGACACGTTTCACCAGTGACCCCTTATTCTATCCCCCGGTTCCGCAAAAGGGTTATAAAAATGGGTGCAACACGAGGACTTCCAGGGGGTCACCCATCATAGTACTACTCTCGCCCAAGCACGCTTAACTTCGGAGTTCTGATGGGATCCGGTGCATTAGTGCTGGTATGATCGCACCCGTTAGGATTCTGCATTTTTATTACTATATTCCCACATTACTAATTCGCGTTCAACGTTACGCGCCTTTTTCTTTCACTTGTTTCCGCAAGTAAAGCGAAGAGATATTGAAAGGGATGCAACGCTGGGACTTCCCAGGGGTCACCCACCCTGGTACTGCTCTCGCCTAGGCACGCTTAATCTCCGAATCTCGATGGGATCCGGTGCGTTAGTGTTGGTATGATCGCACCCGTTAGTGTTTGATGCGGCGGGAGAAACCTGTTAGGAAGTGGTTTAGGTGTTCGGATGCGTTCGGCCCGGGAGAACTTCAAAGTGGCGTGACTTTTGATCCATAAGGAGTAACGGGGCCCGTAATATATCAAATTGAAGCTTGGGATGAGCTCTGCAAGTCTAATCCCCTACGGCCTTGACACGTGCTGTTTGGAGCCCGAAAAACCTATTTGAAATAGTCTATTCGTCGGCCGAGCGTGAATTATTTTTTTCATTTTTGTTATTTTAGTTTCCCTGTCCCTAATTGCTGTTGGAAGTTGTTTACGGCCATAAATACGACCATGAACAGCAACGTTCTCGTCAGTTAATATTACTATTACGTTATTCTATTCGTGAGTTCTTGCTTTTCTTGTCGGTTCAGGGGTTTGCCTCTGCGCTCTTGTTGCCGCGTCTGAACCTGCAAATCACGTTTGTGCAAGGGCGTTACAGTCTAACCGTGTTTCGCTGCATCTGGACTCTTCGATCCCAATCCTGTATTGCCACTTTGATAACGCTTGTTTACCCCAGAGGCACAAAAGAGATCTAGGAGGGGGTGGCGTAAATTCTTTAAATTCTCCTTCATGATAGGGTGTTACCAAGTAATTACCCAAATCAATTTAATTAATTCAGGCACAGAACAAACGCAGTTTAGATCGCACCTTCGAAGGATGTGGGGGAAAAAAATAGTCCAAAGCCCACGTTTCGCGTAAAGGCAAAACGGATATAAAAAGGGGTGCAACACGAGGAATTCCCAGGGGGTCACCCATCCTAGTACTACCCTCGCCCAAGCATGCTTAACTTCGGAGTTCTGATGGGATCCGGTGCATTAGTGCTGGTATGATCGCACCCGTTAGGACTCCCCACTTCTATTCCTATATTCCCGGATGTGGGTGTGACGTAGTGACATTTACTAAGACACGTTTCGCCAGTTCGCGCGTTTGCTTTCACCTGGTTCCGCAAACAGGAAGAGAAGACATAGGAAGGGGTGCAACACGAGGACTTCCCAGGGGGTCACCCATCCAAGTACTACACTCGCCCAAGCGCGCTTAACTCCGGTGTTCTGACGGGATCCGGCGCATTATTGCTGGTATGATCGCACCCGCTAAGAACCTCCATTTTAATCCCTACCTTCCCGCACGTGGGCGTGTCGTTGTCACATTTTTGCCGTGCCTGCGCGTTTGGTAAGACACGTTTCACCAGTACGCGCGTCTTCGTTCGCCTGGTTCCGCAAAAATGCAAAAATGAGGGGATCCGGCGCGTTGGTGCTGCTGTGATCGCACCCGCTAAGATCCTCCGTCTTAATTCAAAATTTCCCGCACGTGGGTGTGCCGCAGTGACATTTACGCCGTGCATGCGCGTTTACCGAGACACGTTTCACCAGTGACCCCTTATTCTTTCCCCCGGTTCCGCAAAAGGGTTATAAAAATGGGTGCAACACGAGGACTTCCCAGGGGGTCACCCATCCTAGTACTACTCTCGCCCAAACACGCTTAACTTCGGCGTTCTGATGGGATCCGGTGCATTAGTGCTGGTATGATCGCACCCGTTAGGATTCTGCATTTTTATTACTATATTCCCACATTACTAATTCGCGTTCAACGTTACGCGCCTTTTTCTTTCACCTGTTTCCGCAAGTAAAGCGAAGAGATATTGAAAGGGATGCAACGCTGGGACTTCCCAGGGGTCACCCACCCTGGTACTGCTCTCGCCTAGGCACGCTTAATCTCCGAATCTCGATGGGATCCGGTGCGTTAGTGTTGGTATGATCGCACCCGTTAGTGTTTGATGCGGCGGGAGAAACCTGTTAGGAAGTGGTTTAGGTGTTCGGATGCGTTCGGCCCGGGAGAACTTCAAAGTGGCGTGACTTTTGATCCATAAGGAGTAACGGGGCCCGTAATATATCAAATTGAAGCTTGGGATGAGCTCTGCAAGTCTCATCGCCTACGGCCTTGACACGTGCTGTTTGGAGCCCGAAAAACCTATTTGAAATAGTCTATTCGTCGGCCGAGCGTGAATTATTTTTTTCATTTTTGTTATTTTAGTTTCCCTGTCCCTAATTGCTGTTGGAAGTTGTTTACGGCCATAAATACGACCATGAACAGCAACGTTCTCGTCAGTTAATATTACTATTACGTTATTCTATTCGCGAGTTCTTGCTTTTCTTGTCGGTTCAGGGGTTTGCCTCTGCGCTCTTGTTGCCGCGTCTGAACCTGCAAATCACGTTTGTGCCAGGGCGTTACAGTCTAACCGTGTTTCGCTGCATCTGGACTCTTCGATCCCATTCCTGTATTGCCACTTTGATAACGCTTGTTTAACCCAGAGGCACAAAAGAGATCTAGAAGGGGGTGACGTAAATTCTTTAAATTCTCCTTCATGATAGGGTGTTACCAAGTAATTACCCAAATCAATTTAATTAATTCAGGCACAGAACAAACGCAGTTTAGATCGCACCTTCGAAGAATGTGGGGAAAAAAAATAGTCCAAAGCCCACGTTTCGCGTAAAGGCAAAACGGATATAAAAAGGGGTGCAACACGAGGAATTCCCAGGGGGTCACCCATCCTAGTACTACCCTCACCCAAGCACGCTTAACTTCGGAGTTCTGATGGGATCCGGTGCATTAGTGCTGGTATGATCGCACCCGTTAGGACTCCCCACTTCTATTCCTATATTCCCGGATGTGGGTGTGACGTAGTGACATTTACTAAGACACGTTTCGCCAGTTCGCGCGTTTGCTTTCACCTGGTTCCGCAAACAGGAAGAGAAGACATAGGAAGGGGTGCAACACGAGGACTTCCCAGGGGTCACCCATCCAAGTACTACACTCGCCCAAGCGCGCTTAACTCCGGTGTTCTGACGGGATCCGGCGCATTATTGCTGGTATGATCGCACCCGCTAAGAACCTCCATTTTAATCCCTACCTTCCGCACGTGGGCGTGTCGTTGTCACATTTTCGCCGTGCCTGCGCGTTTGGTAAGACACGTTTCACCAGTACGCGCGTCTTCGTTCGCCTGGTTCCGCAAAAATGCAAAAATGAGTGGATCCGGCGCGTTGGTGCTGCTGTGATCGCACCCGCTAAGATCCTCCGTCTTAATTCGAAATTTCCCGCACGTGGGTGTGCCGCAGTGACATTTACGCCGTGCATGCGCGTTTACCGAGACACGTTTCACCAGTGACCCCTTATTCTTTCCCCCGGTTCCGCAAAAGGGTTATAAAAATGGGTGCAACACGAGGACTTCCCAGGGGGTCACCCATCCTAGTACTACTCTCGCCCAAGCACGCTTAACTTCGGAGTTCTGATGAGTTCCGGTGCATTAGTGCTGGTATGATCTCACCCGTTAGGATTCTGCATTTTTATTACTATATTCCCACATTACTAATTCGCGTTCAACGTTACGCGCCTTTTTCTTTCACCTGTTTCCGCAAGTAAAGCGAAGAAATATTGAAAGGGATGCAACGCTGGGACTTCCCAGGGGGTCACCCACCCTGGTACTGCTCTCGCCTAGGCACGCTTAATCTCCGAATCTCGATGGGATCCGGTGCGTTAGTGTTGGTATGATCGCACCCGTTAGAGTTTGATGCGGCGGGAGAAACCTGTTAGGAAGTGGTTCAGGTGTTCGGATGCGTTCGGCCCGGGAGAACTTCAAAGTGGCGTGACTTTTGATCCATAAGGAGTAACGGGGCCCGTAATATATCAAATTGAAGCTTGGGATGAGCTCTGCAAGTCTAATCGCCTACGGCCTTGACACGTGCTGTTTGGAGCCCGAAAAACCTATTTGAAATAGTCTATTCGTCGGCCGAGCGTGAATTATTTTTTTCATTTTTGTTATTTTAGTTTCCCTGTCCCTAATTGCTGTTGGAAGTTGTTTACGGCCATAAATACAACCATGAACAGCAACGTTCTCGTCAGTTAATATTACTATTACGTTATTCTATTCGTGAGTTCTTGCTTTTCTTGTCGGTTCAGGGGTTTGCCTCTGCGCTCTTGTTGCCGCGTCTGAACCTGCAAATCACGTTTGTGCAAGGGCGTTACAGTCTAACCGTGTTTCGCTGCATCTGGACTCTTCGATCCCATTCCTGTATTGCCACTTTGATAACGCTTGTTTATCCCCAAAGACACAAAAGAGATCTAGAAGGGGGTGGCGTAAATTCTTTAAATTCTCCTTCATGATAGGGTGTTACCAAGTAATTACCCAAATCAATTTAATTAATTCAGGCACAGAACAAACGCAGTTTAGATCGCACCTTCGAAGAATGTGGGGAAAAAAAATAGTCCAAAGCCCACGTTTCGCGTAAAGGCAAAACGGATATAAAAAGGGGTGCAACACGAGGAATTCCCAGGGCGTCACCCATCCTAGTACTACCCTCGCCCAAGCACGCTTAACTTCGGAGTTCTGATGGGATCCGGTGCATTAGTGCTGGTATGATCGCACCCGTTAGGACTCCACACTTCTATTCCTATATTCCCGGATGTGGGTGTGACGTAGTGACATTTACTAAGACACGTTTCGCCAGTTCGCGCGTTTGCTTTCACCTGGTTCCGTAAACAGGAAGAGAAGACATAGGAAGGGGTGCAACACGAGGACTTCCCAGGGGGTCACCCATCCAAGTACTACACTCGCCCAAGCGCGCTTAACTCCGGTGTTCTGACGGGATCCGGCGCATTATTGCTGGTATGATCGCACCCGCTAAGAACCTCCATTTTAATCCCTACCTTCCCGCACGTGGGCGTGTCGTTGTCACATTTTCGCCGTGCCTGCGCGTTTGGTAAGACACGTTTCACCAGTACGCGCGTCTTCGTTCGCCTGGTTCCGCAAAAATGCAAAAATGAGGGGATCCGGCGCGTTGGTGCTGCTGTGATCGCACCCGCTAAGATCCTCCGTCTTAATTCAAAATTTCCCGCACGTGGGTGTGCCGCAGTGACATTTACGCCGTGCATGCGCGTTTACCGAGACACGTTTCACCAGTGACCCCTTATTCTTTCCCCCGGTTCCGCAAAAGGGTTATAAAAATGGATGCAACACGAGGACTTCCCAGGGGGTCACCCATCCTAGTACTACTCTCGCCCAAGCACGCTTAACTTCGGAGTTCTGATGGGATCCGGTGCATTAGTGCTGGTATGATCGCACCCGTTAGGATTCTGCATTTTTATTACTATATTCCCACATTACTAATTCGCGTTCAACGTTACGCGCCTTTTTCTTTCACCTGTTTCCGCAAGTAAAGCGAAGAAATATTGAAAGGGATGCAACGCTGGGACTTCCCAGGGGTCACCCACCCTGGTACTGCTCTCGCCTAGGCACGCTTAATCTCCGAATCTCGATGGGATCCGGTGCGTTAGTGTTGGTATGATCGCACCCGTTAGTGTTTGATGCGGCGGGAGAAACCTGTTAGGAAGTGGTTTAGGTGTTCGGATGCGTTCGGCCCGGGAGAACTTCAAAGTGGCGTGACTTTTGATCCATAAGGAGTAACGGGGCCCGTAATATATCAAATTGAAGCTTGGGATGAGCTCTGCAAGTCTAATCGCCTACGGCCTTGACACGTGCTGTTTGGAGCCCGAAAAACCTATTTGAAATAGTCTATTCGTCGGCCGAGCGTGAATTATTTTTTTCATTTTTGTTATTTTAGTTTCCCTGTCCCTAATTGCTGTTGGAAGTTGTTTACGGCCATAAATACGACCATGAACAGCAACGTTCTCGTCAGTTAATATTACTATTACGTTATTCTATTCGTGAGTTCTTGCTTTTCTTGTCGGTTCAGGGGTTTGCCTCTGCGCTCTTGTTGCCGCGTCTGAACCTGCAAATCACGTTTGTGCAAGGGCGTTACAGTCTAACCGTGTTTCGCTGCATCTGGACTCTTCGATCCCATTCCTGTATTGCCACTTTGATAACGCTTGTTTATCCCCAGAGGCACAAAAGAGATCTAGAAGGGGGTGGCGTAAATTCTTTAAATTCTCCTTCATGATAGGGTGTTACCAAGTAATTACCCAAATCAATTTAATTAATTCAGGCACAGAACAAACGCAGTTTAGATCGCACCTTCGAAGAATGTGGGGAAAAAAAATAGTCCAAAGCCCACGTTTCGCGTAAAGGCAAAACGGATATAAAAAGGGGTGCAACACGAGGACTTCCCAGGGGGTCACCCATCCTAGTACTACTCTCGCCCAAGCACGCTTAACTTCGGAGTTCTGATGGGATCCGGTGCATTAGTGCTGGTATGATCGCACCCGTTAGGACTCCCCACTTCTATTCCTATATTCCCGGATGTGGGTGTGACGTAGTGACATTTACTAAGACACGTTTCGCCAGTTCGCGCGTTTGCTTTCACCTGGTTCCGCAAACAGGAAGAGAAGACATAGGAAGGGGTGCAACACGAGGACTTCCCAGGGGGTCACCCATCCAAGTACTACACTCGCCCAAGCGCGCTTAACTCCGGTGTTCTGACGGGATCCGGCGCATTATTGCTGGTATGATCGCACCCGCTAAGAACCTCCATTTTAATCCCTACCTTCCCGCACGTGGGCGTGTCGTTGTCACATTTTCGCCGTGCCTGCGCGTTTGGTAAGACACGTTTCACCAGTACGCGCGTCTTCGTTCGCCTGGTTCCGCAAAAATGCAAAAATGAAGGGATCCGGTGCGTTGGTGCTGCTGTGATCGCACCCGCTAAGATCCTCCGTCTTAATTCGAAATTTTCCGCACGTGGGTGTGCCGCAGTGAAATTTACGCCGTGCATGCGCGTTTACCGAGACACGTTTCACCAGTGACCCCTTATTCTTTCCCCCGGTTCCGCAAAAGGGTTATAAAAAGGGGTGCAACACGAGGACTTCCCAGGGGGTCACCCATCCTAGTACTACTCTCGCCCAAGCACGCTTAACTTCGGAGTTCTGATGGGATCCGGTGCATTAGTGCTGGTATGATCGCACCCGTTAGGATTCTGCATTTTTATTACTATATTCCCACATTACTAATTCGCGTTCAACGTTACGCGCCTTTTTCTTTCACCTGTTTCCGCAAGTAAAGCGAAGAAATATTGAAAGGGATGCAACGCTGGGACTTCCCAGGGGGTCACCCACCCTGGTACTGCTCTCGCCTAGGCACGCTTAATCTCCGAATCTCGATGGGATCCGGTGCGTTAGTGTTGGTATGATCGCACCCGTTAGTGTTTGATGCGGCGGGAGAAACCTGTTAGGAAGTGGTTTAGGTGTTCGGATGCGTTCGGCCCGGGAGAACTTCAAAGTGGCGTGACTTTTGATCCATAAGGAGTAACGGGGCCCGTAATATATCAAATTGAAGCTTGGGATGAGCTCTGCAAGTCTAATCGCCTACGGCCTTGACACGTGCTGTTTGGAGCCCGAAAAACCTATTTGAAATAGTCTATTCGTCGGCCGAGCGTGAATTATTTTTTTCATTTTTGTTATTTTAGTTTCCCTGTCCCTAATTGCTGTTGGAAGTTGTTTACGGCCATAAATACGACCATGAACAGCAACGTTCTCGTCAGTTAATATTACTATTACGTTATTCTATTCGTGAGTTCTTTCTTTTCTTGTCGGTTCAGGGGTTTGCCTCTGCGCTCTTGTTGCCGCGTCTGAACCTGCAAATCACGTTTGTGCAAGGGCGTTACAGTCTAACCGTCACTACTACAAAATAGTAAAAAGATAACACTTAAACAACAACGTTTTTGTAAAAAACGTTGTGGTGTTTTTTTTTATAACGTTTTTTCAAAAAACGTTATAGATACATATGCAAAAACGTTGTGTATTTATAAGGGGCAATATTTGGTTTGAAATTTATAACGTTTTTTAAGAAAATATTATCTATTTAAAAAACACGGAGCTTAAAAATAATAGCGCGGAAGTGAAAACTTAAAATTAAAACACGGAATACTCTGAACACAATATGAAGCGCACAAAAAGTTGTTCTCTCTGAAAACTCTGAAAACAAATTTTATAGGTTTTCTCTCACTAAACTTGTTACTCCCCCTTCTCTCTTACCCTTACCCTTACCCTAGCTAGCCGCCGCACTCCTTCTTCCCTGCATTTCTTCTGCTCTTCTTTTCCGATCTTATGAACACAATATGAAGCGCACAAAAAGTTGTCAAGCGCACAAAAAAAAAAAAGTCCTTTTCGATGGAAGCCTAGTGTGAACACAATATGAAGCGCACAAAAAGTTGTGTGTTGGAGGCTGTTCTGTTAGAAGAGGCGACTCATATCGGAATACTCTGAAGAAGATGGAAGAGATGAAAACCCCAGATCTAGTTCTCCTGGACGAAAACTCTTCATTTCCTTTCACAAGCCAGAAGTCAGCAGTGTTAATTGCAGTGCCTTTGTCACAATTAGGGGTCGGGAGCCGTTCATCAATCCTAACAAGCCAGAAGTGGACTGAGCAACCAACTCTCGCTCTCGCCATCGCTGTACCGACTCTCCGGTTGTCCCCAAATCAGACATGCAGTCGCTGACTCGACTCTCTGTTAGTCTGCTCCTCTCTGTGGCTCCGTTGATTTCTTAATAGGTATCAGATCTGTGCGTCTCTCTTTTTTTCGTGGTAGTTTATTGATTTCGCTCTAGTTAATCCTCGTCTGACTCCTCGTTTAGGGCAACTTATCCAGAATTTCCTCGCCGGTCAATTAACCATATATGGGTGAGTAGGCTTCTTCTTTAGCTACATTTTTCAAAATCTATATATTTGTGTTAAAATGTAGCTAAGATCCTTCATGGGAGGTATAATATTAAAACCACAACCTCACATAACATAACACAATGGTATCTCTGACCTTAACTATAAGCATATTGTTGAGACTGGACTCCTAAGTTGGTTAGCGTTGTTTAAGGGGATTTTTAACATAGCACTTATTTTTAAATTACTAATCTGGGATTAAATGGTCGTTCCACCATGTCTTTTGGAAGATAGCACAGACTACTTCCAGAAAGATTTTAATGATGTCATAGCATGAAGGTCCCCTGTGTTAGCACATGGATATTGCACTCTTTAATTACAGATGAAGGTCCCCTGCCGGCTTTCAAATTCAAATGTACTAGTGATTTTACAAACATGTTTTACCCATTATAACTTGGAAGGCATTCTTTCTTCTATTTGAATGCTCCCGCGTAAAATAAAAGACTTTCAAATTATCTTGTTGAAAATTATATCTAATCCTGTTTTGATTCTGTATGAAGGAATCAAAGGAAGATCCAGTTGATTCTGATGTAAAGCTTGCCAATTTCCCTATAGAATTGTAAATGTCTTTTAATAAGAAATCTAGCTAACATATTGGAATCTATTTTCCAGGCTGAGGATGACGGAGATGATGTTGCCGATTCCAATGAGGAAGATCATAAAGACGACGATCCCGTTGCCGAAGTGGATTCTGATGTAAAGGAAAGGCCGTAAGAATGTGCTTTCTTCTATTGAAAGCTTTAAACATACCATTTGCCATTTCTTCCTCTTCTCATGTCATATATATCTTTTACTATTTCTGCAGGATGAACTATAGGCAATGAAATACAAGCCTGTTGGTTAGGCGCTCGGGAGAGTTTCCTCTTCTTTTTTCCTTTCTTCTTTTTTTGTCTAGTGGTAGCTTTTCATGTAGGAAAGGAAACAGTTGGTGGCTGCATAAATCTGGTGCAACTTACGCTTTAAATCTCACTTAACCTGAGGGAAGTCGAACTAAAAGGGAGACGTTGTTTTTGTTCACACTGGCTTCCATTTTCTGCTCATAAAGTAATCAGTTTTATTGGGAGTTGATATTACCACACGCAATTTTGTTATTTTCGTAGGCTATATGGGGATTTGACTTATGTAGAGTTGCAATGATTATACTTTTTTCATTCTTCACTTGTTCATATTTCTGTAGTCTGTGGGCTGTAAAGTACAAGCCATTTTTCCCTGACCTATCATGGTAATAGTTTTGAAATGTCAAAATCTTTCCTGGAGCATGCTATGCACAACATTCAAACAAGGGTTCAAATGTATGTTAGGAAGTAAAATTCCCCTCATCTGCAACTCACAGGTATTCCTTTATAACCTGGTTTTGTTGTTTATAATTCCAGTGTATGTCTGCAAACATTGTTGAAGATGAAGTGATTACCTTAGTGATCTTTTTGGCTCAAGTCACTTAGCTAAGGTCACTGGAGTAACGAGCTTGTTATAGATCAGTGGATACCCATGAGGCACTAAGGCTACGAGTTGGCAAGTGCAGTGTGCCTGCTTTGATGTCGAGCTTTTAAGTTTTTAACATATCACAGATGTCACTTGTCTGAAACGCTTGCCTGATGAGTGCATGTACAAACTATATATAATGAGCTGGTTGTAACAGGCTTAGTTTAACTGCTTGTTAATATTTGTACCTCCCCACTACTCCAAATCCAACGAAAGGGGACTTCTCTAGTCTAGTTGCTACTAATGTCTTGAAAGAAGCTGAACATCTCAGAGGCTGTGCCGATCATCTTAAGGTTCTTTTAGATTGCTCTTTATTCAGTCTATGTTTCCTTTTCCCCACTTGTTCGACTAAATCGTTCTTCACATTGTATTGCTGTTATTATTTTCTGAAGTCTTAATATTTCATCATCTTTTACAGAACTCTGGATTCAAATATGAAAGCAACATGACATATTTCCAAGCTGCCTTGAAGTTTCTTCTTGGTGATTCACTTTTAGAAACCTCTAAATATGAAAGTAGAAAACATGGGGAAATGTCTCAAATACAAATCTATAATAGTACTGCCAAACTTTGCGAGTAAGTAGATTTGCAAGAAGTGTTGTTTATTTTCATATTTTGCCAATATGATATGTAGTATTGTCTTTTGAAGATCTATACTTCGTTCTCAAATTTACTTTTGCAGCCCGACATATTGATTTTGGTAGTTCATTCTTTCCTTGCATTAGAATTTATTAATAGGCATTGTTGGGAAAAGTGAATATGTGATCATTAATTATTTGGAGAGAAACTTCACATGAAGTTCTTGAAGCTAGATCTTGGAAGATGTACTTTGTAATTAAATGCTTAACGCTAGCTAAACCTCCCAAGTCAAAGTTCTATGGGGCAATGGAAGTATTAATTGTTCTATTTTTGATCGTCAGAAGTCTTGTTATACTGTTGGAAGTACTTCGGAAATTTTGTAATCCTTCTGATTAACTTTTCTTTTTGTGTCTCCCTGGTTGCTAATGCATTTCTTTTGCTTCGAAGTTAGTCTTTCCTTTTTTTTGTTCATTTTTTTTTTCATTTTTATAAAAATTTTATGTGCTAAGCATGCAAAGATAATGTATTTCATTAGGAATGTGTATGGTGTATATGTTTTAAACCGTTTTGTCAAGCAAGATAATTTAAATATCTCAATGGTAAAAATTATCTGGATTACTACATTCTTTATTTGGATTTCTCCTCAACTCTATTGAATTTGCAGGACCTGTGCCCAAGAATTTGAGAAACAACAAGAAATGGCTGCTGCTGCTTTGGCCTATAAATGCATGGAGGTGGCGTACATGAGGGTAGTTTATTGCAAAAGTTCCAGTACTAACAGAGACCGACATGATTTGCAAGCAAGTTTGCAAATGGCTCCTCAAGGTACGATCAAGAGTCAAGACAGACATGAATGATTGACATACATCTATCCCCTTGTATTTTTTTAACTTACAGTTTGTTCCTACTATGTCTATCTACTATGTATGTAGCTGTGTTTATCATGACACTACTGCCTGCCAAGAAGGAAACTGGGACTGGTTATAGATAATCACTATTTTCTCTAGTTTTGTTCTTATTATGCTGGTGAATCGAATATAGGGAATTATGCATATGCAAGATATTTAATGAAGGGTGTGATTTCAAGATTTTTTTTTCTATATTTTATTTCTGGATTTATTAATATTTTTTGTTTTTCTTGATTTGTGGATAGGTTGCGGAGAGATTGGTGAAGAGGGGTTTACCAGAAGCTGTGAAGTTAGTGAGCTTAGTTTTGATGGTTCTTTCAACTAGATTGGGAACTTTATTGCTTTGTGGGTTTGTTTGTTTGTTTAGAATGGAGATGGCCTTTTATTCTCAACTTTTCTCAACTTAGATTAATGTATTTTGGGAGAAGACTTTTTTGCACATGATTAGGTAGTAGTGCGCCAAAGTTAATTTGGTATATTTTGTGGATAGTTGGTATATTTTGTGGATGTAATAATTTGAAACTATAAACGAATGGTATTATTGGATGTATTCTGAAACTGAGAATGGTTGATATATTTTGGCTTTAAATGAGAATTTAGAGTTTTTTTAACTATATATCATTGCATTAATATTAACAGTTCTACAAGTACAACATTGCAGGTGCACCACTACTGTGTAATGTGCTAAATAGATGACACCTTTAAAACGTTGTATAAATGAGCCTAAACGTTGTGTAATGTATTAACAAAGATATATTACAACATATTTATGTTATACTACAACATTTTAAAAACGTTGTCTAAACGTACAACAATAGATGACATCTTATAAACGTTGTATAAATTAGTCTAAAAGTTGTGTGATGTATCAAACTACAATGTTTTATACCAGAAAATGTTGTGGAATGATACCATCTACAACGTTTTCAAGCATCTTAGTATTTATTTAAAGACAATGTACAACGTTTTTTAGTAAAAAACGTTGTATTATGAGCCAACTACAACGTTTTAAAAACGTTGTATAAAATGGGTCAAATAGATGACACCCTTAACCTCGACGTTTCTGGGAGAAAATTACAACGTTTTTTAAGTGTTATCTTTTTACTATTTTGTAGTAGTGCGTGTTTCGCTGCATCTGGACTCTTCGATCCCATTCCTGTATTGCCACTTTGATAACGCTTGTTTATCCCCAGAGGCACAAAAGAGATCTAGAAGGGGGTGGCGTAAATTCTTTAAATTCTCCTTCATGATAGGGTGTTACCAAGTAATTACCCAAATCAATTTAATTAATTCAGGCACAGAACAAACGCAGTTTAGATCGCACCTTCGAAGAATGTGGGGAAAAAAAATAGTCCAAAGCCCACGTTTCGCGTAAAGGCAAAACGGATATAAAAAGGGGTGCAACACGAGGACTTCCCAGGGGGTCACCCATCCTAGTACTACTCTCGCCCAAGCACGCTTAACTTCGGAGTTCTGATGGGATCCGGTGCATTAGTGCTGGTATGATCGCACCCGTTAGGACTCCCCACTTCTATTCCTATATTCCCGGATGTGGGTGTGACGTAGTGACATTTACTAAGACACGTTTCGCCAGTTCGCGCGTTTGCTTTCACCTGGTTCCGCAAACAGGAAGAGAAGACATAGGAAGGGGTGCAACACGAGGACTTCCCAGGGGGTCACCCATCCAAGTACTACACTCGCCCAAGCGCGCTTAACTCCGGTGTTCTGACGGGATCCGGCGCATTATTGCTGGTATGATCGCACCCGCTAAGAACCTCCATTTTAATCCCTACCTTCCCGCACGTGGGCGTGTCGTTGTCACATTTTCGCCGTGCCTGCGCGTTTGGTAAGACACGTTTCACCAGTACGCGCGTCTTCGTTCGCCTGGTTCCGCAAAAATGCAAAAATGAGGGGATCCGGCGCGTTGGTGCTGCTGTGATCGCACCCGCTAAGATCCTCCGTCTTAATTCGAAATTTCCCGCACGTGGGTGTGCCGCAGTGACATTTACGCCGTGCATGCGCGTTTACCGAGACACGTTTCACCAGTGACCCCTTATTCTTTCCCCCGGTTCCGCAAAAGGGTTATAAAAAGGGGTGCAACACGAGGACTTCCCAGGGGGTCACCCATCCTAGTACTACTCTCGCCCAAGCACGCTTAACTTCGGAGTTCTGATGGGATCCGGTGCATTAGTGCTGGTATGATCGCACCCGTTAGGATTCTGCATTTTTATTACTATATTCCCACATTACTAATTCGCGTTCAACGTTACGCGCCTTTTTCTTTCACCTGTTTCCGCAAGTAAAGCGAAGAAATATTGAAAGGGATGCAACGCTGGGACTTCCCAGGGGGTCACCCACCCTGGTACTGCTCTCGCCTAGGCACGCTTAATCTCCGAATCTCGATGGGATCCGGTGCGTTAGTGTTGGTATGATCGCACCCGTTAGTGTTTGATGCGGCGGGAGAAACCTGTTAGGAAGTGGTTTAGGTGTTCGGATGCGTTCGGCCCGGGAGAACTTCAAAGTGGCGTGACTTTTGATCCATAAGGAGTAACGGGGCCCGTAATATATCAAATTGAAGCTTGGGATGAGCTCTGCAAGTCTCATAGCCCACGGCCTTGACACGTGCTGTTTGGAGCCCGAAAAACCTATTTGAAATAGTCTATTCGTCGGCCGAGCGTGAATTATTTTTTTCATTTTTGTTATTTTAGTTTCCCTGTCCCTAATTGCTGTTGGAAGTTGTTTACGGCCATAAATACGACCATGAACAGCAACGTTCTCGTCAGTTAATATTACTATTACGTTATTCTATTCGTGAGTTCTTGCTTTTCTTGTCGGTTCAGGGGTTTGCCTCTGCGCTCTTGTTGCCGCGTCTGAACCTGCAAATCACGTTTGTGCCAGGGCGTTACAGTCTAACCGTGTTTCGCTGCATCTGGACTCTTCGATCCCATTCCTGTATTGCCACTTTGATAACGCTTGTTTATCCCCAGAGGCACAAAAGAGATCTAGAAGGGGGTGGCGTAAATTCTTTAAATTCTCCTTCATGATAGGGTGTTACCAAGTAATTACCCAAATCAATTTAATTAATTCAGGCACAGAACAAACGCAGTTTAGATCGCACCTTCGAAGAATGTGGGGAAAAAAAATAGTCCAAAGCCCACGTTTCGCGTAAAGGCAAAACGGATATAAAAAGGGGTGCAACACGAGGAATTCCCAGGGGGTCACCCATCCTAGTACTACTCTCGCCCAAGCACGCTTAACTTCGGAGTTCTGATGGGATCCGGTGCATTAGTGCTGGTATGATCGCACCCGTTAGGACTCCCCACTTCTATTCCTATATTCCCGGATGTGGGTGTGACGTAGTGACATTTACTAAGACACGTTTCGCCAGTTCGCGCGTTTGCTTTCACCTGGTTCCGCAAACAGGAAGAGAAGACATAGGAAGGGGTGCAACACGAGGACTTCCCAGGGGGTCACCCATCCAAGTACTACACTCGTCCAAGCGCGCTTAACTCCGGTGTTCTGACGGGATCCGGCGCATTATTGCTGGTATGATCGCACCCGCTAAGAACCTCCATTTTAATCCCTACCTTCCCGCACGTGGGCGTGTCGTTGTCACATTTTCGCCGTGCCTGCGCGTTTGGTAAGACACGTTTCACCAGTACGCGCGTCTTCGTTCGCCTGGTTCCGCAAAAATGCAAAAATGAGGGGATCCGGCGCGTTGGTGCTGCTGTGATCGCACCCGCTAAGATCCTCCGTCTTAATTTGAAATTTCCCGCACGTGGGTGTGCCGCAGTGACATTTACGCCGTGCATGCGCGTTTACCGAGACACGTTTCACCAGTGACCCCTTATTCTTTCCCCCGGTTCCGCAAAAGGGTTATAAAAAGGGGTGCAACACGAGGACTTCCCAGGGGGTCACCCATCCTAGTACTACTCTCGCCCAAGCATGCTTAACTTCGGAGTTCTGATGGGATCCGGTGCATTAGTGCTGGTATGATCGCACCCGTTAGGATTCTGCATTTTTATTACTATATTCCCACATTACTAATTCGCGTTCAACGTTACGCGCCTTTTTCTTTCACCTGTTTCCGCAAGTAAAGCGAAGAAATATTGAAAGGGATGCAACGCTGGGACTTCCCAGGGGGTCACCCACCCTGGTACTGCTCTCGCCTAGGCACGCTTAATCTCCGAATCTCGATGGGATCCGGTGCATTAGTGTTGGTATGATCGCACCCGTTAGTGTTTGATGCGGCGGGAGAAACCTGTTAGGAAGTGGTTTAGGTGTTCGGATGCGTTCGGCCCGGGAGAACTTCAAAGTGGCGTGACTTTTGATCCATAAGGAGTAACGGGGCCCGTAATATATCAAATTGAAGCTTGGGATGAGCTCTGCAAGTCTCATAGCCCACGGCCTTGACACGTGCTGTTTGGAGCCCGAAAAACCTATTTGAAATAGTCTATTCGTCGGCCGAGCGTGAATTATTTTTTTCATTTTTGTTATTTTAGTTTCCCTGTCCCTAATTGCTGTTGGAAGTTGTTTACGGCCATAAATACGACCATGAACAGCAACGTTCTCGTCAGTTAATATTACTATTACGTTATTCTATTCGTGAGTTCTTGCTTTTCTTGTCGGTTCAGGGGTTTGCCTCTGCGCTCTTGTTGCCGCGTCTGAACCTGCAAATCACGTTTGTGCCAGGGCGTTACAGTCTAACCGTGTTTCGCTGCATCTGGACTCTTCGATCCCATTCCTGTATTGCCACTTTGATAACGCTTGTTTATCCCCAGAGGCACAAAAGAGATCTAGAAGGGGGTGGCGTAAATTCTTTAAATTCTCCTTCATGATAGGGTGTTACCAAGTAATTACCCAAATCAATTTAATTAATTCAGGCACAGAACAAACGCAGTTTAGATCGCACCTTCGAAGAATGTGGGGAAAAAAAATAGTCCAAAGCCCACGTTTCGCGTAAAGGCAAAACGGATATAAAAAGGGGTGCAACACGAGGAATTCCCAGGGGGTCACCCATCCTAGTACTACTCTCGCCCAAGCACGCTTAACTTCGGAGTTCTGATGGGATCCGGTGCATTAGTGCTGGTATGATCGCACCCGTTAGGACTCCCCACTTCTATTCCTATATTCCCGGATGTGGGTGTGACGTAGTGACATTTACTAAGACACGTTTCGCCAGTTCGCGCGTTTGCTTTCACCTGGTTCCGCAAACAGGAAGAGAAGACATAGGAAGGGGTGCAACACGAGGACTTCCCAGGGGTCACCCATCCAAGTACTACACTCGCCCAAGCGCGCTTAACTCCGGTGTTCTGACGGGATCCGGCGCATTATTGCTGGTATGATCGCACCCGCTAAGAACCTCCATTTTAATCCCTACCTTCCCGCACGTGGGCGTGTCGTTGTCACATTTTCGCCGTGCCTGCGCGTTTGGTAAGACACGTTTCACCAGTACGCGCGTCTTCGTTCGCCTGGTTCCGCAAAAATGCAAAAATGAGGGGATCCGGCGCGTTGGTGCTGCTGTGATCGCACCCGCTAAGATCCTCCGTCTTAATTCGAAATTTCCCGCACGTGGGTGTGCCGCAGTGACATTTACGCCGTGCATGCGCGTTTACCGAGACACGTTTCACCAGTGACCCCTTATTCTTTCCCCCGGTTCCGCAAAAGGGTTATAAAAAGGGGTGCAACACGAGGACTTCCCAGGGGGTCACCCATCCTAGTACTACTCTCGCCCAAGCATGCTTAACTTCGGAGTTCTGATGGGATCCGGTGCATTAGTGCTGGTATGATCGCACCCGTTAGGATTCTGCATTTTTATTACTATATTCCCACATTACTAATTCGCGTTCAACGTTACGCGCCTTTTTCTTTCACCTGTTTCCGCAAGTAAAGCGAAGAAATATTGAAAGGGATGCAACGCTGGGACTTCCCAGGGGGTCACCCACCCTGGTACTGCTCTCGCCTAGGCACGCTTAATCTCCGAATCTCGATGGGATCCGGTGCGTTAGTGTTGGTATGATCGCACCCGTTAGTGTTTGATGCGGCGGGAGAAACCTGTTAGGAAGTGGTTTAGGTGTTCGGATGCGTTCGGCCCGGCAGAACTTCAAAGTGGCGTGACTTTTGATCCATAAGGAGTAACGGGGCCCGTAATATATCAAATTGAAGCTTGGGATGAGCTCTACAAGTCTCATAGCCCACGGCCTTGACACGTGCTGTTTGGAGCCCGAAAAACCTATTTGAAATAGTCTATTCGTCGGCCGAGCGTGAATTATTTTTTTCATTTTTGTTATTTTAGTTTCCCTGTCCCTAATTGCTGTTGGAAGTTGTTTACGGCCATAAATACGACCATGAACAGCAACGTTCTCGTCAGTTAATATTACTATTACGTTATTCTATTCGTGAGTTCTTGCTTTTCTTGTCGGTTCAGGGGTTTGCCTCTGCGCTCTTGTTGCCGCGTCTGAACCTGCAAATCACGTTTGTGCAAGGGCGTTACAGTCTAACCGTGTTTCGCTGCATCTGGACTCTTCGATCCCATTCCTGTATTTCCACTTTGATAACGCTTGTTTATCCCCAGAGGCACAAAAGAGATCTAGAAGGGGGTGGCGTAAATTCTTTAAATTCTCCTTCATGATAGGGTGTTACCAAGTAATTACCCAAATCAATTTAATTAATTCAGGCACAGAACAAACGCAGTTTAGATCGCACCTTCGAAGAATGTGGGGAAAAAAAATAGTCCAAAGCCCACGTTTCGCGTAAAGGCAAAACGGATATAAAAAGGGGTGCAACACGAGGACTTCCCAGGGGGTCACCCATCCTAGTACTACTCTCGCCCAAGCACGCTTAACTTCGGAGTTCTGATGGGATCCGGTGCATTAGTGCTGGTATGATCGCACCCGTTAGGACTCCCCACTTCTATTCCTATATTCCCGGATGTGGGTGTGACGTAGTGACAATTACTAAGACACGTTTCGCCAGTTCGCGCGTTTGCTTTCACCTGGTTCCGCAAACAGGAAGAGAAGACATAGGAAGGGGTGCAACACGAGGACTTCCCAGGGGGTCACCCATCCAAGTACTACACTCGCCCAAGCGCGCTTAACTCCGGTGTTCTGACGGGATCCGGCGCATTATTGCTGGTATGATCGCACCCGCTAAGAACCTCCATTTTAATCCCTACCTTCCCGCACGTGGGCGTGTCGTTGTCACATTTTCGCCGTGCCTGCGCGTTTGGTAAGACACGTTTCATCAGTACGCGCGTCTTCGTTCGCCTGGTTCCGCAAAAATGCAAAAATGAGGGGATCCGGCGCGTTGGTGTTGCTGTGATCGCACCCGCTAAGATCCTCCGTCTTAATTCGAAATTTCCCGCACGTGGGTGTGCCGCAGTGACATTTACGCCGTGCATGCGCGTTTACCGAGACACGTTTCACCAGTGACCCCTTATTCTTTCCCCCGGTTCCGCAAAAGGGTTATAAAAAGGGGTGCAACACGAGGACTTCCCAGGGGGTCACCCATCCTAGTACTACTCTCGCCCAAGCACGCTTAACTTCGGAGTTCTGATGGGATCCGGTGCATTAGTGCTGGTATGATCGCACCCGTTAGGATTCTGCATTTTTATTACTATATTCCCACATTACTAATTCGCGTTCAACGTTACGCGCCTTTTTCTTTCACCTGTTTCCGCAAGTAAAGCGAAGAAATATTGAAAGGGATGCAACGCTGGGACTTCCCAGGGGGTCACCCACCCTGGTACTGCTCTCGCCTAGGCACGCTTAATCTCCGAATCTCGATGGGATCCGGTGCGTTAGTGTTGGTATGATCGCACCCGTTAGTGTTTGATGCGGCGGGAGAAACCTGTTAGGAAGTGGTTCAGGTGTTCGGATGTGTTCGGCCCGGGAGAACTTCAAAGTGGCGTGACTTTTGATCCATAATGAGTAACGGGGCCCGTAATATATCAAATTGAAGCTTGGGATGAGCTCTGCAAGTCTAATCGCCTACGGCCTTGACACGTGCTGTTTGGAGCCCGAAAAACCTTTTTGAAATAGTCTATTCGTCGGCCGAGCGTGAATTATTTTTTTCATTTTTGTTATTTTAGTTTCCCTGTCCCTAATTGCTGTTGGAAGTTGTTTACGGCCATAAATACGACCATGAACAGCAACGTTCTCGTCAGTTAATATTACTATTACGTTATTATATTCGTGAGTTCTTGCTTTTCTTGTCGGTTCAGGGGTTTGCCTCTGCGCTCTTGTTGCCGCGTCTGAACCTGCAAATCACGTTTGTGCCAGGGCATTACAGTCTAACCGTGTTTCGCTGCATCTGGACTCTTCGATCCCATTCCTGTATTGCCACTTTGATAACGCTTGTTTATCCCCAGAGGCACAAAAGAGATCTAGAAGGGGGTGGCGTAAATTCTTTAAATTCTCCTTCATGATAGGGTGTTACCAAGTAATTACCCAAATCAATTTAATTAATTCAGGCACAGAACAAACGCAGTTTAGATCGCACCTTCGAAGAATGTGGGGAAAAAAAATAGTCCAAAGCCCACGTTTCGCGTAAAGGCAAAACGGATATAAAAAGGGGTGCAACACGAGGAATTCCCAGGGGGTCACCCATCCTAGTACTACCCTCGCCCAAGCACGCTTAACTTCGGAGTTCTTATGGGATCCGGTGCATTAGTGCTGGTATGATCGCACCCGTTAGGACTCCCCACTTCTATTCCTATATTCCCGGATGTGGGTGTGACGTAGTGACATTTACTAAGACAGGTTTCGCCAGTTCGCGCGTTTGCTTTCACCTGGTTCCGCAAACAGGAAGAGAAGACATAGGAAGGGGTGCAACACGAGGACTTCCCAGGGGGTCACCCATCCAAGTACTACACTCGCCCAAGCGCGCTTAACTCCGGTGTTCTGACGGGATCCGGCGCATTATTGCTGGTATGATCGCACCCGCTAAGAACCTCCATTTTAATCCCTACATTCCCGCACGTGGGCGTGTCGTTGTCACATTTTCGCCGTGCCTGCGCGTTTGGTAAGACACGTTTCACCAGTACGCGCGTCTTCGTTCGCCTGGTTCCGCAAAAATGCAAAAATGAGGGGATCCGGCGCGTTGGTGCTGCTGTGATCGCACCCGCTAAGATCCTCCGTCTTAATTCAAAATTTCCCGCACGTGGGTGTGCCGCAGTGACATTTACGCCGTGCATGCGCGTTTACCGAGACACGTTTCACCAGTGACCCCTTATTCTTTCCCCCGGTTCCGCAAAAGGGTTATAAAAAGGGATGCAACACGAGGACTTCCCAGGGGGTCACCCATCCTAGTACTACTCTCGCCCAAGCACGCTTAACTTCGGAGTTCTGATGGGATCCGGTGCATTAGTGCTGGTATGATCGCACCCGTTAGGATTCTGCATTTTTATTACTATATTCCCACATTACTAATTCGCGTTCAACGTTACGCGCCTTTTTCTTTCACCAGTTTTCGCAAGTAAAGCGAAGAAATATTGAAAGGGATGCAACGCTGGGACTTCCCAGGGGGTCACCCACCCTGGTACTGCTCTCGCCTAGGCACGCTTAATCTCCGAATCTCGATGGGATCCGGTGCGTTAGTGTTGGTATGATCGCACCCGTTAGTGTTTGATGCGGCGGGAGAAACCTGTTAGGAAGTGGTTTAGGTGTTCGTGTAATATCCTGAATATTTATAGCACTTATAAATATGATATTAAATGACTAAAGTAATTGTAAAGTTAATTTCGAGGACGAAATTCCTGTAAGTTGGGTTGAATGTAATATCCCAAATATTTTCCAAAGTGATCTAACAAGATCTAAGCAATGTTGTCAATTCAAAACCTAAGAAGGATTGTTCAAGCATACCTTGAGCTATCTAAAAGAATATATACGACTCGAAACTACGATCGTATACAACTAAGAGGTTAAAATCTTTAACCTAAACTATATGTTATGTGATTAGTAAAGCTTGAATTGAGTTTTTAAATGTGATGTATGAATCATCTATGTGTAGGATTTTGTGTTTTAGTTCAAGTAGTTAACCTTAACACTTATTAAAAATCAGAAGTCAATTTAGGGCAAAAACCTAAATTGGAAAAAGAGTTAAAACCTAAACCCTAACCCTAGGGTCTAAACCCTAGAAAATAACCTAGGCCCTTAAGCAAAATGTGAAGGTCAAATTGACATTCCGTTTAATGATTCAACCTTCCCACGATTTGAAAACACGTAACAGTCAATAAAAGTTTTTTCTCGAAAAACGTGTAAAAGCACTATTCACGAAGAAACGTTTTTCATTCGTTTGATCGTTTCTTTCATCTGTAGGACTTCTTGTATTTCACGACATAGTGATAATATGAGGTTTAGATGCCAGAGAACCAATAAAATTTTCTGGAGAAAAAGACGAAAATGTCACGATTTACGAGAAAACATTTGTCGTCTTTTTAACTGTTCTTTTCGATATTTTGATATATCGTATTTCACGAAATAGCATTTATATGAAGTATAGATATTAATTAGCCAATAAAAGTTTTACTCGAAAAGCGTGTAAAACACTATTCATTTGGAAAATTTTCTTCCGAATTTTGAAAATTCACATTCCTGAATAGCATTTTTATTGACAGTAGATGCATTTTGACCAATAAAATTTTTACCCAAAATAATTTATGGAGATTACTATTCACGTATACGGGATGAATACGTAGCGAATACGGAAGGAATACGAGAATAATAAAAGTATATTGTAATGTATAATACGAGGATTATACGAAAGATTATACGAGATTAATACGAGAATAATACGAGGTATCATACCAGTAGAATACGAATATTATACGATGTATTATACGGAAGAAATACGTATAAATACTAATGTATTATACTATTTAATTAATTAGTTGAAATCAAACTAGGTTATGTGTAACTAAGTTAGTGTAACTAAACTAGAGAGAACTAGCACGATTACACTAACTGAAAAAGAACTAGCACGATTTGTTTTGAACTAAATCCAAGTGAAAATGAATGGACCAATTAGAAGAAGGGTGATGTAAGCGATGATGCAAGCGCTAGGGAGAAAAGACTAAAAGGCCCTTGGTCTTTTAAACTAATGACCAAACTACCCCGACCCTTGGTTTTCCTATAAATAGAAGGCTTAAGTTCATTAGTTCTTTACCATTTTGAAAGCTAAAGAGCAAATATAGAGAGAGTTCTTGTGAGACAAGAATCGATTGCAAAGAAATAGTTAAAGCTTGCAATAATAAAAGGTACGATTCTTAATCGTTATTATGCTTAAAGTTTTATTTTATCGATGAGGCTCAAGAACATAAGTCGTAGCCATGTACGATTTTTCGTTCTCCGTGTTCCTTATGACTTGAGCAAGTCGTTGTTATGTCAAATTTCATTTCATAGTTTAAAGTTCAAGAACATACGTCGTATCCATGTACGGTTTATCCGTTCTCCGTGTTCTTCGTATGTTCTGGAGTATTATTATAAATTGTTATATTTAAGTAAACAAGTCGTTATAATGACCAAATTTTGTCAATTATAAAGTGCTATAATCACTTATGTAAGCAGTTATAATGCTCAAATTATTTCAAGTATGAAATCTAAAAGCTCAAGAACATAAGTCGTTACCATGTACGATTTTTCGTTCTTCGTGTTCTTCGTGTGTTCTTGAGCAAAAGTCATAATTTCTACATAAGTAGGTTTATGATTTGGTAATTTAGTGTTATGGGATGATGAAACATGATGGACTTTCTAAATAATGCTTGTGGCATCAAGTTTTAGTAGTCGAAACGAAGAACGATGAAACTTTGTTCTTCGTGTTCTTCGATTCGTTCTTCGTGTTCTTGAGAAAAAGTCATGAAATCTTATATAAGTTGGTTTATGATTTTGTTATTTTTATGTTATGAAGTGATACAAAGTGTTAGAACATGTTATCTTAGCAAATTAATGCTTGAGGTATCATGTTTTACCAATCGGATCAAAGAAAGTTAAGTCTAATATAGTCGCAGAATATTTTTGCAAATTTCCGAAAATTTAAAGTCTGAATATGCCTTAGTAACCTAAATGAAAGTTGTAGATCATGAAATTCTAAGCAATTTAGACTCAAGAATCACTTCAAAATGTTTTCGTACGACAAAGTTATGGCTGTCACAGTAAAAGAGGTCAAAGCTGAATTTTTAAGGGGCATTCGGATTTTAGCACTTAAAATTAGGATTTTGAGTTCGCCACTTAACGAAATGATTCCACCTATGGAAATAGTCTAGTTAAGTTATTCTAAGACTTATTCAAAAGGAAAATTTGATATACTAACATTCGGGGTCGCGTAACCCTTTTTGTAGGCGTTTAACGATTTCCCGGGAAAACCCTAAAACGGTTTCAAGGCAAGTCTTCTAACTCTTGCTATGTGCTACTTGTGTAGTATTGTTAAAATGTTAAATGAGATGTGTAATGTCATGTTATTATGCAATAGATGATATGTGAAGTCTTTAACTGATGTTTACAAGCCTTCTAACTGTTATGTTTTATGTTTACGATTTACAAACATGATTTATACACTTTGTGTGTCAATGTGATATAAATTGTTGGAACGCGAGTTATATGTGATATTAAATGGAGAATTATGTTCAGTAAATGCATGTTAAAGTTTATATGAAAGCATAAACTGCGTATGTGCTGTATGTTAGACTTGCTGAGCCGTCGTGCTCATTCTTGCGAATAAAACCTTATTTGCAGATTAAAGATGAACGTTAAGAAGATCATGAACTTAAAGATGCAGCATAGATTAGGTTTTCATGTAAATTGATTGTATTTGTATATGTCATAATGACTGTTGTAATACGAACAAACAAACATGTAACCGAATATTGAATGAATGATATAAATAATTATCATCAGAATGTTGTTATGTCTTTATTTTGATATAACCTAGAATTGTTAAAATTTAACATAGTATTGATAATGATCTATTTATCTGGATGAGGATCGGTAAATAACTTGTGAGTGTTGTACATCTGAGACAGAACTAAGCGATGTTGACTGGTCAAATCCATCGTTAAGGTTCCTCGGACCCAGGTATAACTCGTTATTACTATTCTGAATACCATATAAGTAGGATTATTGATATGAAGAGATATCTTTGTATATTGATACTTGTAGTACGAATGAGACCGTTACAAGTGAACGTATATAGAATATTTAAATCCTAAGGTTAAAATTAAACCGTTATATATGGTTTTATCCATTTATACGGATGAAATACAAGTTGATACTTGTATACTTATGAGACTGAGATCAAGTTAAGATCCAGGGACAATGTTAAGAGAAATTGTTAATGTATAGTCTAAAATAAGACTATTTCAACCAATATGATTATGGGATCATTGGTTAAGTCGATAGATGTATGAAATTAACGCACAAGGTCCGCCGCATCGAAAGCGCGGGGATTTTGGGGGCGTTACAGTTGGTATCAGAGCAGTGGATTATAGTTTCGAGGTAACAAGTACCTTGGAGTATAATCTGATGGATTAAGAAGAAATGGACTTGTGAAGAGTCTGTAAATAATTAAAAGATATGCATAAATCTTATTAAATCTTAATACATAAAAATTATTATGTGAAAAGAAATATAATGAATAAAGATAAACTCTTTACGAGAATATCTGAAGATAAATGAACTCATAATGAGTTCTCAAAGCAAGCAATAAGATAAAATAATCTTATTAGTTTTTGTGTGAAACCGTTTCATAAAAAAAAAATGAAATGGTGTGTATGGTATGTTGTGTAATTATACCTAAGAAAAGAGATGAGTAAACTTATAAGGAATGTAAATGATGAAGGAATGAATTAAGAAAAGAAAGTGACTAAGATAGTTATAGAACGATTAGGGATTTCAATTGAAAACTCATATTAGTAAAACTGAGTAGAACGACTCTCTTGTATGGGAAAGAGTTTAATATGTTTCAGAGAACCGATCTAACTACACTGTTGGTATGAATGATTCATGGTCAGTGTTCTCAAAGCGGGTTACACACTGAATGAAATCATTTGAGGATAGTGTTGATGAGACGGGGAACTGATTCATTAGTTCTTGGGTGGAGGAATAACTCAGTTTGCTATATTGATAAGTAAATTAAAATCTTGTGTCAACTTTTCATTGTATATATTTTGAGAAGGTGATTCTTTTCTCATATGTATATTGATTAGTTAGTAGTTGTTACGTCACAACTATAGTTTTAAAAATATTTGTATGTTAGTTACTGAGCGAACGAACCCTTGTTATAGACTTGGGCTATGATATGTTAGTCGAACCGACTTGTGAGATGCGGCTATGATTTGTCTATAAGTGCGATATTGGCAGTATCAATGTGCACTGAGACATTTCAATTCTGTGTTGATGAGAAGGGGAACTAATATATTTGTTTGTACTTGGTTTAATACAACCAATCAGTTTACTATATTACTATATATTTACAAAACTTGTGTTATGGTTAGAGAATAATGGAAAAGATAGAGGATTGAGGGTATTTCAAAAATCTTCTAGCTATGCTAGATCTTCATGATTATATTCGCACTTGTGTGCCTTTGAAAAGAGTGGTTCACTAGTTGAACTGGAAAATTTTGTTAGTTCTTCACTAGCTATGTTATTCATATGTCTATGCTAATTGTTTTGGCTAGACGGATTTAATGCGAGGAATAAAAATGATTTATTCATCAACACCCCATTTAACCTGGTGTGAAGATGATACATGATGAGTCATCAACGTACTCTGCAAGGTGCGGTATACAGTCATAAATTTGCTTTTCAAAAAGTTTGAATGGTTTATATATGAGTCAATGCCAATTGTTTCGGCTAGACACCTTTGGTTATGAAAAAGAACGGACGTAGGAATTCGATAGACGCAATAAATCGCGTCTTATATGGTACGACAGGCTGATCACCTAAAGTACAACGTATGTGTGTTCTCGATCTTAATTGATTGTTACACAATGTATGTTGTTCTCAATCTTAATTGATTGCTACACAAAGTATGAAATGTTCTCAATCTTAATTGATTGCTACACAAGATATGGTTTTCCAGTCCGGATGATGATTTAAAAATTATGGGTTATATAGTATTCATAGTTTTTGAATAAGGTAAAAGTCTTGATTGACCGCTGTATAAGTGAGAAGAATACAAGATAAAGGAAGAATGAGACTGAATGTCGAGTATGAAAAGAGGTTTAAAACCTAGAGTTATGAAAGGAAATGTGTAGAGATAAGTGAACATTGTTTAGACCTAATCAAAGTATTGGAGGTTTAATGTGAGTAAAAGATGAATTTAGAAAATTCATATTGAAGAGTAAATTGGAGATGATTATATTATAATTTCGAGGACGAAATTCTGATAAGAAGGAGAGAATGTAATATCCTGAATATTTATAGCACTTATAAATATGATATTAAATGACTAAAGTAATTGTAAAGTTAATTTCGAGGACGAAATTCCTGTAAGTTGGGTTGAATGTAATATCCCAAATATTTTCCAAAGTGATCTAACAAGATCTAAGCAATGTTGTCAATTCAAAACCTAAGAAGGATTGTTCAAGCATACCTTGAGCTATCTAAAAGAATATATACGACTCGAAACTACGATCGTATACAACTAAGAGGTTAAAATCTTTAACCTAAACTATATGTTATGTGATTAGTAAAGCTTGAATTGAGTTTTTAAATGTGATGTATGAATCATCTATGTGTAGGATTTTGTGTTTTAGTTCAAGTAGTTAACCTTAACACTTATTAAAAATCAGAAGTCAATTTAGGGCAAAAACCTAAATTGGAAAAAGAGTTAAAACCTAAACCCTAACCCTAGGGTCTAAACCCTAGAAAATAACCTAGGCCCTTAAGCAAAATGTGAAGGTCAAATTGACATTCCGTTTAATGATTCAACCTTCCCACGATTTGAAAACACGTAACAGTCAATAAAAGTTTTTTCTCGAAAAACGTGTAAAAGCACTATTCACGAAGAAACGTTTTTCATTCGTTTGATCGTTTCTTTCATCTGTAGGACTTCTTGTATTTCACGACATAGTGATAATATGAGGTTTAGATGCCAGAGAACCAATAAAATTTTCTGGAGAAAAAGACGAAAATGTCACGATTTACGAGAAAACATTTGTCGTCTTTTTGACTGTTCTTTTCGATATTTTGATATATCGTATTTCACGAAATAGCATTTATATGAAGTATAGATATTAATTAGCCAATAAAAGTTTTACTCGAAAAGCGTGTAAAACACTATTCATTTGGAAAATTTTCTTCCGAATTTTGAAAATTCACATTCCTGAATAGCATTTTTATTGACAGTAGATGCATTTTGACCAATAAAATTTTTACCCAAAATAATTTATGGAGATTACTATTCACGTATACGGGATGAATACGTAGCGAATACGGAAGGAATACGAGAATAATAAAAGTATATTGTAATGTATAATACGAGGATTATACGAAAGATTATACGAGATTAATACGAGAATAATACGAGGTATCATACCAGTAGAATACGAATATTATACGATGTATTATACGGAAGAAATACGTATAAATACTAATGTATTATACTATTTAATTAATTAGTTGAAATCAAACTAGGTTATGTGTAACTAAGTTAGTGTAACTAAACTAGAGAGAACTAGCACGATTACACTAACTGAAAAAGAACTAGCACGATTTGTTTTGAACTAAATCCAAGTGAAAATGAATGGACCAATTAGAAGAAGGGTGATGTAAGCGATGATGCAAGCGCTAGGGAGAAAAGACTAAAAGGCCCTTGGTCTTTTAAACTAATGACCAAACTACCCCGACCCTTGGTTTTCCTATAAATAGAAGGCTTAAGTTCATTAGTTCTTTACCATTTTGAAAGCTAAAGAGCAAATATAGAGAGAGTTCTTGTGAGACAAGAATCGATTGCAAAGAAATAGTTAAAGCTTGCAATAATAAAAGGTACGATTCTTAATCGTTATTATGCTTAAAGTTTTATTTTATCGATGAGGCTCAAGAACATAAGTCGTAGCCATGTACGATTTTTCGTTCTCCGTGTTCCTTATGACTTGAGCAAGTCGTTGTTATGTCAAATTTCATTTCATAGTTTAAAGTTCAAGAACATACGTCGTATCCATGTACGGTTTATCCGTTCTCCGTGTTCTTCGTATGTTCTGGAGTATTATTATAAATTGTTATATTTAAGTAAACAAGTCGTTATAATGACCATATTTTGTCAATTATAAAGTGCTATAATCACTTATGTAAGCAGTTATAATGCTCAAATTATTTCAAGTATGAAATCCAAAAGCTCAAGAACATAAGTCGTTACCATGTACGATTTTTCGTTCTTCGTGTTCTTCGTGTGTTCTTGAGCAAAAGTCATAATTTCTACATAAGTAGGTTTATGATTTGGTAATTTAGTGTTATGGGATGATGAAACATGATGGCCTTTCTAAATAATGCTTGTGGCATCAAGTTTTAGTAGTCGAAACGAAGAACGATGAAACTTTGTTCTTCGTGTTCTTCGATTCGTTCTTCGTGTTCTTGAGAAAAAGTCATGAAATCTTATATAAGTTGGTTTATGATTTTGTTATTTTTATGTTATGAAGTGATACAAAGTGTTAGAACATGTTATCTTAGCAAATTAATGCTTGAGGTATCATGTTTTACCAATCGGATCAAAGAAAGTTAAGTCTAATATAGTCGCAGAATATTTTTGCAAATTTCCGAAAATTTAAAGTCTGAATATTCCTTAGTAACCTAAATGAAAGTTGTAGATCATGAAATTCTAAGCAATTTAGACTCAAGAATCACTTCAAAATGTTTTCGTACGACAAAGTTATGGCTGTCACAGTAAAAGAGGTCAAAGCTGAATTTTTAAGGGGCATTCGGATTTTAGCACTTAAAATTAGGATTTTGAGTTCGCCACTTAACGAAATGATTCCACCTATGGAAATAGTCTAGTTAAGTTATTCTAAGACTTATTCAAAAGGAAAATTTGATAAACTAACATTCGGGGTCGCGTAACCCTTTTTGTAGGCGTTTAACGATTTCCCGGGAAAACCCTAAAACGGTTTCAAGGCAAGTCTTCTAACTCTTGCTATGTGCTACTTGTGTAGTATTGTTAAAATGTTAAATGAGATGTGTAATGTCATGTTATTATGCAATAGATGATATGTGAAGTCTTTAACTGATGTTTACAAGCCTTCTAACTGTTATGTTTTATGTTTACGATTTACAAACATGATTTATACACTTTGTGTGTCAATGTGATATAAATTATTGGAACGCGAGTTATATGTGATATTAAATGGAGAATTATGTTCAGTAAATGCATGTTAAAGTTTATATGAAAGCATAAACTGCGTATGTGCTGTATGTTAGACTTGCTGAGCCGTCGTGCTCATTCTTGCGAATAAAACCTTATTTGCAGATTAAAGATGAACGTTAAGAAGATCATGAACTTAAAGATGCAGCATAGATTAGGTTTTCATGTAAATTGATTGTATTTGTATATGTCATAATGACTGTTGTAATACGAACAAACAAACATGTAACCGAATATTGAATGAATGATATAAATAATTATCATCAGAATGTTGTTATGTCTTTATTTTGATATAACCTAGAATTGTTAAAATTTAACATAGTATTGATAATGATCTATTTATCTGGATGAGGATCGGTAAATAACTTGTGAGTGCTGTACATCTGAGACAGAACTAAGCGATGTTGACTGGTCAAATCCATCGTTAAGGTTCCTCGGACCCAGGTATAACTCGTTATTACTATTCTGAATACCATATAAGTAGGATTATTGATATGAAGAGATATCTTTGTATATTGATACTTGTAGTACGAATGAGACCGTTACAAGTGAACGTATATAGAATATTTAAATCCTAAGGTTAAAATTAAACCGTTATATATGGTTTTATCCATTTATACGGATGAAATACAAGTTGATACTTGTATACTTATGAGACTGAGATCAAGTTAAGATCCAGGGACAATGTTAAGAGAAATTGTTAATGTATAGTCTAAAATAAGACTATTTCAACCAATATGATTATGGGATCATTGGTTAAGTCGATAGATGTATGAAATTAACGCACAAGGTCCGCCGCATCGAAAGCGCGGGGATTTTGGGGGCGTTACAGTTCGGATGCGTTCGGCCCGGGAGAACTTCAAAGTGGCGTGACTTTTGATCCATAAGGAGTAACGGGGCCCGTAATATATCAAATTGAAGCTTGGGATGAGCTCTGCAAGTCTCATAGCCCACGGCCTTGACACGTGCTGTTTGGAGCCCGAAAAACCTATTTGAAATAGTCTATTCGTCGGCCGAGCGTGAATTATTTTTTTCATTTTTGTTATTTTAGTTTCCCTGTCCCTAATTGCTGTTGGAAGTTGTTTACGGCCATAAATACGACCATGAACAGCAACGTTCTCGTCAGTTAATATTACTATTACGTTATTCTATTCGTGAGTTCTTGCTTTTCTTGTCGGTTCAGGGGTTTGCCTCTGCGCTCTTGTTGCCGCGTCTGAACCTGCAAATCACGTTTGTGCCAGGGCGTTACAGTCTAACCGTGTTTCGCTGCATCTGGACTCTTCGATCCCATTCCTGTATTGCCACTTTGATAACGCTTGTTTATCCCCAGAGGCACAAAAGAGATCTAGAAGGGGGTGGCGTAAATTCTTTAAATTCTCCTTCATGATAGGGTGTTACCAAGTAATTACCCAAATCAATTTAATTAATTCAGGCACAGAACAAACGCAGTTTAGATCGCACCTTCGAAGAATGTGGGGAAAAAAAATAGTCCAAAGCCCACGTTTCGCGTAAAGGCAAAACGGATATAAAAAGGGGTGCAACACGAGGAATTCCCAGGGGGTCACCCATCCTAGTACTACTCTCGCCCAAGCACGCTTAACTTCGGAGTTCTGATGGGATCTGGTGCATTAGTGCTGGTATGATCGCACCCGTTAGGACTCCCCACTTCTATTCCTATATTCCCGGATGTGGGTGTGACGTAGTGACATTTACTAAGACACGTTTCGCCAGTTCGCGCGTTTGCTTTCACCTGGTTCCGCAAACAGGAAGAGAAGACATAGGAAGGGGTGCAACACGAGGACTTCCCAGGGGGTCACCCATCCAAGTACTACACTCGCCCAAGCGCGCTTAACTCCGGTGTTCTGACGGGATCCGGCGCATTATTGCTGGTATGATCGCACCCGCTAAGAACCTCCATTTTAATCCCTACCTTCCCGCACGTGGGCGTGTCGTTGTCACATTTTCGCCGTGCCTGCGCGTTTGGTAAGACACGTTTCACCAGTACGCGCGTCTTCGTTCGCCTGGTTCCGCAAAAATGCAAAAATGAGGGGATCCGGCGCGTTGGTGCTGCTGTGATCGCACCCGCTAAGATCCTCCGTCTTAATTCGAAATTTCCCGCACGTGGGTGTGCCGCAGTGACATTTACGCCGTGCATGCGCGTTTACCGAGACACGTTTCACCAGTGACCCCTTATTCTTTCCCCCGGTTCCGCAAAAGGGTTATAAAAATGGATGCAACACGAGGACTTCCCAGGGGGTCACCCATCCTAGTACTACTCTCGCCCAAGCACGCTTAGCTTCGGAGTTCTGATGGGATCCGGTGCATTAGTGCTGGTATGATCGCACCCGTTAGGATTCTGCATTTTTATTACTATATTCCCACATTACTAATTCGCGTTCAACGTTACGCGCCTTTTTCTTTCACCTGTTTCCGCAAGTAAAGCGAATAAATATTGAAAGGGATGCAACGCTGGGACTTCCCAGGGGGTCACCCACCCTGGTACTGCTCTCGCCTAGGCACGCTTAATCTCCGAATCTCGATGGGATCCGGTGCGTTAGTGTTGGTATGATCGCACCCGTTAGTGTTTGATGCGGCGGGAGAAACCTGTTAGGAAGTGGTTCAGGTGTTCGGATGCGTTCGGCCCGGGAGAACTTCAAAGTGGCGTGACTTTTGATCCATAAGGAGTAACGGGGCCCGTAATATATCAAATTGAAGCTTGGGATGAGCTCTGCAAGTCTAATCGCCTACGGCCTTGACACGTGCTGTTTGGAGCCCGAAAAACCTTTTTGAAAATAGTCTATTCGTCGGCCGAGCGTGAATTATTTTTTTCATTTTTGTTATTTTAGTTTCCCTGTCCCTAATTGCTGTTGGAAGTTGTTTACGGCCATAAATACGACCATGAACAGCAACGTTCTCGTCAGTTAATATTACTATTACGTTATTCTATTCGTGAGTTCTTGCTTTTCTTGTCGGTTCAGGGGTTTGCCTCTGCGCTCTTGTTGCCGCGTCTGAACCTGCAAATCACGTTTGTGCCAGGGCGTCACAGTCTAACCGTGTTTCGCTGCATCTGGACTCTTCGATCCCATTCCTGTATTGCCACTTTGATAACGCTTGTTTATCCCCAGAGGCACAAAAGAGATCTAGAAGGGGGTGGCGTAAATTCTTTAAATTCTCCTTCATGATAGGGTGTTACCAAGTAATTACCCAAATCAATTTAATTAATTCAGGCACAGAACAAACGCAGTTTAGATCGCACCTTCGAAGAATGTGGGGAAAAAAAATAGTCCAAAGCCCACGTTTCGCGTAAAGGCAAAACGGATATAAAAAGGGGTGCAACACGAGGAATTCCCAGGGGGTCACCCATCCTAGTACTACTCTCGCCCAAGCACGCTTAACTTCGGAGTTCTGATGGGATCCGGTGCATTAGTGCTGGTATGATCGCACCCGTTAGGACTCCCCACTTCTATTCCTATATTCCCGGATGTGGGTGTGACGTAGTGACAATTACTAAGACACGTTTCGCCAGTTCGCGCGTTTGCTTTCACCTGGTTCCGCAAACAGGAAGAGAAGACATAGGAAGGGGTGCAACACGAGGACTTCCCAGGGGGTCACCCATCCAACTACTACACTCGCCCAAGCGCGCTTAACTCCGGTGTTCTGACGGGATCCGGCCCATTATTGCTGGTATGATCGCACCCGCTAAGAACCTCCATTTTAATCCCTACCTTCCCGCACGTGGGCGTGTCGTTGTCACATTTTCGCCGTGCCTGCGCGTTTGGTAAGACACGTTTCACCAGTACGCGCGTCTTCGTTCGCCTGGTTCCGCAAAAATGCAAAAATGAGGGGATACGGCGCGTTGGTGCTGCTGCGATCGCACCCGCTAAGATCCTCCGTCTTAATTCGAAATTTCCCGCACGTGGGTGTGCCGCAGTGACATTTACGCCGTGCATGCGCGTTTACCGAGACACGTTTCACCAGTGACCCCTTATTCTTTCCCCCGGTTCCGCAAAAGGGTTATAAAAAGGGGTGCAACACGAGGACTTCCCAGGGGGTCACCCATCCTGGTACTACTCTCGCCCAAGCACGCTTAACTTCGGAGTTCTGATGGGATCCGGTGCATTAGTGCTGGTATGATCGCACCCGTTAGGATTCTGCATTTTTATTACTATATTCCCACATTACTAATTCGCGTTCAACGTTACGCGCCTTTTTCTTTCACCTGTTTCCGCAAGTAAAGCGAAGAAATATTGAAAGGGATGCAACGCTGGGACTTCCCAGGGGGTCACCCACCCTGGTACTGCTCTCGCCTAGGCACGCTTAATCTCCGAATCTCGATGGGATCCGGTGCGTTAGTGTTGGTATGATCGCACCCGTTAGTGTTTGATGCGGCGGGAGAAACCTGTTAGGAAGTGGTTCAGGTGTTCGGATGCGTTCGGCCCGGGAGAACTTCAAAGTGGCGTGACTTTTGATCCATAAGGAGTAACGGGGCCCGTAATATATCAAATTGAAGCTTGGGATGAGCTCTGCAAGTCTAATCGCCTACGGCCTTGACACGTGCTGTTTGGAGCCCGAAAAACCTTTTTGAAATAGTCTATTCGTCGGCCGAGCGTGAATTATTTTTTTCATTTTTGTTATTTTAGTTTCCCTGTCCCTAATTGCTGTTGGAAGTTGTTTACGGCCATAAATACGACCATGAACAGCAACGTTCTCGTCAGTTAATATTACTATTACGTTATTCTATTCGTGAGTTCTTGCTTTTCTTGTCGGTTCAGGGGTTTGCCTCTGCGCTCTTGTTGCCGCGTCTGAACCTGCAAATCACGTTTGTGCCAGGGCGTTACAGTCTAACCGTGTTTCGCTGCATCTGGACTCTTCGATCCCATTCCTGTATTGCCACTTTGATAACGCTTGTTTATCCCCAGAGGCACAAAAGAGATCTAGAAGGGGGGTGGCGTAAATTCTTTAAATTCTCCTTCATGATAGGGTGTTACCAAGTAATTACCCAAATCAATTTAATTAATTCAGGCACAGAACAAACGCAGTTTTGATCGCACCTTCGAAGAATGTGGGGAAAAAAAATAGTCCAAAGCCCACGTTTCGCGTAAAGGCAAAACGGATATAAAAAGGGGTGCAGCACGAGGAATTCCCAGGGGGTCACCCATCCTAGTACTACCCTCGCCCAAGCACGCTTAACTTCGGAGTTCTGATGGGATCCGGTGCATTAGTGCTGGTATGATCGCACCCGTTAGGACTCCCCACTTCTATTCCTATATTCCCGGATGTGGGTGTGACGTAGTGACATTTACTAAGACACGTTTCGCCAGTTCGCGCGTTTGCTTTCACCTGGTTCCGCAAACAGGAAGAGAAGACATAGGAAGGGGTGCAACACGAGGACTTCCCAGGGGGTCACCCATCCAAGTACTACACTCGCCCAAGCGCGCTTAACTCCGGTGTTCTGACGGGATCCGGCGCATTATTGCTGGTATGATCGCACCCGCTAAGAACCTCCATTTTAATCCCTACCTTCCCGCACGTGGGCGTGTCGTTGTCACATTTTCGCCGTGCCTGCGCGTTTGGTAAGACACGTTTCACCAGTACGCGCGTCTTCGTTCGCCTGGTTCCGCAAAAATGCAAAAATGAGGGGATACGGCGCGTTGGTGCTGCTGTGATCGTACCCGCTAAGATCCTCCGTCTTAATTCGAAATTTCCCGCACGTGGGTGTGCCGCAGTGACATTTACGCCGTGCATGCGCGTTTACCGAGACACGTTTCACCAGTGACCCCTTATTCTTTCCCCCGGTTCCGCAAAAGGGTTATAAAAAGGGGTGCAACACGAGGACTTCCCAGGGGGTCACCCATCCTAGTACTACTCTCGCCCAAGCACGCTTAACTTCGGAGTTCTGATGGGATCCGGTGCATTAGTGCTGGTATGATCGCACCCGTTAGGATTCTGCATTTTTATTACTATATTCCCACATTACTAATTCGCGTTCAACGTTACGCGCCTTTTTCTTTCACCTGTTTCCGCAAGTAAAGCGAAGAAATATTGAAAGGGATGCAACGCTGGGACTTCCCAGGGGGTCACCCACCCTGGTACTGCTCTCGCCTAGGCACGCTTAATCTCCGAATCTCGATGGGATCCGGTGCGTTAGTGTTGGTATGATCGCACCCGTTAGTGTTTGATGCGGCGGGAGAAACCTGTTAGGAAGTGGTTTAGGTGTTCGGATGCGTTCGGCCCGGGAGAACTTCAAAGTGGCGTGACTTTTGATCCATAAGGAGTAACGGGGCCCGTAATATATCAAATTGAAGCTTGGGATGAGCTCTACAAGTCTCATAGCCCACGGCCTTGACACGTGCTGTTTGGAGCCCGAAAAACCTATTTGAAATAGTCTATTCGTCGGCCGAGCGTGAATTATTTTTTTCATTTTTGTTATTTTAGTTTCCCTGTCCCTAATTGCTGTTGGAAGTTGTTTACGGCCATAAATACGACCATGAACAGCAACGTTCTCGTCAGTTAATATTACTATTACGTTATTCTATTCGTGAGTTCTTGCTTTTCTTGTCGGTTCAGGGGTTTGCCTCTGCGCTCTTGTTGCCGCGTCTGAACCTGCAAATCACGTTTGTGCCAGGGCGTTACAGTCTAACCGTGTTTCGCTGCATCTGGACTCTTCGATCCCATTCCTGTATTGCCACTTTGATAACGCTTGTTTATCCCCAGAGGCACAAAAGAGATCTAGAAGGGGGTGGCGTAAATTCTTTAAATTCTCCTTCATGATAGGGTGTTACCAAGTAATTACCCAAATCAATTTAATTAATTCAGGCACAGAACAAACGCAGTTTTGATCGCACCTTCGAAGAATGTGGGGAAAAAAAATAGTCCAAAGCCCACGTTTCGCGTAAAGGCAAAACGGATATAAAAAGGGGTGCAACACGAGGACTTCCCAGGGGGTCACCCATCCTAGTACTACTCTCGCCCAAGCACGCTTAACTTCGGAGTTCTGATGGGATCCGGTGCATTAGTGCTGGTATGATCGCACCCGTTAGGACTCCCCACTTCTATTCCTATATTCCCGGATGTGGGTGTGACGTAGTGACATTTACTAAGACACGTTTCGCCAGTTCGCGCGTTTGCTTTCACCTGGTTCCGCAAACAGGAAGAGAAGACATAGGAAGGGGTGCAACACGAGGACTTCCCAGGGGGTCACCCATCCAAGTACTACACTCGCCCAAGCGCGCTTAACTCCGGTGTTCTGACGGGATCCGGCGCATTATTGCTGGTATGATCGCACCCGCTAAGAACCTCCATTTTAATCCCTACCTTCCCGCACGTGGGCGTGTCGTTGTCACATTTTCGCCGTGCCTGCGCGTTTGGTAAGACACGTTTCACCAGTACGCGCGTCTTCGTTCGCCTGGTTCCGCAAAAATGCAAAAACGAGGGGATCCGGCGCGTTGGTGCTGCTGTGATCGCACCCGCTAAGATCCTCCGTCTTAATTCGAAATTTCCCGCACGTGGGTGTGCCGCAGTGACATTTACGCCGTGCATGCGCGTTTACCGAGACACGTTTCACCAGTGACCCCTTATTCTTTCCCCCGGTTCCGCAAAAGGGTTATAAAAAGGGGTGCAACACGAGGACTTCCCAGGGGGTCACCCATCCTAGTACTACTCTCGCCCAAGCACGCTTAACTTCGGAGTTCTGATGGGATCCGGTGCATTAGTGCCGGTATGATCGCACCCGTTACGATTCTGCATTTTTATTACTATATTCCCACATTACTAATTCGCGTTCAACGTTACGCGCCTTTTTCTTTCACCTGTTTCCGCAAGTAAAGCGAAGAAATATTGAAAGGGATGCAACGCTGGGACTTCCCAGGGGGTCACCCACCCTGGTACTGCTCTCGCCTAGGCACGCTTAATCTCCGAATCTCGATGGGATCCGGTGCGTTAGTGTTGGTATGATCGCACCCGTTAGTGTTTGATGCGGCGGGAGAAACCTGTTAGGAAGTGGTTTAGGTGTTCGGATGCGTTCGGCCCGGGAGAACTTCAAAGTGGCGTGACTTTTGATCCATAAGGAGTAACGGGGCCCGTAATATATCAAATTGAAGCTTGGGATGAGCTCTACAAGTCTCATAGCCCACGGCCTTGACACGTGCTGTTTGGAGCCCGAAAAACCTATTTGAAATAGTCTATTCGTCGGCCGAGCGTGAATTATTTTTTTCATTTTTGTTATTTTAGTTTCCCTGTCCCTAATTGCTGTTGGAAGTTGTTTACGGCCATAAATACGACCATGAACAGCAACGTTCTCGTCAGTTAATATTACTATTACGTTATTCTATTCGTGAGTTCTTGCTTTTCTTGTCGGTTCAGGGGTTTGCCTCTGCGCTCTTGTTGCCGCGTCTGAACCTGCAAATCACGTTTGTGCCAGGGCGTTACAGTCTAACCGTGTTTCGCTGCATCTGGACTCTTCGATCCACTTCCTGTATTGCCACTTTGATAACGCTTGTTTATCCCCAGAGGCACAAAAGAGATCTAGAAGGGGGTGGCGTAAATTCTTTAAATTCTCCTTCATGATAGGGTGTTACCAAGTAATTACCCAAATCAATTTAATTAATTCAGGCACAGAACGAACGCAGTTTAGATCGCACCTTCGAAGAATGTGGGGAAAAAAAATAGTCCAAAGCCCACGTTTCGCGTAAAGGCAAAACGGATATAAAAAGGGGTGCAACACGAGGACTTCCCAGGGGGTCACCCATCCTAGTACTACTCTCGCCCAAGCACGCTTAACTTCGGAGTTATGATGGGATCCGGTGCATTAGTGCTGGTATGATCGCACCCGTTAGGACTCCCCACTTCTATTCCTATATTCCCGGATGTGGGTGTGACGTAGTGACATTTACTAAGACACGTTTCGCCAGTTCGCGCGTTTGCTTTCACCTGGTTCCGCAAACAGGAAGAGAAGACATAGGAAGGGGTGCAACACGAGGACTTCCCAGGGGGTCACCCATCCAAGTACTACACTCGCCCAAGCGCGCTTAACTCCGGTGTTCTGACGGGATCCGGCGCATTATTGCTGGTATGATCGCACCCGCTAAGAACCTCCATTTTAATCCCTACCTTCCCGCACGTGGGCGTGTCGTTGTCACATTTTCGCCGTGCCTGCGCGTTTGGTAAGACACGTTTCACCAGTACGCGCGTCTTCGTTCGCCTGGTTCCGCAAAAATGCAAAAATGAGGGGATCCGGCGCGTTGGTGCTGCTGTGATCGCACCCGCTAAGATCCTCCGTCTTAATTCGAAATTTCCCGCACGTGGGTGTGCCGCAGTGACATTTACGCCGTGCATGCGCGTTTACCGAGACACGTTTCACCAGTGACCCCTTATTCTTTCCCCCGGTTCCGCAAAAGGGTTATAAAAAGGGGTGCAACACGAGGACTTCCCAGGGGGTCACCCATCCTAGTACTACTCTCGCCCAAGCACGCTTAACTTCGGAGTTCTGATGGGATCCGGTGCATTAGTGCCGGTATGATCGCACCCGTTACGATTCTGCATTTTTATTACTATATTCCCACATTACTAATTCGCGTTCAACGTTACGCGCCTTTTTCTTTCACCTGTTTCCGCAAGTAAAGCGAAGAAATATTGAAAGGGATGCAACGCTGGGACTTCCCAGGGGGTCACCCACCCTGGTACTGCTCTCGCCTAGGCACGCTTAATCTCCGAATCTCGATGGGATCCGGTGCGTTAGTGTTGGTATGATCGCACCCGTTAGTGTTTGATGCGGCGGGAGAAACCTGTTAGGAAGTGGTTTAGGTGTTCGGATGCGTTCGGCCCGGGAGAACTTCAAAGTGGCGTGACTTTTGATCCATAAGGAGTAACGGGGCCCGTAATATATCAAATTGAAGCTTGGGATGAGCTCTACAAGTCTCATAGCCCACGGCCTTGACACGTGCTGTTTGGAGCCCGAAAAACCTATTTGAAATAGTCTATTCGTCGGCCGAGCGTGAATTATTTTTTTCATTTTTGTTATTTTAGTTTCCCTGTCCCTAATTGCTGTTGGAAGTTGTTTACGGCCATAAATACGACCATGAACAGCAACGTTCTCGTCAGTTAATATTACTATTACGTTATTCTATTCGTGAGTTCTTGCTTTTCTTGTCGGTTCAGGGGTTTGCCTCTGCGCTCTTGTTGCCGCGTCTGAACCTGCAAATCACGTTTGTGCCAGGGCGTTACAGTCTAACCGTGTTTCGCTGCATCTGGACTCTTCGATCCACTTCCTGTATTGCCACTTTGATAACGCTTGTTTATCCCCAGAGGCACAAAAGAGATCTAGAAGGGGGTGGCGTAAATTCTTTAAATTCTCCTTCATGATAGGGTGTTACCAAGTAATTACCCAAATCAATTTAATTAATTCAGGCACAGAACGAACGCAGTTTAGATCGCACCTTCGAAGAATGTGGGGAAAAAAAATAGTCCAAAGCCCACGTTTCGCGTAAAGGCAAAACGGATATAAAAAGGGGTGCAACACGAGGACTTCCCAGGGGGTCACCCATCCTAGTACTACTCTCGCCCAAGCACGCTTAACTTCGGAGTTCTGATGGGATCCGGTGCATTAGTGCTGGTATGATCGCACCCGTTAGGACTCCCCACTTCTATTCCTATATTCCCGGATGTGGGTGTGACGTAGTGACATTTACTAAGACACGTTTCGCCAGTTCGCGCGTTTGCTTTCACCTGGTTCCGCAAACAGGAAGAGAAGACATAGGAAGGGGTGCAACACGAGGACTTCCCAGGGGGTCACCCATCCAAGTACTACACTCGCCCAAGCGCGCTTAACTCCGGTGTTCTGACGGGATCCGGCGCATTATTGCTGGTATGATCGCACCCGCTAAGAACCTCCATTTTAATCCCTACCTTCCCGCACGTGGGCGTGTCGTTGTCACATTTTCGCCGTGCCTGCGCGTTTGGTAAGACACGTTTCACCAGTACGCGCGTCTTCGTTCGCCTGGTTCCGCAAAAATGCAAAAATGAGGGGGATCCGGCGCGTTGGTGCTGCTGTGATCGCACCCGCTAAGATCCTCCGTCTTAATTCGAAATTTCCCGCACGTGGGTGTGCCGCAGTGACATTTACGCCGTGCATGCGCGTTTACCGAGACACGTTTCACCAGTGACCCCTTATTCTTTCCCCCGGTTCCGCAAAAGGGTTATAAAAAGGGGTGCAACACGAGGACTTCCCAGGGGGTCACCCATCCTAGTACTACTCTCGCCCAAGCACGCTTAACTTCGGAGTTCTGATGGGATCCGGTGCATTAGTGCCGGTATGATCGCACCCGTTAGGATTCTGCATTTTTATTACTATATTCCCACATTACTAATTCGCGTTCAACGTTACGCGCCTTTTTCTTTCACCTGTTTCCGCAAGTAAAGCGAAGAAATATTGAAAGGGATGCAACGCTGGGACTTCCCAGGGGGTCACCCACCCTGGTACTGCTCTCGCCTAGGCACGCTTAATCTCCGAATCTCGATGGGATCCGGTGCGTTAGTGTTGGTATGATCGCACCCGTTAGTGTTTGATGCGGCGGGAGAAACCTGTTAGGAAGTGGTTTAGGTGTTCGGATGCGTTCGGCCCGGGAGAACTTCAAAGTGGCGTGACTTTTGATCCATAAGGAGTAACGGGGCCCGTAATATATCAAATTGAAGCTTGGGATGAGCTCTACAAGTCTCATAGCCCACGACCTTGACACGTGCTGTTTGGAGCCCGAAAAACCTATTTGAAATAGTCTATTCGTCGGCCGAGCGTGAATTATTTTTTTCATTTTTGTTATTTTAGTTTCCCTGTCCCTAATTGCTGTTGGAAGTTGTTTACGGCCATAAATACGACCATGAACAGCAACGTTCTCGTCAGTTAATATTACTATTACGTTATTCTATTCGTGAGTTCTTGCTTTTCTTGTCGGTTCAGGGGTTTGCCTCTGCGCTCTTGTTGCCGCGTCTGAACCTGCAAATCACGTTTGTGCCAGGGCGTTACAGTCTAACCGTGTTTCGCTGCATCTGGACTCTTCGATCCCCTTCCTGTATTGCCACTTTGATAACGCTTGTTTATCCCCAGAGGCACAAAAGAGATCTAGAAGGGGGTGGCGTAAATTCTTTAAATTCTCCTTCATGATAGGGTGTAACCAAGTAATTACCCAAATCAATTTAATTAATTCAGGCACAGAACGAACGCAGTTTAGATCGCACCTTCGAAGAATGTGGGGAAAAAAAATAGTCCAAAGCCCACGTTTCGCGTAAAGGCAAAACGGATATAAAAAGGGGTGCAACACGAGGACTTCCCAGGGGGTCACCCATCCTAGTACTACTCTCGCCCAAGCACGCTTAACTTCGGAGTTATGATGGGATCCGGTGCATTAGTGCTGGTATGATCGCACCCGTTAGGACTCCCCACTTCTATTCCTATATTCCCGGATGTGGGTGTGACGTAGTGACATTTACTAAGACACGTTTCGCCAGTTCGCGCGTTTGCTTTCACCTGGTTCCGCAAACGGGAAGAGAAGACATAGGAAGGGGTGCAACACGAGGACTTCCCAGGGGGTCACCCATCCAAGTACTACACTCGCCCAAGCGCGCTTAACTCCGGTGTTCTGACGGGATCCGGCGCATTATTGCTGGTATGATCGCACCCGCTAAGAACCTCCATTTTAATCCCTACCTTCCCGCACGTGGGCGTGTCGTTGTCACATTTTCGCCGTGCCTGCGCGTTTGGTAAGACACGTTTCACCAGTACGCGCGTCTTCGTTCGCCTGGTTCCGCAAAAATGCAAAAATGAGGGGATCCGGCGCGTTGGTGCTGCTGTGATCGCACCCGCTAAGATCCTCTGTCTTAATTCGAAATTTCCCGCACGTGGGTGTGCCGCAGTGACATTTACGCCGTGCATGCGCGTTTACCGAGACACGTTTCACCAGTGACCCCTTATTCTTTCCCCCGGTTCCGCAAAAGGGTTATAAAAAGGGGTGCAACACGAGGACTTCCCAGGGGGTCACCCATCCTAGTACTACTCTCGCCCAAGCACGCTTAACTTCGGAGTTCTGATGGGATCCGGTGCATTAGTGCCGGTATGATCGCACCCGTTAGGATTCTGCATTTTTATTACTATATTCCCACATTACTAATTCGCGTTCAACGTTACGCGCCTTTTTCTTTCACCTGTTTCCGCAAGTAAAGCGAAGAAATATTGAAAGGGATGCAACGCTGGGACTTCCCAGGGGGTCACCCACCCTGGTACTGCTCTCGCCTAGGCACGCTTAATCTCCGAATCTCGATGGGATCCGGTGCGTTAGTGTTGGTATGATCGCACCCGTTAGTGTTTGATGCGGCGGGAGAAACCTGTTAGGAAGTGGTTTAGGTGTTCGGATGCGTTCGGCCCGGGAGAACTTCAAAGTGGCGTGACTTTTGATCCATAAGGAGTAACGGGGCCCGTAATATATCAAATTGAAGCTTGGGATGAGCTCTACAAGTCACATAGCCCACGGCCTTGACACGTGCTGTTTGGAGCCCGAAAAACCTATTTGAAACAGTCTATTCGTCGGCCGAGCGTGAATTATTTTTTTCATTTTTGTTATTTTAGTTTCCCTGTCCCTAATTGCTGTTGGAAGTTGTTTACGGCCATAAATACGACCATGAACAGCAACGTTCTCGTCAGTTAATATTACTATTACGTTATTCTATTCGTGAGTTCTTGCTTTTCTTGTCGGTTCAGGTGTTTGCCTCTGCGCTCTTGTTGCCGCGTCTGAACCTGCAAATCACGTTTGTGCCAGGGCGTTACAGTCTAACCGTGTTTCGCTGCATCTGGACTCTTCGATCCCATTCCTGTATTGCCACTTTGATAACGCTTGTTTATCCCCAGAGGCACAAAAGAGATCTAGAAAGGGGTGGCGTAAATTCTTTAAATTCTCCTTCATGATAGGGTGTTACCAAGTAATTACCCAAATCAATTTAATTAATTCAGGCACAGAACGAACGCAGTTTAGATCGCACCTTCGAAGAATGTGGGGAAAAAAAATAGTCCAAAGCCCACGTTTCGCGTAAAGGCAAAACGGATATAAAAAGGGGTGCAACACGAGGACTTCCCAGGGGGTCACCCATCCTAGTACTACTCTCGCCCAAGCACGCTTAACTTCGGAGTTCTGATGGGATCCGGTGCATTAGTGCTGGTATGATCGCACCCGTTAGGACTCCCCACTTCTATTCCTATATTCCCGGATGTGGGTGTGACGTAGTGACATTTACTAAGACACGTTTCGCCAGTTCGCGCGTTTGCTTTCACCTGGTTCCGCAAACAGGAAGAGAAGACATAGGAAGGGGTGCAACACGAGGACTTCCCAGGGGGTCACCCATCCAAGTACTACACTCGCCCAAGCGCGCTTAACTCCGGTGTTCTGGCGGGATCCGGCGCATTATTGCTGGTATGATCGCACCCGCTAAGAACCTCCATTTTAATCCCTACCTTCCCGCACGTGGGCGTGTCGTTGTCACATTTTCGCCGTGCCTGCGCGTTTGGTAAGACACGTTTCACCAGTACGCGCGTCTTCGTTCGCCTGGTTCCGCAAAAATGCAAAAATGAGGGGATCCGGCGCGTTGGTGCTGCTGTGATCGCACCCGCTAAGATCCTCCGTCTTAATTCGAAATTTCCCGCACGTGGGTGTGCCGCAGTGACATTTACGCCGTGCATGCGCGTTTACCGAGACACGTTTCACCAGTGACCCCTTATTCTTTCCCCCGGTTCCGCAAAAGGGTTATAAAAAGGGGTGCAACACGAGGACTTCCCAGGGGGTCACCCATCCTAGTACTACTCTCGCCCAAGCACGCTTAACTTCGGAGTTCTGATGGGATCCGGTGCATTAGTGCCGGTATGATCGCACCCGTTACGATTCTGCATTTTTATTACTATATTCCCACATTACTAATTCGCGTTCAACGTTACGCGCCTTTTTCTTTCACCTGTTTCCGCAAGTAAAGCGAAGAAATATTGAAAGGGATGCAACGCTGGGACTTCCCAGGGGGTCACCCACCCTGGTACTGCTCTCGCCTAGGCACGCTTAATCTCCGAATCTCGATGGGATCCGGTGCGTTAGTGTTGGTATGATCGCACCCGTTAGTGTTTGATGCGGCGGGAGAAACCTGTTAGGAAGTGGTTTAGGTGTTCGGATGCGTTCGGCCCGGGAGAACTTCAAAGTGGCGTGACTTTTGATCCATAAGGAGTAACGGGGCCCGTAATATATCAAATTGAAGCTTGGGATGAGCTCTACAAGTCTCATAGCCCACGGCCTTGACACGTGCTGTTTGGAGCCCGAAAAACCTATTTGAAATAGTCTATTCGTCGGCCGAGCGTGAATTATTTTTTTCATTTTTGTTATTTTAGTTTCCCTGTCCCTAATTGCTGTTGGAAGTTGTTTACGGCCATAAATACGACCATGAACAGCAACGTTCTCGTCAGTTAATATTACTATTACGTTATTCTATTCGTGAGTTCTTGCTTTTCTTGTCGGTTCAGGGGTTTGCCTCTGCGCTCTTGTTGCCGCGTCTGATACTGCAAATCACGTTTGTGCCAGGGCGTTACAGTCTAACCGTGTTTCGCTGCATCTGGACTCTTCGATCCCCTTCCTGTATTGCCACTTTGATAACGCTTGTTTATCCCCAGAGGCACAAAAGAGATCTAGAAGGGGGTGGCGTAAATTCTTTAAATTCTCCTTCATGATAGGGTGTTACCAAGTAATTACCCAAATCAATTTAATTAATTCAGGCACAGAACGAACGCAGTTTAGATCGCACCTTCGAAGAATGTGGGGGAAAAAAATAGTCCAAAGCCCACGTTTCGCGTAAAGGCAAAACGGATATAAAAAGGGGTGCAACACGAGGACTTCCCAGGGGGCCACCCATCCTAGTACTACTCTCGCCCAAGCACGCTTAACTTCGGAGTTATGATGGGATCCGGTGCATTAGTGCTGGTATGATCGCACCCGTTAGGACTCCCCACTTCTATTCCTATATTCCCGGATGTGGGTGTGACGTAGTGACATTTACTAAGACACGTTTCGCCAGTTCGCGCGTTTGCTTTCACCTGGTTCCGCAAACAGGAAGAGAAGACATAGGAAGGGGTGCAACACGAGGACTTCCCAGGGGGTCACCCATCCAAGTACTACACTCGCCCAAGCGCGCTTAACTCCGGTGTTCTGACGGGATCCGGCGCATTATTGCTGGTATGATCGCACCCGCTAAGAACCTCCATTTTAATCCCTACCTTCCCGCACGTGGGCGTGTCGTTGTCACATTTTCGCCGTGCCTGCGCGTTTGGTAAGACACGTTTCACCAGTACGCGCGTCTTCGTTCGCCTGGTTCCGCAAAAATGCAAAAATGAGGGGATCCGGCGCGTTGGTGCTGCTGTGATCGCACCCGCTAAGATCCTCCGTCTTAATTCGAAATTTCCCGCACGTGGGTGTGCCGCAGTGACATTTACGCCGTGCATGCGCGTTTACCGAGACACGTTTCACCAGTGACCCCTTATTCTTTCCCCCGGTTCCGCAAAAGGGTTATAAAAAGGGGTGCAACACGAGGACTTCCCAGGGGGTCACCCATCCTGGTACTGCTCTCGCCTAGGCACGCTTAACTTCGGAGTTCTGATGGGATCCGGTGCATTAGTGCTGGTATGATCGCACCCGTTAGGATTCTGCATTTTTATTACTATATTCCCACATTACTAATTCGCGTTCAACGTTACGCGCCTTTTTCTTTCACCTGTTTCCGCAAGTAAAGCGAAGAAATATTGAAAGGGATGCAACGCTGGGACTTCCCAGGGGGTCACCCACCCTGGTACTGCTCTCGCCTAGGCACGCTTAATCTCCGAATCTCGATGGGATCCGGTGCGTTAGTGTTGGTATGATCGCACCCGTTAGTGTTTGATGCGGCGGGAGAAACCTGTTAGGAAGTGGTTTAGGTGTTCGGATGCGTTCGGCCCGGGAGAACTTCAAAGTGGCGTGACTTTTGATCCATAAGGAGTAACGGGGCCCGTAATATATCAAATTGAAGCTTGGGATGAGCTCTACAAGTCTCATAGCCCACGACCTTGACACGTGCTGTTTGGAGCCCGAAAAACCTATTTGAAATAGTCTATTCGTCGGCCGAGCGTGAATTATTTTTTTCTTTTTTGTTATTTTAGTTTCCCTGTCCCTAATTGCTGTTGGAAGTTGTTTACGGCCATAAATACGACCATGAACAGCAACGTTCTCGTCAGTTAATATTACTATTACGTTATTCTATTCGTGAGTTCTTGCTTTTCTTGTCGGTTCAGGTGTTTGCCTCTGCGCTCTTGTTGCCGCGTCTGAACCTGCAAATCACGTTTGTGCCAGGGCGTTACAGTCTAACCGTGTTTCGCTGCATCTGGACTCTTCGATCCCATTCCTGTATTGCCACTTTGATAACGCTTGTTTATCCCCAGAGGCACAAAAGAGATCTAGAAGGGGGTGGCGTTAATTCTTTAAATTCTCCTTCATGATAGGGTGTTACCAAGTAATTACCCAAATCAATTTAATTAATTCAGGGACAGAACAAACGCAGTTTAGATCGCACCTTCGAAGAATGTGGGGAAAAAAAATAGTCCAAAGCCCACGTTTCGCGTAAAGGCAAAACGGATATAAAAAGGGGTGCAACACGAGGACTTCCCAGGGGGTCACCCATCCTAGTACTACTCTCGCCCAAGCACGCTTAACTTCGGAGTTATGATGGGATCCGGTGCATTAGTGCTGGTATGATCGCACCCGTTAGGACTCCCCACTTCTATTCCTATATTCCCGGATGTGGGTGTGACGTAGTGACATTTACTAAGACACGTTTCGCCAGTTCGCGCGTTTGCTTTCACCTGGTTCCGCAAACAGGAAGAGAAGACATAGGAAGGGGTGCAACACGAGGACTTCCCAGGGGGTCACCCATCCAAGTACTACACTCGCCCAAGCGCGCTTAACTCCGGTGTTCTGACGGGATCCGGCGCATTATTGCTGGTATGATCGCACCCGCTAAGAACCTCCATTTTAATCCCTACCTTCCCGCACGTGGGCGTGTCGTTGTCACATTTTCGCCGTGCCTGCGCGTTTGGTAAGACACGTTTCACCAGTACGCGCGTCTTCGTTCGCCTGGTTCCGCAAAAATGCCAAAATGAGGGGATCCGGCGCGTTGGTGCTGCTGTGATCGCACCCGCTAAGATCCTCCGTCTTAATTCGAAATTTCCCGCACGTGGGTGTGCCGCAGTGACATTTACGCCGTGCATGCGCGTTTACCGAGACACGTTTCACCAGTTACCCCTTATTCTTTCCCCCGGTTCCGCAAAAGGGTTATAAAAAGGGGTGCAACACGAGGACTTCCCAGGGGGTCACCCATCCTAGTACTACTCTCGCCCAAGCACGCTTAACTTCGGAGTTCTGATGGGATCCGGTGAATTAGTGCTGGTATGATCGCACCCGTTAGGATTCTGCATTTTTATTACTATATTCCCACATTACTAATTCGCGTTCAACGTTACGCGCCTTTTTCTTTCACCTGTTTCCGCAAGTAAAGCGAAGAAATATTGAAAGGGATGCAACGCTGGGACTTCCCAGGGGGTCACCCACCCTGGTACTGCTCTCGCCTAGGCACGCTTAATCTCCGAATCTCGATGGGATCCGGTGCGTTAGTGTTGGTATGATCGCACCCGTTAGTGTTTGATGCGGCGGGAGAAACCTGTTAGGAAGTGGTTTAGGTGTTCGGATGCGTTCGGCCCGGGAGAACTTCAAAGTGGCGTGACTTTTGATCCATAAGGAGTAACGGGGCCCGTAATATATCAAATTGAAGCTTGGGATGAGCTCTACAAGTCGCATAGCCCACGCTTGACACGTGCTGTTTGGAGCCCGAAAAACCTATTTGAAATAGTCTATTCGTCGGCCGAGCGTGAATTATTTTTTTCATTTTTGTTATTTTAGTTTCCCTGTCCCTAATTGCTGTTGGAAGTTGTTTACGGCCATAAATACGACCATGAACAGCAACGTTCTCGTCAGTTAATATTACTATTACGTTATTCTATTCGTGAGTTCTTGCTTTTCTTGTCGGTTCAGGTGTTTGCCTCTGCGCTCTTGTTGCCGCGTCTGAACCTGCAAATCACGTTTGTGCCAGGGCGTTACAGTCTAACCGTGTTTCGCTGCATCTGGACTCTTCGATCCCATTCCTGTATTGCCACTTTGATAACGCTTGTTTATCCCCAGAGGCACAAAAGAGATCTAGAAAGGGGTGGCGTAAATTCTTTAAATTCTCCTTCATGATAGGGTGTTACCAAGTAATTACCCAAATCAATTTAATTAATTCAGGCACAGAACAAACGCAGTTTAGATCACACCTTCGAAGAATGTGGGGAAAAAAAATAGTCCAAAGCCCACGTTTCGCGTAAAGGCAAAACGGATATAAAAAGGGGTGCAACACGAGGACTTCCCAGGGGGTCACCCATCGTAGTACTACTCTCGCCCAAGCACGCTTAACTTCGGAGTTCTGATGGGATCCGGTGCATTAGTGCTGGTATGATCGCACCCGTTAGGACTCCCCACTTCTATTCCTATATTCCCGGATGTGGGTGTGACGTAGTGACATTTACTAAGACACGTTTCGCCAGTTCGCGCGTTTGCTTTCACCTGGTACCGCAAACAGGAAGAGAAGACATAGGAAGGGGTGCAACACGAGGACTTCCCAGAGGGTCACCCATCCAAGTACTACACTCGCCCAAGCGCGCTTAACTCCGGTGTTCTGACGGGATCCGGCGCATTATTGCTGGTATGATCGCACCCGCTAAGAACCTCCATTTTAATCCCTACCTTGCCACACGTGGGCGTGTCGTTGTCACATTTTCGCCGTGCCTGCGCGTTTGGTAAGACACGTTTCACCAGTACGCGCGTCTTCGTTCGCCTGGTTCCGCAAAAATGTAAAAATGAGGGGATCCGGCGCGTTGGTGCTGCTGTGATCGCACCCGCTAAGATCCTCCCTCTTAATTCGAAATTTCCCGCACGTGGGTGTGCCGCAGTGACATTTACGCCGTGCATGCGCGTTTACCGAGACACGTTTCACCAGTGACCCCTTATTCTTTCCCCCGGTTCCGCAAAAGGGTTATAAAAAGGGGTGCAACACGAGGACTTCCCAGGGGGTCACCCATCCTAGTACTACTCTCGCCCAAGCACGCTTAACTTCGGGGTTCTGATGGGATCCGGTGCATTAGTGCTGGTATGATCGCACCCGTTAGGATTCTGCATTTTTATTACTATATTCCCACATTACTAATTCGCGTTCAACGTTACGCGCCTTTTTCTTTCACCTGTTTCCGCAAGTAAAGCGAAGAAATATTGAAAGGGATGCAACGTAGGACTTCCCAAGGGGTCACCCACCCTGGTACTGCTCTCGCCTAGGCACGCTTAATCTCCGAATCTCGATGGGATCCGGTGCGTTAGTGTTGGTATGATCGCACCCGTTAGTGTTTGATGCGGCGGGAGAAACCTGTTAGGAAGTGGTTTAGGTGTTCGGATGCGTTCGGCCCGGGAGAACTTCAAAGTGGCGTGACTTTTGATCCATAAGGAGTAACGGGGCCCGTAATATATCAAATTGAAGCTTGGGATGAGCTCTACAAGTCTCATCGCCCACGGCCTTGACACGTGCTGTTTGGAGCCCGAAAAACCTATTTGAAATAGTCTATTCGTCGGCCGAGCGTGAATTATTTTTTTCATTTTTGTTATTTTAGTTTCCCTGTCCCTAATTGCTGTTGGAAGTTGTTTACGGCCATAAATACGACCATGAACAGCAACGTTCTCGTCAGTTAATATTACTATTACGTTATTCTATTCGTGAGTTCTTGCTTTTCTTGTCGGTTCAGGGGTTTGCCTCTGCGCTCTTGTTGCCGCGTCTGAACCTGCAAATCACTTTTGTGCAAGGGCGTTACAGTCTAACCGTGTTTCGCTGCATCTGGACTCTTCGATCCCATTCCTGTATTGCCACTTTGATAACGCTTGTTTATTCCCAGAGGCACAAAAGAGATCTAGAAGGGGGTGGCGTAAATTCTTTAAATTCTCCTTCATGATAGGGTGTTACCAAGTAATTACCCAAATCAATTTAATTAATTCAGGCACAGAACAAACGCAGTTTAGATCGCACCTTCGAAGAATGTGGGGGAAAAAAATAGTCCAAAGCCCACGTTTCGCGTAAAGGCAAAACGGATATAAAAAGGGGTGCAACACGAGGACTTCCAAGGGGGTCACCCATCCTAGTACTACTCTCGCCCAAGCACGCTTAACTTCGGAGTTCTGATGGGATCCGGTGCATTAGTGCTGGTATGATCGCACCCGTTAGGACTCCCCACTTCTATTCCTATATTCCCGGATGTGGGTGTGACGTAGTGACATTTACTAAGACACGTTTCGCCAGTTCGCGCGTTTGCTTTCACCTGGTTCCGCAAACAGGAAGAGAAGACATAGGAAGGGGTGCAACACGAGGACTTCCCAGGGGGTCACCCATCCAAGTACTACACTCGCCCAAGCGCGCTTAACTCCGGTGTTCTGACGGGATTCGGCGCATTATTGCTGGTATGATCGCACCCGCTAAGAACCTCCATTTTAAGCCCTACCTTCCCGCACGTGGGCGTGTCGTTGTCACATTTTCGCCGTGCCTGCGCGTTTGGTAAGACACGTTTCACCAGTACGCGCGTCTTCGTTCGCCTGGTTCCGCAAAAATGCAAAAATGAGGGGATCCGGCGCGTTGGTGCTGCTGTGATCGCACCCGCTAAGATCCTCCGTCTTAATTCGAAATTTCCCGCACGTGGGTGTGCCGCAGTGACATTTACGCCGTGCATGCGCGTTTACCGAGACACGTTTCACCAGTGACCCCTTATTGTAATATCCCAAATATTTCAAAAGTGATCTAACAAGATCTAAGCAAGGTTGTCAATTCAAAACCTAAGATTGATTGCTCAAGCATACCTTGAGCTATCTTAAAGAATATATACGACTCGAAACTACGATCGTATACAACTAAGAGGTTAAATTCTTTAACCTAAACTATGTGTTATGTGATTAGTAAAGCTTGAATTGAGCTTTTAAATGTGTTGTATGAAATATCTATGTGTAGGATTTTGTGTTTTGGTTCAAGTAGTTAACCTTAACACTTATTAAAAATCAGAAGTCAATTTAGGACAAAAACCTAAATTGGAAAAAGAGTTAAAACCTAAACCCTAACCCTAGGGTCCAACCCTAGAAAATAACCTAGGCCCTTGAGCAAAATGTGAAGGTCAAATTGACATTCCGTTTAAGGATTCAACCTTCCCACGATTTGAAAACACGTAACAGTCAATAAAAGTTTTTCTCGAAAAACGTGTACAAGCACTATTCACGAGGTGACGTTAGTCATTCGTTTGACTGTTTCTTTCATCTGTAGGACTTCTTACATTTCACAACATAGTGATAATATGAGGTTTAGATGCCAGGGAATCAATAAAATTTTCTTGGAACAAAGACGAAAAAGACACGATTTACGAGAAAACGTTTGTCGTCTTTTTGAACGTTCTTTTCAACGTTTGGACTTTTTCTATTTCACGATATAGCATTTATACGGGGAATAGATACCAGGGAGCCACTGATATTTTTCCATAAATAAAACGTAAATTGCTCTTCAAACGAAAACGCTTTCCGTTTTTGATCAAACCGTTGATGGATACAGTGTTTGTATGCAACATCGGTGCGTAATAAGCAATAAAAGATTTTCTTGAAAAGTGTGTCGGGAATAAGACGAAATAGGGAAAAGACAAAAATAAATATTATTTTTGACTTTTTGGTCTTCTAACCATTTTATGAGAAATGGTCGTCAAAAACACTATTCACCGAAAAACGTGCCAAGTCTTTTGGACTTTTCACTTTACAGAAAAGTGTTCATTCGGAACAAAACTCAGTAATATCAAAATTTTAAATCAGTAGAAGTTAACCAAATTAGTTGGAATCAGACTGTTATATAATTAACTGCTAATTCATCCGTATTGTTTTCATCAAACGGATCATGAGATAGGTTAACATTAAATTTGAATAATCAAATTTATCAGATTAATACCTAATTATATTATTCAATCATAATTAGTGTCTAGAATGAAAGAAATTTATCAATCGCGTCGCCCGGTAGGTGTATTTGAGAAAAATACACGGAAGGTTATCCGAGATTAATTCAAGAAAAACTTTGAGGGTCAGACGAGACATCATATTAATATTGTATGATGTATTTTATTAATAAAATACGTATAAGTAATTAAAACTTATATTACTAATACGAAATATTTTAAATTAATCGCACGCAATTTATCCGATATACCGAAATCGGAAGAAATAATGACAAAACAGCTCGGGAAGCTTCTAGAAGCTTGGCTTGGAAAATATCTAGATATTATTCTAGTTTTATTAATTAAATAATGTGCGAAATGACTAAAATACCCTTGGCTTTTAAACTAATGACCAAACTACCCCGACCCTTGGTTTTCCTATAAATAGAAGGCTTAAGTTCATTAGTTCTTTACCATTTTTGAAAGCTAAAGAGCAAATATAGAGAGAGTTCTTGTGAGACAAGAATCGATTGCAAAGAAATAGTTAAAGCTTGCAATAATAAAAGGTACGATTCTTAATCGTTATTATGCTTAAAGTTTTATTTTATCGATGAGGCTCAAGAACATAAGTCGTAGCCATGTACGATTTTTCGTTCTCCGTGTTCCTTATGACTTGAGCAAGTCGTTGTTATGTCAAATTTCATTTCATAGTTTAAAGTTCAAGAACATACGTCGTATCCATGTACGGTTTATCCGTTCTCCGTGTTCTTCGTATGTTCTGGAGTATTATTATAAATTGTTATATTTAAGTAAACAAGTCGTTATAATGACCAAATTTTGTCAATTATAAAGTGTTATAATCACATATGTAAGCAGTTATAATGCTCAAATTATTTCAAGTATGAAATCCAAAAGTTCAAGAACATAAGTCGTTACCATGTACGATTTTTCGTTCTTCGTGTTCTTCGTGTGTTCTTGAGCAAAAGTCATAATTTCTACATAAGTAGGTTTATGATTTGGTAATTTAGTGTTATGGGATGATGAAACATGATGGCCTTGCTAAATAATGCTTGTGGCATCAAGTTTTAGTAGTCGAAACGAAGAACGATGAAACTTTGTTCTTCGTGTTCTTCGTGTTCTTCGATTCGTTCTTCGTGTTCTTGAGAAAAAGTCATAAAATCTTGTATAAGTTGGTTTATGATTTTGTTATTTTTATGTTATGAAGTGATACGGAGTGTTAGAACATGTTATCTTAGCAAATTAATGCTTGAGGTATCATGTTTTACCAATCGGATCAAAGAAAGCTAAGCTTAATATACTCGCAGAATATTTTTTTCAAATTTCCGAAAATTTAATTTCTGAATCTGCCTTAGACACCTAAATAAAAGTTGTAGATCATGAAATTCTAAGCAATTTAGACTCAAGAATCACTCAAAAATGTTTTCGTATGACAAAGTTATGGCTGTCACTGTAAAAGAGGTCAGAAATATGAATCAGTTTTAGATCAGTCCCATTACTGGCGAAATATGTGTAAATCAGTAAGGAATCTCGAACTTTGGTCTGAATGAAAGTTGTAGGTACGGAAGTTACGAACACGTGAAATTTTGAACGACTCAAAAATGTTTTAAAACGAAGAAGTTATGGCCGTTTAACCGAGCCGGGGTCTGGCAGTCCAACAATCTGCCCAAATCCGAAAATTTGGCTTAAAAATGAGTTTTTGAGTTAGCCAATTTTCAAAATAATTTCACCTATGAAAATAGTGTAGTTAAGTTATTCTAAGACTTACTCAAAAGGAAAATTTGATAAACTAACATTCGGGGTCGCGTAACCCTTTTTGTAGGCGTTTAACGATTTCCCGGGAAAACCCTAACATGGTTTCAAGGCAAGTCTTCTAACTCTTGCTATGTGCTACTTGTGTAGTATTGTTAAAATGTTAAATGAGATGTGTAATGTCATGTTATTATGCAATAGATGATATGTGAAGTCTTTAACTGATGTTTACAAGCCTTCTAACTGTTATGTTTTATGTTTACGATTTAAGAACATGATTTATACACTTTGTGTGTCAATGTGAAATAAATTGTTGGAACGTGAGTTATATGTGATATTAAATGGAGAATTATGTTCAGTCAATGCATGTTAAAAGTTTATATGAAAGCATAAACTGCGTATGTGCTGTATGTTAGACTTGCTGAGCCGTCGTGCTCATTCTTGCGAATAAAACCTTATTTGCAGATTAAAGATGAACGTTAAGAAGATCATGAACTTAAAGATGCAGCATAGATTAGGTTTTCATGTAAATTGATTGTATTTGTATATGTCATAATGACTGTTGTAATACGAACAAACAAACATGTAACCGAATATTGAATGAATGATATAAATAATTATCATCAGAATGTTGTTATGTCTTTATTTTGATATAACCTAGAATTGTTAAAATTTAACATAGTATTGATAATGATCTATTTATCTGGATGAGGATCGGTAAATAACTTGTGAGTGCTGTACATCTGAGACAGAACTAAGCGATGTTGACTGGTCAAATCCATCGTTAAGGTTCCTCGGACCCAGGTATAACTCGTTATTACTATTCTGAATACCATATAAGTAGGATTATTGATATGAAGAGATATCACTATAAACAAATATGTTTCGAATGAGGGTTTTAACTAGTTGGGTAATGTTCTGTACGGAAAGAGAATTTTGCACCGGACAAAGATACAACCATTTGTCACGGATAAAGATGCAAACATTTATCACGGGTGAAGATACAAACATTCACCGCGAGATTCTTTGTTCCCAAGAGCCGTCCTAATGATTTAATGCCGTGGATGTTGGAACATGTAAAGTTATAGAATATTTAAATCCTAAGATTAAAATTAGACCGTTATATATGGTTTTATCCATTTATACGGATGAAATACAAGTTGATACTTGTATACTTATGAGACTGAGATCAAGTTAAGATCCAGGGACAAAGTTAAGAGAAATTTTTAATGTATAGTCTAAAATAAGACTATTTCAACCAATATGATTATGGGATCATTGGTTAAGTCGATAGATGTATGAAATTAACGCACAAGGTCCGCCGCATCGAAAGCGCGGGGATTTTGGGGGCGTTACAGTTGGTATCAGAGCCGTGGATTATAGTTTCGAGGTAACAAGTACCTTGGAGTATAATCTGATGGATTAAAAAGAAATGGACTTGTGAAGAGTCCGTAAATAATTAAAAGATATGCATAAATCTTATTAAATCTTAATACATAAAAATTATTATGTGAAAAGAAATATAATGAATAAAGATAAACTCTTTACGAGAATATCTGAAGATAAATGAACTCATAATGAGTTTTCAAAGCAAGTAATAAGATAAAATAATCTTATTGGTTTTTGTGTGAAACTATTTCATAAAAAAATGAAATGGTGTGTATGGTATGTTGTGTAATTATACCTAAGAAAAGAGATGAGTAAACTTATAATGAGATGTAAATGATGAAGGAATGAATTAAGAAAAGAAAGTGACTAAGATAGTTATAGAACGATTAGGGATTTCAATTGAAAACTCATATTAGTAAAACTGAGTAGAACGACTCTCTTGTATGGGAAAGAGTTTAATATGCTTCAGAGAACCGATCTAACTACATTGTTGGTATGAATGATTCATGGTCAGTGTTCTCAAAGTGGGTTACACACTGAATGAAATCATTTGAGGATAGTGTTGATGAGATAGGGAACTGATTCATTAGTTCTTGGGTGGAGGAATAACTCAGTTTGCTATATTGATAAGTAAATTAAAATCTTGTGTCAACTCTTCTTTGTATATATTTTGAGAAGGTGATTCTTTTCTCATATGTATATTGACTAGTTAGTAGTTGTTATGTCATAACTATAGTTTTAAAAATATTTGTATGTTAGTTACTGAGCGAACGAACCTTGTTATGGACTTGGGCTATGATATGTTAGTCGAACCGACTTGTGAGATGCGGCTACGATTTGTCTATTCAGTGCGATATTGATCAGTACCAATGTGCGCTGAGACATTTCAATTCCGTGTTGATGAGAAGGGGAATTAATATATTTGTTTGTACTTGGTTTAATACAACCAATCAGTTTACTATATTACTATATATTTGACAAACTTGTGTTATGGTTAGAGAATAATGGAAAAGATAGAGGATTGAGGGTATTTAAAAAAAAAAAATCTTCTAGCTATGCTAGATCTTCATGGTTATATTCGCACTTGTGTGCCTTTGAAAAGAGTGGTTCACTAGTTGAACTGGAAATTTTTTTTTAGTTCTTCACTAGCTATGTTATTCATATGTCTATGCTAATTGTTTTGGCTAGACGGATTTAATGCGAAGAATAAAAATGATTTATTCATCAACACCCCATTTAACCTGGTGTGAAGATGATACATGATGAGTCATCAACGCACTTTGCAAGGTGCGGTATACAGTCATAAAATTGCTTTTCAAAAAGTTTGAATGGTTTAAATATGAGTCAATGCCAATTGTTTCGGCTAGACACCTTTGGTTATGAAAAAAGAACGGACGTAGGAATTCGATAGACGCAATAAACCGTGTCTTATATGGTACGACAGGCTGATCACCTAAAGTACAACGTATGTGTGTTCTCGATCTTAATTGATTGTTACACAATGTATGGTGTTCTCAATCTTAATTGATTGCTACACAAAGTATGAAGTGTTCTCAATCTTAATTGATTGCTACACAATATATGGTTTTCCAGTCCGGATGATGATTTAAAAATTATGGGTTATATAGTATTCATTGTTTTTGAATAAGGTAAAGGTCTTGATTGACCGCTGTATAAGTGAGAAGAATCCAAGATAAAGGAAGAATGAGACTGAATGTCGAGTATGAAAAGAGGTTTAAAACCTAGAGTTATGAAAGAAAATGTGTAGAGATAAGTGAACATTGTTTAGACCTAATCAAAGTATTGGAGGTTTAATGTGAGTAAAAGATGAATTTAGAAAATTCATATTGAAGAGTAAATTGGAGATGATTATATTATCATTTCGAGGACGAAATTCTGATAAAAAGAAGAGAATGTAATATCCTGAATATTTATAGCACTTATAAATATGATATTAAATGACTAAAGTAATTGTAAAGTTAATTTCGAGGACGAAATTCCTGTAAGTTGGGTTGAATGTAATATCCCAAATATTTCAAAAGTGATCTAACAAGATCTAAGCAAGGTTGTCAATTCAAAACCTAAGATTGATTGCTCAAGCATACCTTGAGCTATCTTAAAGAATATATACGACTCGAAACTACGATCGTATACAACTAAGAGGTTAAATTCTTTAACCTAAACTATGTGTTATGTGATTAGTAAAGCTTGAATTGAGCTTTTAAATGTGTTGTATGAAATATCTATGTGTAGGATTTTGTGTTTTGGTTCAAGTAGTTAACCTTAACACTTATTAAAAATCAGAAGTCAATTTAGGACAAAAACCTAAATTGGAAAAAGAGTTAAAACCTAAACCCTAACCCTAGGGTCCAACCCTAGAAAATAACCTAGGCCCTTGAGCAAAATGTGAAGGTCAAATTGACATTCCGTTTAAGGATTCAACCTTCCCACGATTTGAAAACACGTAACAGTCAATAAAAGTTTTTCTCGAAAAACGTGTACAAGCACTATTCACGAGGTGACGTTAGTCATTCGTTTGACTGTTTCTTTCATCTGTAGGACTTCTTACATTTCACAACATAGTGATAATATGAGGTTTAGATGCCAGGGAATCAATAAAATTTTCTTGGAAAAAAGACGAAAAAGACACGATTTACGAGAAAACGTTTGTCGTCTTTTTGAACGTTCTTTTCAACGTTTGGACTTTTTCTATTTCACGATATAGCATTTATACGGGGAATAGATACCAGGGAGCCACTGATATTTTTCCATAAATAAAACGTAAATTGCTCTTCAAACGAAAACGCTTTCCGTTTTTGATCAAACCGTTGATGGATACAGTGTTTGTATGCAACATCGGTGCGTAATAAGCAATAAAAGATTTTCTTGAAAAGTGTGTCGGGAATAAGACGAAATAGGGAAAAGACAAAAATAAATATTATTTTTGACTTTTTGGTCTTCTAACCATTTTATGAGAAATGGTCGTCAAAAACACTATTCACCGAAAAACGTGCCAAGTCTTTTGGACTTTTCACTTTACAGAAAAGTGTTCATTCGGAACAAAACTCAGTAATATCAAAATTTTAAATCAGTAGAAGTTAACCAAATTAGTTGGAATCAGACTGTTATATAATTAACTGCTAATTCATCCGTATTGTTTTCATCAAACGGATCATGAGATAGGTTAACATTAAATTTGAATAATCAAATTTATCAGATTAATACCTAATTATATTATTCAATCATAATTAGTGTCTAGAATGAAAGAAATTTATCAATCGCGTCGCCCGGTAGGTGTATTTGAGAAAAATACACGGAAGGTTATCCGAGATTAATTCAAGAAAAACTTTGAGGGTCAGACGAGACATCATATTAATATTGTATGATGTATTTTATTAATAAAATACGTATAAGTAATTAAAACTTATATTACTAATACGAAATATTTTAAATTAATCGCACGCAATTTATCCGATATACCGAAATCGGAAGAAATAATGACAAAACAGCTCGGGAAGCTTCTAGAAGCTTGGCTTGGAAAATATCTAGATATTATTCTAGTTTTATTAATTAAATAATGTGCGAAATGACTAAAATGCCCTTGGCTTTTAAACTAATGACCAAACTACCCCGACCCTTGGTTTTCCTATAAATAGAAGGCTTAAGTTCATTAGTTCTTTACCATTTTTGAAAGCTAAAGAGCAAATATAGAGAGAGTTCTTGTGAGACAAGAATCGATTGCAAAGAAATAGTTAAAGCTTGCAATAATAAAAGGTACGATTCTTAATCGTTATTATGCTTAAAGTTTTATTTTATCGATGAGGCTCAAGAACATAAGTCGTAGCCATGTACGATTTTTCGTTCTCCGTGTTCCTTATGACTTGAGCAAGTCGTTGTTATGTCAAATTTCATTTCATAGTTTAAAGTTCAAGAACATACGTCGTATCCATGTACGGTTTATCCGTTCTCCGTGTTCTTCGTATGTTCTGGAGTATTATTATAAATTGTTATATTTAAGTAAACAAGTCGTTATAATGACCAAATTTTGTCAATTATAAAGTGTTATAATCACATATGTAAGCAGTTATAATGCTCAAATTATTTCAAGTATGAAATCCAAAAGTTCAAGAACATAAGTCGTTACCATGTATGATTTTTCGTTCTTCGTGTTCTTCGTGTGTTCTTGAGCAAAAGTCATAATTTCTACATAAGTAGGTTTATGATTTGGTAATTTAGTGTTATGGGATGATGAAACATGATGGCCTTGCTAAATAATGCTTGTGGCATCAAGTTTTAGTAGTCGAAACGAAGAACGATGAAACTTTGTTCTTCGTGTTCTTCGTGTTCTTCGATTCGTTCTTCGTGTTCTTGAGAAAAAGTCATAAAATCTTGTATAAGTTGGTTTATGATTTTGTTATTTTTATGTTATGAAGTGATACGGAGTGTTAGAACATGTTATCTTAGCAAATTAATGCTTGAGGTATCATGTTTTACCAATCGGATCAAAGAAAGCTAAGCTTAATATACTCGCAGAATATTTTTTTCAAATTTCCGAAAATTTAATTTCTGAATCTGCCTTAGACACCTAAATAAAAGTTGTAGATCATGAAATTCTAAGCAATTTAGACTCAAGAATCACTCAAAAATGTTTTCGTATGACAAAGTTATGGCTGTCACTGTAAAAGAGGTCAGAAATATGAATTAGTTTTAGATCAGTCCCATTACTGGCGAAATATGTGTAAATCAGTAAGGAATCTCGAACTTTGGTCTGAATGAAAGTTGTAGGTACGGAAGTTACGAACACGTGAAATTTTGAACGACTCAAAAATGTTTTAAAACGAAGAAGTTATGGCCGTTTAACCGAGCCGGGGTCTGGCAGTCCAACAATCTGCCCAAATCCGAAAATTTGGCTTAAAAATGAGTTTTTGAGTTAGCCAATTTTCAAAATAATTTCACCTATGAAAATAGTGTAGTTAAGTTATTCTAAGACTTACTCAAAAGGAAAATTTGATAAACTAACATTCGGGGTCGCGTAACCCTTTTTGTAGGCGTTTAACGATTTCCCGGGAAAACCCTAACATGGTTTCAAGGCAAGTCTTCTAACTCTTGCTATGTGCTACTTGTGTAGTATTGTTAAAATGTTAAATGAGATGTGTAATGTCATGTTATTATGCAATAGATGATATGTGAAGTCTTTAACTGATGTTTACAAGCCTTCTAACTGTTATGTTTTATGTTTACGATTTAAGAACATGATTTATACACTTTGTGTGTCAATGTGAAATAAATTGTTGGAACGTGAGTTATATGTGATATTAAATGGAGAATTATGTTCAGTCAATGCATGTTAAAAGTTTATATGAAAGCATAAACTGCGTATGTGCTGTATGTTAGACTTGCTGAGCCGTCGTGCTCATTCTTGCGAATAAAACCTTATTTGCAGATTAAAGATGAACGTTAAGAAGATCATGAACTTAAAGATGCAGCATAGATTAGGTTTTCATGTAAATTGATTGTATTTGTATATGTCATAATGACTGTTGTAATACGAACAAACAAACATGTAACCGAATATTGAATGAATGATATAAATAATTATCATCAGAATGTTGTTATGTCTTTATTTTGATATAACCTAGAATTGTTAAAATTTAACATAGTATTGATAATGATCTATTTATCTGGATGAGGATCGGTAAATAACTTGTGAGTGCTGTACATCTGAGACAGAACTAAGCGATGTTGACTGGTCAAATCCATCGTTAAGGTTCCTCGGACCCAGGTATAACTCGTTATTACTATTCTGAATACCATATAAGTAGGATTATTGATATGAAGAGATATCACTATAAACAAATATGTTTCGAATGAGGGTTTTAACTAGTTGGGTAATGTTCTGTACGGAAAGAGAATTTTGCACCGGACAAAGATACAACCATTTGTCACGGATAAAGATGCAAACATTTATCACGGGTGAAGATACAAACATTCACCGCGAGATTCTTTGTTCCCAAGAGCCGTCCTAATGATTTAATGCCGTGGATGTTGGAACATGTAAAGTTATAGAATATTTAAATCCTAAGATTAAAATTAGACCGTTATATATGGTTTTATCCATTTATACGGATGAAATACAAGTTGATACTTGTATACTTATGAGACTGAGATCAAGTTAAGATCCAGGGACAAAGTTAAGAGAAATTTTTAATGTATAGTCTAAAATAAGACTATTTCAACCAATATGATTATGGGATCATTGGTTAAGTCGATAGATGTATGAAATTAACGCACAAGGTCCGCCGCATCGAAAGCGCGGGGATTTTGGGGGCGTTACACTTATTCTTTCCCCCGGTTCCGCAAAAGGGTTATAAAAAGGGGTGCAACACGAGGACTTCCCAGGGGGTCACCCATCCTAGTACTACTCTCGCCCAAGCACGCTTAACTTCGGGGTTCTGATGGGATCCGGTGCATTAGTTCTGGTATGATCGCACCCGTTAGGATTCTGCATTTTTATTACTATATTCCCACATTACTAATTCGCGTTCAACGTTACGCGCCTTTTTCTTTCACCTGTTTCCGCAAGTAAAGCGAAGAAATATTGAAAGGGATGCAACGCTGGGACTTCCCAGGGGGTCACCCACCCTGGTACTGCTCTCGCCTAGGCACGCTTAATCTCCGAATCTCGATGGGATCCGGTACGTTAGTGTTGGTATGATCGCACCCGTTAGTGTTTGATGCGGCGGGAGAAACCTGTTAGGAAGTGGTTTAGGTGTTCGGATGTGTTCGGCCCGGGAGAACTTCAAAGTGGCGTGACTTTTGATCCATAAGGAGTAACGGGGCCCGTAATATATCAAATTGAAGCTTGGGATGAGCTCTGCAAGTCTCATCGCCTACGGCCTTGACACGTGCTGTTTGGAGCCCGAAAAACCTATTTGAAATAGTCTATTCGTCGGCCGAGCGTGAATTATTTTTTTCATTTTTGTTATTTTAGTTTCCCTGTCCCTAATTGCTGTTGGAAGTTGTTTACGGCCATAAATACGACCATGAACAGCAACGTTCTCGTCAGTTAATATTACTATTACGTTATTCTATTCGTGAGTTCTTGCTTTTCTTGTCGGTTCAGGTGTTTGCCTCTGCGCTCTTGTTGCCGCGTCTGAACCTGCAAATCACGTTTGTGCCAGGGCGTTACAGTCTAACCGTGTTTCGCTGCATCTGGACTCTTCGATCCCATTCCTGTATTGCCACTTTGATAACACTTGTTTATCCCCAGAGGCACAAAAGAGATCTAGAAGGGGGTGGCGTAAATTCTTTAAATTCTCCTTCATGATAGGGTGTTACCAAGTAATTACCCAAATCAATTTAATTAATTCAGGCACAGAACAAACGCAGTTTAGATCGCACCTTCGAAGAATGTGGGGAAAAAAAATAGTCCAAAGCCCACGTTTCGCGTAAAGGCAAAACGGATATAAAAAGGGGTGCAACACGAGGAATTCCCAGGTGGTCACCCATCCTAGTACTACCCTCGCCCAAGCACGCTTAACTTCGGAGTTCTGATGGGATCCGGTGCATTAGTGCTGGTATGATCGCACCCGTTAGGACTCCCCACTTCTATTCCTATATTCCCGGATGTGGGTGTGACGTAGTGACATTTACTAAGACACGTTTCGCCAGTTCGCGCGTTTGCTTTCACCTGGTTCCGCAAACAGGAAGAGAAGACATAGGAAGGGGTGCAACACGAGGACTTCCCAGGGGGTCACCCATCCAAGTACTACACTCGCCCAAGCGCGCTTAACTCCGGTGTTCTGACGGGATCCGGCGCATTATTGCTGGTATGATCGCACCCGCTAAGAACCTCCATTTTAATCCCTACCTTCCCGCACGTGGGCGTGTCGTTGTCACATTTTCGCCGTGCCTGCGCGTTTGGTAAGACACGTTTCACCAGTACGCGAGTCTTCGTTCGCCTGGTTCCGCAAAAATGCAAAAATGAGGGGATCCGGCGCGTTGGTGCTGCTGTGATCGCACCGCTAAGATCCTCCGTCTTAATTCGAAATTTCCCCCACGTGGGTGTGCCGCAGTGACATTTACGCCGTGCATGCGCGTTTACCGAGACACGTTTCACCAGTGACCCCTTATTCTTTCCCCCGGTTCCGCAAAAGGGTTATAAAAAGGGGTGCAACACGAGGACTTCCCAGGGGGTCACCCATCCTAGTACTACTCTCGCCCAAGCACGCTTAACTTCGGAGTTCTGATGGGATCCGGTGCATTAGTGCTGGTATGATCGCACCCGTTAGGATTCTGCATTTTTATTACTATATTCCCACATTACTAATTCGCGTTCAACGTTACGCGCCTTTTTCTTTCACCTGTTTCCGCAAGTAAAGCGAAGAAATATTGAAAGGGATGCAACGCTGGGACTTCCCAGGGGGTCACCCACCCTGGTACTGCTCTCGCCTAGGCACGCTTAATCTCCGAATCTCGATGGGATCCGGTGCGTTAGTGTTGGTATGATCGCACCCGTTAGTGTTTGATGCGGCGGGAGAAACCTGTTAGGAAGTGGTTTAGGTGTTCGGATGCGTTCGGCCCGGGAGAACTTCAAAGTGGCGTGACTTTTGATCCATAAGGAGTAACGGGGCCCGTAATATATCAAATTGAAGCTTGGGATGAGCTCTACAAGTCTCATCGCCCACGGCCTTGACACGTGCTGTTTGGAGCCCGAAAAACCTATTTGAAATAGTCTATTCGTCGGCCGAGCGTGAATTATTTTGTTCATTTTTGTTATTTTAGTTTCCCTGTCCCTAATTGCTGTTGGAAGTTGTTTACGGCCATAAATACGACCATGAACAGCAACGTTCTCGTCAGTTAATATTACTATTACGTTATTCTATTCGTGAGTTCTTGCTTTTCTTGTCGGTTCAGGGGTTTGCCTCTGCGCTCTTGTTGCCGCGTCTGAACCTGCAAATCACGTTTGTGCCAGGGCGTTACAGTCTAACCGTGTTTCGCTGCATCTGGACTCTTCGATCCCATTCCTGTATTGCCACTTTGATAACGCTTGTTTATCCCCAGAGGCACAAAAGAGATCTAGAAGGGGGTGGCGTAAATTCTTTAAATTCTCCTTCATGATAGGGTGTTACCAAGTAATTACCCAAATCAATTTAATTAATTCAGGCACAGAACAAACGCAGTTTAGATCGCACCTTCGAAGAATGTGGGGAAAAAAAATAGTCCAAAGCCCACGTTTCGCGTAAAGGCAAAACGGATATAAAAAGGGGTGCAACACGAGGACTTCCCAGGGGGTCACCCATCCTAGTACTACTCTCGCCCAAGCACGCTTAACTTCGGAGTTCTGATGGGATCCGGTGCATTAGTGCTGGTATGATCGCACCCGTTAGGACTCCCCACTTCTATTCCTATATTCCCGGATGTGGGTGTGACGTAGTGACATTTACTAAGACACGTTTCGCCAGTTCGCGCGTTTGCTTTCACCTGGTTCCGCCAACAGGAAGAGAAGACATAGGAAGGGGTGCAACACGAGGACTTCCCAGGGGGTCACCCATCCAAGTACTACACTCGCCCAAGCGCGCTTAACTCCGGTGTTCTGACGGGATCCGGCGCATTATTGCTGGTATGATCGCACCCGCTAAGAACCTCCATTTTAATCCCTACCTTCCCGCACGTGGGCGTGTCGTTGTCACATTTTCGCCGTGCCTGCGCGTTTGGTAAGACACGTTTCACCAGTACGCGCGTCTTCGTTCGCCTGGTTCCGCAAAAATGAGGGGATCCGGCGCGTTGGTGCTGCTGTGATCGCACCCGCTAAGATCCTCCGTCTTAATTCGAAATTTCCCGCACGTGGGTGTGCCGCAGTGACATTTACGCCGTGCATGCGCGTTTACCGAGACACGTTTCACCAGTGACCCCTTATTCTTTCCCCCGGTTCCGCAAAAGGGTTATAAAAAGGGGTGCAACACGAGGACTTCCCAGGGGGTCACCCATCCTAGTACTACTCTCGCCCAAGCACGCTTAACTTCGGAGTTCTGATGGGATCCGGTGCATTAGTGCTGGTATGATCGCACCCGTTAGGATTCTGCATTTTTATTACTATATTCCCACATTACTAATTCGCGTTCAACGTTACGCGCCTTTTTCTTTCACCTGTTTCCGCAAGTAAAGCGAAGAAATATTGAAAGGGATGCAACGCTGGGACTTCCCAGGGGGTCACCCACCCTGGTACTGCTCTCGCCTAGGCACGCTTTGTGACGCCCCCAAATCACTATACTTACTATAGATGACTTGGTGCTCACTATAAATGCTAAATCAATAGGTTTATAGATGATTTCCTTTATTCTCAAACAAAGTTCTCATCTTAATTCCCAAAGATTTTTCATTATTTTATATCAAGTCCTTGTAATCAATACAAGAGACTTAATACTCAAACATAACATTTTATCCTTAATATTTAGATATTCTATAACTTTATATGTTCCAACATTCACGGCATTAAATCATTAGGACGGCTCTTGGGAACAGAGAATCTCGCGGTGAATGTTTGCATCTTCACCCGTGATAAATGTTTGCATCTTTATCCGTGACAAATGGTTGTATCTTTGTCCGGTGCAAAATTCTCTTTCCGTACAGAACATTACCCAAATAGTTAAAACCCTCATTCGAAACGTATTTGGTTATAGTGATATCTCTTCATATTAATAATCCTACTTATCCGACATTCAGAATAGTAATAACGAGTTATACCTGGGTCCGAGGAACCTTAACGATGGATTTGACTTAGTCAACATCGCTTAGTCCTGTCTCGGATGTACAACACTCACAAGTTATTTACCGATCCTCATCCAGATAAATAGATCATTATTAATACTATGTTAAGTTTTAACAATTCTAAGTTTAATCAAAGTAAAGACGTAACAAGAGAATGTGATAAAACTTGATAATATTTATATAATATTCGGTTACATGTGTTGAACTTGTTCTTATTACAAAATGTCATTATGACTACAGTTAAGAACAGTTAAGGAAAGCAGTAAACTAGTCTACGCATTTCTTCTTTCCTTTCTTCTTCGAGCCGGAGCTCTCGGGTTTGTCTGCACATTAGGTTTATATGCAAGGGTGAGCTAAAATGCTCAGCAAGTCTTAACACATAACATATAAGTGAACTCATACCGATAAGGATTGTAAGGACTCATGGAATAACAATTGATATTTACAAATGTTTTAACATAGCAAGACTGAGTGGTGGTTAGACCTTGAACTGTTCTTTGTCTTTCGACTTAGAACCTTTTACAGTGGATATAGAAAGGGGATCAACCTAACGACATCCTATGTTATGCATAACATACAATACACTGGACAGATCAAGAACAGTAATACATATTTGTTCATCTCAGTTTACTTCACATGTTAGGATCGCCCCAAGACGACTTGGTTTGATATAATAAAGCATGATTCGAATTTATCACGAATAATCATTTCATTTTGCAAGTTATGCCGAAACAAGAAGCAATAACTCTCGTATCAAAGATTTATAACACGTTGCATACACAAAATGTATAAATCACATAGAAAGCAAGTAAACAAAGTTTAAGGATAGAAAACTTGCCTTTAGCACAATTTAGGGTTTCCCGGTAATCGTTTAAAGCGCCTATACAAAGGGTTTCGTGTACCGAATGTTAGTTCATCGTATTTTTTCGTTCTATACGTGTTTTTATCACTAAACTAGACTATTTTCATTGGTGGAATTTTTAGAAAACTTGGCTAACTCAAAAACTCAAAAATTAGTGCTTCCACCCGAATGCCCCTTAAAATTTTCAGCTTTGACGTCCTTTCCGGTAACTGCCATAACTTTGTCATCCGGAAATATTTTAAAGTGATTTTTGAGTCTAAATTGCTTAGAATTTCATGATCTACAACTTTCATTTAGGTTACTAAGGCAGATTCGGACTTTAAAATTTCGTAATTTTAGCAAAAAGGTCAGTATGCTTACATTGAACAATATTTTTAGGGTTAACCATGTGAAACATGGTACCGCTTGCTTTAACTCTTTATGAAATCATGTTGTAAGACTCAATATCACTTTATAACATAAAAATAACAAATCACAAACCTTCTCATAGAAAGATTCATGACTTTTGCTCAAGAACATACGAAGAACACGAAGAACGGTTAAACCGTACATGGTAACGACTATGTTCTTGAGCTTTTGGTTTTCGTACATGAAATAATTTGAGCATTATAACTGCTTACATAAGTAATTATAACACTTTATAGTTGACAAAAATTGGTCATTATAACGGCTTGTATAATTGATTAAAACAATTTATAAAAATGCTCGAGAACATACGCATACGCGGAGAACGGATGAACCGTACATGACCACTACGTATGTTCATTGAGCTTTAAACTATGAATTGAAATTTGACATTATAACTACTACAAAATGTAGAAAGGCTCAAGAACACGTGAAGAACACGGAGAACGACAATCGTACATGGCTACGACTCGCGTTCTTGAGCTTTTGAAAATTTAAGACGAAAGAAAAATTGAACATAAAAACTATAAGAGATTGTACCTTTGGTGTTTGCAAGCTTTAACTATTTCTTTGCAATATCCAAGATAGTAACTCACTAGAACTCTCTCTCAATATATGTATAGCTTTGATACTTGATTTTTGAGCTTGAAAATGAATGATAGAATGGGTGAATATTGCTTGCTATTTATAGGCCAACCAAAGCTAGGGCAAAAGGGTCTTTGTTACAAAACTTCCAAGCTAAGCTAACTTCAAGTGCACCACCCTTGCCCACTTGATATGAACGACCCAAAGGTCTGATTTTATGCCATTAAATGCTAGTAATCATCATGTTTGGTGACATCACAAAACCATACATGTTAGCTTTTGATTGGTCCACCAATTAGCCTACCAAATGAATAGTATTAGGCCTTGTTTGGTTGGTCATTTAAGCATTTATTTGAGGGGTAGTCATGGTCATTTACCAAGCTTGACCAAGGTTAGATTAGTCCACTTGATAATCTAGCTTAATCAAGGTTAGGTTAATTAGCAATAACTTAGGTTAATTAGGTTTATTAATTCACCGATTAGTTTAACATATAGATTAGGTTAATCTATAGTTTAATTAATCTTAATCCTAGTTAGGTTAAGTTTAATTACATGTTAATTAGGTTAAATGGTAATCTAGTTACCTTAACCTAGTTCAATTCCAACCGGATTAGTGTTAATCACCTAATTAGGTTAATTAGTTAGATAATTTAATTATTCTGTAACTAGGTTTAAGTCTAGATTAGGGTTCCTAATCCAGTTATCTTTAACCTAGTTCATTTCTAAGTATTCCAGTTGAATTGGTCTTTACTGATTTAAAAGTCAGATATTACGGAGTTTTGTTCCGAATAAACACTATTCTGCAAAACGAAAAGTCAAAAAGACATTGCACGTTTTTCGGTGAATAGTGTTTTTGATTTCTATTTCTCAGAAAATGGTTAGACGATCAAAAAGGCACAAAAAATATTTTTCGTCTTTTCCCTATTTCGTCCTATACCCGACGCGCTTTTCGAGAAAAACTTTTATCGGCTATATTGTGTTTTCAAAGTACGGGAAAGATGAATCCTGAAACAGAATGTCATTTCGACGTACACGTTTCGCTCGGGGGCTTAGGTTAGATTTCCTAGGGTTTAGACCCTAGGGTTTAGGGTTTAGGTTTTATCTTCTTTTCAGCTTTTCGAAAAAAAACTTTTATGTTCCGTTTTCGTGCTAAGGTTGTATACTTGAACCGAAACATATAAATAAACAATAACGAAGAGTCCATAACACATATAAGATGTAATTCAAGCTTTATTTATTCACATAAAGTCGGATTACAAGTCTCTCGGAAGTTCGGAATATTACACGCTTAATCTCCAAATCTCGATGGGATCCGGTGCGTTAGTGTTGGTATGATCGCACCCGTTAGTGTTTGATGCGGCGGGAGAAACCTGTTAGGAAGTGGTTTAGGTGTTCGGATGCGTTCGGCCCGGGAGAACTTCAAAGTGGCGTGACTTTTGATCCATAAGGAGTAACGGGGCCCGTAATATATCAAATTGAAGCTTGGGATGAGCTCTGCAAGTCTAATCGCCTACGACCTTGACACGTGCTGTTTGGAGCCCGAAAAACCTATTTGAAATAGTCTATTCGTCGGCCGAGCGTGAATTATTTTGTTCATTTTTGTTATTTTAGTTTCCCTGTCCCTAATTGCTGTTGGAAGTTGTTTAAGGCCATAAATACGACCATGAACAGCAACGTTCTCGTCAGTTAATATTACTATTACGTTATTCTATTCGTGAGTTCTTGCTTTTCTTGTCGGTTCAGGGGTTTGCCTCTGCGCTCTTGTTGCCGCGTCTGAACCTGCAAATCACGTTTGTGCCAGGGCGTTACAGTCTAACCGTGTTTCGCTGCATCTGGACTCTTCGATCCCATTCCTGTATTGCCACTTTGATAACGCTTGTTTATCCCCAGAGGCACAAAAGAGATCTAGAAGGGGGTGGCGTAAATTCTTTAAATTCTCCTTCATGATAGGGTGTTACCAAGTAATTACCCAAATCAATTTAATTAATTCAGGCACAGAACAAACGCAGTTTAGATCGCACCTTCGAAGAATGTGGGGGGAAAAAATAGTCCAAAGCCCACGTTTCGCGTAAAGGCAAAACGGATATAAAAAGGGGTGCAACACGAGGACTTCCCAGGGGGTCACCCATCCTAGTACTACTCTCGCCTAAGCACGCTTAACTTCGGAGTTCTGATGGGATCCGGTGCATTAGTGCTGGTATGATCGCACCCGTTAGGACTCCCCACTTCTATTCCTATATTCCCGGATGTGGGTGTGACGTAGTGACATTTACTAAGACACGTTTCGCCAGTTCGCGCGTTTGCTTTCACCTGGTTCCGCAAACAGGAAGAGAAGACATAGGAAGGGGTGCAACACGAGGACTTCCCAGGGGGTCACCCATCCAAGTACTACACTCGCCCAAGCGCGCTTAACTCCGGTGTTCTAACGGGATCCGGCGCATTATTGCTGGTATGATCGCACCCGCTAAGAACCTCCATTTTAATCCCTACCTTCCCGCACGTGGGCGTGTCGTTGTCACATTTTCGCCGTGCCTGCGCGTTTGGTAAGACACGTTTCACCAGTACGCGCGTCTTCGTTCGCCTGGTTCCGCAAAAATGAGGGGATCCGGCGCGTTGGTGCTGCTGTGATCGCACCCGCTAAGATCCTCCGTCTTAATTCGAAATTTCCCGCACGTGGGTGTGCCGCAGTGACATTTACGCCGTGCATGCGCGTTTACCGAGACACGTTTCACCAGTGACCCCTTATTCTTTCCCCCGGTTCCGCAAAAGGGTTATAAAAAGGGGTGCAACACGAGGACTTCCTAGGGGGTCACCCATCCTAGTACTACTCTCACCCAAGCACGCTTAACTTCGGAGTTCTGATGGGATCCGGTGCATTAGTGCTGGTATGATCGCACCCGTTAGGATTCTGCATTTTTATTACTATATTCCCACATTACTAATTTGCGTTCAACGTTACGCGCCTTTTTCATTCACCTGTTTCCGCAAGTAAAACGAAGAAATATTGAAAGGGATGCAACGCTGGGACTTCCCAGGGGGTCACCCACCCTGGTACTGCTCTTGCCTAGGCACGCTTAATCTCCGAATCTCGATGGGATCCGGTGCGTTAGTGTTGGTATGATCGCACCCGTTAGTGTTTGATGCGGCGGGAGAAACCTGTTAGGAAGTGGTTTAGGTGTTCGGATGCGTTCGGCCCGGGAGAACTTCAAAGTGGCGTGACTTTTGATCCATAAGGAGTAACGGGGCCCGTAATATATCAAATTGAAGCTTGGGATGAGCTCTACAAGTCTCATAGCCCACGGCCTTTACCCGTGCTGTTTGGAGCCCGAAAAACCTATTTGAAATAGTCTATTCGTCGGCCGAGCGTGAATTATTTTTTTCATTTTTGTTATTTTAGTTTCCCTGTCCCTAATTGCTGTTGGAAGTTGTTTACGGCCATAAATACGACCATGAACAGCAACGTTCTCGTCAGTTAATATTACTATTACGTTATTCTATTCGTGAGTTCTTGCTTTTCTTGTCGGTTCAGGGGTTTGCCTCTGCGCTCTTGTTGCCGCGTCTGAACCTGCAAGTCACGTTTGTGCCAGGGCGTTACAGTCTAACCGTGTTTCGCTGTATCTGGACTCTTCGATCCCATTCCTGTATTGCCACTTTGATAACGCTTGTTTATCCCCAGAGGCACAAAAGAGATCTAGAAGGGGGTGGCGTAAATTCTTTAAATTCTCCTTCATGATAGGGTGTTACCAAGTAATTACCCAAATCAATTTAATTAATTCAGGCACAGAACAAACGCAGTTTAGATCGCACCTTCGAAGAATGTGGGGAAGAAAAATAGTCCAAAGCCCACGTTTCGCGTAAAGGCAAAACGGATATAAAAAGGGGTGCAACACGAGGACTTCCCAGGGGGTCACCCATCCTAGTACTATTCTCGCCCAAGCACGCTTAACTTCGGAGTTCTGATGGGATCCGGTGCATTAGTGCTGGTATGATCGCACCCGTTAGGACTCCCCACTTCTATTCCTATATTCCCGGATGTGGGTGTGACGTAGTGACATTTACTAAGACACGTTTCGCCAGTTCGCGCGTTTGCTTTCACCTGGTTCCGCAAACAGGAAGAGAAGACATAGGAAGGGGTGCAACACGAGGACTTCCCAGGGGGTCACCCATCCAAGTACTACACTCGCCCAAGCGCGCTTAACTCCGGTGTTCTGACGGGATCCGGCGCATTATTGCTGGTATGATCGCACCCGCTAAGAACCTCCATTTTAATCCCTACCTTCCCGCACGTGGGCGTGTCGGTGTCACATTTTCGCCGTGCCTGCGCGTTTGGTAAGACACGTTTCACCAGTACGCGCGTCTTCGTTCGCCTGGTTCCGCAAAAATGCAAAAATGAGGGGATCCGGCGCGTTGGTGCTGCTGTGATCGCACCCGCTAAGATCCTCCGTCTTAATTCGAAATTTCCCGCACGTGGGTGTGCCGCAGTGACATTTACGCCGTGCATGCGCGTTTACCGAGACACGTTTCACCAGTGACCCCTTATTCTTTCCCCCGGTTCCGCAAAAGGGTTATAAAAAGGGGTGCAACACGAGGACTTCCCAGGGGGTCACCCATCCTAGTACTACTCTCGCCCAAGCACGCTTAACTTCGGAGTTCTGATGGGATCCGGTGCATTAGTGCTGGTATGATCGCACCCGTTAGGATTCTGCATTTTTATTACTATATTCCCACATTACTAATTCGCGTTCAACGTTACGCGCCTTTTTCTTTCACCTGTTTCCGCAAGTAAAACGAAGAAATATTGAAAGGGATGCAACGCTGGGACTTCCCAGGGGGTCACCCACCCTGGTACTGCTCTCGCCTAGGCACGCTTAATCTCCGAATCTCGATGGGATCCGGTGCGTTAGTGTTGGTATGATCGCACCCGTTAGTGTTTGATGCGGCGGGAGAAACCTGTTAGGAAGTGGTTTAGGTGTTCGGATGCGTTCGGCCCGGGAGAACTTCAAAGTGGCGTGACTTTTGATCCATAAGGAGTAACGGGGCCCGTAATATATCAAATTGAAGCTTGGGATGAGCTCTACAAGTCTCATAGCCCACGGCCTTGGCACGTGCTGTTTGGAGCCCGAAAAACCTATTTGAAATAGTCTATTCGTCGGCCGAGCGTGAATTATTTTTTTCATTTTTGTTATTTTAGTTTCCCTGTCCGTAATTGCTGTTGGAAGTTGTTTACGGCCATAAATACGACCATGAACAGCAACGTTCTCGTCAGTTAATATTACTATTACGTTATTCTATTCGTGAGTTCTTGCTTTTCTTGTCGGTTCAGGGGTTTGCCTCTGCGCTCTTGTTGCCGCGTCTGAACCTGCAAATCACGTTTGTGCCAGGGCGTTACAGTCTAACCGTGTTTCGCTGCATCTGGACTCTTCGATCCCATTCCTGTATTGCCACTTTGATAACGCTTGTTTATCCCCAGAGGCACAAAAGAGATCTAGAAGGGGGTGGCGTAAATTCTTTAAATTCTCCTTCATGATAGGGTGTTACCAAGTAATTACCCAAATCAATTTAATTAATTCAGGCACAGAACGAACGCAGTTTAGATCGCACCTTCGAAGAATGTGCGGAAAAAAAATAGTCCAAAGCCCACGTTTCGCGTAAAGGCAAAACGGATATAAAAAGGGGTGCAACACGAGGACTTCCCAGGGGGTCACCCATCCTAGTACTATTCTCGCCCAAGCACGCTTAACTTCGGAGTTCTGATGGGATCCGGTGCATTAGTGCTGGTATGATCGCACCCGTTAGGACTCCCCACTTCTATTCCTATATTCCCGGATGTGGGTGTGACGTAGTGACATTTACTAAGACACGTTTCGCCAGTTCGCGCGTTTGCTTTCACCTGGTTCCGCCAACAGGAAGAGAAGACATAGGAAGGGGTGCAACACGAGGACTTCCCAGGGGGTCACCCATCCAAGTACTACACTCGCCCAAGCGCGCTTAACTCCGGTGTTCTGACGGGATCCGGCGCATTATTGCTGGTATGATCGCACCCGCTAAGAACCTCCATTTTAATCCCTACCTTCCCGCACGTGGGCGTGTCGTTGTCACATTTTCGCCGTGCCTGCGCGTTTGGTAAGACACGTTTCACCAGTACGCGCGTCTTCGTTCGCCTGGTTCCGCAAAAATGAGGGGATCCGGCGCGTTGGTGCTGCTGTGATCGCACCCGCTAAGATCCTCCGTCTTAATTCGAAATTTCCCGCACGTGGGTGTGCCGCAGTGACATTTACGCCGTGCATGCGCGTTTACCGAGACATGTTTCACCAGTGACCCCTTATTCTTTCCCCCGGTTCCGCAAAAGGGTTATAAAAAGGGGTGCAACACGAGGACTTCCCAGGGGGTCACCCATCCTAGTACTACTCTCGCCCAAGCACGCTTAACTTCGGAGTTCTGATGGGATCCGGTGCATTAGTGCTGGTATGATCGCACCCGTTAGGATTCTGCATTTTTATTACTATATTCCCACATTACTAATTCGCGTTCAACGTTACGCGCCTTTTTCTTTCACCTGTTTCCGCAAGTAAAGCGAAGAAATATTGAAAGGGATGCAACGCTGGGACTTCCCAGGGGGTCACCCACCCTGGTACTGCTCTCGCCTAGGCACGCTTTGTGACGCCCCCAAATCACTATACTTACTATAGATGACTTGGTGCTCACTATAAATGCTAAATCAATAGGTTTATAGATGATTTCCTTTATTCTCAAACAAAGTTCTCATCTTAATTCCCAAAGATCTTTCATTATTTTATATCAAGTCCTTGTAATCAATACAAGAGACTTAATACTCAAACATAACATTTTATCCTTAATATTTAGATATTCTATAACTTTATATGTTCCAACATTCACGGCATTAAATCATTAGGACGGCTCTTGGGAACAGAGAATCTCGCGGTGAATGTTTGCATCTTCACCCGTGATAAATGTTTGCATCTTTATCCGTGACAAATGGTTGTATCTTTGTCCGGTGCAAAATTCTCTTTCCGTACAGAACATTACCCAAATAGTTAAAACCCTCATTCGAAACGTATTTGGTTATAGTGATATCTCTTCATATTAATAATCCTACTTATCCGACATTCAGAATAGTAATAACGAGTTATACCTGGGTCCGAGGAACCTTAACGATGGATTTGACTTAGTCAACATCGCTTAGTCCTGTCTCGGATGTACAGCACTCACAAGTTATTTACCGATCCTCATCCAGATAAATAGATCATTATTAATACTATGTTAAGTTTTAACAATTCTAAGTTTAATCAAAGTAAAGACGTAACAAGAGAATGTGATAAAACTTGATAATATTTATATAATATTCGGTTACATGTGTTGAACTTGTTCTTATTACAAAATGTCATTATGACTACAGTTAAGAACAGTTAAGAAAAGCAGTAAACTAGTCTACGCATTTCTTCTTTCCTTTCTTCTTCGAGCCGGAGCTCTCGGGTTTGTCTGCACATTAGGTTTATATGCAAGGGTGAGCTAAAATGCTCAGCAAGTCTTAACACATAACATATAAGTGAACTCATACCGATAAGGATTGTAAGGACTCATGGAATAACAATTGATATTTACAAATGTTTTAACATAGCAAGACTGAGTGGTGGTTAGACCTTGAACTGTTCTTTGTCTTTCGACTTAGAACCTTTTACAGTGGATATAGAAAGGGGATCAACCTAACGACATCCTATGTTATGCATAACATACAATACACTGGACAGATCAAGAACAGTAATACATATTTGTTCATCTCAGTTTACTTCACATGTTAGGATCGCCCCAAGACGACTTGGTTTGATATAATAAAGCATGATTCGAATTTATCACGAATAATCATTTCATTTTGCAAGTTATGCCGAAACAAGAAGCAATAACTCTCGTATCAAAGATTTATAACACGTTGCATACACAAAATGTATAAATCACATAGAAAGCAAGTAAACAAAGTTTAAGGATAGAAAACTTGCCTTTAGCACAATTTAGGGTTTCCCGGTAATCGTTTAAAGCGCCTATACAAAGGGTTTCGTGTACCGAATGTTAGTTCATCGTATTTTTTCGTTCTATACGTGTTTTTATCACTAAACTAGACTATTTTCATTGGTGGAATTTTTAGAAAACTTGGCTAACTCAAAAACTCAAAAATTAGTGCTTCCACCCAAATGCCCCTTAAAATTTTCAGCTTTGACGTCCTTTCCGGTAACTGCCATAACTTTGTCATCCGGAAACATTTTAAAGTGATTTTTGAGTCTAAATTGCTTAGAATTTCATGATCTACAACTTTCATTTAGGTTACTAAGGCAGATTCGGACTTTAAAATTTCGTAATTTTAGCAAAAAGGTCAGTATGCTTACATTGAACAATATTTTTAGGGTTAACCATGTGAAACATGGTACCGCTTGCTTTAACTCTTTATGAAATCATGTTGTAAGACTCAATATCACTTTATAACATAAAAATAACAAATCACAAACCTTCTCATAGAAAGATTCATGACTTTTGCTCAAGAACATACGAAGAACACGAAGAACGGTTAAACCGTACATGGTAACGACTATGTTCTTGAGCTTTTGGTTTTCGTACATGAAATAATTTGAGCATTATAACTGCTTACATAAGTGATTATAACACTTTATAGTTGACAAAAATTGGTCATTATAACGGCTTGTATAATTGATTAAAACAATTTATAAAAATGCTCGAGAACATACGCATACGCGGAGAACGGATGAACCGTACATGACCACTACGTATGTTCATTGAGCTTTAAACTATGAATTGAAATTTGACATTATAACTACTACAAAATGTAGAAAGGCTCAAGAACACGTGAAGAACACGGAGAACGACAATCGTACATGGCTACGACTCGCGTTCTTGAGCTTTTGAAAATTTAAGACGAAAGAAAAATTGAACATAAAAACTATAAGAGATTGTACCTTTGGTGTTTGCAAGCTTTAACTATTTCTTTGCAATATCCAAGATAGTAACTCACTAGAACTCTCTCTCAATATATGTATAGCTTTGATACTTGATTTTTGAGCTTGAAAATGAATGATAGAATGAGTGAATATTGCTTGCTATTTATAGGCCAACCAAAGCTAGGGCAAAAGGGTCTTTGTTACAAAACTTCCAAGCTAAGCTAACTTCAAGTGCACCACCCTTGCCCACTTGATATGAACGACCCAAAGGTCTGATTTTATGCCATTAAATGCTAGTAATCATCATGTTTGGTGACATCACAAAACCATACATGTTAGCTTTTGATTGGTCCACCAATTAGCCTACCAAATGAATAGTATTAGGCCTTGTTTGGTTGGTCATTTAAGCATTTATTTGAGGGGTAGTCATGGTCATTTACCAAGCTTGACCAAGGTTAGATTAGTCCACTTGATAATCTAGCTTAATCAAGGTTAGGTTAATTAGCAATAACTTAGGTTAATTAGGTTTATTAATTCACCGATTAGTTTAACATATAGATTAGGTTAATCTATAGTTTAATTAATCTTAATCCTAGTTAGGTTAAGTTTAATTACATGTTAATTAGGTTAAATGGTAATCTAGTTACCTTAACCTAGTTCAATTCCAACCGGATTAGTGTTAATCACCTAATTAGGTTAATTAGTTAGATAATTTAATTATTCTGTAACTAGGTTTAAGTCTAGATTAGGGTTCCTAATCCAGTTATCTTTAACCTAGTTCATTTCTAAGTATTCCAGTTGAATTGGTCTTTACTGATTTAAAAGTCAGATATTACGGAGTTTTGTTCCGAATAAACACTATTCTGCAAAACGAAAAGTCAAAAAGACATTGCACGTTTTTCGGTGAATAGTGTTTTTGATTTCTATTTCTCAGAAAATGGTTAGACGATCAAAAAGGCACAAAAAATATTTTTCGTCTTTTCCCTATTTCGTCCTATACCCGACGCGCTTTTCGAGAAAAACTTTTATCGGCTATATTGTGTTTTCAAAGTACGGGAAAGATGAATCCTGAAACAGAATGTCATTTCGACGTACACGTTTCGCTCGGGGGCTTAGGTTAGATTTCCTAGGGTTTAGACCCTAGGGTTTAGGGTTTAGGTTTTATCTTCTTTTCAGCTTTTCGAAAAAAAACTTTTATGTTCCGTTTTCGTGCTAAGGTTGTATACTTGAACCGAAACATATAAATAAACAATAACGAAGATTCCATAACACATATAAGATGTAATTCAAGCTTTATTTATTCACATAAAGTCGGATTACAAGTCTCTCGGAAGTTCGGAATATTACACGCTTAATCTCCAAATCTCGATGGGATCCGGTGCGTTAGTGTTGGTATGATCGCACCCGTTAGTGTTTGATGCGGCGGGAGAAACCTGTTAGGAAGTGGTTTAGGTGTTCGGATGCGTTCGGCCCGGGAGAACTTCAAAGTGGCGTGACTTTTGATCCATAAGGAGTAACGGGGCCCGTAATATATCAAATTGAAGCTTGGGATGAGCTCTGCAAGTCTAATCGCCTACGACCTTGACACGTGCTGTTTGGAGCCCGAAAAACCTATTTGAAATAGTCTATTCGTCGGCCGAGCGTGAATTATTTTGTTCATTTTTGTTATTTTAGTTTCCCTGTCCCTAATTGCTGTTGGAAGTTGTTTAAGGCCATAAATACGACCATGAACAGCAACGTTCTCGTCAGTTAATATTACTATTACGTTATTCTATTCGTGAGTTCTTGCTTTTCTTGTCGGTTCAGGGGTTTGCCTCTGCGCTCTTGTTGCCGCGTCTGAACCTGCAAGTCACGTTTGTGCCAGGGCGTTACAGTCTAACCGTGTTTCGCTGTATCTGGACTCTTCGATCCCATTCCTGTATTGCCACTTTGATAACGCTTGTTTATCCCCAGAGGCACAAAAGAGATCTAGAAGGGGGTGGCGTAAATTCTTTAAATTCTCCTTCATGATAGGGTGTTACCAAGTAATTACCCAAATCAATTTAATTAATTCAGGCACAGAACAAACGCAGTTTAGATCGCACCTTCGAAGAATGTGGGGAAGAAAAATAGTCCAAAGCCCACGTTTCGCGTAAAGGCAAAACGGATATAAAAAGGGGTGCAACACGAGGACTTCCCAGGGGGTCACCCATCCTAGTACTATTCTCGCCCAAGCACGCTTAACTTCGGAGTTCTGATGGGATCCGGTGCATTAGTGCTGGTATGATCGCACCCGTTAGGACTCCCCACTTCTATTCCTATATTCCCGGATGTGGGTGTGACGTAGTGACATTTACTAAGACACGTTTCGCCAGTTCGCGCGTTTGCTTTCACCTGGTTCCGCAAACAGGAAGAGAAGACATAGGAAGGGGTGCAACACGAGGACTTCCCAGGGGGTCACCCATCCAAGTACTACACTCGCCCAAGCGCGCTTAACTCCGGTGTTCTGACGGGATCCGGCGCATTATTGCTGGTATGATCGCACCCGCTAAGAACCTCCATTTTAATCCCTACCTTCCCGCACGTGGGCGTGTCGTTGTCACATTTTCGCCGTGCCTGCGCGTTTGGTAAGACACGTTTCACCAGTACGCGCGTCTTCGTTCGCCTGGTTCCGCAAAAATGCAAAAATGAGGGGATCCGGCGCGTTGGTGCTGCTGTGATCGCACCCGCTAAGATCCTCCGTCTTAATTCGAAATTTCCCGCACGTGGGTGTGCCGCAGTTACATTTACGCCGTGCATGCGCGTTTACCGAGACACGTTTCACCAGTGACCCCTTATTCTTTCCCCCGGTTCCGCAAAAGGGTTATAAAAAGGGGTGCAACACGAGGACTTCCCAGGGGGTCACCCATCCTAGTACTACTCTCGCCCAAGCACGCTTAACTTCGGAGTTCTGATGGGATCCGGTGCATTAGTGCTGGTATGATCGCACCCGTTAGGATTCTGCATTTTTATTACTATATTCCCACATTACTAATTCGCGTTCAACGTTACGCGCCTTTTTCTTTCACCTGTTTCCGCAAGTAAAACGAAGAAATATTGAAAGGGATGCAACGCTGGGACTTCCCAGGGGGTCACCCACCCTGGTACTGCTCTCGCCTAGGCACGCTTAATCTCCGAATCTCGATGGGATCCGGTGCGTTAGTGTTGGTATGATCGCACCCGTTAGTGTTTGATGCGGCGGGAGAAACCTGTTAGGAAGTGGTTTAGGTGTTCGGATGCGTTCGGCCCGGGAGAACTTCAAAGTGGCGTGACTTTTGATCCATAAGGAGTAACGGGGCCCGTAATATATCAAATTGAAGCTTGGGATGAGCTCTACAAGTCTCATAGCCCACGGCCTTGACACGTGCTGTTTGGAGCCCGAAAAACCTATTTGAAATAGTCTATTCGTCGGCCGAGCGTGAATTATTTTTTTCATTTTTGTTATTTTAGTTTCCCTGTCCGTAATTGCTGTTGGAAGTTGTTTACGGCCATAAATACGACCATGAACAGCAACGTTCTCGTCAGTTAATATTACTATTACGTTATTCTATTCGTGAGTTCTTGCTTTTCTTGTCGGTTCAGGGGTTTGCCTCTGCGCTCTTGTTGCCGCGTCTGAACCTGCAAATCACGTTTGTGCCAGGGCGTTACAGTCTAACCGTGTTTCGCTGCATCTGGACTCTTCGATCCCATTCCTGTATTGCCACTTTGATAACGCTTGTTTATCCCCAGAGGCACAAAAGAGATCTAGAAGGGGGTGGCGTAAATTCTTTAAATTCTCCTTCATGATAGGGTGTTACCAAGTAATTACCCAAATCAATTTAATTAATTCAGGCACAGAACGAACGCAGTTTAGATCGCACCTTCGAAGAATGTGGGGAAAAAAAATAGTCCAAAGCCCACGTTTCGCGTAAAGGCAAAACGGATATAAAAAGGGGTGCAACACGAGGACTTCCCAGGGGGTCACCCATCCTAGTACTACTCTCGCCCAAGCACGCTTAACTTCGGAGTTCTGATGGGATCCGGTGCATTAGTGCTGGTATGATCGCACCCGTTAGGACTCCCCACTTCTATTCCTATATTCCCGGATGTGGGTGTGACGTAGTGACATTTACTAAGACACGTTTCGCCAGTTCGCGCGTTTGCTTTCACCTGGTTCCGCAAACAGGAAGAGAAGACATAGGAAGGGGTGCAACACGAGGACTTCCAAGGGGGTCACCCATCCAAGTACTACACTCGCCCAAGCGCGCTTAACTCCGGTGTTCTGACGGGATCCGGCGCATTATTGCTGGTATGATCGCACCCGCTAAGAACCTCCATTTTAATCCCTACCTTCCCGCACGTGGGCGTGTCGTTGTCACATTTTCGCCGTGCCTGCGCGTTTGGTAAGACACGTTTCACCAGTACGCGCGTCTTCGTTCGCCTGGTTCCGCAAAAATGCAAAAATGAGGGGATCCGGCGCGTTGGTGCTGCTGTGATCGCACCCGCTAAGATCCTCCGTCTTAATTCGAAATTTCCCGCACGTGGGTGTGCCGCAGTGACATTTACGCCGTGCATGCGCGTTTACCGAGACACGTTTCACCAGTGACCCCTTATTCTTTCCCCCGGTTCCGCAAAAGGTTTATAAAAAGGGGTGCAACACGAGGACTTCCCAGGGGGTCACCCATCCTAGTACTACTCTCGCCCAAGCACGCTTAACTTCGGAGTTCTGATGGGATCCGGTGCATTAGTGCTGGTATGATCGCACCCGTTAGGATTCTGCATTTTTATTACTATATTCCCACATTACTAATTCGCGTTCAACGTTACGCGCCTTTTTCTTTCACCTGTTTCCGCAAGTAAAGCGAAGAAATATTGAAAGGGATGCAACGCTGGGACTTCCCAGGGGGTCACCCACCCTGGTACTGCTCTCGCCTAGGCACGCTTAATCTCCGAATCTCGATGGGATCCGGTGCGTTAGTGTTGGTATGATCGCACCCGTTAGTGTTTGATGCGGCGGGAGAAACCTGTTAGGAAGTGGTTTAGGTGTTCGGATGCGTTCGGCCCGGGAGAACTTCAAAGTGGCGTGACTTTTGATCCATAAGGAGTAACGGGGCCCGTAATATATCAAATTGAAGCTTGGGATGAGCTCTACAAGTCTCATAGCCCACGGCCTTGACACGTGCTGTTTGGAGCCCGAAAAACCTATTTGAAATAGTCTATTCGTCGGCCGAGCGTGAATTATTTTTTTCATTTTTGTTATTTTAGTTTCCCTGTCCCTAATTGCTGTTGGAAGTTGTTTACGGCCATAAATACGACCATGAACAGCAACGTTCTCGTCAGTTAATATTACTATTACGTTATTCTATTCGTGAGTTCTTGCTTTTCTTGTCGGTTCAGGGGTTTGCCTCTGCGCTCTTGTTGCCGCGTCTGAACCTGCAAATCACGTTTGTGCCAGGGCGTTACAGTCTAACCGTGTTTCGCTGCATCTGGACTCTTCGATCCCATTCCTGTATTGCCACTTTGATAACGCTTGTTTATCCCCAGAGGCACAAAAGAGATCTAGAAGGGGGTGGCGTAAATTCTTTAAATTCTCCTTCGTGATAGGGTGTTACCAAGTAATTACCCAAATCAATTTAATTAATTCAGGCACAGAACGAACGCAGTTTAGATCGCACCTTCGAAGAATGTGGGGAAAAAAAATAGTCCAAAGCCCACGTTTCGCGTAAAGGCAAAACGGATATAAAAAGGGGTGCAACACGAGGACTTCCCAGGGGGTCACCCATCCTAGTACTACTCTCGCCCAAGCACGCTTAACTTCGGAGTTCTGATGGGATCCGGTGCATTAGTGCTGGTATGATCGCACCCGTTAGGACTCCCCACTTCTATTCCTATATTCCCGGATGTGGGTGTGACGTAGTGACATTTACTAAGACACGTTTCGCCAGTTCGCGCGTTTGCTTTCACCTGGTTCCGCAAACAGGAAGAGAAGACATAGGAAGGGGTGCAACACGAGGACTTCCCAGGGGGTCACCCATCCAAGTACTACACTCGCCCAAGCGCGCTTAACTCCGGTGTTCTGACGGGATCCGGCGCATTATTGCTGGTATGATCGCACCCGCTAAGAACCTCCATTTTAATCCCTACCTTCCCGCACGTGGGCGTGTCGTTGTCACATTTTCGCCGTGCCTGCGCGTTTGGTAAGACACGTTTCACCAGTACGCGCGCCTTCGTTCGCCTGGTTCCGCAAAAATGCAAAAATGAGGGGATCCGGCGCGTTGGTGCTGCTGTGATCGCACCCGCTAAGATCCTCCATCTTAATTCGAAATTTCCCGCACGTGGGTGTGCCGCAGTGACATTTACGCCGTGCATGCGCGTTTACCGAGACACGTTTCACCAGTGACCCCTTATTCTTTCCCCCGGTTCCGCAAAAGGGTTATAAAAAGGGGTGCAACACGAGGACTTCCCAGGGGGTCACCCATCCTAGTACTACTCTCGCCCAAGCACGCTTAACTTCGGAGTTCTGATGGGATCCGGTGCATTAGTGCTGGTATGATCGCACCCGTTAGGATTCTGCATTTTTATTACTATATTCCCGCATTACTAATTCGCGTTCAACGTTACGCGCCTTTTTCTTTCACCTGTTTCCGCAAGTAAAGCGAAGAAATATTGAAAGGGATGCAACGCTGGGACTTCCCAGGGGGTCACCCACCCTGGTACTGCTCTCGCCTAGGCACGCTTAATCTCCGAATCTCGATGGGATCCGGTGCGTTAGTGTTGGTATGATCGCACCCGTTAGTGTTTGATGCGGCGGGAGAAACCTGTTAGGAAGTGGTTTAGGTGTTCGGATGCGTTCGGCCCGGGAGAACTTCAAAGTGGCGTGACTTTTGATCCATAAGGAGTAACGGGGCCCGTAATATATCAAATTGAAGCTTGGGATGAGCTCTACAAGTCTCATAGCCCACGGCCTTGACACGTGCTGTTTGGAGCCCGAAAAACCTATTTGAAATAGTCTATTCGTCGGCCGAGCGTGAATTATTTTTTTCATTTTTGTTATTTTAGTTTCCCTGTCCCTAATTGCTGTTGGAAGTTGTTTACGGCCATAAATACGACCATGAACAGCAACGTTCTCGTCAGTTAATATTACTATTACGTTATTCTATTCGTGAGTTCTTGCTTTTCTTGTCGGTTCAGGGGTTTGCCTCTGCGCTCTTGTTGCCGCGTCTGAACCTGCAAATCACGTTTGTGCCAGGGCGTTACAGTCTAACCGTGTTTCGCTGCATCTGGACTCTTCGATCCCATTCCTGTATTGCCACTTTGATAACGCTTGTTTATCCCCAGAGGCACAAAAGAGATCTAGAAGGGGGTGGCGTAAATTCTTTAAATTCTCCTTCGTGATAGGGTGTTACCAAGTAATTACCCAAATCAATTTAATTAATTCAGGCACAGAACGAACGCAGTTTAGATCGCACCTTCGAAGAATGTGGGGAAAAAAAATAGTCCAAAGCCCACGTTTCGCGTAAAGGCAAAACGGATATAAAAAGGGGTGCAACACGAGGACTTCCCAGGGGGTCACCCATCCTAGTACTACTCTCGCCCAAGCACGCTTAACTTCGGAGTTCTGATGGGATCCGGTGCATTAGTGCTGGTATGATCGCACCCGTTAGGACTCCCCACTTCTATTCCTATATTCCCGGATGTGGGTGTGACGTAGTGACATTTACTAAGACACGTTTCGCCAGTTCGCGCGTTTGCTTTCACCTGGTTCCGCAAACAGGAAGAGAAGACATAGGAAGGGGTGCAACACGAGGACTTCCCAGGGGGTCACCCATCCAAGTACTACACTCGCCCAAGCGCGCTTAACTCCGGTGTTCTGACGGGATCCGGCGCATTATTGCTGGTATGATCGCACCCGCTAAGAACCTCCATTTTAATCCCTACCTTCCCGCACGTGGGCGTGTCGTTGTCACATTTTCGCCGTGCCTGCGCGTTTGGTAAGACACGTTTCACCAGTACGCGCGCCTTCGTTCGCCTGGTTCCGCAAAAATGCAAAAATGAGGGGATCCGGCGCGTTGGTGCTGCTGTGATCGCACCCGCTAAGATCCTCCATCTTAATTCGAAATTTCCCGCACGTGGGTGTGCCGCAGTGACATTTACGCCGTGCATGCGCGTTTACCGAGACACGTTTCACCAGTGACCCCTTATTCTTTCCCCCGGTTCCGCAAAAGGGTTATAAAAAGGGGTGCAACACGAGGACTTCCCAGGGGGTCACCCATCCTAGTACTACTCTCGCCCAAGCACGCTTAACTTCGGAGTTCTGATGGGATCCGGTGCATTAGTGCTGGTATGATCGCACCCGTTAGGATTCTGCATTTTTATTACTATATTCCCGCATTACTAATTCGCGTTCAACGTTACGCGCCTTTTTCTTTCACCTGTTTCCGCAAGTAAAGCGAAGAAATATTGAAAGGGATGCAACGCTGGGACTTCCCAGGGGGTCACCCACCCTGGTACTGCTCTCGCCTAGGCACGCTTAATCTCCGAATCTCGATGGGATCCGGTGCGTTAGTGTTGGTATGATCGCACCCGTTAGTGTTTGATGCGGCGGGAGAAACCTGTTAGGAAGTGGTTTAGGTGTTCGGATGCGTTCGGCCCGGGAGAACTTCAAAGTGGCGTGACTTTTGATCCATAAGGAGTAACGGGGCCCGTAATATATCAAATTGAAGCTTGGGATGAGCTCTACAAGTCTCATAGCCCACGGCCTTGACACGTGCTGTTTGGAGCCCGAAAAACCTATTTGAAATAGTCTATTCGTCGGCCGAGCGTGAATTATTTTTTTCATTTTTGTTATTTTAGTTTCCCTGTCCCTAATTGCTGTTGGAAGTTGTTTACGGCCATAAATACGACCATGAACAGCAACGTTCTCGTCAGTTAATATTACTATTACGTTATTCTATTCGTGAGTTCTTGCTTTTCTTGTCGGTTCAGGGGTTTGCCTCTGCGCTCTTGTTGCCGCGTCTGAACCTGCAAATCACGTTTGTGCCAGGGCGTTACAGTCTAACCGTGTTTCGCTGCATCTGGACTCTTCGATCCCATTCCTGTATTGCCACTTTGATAACGCTTGTTTATCCCCAGAGGCACAAAAGAGATCTAGAAGGGGGTGGCGTAAATTCTTTAAATTCTCCTTCGTGATAGGGTGTTACCAAGTAATTACCCAAATCAATTTAATTAATTCAGGCACAGAACGAACGCAGTTTAGATCGCACCTTCGAAGAATGTGGGGAAAAAAAATAGTCCAAAGCCCACGTTTCGCGTAAAGGCAAAACGGATATAAAAAGGGGTGCAACACGAGGACTTCCCAGGGGGTCACCCATCCTAGTACTACTCTCGCCCAAGCACGCTTAACTTCGGAGTTCTGATGGGATCCGGTGCATTAGTGCTGGTATGATCGCACCCGTTAGGACTCCCCACTTCTATTCCTATATTCCCGGATGTGGGTGTGACGTAGTGACATTTACTAAGACACGTTTCGCCAGTTCGCGCGTTTGCTTTCACCTGGTTCCGCAAATAGGAAGAGAAGACATAGGAAGGGGTGCAACACGAGGACTTCCCAGGGGGTCACCCATCCAAGTACTACACTCGCCCAAGCGCACTTAACTCCGGTGTTCTGACGGGATCCGGCGCATTATTGCTGGTATGATCGCACCCGCTAAGAACCTCCATTTTAATCCCTACCTTCCCGCACGTGGGCGTGTCGTTGTCACATTTTCGCCGTGCCTGCGCGTTTGGTAAGACACGTTTCACCAGTACGCGCGTCTTCGTTCGCCTGGTTCCGCAAAAATGCAAAAATGAGGGGATCCGGCGCGTTGGTGCTGCTGTGATCGCACCCGCTAAGATCCTCCGTCTTAATTCGAAATTTCCCGCACGTTGGTGTGCCGCAGTGACATTTACGCCGTGCATGCGCGTTTACCGAGACACGTTTCACCAGTGACCCCTTATTCTTTCCCCCGGTTCCGCAAAAGGGTTATAAAAAGGGGTGCAACACGAGGACTTCCCAGGGGGTCACCCATCCTAGTACTACTCTCGCCCAAGCACGCTTAACTTCGGAGTTCTGATGGGATCCGGCGCATTAGTGCTGGTATGATCGCACCCGTTAGGATTCTGCATTTTTATTACTATATTCCCGCATTACTAATTCGCGTTCAACGTTACGCGCCTTTTTCTTTCACCTGTTTCCGCAAGTAAAGCGAAGAAATATTGAAAGGGATGCAACGCTGGGACTTCCCAGGGGGTCACCCACCCTGGTACTGCTCTCGCCTAGGCACGCTTAATCTCCGAATCTCGATGGGATCCGGTGCGTTAGTGTTGGTATGATCGCACCCGTTAGTGTTTGATGCGGCGGGAGAAACCTGTTAGGAAGTGGTTTAGGTGTTCGGATGCGTTCGGCCCGGGAGAACTTCAAAGTGGCGTGACTTTTGATCCATAAGGAGTAACGGGGCCCGTAATATATCAAATTGAAGCTTGGGATGAGCTCTACAAGTCTCATAGCCCACGGCCTTGACACGTGCTGTTTGGAGCCCGAAAAACCTATTTGAAATAGTCTATTCGTCGGCCGAGCGTGAATTATTTTTTTCATTTTTGTTATTTTAGTTTCCCTGTCCCTAATTGCTGTTGGAAGTTGTTTACGGCCATAAATACGACCATGAACAGCAACGTTCTCGTCAGTTAATATTACTATTACGTTATTCTATTCGTGAGTTCTTGCTTTTCTTGTCGGTTCAGGGGTTTGCCTCGGCGCTCTTGTTGCCGCGTCTGAACCTGCAAATCACGTTTGTGCCAGGGCGTTACAGTCTAACCGTGTTTCGCTGCATCTGGACTCTTCGATCCCATTCCTGTATTGCCACTTTGATAACGCTTGTTTATCCCCAGAGGCACAAAAGAGATCTAGAAGGGGGTGGCGTAAATTCTTTAAATTCTCCTTCGTGATAGGGTGTTACCAAGTAATTACCCAAATAAATTTAATTAATTCAGGCACAGAACGAACGCAGTTTAGATCGCACCTTCGAAGAATGTGGGGAAAAAAAATAGTCAAAAGCCCACGTTTCGCGTAAAGGCAAAACGGATATAAAAAGGGGTGCAACACGAGGACTTCCCAGGGGGTCACCCATCCTAGTACTACTCTCGCCCAAGCACGCTTAACTTCGGAGTTCTGATGGGATCCGATGCATTAGTGCTGGTATGATCGCACCCGTTAGGACTCCCCACTTCTATTCCTATATTCCCGGATGTGGGTGTGACGTAGTGACATTTACTAAGACACGTTTCGCCAGTTCGCGCGTTTGCTTTCACCTGGTTCCGCAAACAGGAAGAGAAGACATAGGAAGGGGTGCAACACGAGGACTTCCCAGGGGGTCACCCATCCAAGTACTACACTCGCCCAAGCGCGCTTAACTCTGGTGTTCTGACGGGATCCGGCGCATTATTGCTGGTATGATCGCACCCGCTAAGAACCTCCATTTTAATCCCTACCTTCCCGCACGTGGGCATGTCGTTGTCACATTTTCGCCGTGCCTGCGCGTTTGGTAAGACACGTTTCACCAGTACGCGCGTCTTCGTTCGCCTGGTTCCGCAAAAATGCAAAAATGAGGGGATCCGGCGCGTTGGTGCTGCTGTGATCGCACCCGCTAAGATCCTCCGTCTTAATTCGAAATTTCCCGCACGTGGGTGTGCCGCAGTGACATTTACGCCGTGCATGCGCGTTTACCGAGACACGTTTCACCAGTGACCCCTTATTCTTTCCCCCGGTTCCGCAAAAGGGTTATAAAAAGGGGTGCAACACGAGGACTTCCCAGGGGGTCACCCATCCTAGTACTACTCTCGCCCAAGCACGCTTAACTTCGAAGTTCTGATGGGATCCGGTGCTTTAGTGCTGGTATGATCGCACCCGTTAGGATTCTGCATTTTTATTACTATATTCCCGCATTACTAATTCGTGTTCAACGTTACGCGCCTTTTTCTTTCACCTGTTTCCGCAAGTAAAACGAAGAAATATTGAAAGGGATGCAACGCTGGGACTTCCCAGGGGGTCACCCACCCTGGTACTGCTCTCGCCTAGGCACGCTTAATCTCCGAATCTCGATGGGATCCGGTGCGTTAGTGTTGGTATGATCGCACCCGTTAGTGTTTGATGCGGCGGGAGAAACCTGTTAGGAAGTGGTTTAGGTGTTCGGATGCGTTCGGCCCGGGAGAACTTCAAAGTGGCGTGACTTTTGATCCATAAGGAGTAACGGGGCCCGTAATATATCAAATTGAAGCTTGGGATGAGCTCTACAAGTCTCATCGCCTACGGCCTTGACACGTGCTGTTTGGAGCCCGAAAAACCTATTTGAAATAGTCTATTCGTCGGCCGAGCGTGAATTATTTTTTTCATTTTTGTTATTTTAGTTTCCCTGTCCCTAATTGCTGTTGGAAGTTGTTTACGGCCATAAATACGACCATGAACAGCAACGTTCTCGTCAGTTAATATTACTATTACGTTATTCTATTCGTGAGTTCTTGCTTTTCTTGTCGGTTCAGGGGTTTGCCTCTGCGCTCTTGTTGCCGCGTCTGAACCTGCAAATCACGTTTGTGCCAGGGCGTTACAGTCTAACCGTGTTTCGCTGCATCTGGACTCTTCGATCCCATTCCTGTATTGCCACTTTGATAACGCTTGTTTATCCCAGAGGCACAAAAGAGATCTAGAAGGGGGTGGCGTAAATTCTTTAAATTCTCCTTCATGATAGGGTGTTACCAAGTAATTACCCAAATCAATTTAATTAATTCAGGCACAGAACAAACGCAGTTTAGATCGCACCTTCGAAGAATGTGGGGGAAAAAAATAGTCCAAAGCCCACGTTTCGCGTAAAGGCAAAACGGATATAAAAAGGGGTGCAACACGAGGACTTCCCAGGGGGTCACCCATCCTAGTACTACTCTCGCCCAAGCACGCTTAACTTCGGAGTTCTGATGAGATCCGGTGCATTAGTGCTGGTATGATCGCACCCGTTAGGACTCCCCACTTCTATTCCTATATTCCCGGATGTGGGTGTGACGTAGTGACATTTACTAAGACACGTTTCGCCAGTTCGCGCGTTTGCTTTCACCTGGTTCCGCAAACAGGAAGAGAAGACATAGGAAGGGGTGCAACACGAGGACTTCCCAGGGGGTCACCCATCCAAGTACTACACTCGCCCAAGCGCGCTTAACTCCGGTGTTCTGACGGGATCCGGCGCATTATTGCTGGTATGATCGCACCCGCTAAGAACCTCCATTTTAATCCCTACCTTCCCGCACGTGGGCGTGTCGTTGTCACATTTTCGCCGTGCCTGCGCGTTTGGTAAGACACGTTTCACCAGTACGCGCGTCTTCGTTCGCCTGGTTCCGCAAAAATGCAAAAATGAGGGGATCCGGCGCGTTGGTGCTGCTGTGATCGCACCCGCTAAGATCCTCCGTCTTAATTCGAAATTTCCCGCACGTGGGTGTGCCGCAGTGACATTTACGCTGTGCATGCGCGTTTACCGAGACACGTTTCACCAGTGACCCCTTATTCTTTCCCCCGGTTCCGCAAAAGGGTTATAAAAAGGGGTGCAACACGAGGACTTCCCAGGGGGTCACCCATCCTAGTACTACTCTCGCCCAAGCACGCTTAACTTCGAAGTTCTGATGGGATCCGGTGCTTTAGTGCTGGTATGATCGCACCCGTTAGGATTCTGCATTTTTATTACTATATTCCCGCATTACTAATTCGTGTTCAACGTTACGCGCCTTTTTCTTTCACCTGTTTCCGCAAGTAAAACGAAGAAATATTGAAAGGGATGCAACGCTGGGACTTCCCAGGGGGTCACCCACCCTGGTACTGCTCTCGCCTAGGCACGCTTAATCTCCGAATCTCGATGGGATCCGGTGCGTTAGTGTTGGTATGATCGCACCCGTTAGTGTTTGATGCGGCGGGAGAAACCTGTTAGGAAGTGGTTTAGGTGTTCGGATGCGTTCGGCCCGGGAGAACTTCAAAGTGGCGTGACTTTTGATCCATAAGGAGTAACGGGGCCCGTAATATATCAAATTGAAGCTTGGGATGAGCTCTACAAGTCTCATCGCCTACGGCCTTGACACGTGCTGTTTGGAGCCCGAAAAACCTATTTGAAATAGTCTATTCGTCGGCCGAGCGTGAATTATTTTTTTCATTTTTGTTATTTTAGTTTCCCTGTCCCTAATTGCTGTTGGAAGTTGTTTACGGCCATAAATACGACCATGAACAGCAACGTTCTCGTCAGTTAATATTACTATTACGTTATTCTATTCGTGAGTTCTTGCTTTTCTTGTCGGTTCAGGGGTTTGCCTCTGCGCTCTTGTTGCCGCGTCTGAACCTGCAAATCACGTTTGTGCCAGGGCGTTACAGTCTAACCGTGTTTCGCTGCATCTGGACTCTTCGATCCCATTCCTGTATTGCCACTTTGATAACGCTTGTTTATCCCCAGAGGCACAAAAGAGATCTAGAAGGGGGTGGCGTAAATTCTTTAAATTCTCCTTCATGATAGGGTGTTACCAAGTAATTACCCAAATCAATTTAATTAATTCAGGCACAGAACAAACGCAGTTTAGATCGCACCTTCGAAGAATGTGGGGGAAAAAAATAGTCCAAAGCCCACGTTTCGCGTAAAGGCAAAACGGATATAAAAAGGGGTGCAACACGAGGACTTCCCAGGGGGTCACCCATCCTAGTACTACTCTCGCCCAAGCACGCTTAACTTCGGAGTTCTGATGAGATCCGGTGCATTAGTGCTGGTATGATCGCACCCGTTAGGACTCCCCACTTCTATTCCTATATTCCCGGATGTGGGTGTGACGTAGTGACATTTACTAAGACACGTTTCGCCAGTTCGCGCGTTTGCTTTCACCTGGTTCCGCAAACAGGAAGAGAAGACATAGGAAGGGGTGCAACACGAGGACTTCCCAGGGGGTCACCCATCCAAGTACTACACTCGCCCAAGCGCGCTTAACTCCGGTGTTCTGACGGGATCCGGCGCATTATTGCTGGTATGATCGCACCCGCTAAGAACCTCCATTTTAATCCCTACCTTCCCGGACGTGGGCGTGTCGTTGTCACATTTTCGCCGTGCCTGCGCGTTTGGTAAGACACGTTTCACCAGTACGCGCGTCTTCGTTCGCCTGGTTCCGCAAAAATGCAAAAATGAGGGGATCCGGCGCGTTGGTGCTGCTGTGATCGCACCCGCTAAGATCCTCCGTCTTAATTCGAAATTTCCCGCACGTGGGTGTGCCGCAGTGACATTTACGCCGTGCATGCGCGTTTACCGAGACACGTTTCACCAGTGACCCCTTATTCTTTCCCCCGGTTCCGCAAAAGGGTTATAAAAAGGGGTGCAACACGAGGACTTCCCAGGGGGTCACCCATCCTAGTACTACTCTCGCCCAAGCACGCTTAACTTCGAAGTTCTGATGGGATCCGGTGCATTAGTGCTGGTATGATCGCACCCGTTAGGATTCTGCATTTTTATTACTATATTCCCACATTACTAATTCGCGTTCAACGTTACGCGCCTTTTTCTTTCACCTGTTTCCGCAAGTAAAGCGAAGAAATATTGAAAGGGATGCAACGCTGGGACTTCCCAGGGGGTCACCCACCCTGGTACTGCTCTCGCCTAGGCACGCTTAATCTCCGAATCTCGATGGGATCCGGTGCGTTAGTGTTGGTATGATCGCACCCGTTAGTGTTTGATGCGGCGGGAGAAACCTGTTAGGAAGTGGTTTAGGTGTTCGGATGCGTTCGGCCCGGGAGAACTTCAAAGTGGCGTGACTTTTGATCCATAAGGAGTAACGGGGCCCGTAATATATCAAATTGAAGCTTGGGATGAGCTCTACAAGTCTCATAGCCCACGGCCTTGACACGTGCTGTTTGGAGCCCGAAAAACCTATTTGAAATAGTCTATTCGTCGGCCGAGCGTGAATTATTTTTTTCATTTTTGTTATTTTAGTTTCCCTGTCCCTAATTGCTGTTGGAAGTTGTTTACGGCCATAAATACGACCATGAACAGCAACGTTCTCGTCAGTTAATATTACTATTACGTTATTCTATTCGTGAGTTCTTGCTTTTCTTGTCGGTTCAGGGGTTTGCCTCTGCGCTCTTGTTGCTGCGTCTGAACCTGCAAATCACGTTTGTGCCAGGGCGTTACAGTCTAACCGTGTTTCGCTGCATCTGGACTCTTCGATCCCATTCCTGTATTGCCACTTTGATAACGCTTGTTTATCCCCAGAGGCACAAAAGAGATCTAGAAGGGGGTGGCGTAAATTCTTTAAATTCTCCTTCATGATAGGGTGTTACCAAGTAATTACCCAAATCAATTTAATTAATTCAGGCACAGAACAAACGCAGTTTAGATCGCACCTTCGAAGAATGTGGCGAAAAAAAATAGTCCAAAGCCCACGTTTCGCGTAAAGGCAAAACGGATATAAAAAGGGGTGCAACACGAGGACTTCCCAGGGGGTCACCCATCCTAGTACTACTCTCGCCCAAGCACGCTTAACTTCGGAGTTCTGATGGGATCCGGTCCATTAGTGCTGGTATGATCGCACCCGTTAGGACTCCCCACTTCTATTCCTATATTCCCGGATGTGGGTGTGACGTAGTGACATTTACTAAGACACGTTTCGCCAGTTCGCGCGTTTGCTTTCACCTGGTTCCGCAAACAGGAAGAGAAGACATAGGAAGGGGTGCAACACGAGGACTTCCCAGGGGGTCACCCATCCAAGTACTACACTCGCCCAAGCGCGCTTAACTCCGGTGTTCTGACGGGATCCGGCGCATTATTGCTGGTATGATCGCACCCGCTAAGAACCTCCATTTTAATCCCTACCTTCCCGCACGTGGGCGTGTCGTTGTCACATTTTCGCCGTGCCTGCGCGTTTGGTAAGACACGTTTCACCAGTACGCGCGTCTTCGTTCGCCTGGTTCCGCAAAAATGCAAAAATGAGGGGATCCGGCGCGTTGGTGCTGCTGTGATCGCACCCGCTAAGATCCTCCGTCTTAATTCGAAATTTCCCGCACGTGGGTGTGCCGCAGTGACATTTACGCCGTGCATGCGCGTTTACCGAGACACGTTTCACCAGTGACCCCTTATTCTTTCCCCCGGTTCCGCAAAAGGGTTATAAAAAGGGGTGCAACACGAGGACTTCCCAGGGGGTCACCCATCCTAGTACTACTCTCGCCCAAGCACGCTTAACTTCGGAGTTCTGATGGGATCCGGTGCATTAGTGCTGGTATGATCGCACCCGTTAGGATTCTGCATTTTTATTACTATATTCCCGCATTACTAATTCGCGTTCAACGTTACGCGCCTTTTTCTTTCACCTGTTTCCGCAAGTAAAGCGAAGAAATATTGAAAGGGATGCAACGCTGGGACTTCCCAGGGGGTCACCCACCCTGGTACTGCTCTCGCCTAGGCACGCTTAATCTCCGAATCTCGATGGGATCCGGTGCGTTAGTGTTGGTATGATCGCACCCGTTAGTGTTTGATGCGGCGGGAGAAACCTGTTAGGAAGTGGTTTAGGTGTTCGGATGCGTTCGGCCCGGGAGAACTTCAAAGTGGCGTGACTTTTGATCCATAAGGAGTAACGGGGCCCGTAATATATCAAATTGAAGCTTGGGATGAGCTCTACAAGCCTCATAGCCCACGGCCTTGACACGTGCTGTTTGGAGCCCGAAAAACCTATTTGAAATAGTCTATTCGTAGGCCGAGCATGAATTATTTTTTTCATTTTTGTTATTTTAGTTTCCCTGTCCCTAATTGCTGTTGGAAGTTGTTTACGGCCATAAATACGACCATGAACAGCAACGTTCTCGTCAGTTAATATTACTATTACGTTATTCTATTCGTGAGTTCTTGCTTTTCTTGTCGGTTCAGGGGTTTGCCTCTGCGCTCTTGTTGCCGCGTCTGAACCTGCAAATCACGTTTGTGCCAGGGCGTTACAGTCTAACCGTGTTTCGCTGCATCTGGACTCTTCGATCCCATTCCTGTATTGCCACTTTGATAACGCTTGTTTATCCCCAGAGGCACAAAAGAGATCTAGAAGGGGGTGGCGTAAATTCTTTAAATTCTCCTTCATGATAGGGTGTTACCAAGTAATTACCCAAATCAATTTAATTAATTCAGGCACAGAACAAACGCAGTTTAGATCGCACCTTCGAAGAATGTGGGGAAAAAAAATAGTCCAAAGCCCACGTTTCGCGTAAAGGCAAAACGGATATAAAAAGGGGTGCAACACGAGGACTTCCCAGGGGGTCACCCATCCTAGTACTACTCTCGCCCAAGCACGCTTAACTTCGGAGTTCTGATGGGATCCGGTGCATTAGTGCTGGTATGATCGCACCCGTTAGGACTCCCCACTTCTATTCCTATATTCCCGGATGTGGGTGTGACGTAGTGACATTTACTAAGACACGTTTCGCCAGTTCGCGCGTTTGCTTTCACCTGGTTCCGCAAACAGGAAGAGAAGACATAGGAAGGGGTGCAACACGAGGACTTCCCAGGGGGTCACCCATCCAAGTACTACACTCGCCCAAGCGCGCTTAACTCCGGTGTTCTGACGGGATCCGGCGCATTATTGCTGGTATGATCGCACCCGCTAAGAACCTCCATTTTAATCCCTACCTTCCCGCACGTGGGCGTGTCGTTGTCACATTTTCGCCGTGCCTGCGCGTTTGGCAAGACACGTTTCACCAGTACGCGCGTCTTCGTTCGCCTGGTTCCGCAAAAATGAGGGGATCCGGCGCGTTGGTGCTGCTGTGATCGCACCCGCTAAGATCCTCCGTCTTAATTCGAAATTTCCCGCACGTGGGTGTGCCGCAGTGACATTTACGCCGTGCATGCGCGTTTACCGAGACACGTTTCACCAGTGACCCCTTATTCTTTCCCCCGGTTCCGCAAAAGGGTTATAAAAAGGGGTGCAACACGAGGACTTCCCAGGGGGTCACCCATCCTAGTACTACTCTCGCCCAAGCACGCTTAACTTCGGAGTTCTGATGGGATCCGGTGCATTAGTGCTGGTATGATCGCACCCGTTAGGATTCTGCATTTTTATTACTATATTCCCGCATTACTAATTCGCGTTCAATGTTACGCGGCTTTTTCTTTCACCTGTTTCCGCAAGTAAAGCGAAGAAATATTGAAAGGGATGCAACGCTGGGACTTCCCAGGGGGTCACCCACCCTGGTACCGCTCTCGCCTAGGCACGCTTAATCTCCGAATCTCGATGGGATCCGGTGCGTTAGTGTTGGTATGATCGCACCCGTTAGTGTTTGATGCGGCGGGAGAAACCTGTTAGGAAGTGGTTTAGGTGTTCGGATGCGTTCGGCCCGGGAGAACTTCAAAGTGGCGTGACTTTTGATCCATAAGGAGTAACGGGGCCCGTAATATATCAAATTGAAGCTTGGGATGAGCTCTACAAGTCTCATAGCCCACGGCCTTGACACGTGCTGTTTGGAGCCCGAAAAACCTATTTGAAATAGTCTATTCGTCGGCCGAGCGTGAATTATTTTTTTTCATTTTTGTTATTTTAGTTTCCCTGTCCCTAATTGCTGTTGGAAGTTGTTTACGGCCATAAATACGACCATGAACAGCAACGTTCTCGTCAGTTAATATTACTATTACGTTATTCTATTCGTGAGTTCTTGCTTTTCTTGTCGGTTCAGGGGTTTGCCTCTGCGCTCTTGTTGCCGCGTCTGAACCTGCAAATCACGTTTGTGCCAGGGCGTTACAGTCTAACCGTGTTTCGCTGCATCTGGACTCTTCGATCCCCTTCCTGTATTGCCACTTTGATAACGCTTGTTTATCCCCAGAGGCACAAAAGAGATCTAGAAGGGGGTGGCGTAAATTCTTTAAATTCTCCTTCATGATAGGGTGTTACCAAGTAATTACCCAAATCAATTTAATTAATTCAGGCACAGAACAAACGCAGTTTAGATCGCACCTTCGAAGAATGTGGGGAAAAAAAATAGTCCAAAGCCCACGTTTCGCGTAAAGGCAAAACGGATATAAAAAGGGGTGCAACACGAGGACTTCCCAGGGGGTCACCCATCCTAGTACTACTCTCGCCCAAGCACGCTTAACTTCGGAGTTCTGATGGGATCCGGTGCATTAGTGCTGGTATGATCGCACCCGTTAGGACTCCCCACTTCTATTCCTATATTCCCGGATGTGGGTGTGACGTAGTGACATTTACTAAGACACGTTTCGCCAGTTCGCGCGTTTGCTTTCACCTGGTTCCGCAAACAGGAAGAGAAGACATAGGAAGGGGTGCAACACGAGGACTTCCCAGGGGGTCACCCATCCAAGTACTACACTCGCCCAAGCGCGCTTAACTCCGGTGTTCTGACGGGATCCGGCGCATTATTGCTGGTATGATCGCACCCGCTAAGAACCTCCATTTTAATCCCTACCTTCCCGCACGTGGGCGTGTCGTTGTCACATTTTCGCCGTGCCTGCGCGTTTGGTAAGACACGTTTCACCAGTACGCGCGTCTTCGTTCGCCTGGTTCCGCAAAAATGCAAAAATGAGGGGATCCGGCGCGTTGGTGCTGCTGTGATCGCACCCGCTAAGATCCTCCGTCTTAATTCGAAATTTCCCGCACGTGGGTGTGCCGCAGTGACATTTACGCCGTGCATGCGCGTTTACCGAGACACGTTTCACCAGTGACCCCTTATTCTTTCCCCCGGTTCCGCAAAAGGGTTATAAAAAGGGGTGCAACACGAGGACTTCCCAGGGGGTCACCCATCCTAGTACTACTCTCGCCCAAGCACGCTTAACTTCGGAGTTCTGATGGGATCCGGTGCATTAGTGCTGGTATGATCGCACCCGTTAGGATTCTGCATTTTTATTACTATATTCCCACATTACTAATTCGCGTTCAACGTTACGCGCCTTTTTCTTTCACCTGTTTCCGCAAGTAAAACGAAGAAATATTGAAAGGGATGCAACGCTGGGACTTCCCAGGGGGTCACCCACCCTGGTACTGCTCTCGCCTAGGCACGCTTAATCTCCGAATCTCGATGGGATCCGGTGCGTTAGTGTTGGTATGATCGCACCCGTTAGTGTTTGATGCGGCGGGAGAAACCTGTTAGGAAGTGGTTTAGGTGTTCGGATGCGTTCGGCCCGGGAGAACTTCAAAGTGGCGTGACTTTTGATCCATAAGGAGTAACGGGGCCCGTAATATATCAAATTGAAGCTTGGGATGAGCTCTACAAGTCTCATAGCCCACGGCCTTGACACGTGCTGTTTGGAGCCCGAAAAACCTATTTGAAATAGTCTATTCGTCGGCCGAGCGTGAATTATTTTTTTCATTTTTGTTATTTTAGTTTCCCTGTCCGTAATTGCTGTTGGAAGTTGTTTACGGCCATAAATACGACCATGAACAGCAACGTTCTCGTCAGTTAATATTACTATTACGTTATTCTATTCGTGAGTTCTTGCTTTTCTTGTCGGTTCAGGGGTTTGCCTCTGCGCTCTTGTTGCCGCGTCTGAACCTGCAAATCACGTTTGTGCCAGGGCGTTACAGTCTAACCGTGTTTCGCTGCATCTGGACTCTTCGATCCCATTCCTGTATTGCCACTTTGATAACGCTTGTTTATCCCCAGAGGCACAAAAGAGATCTAGAAGGGGGTGGCGTAAATTCTTTAAATTCTCCTTCATGATAGGGTGTTACCAAGTAATTACCCAAATCAATTTAATTAATTCAGGCACAGAACGAACGCAGTTTAGATCGCACCTTCGAAGAATGTGGGGAAAAAAAATAGTCCAAAGCCCACGTTTCGCGTAAAGGCAAAACGGATATAAAAAGGGGTGCAACACGAGGACTTCCCAGGGGGTCACCCATCCTAGTACTACTCTCGCCCAAGCACGCTTAACTTCGGAGTTCTGATGGGATCCGGTGCATTAGTGCTGGTATGATCGCACCCGTTAGGACTCCCCACTTCTATTCCTATATTCCCGGATGTGGGTGTGACGTAGTGACATTTACTAAGACACGTTTCGCCAGTTCGCGCGTTTGCTTTCACCTGGTTTCGCAAACAGGAAGAGAAGACATAGGAAGGGGTGCAACACGAGGACTTCCCAGGGGGTCACCCATCCAAGTACTACACTCGCCCAAGCGCGCTTAACTCCGGTGTTCTGACGGGATCCGGCGCATTATTGCTGGTATGATCGCACCCGCTAAGAACCTCCATTTTAATCCCTACCTTCCCGCACGTGGGCGTGTCGTTGTCACATTTTCGCCGTGCCTGCGCGTTTGGTAAGACACGTTTCACCAATACGCGCGTCTTCGTTCGCCTGGTTCCGCAAAAATGCAAAAATGAGGGGATCCGGCGCGTTGGTGCTGCTGTGATCGCACCCGCTAAGATCCTCCGTCTTAATTCGAAATTTCCCGCACGTGGGTGTGCCGCAGTGACATTTACGCCGTGCATGCGCGTTTACTGAGACACGTTTCACCAGTGACCCCTTATTCTTTCCCCCGGTTCCGCAAAAGGGTTATAAAAAGGGGTGCAACACGAGGACTTCCCAGGGGGTCACCCATCCTAGTACTACTCTCGCCCAAGCACGCTTAACTTCGGAGTTCTGATGGGATCCGGTGCATTAGTGCTGGTATGATCGCACCCGTTAGGATTCTGCATTTTTATTACTATATTCCCACATTACTAATTCGCGTTCAACGTTACGCGCCTTTTTCTTTCACCTGTTTCCGCAAGTAAAGCGAAGAAATATTGAAAGGGATGCAACGCTGGGACTTCCCAGGGGGTCACCCACCCTGGTACTGCTCTCGCCTAGGCACGCTTAATCTCCGAATCTCGATGGGATCCGGTGCGTTAGTGTTGGTATGATCGCACCCGTTAGTGTTTGATGCGGCGGGAGAAACCTGTTAGGAAGTGGTTTAGGTGTTCGGATGCGTTCGGCCCGGGAGAACTTCAAAGTGGCGTGACTTTTGATCCATAAGGAGTAACGGGGCCCGTAATATATCAAATTGAAGCTTGGGATGAGCTCTACAAGTCTCATAGCCCACGGCCTTGACACGTGCTGTTTGGAGCCCGAAAAACCTATTTGAAATAGTCTATTCGTCGGCCGAGCGTGAATTATTTTTTTCATTTTTGTTATTTTAGTTTCCCTGTCCCTAATTGCTGTTGGAAGTTGTTTACGGCCATAAATACGACCATGAACAGCAACGTTCTCGTCAGTTAATATTACTATTACGTTATTCTATTCGTGAGTTCTTGCTTTTCTTGTCGGTTCAGGGGTTTGCCTCTGCACTCTTGTTGCCGCGTCTGAACCTGCAAATCACGTTTGTGCCAGGGTGTTACAGTCTAACCGTGTTTCGCTGCATCTGGACTCTTCGATCCCATTCCTGTATTGCCACTTTGATAACGCTTGTTTATCCCCAGAGGCACAAAAGAGATCTAGAAGGGGGTGGCGTAAATTCTTTAAATTCTCCTTCATGATAGGGTGTTACCAAGTAATTACCCAAATCAATTTAATTAATTCAGGCACAGAACAAACGCAGTTTAGATCGCACCTTCGAAGAATGTGGGGAAAAAAAATAGTCCAAAGCCCACGTTTCGCGTAAAGGCAAAACGGATATAAAAAGGGGTGCAACACGAGGACTTCCCAGGGGGTCACCCATCCTAGTACTACTCTCGCCCAAGCACGCTTAACTTCGGAGTTCTGATGGGATCCGGTGCATTAGTGCTGGTATGATCGCACCCGTTAGGACTCCCCACTTCTATTCCTATATTCCCGGATGTGGGTGTGACGTAGTGACATTTACTAAGACACGTTTCGCCAGTTCGCGCGTTTGCTTTCACCTGGTTTCGCAAACAGGAAGAGAAGACATAGGAAGGGGTGCAACACGAGGACTTCCCAGGGGGTCACCCATCCAAGTACTACACTCGCCCAAGCGCGCTTAACTCCGGTGTTCTGACGGGATCCGGCGCATTATTGCTGGTATGATCGCACCCGCTAAGAACCTCCATTTTAATCCCTACCTTCCCGCACGTGGGCGTGTCGTTGTCACATTTTCGTCGTGCCTGCGCGTTTGGTAAGACACGTTTCACCAGTACGCGCGTCTTCGTTCGCCTGGTTCCGCAAAAATGCAAAAATGAGGGGATCCGGCGCGTTGGTGCTGCTGTGATCGCACCCGCTAAGATCCTCCGTCTTAATTCGAAATTTCCCGCACGTGGGTGTGCCGCAGTGACATTTACGCCGTGCATGCGCGTTTACCGAGACACGTTTCACCAGTGACCCCTTATTCTTTCCCCCGGTTCCGCAAAAGGGTTATAAAAAGGGGTGCAACACGAGGACTTCCCAGGGGGTCACCCATCCTAGTACTACTCTCGCCCAAGCACGCTTAACTTCGGAGTTCTGATGGGATCCGGTGCATTAGTGCTGGTATGATCGCACCCGTTAGGATTCTGCATTTTTATTACTATATTCCCACATTACTAATTCGCGTTCAACGTTACGCGCCTTTTTCTTTCACCTGTTTCCGCAAGTAAAGCGAAGAAATATTGAAAGGGATGCAACGCTGGGACTTCCCAAGGGGTCACCCACCCTGGTACTGCTCTCGCCTAGGCACGCTTAATCTCCGAATCTCGATGGGATCCGGTGCGTTAGTGTTGGTATGATCGCACCCGTTAGTGTTTGATGCGGCGGGAGAAACCTGTTAGGAAGTGGTTTAGGTGTTCGGATGCGTTCGGCCCGGGAGAACTTCAAAGTGGCGTGACTTTTGATCCATAAGGAGTAACGGGGCCCGTAATATATCAAATTGAAGCTTGGGATGAGCTCTACAAGTCTCATAGCCCACGGCCTTGACACGTGCTGTTTGGAGCCCGAAAAACCTATTTGAAATAGTCTATTCGTCGGCCGAGCGTGAATTATTTTTTTCATTTTTGTTATTTTAGTTTCCCTGTCCCTAATTGCTGTTGGAAGTTGTTTACGGCCATAAATACGACCATGAACAGCAACGTTCTCGTCAGTTAATATTACTATTACGTTATTCTATTCGTGAGTTCTTGCTTTTCTTGTCGGTTCAGGGGTTTGCCTCTGCGCTCTTGTTGCCGCATCTGAACCTGCAAATCACGTTTGTGCCAGGGCGTTACAGTCTAACCGTGTTTCGCTGCATCTGGACTCTTCGATCCCATTCCTGTATTGCCACTTTGATAACGCTTGTTTATCCCCAGAGGCACAAAAGAGATCTAGAAGGGGGTGGCGTAAATTCTTTAAATTCTCCTTCATGATAGGGTGTTACCAAGTAATTACCCAAATCAATTTAATTAATTCAGGCACAGAACAAACGCAGTTTAGATCGCACCTTCGAAGAATGTGGGGAAAAAAAATAGTCCAAAGCCCACGTTTCGCGTAAAGGCAAAACGGATATAAAAAGGGGTGCAACACGAGGACTTCCCAGGGGGTCACCCATCCTAGTACTACTCTCGCCCAAGCACGCTTAACTTCGGAGTTATGATGGGATACGGTGCATTAGTGCTGGTATGATCGCACCCGTTAGGACTCCCCACTTCTATTCCTATATTCCCGGATGTGGGTGTGACGTAGTGACATTTACTAAGACACGTTTAGCCAGTTCGCGCGTTTGCTTTCACCTGGTTCCGCAAACAGGAAGAGAAGACATAGGAAGGGGTGCAACACGAGGACTTCCCAGGGGGTCACCCATCCAAGTACTACACTCGCCCAAGCGCGCTTAACTCCGGTGTTCTGACGGGATCCGGCGCATTATTGCTGGTATGATCGCACCCGCTAAGAACCTCCATTTTAATCCCTACCTTCCCGCACGTGGGCGTGTCGTTGTCACATTTTCGCCGTGCCTGCGCGTTTGGTAAGACACGTTTCACCAGTACGCGCGTCTTCGTTCGCCTGGTTCCGCAAAAATGCAAAAATGAGGGGATCCGGCGCGTTGGTGCTGCTGTGATCGCACCCGCTAAGATCCTCCGTCTTAATTTGAAATTTCCCGCACGTGGGTGTGCCGCAGTGACATTTACGCCGTGCATGCGCGTTTACCGAGACACGTTTCACCAGTGACCCCTTATTCTTTCCCCCGGTTCCGCAAAAGGGTTATAAAAAGGGGTGCAACACGAGGACTTCCCAGGGGGTCACCCATCCTAGTACTACTCTCGCCCAAGCACGCTTAACTTCGGAGTTCTGATGGGATCCGGTGCATTAGTGCTGGTATGATCGCACCCGTTAGTATTCTGCATTTTTATTACTATATTCCCACATTACTAATTCGCGTTCAACGTTACGCGCCTTTTTCTTTCACCTGTTTCCGCAAGTAAAGCGAAGAAATATTGAAAGGGATGCAACGCTGGGACTTCCCAGGGGGTCACCCACCCTGGTACTGCTCTCGCCTAGGCACGCTTAATCTCCGAATCTCGATGGGATCCGGTGCGTTAGTGTTGGTATGATCGCACCCGTTAGTGTTTGATGCGGCGGGAGAAACCTGTTAGGAAGTGGTTTAGGTGTTCGGATGCGTTCGGCCCGGGAGAACTTCAAAGTGGCGTGACTTTTGATCCATAAGGAGTAACGGGGCCCGTAATATATCAAATTGAAGCTTGGGATGAGCTCTACAAGTCTCATAGCCCACAGCCTTGACACGTGCTGTTTGGAGCCCGAAAAACCTATTTGAAATAGTCTATTCGTCGGCCGAGCGTGAATTATTTTTTTCATTTTTGTTATTTTAGTTTCCCTGTCCCTAATTGCTGTTGGAAGTTGTTTACGGCCATAAATACGACCATGAACAGCAACGTTCTCGTCAGTTAATATTACTATTACGTTATTCTATTCGTGAGTTCTTGCTTTTCTTGTCGGTTCAGGGGTTTGCCTCTGCGCTCTTGTTGCCGCGTCTGAACCTGCAAATCACGTTTGTGCCAGGGCGTTACAGTCTAACCGTGTTTCGCTGCATCTGGACTCTTCGATCCCATTCCTGTATTGCCACTTTGATAACGCTTGTTTATCCCCAGAGGCACAAAAGAGATCTAGAAGGGGGTGGCGTAAATTCTTTAAATTCTCCTTCATGATAGGGTGTTACCAAGTAATTACCCAAATCAATTTAATTAATTCAGGCACAGAACAAACGCAGTTTAGATCGCACCTTCGAAGAATGTGGGGGAAAAAAATAGTCCAAAGCCCACGTTTCGCGTAAAGGCAAAACGGATATAAAAAGGGGTGCAACACGAGGACTTCCCAGGGGGTCACCCATCCTAGTACTACTCTCGCCCAAGCACGCTTAACTTCGGAGTTATGATGGGATACGGTGCATTAGTGCTGGTATGATCGCACCCGTTAGGACTCCCCACTTCTATTCCTATATTCCCGGATGTGGGTGTGACGTAGTGACATTTACTAAGACACGTTTCGCCAGTTCGCGCGTTTGCTTTCACCTGGTTCCGCAAACAGGAAAAGAAGACATAGGAAGGGGTGCAACACGAGGACTTCCCAGGGGGTCACCCATCCAAGTACTACACTCGCCCAAGCGCGCTTAACTCCGGTGTTCTGACGGGATCCGGCGCATTATTGCTGGTATGATCGCACCCGCTAAGAACCTCCATTTTAATCCCTACCTTCCCGCACGTGGGCGTGTCGTTGTCACATTTTCGCCGTGCCTGCGCGTTTGGTAAGACACGTTTCACCAGTACGCGCGTCTTCGTTCGCCTGGTTCCGCAAAAATGCAAAAATGAGGGGATCCGGCGCGTTGGTGCTGCTGTGATCGCACCCGCTAAGATCCTCCGTCTTAATTCGAAATTTCCCGCACGTGGGTGTGCCGCAGTGACATTTACGCCGTGCATGCGCGTTTACCGAGACACGTTTCACCAGTGACCCCTTATTCTTTCCCCCGGTTCCGCAAAAGGGTTATAACAATGGGTGCAACACGAGGACTTCCCAGGGGGTCACCCATCCTAGTACTACTCTCGCCCAAGCACGCTTAACTTCGGAGTTCTGATGAGATCCGGTGCATTAGTGCTGGTATGATCGCACCCGTTAGGATTCTGCATTTTTATTACTATATTCCCACATTACTAATTCGCGTTCAACGTTACGCGCCTTTTTCTTTCACCTGTTTCCGCAAGTAAAGCGAAGAAATATTGAAAGGGATGCAACGCTGGGACTTCCCAGGGGGTCACCCACCCTGGTACTGCTCTCGCCTAGGCACGCTTAATCTCCGAATCTCGATGGGATCCGGTGCGTTAGTGTTGGTATGATCGCACCCGTTAGTGTTTGATGCGGCGGGAGAAACCTGTTAGGAAGTGGTTTAGGTGTTCGGATGCGTTCGGCCCGGGAGAACTTCAAAGTGGCGTGACTTTTGATCCATAAGGAGTAACGGGGCCCGTAATATATCAAATTGAAGCTTGGGATGAGCTCTACAAGTCTCATAGCCCACGGCCTTGACACGTGCTGTTTGGAGCCCGAAAAACCTATTTGAAATAGTCTATTCGTCGGCCGAGCGTGAATTATTTTTTTCATTTTTGTTATTTTAGTTTCCCTGTCCCTAATTGCTGTTGGAAGTTGTTTACGGCCATAAATACGACCATGAACAGCAACGTTCTCGTCAGTTAATATTACTATTACGTTATTCTATTCGTGAGTTCTTGCTTTTCTTGTCGGTTTAGGGGTTTGCCTCTGCGCTCTTGTTGCCGCGTCTGAACCTGCAAATCACGTTTGTGCCAGGGCGTTACAGTCTAACCGTGTTTCGCTGCATCTGGACTCTTCGATCCCATTCCTGTATTGCCACTTTGATAACGCTTGTTTATCCCCAGAGGCACAAAAGAGATCTAGAAGGGGGTGGCGTAAATTCTTTAAATTCTCCTTCATGATAGGGTGTTACCAAGTAATTACCCAAATCAATTTAATTAATTCAGGCACAGAACAAACGCAGTTTAGATCGCACCTTCGAAGAATGTGGGGAAAAAAAATAGTCCAAAGCCCACGTTTCGCGTAAAGGCAAAACGGATATAAAAAGGGGTGCAACACGAGGACTTCCCAGGGGGTCACCCATCCTAGTACTACTCTCGCCCAAGCACGCTTAACTTCGGAGTTATGATGGGATACGGTGCATTAGTGCTGGTATGATCGCACCCGTTAGGACTCCCCACTTCTATTCCTATATTCCCGGATGTGGGTGTGACGTAGTGACATTTACTAAGACACGTTTCGCCAGTTCGCGCGTTTGCTTTCACCTGGTTCCGCAAACAGGAAGAGAAGACATAGGAAGGGGTGCAACACGAGGACTTCCCAGGGGGTCACCCATCCAAGTACTACACTCGCCCAAGCGCGCTTAACTCCGGTGTTCTGACGGGATCCGGCGCATTATTGCTGGTATGATCGCACCCGCTAAGAACCTCCATTTTAATCCCTACCTTTCCGCACGTGGGCGTGTCGTTGTCACATTTTCGCCGTGCCTGCGCGTTTGGTAAGACACGTTTCACCAGTACGCGCGTCTTCGTTCGCCTGGTTCCGCAAAAATGCAAAAATGAGGGGATCCGGCGCGTTGGTGCTGCTGTGATCGCACCCGCTAAGATCCTCCGTCTTAATTCGAAATTTCCCGCACGTGGGTGTGCCGCAGTGACATTTACGCCGTGCATGCGCGTTTACCGAGACACGTTTCACCAGTGACCCCTTATTCTTTCCCCCGGTTCCGCAAAAGGGTTATAAAAAGGGGTGCAACACGAGGACTTCCCAAGGGGTCACCCATCCTAGTACTACTCTCGCCCAAGCACGCTTAACTTCGGAGTTCTGATGGGATCCGGTGCATTAGTGCTGGTATGATCGCACCCGTTAGGATTCTGCATTTTTATTACTATATTCCCACATTACTAATTCGCGTTCAACGTTACGCGCCTTTTTCTTTCACCTGTTTCCGCAAGTAAAGCGAAGAAATATTGAAAGGGATGAAACGCTGGGACTTCCCAGGGGGTCACCCACCTTGGTACTGCTCTCGCCTAGGCACGCTTAATCTCCGAATCTCGATTGGATCCGGTGCGTTAGTGTTGGTATGATCGCACCCGTTAGTGTTTGATGCGGCGGGAGAAACCTGTTAGGAAGTGGTTTAGGTGTTCGGATGCGTTCGGCCCGGGAGAACTTCAAAGTGGCGTGACTTTTGATCCATAAGGAGTAACGGGGCCCGTAATATATCAAATTGAAGCTTGGGATGAGCTCTACAAGTCTCATAGCCCACGGCCTTGACACGTGCTGTTTGGAGCCCGAAAAACCTATTTGAAATAGTCTATTCGTCGGCCGAGCGTGAATTATTTTTTTCATTTTTGTTATTTTAGTTTCCCTGTCCCTAATTGCTGTTGGAAGTTGTTTACGGCCATAAATACGACCATGAACAGCAACGTTCTCGTCAGTTAATATTACTATTACGTTATTCTATTCGTGAGTTCTTGCTTTTCTTGTCGGTTCAGGGGTTTGCCTCTGCGCTCTTGTTGCCGCGTCTGAACCTGCAAATCACGTTTGTGCCAGGGCGTTACAGTCTAACCGTGTTTCGCTGCATCTGGACTCTTCGATCCCATTCCTGTATTGCCACTTTGATAACGCTTGTTTATCCCCAGAGGCACAAAAGAGATCTAGAAGGGGGTGGCGTAAATTCTTTAAATTCTCCTTCATGATAGGGTGTTACCAAGTAATTACCCAAATCAATTTAATTAATTCAGGCACAGAACAAACGCAGTTTAGATCGCACCTTCGAAGAATGTGGGGAAAAAAAATAGTCCAAAGCCCACGTTTCGCGTAAAGGCAAAACGGATATAAAAAGGGGTGCAACACGAGGACTTCCCAGGGGGTCACCCATCCTAGTACTACTCTCGCCCAAGCACGCTTAACTTCGGAGTTCTGATGGGATCCGGTGCATTAGTGCTGGTATGATCGCACCCGTTAGGACTCCCCACTTCTATTCCTATATTCCCGGATGTGGGTGTGACGTAGTGACATTTACTAAGACACGTTTCGCCAGTTCGCGCGTTTGCTTTCACCTGGTTCCGCAAACAGGAAGAGAAGACATAGGAAGGGGTGCAACACGAGGACTTCCCAGGGGGTCACCCATCCAAGTACTACACTCGCCCAAGCGCGCTTAACTCCGGTGTTCTGACGGGATCCGGCGCATTATTGCTGGTATGATCGCACCCGCTAAGAACCTCCATTTTAATCCCTACCTTCCCGCACGTGGGCGTGTCGTTGTCACATTTTCGCCGTGCCTGCGCGTTTGGTAAGACACGTTTCACCAGTACGCGCGTCTTCGTTCGCCTGGTTCCGCAAAAATGCAAAAATGAGGGGATCCGGCGCGTTGGTGCTGCTGTGATCGCACCCGCTAAGATCCTCCGTCTTAATTCGAAATTTCCCGCACGTGGGTGTGCCGCAGTGACATTTACGCCGTGCATGCGCGTTTACCGAGACACGTTTCACCAGTGACCCCTTATTCTTTCCCCCGGTTCCGCAAAAGGGTTATAAAAAGGGGTGCAACACGAGGACTTCCCAGGGGGTCACCCATCCTAGTACTACTCTCGCCCAAGCACGCTTAACTTCGGAGTTCTGATGGGATCCGGTGCATTAGTGCCGGTATGATCGCACCCGTTAGGATTCTGCATTTTTATTACTATATTCCCACATTACTAATTCGCGTTCAACGTTACGCGCCTTTTTCTTTCACCTGTTTCCGCAAGTAAAGCGAAGAAATATTGAAAGGGATGCAACGCTGGGACTTCCCAGGGGGTCACCCACCCTGGTACTGCTCTCGCCTAGGCACGCTTAATCTCCGAATCTCGATGGGATCCGGTGCGTTAGTGTTGGTATGATCGCACCCGTTAGTGTTTGATGCGGCGGGAGAAACCTGTTAGGAAGTGGTTTAGGTGTTCGGATGCGTTCGGCCCGGGAGAACTTCAAAGTGGCGTGACTTTTGATCCATAAGGAGTAACGGGGCCCGTAATATATCAAATTGAAGCTTGGGATGAGCTCTACAAGTCTCATAGCCCACGGCCTTGACACGTGCTGTTTGGAGCCCGAAAAACCTATTTGAAATAGTCTATTCGTCGGCTGAGCGTGAATTATTTTTTTCATTTTTGTTATTTTAGTTTCCCTGTCCCTAATTGCTGTTGGAAGTTGTTTACGGCCATAAATACGACCATGAACAGCAACGTTCTCGTCAGTTAATATTACTATTACGTTATTCTATTCGTGAGTTCTTGCTTTTCTTGTCGGTTCAGGGGTTTGCCTCTGCGCTCTTGTTGCCGCGTCTGAACCTGCAAATCACGTTTGTGCCAGGGCGTTACAGTCTAACCGTGTTTCGCTGCATCTGGACTCTTCGATCCCATTCCTGTATTGCCACTTTGATAACGCTTGTTTATCCCCAGAGGCACAAAAGAGATCTAGAAGGGGGTGGCGTAAATTCTTTAAATTCTCCTTCATGATAGGGTATTACCAAGTAATTACCCAAATCAATTTAATTAATTCAGGCACAGAACAAACGCAGTTTAGATCGCACCTTCGAAGAATGTGGGGAAAAAAAATAGTCCAAAGCCCACGTTTCCCGTAAAGGCAAAACGGATATAAAAAGGGGTGCAACACGAGGACTTCCCAGGGGATCACCCATCCTAGTACTACTCTCGCCCAAGCACACTTAACTTCGGAGTTCTGATGGGATCCGGTGCATTAGTGCTGGTATGATCGCACCCGTTAGGACTCCCCACTTCTATTCTTATATTCCCGGATGTGGGTGTGACGTAGTGACATTTACTAAGACACGTTTCGCCAGTTCGCGCGTTTGCTTTCACCTGGTTCCGCAAACAGGAAGAGAAGACATAGGAAGGGGTGCAACACGAGGACTTCCCAGGGGGTCACCCATCCAAGTACTACACTCGCCCAAGCGCGCTTAACTCCGGTGTTCTGACGGGATCCGGCGCATTATTGCTGGTATGATCGCACCCGCTAAGAACCTCCATTTTAATCCCTACCTTCCCGCACGTGGGCGTGTCGTTGTCACATTTTCGCCGTGCCTGCGCGTTTGGTAAGACACGTTTCACCAGTACGCGCGTCTTCGTTCGCCTGGTTCCGCAAAAATGCAAAAATGAGGGGATCCGGCGCGTTGGTGCTGCTGTGATCGCACCCGCTAAGATCCTCCGTCTTAATTCGAAATTTCCCGCACGTGGGTGTGCCGCAGTGACATTTACGCCGTGCATGCGCGTTTACCGAGACACGTTTCACCAGTGACCCCTTATTCTTTCCCCCGGTTCCGCAAAAGGGTTATAAAAAGGGGTGCAACACGAGGACTTCCCAGGGGGTCACCCATCCTAGTACTACTCTCGCCCAAGCACGCTTAACTTCGGAGTTCTGATGGGATCCGGTGCATTAGTGCTGGTATGATCGCACCCGTTAGGATTCTGCATTTTTATTACTATATTCCCACATTACTAATTCGCGTTCAACGTTACGCGCCTTTTTCTTTCACCTGTTTCCGCAAGTAAAGCGAAGAAATATTGAAAGGGATGCAACGCTGGGACTTCCCAGGGGGTCACCCACCCTGGTACTGCTCTCGCCTAGGCACGCTTAATCTCCGAATCTCGATGGGATCCGGTGCGTTAGTGTTGGTATGATCGCACCCGTTAGTGTTTGATGCGGCGGGAGAAACCTGTTAGGAAGTGGTTTAGGTGTTCGGATGCGTTCGGCCCGGGAGAACTTCAAAGTGGCGTGACTTTTGATCCATAAGGAGTAACGGGGCCCGTAATATATCAAATTGAAGCTTGGGATGAGCTCTACAAGTCTCATAGCCCACGGCCTTGACACGTGCTGTTTGGAGCCCGAAAAACCTATTTGAAATAGTCTATTCGTCGGCCGAGCGTGAATTATTTTTTTCATTTTTGTTATTTTAGTTTCCCTGTCCCTAATTGCTGTTGGAAGTTGTTTACGGCCATAAATACGACCATGAACAGCAACGTTCTCGTCAGTTAATATTACTATTACGTTATTCTATTCGTGAGTTCTTGCTTTACTTGTCGGTTCAGGGGTTTGCCTCTGCGCTCTTGTTGCCGCGTCTGAACCTGCAAATCACGTTTGTGCCAGGGCGTTACAGTCTAACCGTGTTTCGCTGCATCTGGACTCTTCGATCCCATTCCTGTATTGCCACTTTGATAACGCTTGTTTATCCCCAGAGGCACAAAAGAGATCTAGAAGGGGGTGGCGTAAATTCTTTAAATTCTCCTTCATGATAGGGTGTTACCAAGTAATTACCCAAATCAATTTAATTAATTCAGGCACAGAACAAACGCAGTTTAGATCGCACCTTCGAAGAATGTGGGGAAAAAAAATAGTCCAAAGCCCACGTTTCGCGTAAAGGCAAAACGGATATAAAAAGGGGTGCAACACGAGGACTTCCCAGGGGGTCACCCATCCTAGTACTACTCTCGCCCAAGCACGCTTAACTTCGGAGTTCTGATGGGATCCGGTGCATTAGTGCTGGTATGATCGCACCCGTTAGGACTCCCCACTTCTATTCCTATATTCCCGGATGTGGGTGTGACGTAGTGACATTTACTAAGACACGTTTCGCCAGTTCGCGCGTTTGCTTTCACCTGGTTCCGCAAACAGGAAGAGAAGACATAGGAAGGGGTGCAACACGAGGACTTCCCAGGGGGTCACCCATCCAAGTACTACACTCGCCCAAGCGCGCTTAACTCCGGTGTTCTGACGGGATCCGGCGCATTATTGCTGGTATGATCGCACCCGCTAAGAACCTCCATTTTAATCCCTACCTTCCCGCACGTGGGCGTGTCGTTGTCACATTTTCGCCGTGCCTGCGCGTTTGGTAAGACACGTTTCACCAGTACGCGCGTCTTCGTTCGCCTGGTTCCGCAAAAATGCAAAAATGAGGGGATCCGGCGCGTTGGTGCTGCTGTGATCGCACCCGCTAAGATCCTCCGTATTAATTCGAAATTTCCCGCACGTGGGTGTGCCGCAGTGACATTTACGCCGTGCATGCGCGTTTACCGAGACACGTTTCACCAGTGACCCCTTATTCTTTCCCCCGGTTCCGCAAAAGGGTTATAAAAAGGGGTGCAACACGAGGACTTCCCAGGGGGTCACCCATCCTAGTACTACTCTCGCCCAAGCACGCTTAACTTCGGAGTTCTGATGGGATCCGGTGCATTAGTGCCGGTATGATCGCACCCGTTAGGATTCTGCATTTTTATTACTATATTCCCACATTACTAATTCGCGTTCAACGTTACGCGCCTTTTTCTTTCACCTGTTTCCGCAAGTAAAGCGAAGAAATATTGAAAGGGATGCAACGCTGGGACTTCCCAGGGGGTCACCCACCCTGGTACTGCTCTCGCCTAGGCACGCTTAATCTCCGAATCTCGATGGGATCGGGTGCGTTAGTGTTGGTATGATCGCACCCGTTAGTGTTTGATGCGGCGGGAGAAACCTGTTAGGAAGTGGTTTAGGTGTTCGGATGCGTTCGGCCCGGGAGAACTTCAAAGTGGCGTGACTTTTGATCCATAAGGAGTAACGGGGCCCGTAATATATCAAATTGAAGCTTGGGATGAGCTCTACAAGTCTCATAGCCCACGGCCTTGACACGTGCTGTTTGGAGCCCGAAAAACCTATTTGAAATAGTCTATTCGTCGGCCGAGCGTGAATTATTTTTTTCATTTTTGTTATTTTAGTTTCCCTGTCCCTAATTGCTGTTGGAAGTTGTTTACGGCCATAAATACGACCATGAACAGCAACGTTCTCGTCAATTAATATTACTATTACGTTATTCTATTCGTGAGTTCTTGCTTTTCTTGTCGGTTCAGGGGTTTGCCTCTGCGCTCTTGTTGCCGCGTCTGAACCTGCAAATCACGTTTGTGCCAGGGCGTTACAGTCTAACCGTGTTTCGCTGCATCTGGACTCTTCGATCCCATTCCTGTATTGCCACTTTGATAACGCTTGTTTATCCCCAGAGGCACAAAAGAGATCTAGAAGGGGGTGGCGTAAATTCTTTAAATTCTCCTTCATGATAGGGTGTTACCAAGTAATTACCCAAATCAATTTAATTAATTCAGGCACAGAACAAACGCAGTTTAGATCGCACCTTCGAAGAATGTGGGGAAAAAAAATAGTCCAAAGCCCACGTTTCGCGTAAAGGCAAAACGGATATAAAAAGGGGTGCAACACGAGGACTTCCCAGGGGGTCACCCATCCTAGTACTACTCTCGCCCAAGCACGCTTAACTTCGGAGTTCTGATGGGATCCGGTGCATTAGTGCTGGTATGATCGCACCCGTTAGGACTCCCCACTTCTATTCCTATATTCCCGGATGTGGGTGTGACGTAGTGACATTTACTAAGACACGTTTCGCCAGTTCGCGCGTTTGCTTTCACCTGGTTCCGCAAACAGGAAGAGAAGACATAGGAAGGGGTGCAACACGAGGACTTCCCAGGGGGTCACCCATCCAAGTACTACACTCGCCCAAGCGCGCTTAACTCCGGTGTTCTGACGGGATCCGGCGCATTATTGCTGGTATGATCGCACCCGCTAAGAACCTCCATTTTAATCCCTACCTTCCCGCACGTGGGCGTGTCGTTGTCACATTTTCGCCGTGCCTGCGCGTTTGGTAAGACACGTTTCACCAGTACGCGCGTCTTCGTTCGCCTGGTTCCGCAAAAATGCAAAAATGAGGGGATCCGGCGCGTTGGTGCTGCTGTGATCGCACCCGCTAAGATCCTCCGTCTTAATTCGAAATTTCCCGCACGTGGGTGTGCCGCATTGACATTTACGCCGTGCATGCGCGTTTACCGAGACACGTTTCACCAGTGACCCCTTATTCTTTCCCCCGGTTCCGCAAAAGGGTTATAAAAAGGGGTGCAACACGAGGACTTCCCAGGGGGTCACCCATCCTAGTACTACTCTCGCCCAAGCACGCTTAACTTCGGAGTTCTGATGGGATCCGGTGCATTAGTGCTGGTATGATCGCACCCGTTAGGATTCTGCATTTTTATTACTATATTCCCACATTACTATTTCGCGTTCAACGTTACGCGCCTTTTTCTTTCACCTGTTTCCGCAAGTAAAGCGAAGAAATATTGAAAGGGATGCAACGCTGGGACTTCCCAGGGGGTCACCCACCCTGGTACTGCTCTCGCCTAGGCACGCTTAATCTCCGAATCTCGATGGGATCCGGTGCGTTAGTGTTGGTATGATCGCACCCGTTAGTGTTTGATGCGGCGGGAGAAACCTGTTAGGAAGTGATTTAGGTGTTCGGATGCGTTCGGCCCGGGAGAACTTCAAAGTGGCGTGACTTTTGATCCATAAGGAGTAACGGGGCCCGTAATATATCAAATTGAAGCTTGGGATGAGCTCTACAAGTCTCATAGCCCACGGCCTTGACACGTGCTGTTTGGAGCCCGAAAAACCTATTTGAAATAGTCTATTCGTCGGCCGAGCGTGAATTATTTTTTTCATTTTTGTTATTTTAGTTTCCCTGTCCCTAATTGCTGTTGGAAGTTGTTTACGGCCATAAATACGACCATGAACAGCAACGTTCTCGTCAGTTAATATTACTATTACGTTATTCTATTCGTGAGTTCTTGCTTTTCTTGTCGGTTCAGGGGTTTGCCTCTGCGCTCTTGTTGCCGCGTCTGAACCTGCAAATCACGTTTGTGCCAGGGCGTTACAGTCTAACCGTGTTTCGCTGCATCTGGACTCTTCGATCCCATTCCTGTATTGCCACTTTGATAACGCTTGTTTATCCCCAGAGGCACAAAAGAGATCTAGAAGGGGGTGGCGTAAATTCTTTAAATTCTCCTTCATGATAGGGTGTTACCAAGTAATTACCCAAATCAATTTAATTAATTCAGGCACAGAACAAACGCAGTTTAGATCGCACCTTCGAAGAATGTGGGGGAAAAAAATAGTCCAAAGCCCACGTTTCGCGTAAAGGCAAAACGGATATAAAAAGGGGTGCAACACGAGGACTTCCCAGGGGGTCACCCATCCTAGTACTACTCTCGCCCAACCACGCTTAACTTCGGAGTTCTGATGGGATCCGGTGCATTAGTGCTGGTATGATCGCACCCGTTAGGACTCCCCACTTCTATTCCTATATTCCCGGATGTGGGTGTGACGTAGTGACATTTACTAAGACACGTTTCGCCAGTTCGCGCGTTTGCTTTCACCTGGTTCCGCATACAGGAAGAGAAGACATAGGAAGGGGTGCAACACGAGGACTTCCCAGGGGGTCACCCATCCAAGTACTACACTCGCCCAAGCGCGCTTAACTCCGGTGTTCTGACGGGATCCGGCGCATTATTGCTGGTATGATCGCACCCGCTAAGAACCTCCATTTTAATCCCTACCTTCCCGCACGTGGGCGTGTCGTTGTCACATTTTCGCCGTGCCTGCGCGTTTGGTAAGACACGTTTCACCAGTACGCGCGTCTTCCTTCGCCTGGTTCCGCAAAAATGCAAAAATGAGGGGATCCGGCGCGTTGGTGCTGCTGTGATCGCACCCGCTAAGATCCTCCGTCTTAATTCGAAATTTCCCGCACGTGGGTGTGCCGCAGTGACATTTACGCCGTGCATGCGCGTTTACCGAGACACGTTTCACCAGTGACCCCTTATTCTTTCCCCCGGTTCCGCAAAAGGGTTATAAAAAGGGGTGCAACACGAGGACTTCCCAGGGGGTCACCCATCCTAGTACTACTCTCGCCCAAGCACGCTTAACTTCGGAGTTCTGATGGGATCCGGTGCATTAGTGCTGGTATGATCGCACCCGTTAGGATTCTGCATTTTTATTACTATATTCCCACATTACTAATTCGCGTTCAACGTTACGCGCCTTTTTCTTTCACCTGTTTCCGCAAGTAAAGCGAAGAAATATTGAAAGGGATGCAACGCTGGGACTTCCCAGGGGGTCACCCACCCTGGTACTGCTCTCGCCTAGGCACGCTTAATCTCCGAATCTCGATGGGATCCGGTGCGTTAGTGTTGGTATGATCGCACCCGTTAGTGTTTGATGCGGCGGGAGAAACCTGTTAGGAAGTGGTTTAGGTGTTCGGATGCGTTCGGCCCGGGAGAACTTCAAAGTGGCGTGACTTTTGATCCATAAGGAGTAACGGGGCCCGTAATATATCAAATTGAAGCTTGGGATGAGCTCTACAAGTCTCATAGCCCACGGCCTTGACACGTGCTGTTTGGAGCCCGAAAAACCTATTTGAAATAGTCTATTCGTCGGCCGAGCGTGAATTATTTTTTTCATTTTTGTTATTTTAGTTTCCCTGTCCCTAATTGCTGTTGGAAGTTGTTTACGGCCATAAATACGACCATGAACAGCAACGTTCTCGTCAGTTAATATTACTATTACGTTATTCTATTCGTGAGTTCTTGCTTTTCTTGTCGGTTCAGGGGTTTGCCTCTGCGCTCTTGTTGCCGCGTCTGAACCTGCAAATCACGTTTGTGCCAGGGCGTTACAGTCTAACCGTGTTTCGCTGCATCTGGACTCTTCGATCCCATTCCTGTATTGCCACTTTGATAACGCTTGTTTATCCCCAGAGGCACAAAAGAGATCTAGAAGGGGGTGGCGTAAATTCTTTAAATTCTCCTTCATGATAGGGTGTTACCAAGTAATTACCCAAATCAATTTAATTAATTCAGGCACAGAACAAACGCAGTTTAGATCGCACCTTCGAAGAATGTGGGGAAAAAAAATAGTCCAAAGCCCACGTTTCGCGTAAAGGCAAAACGGATATAAAAAGGGGTGCAACACGAGGACTTCCCAGGGGGTCACCCATCCTAGTACTACTCTCGCCCAAGCACGCTTAACTTCGGAGTTCTGATGGGATCCGGTGCATTAGTGCTGGTATGATCGCACCCGTTAGGACTCCCCACTTCTATTCCTATATTCCCGGATGTGGGTGTGACGTAGTGACATTTACTAAGACACGTTTCGCCAGTTCGCGCGTTTGCTTTCACCTGGTTCCGCAAACAGGAAGAGAAGACATAGGAAGGGGTGCAACACGAGGACTTCCCAGGGGGTCACCCATCCAAGTACTACACTCGCCCAAGCGCGCTTAACTCCGGTGTTCTGACGGGATCCGGCGCATTATTGCTGGTATGATCGCACCCGCTAAGAACCTCCATTTTAATCCCTACCTTCCCGCACGTGGGCGTGTCGTTGTCACATTTTCGCCGTGCCTGCGCGTTTGGTAAGACACGTTTCACCAGTACGCGCGTCTTCGTTCGCCTGGTTCCGCAAAAATGCAAAAATGAGGGGATCCGGCGCGTTGGTGCTGCTGTGATCGCACCCGCTAAGATCCTCCGTATTAATTCGAAATTTCCCGCACGTGGGTGTGCCGCAGTGACATTTACGCCGTGCATGCGCGTTTACCGAGACACGTTTCACCAGTGACCCCTTATTCTTTCCCCCGGTTCCGCAAAAGGGTTATAAAAAGGGGTGCAACACGAGGACTTCCCAGGGGGTCACCCATCCTAGTACTACTCTCGCCCAAGCACGCTTAACTTCGGAGTTCTGATGGGATCCGGTGCATTAGTGCCGGTATGATCGCACCCGTTAGGATTCTGCATTTTTATTACTATATTCCCACATTACTAATTCGCGTTCAACGTTACGCGCCTTTTTCTTTCACCTGTTTCCGCAAGTAAAGCGAAGAAATATTGAAAGGGATGCAACGCTGGGACTTCCCAGGGGGTCACCCACCCTGGTACTGCTCTCGCCTAGGCACGCTTAATCTCCGAATCTCGATGGGATCGGGTGCGTTAGTGTTGGTATGATCGCACCCGTTAGTGTTTGATGCGGCGGGAGAAACCTGTTAGGAAGTGGTTTAGGTGTTCGGATGCGTTCGGCCCGGGAGAACTTCAAAGTGGCGTGACTTTTGATCCATAAGGAGTAACGGGGCCCGTAATATATCAAATTGAAGCTTGGGATGAGCTCTACAAGTCTCATAGCCCACGGCCTTGACACGTGCTGTTTGGAGCCCGAAAAACCTATTTGAAATAGTCTATTCGTCGGCCGAGCGTGAATTATTTTTTTCATTTTTGTTATTTTAGTTTCCCTGTCCCTAATTGCTGTTGGAAGTTGTTTACGGCCATAAATACGACCATGAACAGCAACGTTCTCGTCAATTAATATTACTATTACGTTATTCTATTCGTGAGTTCTTGCTTTTCTTGTCGGTTCAGGGGTTTGCCTCTGCGCTCTTGTTGCCGCGTCTGAACCTGCAAATCACGTTTGTGCCAGGGCGTTACAGTCTAACCGTGTTTCGCTGCATCTGGACTCTTCGATCCCATTCCTGTATTGCCACTTTGATAACGCTTGTTTATCCCCAGAGGCACAAAAGAGATCTAGAAGGGGGTGGCGTAAATTCTTTAAATTCTCCTTCATGATAGGGTGTTACCAAGTAATTACCCAAATCAATTTAATTAATTCAGGCACAGAACAAACGCAGTTTAGATCGCACCTTCGAAGAATGTGGGGAAAAAAAATAGTCCAAAGCCCACGTTTCGCGTAAAGGCAAAACGGATATAAAAAGGGGTGCAACACGAGGACTTCCCAGGGGGTCACCCATCCTAGTACTACTCTCGCCCAAGCACGCTTAACTTCGGAGTTCTGATGGGATCCGGTGCATTAGTGCTGGTATGATCGCACCCGTTAGGACTCCCCACTTCTATTCCTATATTCCCGGATGTGGGTGTGACGTAGTGACATTTACTAAGACACGTTTCGCCAGTTCGCGCGTTTGCTTTCACCTGGTTCCGCAAACAGGAAGAGAAGACATAGGAAGGGGTGCAACACGAGGACTTCCCAGGGGGTCACCCATCCAAGTACTACACTCGCCCAAGCGCGCTTAACTCCGGTGTTCTGACGGGATCCGGCGCATTATTGCTGGTATGATCGCACCCGCTAAGAACCTCCATTTTAATCCCTACCTTCCCGCACGTGGGCGTGTCGTTGTCACATTTTCGCCGTGCCTGCGCGTTTGGTAAGACACGTTTCACCAGTACGCGCGTCTTCGTTCGCCTGGTTCCGCAAAAATGCAAAAATGAGGGGATCCGGCGCGTTGGTGCTGCTGTGATCGCACCCGCTAAGATCCTCCGTCTTAATTCGAAATTTCCCGCACGTGGGTGTGCCGCATTGACATTTACGCCGTGCATGCGCGTTTACCGAGACACGTTTCACCAGTGACCCCTTATTCTTTCCCCCGGTTCCGCAAAAGGGTTATAAAAAGGGGTGCAACACGAGGACTTCCCAGGGGGTCACCCATCCTAGTACTACTCTCGCCCAAGCACGCTTAACTTCGGAGTTCTGATGGGATCCGGTGCATTAGTGCTGGTATGATCGCACCCGTTAGGATTCTGCATTTTTATTACTATATTCCCACATTACTATTTCGCGTTCAACGTTACGCGCCTTTTTCTTTCACCTGTTTCCGCAAGTAAAGCGAAGAAATATTGAAAGGGATGCAACGCTGGGACTTCCCAGGGGGTCACCCACCCTGGTACTGCTCTCGCCTAGGCACGCTTAATCTCCGAATCTCGATGGGATCCGGTGCGTTAGTGTTGGTATGATCGCACCCGTTAGTGTTTGATGCGGCGGGAGAAACCTGTTAGGAAGTGATTTAGGTGTTCGGATGCGTTCGGCCCGGGAGAACTTCAAAGTGGCGTGACTTTTGATCCATAAGGAGTAACGGGGCCCGTAATATATCAAATTGAAGCTTGGGATGAGCTCTACAAGTCTCATAGCCCACGGCCTTGACACGTGCTGTTTGGAGCCCGAAAAACCTATTTGAAATAGTCTATTCGTCGGCCGAGCGTGAATTATTTTTTTCATTTTTGTTATTTTAGTTTCCCTGTCCCTAATTGCTGTTGGAAGTTGTTTACGGCCATAAATACGACCATGAACAGCAACGTTCTCGTCAGTTAATATTACTATTACGTTATTCTATTCGTGAGTTCTTGCTTTTCTTGTCGGTTCAGGGGTTTGCCTCTGCGCTCTTGTTGCCGCGTCTGAACCTGCAAATCACGTTTGTGCCAGGGCGTTACAGTCTAACCGTGTTTCGCTGCATCTGGACTCTTCGATCCCATTCCTGTATTGCCACTTTGATAACGCTTGTTTATCCCCAGAGGCACAAAAGAGATCTAGAAGGGGGTGGCGTAAATTCTTTAAATTCTCCTTCATGATAGGGTGTTACCAAGTAATTACCCAAATCAATTTAATTAATTCAGGCACAGAACAAACGCAGTTTAGATCGCACCTTCGAAGAATGTGGGGGAAAAAAATAGTCCACAGCCCACGTTTCGCGTAAAGGCAAAACGGATATAAAAAGGGGTGCAACACGAGGACTTCCCAGGGGGTCACCCATCCTAGTACTACTCTCGCCCAACCACGCTTAACTTCGGAGTTCTGATGGGATCCGGTGCATTAGTGCTGGTATGATCGCACCCGTTAGGACTCCCCACTTCTATTCCTATATTCCCGGATGTGGGTGTGACGTAGTGACATTTACTAAGACACGTTTCGCCAGTTCGCGCGTTTGCTTTCACCTGGTTCCGCAAACAGGAAGAGAAGACATAGGAAGGGGTGCAACACGAGGACTTCCCAGGGGGTCACCCATCCAAGTACTACACTCGCCCAAGCGCGCTTAACTCCGGTGTTCTGACGGGATCCGGCGCATTATTGCTGGTATGATCGCACCCGCTAAGAACCTCCATTTTAATCCCTACCTTCCCGCACGTGGGCGTGTCGTTGTCACATTTTCGCCGTGCCTGCGCGTTTGGTAAGACACGTTTCACCAGTACGCGCGTCTTCCTTCGCCTGGTTCCGCAAAAATGCAAAAATGAGGGGATCCGGCGCGTTGGTGCTGCTGTGATCGCACCCGCTAAGATCCTCCGTCTTAATTCGAAATTTCCCGCACGTGGGTGTGCCGCAGTGACATTTACGCCGTGCATGCGCGTTTACCGAGACACGTTTCACCAGTGACCCCTTATTCTTTCCCCCGGTTCCGCAAAAGGGTTATAAAAAGGGGTGCAACACGAGGACTTCCCAGGGGGTCACCCATCCTAGTACTACTCTCGCCCAAGCACGCTTAACTTCGGAGTTCTGATGGGATCCGGTGCATTAGTGCTGGTATGATCGCACCCGTTAGGATTCTGCATTTTTATTACTATATTCCCGCATTACTAATTCGCGTTCAACGTTACGCGCCTTTTTCTTTCACCTGTTTCCGCAAGTAAAGCGAAGAAATATTGAAAGGGATGCAACGCTGGGACTTCCCAGGGGGTCACCCACCCTGGTACTGCTCTCGCCTAGGCACGCTTAATCTCCGAATCTCGATGGGATCCGGTGCGTTAGTGTTGGTATGATCGCACCCGTTAGTGTTTGATGCGGCGGGAGAAACCTGTTAGGAAGTGGTTTAGGTGTTCGGATGCGTTCGGCCCGGGAGAACTTCAAAGTGGCGTGACTTTTGATCCATAAGGAGTAACGGGGCCCGTAATATATCAAATTGAAGCTTGGGATGAGCTCTACAAGTCTCATAGCCCACGGCCTTGACACGTGCTGTTTGGAGCCCGAAAAACCTATTTGAAATAGTCTATTCGTCGGCCGAGCGTGAATTATTTTTTTCATTTTTGTTATTTTAGTTTCCCTGTCCCTAATTGCTGTTGGAAGTTGTTTACGGCCATAAATACGACCATGAACAGCAACGTTCTCGTCAGTTAATATTACTATTACGTTATTCTATTCGTGAGTTCTTGCTTTTCTTGTCGGTTCAGGGGTTTGCCTCTGCGCTCTTGTTGCCGCGTCTGAACCTGCAAATCACGTTTGTGCCAGGGCGTTACAGTCTAACCGTGTTTCGCTGCATCTGGACTCTTCGATCCCATTCCTGTATTGCCACTTTGATAACGCTTGTTTATCCCCAGAGGCACAAAAGAGATCTAGAAGGGGGTGGCGTAAATTCTTTAAATTCTCCTTCATGATAGGGTGTTACCAAGTAATTACCCAAATCAATTTAATTAATTCAGGCACAGAACAAACGCAGTTTAGATCGCACCTTCGAAGAATGTGGGGGAAAAAAATAATCCAAAGCCCACATTTCGCCTAAAGGCAAAACGGATATAAAAAGGGGTGCAACACGAGGACTTCCCAGGGGGTCACCCATCCTAGTACTACTCTCGCCCAAGCACGCTTAACTTCGGAGTTCTGATGGGATCCGGTGCATTAGTGCTGGTATGATCGCACCCGTTAGGACTCCCCACTTCTATTCCTATATTTCCGGATGTGGGTGTGACGTAGTGACATTTACTAAGACACGTTTCGCCAGTTCGCGCGTTTGCTTTCACCTGGTTCCGCAAACAGGAAGAGAAGACATAGGAAGGGGTGCAACACGAGGACTTCCCAGGGCGTCACCCATCCAAGTACTACACTCGCCCAAGCGCGCTTAACTCCGGTGTTCTGACGGGATCCGGCGCATTATTGCTGGTATGATCGCACCCGCTAAGAACCTCCATTTTAATCCCTACCTTCCCGCACGTGGGCGTGTCGTTGTCACATTTTCGCCGTGCCTGCGCGTTTGGTAAGGCACGTTTCACCAGTACGCGCGTCTTCGTTCGCCTGGTTCCGCAAAAATGCAAAAATGAGGGGATCCGGCGCGTTGGTGCTGCTGTGATCGCACCCGCTAAGATCCTCCGTCTTAATTCGAAATTTCCCGCACGTGGGTGTGCCGCAGTGACATTTACGCCGTGCATGCGCGTTTACCGAGACACGTTTCACCAGTGACCCCTTATTCTTTCCCCCGGTTCCGCAAAAGGGTTATAAAAAGGGGTGCAACACGAGGACTTCCCAGGGGGTCACCCATCCTAGTACTACTCTCGCCCAAGCACGCTTAACTTCGGAGTTCTGATGGGATCCGGTGCATTAGTGCTGGTATGATCGCACCCGTTAGGATTCTGCATTTTTATTACTATATTCCCGCATTACTAATTCGCGTTCAACGTTACGCGCCTTTTTCTTTCACCTGTTTCCGCAAGTAAAGCGAAGAAATATTGAAAGGGATGCAACGCTGGGACTTCCCAGGGGGTCACCCACCCTGGTACTGCTCTCGCCTAGGCACGCTTAATCTCCGAATCTCGATGGGATCCGGTGCGTTAGTGTTGGTATGATCGCACCCGTTAGTGTTTGATGCGGCGGGAGAAACCTGTTAGGAAGTGGTTTAGGTGTTCGGATGCGTTCGGCCCGGGAGAACTTCAAAGTGGCGTGACTTTTGATCCATAAGGAGTAACGGGGCCCGTAATATATCAAATTGAAGCTTGGGATGAGCTCTACAAGTCTCATCGCCTACGGCCTTGACACGTGCTGTTTGGAGCCCGAAAAACCTATTTGAAATAGTCTATTCGTCGGCCGAGCGTGAATTATTTTTTTCATTTTTGTTATTTTAGTTTCCCTGTCCCTAATTGCTGTTGGAAGTTGTTTACGGCCATAAATACGACCATGAACAGCAACGTTCTCGTCAGTTAATATTACTATTACGTTATTCTATTCGTGAGTTCTTGCTTTTCTTGTCGGTTCAGGGGTTTGCCTCTGCGCTCTTGTTGCCGCGTCTGAACCTGCAAATCACGTTTGTGCCAGGGCGTTACAGTCTAACCGTGTTTCGCTGCATCTGGACTCTTCGATCCCATTCCTGTATTGCCACTTTGATAACGCTTGTTTATCCCCAGAGGCACAAAAGAGATCTAGAAGGGGGGTGGCGTAAATTCTTTAAATTCTCCTTCATGATAGGGTGTTACCAAGTAATTACCCAAATCAATTTAATTAATTCAGGCACAGAACAAACGCAGTTTAGATCGCACCTTCGAAGAATGTGGGGGAAAAAAATAGTCCAAAGCCCACGTTTCGCCTAAAGGCAAAACGGATATAAAAAGGGGTGCAACACGAGGACTTCCCAGGGGGTCACCCATCCTAGTACTACTCTCGCCCAAGCACGCTTAACTTCGGAGTTCTGATGGGATCCGGTGCATTAGTGCTGGTATGATCGCACCCGTTAGGACTCCCCACTTCTATTCCTATATTCCCGGATGTGGGTGTGACGTAGTGACATTTACTAAGACACGTTTCGCCAGTTCGCGCGTTTGCTTTCACCTGGTTCCGCAAACAGGAAGAGAAGACATAGGAAGGGGTGCAACACGAGGACTTCCCAGGGGGTCACCCATCCAAGTACTACACTCGCCCAAGCGCGCTTAACTCCGGTGTTCTGACGGGATCCGGCGCATTATTGCTGGTATGATCGCACCCGCTAAGAACCTCCATTTTAATCCCTACCTTCCCGCACGTGGGCGTGTCGTTGTCACATTTTCGCCGTGCCTGCGCGTTTGGTAAGGCACGTTTCACCAGTACGCGCGTCTTCGTTCGCTTGGTTCCGCAAAAATGCAAAAATGAGGGGATCCGGCGCGTTGGTGCTGCTGTGATCGCACCCGCTAAGATCCTCCGTCTTAATTCGAAATTTCCCGCACGTGGGTGTGCCGCAGTGACATTTACGCCGTGCATGCGCGTTTACCGAGACACGTTTCACCAGTGACCCCTTATTCTTTCCCCCGGTTCCGCAAAAGGGTTATAAAAAGGGGTGCAACACGAGGACTTCCCAGGGGGTCACCCATCCTAGTACTACTCTCGCCCAAGCACGCTTAACTTCGGAGTTCTGATGGGATCCGGTGCATTAGTGCTGGTATGATCGCACCCGTTAGGATTCTGCATTTTTATTACTATATTCCCGCATTACTAATTCGCGTTCAACGTTACGCGCCTTTTTCTTTCACCTGTTTCCGCAAGTAAAGCGAAGAAATATTGAAAGGGATGCAACGCTGGGACTTCCCAGGGGGTCACCCACCCTGGTACTGCTCTCGCCTAGGCACGCTTAATCTCCGAATCTCGATGGGATCCGGTGCGTTAGTGTTGGTATGATCGCACCCGTTAGTGTTTGATGCGGCGGGAGAAACCTGTTAGGAAGTGGTTTAGGTGTTCGGATGCGTTCGGCCCGGGAGAACTTCAAAGTGGCGTGACTTTTGATCCATAAGGAGTAACGGGGCCCGTAATATATCAAATTGAAGCTTGGGATGAGCTCTACAAGTCTCATCGCCTACGGCCTTGACACGTGCTGTTTGGAGCCCGAAAAACCTATTTGAAATAGTCTATTCGTCGGCCGAGCGTGAATTATTTTTTTCATTTTTGTTATTTTAGTTTCCCTGTCCCTAATTGCTGTTGGAAGTTGTTTACGGCCATAAATACGACCATGAACAGCAACGTTCTCGTCAGTTAATATTACTATTACGTTATTCTATTCGTGAGTTCTTGCTTTTCTTGTCGGTTCAGGGGTTTGCCTCTGCGCTCTTGTTGCCGCGTCTGAACCTGCAAATCACGTTTGTGCCAGGGCGTTACAGTCTAACCGTGTTTCGCTGCATCTGGACTCTTCGATCCCATTCCTGTATTGCCACTTTGATAACGCTTGTTTATCCCCAGAGGCACAAAAGAGATCTAGAAGGGGGTGGCGTAAATTCTTTAAATTCTCCTTCATGATAGGGTGTTACCAAGTAATTACCCAAATCAATTTAATTAATTCAGGCACAGAACAAACGCAGTTTAGATCGCACCTTCGAAGAATGTGGGGGGGAAAAATAGTCCAAAGCCCACGTTTCGCCTAAAGGCAAAACGGATATAAAAAGGGGTGCAACACGAGGACTTCCCAGGGGGTCACCCATCCTAGTACTACTCTCGCCCAAGCACGCTTAACTTCGGAGTTCTGATGGGATCCGGTGCACTAGTGCTGGTATGATCGCACCCGTTAGGACTCCCCACTTCTATTCCTATATTCCCGGATGTGGGTGTGACGTAGTGACATTTACTAAGACACGTTTCGCCAGTTCGCGCGTTTGCTTTCACCTGGTTCCGCAAACAGGAAGAGAAGACATAGGAAGGGGTGCAACACGAGGACTTCCCAGGGGGTCACCCATCCAAGTACTACACTCGCCCAAGCGCGCTTAACTCCGGTGTTCTGACGGGATCCGGCGCATTATTGCTGGTATGATCGCACCCGCTAAGAACCTCCATTTTAATCCCTACCTTCCCGCACGTGGGCGTGTCGTTGTCACATTTTCGCCGTGCCTGCGCGTTTGGTAAGGCACGTTTCACCAGTACGCGCGTCTTCGTTCGCCTGGTTCCGCAAAAATGCAAAAATGAGGGGATCCGGCGCGTTGGTGCTGCTGTGATCGCACCCGCTAAGATCCTCCGTCTTAATTCGAAATTTCCCGCACGTGGGTGTGCCGCAGTGACATTTACGCCGTGCATGCGCGTTTACCGAGACACGTTTCACCAGTGACCCCTTATTCTTTCCCCCGGTTCCGCAAAAGGGTTATAAAAAGGGGTGCAACACGAGGACTTCCCAGGGGGTCACCCATCCTAGTACTACTCTCGCCCAAGCACGCTTAACTTCGGAGTTCTGATGGGATCCGGTGCATTAGTGCTGGTATGATCGCACCCGTTAGGATTCTGCATTTTTATTACTATATTCCCGCATTACTAATTCGCGTTCAACGTTACGCGCCTTTTTCTTTCACCTGTTTCCGCAAGTAAAGCGAAGAAATATTGAAAGGGATGCAACGCTGGGACTTCCCAGGGGGTCACCCACCCTGGTACTGCTCTCGCCTAGGCACGCTTAATCTCCGAATCTCGATGGGATCCGGTGCGTTAGTGTTGGTATGATCGCACCCGTTAGTGTTTGATGCGGCGGGAGAAACCTGTTAGGAAGTGGTTTAGGTGTTCGGATGCGTTCGGCCCGGGAGAACTTCAAAGTGGCGTGACTTTTGATCCATAAGGAGTAACGGGGCCCGTAATATATCAAATTGAAGCTTGGGATGAGCTCTACAAGTCTCATCGCCTACGGCCTTGACACGTGCTGTTTGGAGCCCGAAAAACCTATTTGAAATAGTCTATTCGTCGGCCGAGCGTGAATTATTTTTTTCATTTTTGTTATTTTAGTTTCCCTGTCCCTAATTGCTGTTGGAAGTTGTTTACGGCCATAAATACGACCATGAACAGCAACGTTCTCGTCAGTTAATATTACTATTACGTTATTCTATTCGTGAGTTCTTGCTTTTCTTGTCGGTTCAGGGGTTTGCCTCTGCGCTCTTGTTGCCGCGTCTGAACCTGCAAATCACGTTTGTGCCAGGGCGTTACAGTCTAACCGTGTTTCGCTGCATCTGGAATCTTCGATCCCATTCCTGTATTGCCACTTTGATAACGCTTGTTTATCCCCAGAGGCACAAAAGAGATCTAGAAGGGGGTGGCGTAAATTCTTTAAATTCTCCTTCATGATAGGGTGTTACCAAGTAATTACCCAAATCAATTTAATTAATTCAGGCACAGAACAAACGCAGTTTAGATCGCACCTTCGAAGAATGTGGGGGAAAAAAATAGTCCAAAGCCCACGTTTCGCCTAAAGGCAAAACGGATATAAAAAGGGGTGCAACACGAGGACTTCCCAGGGGGTCACCCATCCTAGTACTACTCTCGCCCAAGCACGCTTAACTTCGGAGTTCTGATGGGATCCGGTGCACTAGTGCTGGTATGATCGCACCCGTTAGGACTCCCCACTTCTATTCCTATATTCCCGGATGTGGGTGTGACGTAGTGACATTTACTAAGACACGTTTCGCCAGTTCGCGCGTTTGCTTTCACCTGGTTCCGCAAACAGGAAGAGAAGACATAGGAAGGGGTGCAACACGAGGACTTCCCAGGGGGTCACCCATCCAAGTACTACACTCGCCCAAGCGCGCTTAACTCCGGTGTTCTGACGGGATCCGGCGCATTATTGCTGGTATGATCGCACCCGCTAAGAACCTCCATTTTAATCCCTACCTTGCCGCACGTGGGCGTGTCGTTGTCACATTTTCGCCGTGCCTGCGCGTTTGGTAAGGCACGTTTCACCAGTACGCGCGTCTTCGTTCGCCTGGTTCCGCAAAAATGCAAAAATGAGGGGATCCGGCGCGTTGGTGCTGCTGTGATCGCACCCGCTAAGATCCTCCGTCTTAATTCGAAATTTCCCGCACGTGGGTGTGCCGCAGTGACATTTACGCCGTGCATGCGCGTTTACCGAGACACGTTTCACCAGTGACCCCTTATTCTTTCCCCCGGTTCCGCAAAAGGGTTATAAAAAGGGGTGCAACACGAGGACTTCCCAGGGGGTCACCCATCCTAGTACTACTCTCGCCCAAGCACGCTTAACTTCGGAGTTCTGATGGGATCCGGTGCATTAGTGCTGGTATGATCGCACCCGTTAGGATTCTGCATTTTTATTACTATATTCCCGCATTACTAATTCGCGTTCAACGTTACGCGCCTTTTTCTTTCACCTGTTTCCGCAAGTAAAGCGAAGAAATATTGAAAGGGATGCAACGCTGGGACTTCCCAGGGGGTCACCCACCCTGGTACTGCTCTCGCCTAGGCACGCTTAATCTCCGAATCTCGATGGGATCCGGTGCGTTAGTGTTGGTATGATCGCACCCGTTAGTGTTTGATGCGGCGGGAGAAACCTGTTAGGAAGTGGTTTAGGTGTTCGGATGCGTTCGGCCCGGGAGAACTTCAAAGTGGCGTGACTTTTGATCCATAAGGAGTAACGGGGCCCGTAATATATCAAATTGAAGCTTGGGATGAGCTCTACAAGTCTCATCGCCTACGGCCTTGACACGTGCTGTTTGGAGCCCGAAAAACCTATTTGAAATAGTCTATTCGTCGGCCGAGCGTGAATTATTTTTTTCATTTTTGTTATTTTAGTTTCCCTGTCCCTAATTGCTGTTGGAAGTTGTTTACGGCCATAAATACGACCATGAACAGCAACGTTCTCGTCAGTTAATATTACTATTACGTTATTCTATTCGTGAGTTCTTGCTTTTCTTGTCGGTTCAGGGGTTTGCCTCTGCGCTCTTGTTGCCGCGTCTGAACCTGCAAATCACGTTTGTGCCAGGGCGTTACAGTCTAACCGTGTTTCGCTGCATCTGGACTCTTCGATCCCATTCCTGTATTGCCACTTTGATAACGCTTGTTTATCCCCAGAGGCACAAAAGAGATCTAGAAGGGGGTGGCGTAAATTCTTTAAATTCTCCTTCATGATAGGGTGTTACCAAGTAATTACCCAAATCAATTTAATTAATTCAGGCACAGAACAAACGCAGTTTAGATCGCACCTTCGAAGAATGTGGGGGAAAAAAATAGTCCAAAGCCCACGTTTCGCCTAAAGGCAAAACGGATATAAAAAGGGGTGCAACACGAGGACTTCCCAGGGGGTCACCCATCCTAGTACTACTCTCGCCCAAGCACGCTTAACTTCGGAGTTCTGATGGGATCCGGTGCACTAGTGCTGGTATGATCGCACCCGTTAGGACTCCCCACTTCTATTCCTATATTCCCGGATGTGGGTGTGACGTAGTGACATTTACTAAGACACGTTTCGCCAGTTCGCGCGTTTGCTTTCACCTGGTTCCGCAAACAGGAAGAGAAGACATAGGAAGGGGTGCAACACGAGGACTTCCCAGGGGGTCACCCATCCAAGTACTACACTCGCCCAAGCGCGCTTAACTCCGGTGTTCTGACGGGATCCGGCGCATTATTGCTGGTATGATCGCACCCGCTAAGAACCTCCATTTTAATCCCTACCTTCCCGCACGTGGGCGTGTCGTTGTCACATTTTCGCCGTGCCTGCGCGTTTGGTAAGGCACGTTTCACCAGTACGCGCGTCTTCGTTCGCCTGGTTCCGCAAAAATGCAAAAATGAGGGGATCCGGCGCGTTGGTGCTGCTGTGATCGCACCCGCTAAGATCCTCCGTCTTAATTCGAAATTTCCCGCACGTGGGTGTGCCGCAGTGACATTTACGCCGTGCATGCGCGTTTACCGAGACACGTTTCACCAGTGACCCCTTATTCTTTCCCCCGGTTCCGCAAAAGGGTTATAAAAAGGGGTGCAACACGAGGACTTCCCAGGGGGTCACCCATCCTAGTACTACTCTCGCCCAAGCACGCTTAACTTCGGAGTTCTGATGGGATCCGGTGCATTAGTGCTGGTATGATCGCACCCGTTAGGATTCTGCATTTTTATTACTATATTCCCGCATTACTAATTCGCGTTCAACGTTACGCGCCTTTTTCTTTCACCTGTTTCCGCAAGTAAAGCGAAGAAATATTGAAAGGGATGCAACGCTGGGACTTCCCAGGGGGTCACCCACCCTGGTACTGCTCTCGCCTAGGCACGCTTAATCTCCGAATCTCGATGGGATCCGGTGCGTTAGTGTTGGTATGATCGCACCCGTTAGTGTTTGATGCGGCGGGAGAAACCTGTTAGGAAGTGGTTTAGGTGTTCGGATGCGTTCGGCCCGGGAGAACTTCAAAGTGGCGTGACTTTTGATCCATAAGGAGTAACGGGGCCCGTAATATATCAAATTGAAGCTTGGGATGAGCTCTACAAGTCTCATCGCCTACGGCCTTGACACGTGCTGTTTGGAGCCCGAAAAACCTATTTGAAATAGTCTATTCGTCGGCCGAGCGTGAATTATTTTTTTCATTTTTGTTATTTTAGTTTCCCTGTCCCTAATTGCTGTTGGAAGTTGTTTACGGCCATAAATACGACCATGAACAGCAACGTTCTCGTCAGTTAATATTACTATTACGTTATTCTATTCGTGAGTTCTTGCTTTTCTTGTCGGTTCAGGGGTTTGCCTCTGCGCTCTTGTTGCCGCGTCTGAACCTGCAAATCACGTTTGTGCCAGGGCGTTACAGTCTAACCGTGTTTCGCTGCATCTGGACTCTTCGATCCCATTCCTGTATTGCCACTTTGATAACGCTTGTTTATCCCCAGAGGCACAAAAGAGATCTAGAAGGGGGTGGCGTAAATTCTTTAAATTCTCCTTCATGATAGGGTGTTACCAAGTAATTACCCAAATCAATTTAATTAATTCAGGCACAGAACAAACGCAGTTTAGATCGCACCTTCGAAGAATGTGGGGGAAAAAAATAGTCCAAAGCCCACGTTTCGCCTAAAGGCAAAACGGATATAAAAAGGGGTGCAACACGAGGACTTCCCAGGGGGTCACCCATCCTAGTACTACTCTCGCCCAAGCACGCTTAACTTCGGAGTTCTGATGGGATCCGGTGCATTAGTGCTGGTATGATCGCACCCGTTAGGACTCCCCACTTCTATTCCTATATTCCCGGATGTGGGTGTGACGTAGTGACATTTACTAAGACACGTTTCGCTAGTTCGCGCGTTTGCTTTCACCTGGTTCCGCAAACAGGAAGAGAAGACATAGGAAGGGGTGCAACACGAGGACTTCCCAGGGGGTCACCCATCCAAGTACTACACTCGCCCAAGCGCGCTTAACTCCGGTGTTCTGACGGGATCCGGCGCATTATTGCTGGTATGATCGCACCCGCTAAGAACCTCCATTTTAATCCCTACCTTCCCGCACGTGGGCGTGTCGTTGTCACATTTTCGCCGTGCCTGCGCGTTTGGTAAGGCACGTTTCACCAGTACGCGCGTCTTCGTTCGCCTGGTTCCGCAAAAATGCAAAAATGAGGGGATCCGGCGCGTTGGTGCTGCTGTGATCGCACCCGCTAAGATCCTCCGTCTTAATTCGAAATTTCCCGCATGTGGGTGTGCCGCAGTGACATTTACGCCGTGCATGCGCGTTTACCGAGACACGTTTCACCAGTGACCCCTTATTCTTTCCCCCGGTTCCGCAAAAGGGTTATAAAAAGGGGTGCAACACGAGGACTTCCCAGGGGGTCACCCATCCTAGTACTACTCTCGCCCAAGCACGCTTAACTTCGGAGTTCTGATGGGATCCGGTGCATTAGTGCTGGTATGATCGCACCCGTTAGGATTCTGCATTTTTATTACTATATTCCCGCATTACTAATTCGCGTTCAACGTTACGCGCCTTTTTCTTTCACCTGTTTCCGCAAGTAAAGCGAAGAAATATTGAAAGGGATGCAACGCTGGGACTTCCCAGGGGGTCACCCACCCTGGTACTGCTCTCGCCTAGGCACGCTTAATCTCCGAATCTCGATGGGATCCGGTGCGTTAGTGTTGGTATGATCGCACCCGTTAGTGTTTGATGCGGCGGGAGAAACCTGTTAGGAAGTGGTTTAGGTGTTCGGATGCGTTCGGCCCGGGAGAACTTCAAAGTGGCGTGACTTTTGATCCATAAGGAGTAACGGGGCCCGTAATATATCAAATTGAAGCTTGGGATGAGCTCTACAAGTCTCATCGCCTACGGCCTTGACACGTGCTGTTTGGAGCCCGAAAAACCTATTTGAAATAGTCTATTCGTCGGCCGAGCGTGAATTATTTTTTTCATTTTTGTTATTTTAGTTTCCCTGTCCCTAATTGCTGTTGGAAGTTGTTTACGGCCATAAATACGACCATGAACAGCAACGTTCTCGTCAGTTAATATTACTATTACGTTATTCTATTCGTGAGTTCTTGCTTTTCTTGTCGGTTCAGGGGTTTGCCTCTGCGCTCTTGTTGCCGCGTCTGAACCTGCAAATCACGTTTGTGCCAGGGCGTTACAGTCTAACCGTGTTTCGCTGCATCTGGACTCTTCGATCCCATTCCTGTATTGCCACTTTGATAACGCTTGTTTATCCCCAGAGGCACAAAAGAGATCTAGAAGGGGGTGGCGTAAATTCTTTAAATTCTCCTTCATGATAGGGTGTTACCAAGTAATTACCCAAATCAATTTAATTAATTCAGGCACAGAACAAACGCAGTTTAGATCGCACATTCGAAGAATGTGGGGGAAAAAAATAGTCCAAAGCCCACGTTTCGCCTAAAGGCAAAACGGATATAAAAAGGGGTGCAACACGAGGACTTCCCAGGGGGTCACCCATCCTAGTACTACTCTCGCCCAAGCACGCTTAACTTCGGAGTTCTGATGGGATCCGGTGCATTAGTGCTGGTATGATCGCACCCGTTAGGACTCCCCACTTCTATTCCTATATTCCCGGATGTGGGTGTGACGTAGTGACATTTACTAAGACACGTTTCGCCAGTTCGCGCGTTTGCTTTCACCTGGTTCCGCAAACAGGAAGAGAAGACATAGGAAGGGGTGCAACACGAGGACTTCCCAGGGGGTCACCCATCCAAGTACTACACTCGCCCAAGCGCGCTTAACTCCGGTGTTCTGACGGGATCCGGCGCATTATTGCTGGTATGATCGCACCCGCTAAGAACCTCCATTTTAATCCCTACCTTCCCGCACGTGGGCGTGTCGTTGTCACATTTTCGCCGTGCCTGCGCGTTTGGTAAGGCACGTTTCACCAGTACGCGCGTCTTCGTTCGCCTGGTTCCGCAAAAATGCAAAAATGAGGGGATCCGGCGCGTTGGTGCTGCTGTGATCGCACCCGCTAAGATCCTCCGTCTTAATTCGAAATTTCCCGCACGTGGGTGTGCCGCAGTGACATTTACGCCGTGCATGCGCGTTTACCGAGACACGTTTCACCAGTGACCCCTTATTCTTTCCCCCGGTTCCGCAAAAGGGTTATAAAAAGGGGTGCAACACGAGGACTTCCCAGGGGGTCACCCATCCTAGTACTACTCTCGCCCAAGCACGCTTAACTTCGGAGTTCTGATGGGATCCGGTGCATTAGTGCTGGTATGATCGCACCCGTTAGGATTCTGCATTTTTATTACTATATTCCCACATTACTAATTCGCGTTCAACGTTACGCGCCTTTTTCTTTCACCTGTTTCCGCAAGTAAAGCGAAGAAATATTGAAAGGGATGCAACGCTGGGACTTCCCAGGGGGTCACCCACCCTGGTACTGCTCTCGCCTAGGCACGCTTAATCTCCGAATCTCGATGGGATCCGGTGCGTTAGTGTTGGTATGATCGCACCCGTTAGTGTTTGATGCGGCGGGAGAAACCTGTTAGGAAGTGGTTTAGGTGTTCGGATGCGTTCGGCCCGGGAGAACTTCAAAGTGGCGTGACTTTTGATCCATAAGGAGTAACGGGGCCCGTAATATATCAAATTGAAGCTTGGGATGAGCTCTACAAGTCTCATCGCCTACGGCCTTGACACGTGCTGTTTGGAGCCCGAAAAACCTATTTGAAATAGTCTATTCGTCGGCCGAGCGTGAATTATTTTTTTCATTTTTGTTATTTTAGTTTCCCTGTCCCTAATTGCTGTTGGAAGTTGTTTACGGCCATAAATACGACCATGAACAGCAACGTTCTCGTCAGTTAATATTACTATTACGTTATTCTATTCGTGAGTTCTTGCTTTTCTTGTCGGTTCAGGGGTTTGCCTCTGCGCTCTTGTTGCCGCGTCTGAACCTGCAAATCACGTTTGTGCCAGGGCGTTACAGTCTAACCGTGTTTCGCTGCATCTGGACTCTTCGATCCCATTCCTGTATTGCCACTTTGATAACGCTTGTTTATCCCCAGAGGCACAAAAGAGATCTAGAAGGGGGTGGCGTAAATTCTTTAAATTCTCCTTCATGATAGGGTGTTACCAAGTAATTACCCAAATCAATTTAATTAATTCAGGCACAGAACAAACGCAGTTTAGATCGCACCTTCGAAGAATGTGGGGGGAAAAAATAGTCCAAAGCCCACGTTTCGCCTAAAGGCAAAACGGATATAAAAAGGGGTGCAACACGAGGACTTCCCAGGGGGTCACCCATCCTAGTACTACTCTCGCCCAAGCACGCTTAACTTCGGAGTTCTGATGGGATCCGGTGCATTAGTGCTGGTATGATCGCACCCGTTAGGACTCCCCACTTCTATTCCTATATTCCCGGATGTGGGTGTGACGTAGTGACATTTACTAAGACACGTTTCGCCAGTTCGCGCGTTTGCTTTCACCTGGTTCCGCAAACAGGAAGAGAAGACATAGGAAGGGGTGCAACACGAGGACTTCCCAGGGGGTCACCCATCCAAGTACTACACTCGCCCAAGCGCGCTTAACTCCGGTGTTCTGACGGGATCCGGCGCATTATTGCTGGTATGATCGCACCCGCTAAGAACCTCCATTTTAATCCCTACCTTCCCGCACGTGGGCGTGTCGTTGTCACATTTTCGCCGTGCCTGCGCGTTTGGTAAGGCACGTTTCACCAGTACGCGCGTCTTCGTTCGCCTGGTTCCGCAAAAAAGAGGGGATCCGGCGCGTTGGTGCTGCTGTGATCGCACCCGCTAAGATCCTCCGTCTTAATTCGAAATTTCCCGCACGTGGGTGTGCCGCAGTGACATTTACGCCGTGCATGCGCGTTTACCGAGACACGTTTCACCAGTGACCCCTTATTCTTTCCCCCGGTTCCGCAAAAGGGTTATAAAAAGGGGTGCAACACGAGGACTTCCCAGGGGGTCACCCATCCTAGTACTACTCTCGCCCAAGCACGCTTAACTTCGGAGTTCTGATGGGATCCGGTGCATTAGTGCTGGTATGATCGCACCCGTTAGGATTCTGCATTTTTATTACTATATTCCCACATTACTAATTCGCGTTCAACGTTACGCGCCTTTTTCTTTCACCTGTTTCCGCAAGTAAAGCGAAGAAATATTGAAAGGGATGCAACGCTGGGACTTCCCAGGGGGTCACCCACCCTGGTACTGCTCTCGCCTAGGCACGCTTAATCTCCGAATCTCGATGGGATCCGGTGCGTTAGTGTTGGTATGATCGCACCCGTTAGTGTTTGATGCGGCGGGAGAAACCTGTTAGGAAGTGGTTTAGGTGTTCGGATGCGTTCGGCCCGGGAGAACTTCAAAGTGGCGTGACTTTTGATCCATAAGGAGTAACGGGGCCCGTAATATATCAAATTGAAGCTTGGGATGAGCTCTACAAGTCTCATCGCCTACGGCCTTGACACGTGCTGTTTGGAGCCCGAAAAACCTATTTGAAATAGTCTATTCGTCGGCCGAGCGTGAATTATTTTTTTCATTTTTGTTATTTTAGTTTCCCTGTCCCTAATTGCTGTTGGAAGTTGTTTACGGCCATAAATACGACCATGAACAGCAACGTTCTCGTCAGTTAATATTACTATTACGTTATTCTATTCGTGAGTTCTTGCTTTTCTTGTCGGTTCAGGGGTTTGCCTCTGCGCTCTTGTTGCCGCGTCTGAACCTGCAAATCACGTTTGTGCCAGGGCGTTACAGTCTAACCGTGTTTCGCTGCATCTGGACTCTTCGATCCCATTCCTGTATTGCCACTTTGATAACGCTTGTTTATCCCCAGAGGCACAAAAGAGATCTAGAAGGGGGTGGCGTAAATTCTTTAAATTCTCCTTCATGATAGGGTGTTACCAAGTAATTACCCAAATCAATTTAATTAATTCAGGCACAGAACAAACGCAGTTTAGATCGCACCTTCGAAGAATGTGGGGGGAAAAAATAGTCCAAAGCCCACGTTTCGCCTAAAGGCAAAACGGATATAAAAAGGGGTGCAACACGAGGACTTCTCAGGGGGTCACCCATCCTAGTACTACTCTCGCCCAAGCACGCTTAACTTCGGAGTTCTGATGGGATCCGGTGCATTAGTGCTGGTATGATCGCACCCGTTAGGACTCCCCACTTCTATTCCTATATTCCCGGATGTGGGTGTGACGTAGTGACATTTACTAAGACACGTTTCGCCAGTTCGCGCGTTTGCTTTCACCTGGTTCCGCAAACAGGAAGAGAAGACATAGGAAGGGGTGCAACACGAGGACTTCCCAGGGGGTCACCCATCCAAGTACTACACTCGCCCAAGCGCGCTTAACTCCGGTGTTCTGACGGGATCCGGCGCATTATTGCTGGTATGATCGCACCCGCTAAGAACCTCCATTTTAATCCCTACCTTCCCGCACGTGGGCGTGTCGTTGTCACATTTTCGCCGTGCCTGCGCGTTTGGTAAGGCACGTTTCACCAGTACGCGCGTCTTCGTTCGCCTGGTTCCGCAAAAATGCAAAAATGAGGGGATCCGGCGCGTTGGTGCTGCTGTGATCGCACCCGCTAAGATCCTCCGTCTTAATTCGAAATTTCCCGCACGTGGGTGTGCCGCAGTGACATTTACGCCGTGCATGCGCGTTTACCGAGACACGTTTCACCAGTGACCCCTTATTCTTTCCCCCGGTTCCGCAAAAGGGTTATAAAAAGGGGTGCAACACGAGGACTTCCCAGGGGGTCACCCATCCTAGTACTACTCTCGCCCAAGCACGCTTAACTTCGGAGTTCTGATGGGATCCGGTGCATTAGTGCTGGTATGATCGCACCCGTTAGGATTCTGCATTTTTATTACTATATTCCCGCATTACTAATTCGCGTTCAACGTTACGCGCCTTTTTCTTTCACCTGTTTCCGCAAGTAAAGCGAAGAAATATTGAAAGGGATGCAACGCTGGGACTTCCCAGGGGGTCACCCACCCTGGTACTGCTCTCGCCTAGGCACGCTTAATCTCCGAATCTCGATGGGATCCGGTGCGTTAGTGTTGGTATGATCGCACCCGTTAGTGTTTGATGCGGCGGGAGAAACCTGTTAGGAAGTGGTTTAGGTGTTCGGATGCGTTCGGCCCGGGAGAACTTCAAAGTGGCGTGACTTTTGATCCATAAGGAGTAACGGGGCCCGTAATATATCAAATTGAAGCTTGGGATGAGCTCTACAAGTCTCATCGCCTACGGCCTTGACACGTGCTGTTTGGAGCCCGAAAAACCTATTTGAAATAGTCTATTCGTCGGCCGAGCGTGAATTATTTTTTTCATTTTTGTTATTTTAGTTTCCCTGTCCCTAATTGCTGTTGGAAGTTGTTTACGGCCATAAATACGACCATGAACAGCAACGTTCTCGTCAGTTAATATTACTATTACGTTATTCTATTCGTGAGTTCTTGCTTTTCTTGTCGGTTCAGGGGTTTGCCTCTGCGCTCTTGTTGCCGCGTCTGAACCTGCAAATCACGTTTGTGCCAGGGCGTTACAGTCTAACCGTGTTTCGCTGCATCTGGACTCTTCGATCCCATTCCTGTATTGCCACTTTGATAACGCTTGTTTATCCCCAGAGGCACAAAAGAGATCTAGAAGGGGGTGGCGTAAATTCTTTAAATTCTCCTTCATGATAGGGTGTTACCAAGTAATTACCCAAATCAATTTAATTAATTCAGGCACAGAACAAACGCAGTTTAGATCGCACCTTCGAAGAATGTGGGGGGAAAAAATAGTCCAAAGCCCACGTTTCGCCTAAAGGCAAAACGGATATAAAAAGGGGTGCAACACGAGGACTTCCCAGGGGGTCACCCATCCTAGTACTACTCTCGCCCAAGCACGCTTAACTTCGGAGTTCTGATGGGATCCGGTGCATTAGTGCTGGTATGATCGCACCCGTTAGGACTCCCCACTTCTATTCCTATATTCCCGGATGTGGGTGTGACGTAGTGACATTTACTAAGACACGTTTCGCCAGTTCGCGCGTTTGCTTTCACCTGGTTCCGCAAACAGGAAGAGAAGACATAGGAAGGGGTGCAACACGAGGACTTCCCAGGGGGTCACCCATCCAAGTACTACACTCGCCCAAGCGCGCTTAACTCCGGTGTTCTGACGGGATCCGGCGCATTATTGCTGGTATGATCGCACCCGCTAAGAACCTCCATTTTAATCCCTACCTTCCCGCACGTGGGCGTGTCGTTGTCACATTTTCGCCGTGCCTGCGCGTTTGGTAAGGCACGTTTCACCAGTACGCGCGTCTTCGTTCGCCTGGTTCCGCAAAAATGCAAAAATGAGGGGATCCGGCGCGTTGGTGCTGCTGTGATCGCACCCGCTAAGATCCTCCGTCTTAATTCGAAATTTCCCGCACGTGGGTGTGCCGCAGTGACATTTACGCCGTGCATGCGCGTTTACCGAGACACGTTTCACCAGTGACCCCTTATTCTTTCCCCCGGTTCCGCAAAAGGGTTATAAAAAGGGGTGCAACACGAGGACTTCCCAGGGGGTCACCCATCCTAGTACTACTCTCGCCCAAGCACGCTTAACTTCGGAGTTCTGATGGGATCCGGTGCATTAGTGCTGGTATGATCGCACCCGTTAGGATTCTGCATTTTTATTACTATATTCCCGCATTACTAATTCGCGTTCAACGTTACGCGCCTTTTTCTTTCACCTGTTTCCGCAAGTAAAGCGAAGAAATATTGAAAGGGATGCAACGCTGGGACTTCCCAGGGGGTCACCCACCCTGGTACTGCTCTCGCCTAGGCACGCTTAATCTCCGAATCTCGATGGGATCCGGTGCGTTAGTGTTGGTATGATCGCACCCGTTAGTGTTTGATGCGGCGGGAGAAACCTGTTAGGAAGTGGTTTAGGTGTTCGGATGCGTTCGGCCCGGGAGAACTTCAAAGTGGCGTGACTTTTGATCCATAAGGAGTAACGGGGCCCGTAATATATCAAATTGAAGCTTGGGATGAGCTCTACAAGTCTCATCGCCTACGGCCTTGACACGTGCTGTTTGGAGCCCGAAAAACCTATTTGAAATAGTCTATTCGTCGGCCGAGCGTGAATTATTTTTTTCATTTTTGTTATTTTAGTTTCCCTGTCCCTAATTGCTGTTGGAAGTTGTTTACGGCCATAAATACGACCATGAACAGCAACGTTCTCGTCAGTTAATATTACTATTACGTTATTCTATTCGTGAGTTCTTGCTTTTCTTGTCGGTTCAGGGGTTTGCCTCTGCGCTCTTGTTGCCGCGTCTGAACCTGCAAATCACGTTTGTGCCAGGGCGTTACAGTCTAACCGTGTTTCGCTGCATCTGGACTCTTCGATCCCATTCCTGTATTGCCACTTTGATAACGCTTGTTTATCCCCAGAGGCACAAAAGAGATCTAGAAGGGGGTGGCGTAAATTCTTTAAATTCTCCTTCATGATAGGGTGTTACCAAGTAATTACCCAAATCAATTTAATTAATTCAGGCACAGAACAAACGCAGTTTAGATCGCACCTTCGAAGAATGTGGGGGGAAAAAATAGTCCAAAGCCCACGTTTCGCCTAAAGGCAAAACGGATATAAAAAGGGGTGCAACACGAGGACTTCCCAGGGGGTCACCCATCCTAGTACTACTCTCGCCCAAGCACGCTTAACTTCGGAGTTCTGATGGGATCCGGTGCATTAGTGCTGGTATGATCGCACCCGTTAGGACTCCCCACTTCTATTCCTATATTCCCGGATGTGGGTGTGACGTAGTGACATTTACTAAGACACGTTTCGCCAGTTCGCGCGTTTGCTTTAACCTGGTTCCGCAAACAGGAAGAGAAGACATAGGAAGGGGTGCAACACGAGGACTTCCCAGGGGGTCACCCATCCAAGTACTACACTCGCCCAAGCGCGCTTAACTCCGGTGTTCTGACGGGATCCGGCGCATTATTGCTGGTATGAACGCACCCGCTAAGAACCTCCATTTTAATCCCTACCTTCCCGCACGTGGGCGTGTCGTTGTCACATTTTCGCCGTGCCTGCGCGTTTGGTAAGGCACGTTTCACCAGTACGCGCGTCTTCGTTCGCCTGGTTCCGCAAAAATGCAAAAATGAGGGGATCCGGCGCGTTGGTGCTGCTGTGATCGCACCCGCTAAGATCCTCCGTCTTAATTCGAAATTTCCCGCACGTGGGTGTGCCGCAGTGACATTTACGCCGTGCATGCGCGTTTACCGAGACACGTTTCACCAGTGACCCCTTATTCTGTCCCCCGGTTCCGCAAACGGGTTATAAAAAGGGGTGCAACACGAGGACTTCCCAGGGGGTCACCCATCCTAGTACTACTCTCGCCCAAGCACGCTTAACTTCGGAGTTCTGATGGGATCCGGTGCATTAGTGCTGGTATGATCGCACCCGTTAGGATTCTGCATTTTTATTACTATATTCCCGCATTACTAATTCGCGTTCAACGTTACGCGCCTTTTTCTTTCACCTGTTTCCGCAAGTAAAGCGAAGAAATATTGAAAGGGATGCAACGCTGGGACTTCCCAGGGGGTCACCCACCCTGGTACTGCTCTCGCCTAGGCACGCTTAATCTCCGAATCTCGATGGGATCCGGTGCGTTAGTGTTGGTATGATCGCACCCGTTAGTGTTTGATGCGGCGGGAGAAACCTGTTAGGAAGTGGTTTAGGTGTTCGGATGCGTTCGGCCCGGGAGAACTTCAAAGTGGCGTGACTTTTGATCCATAAGGAGTAACGGGGCCCGTAATATATCAAATTGAAGCTTGGGATGAGCTCTTCAAGTCTCATCGCCTACGGCCTTGACACGTGCTGTTTGGAGCCCGAAAAACCTATTTGAAATAGTCTATTCGTCGGCCGAGCGTGAATTATTTTTTTCATTTTTGTTATTTTAGTTTCCCTGTCCCTAATTGTTGTTGGAAGTTGTTTACGGCCATAAATACGACCATGAACAGCAACGTTCTCGTCAGTTAATATTACTATTACGTTATTCTATTCGTGAGTTCTTGCTTTTCTTGTCGGTTCAGGGGTTTGCCTCTGCGCTCTTGTTGCCGCGTCTGAACCTGCAAATCACGTTTGTGCCAGGGCGTTACAGTCTAACCGTGTTTCGCTGCATCTGGACTCTTCGATCCCATTCCTGTATTGCCACTTTGATAACGCTTGTTTATCCCCAGAGGCACAAAAGAGATCTAGAAGGGGGTGGCGTAAATTCTTTAAATTCTCCTTCATGATAGGGTGTTACCAAGTAATTACCCAAATCAATTTAATTAATTCAGGCACAGAACAAACGCAGTTTAGATCGCACCTTCGAAGAATGTGGGGGGAAAAAATAGTCCAAAGCCCACGTTTCGCCTAAAGGCAAAACGGATATAAAAAGGGGTGCAACACGAGGACTTCCCAGGGGGTCACCCATCCTAGTACTACTCTCGCCCAAGCACGCTTAACTTCGGAGTTCTGATGGGATCCGGTGCATTAGTGCTGGTATGATCGCACCCGTTAGGACTCCCCACTTCTATTCCTATATTCCCGGATGTGGGTGTGACGTAGTGACATTTACTAAGACACGTTTCGCCAGTTCGCGCGTTTGCTTTCACCTGGTTCCGCAAACAGGAAGAGAAGACATAGGAAGGGGTGCAACACGAGGACTTCCCAGGGGGTCACCCATCCAAGTACTACACTCGCCCAAGCGCGCTTAACTCCGGTGTTCTGACGGGATCCGGCGCATTATTGCTGGTATGATCGCACCCGCTAAGAACCTCCATTTTAATCCCTACCTTCCCGCACGTGGGCGTGTCGTTGTCACATTTTCGCCGTGCCTGCGCGTTTGGTAAGGCACGTTTCACCAGTACGCGCGTCTTCGTTCGCCTGGTTCCGCAAAAATGCAAAAATGAGGGGATCCGGCGCGTTGGTGCTGCTGTGATCGCACCCGCTAAGATCCTCCGTCTTAATTCGAAATTTCCCGCACGTGGGTGTGCCGCAGTGACATTTACGCCGTGCATGCGCGTTTACCGAGACACGTTTCACCAGTGACCCCTTATTCTTTCCCCCGGTTCCGCAAAAGGGTTATAAAAAGGGGTGCAACACGAGGACTTCCCAGGGGGTCACCCATCCTAGTACTACTCTCGCCCAAGCACGCTTAACTTCGGAGTTCTGATGGGATCCGGTGCATTAGTGCTGGTATGATCGCACCCGTTAGGATTCTGCATTTTTATTACTATATTCCCACATTACTAATTCGCGTTCAACGTTACGCGCCTTTTTCTTTCACCTGTTTCCGCAAGTAAAGCGAAGAAATATTGAAAGGGATGCAACGCTGGGACTTCCCAGGGGGTCACCCACCCTGGTACTGCTCTCGCCTAGGCACGCTTAATCTCCGAATCTCGATGGGATCCGGTGCGTTAGTGTTGGTATGATCGCACCCGTTAGTGTTTGATGCGGCGGGAGAAACCTGTTAGGAAGTGGTTTAGGTGTTCGGATGCGTTCGGCCCGGGAGAACTTCAAAGTGGCGTGACTTTTGATCCATAAGGAGTAACGGGGCCCGTAATATATCAAATTGAAGCTTGGGATGAGCTCTACAAGTCTCATCGCCTACGGCCTTGACACGTGCTGTTTGGAGCCCGAAAAACCTATTTGAAATAGTCTATTCGTCGGCCGAGCGTGAATTATTTTTTTCATTTTTGTTATTTTAGTTTCCCTGTCCCTAATTGCTGTTGGAAGTTGTTTACGGCCATAAATACGACCATGAACAGCAACGTTCTCGTCAGTTAATATTACTATTACGTTATTCTATTCGTGAGTTCTTGCTTTTCTTGTCGGTTCAGGGGTTTGCCTCTGCGCTCTTGTTGCCGCGTCTGAACCTGCAAATCACGTTTGTGCCAGGGCGTTACAGTCTAACCGTGTTTCGCTGCATCTGGACTCTTCGATCCCATTCCTGTATTGCCACTTTGATAACGCTTGTTTATCCCCAGAGGCACAAAAGAGATCTAGAAGGGGGTGGCGTAAATTCTTTAAATTCTCCTTCATGATAGGGTGTTACCAAGTAATTACCCAAATCAATTTAATTAATTCAGGCACAGAACAAACGCAGTTTAGATCGCACCTTCGAAGAATGTGGGGGGAAAAAATAGTCCAAAGCCCACGTTTCGCCTAAAGGCAAAACGGATATAAAAAGGGGTGCAACACGAGGACTTCCCAGGGGGTCACCCATCCTAGTACTACTCTCGCCCAAGCACGCTTAACTTCGGAGTTCTGATGGGATCCGGTGCATTAGTGCTGGTATGATTGCACCCGTTAGGACTCCCCACTTCTATTCCTATATTCCCGGATGTGGGTGTGACGTAGTGACATTTACTAAGACACGTTTCGCCAGTTCGCGCGTTTGCTTTCACCTGGTTCCGCAAACAGGAAGAGAAGACATAGGAAGGGGTGCAACACGAGGACTTCCCAGGGGGTCACCCATCCAAGTACTACACTCGCCCAAGCGCGCTTAACTCCGGTGTTCTGACGGGATCCGGCGCATTATTGCTGGTATGATCGCACCCGCTAAGAACCTCCATTTTAATCCCTACCTTCCCGCACGTGGGCGTGTCGTTGTCACATTTTTGCCGTGCCTGCGCGTTTGGTAAGGCACGTTTCACCAGTACGCGCGTCTTCGTTCGCCTGGTTCCGCAAAAATGCAAAAATGAGGGGATCCGGCGCGTTGGTGCTGCTGTGATCGCACCCGCTAAGATCCTCCGTCTTAATTCGAAATTTCCCGCACGTGGGTGTGCCGCAGTGACATTTACGCCGTGCATGCGCGTTTACCGAGACACGTTTCACCAGTGACCCCTTATTCTTTCCCCCGGTTCCGCAAAAGGGTTATAAAAAGGGGTGCAACACGAGGACTTCCCAGGGGGTCACCCATCCTAGTACTACTCTCGCCCAAGCACGCTTAACTTCGGAGTTCTGATGGGATCCGGTGCATTAGTGCTGGTATGATCGCACCCGTTAGGATTCTGCATTTTTATTACTATATTCCCACATTACTAATTCGCGTTCAACGTTACGCGCCTTTTTCTTTCACCTGTTTCCGCAAGTAAAGCGAAGAAATATTGAAAGGGATGCAACGCTGGGACTTCCCAGGGGGTCACCCACCCTGGTACTGCTCTCGCCTAGGCACGCTTAATCTCCGAATCTCGATGGGATCCGGTGCGTTAGTGTTGGTATGATCGCACCCGTTAGTGTTTGATGCGGCGGGAGAAACCTGTTAGGAAGTGGTTTAGGTGTTCGGATGCGTTCGGCCCGGGAGAACTTCAAAGTGGCGTGACTTTTGATCCATAAGGAGTAACGGGGCCCGTAATATATCAAATTGAAGCTTGGGATGAGCTCTACAAGTCTCATCGCCTACGGCCTTGACACGTGCTGTTTGGAGCCCGAAAAACCTATTTGAAATAGTCTATTCGTCGGCCGAGCGTGAATTATTTTTTTCATTTTTGTTATTTTAGTTTCCCTGTCCCTAATTGCTGTTGGAAGTTGTTTACGGCCATAAATACGACCATGAACAGCAACGTTCTCGTCAGTTAATATTACTATTACGTTATTCTATTCGTGAGTTCTTGCTTTTCTTGTCGGTTCAGGGGTTTGCCTCTGCGCTCTTGTTGCCGCGTCTGAACCTGCAAATCACGTTTGTGCCAGGGCGTTACAGTCTAACCGTGTTTCGCTGCATCTGGACTCTTCGATCCCATTCCTGTATTGCCACTTTGATAACGCTTGTTTATCCCCAGAGGCACAAAAGAGATCTAGAAGGGGGTGGCGTAAATTCTTTAAATTCTCCTTCATGATAGGGTGTTACCAAGTAATTACCCAAATCAATTTAATTAATTCAGGCACAGAACAAACGCAGGTTAGATCGCACCTTCGAAGAATGTGGGGGGAAAAAATAGTCCAAAGCCCACGTTTCGCCTAAAGGCAAAACGGATATAAAAAGGGGTGCAACACGAGGACTTCCCAGGGGGTCACCCATCCTAGTACTACTCTCGCCCAAGCACGCTTAACTTCGGAGTTCTGATGGGATCCGGTGCATTAGTGCTGGTATGATCGCACCCGTTAGGACTCCCCACTTCTATTCCTATATTCCCGGATGTGGGTGTGACGTAGTGACATTTACTAAGACACGTTTCGCCAGTTCGCGCGTTTGCTTTCACCTGGTTCCGCAAACAGGAAGAGAAGACATAGGAAGGGGTGCAACACGAGGACTTCCCAGGGGGTCACCCATCCAAGTACTACACTCGCCCAAGCGCGCTTAACTCCGGTGTTCTGACGGGATCCGGCGCATTATTGCTGGTATGATCGCACCCGCTAAGAACCTCCATTTTAATCCCTACCTTCCCGCACGTGGGCGTGTCGTTGTCACATTTTCGCCGTGCCTGCGCGTTTGGTAAGGCACGTTTCACCAGTACGCGCGTCTTCGTTCGCCTGGTTCCGCAAAAATGCAAAAATGAGGGGATCCGGCGCGTTGGTGCTGCTGTGATCGCACCCGCTAAGATCCTCCGTCTTAATTCGAAATTTCCCGCACGTGGGTGTGCCGCAGTGACATTTACGCCGTGCATGCGCGTTTACCGAGACACGTTTCACCAGTGACCCCTTATTCTTTCCCCCGGTTCCGCAAAAGGGTTATAAAAAGGGGTGCAACACGAGGACTTCCCAGGGGGTCACCCATCCTAGTACTACTCTCGCCCAAGCACGCTTAACTTCGGAGTTCTGATGGGATCCGGTGCATTAGTGCTGGTATGATCGCACCCGTTAGGATTCTGCATTTTTATTACTATATTCCCACATTACTAATTCGCGTTCAACGTTACGCGCCTTTTTCTTTCACCTGTTTCCGCAAGTAAAGCGAAGAAATATTGAAAGGGATGCAACGCTGGGACTTCCCAGGGGGTCACCCACCCTGGTACTGCTCTCGCCTAGGCACGCTTAATCTCCGAATCTCGATGGGATCCGGTGCGTTAGTGTTGGTATGATCGCACCCGTTAGTGTTTGATGCGGCGGGAGAAACCTGTTAGGAAGTGGTTTAGGTGTTCGGATGCGTTCGGCCCGGGAGAACTTCAAAGTGGCGTGACTTTTGATCCATAAGGAGTAACGGGGCCCGTAATATATCAAATTGAAGCTTGGGATGAGCTCTACAAGTCTCACAGCCTACGGCCTTGACACGTGCTGTTTGGAGCCCGAAAAACCTATTTGAAATAGTCTATTCGTCGGCCGAGCGTGAATTATTTTTTTCATTTTTGTTATTTTAGTTTCCCTGTCCCTAATTGCTGTTGGAAGTTGTTTACGGCCATAAATACGACCATGAACAGCAACGTTCTCGTCAGTTAATATTACTATTACGTTATTCTATTCGTGAGTTCTTGCTTTTCTTGTCGGTTCAGGGGTTTGCCTCTGCGCTCTTGTTGCCGCGTCTGAACCTGCAAATCACGTTTGTGCCAGGGCGTTACAGTCTAACCGTGTTTCGCTGCATCTGGACTCTTCGATCCCATTCCTGTATTGCCACTTTGATAACGCTTGTTTATCCCCAGAGGCACAAAAGAGATCTAGAAGGGGGTGGCGTAAATTCTTTAAATTCTCCTTCATGATAGGGTGTTACCAAGTAATTACCCAAATCAATTTAATTAATTCAGGCACAGAACAAACGCAGGTTAGATCGCACCTTCGAAGAATGTGGGGGGAAAAAATAGTCCAAAGCCCACGTTTCGCCTAAAGGCAAAACGGATATAAAAAGGGGTGCAACACGAGGACTTCCCAGGGGGTCACCCATCCTAGTACTACTCTCGCCCAAGCACGCTTAACTTCGGAGTTCTGATGGGATCCGGTGCATTAGTGCTGGTATGATCGCACCCGTTAGGACTCCCCACTTCTATTCCTATATTCCCGGATGTGGGTGTGACGTAGTGACATTTACTAAGACACGTTTCGCCAGTTCGCGCGTTTGCTTTCACCTGGTTCCGCAAACAGGAAGAGAAGACATAGGAAGGGGTGCAACACGAGGACTTCCCAGGGGGTCACCCATCCAAGTACTACACTCGCCCAAGCGCGCTTAACTCCGGTGTTCTGACGGGATCCGGCGCATTATTGCTGGTATGATCGCACCCGCTAAGAACCTCCATTTTAATCCCTACCTTCCCGCACGTGGGCGTGTCGTTGTCACATTTTCGCCGTGCCTGCGCGTTTGGTAAGGCACGTTTCACCAGTACGCGCGTCTTCGTTCGCCTGGTTCCGCAAAAATGCAAAAATGAGGGGATCCGGCGCGTTGGTGCTGCTGTGATCGCACCCGCTAAGATCCTCCGTCTTAATTCGAAATTTCCCGCACGTGGGTGTGCCGCAGTGACATTTACGCCGTGCATGCGCGTTTACCGAGACACGTTTCACCAGTGACCCCTTATTCTTTCCCCCGGTTCCGCAAAAGGGTTATAAAAAGGGGTGCAACACGAGGACTTCCCAGGGGGTCACCCATCCTAGTACTACTCTCGCCCAAGCACGCTTAACTTCGGAGTTCTGATGGGATCCGGTGCATTAGTGCTGGTATGATCGCACCCGTTAGGATTCTGCATTTTTATTACTATATTCCCACATTACTAATTCGCGTTCAACGTTACGCGCCTTTTTCTTTCACCTGTTTCCGCAAGTAAAGCGAAGAAATATTGAAAGGGATGCAACGCTGGGACTTCCCAGGGGGTCACCCACCCTGGTACTGCTCTCGCCTAGGCACGCTTAATCTCCGAATCTCGATGGGATCCGGTGCGTTAGTGTTGGTATGATCGCACCCGTTAGTGTTTGATGCGGCGGGAGAAACCTGTTAGGAAGTGGTTTAGGTGTTCGGATGCGTTCGGCCCGGGAGAACTTCAAAGTGGCGTGACTTTTGATCCATAAGGAGTAACGGGGCCCGTAATATATCAAATTGAAGCTTGGGATGACCTCTACAAGTCTCACAGCCTACGGCCTTGACACGTGCTGTTTGGAGCCCGAAAAACCTATTTGAAATAGTCTATTCGTCGGCCGAGCGTGAATTATTTTTTTCATTTTTGTTATTTTAGTTTCCCTGTCCCTAATTGCTGTTGGAAGTTGTTTACGGCCATAAATACGACCATGAACAGCAACGTTCTCGTCAGTTAATATTACTATTACGTTATTCTATTCGTGAGTTCTTGCTTTTCTTGTCGGTTCAGGGGTTTGCCTCTGCGCTCTTGTTGCCGCGTCTGAACCTGCAAATCACGTTTGTGCCAGGGCGTTACAGTCTAACCGTGTTTCGCTGCATCTGGACTCTTCGATCCCATTCCTGTATTGCCACTTTGATAACGCTTGTTTATCCCCAGAGGCACAAAAGAGATCTAGAAGGGGGTGGCGTAAATTCTTTAAATTCTCCTTCATGATAGGGTGTTACCAAGTAATTACCCAAATCAATTTAATTAATTCAGGCACAGAACAAACGCAGGTTAGATCGCACCTTCGAAGAATGTGGGGGGAAAAAATAGTCCAAAGCCCACGTTTCGCCTAAAGGCAAAACGGATATAAAAAGGGGTGCAACACGAGGACTTCCCAGGGGGTCACCCATCCTAGTACTACTCTCGCCCAAGCACGCTTAACTTCGGAGTTCTGATGGGATCCGGTGCATTAGTGCTGGTATGATCGCACCCGTTAGGACTCCCCACTTCTATTCCTATATTCCCGGATGTGGGTGTGACGTAGTGACATTTACTAAGACACGTTTCGCCAGTTCGCGCGTTTGCTTTCACCTGGTTCCGCAAACAGGAAGAGAAGACATAGGAAGGGGTGCAACACGAGGACTTCCCAGGGGGTCACCCATCCAAGTACTACACTCGCCCAAGCGCGCTTAACTCCGGTGTTCTGACGGGATCCGGCGCATTATTGCTGGTATGATCGCACCCGCTAAGAACCTCCATTTTAATCCCTACCTTCCCGCACGTGGGCGTGTCGTTGTCACATTTTCGCCGTGCCTGCGCGTTTGGTAAGGCACGTTTCACCAGTACGCGCGTCTTCGTTCGCCTGGTTCCGCAAAAATGCAAAAATGAGGGGATCCGGCGCGTTGGTGCTGCTGTGATCGCACCCGCTAAGATCCTCCGTCTTAATTCGAAATTTCCCGCACGTGGGTGTGCCGCAGTGACATTTACGCCGTGCATGCGCGTTTACCGAGACACGTTTCACCAGTGACCCCTTATTCTTTCCCCCGGTTCCGCAAAAGGGTTATAAAAAGGGGTGCAACACGAGGACTTCCCAGGGGGTCACCCATCCTAGTACTACTCTCGCCCAAGCACGCTTAACTTCGGAGTTCTGATGGGATCCGGTGCATTAGTGCTGGTATGATCGCACCCGTTAGGATTCTGCATTTTTATTACTATATTCCCACATTACTAATTCGCGTTCAACGTTACGCGCCTTTTTCTTTCACCTGTTTCCGCAAGTAAAGCGAAGAAATATTGAAAGGGATGCAACGCTGGGACTTCCCAGGGGGTCACCCACCCTGGTACTGCTCTCGCCTAGGCACGCTTAATCTCTGAATCTCGATGGGATCCGGTGCGTTAGTGTTGGTATGATCGCACCCGTTAGTGTTTGATGCGGCGGGAGAAACCTGTTAGGAAGTGGTTTAGGTGTTCGGATGCGTTCGGCCCGGGAGAACTTCAAAGTGGCGTGACTTTTGATCCATAAGGAGTAACGGGGCCCGTAATATATCAAATTGAAGCTTGGGATGAGCTCTACAAGTCTCACAGCCTACGGCCTTGACACGTGCTGTTTGGAGCCCGAAAAACCTATTTGAAATAGTCTATTCGTCGGCCGAGCGTGAATTATTTTTTTCATTTTTGTTATTTTAGTTTCCCTGTCCCTAATTGCTGTTGGAAGTTGTTTACGGCCATAAATACGACCATGAACAGCAACGTTCTCGTCAGTTAATATTACTATTACGTTATTGTATTCGTGAGTTCTTGCTTTTCTTGTCGGTTCAGGGGTTTGCCTCTGCGCTCTTGTTGCCGCGTCTGAACCAGCAAATCACGTTTGTGCCAGGGCGTTACAGTCTAACCGTGTTTCGCTGCATCTGGACTCTTCGATCCCATTCCTGTATTGCCACTTTGATAACGCTTGTTTATCCCCAGAGGCACAAAAGAGATCTAGAAGGGGGTGGCGTAAATTCTTTAAATTCTCCTTCATGATAGGGTGTTACCAAGTAATTACCCAAATCAATTTAATTAATTCAGGCACAGAACAAACGCAGGTTAGATCGCACCTTCGAAGAATGTGGGGGGAAAAAATAGTCCAAAGCCCACGTTTCGCCTAAAGGCAAAACGGATATAAAAAGGGGTGCAACACGAGGACTTCCCAGGGGGTCACCCATCCTAGTACTACTCTCGCCCAAGCACGCTTAACTTCGGAGTTCTGATGGGATCCGGTGCATTAGTGCTGGTATGATCGCACCCGTTAGGACTCCCCACTTCTATTCCTATATTCCCGGATGTGGGTGTGACGTAGTGACATTTACTAAGACACGTTTCGCCAGTTCGCGCGTTTGCTTTCACCTGGTTCCGCAAACAGGAAGAGAAGACATAGGAAGGGGTGCAACACGAGGACTTCCCAGGGGGTCACCCATCCAAGTACTACACTCGCCCAAGCGCGCTTAACTCCGGTGTTCTGACGGGATCCGGCGCATTATTGCTGGTATGATCGCACCCGCTAAGAACCTCCATTTTAATCCCTACCTTCCCGCACGTGGGCGTGTCGTTGTCACATTTTCGCCGTGCCTGCGCGTTTGGTAAGGCACGTTTCACCAGTACGCGCGTCTTCGTTCGCCTGGTTCCGCAAAAATGCAAAAATGAGGGGATCCGGCGCGTTGGTGCTGCTGTGATCGCACCCGCTAAGATCCTCCGTCTTAATTCGAAATTTCCCGCACGTGGGTGTGCCGCAGTGACATTTACGCCGTGCATGCGCGTTTACCGAGACACGTTTCACCAGTGACCCCTTATTCTTTCCCCCGGTTCCGCAAAAGGGTTATAAAAAGGGGTGCAACACGAGGACTTCCCAGGGGGTCACCCATCCTAGTACTACTCTCGCCCAAGCACGCTTAACTTCGGAGTTCTGATGGGATCCGGTGCATTAGTGCTGGTATGATCGCACCCGTTAGGATTCTGCATTTTTATTACTATATTCCCACATTACTAATTCGCGTTCAACGTTACGCGCCTTTTTCTTTCACCTGTTTCCGCAAGTAAAGCGAAGAAATATTGAAAGGGATGCAACGCTGGGACTTCCCAGGGGGTCACCCACCCTGGTACTGCTCTCGCCTAGGCACGCTTAATCTCCGAATCTCGATGGGATCCGGTGCGTTAGTGTTGGTATGATCGCACCCGTTAGTGTTTGATGCGGCGGGAGAAACCTGTTAGGAAGTGGTTTAGGTGTTCGGATGCGTTCGGCCCGGGAGAACTTCAAAGTGGCGTGACTTTTGATCCATAAGGAGTAACGGGGCCCGTAATATATCAAATTGAAGCTTGGGATGAGCTCTACAAGTCTCATCGCCTACGGCCTTGACACGTGCTGTTTGGAGCCCGAAAAACCTATTTGAAATAGTCTATTCGTCGGCCGAGCGTGAATTATTTTTTTCATTTTTGTTATTTTAGTTTCCCTGTCCCTAATTGCTGTTGGAAGTTGTTTACGGCCATAAATACGACCATGAACAGCAACGTTCTCGTCAGTTAATATTACTATTACGTTATTCTATTCGTGAGTTCTTGCTTTTCTTGTCGGTTCAGGGGTTTGCCTCTGCGCTCTTGTTGCCGCGTCTGAACCTGCAAATCACGTTTGTGCCAGGGCGTTACAGTCTAACCGTGTTTCGCTGCATCTGGACTCTTCGATCCCATTCCTGTATTGCCACTTTGATAACGCTTGTTTATCCCCAGAGGCACAAAAGAGATCTAGAAGGGGGTGGCGTAAATTCTTTAAATTCTCCTTCATGATAGGGTGTTACCAAGTAATTACCCAAATCAATTTAATTAATTCAGGCACAGAACAAACGCAGTTTAGATCGCACCTTCGAAGAATGTGGGGGAAAAAAATAGTCCAAAGCCCACGTTTCGCCTAAAGGCAAAACGGATATAAAAAGGGGTGCAACACGAGGACTTCCCAGGGGGTCACCCATCCTAGTACTACTCTCGCCCAAGCACGCTTAACTTCGGAGTTCTGATGGGATCCGGTGCATTAGTGCTGGTATGATCGCACCCGTTAGGACTCCCCACTTCTATTCCTATATTCCCGGATGTGGGTGTGACGTAGTGACATTTACTAAGACACGTTTCGCCAGTTCGCGCGTTTGCTTTCACCTGGTTCCGCAAACAGGAAGAGAAGACATAGGAAGGGGTGCAACACGAGGACTTCCCAGGGGGTCACCCATCCAAGTACTACACTCGCCCAAGCGCGCTTAACTCCGGTGTTCTGACGGGATCCGGCGCATTATTGCTGGTACGATCGCACCCGCTAAGAACCTCCATTTTAATCCCTACCTTCCCGCACGTGGGCGTGTCGTTGTCACATTTTCGCCGTGCCTGCGCGTTTGGTAAGGCACGTTTCACCAGTACGCGCGTCTTCGTTCGCCTGGTTCCGCAAAAATGCAAAAATGAGGGGATCCGGCGCGTTGGTGCTGCTGTGATCGCACCCGCTAAGATCCTCCGTCTTAATTCGAAATTTCCCGCACGTGGGTGTGCCGCAGTGACATTTACGCCGTGCATGCGCGTTTACCGAGACACGTTTCACCAGTGACCCCTTATTCTTTCCCCCGGTTCCGCAAAAGGGTTATAAAAAGGGGTGCAACACGAGGACTTCCCAGGGGGTCACCCATCCTAGTACTACTCTCGCCCAAGCACGCTTAACTTCGGAGTTCTGATGGGATCCGGTGCATTAGTGCTGGTATGATCGCACCCGTTAGGATTCTGCATTTTTATTACTATATTCCCACATTACTAATTCGCGTTCAACGTTACGCGCCTTTTTCTTTCACCTGTTTCCGCAAGTAAAGCGAAGAAATATTGAAAGGGATGCAACGCTGGGACTTCCCAGGGGGTCACCCACCCTGGTACTGCTCTCGCCTAGGCACGCTTAATCTCCGAATCTCGATGGGATCCGGTGCGTTAGTGTTGGTATGATCGCACCCGTTAGTGTTTGATGCGGCGGGAGAAACCTGTTAGGAAGTGGTTTAGGTGTTCGGATGCGTTCGGCCCGGGAGAACTTCAAAGTGGCGTGACTTTTGATCCATAAGGAGTAACGGGGCCCGTAATATATCAAATTGAAGCTTGGGATGAGCTCTACAAGTCTCATCGCCTACGGCCTTGACACGTGCTGTTTGGAGCCCGAAAAACCTATTTGAAATAGTCTATTCGTCGGCCGAGCGTGAATTATTTTTTTCATTTTTGTTATTTTAGTTTCCCTGTCCCTAATTGCTGTTGGAAGTTGTTTACGGCCATAAATACGACCATGAACAGCAACGTTCTCGTCAGTTAATATTACTATTACGTTATTCTATTCGTGAGTTCTTGCTTTTCTTGTCGGTTCAGGGGTTTGCCTCTGCGCTCTTGTTGCCGCGTCTGAACCTGCAAATCACGTTTGTGCCAGGGCGTTACAGTCTAACCGTGTTTCGCTGCATCTGGACTCTTCGATCCCATTCCTGTATTGCCACTTTGATAACGCTTGTTTATCCCCAGAGGCACAAAAGAGATCTAGAAGGGGGTGGCGTAAATTCTTTAAATTCTCCTTCATGATAGGGTGTTACCAAGTAATTACCCAAATCAATTTAATTAATTCAGGCACAGAACAAACGCAGGTTAGATCGCACCTTCGAAGAATGTGGGGGGAAAAAATAGTCCAAAGCCCACGTTTCGCCTAAAGGCAAAACGGATATAAAAAGGGGTGCAACACGAGGACTTCCCAGGGGGTCACCCATCCTAGTACTACTCTCGCCCAAGCACGCTTAACTTCGGAGTTCTGATGGGATCCGGTGCATTAGTGCTGGTATGATCGCACCCGTTAGGACTCCCCACTTCTATTCCTATATTCCCGGATGTGGGTGTGACGTAGTGACATTTACTAAGACACGTTTCGCCAGTTCGCGCGTTTGCTTTCACCTGGTTCCGCAAACAGGAAGAGAAGACATAGGAAGGGGTGCAACACGAGGACTTCCCAGGGGGTCACCCATCCAAGTACTACACTCGCCCAAGCGCGCTTAACTCCGGTGTTCTGACGGGATCCGGCGCATTATTGCTGGTATGATCGCACCCGCTAAGAACCTCCATTTTAATCCCTACCTTCCCGCACGTGGGCGTGTCGTTGTCACATTTTCGCCGTGCCTGCGCGTTTGGTAAGGCACGTTTCACCAGTACGCGCGTCTTCGTTCGCCTGGTTCCGCAAAAATGCAAAAATGAGGGGATCCGGCGCGTTGGTGCTGCTGTGATCGCACCCGCTAAGATCCTCCGTCTTAATTCGAAATTTCCCGCACGTGGGTGTGCCGCAGTGACATTTACGCCGTGCATGCGCGTTTACCGAGACACGTTTCACCAGTGACCCCTTATTCTTTCCCCCGGTTCCGCAAAAGGGTTATAAAAAGGGGTGCAACACGAGGACTTCCCAGGGGGTCACCCATCCTAGTACTACTCTCGCCCAAGCACGCTTAACTTCGGAGTTCTGATGGGATCCGGTGCATTAGTGCTGGTATGATCGCACCCGTTAGGATTCTGCATTTTTATTACTATATTCCCGCATTACTAATTCGCGTTCAACGTTACGCGCCTTTTTCTTTCACCTGTTTCCGCAAGTAAAGCGAAGAAATATTGAAAGGGATGCAACGCTGGGACTTCCCAGGGGGTCACCCACCCTGGTACTGCTCTCGCCTAGGCACGCTTAATCTCCGAATCTCGATGGGATCCGGTGCGTTAGTGTTGGTATGATCGCACCCGTTAGTGTTTGATGCGGCGGGAGAAACCTGTTAGGAAGTGGTTTAGGTGTTCGGATGCGTTCGGCCCGGGAGAACTTCAAAGTGGCGTGACTTTTGATCCATAAGGAGTAACGGGGCCCGTAATATATCAAATTGAAGCTTGGGATGAGCTCTACAAGTCTCATCGCCTACGGCCTTGACACGTGCTGTTTGGAGCCCGAAAAACCTATTTGAAATAGTCTATTCGTCGGCCGAGCGTGAATTATTTTTTTCATTTTTGTTATTTTAGTTTCCCTGTCCCTAATTGCTGTTGGAAGTTGTTTACGGCCATAAATACGACCATGAACAGCAACGTTCTCGTCAGTTAATATTACTATTACGTTATTCTATTCGTGAGTTCTTGCTTTTCTTGTCGGTTCAGGGGTTTGCCTCTGCGCTCTTGTTGCCGCGTCTGAACCTGCAAATCACGTTTGTGCCAGGGCGTTACAGTCTAACCGTGTTTCGCTGCATCTGGACTCTTCGATCCCATTCCTGTATTGCCACTTTGATAACGCTTGTTTATCCCCAGAGGCACAAAAGAGATCTAGAAGGGGGTGGCGTAAATTCTTTAAATTCTCCTTCATGATAGGGTGTTACCAAGTAATTACCCAAATCAATTTAATTAATTCAGGCACAGAACAAACGCAGTTTAGATCGCACCTTCGAAGAATTTGGGGGAAAAAAATAGTCCAAAGCCCACGTTTCGCCTAAAGGCAAAACGGATATAAAAAGGGGTGCAACACGAGGACTTCCCAGGGGGTCACCCATCCTAGTACTACTCTCGCCCAAGCACGCTTAACTTCGGAGTTCTGATGGGATCCGGTGCATTAGTGCTGGTATGATCGCACCCGTTAGGACTCCCCACTTCTATTCCTATATTCCCGGATGTGGGTGTGACGTAGTGACATTTACTAAGACACGTTTCGCCAGTTCGCGCGTTTGCTTTCACCTGGTTCCGCAAACAGGAAGAGAAGACATAGGAAGGGGTGCAACACGAGGACTTCCCAGGGGGTCACCCATCCAAGTACTACACTCGCCCAAGCGCGCTTAACTCCGGTGTTCTGACGGGATCCGGCGCATTATTGCTGGTATGATCGCACCCGCTAAGAACCTCCATTTTAATCCCTACCTTCCCGCACGTGGGCGTGTCGTTGTCACATTTTCGCCGTGCCTGCGCGTTTGGTAAGGCACGTTTCACCAGTACGCGCGTCTTCGTTCGCCTGGTTCCGCAAAAATGCAAAAATGAGGGGATCCGGCGCGTTGGTGCTGCTGTGATCGCACCCGCTAAGATCCTCCGTCTTAATTCGAAATTTCCCGCACGTGGGTGTGCCGCAGTGACATTTACGCCGTGCATGCGCGTTTACCGAGACACGTTTCACCAGTGACCCCTTATTCTTTCCCCCGGTTCCGCAAAAGGGTTATAAAAAGGGGTGCAACACGAGGACTTCCCAGGGGGTCACCCATCCTAGTACTACTCTCGCCCAAGCACGCTTAACTTCGGAGTTCTGATGGGATCCGGTGCATTAGTGCCGGTATGATCGCACCCGTTAGGATTCTGCATTTTTATTACTATATTCCCGCATTACTAATTCGCGTTCAACGTTACGCGCCTTTTTCTTTCACCTGTTTCCGCAAGTAAAGCGAAGAAATATTGAAAGGGATGCAACGCTGGGACTTCCCAGGGGGTCACCCACCCTGGTACTGCTCTCGCCTAGGCACGCTTAATCTCCGAATCTCGATGGGATCCGGTGCGTTAGTGTTGGTATGATCGCACCCGTTAGTGTTTGATGCGGCGGGAGAAACCTGTTAGGAAGTGGTTTAGGTGTTCGGATGCGTTCGGCCCGGGAGAACTTCAAAGTGGCGTGACTTTTGATCCATAAGGAGTAACGGGGCCCGTAATATATCAAATTGAAGCTTGGGATGAGCTCTACAAGTCTCATCGCCTACGGCCTTGACACGTGCTGTTTGGAGCCCGAAAAACCTATTTGAAATAGTCTATTCGTCGGCCGAGCGTGAATTATTTTTTTCATTTTTGTTATTTTAGTTTCCCTGTCCCTAATTGCTGTTGGAAGTTGTTTACGGCCATAAATACGACCATGAACAGCAACGTTCTCGTCAGTTAATATTACTATTACGTTATTCTATTCGTGAGTTCTTGCTTTTCTTGTCGGTTCAGGGGTTTGCCTCTGCGCTCTTGTTGCCGCGTCTGAACCTGCAAATCACGTTTGTGCCAGGGCGTTACAGTCTAACCGTGTTTCGCTGCATCTGGACTCTTCGATCCCATTCCTGTATTGCCACTTTGATAACGCTTGTTTATCCCCAGAGGCACAAAAGAGATCTAGAAGGGGGTGGCGTAAATTCTTTAAATTCTCCTTCATGATAGGGTGTTACCAAGTAATTACCCAAATCAATTTAATTAATTCAGGCACAGAACAAACGCAGTTTAGATCGCACCTTCGAAGAATGTGGGGGAAAAAAATAGTCCAAAGCCCACGTTTCGCCTAAAGGCAAAACGGATATAAAAAGGGGTGCAACACGAGGACTTCCCAGGGGGTCACCCATCCTAGTACTACTCTCGCCCAAGCACGCTTAACTTCGGAGTTCTGATGGGATCCGGTGCATTAGTGCTGGTATGATCGCACCCGTTAGGACTCCCCACTTCTATTCCTATATTCCCGGATGTGGGTGTGACGTAGTGACATTTACTAAGACACGTTTCGCCAGTTCGCGCGTTTGCTTTCACCTGGTTCCGCAAACAGGAAGAGAAGACATAGGAAGGGGTGCAACACGAGGACTTCCCAGGGGGTCACCCATCCAAGTACTACACTCGCCCAAGCGCGCTTAACTCCGGTGTTCTGACGGGATCCGGCGCATTATTGCTGGTATGATCGCACCCGCTAAGAACCTCCATTTTAATCCCTACCTTCCCGCACGTGGGCGTGTCGTTGTCACATTTTCGCCGTGCCTGCGCGTTTGGTAAGGCACGTTTCACCAGTACGCGCGTCTTCGTTCGCCTGGTTCCGCAAAAATGCAAAAATGAGGGGATCCGGCGCGTTGGTGCTGCTGTGATCGCACCCGCTAAGATCCTCCGTCTTAATTCGAAATTTCCCGCACGTGGGTGTGCCGCAGTGACATTTACGCCGTGCATGCGCGTTTACCGAGACACGTTTCACCAGTGACCCCTTATTCTTTCCCCCGGTTCCGCAAAAGGGTTATAAAAAGGGGTGCAACACGAGGACTTCCCAGGGGGTCACCCATCCTAGTACTACTCTCGCCCAAGCACGCTTAACTTCGGAGTTCTGATGGGATCCGGTGCATTAGTGCCGGTATGATCGCACCCGTTAGGATTCTGCATTTTTATTACTATATTCCCGCATTACTAATTCGCGTTCAACGTTACGCGCCTTTTTCTTTCACCTGTTTCCGCAAGTAAAGCGAAGAAATATTGAAAGGGATGCAACGCTGGGACTTCCCAGGGGGTCACCCACCCTGGTACTGCTCTCGCCTAGGCACGCTTAATCTCCGAATCTCGATGGGATCCGGTGCGTTAGTGTTGGTATGATCGCACCCGTTAGTGTTTGATGCGGCGGGAGAAACCTGTTAGGAAGTGGTTTAGGTGTTCGGATGCGTTCGGCCCGGGAGAACTTCAAAGTGGCGTGACTTTTGATCCATAAGGAGTAACGGGGCCCGTAATATATCAAATTGAAGCTTGGGATGAGCTCTACAAGTCTCATCGCCTACGGCCTTGACACGTGCTGTTTGGAGCCCGAAAAACCTATTTGAAATAGTCTATTCGTCGGCCGAGCGTGAATTATTTTTTTCATTTTTGTTATTTTAGTTTCCCTGTCCCTAATTGCTGTTGGAAGTTGTTTACGGCCATAAATACGACCATGAACAGCAACGTTCTCGTCAGTTAATATTACTATTACGTTATTCTATTCGTGAGTTCTTGCTTTTCTTGTCGGTTCAGGGGTTTGCCTCTGCGCTCTTGTTGCCGCGTCTGAACCTGCAAATCACGTTTGTGCCAGGGCGTTACAGTCTAACCGTGTTTCGCTGCATCTGGACTCTTCGATCCCATTCCTGTATTGCCACTTTGATAACGCTTGTTTATCCCCAGAGGCACAAAAGAGATCTAGAAGGGGGTGGCGTAAATTCTTTAAATTCTCCTTCATGATAGGGTGTTACCAAGTAATTACCCAAATCAATTTAATTAATTCAGGCACAGAACAAACGCAGTTTAGATCACACCTTCGAAGAATGTGGGGGAAAAAAATAGTCCAAAGCCCACGTTTCGCCTAAAGGCAAAACGGATATAAAAAGGGGTGCAACACGAGGACTTCCCAGGGGGTCACCCATCCTAGTACTACTCTCGCCCAAGCACGCTTAACTTCGGAGTTCTGATGGGATCCGGTGCATTAGTGCTGGTATGATCGCACCCGTTAGGACTCCCCACTTCTATTCCTATATTCCCGGATGTGGGTGTGACGTAGTGACATTTACTAAGACACGTTTCGCCAGTTCGCGCGTTTGCTTTCACCTGGTTCCGCAAACAGGAAGAGAAGACATAGGAAGGGGTGCAACACGAGGACTTCCCAGGGGGTCACCCATCCAAGTACTACACTCGCCCAAGCGCGCTTAACTCCGGTGTTCTGACGGGATCCGGCGCATTATTGCTGGTACGATCGCACCCGCTAAGAACCTCCATTTTAATCCCTACCTTCCCGCACGTGGGCGTGTCGTTGTCACATTTTCGCCGTGCCTGCGCGTTTGGTAAGGCACGTTTCACCAGTACGCGCGTCTTCGTTCGCCTGGTTCCGCAAAAATGCAAAAATGAGGGGATCCGGCGCGTTGGTGCTGCTGTGATCGCACCCGCTAAGATCCTCCGTCTTAATTCGAAATTTCCCGCACGTGGGTGTGCCGCAGTGACATTTACGCCGTGCATGCGCGTTTACCGAGACACGTTTCACCAGTGACCCCTTATTCTTTCCCCCGGTTCCGCAAAAGGGTTATAAAAAGGGGTGCAACACGAGGACTTCCCAGGGGGTCACCCATCCTAGTACTACTCTCGCCCAAGCACGCTTAACTTCGGAGTTCTGATGGGATCCGGTGCATTAGTGCTGGTATGATCGCACCCGTTAGGATTCTGCATTTTTATTACTATATTCCCACATTACTAATTCGCGTTCAACGTTACGCGCCTTTTTCTTTCACCTGTTTCCGCAAGTAAAGCGAAGAAATATTGAAAGGGATGCAACGCTGGGACTTCCCAGGGGGTCACCCACCCTGGTACTGCTCTCGCCTAGGCACGCTTAATCTCCGAATCTCGATGGGATCCGGTGCGTTAGTGTTGGTATGATCGCACCCGTTAGTGTTTGATGCGGCGGGAGAAACCTGTTAGGAAGTGGTTTAGGTGTTCGGATGCGTTCGGCCCGGGAGAACTTCAAAGTGGCGTGACTTTTGATCCATAAGGAGTAACGGGGCCCGTAATATATCAAATTGAAGCTTGGGATGAGCTCTACAAGTCTCATCGCCTACGGCCTTGACACGTGCTGTTTGGAGCCCGAAAAACCTATTTGAAATAGTCTATTCGTCGGCCGAGCGTGAATTATTTTTTTCATTTTTGTTATTTTAGTTTCCCTGTCCCTAATTGCTGTTGGAAGTTGTTTACGGCCATAAATACGACCATGAACAGCAACGTTCTCGTCAGTTAATATTACTATTACGTTATTCTATTCGTGAGTTCTTGCTTTTCTTGTCGGTTCAGGGGTTTGCCTCTGCGCTCTTGTTGCCGCGTCTGAACCTGCAAATCACGTTTGTGCCAGGGCGTTACAGTCTAACCGTGTTTCGCTGCATCTGGACTCTTCGATCCCATTCCTGTATTGCCACTTTGATAACGCTTGTTTATCCCCAGAGGCACAAAAGAGATCTAGAAGGGGGTGGCGTAAATTCTTTAAATTCTCCTTCATGATAGGGTGTTACCAAGTAATTACCCAAATCAATTTAATTAATTCAGGCACAGAACAAACGCAGTTTAGATCGCACCTTCGAAGAATGTGGGGGAAAAAAATAGTCCAAAGCCCACGTTTCGCCTAAAGGCAAAACGGATATAAAAAGGGGTGCAACACGAGGACTTCCCAGGGGGTCACCCATCCTAGTACTACTCTCGCCCAAGCACGCTTAACTTCGGAGTTCTGATGGGATCCGGTGCATTAGTGCTGGTATGATCGCACCCGTTAGGACTCCCCACTTCTATTCCTATATTCCCGGATGTGGGTGTGACGTAGTGACATTTACTAAGACACGTTTCGCCAGTTCGCGCGTTTGCTTTCACCTGGTTCCGCAAACAGGAAGAGAAGACATAGGAAGGGGTGCAACACGAGGACTTCCCAGGGGGTCACCCATCCAAGTACTACACTCGCCCAAGCGCGCTTAACTCCGGTGTTCTGACGGGATCCGGCGCATTATTGCTGGTACGATCGCACCCGCTAAGAACCTCCATTTTAATCCCTACCTTCCCGCACGTGGGCGTGTCGTTGTCACATTTTCGCCGTGCCTGCGCGTTTGGTAAGGCACGTTTCACCAGTACGCGCGTCTTCGTTCGCCTGGTTCCGCAAAAATGCAAAAATGAGGGGATCCGGCGCGTTGGTGCTGCTGTGATCGCACCCGCTAAGATCCTCCGTCTTAATTCGAAATTTCCCGCACGTGGGTGTGCCGCAGTGACATTTACGCCGTGCATGCGCGTTTACCGAGTCACGTTTCACCAGTGACCCCTTATTCTTTCCCCCGGTTCCGCAAAAGGGTTATAAAAAGGGGTGCAACACGAGGACTTCCCAGGGGGTCACCCATCCTAGTACTACTCTCGCCCAAGCACGCTTAACTTCGGAGTTCTGATGGGATCCGGTGCATTAGTGCTGGTATGATCGCACCCGTTAGGATTCTGCATTTTTATTACTATATTCCCACATTACTAATTCGCGTTCAACGTTACGCGCCTTTTTCTTTCACCTGTTTCCGCAAGTAAAGCGAAGAAATATTGAAAGGGATGCAACGCTGGGACTTCCCAGGGGGTCACCCACCCTGGTACTGCTCTCGCCTAGGCACGCTTAATCTCCGAATCTCGATGGGATCCGGTGCGTTAGTGTTGGTATGATCGCACCCGTTAGTGTTTGATGCGGCGGGAGAAACCTGTTAGGAAGTGGTTTAGGTGTTCGGATGCGTTCGGCCCGGGAGAACTTCAAAGTGGCGTGACTTTTGATCCATAAGGAGTAACGGGGCCCGTAATATATCAAATTGAAGCTTGGGATGAGCTCTACAAGTCTCATCGCCTACGGCCTTGACACGTGCTGTTTGGAGCCCGAAAAACCTATTTGAAATAGTCTATTCGTCGGCCGAGCGTGAATTATTTTTTTCATTTTTGTTATTTTAGTTTCCCTGTCCCTAATTGCTGTTGGAAGTTGTTTACGGCCATAAATACGACCATGAACAGCAACGTTCTCGTCAGTTAATATTACTATTACGTTATTCTATTCGTGAGTTCTTGCTTTTCTTGTCGGTTCAGGGGTTTGCCTCTGCGCTCTTGTTGCCGCGTCTGAACCTGCAAATCACGTTTGTGCCAGGGCGTTACAGTCTAACCGTGTTTCGCTGCATCTGGACTCTTCGATCCCATTCCTGTATTGCCACTTTGATAACGCTTGTTTATCCCCAGAGGCACAAAAGAGATCTAGAAGGGGGTGGCGTAAATTCTTTAAATTCTCCTTCATGATAGGGTGTTACCAAGTAATTACCCAAATCAATTTAATTAATTCAGGCACAGAACAAACGCAGTTTAGATCGCACCTTCGAAGAATGTGGGGGAAAAAAATAGTCCAAAGCCCACGTTTCGCCTAAAGGCAAAACGGATATAAAAAGGGGTGCAACACGAGGACTTCCCAGGGGGTCACCCATCCTAGTACTACTCTCGCCCAAGCACGCTTAACTTCGGAGTTCTGATGGGATCCGGTGCATTAGTGCTGGTATGATCGCACCCGTTAGGACTCCCCACTTCTATTCCTATATTCCCGGATGTGGGTGTGACGTAGTGACATTTACTAAGACACGTTTCGCCAGTTCGCGCGTTTGCTTTCACCTGGTTCCGCAAACAGGAAGAGAAGACATAGGAAGGGGTGCAACACGAGGACTTCCCAGGGGGTCACCCATCCAAGTACTACACTCGCCCAAGCGCGCTTAACTCCGGTGTTCTGACGGGATCCGGCGCATTATTGCTGGTATGATCGCACCCGCTAAGAACCTCCATTTTAATCCCTACCTTCCCGCACGTGGGCGTGTCGTTGTCACATTTTCGCCGTGCCTGCGCGTTTGGTAAGGCACGTTTCACCAGTACGCGCGTCTTCGTTCGCCTGGTTCCGCAAAAATGCAAAAATGAGGGGATCCGGCGCGTTGGTGCTGCTGTGATCGCACCCGCTAAGATCCTCCGTCTTAATTCGAAATTTCCCGCACGTGGGTGTGCCGCAGTGACATTTACGCCGTGCATGCGCGTTTACCGAGACACGTATCACCAGTGACCCCTTATTCTTTCCCCCGGTTCCGCAAAAGGGTTATAAAAAGGGGTGCAACACGAGGACTTCCCAGGGGGTCACCCATCCTAGTACTACTCTCGCCCAAGCACGCTTAACTTCGGAGTTCTGATGGGATCCGGTGCATTAGTGCTGGTATGATCGCACCCGTTAGGATTCTGCATTTTTATTACTATATTCCCACATTACTAATTCGCGTTCAACGTTACGCGCCTTTTTCTTTCACCTGTTTCCGCAAGTAAAGCGAAGAAATATTGAAAGGGATGCAACGCTGGGACTTCCCAGGGGGTCACCCACCCTGGTACTGCTCTCGCCTAGGCACGCTTAATCTCCGAATCTCGATGGGATCCGGTGCGTTAGTGTTGGTATGATCGCACCCGTTAGTGTTTGATGCGGCGGGAGAAACCTGTTAGGAAGTGGTTTAGGTGTTCGGATGCGTTCGGCCCGGGAGAACTTCAAAGTGGCGTGACTTTTGATCCATAAGGAGTAACGGGGCCCGTAATATATCAAATTGAAGCTTGGGATGAGCTCTACAAGTCTCATCGCCTACGGCCTTGACACGTGCTGTTTGGAGCCCGAAAAACCTATTTGAAATAGTCTATTCGTCGGCCGAGCGTGAATTATTTTTTTCATTTTTGTTATTTTAGTTTCCCTGTCCCTAATTGCTGTTGGAAGTTGTTTACGGCCATAAATACGACCATGAACAGCAACGTTCTCGTCAGTTAATATTACTATTACGTTATTCTATTCGTGAGTTCTTGCTTTTCTTGTCGGTTCAGGGGTTTGCCTCTGCGCTCTTGTTGCCGCGTCTGAACCTGCAAATCACGTTTGTGCCAGGGCGTTACAGTCTAACCGTGTTTCGCTGCATCTGGACTCTTCGATCCCATTCCTGTATTGCCACTTTGATAACGCTTGTTTATCCCCAGAGGCACAAAAGAGATCTAGAAGGGGGTGGCGTAAATTCTTTAAATTCTCCTTCATGATAGGGTGTTACCAAGTAATTACCCAAATCAATTTAATTAATTCAGGCACAGAACAAACGCAGTTTAGATCGCACCTTCGAAGAATGTGGGGGAAAAAAATAGTCCAAAGCCCACGTTTCGCCTAAAGGCAAAACGGATATAAAAAGGGGTGCAACACGAGGACTTCCCAGGGGGTCACCCATCCTAGTACTACTCTCGCCCAAGCACGCTTAACTTCGGAGTTCTGATGGGATCCGGTGCATTAGTGCTGGTATGATCGCACCCGTTAGGACTCCCCACTTCTATTCCTATATTCCCGGATGTGGGTGTGACGTAGTGACATTTACTAAGACACGTTTCGCCAGTTCGCGCGTTTGCTTTCACCTGGTTCCGCAAACAGGAAGAGAAGACATAGGAAGGGGTGCAACACGAGGACTTCCCAGGGGGTCACCCATCCAAGTACTACACTCGCCCAAGCGCGCTTAACTCCGGTGTTCTGACGGGATCCGGCGCATTATTGCTGGTATGATCGCACCCGCTAAGAACCTCCATTTTAATCCCTACCTTCCCGCACGTGGGCGTGCCGTTGTCACATTTTCGCCGTGCCTGCGCGTTTGGTAAGGCACGTTTCACCAGTACGCGCGTCTTCGTTCGCCTGGTTCCGCAAAAATGCAAAAATGAGGGGATCCGGCGCGTTGGTGCTGCTGTGATCGCACCCGCTAAGATCCTCCGTCTTAATTCGAAATTTCCCGCACGTGGGTGTGCCGCAGTGACATTTACGCCGTGCATGCGCGTTTACCGAGACACGTTTCACCAGTGACCCCTTATTCTTTCCCCCGGTTCCGCAAAAGGGTTATAAAAAGGGGTGCAACACGAGGACTTCCCAGGGGGTCACCCATCCTAGTACTACTCTCGCCCAAGCACGCTTAACTTCGGAGTTCTGATGGGATCCGGTGCATTAGTGCTGGTATGATCGCACCCGTTAGGATTCTGCATTTTTATTACTATATTCCCACATTACTAATTCGCGTTCAACGTTACGCGCCTTTTTCTTTCACCTGTTTCCGCAATTAAGCGAAGAAATATTGAAAGGGATGCAACGCTGGGACTTCCCAGGGGGTCACCCACCCTGGTACTGCTCTCGCCTAGGCACGCTTAATCTCCGAATCTCGATGGGATCCGGTGCGTTAGTGTTGGTATGATCGCACCCGTTAGTGTTTGATGCGGCGGGAGAAACCTGTTAGGAAGTGGTTTAGGTGTTCGGATGCGTTCGGCCCGGGAGAACTTCAAAGTGGCGTGACTTTTGATCCATAAGGAGTAACGGGGCCCGTAATATATCAAATTGAAGCTTGGGATGAGCTCTACAAGTCTCATCGCCTACGGCCTTGACACGTGCTGTTTGGAGCCCGAAAAACCTATTTGAAATAGTCTATTCGTCGGCCGAGCGTGAATTATTTTTTTCATTTTTGTTATTTTAGTTTCCCTGTCCCTAATTGCTGTTGGAAGTTGTTTACGGCCATAAATACGACCATGAACAGCAACGTTCTCGTCAGTTAATATTACTATTACGTTATTCTATTCGTGAGTTCTTGCTTTTCTTGTCGGTTCAGGGGTTTGCCTCTGCGCTCTTGTTGCCGCGTCTGAACCTGCAAATCACGTTTGTGCCAGGGCGTTACAGTCTAACCGTGTTTCGCTGCATCTGGACTCTTCGATCCCATTCCTGTATTGCCACTTTGATAACGCTTGTTTATCCCCAGAGGCACAAAAGAGATCTAGAAGGGGGTGGCGTAAATTCTTTAAATTCTCCTTCATGATAGGGTGTTACCAAGTAATTACCCAAATCAATTTAATTAATTCAGGCACAGAACAAACGCAGTTTAGATCGCACCTTCGAAGAATGTGGGGGAAAAAAATAGTCCAAAGCCCACGTTTCGCCTAAAGGCAAAACGGATATAAAAAGGGGTGCAACACGAGGACTTCCCAGGGGGTCACCCATCCTAGTACTACTCTCGCCCAAGCACGCTTAACTTCGGAGTTCTGATGGGATCCGGTGCATTAGTGCTGGTATGATCGCACCCGTTAGGACTCCCCACTTCTATTCCTATATTCCCGGATGTGGGTGTGACGTAGTGACATTTACTAAGACACGTTTCGCCAGTTCGCGCGTTTGTTTTCACCTGGTTCCGCAAACAGGAAGAGAAGACATAGGAAGGGGTGCAACACGAGGACTTCCCAGGGGGTCACCCATCCAAGTACTACACTCGCCCAAGCGCGCTTAACTCCGGTGTTCTGACGGGATCCGGCGCATTATTGCTGGTATGATCGCACCCGCTAAGAACCTCCATTTTAATCCCTACCTTCCCGCACGTGGGCGTGTCGTTGTCACATTTTCGCCGTGCCTGCGCGTTTGGTAAGGCACGTTTCACCAGTACGCGCGTCTTCGTTCGCCTGGTTCCGCAAAAATGCAAAAATGAGGGGATCCGGCGCGTTGGTGCTGCTGTGATCGCACCCGCTAAGATCCTCCGTCTTAATTCGAAATTTCCCGCACGTGGGTGTGCCGCAGTGACATTTACGCCGTGCATGCGCGTTTACCGAGACACGTTTCACCAGTGACCCCTTATTCTTTCCCCCGGTTCCGCAAAAGGGTTATAAAAAGGGGTGCAACACGAGTACTTCCCAGGGGGTCACCCATCCTAGTACTACTCTCGCCCAAGCACGCTTAACTTCGGAGTTCTGATGGGATCCGGTGCATTAGTGCTGGTATGATCGCACCCGTTAGGATTCTGCATTTTTATTACTATATTCCCACATTACTAATTCGCGTTCAACGTTACGCGCCTTTTTCTTTCACCTGTTTCCGCAAGTAAAGCGAAGAAATATTGAAAGGGATGCAACGCTGGGACTTCCCAGGGGGTCACCCACCCTGGTACTGCTCTCGCCTAGGCACGCTTAATCTCCGAATCTCGATGGGATCCGGTGCGTTAGTGTTGGTATGATCGCACCCGTTAGTGTTTGATGCGGCGGGAGAAACCTGTTAGGAAGTGGTTTAGGTGTTCGGATGCGTTCGGCCCGGGAGAACTTCAAAGTGGCGTGACTTTTGATCCATAAGGAGTAACGGGGCCCGTAATATATCAAATTGAAGCTTGGGATGAGCTCTACAAGTCTCATCGCCTACGGCCTTGACACGTGCTGTTTGGAGCCCGAAAAACCTATTTGAAATAGTCTATTCGTCGGCCGAGCGTGAATTATTTTTTTCATTTTTGTTATTTTAGTTTCCCTGTCCCTAATTGCTGTTGGAAGTTGTTTACGGCCATAAATACGACCATGAACAGCAACGTTCTCGTCAGTTAATATTACTATTACGTTATTCTATTCGTGAGTTCTTGCTTTTCTTGTCGGTTCAGGGGTTTGCCTCTGCGCTCTTGTTGCCGCGTCTGAACCTGCAAATCACGTTTGTGCCAGGGCGTTACAGTCTAACCGTGTTTCGCTGCATCTGGACTCTTCGATCCCATTCCTGTATTGCCACTTTGATAACGCTTGTTTATCCCCAGAGGCACAAAAGAGATCTAGAAGGGGGTGGCGTAAATTCTTTAAATTCTCCTTCATGATAGGGTGTTACCAAGTAATTACCCAAATCAATTTAATTAATTCAGGCACAGAACAAACGCAGTTTAGATCGCACCTTCGAAGAATGTGGGGGAAAAAAATAGTCCAAAGCCCACGTTTCGCCTAAAGGCAAAACGGATATAAAAAGGGGTGCAACACGAGGACTTCCCAGGGGGTCACCCATCCTAGTACTACTCTCGCCCAAGCACGCTTAACTTCGGAGTTCTGATGGGATCCGGTGCATTAGTGCTGGTATGATCGCACCCGTTAGGACTCCCCACTTCTATTCCTATATTCCCGGATGTGGGTGTGACGTAGTGACATTTACTAAGACACGTTTCGCCAGTTCGCGCGTTTGCTTTCACCTGGTTCCGCAAACAGGAAGAGAAGACATAGGAAGGGGTGCAACACGAGGACTTCCCAGGGGGTCACCCATCCAAGTACTACACTCGCCCAAGCGCGCTTAACTCCGGTGTTCTGACGGGATCCGGCGCATTATTGCTGGTATGATCGCACCCGCTAAGAACCTCCATTTTAATCCCTACCTTCCCGCACGTGGGCGTGTCGTTGTCACATTTTCGCCGTGCCTGCGCGTTTGGTAAGGCACGTTTCACCAGTACGCGCGTCTTCGTTCGCCTGGCTCCGCAAAAATGCAAAAATGAGGGGATCCGGCGCGTTGGTGCTGCTGTGATCGCACCCGCTAAGATCCTCCGTCTTAATTCGAAATTTCCCGCACGTGGGTGTGCCGCAGTGACATTTACGCCGTGCATGCGCGTTTACCGAGACACGTTTCACCAGTGACCCCTTATTCTTTCCCCCGGTTCCGCAAAAGGGTTATAAAAAGGGGTGCAACACGAGGACTTCCCAGGGGGTCACCCATCCTAGTACTACTCTCGCCCAAGCACGCTTAACTTCGGAGTTCTGATGGGATCCGGTGCATTAGTGCTGGTATGATCGCACCCGTTAGGATTCTGCATTTTTATTACTATATTCCCACATTACTAATTCGCGTTCAACGTTACGCGCCTTTTTCTTTCACCTGTTTCCGCAAGTAAAGCGAAGAAATATTGAAAGGGATGCAACGCTGGGACTTCCCAGGGGGTCACCCACCCTGGTACTGCTCTCGCCTAGGCACGCTTAATCTCCGAATCTCGATGGGATCCGGTGCGTTAGTGTTGGTATGATCGCACCCGTTAGTGTTTGATGCGGCGGGAGAAACCTGTTAGGAAGTGGTTTAGGTGTTCGGATGCGTTCGGCCCGGGAGAACTTCAAAGTGGCGTGACTTTTGATCCATAAGGAGTAACGGGGCCCGTAATATATCAAATTGAAGCTTGGGATGAGCTCTACAAGTCTCATCGCCTACGGCCTTGACACGTGCTGTTTGGAGCCCGAAAAACCTATTTGAAATAGTCTATTCGTCGGCCGAGCGTGAATTATTTTTTTCATTTTTGTTATTTTAGTTTCCCTGTCCCTAATTGCTGCTGGAAGTTGTTTACGGCCATAAATACGACCATGAACAGCAACGTTCTCGTCAGTTAATATTACTATTACGTTATTCTATTCGTGAGTTCTTGCTTTTCTTGTCGGTTCAGGGGTTTGCCTCTGCGCTCTTGTTGCCGCGTCTGAACCTGCAAATCACGTTTGTGCCAGGGCGTTACAGTCTAACCGTGTTTCGCTGCATCTGGACTCTTCGATCCCATTCCTGTATTGCCACTTTGATAACGCTTGTTTATCCCCAGAGGCACAAAAGAGATCTAGAAGGGGGTGGCGTAAATTCTTTAAATTCTCCTTCATGATAGGGTGTTACCAAGTAATTACCCAAATCAATTTAATTAATTCAGGCACAGAACAAACGCAGTTTAGATCGCACCTTCGAAGAATGTGGGGGAAAAAAATAGTCCAAAGCCCACGTTTCGCCTAAAGGCAAAACGGATATAAAAAGGGGTGCAACACGAGGACTTCCCAGGGGGTCACCCATCCTAGTACTACTCTCGCCCAAGCACGCTTAACTTCGGAGTTCTGATGGGATCCGGTGCATTAGTGCTGGTATGATCGCACCCGTTAGGACTCCCCACTTCTATTCCTATATTCCCGGATGTGGGTGTGACGTAGTGACATTTACTAAGACACGTTTCGCCAGTTCGCGCGTTTGCTTTCACCTGGTTCCGCAAACAGGAAGAGAAGACATAGGAAGGGGTGCAACACGAGGACTTCCCAGGGGGTCACCCATCCAAGTACTACACTCGCCCAAGCGCGCTTAACTCCGGTGTTCTGACGGGATCCGGCGCATTATTGCTGGTATGATCGCACCCGCTAAGAACCTCCATTTTAATCCCTACCTTCCCGCACGTGGGCGTGTCGTTGTCACATTTTCGCCGTGCCTGCGCGTTTGGTAAGGCACGTTTCACCAGTACGCGCGTCTTCGTTCGCCTGGCTCCGCAAAAATGCAAAAATGAGGGGATCCGGCGCGTTGGTGCTGCTGTGATCGCACCCGCTAAGATCCTCCGTCTTAATTCGAAATTTCCCGCACGTGGGTGTGCCGCAGTGACATTTACGCCGTGCATGCGCGTTTACCGAGACACGTTTCACCAGTGACCCCTTATTCTTTCCCCCGGTTCCGCAAAAGGGTTATAAAAAGGGGTGCAACACGAGGACTTCCCAGGGGGTCACCCATCCTAGTACTACTCTCGCCCAAGCACGCTTAACTTCGGAGTTCTGATGGGATCCGGTGCATTAGTGCTGGTATGATCGCACCCGTTAGGATTCTGCATTTTTATTACTATATTCCCACATTACTAATTCGCGTTCAACGTTACGCGCCTTTTTCTTTCACCTGTTTCCGCAAGTAAAGCGAAGAAATATTGAAAGGGATGCAACGCTGGGACTTCCCAGGGGGTCACCCACCCTGGTACTGCTCTCGCCTAGGCACTCTTAATCTCCGAATCTCGATGGGATCCGGTGCGTTAGTGTTGGTATGATCGCACCCGTTAGTGTTTGATGCGGCGGGAGAAACCTGTTAGGAAGTGGTTTAGGTGTTCGGATGCGTTCGGCCCGGGAGAACTTCAAAGTGGCGTGACTTTTGATCCATAAGGAGTAACGGGGCCCGTAATATATCAAATTGAAGCTTGGGATGAGCTCTACAAGTCTCATCGCCTACGGCCTTGACACGTGCTGTTTGGAGCCCGAAAAACCTATTTGAAATAGTCTATTCCTCGGCCGAGCGTGAATTATTTTTTTCATTTTTGTTATTTTAGTTTCCCTGTCCCTAATTGCTGTTGGAAGTTGTTTACGGCCATAAATACGACCATGAACAGCAACGTTCTCGTCAGTTAATATTACTATTACGTTATTCTATTCGTGAGTTCTTGCTTTTCTTGTCGGTTCAGGGGTTTGCCTCTGCGCTCTTGTTGCCGCGTCTGAACCTGCAAATCACGTTTGTGCCAGGGCGTTACAGTCTAACCGTGTTTCGCTGCATCTGGACTCTTCGATCCCATTCCTGTATTGCCACTTTGATAACGCTTGTTTATCCCCAGAGGCACAAAAGAGATCTAGAAGGGGGTGGCGTAAATTCTTTAAATTCTCCTTCATGATAGGGTGTTACCAAGTAATTACCCAAATCAATTTAATTAATTCAGGCACAGAACAAACGCAGTTTAAATCGCACCTTCGAAGAATGTGGGGGGAAAAAATAGTCCAAAGCCCACGTTTCGCCTAAAGGCAAAACGGATATAAAAAGGGGTGCAACACGAGGACTTCCCAGGGGGTCACCCATCCTAGTACTACTCTCGCCCAAGCACGCTTAACTTCGGAGTTCTGATGGGATCCGGTGCATTAGTGCTGGTATGATCGCACCCGTTAGGACTCCCCACTTCTATTCCTATATTCCCGGATGTGGGTGTGACGTAGTGACATTTACTAAGACACGTTTCGCCAGTTCGCGCGTTTGCTTTCACCTGGTTCCGCAAACAGGAAGAGAAGACATAGGAAGGGGTGCAACACGAGGACTTCCCAGGGGGTCACCCATCCAAGTACTACACTCGCCCAAGCGCGCTTAACTCCGGTGTTCTGACGGGATCCGGCGCATTATTGCTGGTATGATCGCACCCGCTAAGAACCTCCATTTTAATCCCTACCTTCCCGCACGTGGGCGTGTCGTTGTCACATTTTCGCCGTGCCTGCGCGTTTGGTAAGGCACGTTTCACCAGTACGCGCGTCTTCGTTCGCCTGGTTCCGCAAAAATGCAAAAATGAGGGGATCCGGCGCGTTGGTGCTGCTGTGATCGCACCCGCTAAGATCCTCCGTCTTAATTCGAAATTTCCCGCACGTGGGTGTGCCGCAGTGACATTTACGCCGTGCATGCGCGTTTACCGAGACACGTTTCACCAGTGACCCCTTATTCTTTCCCCCGGTTCCGCAAAAGGGTTATAAAAAGGGGTGCAACACGAGGACTTCCCAGGGGGTCACCCATCCTAGTACTACTCTCGCCCAAGCACGCTTAACTTCGGAGTTCTGATGGGATCCGGTGCATTAGTGCTGGTATGATCGCACCCGTTAGGATTCTGCATTTTTATTACTATATTCCCACATTACTAATTCGCGTTCAACGTTACGCGCCTTTTTCTTTCACCTGTTTCCGCAAGTAAAGCGAAGAAATGTTGAAAGGGATGCAACGCTGGGACTTCCCAGGGGGTCACCCACCCTGGTACTGCTCTCGCCTAGGCACGCTTAATCTCCGAATCTCGATGGGATCCGGTGCGTTAGTGTTGGTATGATCGCACCCGTTAGTGTTTGATGCGGCGGGAGAAACCTGTTAGGAAGTGGTTTAGGTGTTCGGATGCGTTCGGCCCGGGAGAACTTCAAAGTGGCGTGACTTTTGATCCATAAGGAGTAACGGGGCCCGTAATATATCAAATTGAAGCTTGGGATGAGCTCTACAAGTCTCATCGCCTACGGCCTTGACACGTGCTGTTTGGAGCCCGAAAAACCTATTTGAAATAGTCTATTCGTCGGCCGAGCGTGAATTATTTTTTTCATTTTTGTTATTTTAGTTTCCCTGTCCCTAATTGCTGTTGGAAGTTGTTTACGGCCATAAATACGACCATGAACAGCAACGTTCTCGTCAGTTAATATTACTATTACGTTATTCTATTCGTGAGTTCTTGCTTTTCTTGTCGGTTCAGGGGTTTGCCTCTGCGCTCTTGTTGCCGCGTCTGAACCTGCAAATCACGTTTGTGCCAGGGCGTTACAGTCTAACCGTGTTTCGCTGCATCTGGACTCTTCGATCCCATTCCTGTATTGCCACTTTGATAACGCTTGTTTATCCCCAGAGGCACAAAAGAGATCTAGAAGGGGGTGGCGTAAATTCTTTAAATTCTCCTTCATGATAGGGTGTTACCAAGTAATTACCCAAATCAATTTAATTAATTCAGGCACAGAACAAACGCAGTTTAGATCGCACCTTCGAAGAATGTGGGGGGAAAAAATAGTCCAAAGCCCACGTTTCGCCTAAAGGCAAAACGGATATAAAAAGGGGTGCAACACGAGGACTTCCCAGGGGGTCACCCATCCTAGTACTACTCTCGCCCAAGCACGCTTAAGTTCGGAGTTCTGATGGGATCCGGTGCATTAGTGCTGGTATGATCGCACCCGTTAGGACTCCCCACTTCTATTCCTATATTCCCGGATGTGGGTGTGACGTAGTGACATTTACTAAGACACGTTTCGCCAGTTCGCGCGTTTGCTTTCACCTGGTTCCGCAAACAGGAAGAGAAGACATAGGAAGGGGTGCAACACGAGGACTTCCCAGGGGGTCACCCATCCAAGTACTACACTCGCCCAAGCGCGCTTAACTCCGGTGTTCTGACGGGATCCGGCGCATTATTGCTGGTATGATCGCACCCGCTAAGAACCTCCATTTTAATCCCTACCTTCCCGCACGTGGGCGTGTCGTTGTCACATTTTCGCCGTGCCTGCGCGTTTGGTAAGGCACGTTTCACCAGTACGCGCGTCTTCGTTCGCCTGGTTCCGCAAAAATGCAAAAATGAGGGGATCCGGCGCGTTGGTGCTGCTGTGATCGCACCCGCTAAGATCCTCCGTCTTAATTCGAAATTTCCCGCACGTGGGTGTGCCGCAGTGACATTTACGCCGTGCATGCGCGTTTACCGAGACACGTTTCACCAGTGACCCCTTATTCTTTCCCCCGGTTCCGCAAAAGGGTTATAAAAAGGGGTGCAACACGAGGACTTCCCAGGGGGTCACCCATCCTAGTACTACTCTCGCCCAAGCACGCTTAACTTCGGAGTTCTGATGGGATCCGGTGCATTAGTGCTGGTATGATCGCACCCGTTAGGATTCTGCATTTTTATTACTATATTCCCACATTACTAATTCGCGTTCAACGTTACGCGCCTTTTTCTTTCACCTGTTTCCGCAAGTAAAGCGAAGAAATATTGAAAGGGATGCAACGCTGGGACTTCCCAGGGGGTCACCCACCCTGGTACTGCTCTCGCCTAGGCACGCTTAATCTCCGAATCTCGATGGGATCCGGTGCGTTAGTGTTGGTATGATCGCACCCGTTAGTGTTTGATGCGGCGGGAGAAACCTGTTAGGAAGTGGTTTAGGTGTTCGGATGCGTTCGGCCCGGGAGAACTTCAAAGTGGCGTGACTTTTGATCCATAAGGAGTAACGGGGCCCGCAAATTGAAGCTTGGGATGAGCTCTACAAGTCTCATAGCCTACGGCCTTGACACGTGCTGTTTGGAGCCCGAAAAACCTATTTGAAATAGTCTATTCGTCGGCCGAGCGTGAATTATTTTTTTCATTTTTGTTATTTTAGTTTCCCTGTCCCTAATTGCTGTTGGAAGTTGTTTACGGCCATAAATACGACCATGAACAGCAACGTTCTCGTCAGTTAATATTACTATTACGTTATTCTATTCGTGAGTTCTTGCTTTTCTTGTCGGTTCAGGGGTTTGCCTCTGCGCTCTTGTTGCCGCGTCTGAACCTGCAAATCACGTTTGTGCCAGGGCGTTACAGTCTAACCGTGTTTCGCTGCATCTGGACTCTTCGATCCCATTCCTGTATTGCCACTTTGATAACGCTTGTTTATCCCCAGAGGCACAAAAGAGATCTAGAAGGGGGTGGCGTAAATTCTTTAAATTCTCCTTCATGATAGGGTGTTACCAAGTAATTACCCAAATCAATTTAATTAATTCAGGCACAGAACAAACGCAGTTTAGATCGCACCTTCGAAGAATGTGGGGGGAAAAAATAGTCCAAAGCCCACGTTTCGCCTAAAGGCAAAACGGATATAAAAAGGGGTGCAACACGAGGACTTCCCAGGGGGTCACCCATCCTAGTACTACTCTCGCCCAAGCACGCTTAACTTCGGAGTTCTGATGGGATCCGGTGCATTAGTGCTGGTATGATCGCACCCGTTAGGACTCCCCACTTCTATTCCTATATTCCCGGATGTGGGTGTGACGTAGTGACATTTACTAAGACACGTTTCGCCAGTTCGCGCGTTTGCTTTCACCTGGTTCCGCAAACAGGAAGAGAAGACATAGGAAGGGGTGCAACACGAGGACTTCCCAGGGGGTCACCCATCCAAGTACTACACTCGCCCAAGCGCGCTTAACTCCGGTGTTCTGACGGGATCCGGCGCATTATTGCTGGTATGATCGCACCCGCTAAGAACCTCCATTTTAATCCCTACCTTCCCGCACGTGGGCGTGTCGTTGTCACATTTTCGCCGTGCCTGCGCGTTTGGTAAGGCACGTTTCACCAGTACGCGCGTCTTCGTTCGCCTGGTTCCGCAAAAATGCAAAAATGAGGGGATCCGGCGCGTTGGTGCTGCTGTGATCGCACCCGCTAAGATCCTCCGTCTTAATTCGAAATTTCCCGCACGTGGGTGTGCCGCAGTGACATTTACGCCGTGCATGCGCGTTTACCGAGACACGTTTCACCAGTGACCCCTTATTCTTTCCCCCGGTTCCGCAAAAGGGTTATAAAAAGGGGTGCAACACGAGGACTTCCCAGGGGGTCACCCATCCTAGTACTACTCTCGCCCAAGCACGCTTAACTTCGGAGTTCTGATGGGATCCGGTGCATTAGTGCTGGTATGATCGCACCCGTTAGGATTCTGCATTTTTATTACTATATTCCCACATTACTAATTCGCGTTCAACGTTACGCGCCTTTTTCTTTCACCTGTTTCCGCAAGTAAAGCGAAGAAATATTGAAAGGGATGCAACGCTGGGACTTCCCAGGGGGTCACCCACCCTGGTACTGCTCTCGCCTAGGCACGCTTAATCTCCGAATCTCGATGGGATCCGGTGCGTTAGTGTTGGTATGATCGCACCCGTTAGTGTTTGATGCGGCGGGAGAAACCTGTTAGGAAGTGGTTTAGGTGTTCGGATGCGTTCGGCCCGGGAGAACTTCAAAGTGGCGTGACTTTTGATCCATAAGGAGTAACGGGGCCCGTAATATATCAAATTGAAGCTTGGGATGAGCTCTACAAGTCTCATCGCCTACGGCCTTGACACGTGCTGTTTGGAGCCCGAAAAACCTATTTGAAATAGTCTATTCGTCGGCCGAGCGTGAATTATTTTTTTCATTTTTGTTATTTTAGTTTCCCTGTCCCTAATTGCTGTTGGAAGTTGTTTACGGCCATAAATACGACCATGAACAGCAACGTTCTCGTCAGTTAATATTACTATTACGTTATTCTATTCGTGAGTTCTAGCTTTTCTTGTCGGTTCAGGGGTTTGCCTCTGCGCTCTTGTTGCCGCGTCTGAACCTGCAAATCACGTTTGTGACAGGGCGTTACAGTCTAACCGTGTTTCGCTGCATCTGGACTCTTCGATCCCATTCCTGTATTGCCACTTTGATAACGCTTGTTTATCCCCAGAGGCACAAAAGAGATCTAGAAGGGGGTGGCGTAAATTCTTTAAATTCTCCTTCATGATAGGGTGTTACCAAGTAATTACCCAAATCAATTTAATTAATTCAGGCACAGAACAAACGCAGTTTAGATCGCACCTTCGAAGAATGTGGGGGGAAAAAATAGTCCAAAGCCCACGTTTCGCCTAAAGGCAAAACGGATATAAAAAGGGGTGCAACACGAGGACTTCCCAGGGGGTCACCCATCCTAGTACTACTCTCGCCCAAGCACGCTTAACTTCGGAGTTCTGATGGGATCCGGTGCATTAGTGCTGGTATGATCGCACCCGTTAGGACTCCCCACTTCTATTCCTATATTCCCGGATGTGGGTGTGACGTAGTGACATTTACTAAGACACGTTTCGCCAGTTCGCGCGTTTGCTTTCACCTGGTTCCGCAAACAGGAAGAGAAGACATAGGAAGGGGTGCAACACGAGGACTTCCCAGGGGGTCACCCATCCAAGTACTACACCCGCCCAAGCGCGCTTAACTCCGGTGTTCTGACGGGATCCGGCGCATTATTGCTGGTATGATCGCACCCGCTAAGAACCTCCATTTTAATCCCTACCTTCCCGCACGTGGGCGTGTCGTTGTCACATTTTCGCCGTGCCTGCGCGTTTGGTAAGGCACGTTTCACCAGTACGCGCGTCTTCGTTCGCCTGGTTCCGCAAAAATGCAAAAATGAGGGGATCCGGCGCGTTGGTGCTGCTGTGATCGCACGCGCTAAGATCCTCCGTCTTAATTCGAAATTTCCCGCACGTGGGTGTGCCGCAGTGACATTTACGCCGTGCATGCGCGTTTACCGAGACACGTTTCACCAGTGACCCCTTATTCTTTCCCCCGGTTCCGCAAAAGGGTTATAAAAAGGGGTGCAACACGAGGACTTCCCAGGGGGTCACCCATCCTAGTACTACTCTCGCCCAAGCACGCTTAACTTCGGAGTTCTGATGGGATCCGGTGCATTAGTGCTGGTATGATCGCACCCGTTAGGATTCTGCATTTTTATTACTATATTCCCACATTACTAATTCGCGTTCAACGTTACGCGCCTTTTTCTTTCACCTGTTTCCGCAAGTAAAGCGAAGAAATATTGAAAGGGATGCAACGCTGGGACTTCCCAGGGGGTCACCCACCCTGGTACTGCTCTCGCCTAGGCACGCTTAATCTCCGAATCTCGATGGGATCCGGTGCGTTAGTGTTGGTATGATCGCACCCGTTAGTGTTTGATGCGGCGGGAGAAACCTGTTAGGAAGTGGTTTAGGTGTTCGGATGCGTTCGGCCCGGGAGAACTTCAAAGTGGCGTGACTTTTGATCCATAAGGAGTAACGGGGCCCGTAATATATCAAATTGAAGCTTGGGATGAGCTCTACAAGTCTCATCGCCTACGGCCTTGACACGTGCTGTTTGGAGCCCGAAAAACCTATTTGAAATAGTCTATTCGTCGGCCGAGCGTGAATTATTTTTTTCATTTTTGTTATTTTAGTTTCCCTGTCCCTAATTGCTGTTGGAAGTTGTTTACGGCCATAAATACGACCATGAACAGCAACGTTCTCGTCAGTTAATATTACTATTACGTTATTCTATTCGTGAGTTCTTGCTTTTCTTGTCGGTTCAGGGGTTTGCCTCTGCGCTCTTGTTGCCGCGTCTGAACCTGCAAATCACGTTTGTGCCAGGGCGTTACAGTCTAACCGTGTTTCGCTGCATCTGGACTCTTCGATCCCATTCCTGTATTGCCACTTTGATAACGCTTGTTTATCCCCAGAGGCACAAAAGAGATCTAGTAGGGGGTGGCGTAAATTCTTTAAATTCTCCTTCATGATAGGGTGTTACCAAGTAATTACCCAAATCAATTTAATTAATTCAGGCACAGAACAAACGCAGTTTAGATCGCACCTTCGAAGAATGTGGGGGGAAAAAATAGTCCAAAGCCCACGTTTCGCCTAAAGGCAAAACGGATATAAAAAGGGGTGCAACACGAGGACTTCCCAGGGGGTCACCCATCCTAGTACTACTCTCGCCCAAGCACGCTTAACTTCGGAGTTCTGATGGGATCCGGTGCATTAGTGCTGGTATGATCGCACCCGTTAGGACTCCCCACTTCTATTCCTATATTCCCGGATGTGGGTGTGACGTAGTGACATTTACTAAGACACGTTTCGCCAGTTCGCGCGTTTGCTTTCACCTGGTTCCGCAAACAGGAAGAGAAGACATAGGAAGGGGTGCAACACGAGGACTTCCCAGGGGGTCACCCATCCAAGTACTACACCCGCCCAAGCGCGCTTAACTCCGGTGTTCTGACGGGATCCGGCGCATTATTGCTGGTATGATCGCACCCGCTAAGAACCTCCATTTTAATCCCTACCTTCCCGCACGTGGGCGTGTCGTTGTCACATTTTCGCCGTGCCTGCGCGTTTGGTAAGGCACGTTTCACCAGTACGCGCGTCTTCGTTCGCCTGGTTCCGCAAAAATGCAAAAATGAGGGGATCCGGCGCGTTGGTGCTGCTGTGATCGCACCCGCTAAGATCCTCCGTCTTAATTCGAAATTTCCCGCACGTGGGTGTGCCGCAGTGACATTTACGCCGTGCATGCGCGTTTACCGAGACACGTTTCACCAGTGACCCCTTATTCTTTCCCCCGGTTCCGCAAAAGGGTTATAAAAAGGGGTGCAACACGAGGACTTCCCAGGGGGTCACCCATCCTAGTACTACTCTCGCCCAAGCACGCTTAACTTCGGAGTTCTGATGGGATCCGGTGCATTAGTGCTGGTATGATCGCACCCGTTAGGATTCTGCATTTTTATTACTATATTCCCACATTACTAATTCGCGTTCAACGTTACGCGCCTTTTTCTTTCACCTGTTTCCGCAAGTAAAGCGAAGAAATATTGAAAGGGATGCAACGCTGGGACTTCCCAGGGGGTCACCCACCCTGGTACTGCTCTCGCCTAGGCACGCTTAATCTCCGAATCTCGATGGGATCCGGTGCGTTAGTGTTGGTATGATCGCACCCGTTAGTGTTTGATGCGGCGGGAGAAACCTGTTAGGAAGTGGTTTAGGTGTTCGGATGCGTTCGGCCCGGGAGAACTTCAAAGTGGCGTGACTTTTGATCCATAAGGAGTAACGGGGCCCGTAATATATCAAATTGAAGCTTGGGATGAGCTCTACAAGTCTCATCGCCTACGGCCTTGACACGTGCTGTTTGGAGCCCGAAAAACCTATTTGAAATAGTCTATTCGTCGGCCGAGCGTGAATTATTTTTTTCATTTTTGTTATTTTAGTTTCCCTGTCCCTAATTGCTGTTGGAAGTTGTTTACGGCCATAAATACGACCATGAACAGCAACGTTCTCGTCAGTTAATATTACTATTACGTTATTCTATTCGTGAGTTCTTGCTTTTCTTGTCGGTTCAGGGGTTTGCCTCTGCGCTCTTGTTGCCGCGTCTGAACCTGCAAATCACGTTTGTGCCAGGGCGTTACAGTCTAACCGTGTTTCGCTGCATCTGGACTCTTCGATCCCATTCCTGTATTGCCACTTTGATAACGCTTGTTTATCCCCAGAGGCACAAAAGAGATCTAGAAGGGGGTGGCGTAAATTCTTTAAATTCTCCTTCATGATAGGGTGTTACCAAGTAATTACCCAAATCAATTTAATTAATTCAGGCACAGAACAAACGCAGTTTAGATCGCACCTTCGAAGAATGTGGGGGAAAAAAATAGTCCAAAGCCCACGTTTCGCCTAAAGGCAAAACGGATATAAAAAGGGGTGCAACACGAGGACTTCCCAGGGGGTCACCCATCCTAGTACTACTCTCGCCCAAGCACGCTTAACTTCGGAGTTCTGATGGGATCCGGTGCATTAGTGCTGGTATGATCGCACCCGTTAGGACTCCCCACTTCTATTCCTATATTCCCGGATGTGGGTGTGACGTAGTGACATTTACTAAGACACGTTTCGCCAGTTCGCGCGTTTGCTTTCACCTGGTTCCGCAAACAGGAAGAGAAGACATAGGAAGGGGTGCAACACGAGGACTTCCCAGGGGGTCACCCATCCAAGTACTACACTCGCCCAAGCGCGCTTAACTCCGGTGTTCTGACGGGATCCGGCGCATTATTGCTGGTATGATCGCACCCGCTAAGAACCTCCATTTTAATCCCTACCTTCCCGCACGTGGGCGTGTCGTTGTCACATTTTCGCCGTGCCTGCGCGTTTGGTAAGGCACGTTTCACCAGTACGCGCGTCTTCGTTCGCCTGGTTCCGCAAAAATGCAAAAATGAGGGGATCCGGCGCGTTGGTGCTGCTGTGATCGCACCCGCTAAGATCCTCCGTCTTAATTCGAAATTTCCCGCACGTGGGTGTGCCGCAGTGACATTTACGCCGTGCATGCGCGTTTACCGAGACACGTTTCACCAGTGACCCCTTATTCTTTCCCCCGGTTCCGCAAAAGGGTTATAAAAAGGGGTGCAACACGAGGACTTCCCAGGGGGTCACCCATCCTAGTACTACTCTCGCCCAAGCACGCTTAACTTCGGAGTTCTGATGGGATCCGGTGCATTAGTGCTGGTATGATCGCACCCGTTAGGATTCTGCATTTTTATTACTATATTCCCACATTACTAATTCGCGTTCAACGTTACGCGCCTTTTTCTTTCACCTGTTTCCGCAAGTAAAGCGAAGAAATATTGAAAGGGATGCAACGCTGGGACTTCCCAGGGGGCCACCCACCCTGGTACTGCTCTCGCCTAGGCACGCTTAATCTCCGAATCTCGATGGGATCCGGTGCGTTAGTGTTGGTATGATCGCACCCGTTAGTGTTTGATGCGGCGGGAGAAACCTGTTAGGAAGTGGTTTAGGTGTTCGGATGCGTTCGGCCCGGGAGAACTTCAAAGTGGCGTGACTTTTGATCCATAAGGAGTAACGGGGCCCGTAATATATCAAATTGAAGCTTGGGATGAGCTCTACAAGTCTCATCGCCTACGGCCTTGACACGTGCTGTTTGGAGCCCGAAAAACCTATTTGAAATAGTCTATTCGTCGGCCGAGCGTGAATTATTTTTTTCATTTTTGTTATTTTAGTTTCCCTGTCCCTAATTGCTGTTGGAAGTTGTTTACGGCCATAAATACGACCATGAACAGCAACGTTCTCGTCAGTTAATATTACTATTACGTTATTCTATTCGTGAGTTCTTGCTTTTCTTGTCGGTTCAGGGGTTTGCCTCTGCGCTCTTGTTGCCGCGTCTGAACCTGCAAATCACGTTTGTGCCAGGGCGTTACAGTCTAACCGTGTTTCGCTGCATCTGGACTCTTCGATCCCATTCCTGTATTGCCACTTTGATAACGCTTGTTTATCCCCAGAGGCACAAAAGAGATCTAGAAGGGGGTGGCGTAAATTCTTTAAATTCTCCTTCATGATAGGGTGTTACCAAGTAATTACCCAAATCAATTTAATTAATTCAGGCACAGAACAAACGCAGTTTAGATCGCACCTTCGAAGAATGTGGGGGGAAAAAAAAGTCCAAAGCCCACGTTTCGCCTAAAGGCAAAACGGATATAAAAAGGGGTGCAACACGAGGACTTCCCAGGGGGTCACCCATCCTAGTACTACTCTCGCCCAAGCACGCTTAACTTCGGAGTTCTGATGGGATCCGGTGCATTAGTGCTGGTATGATCGCACCCGTTAGGACTCCCCACTTCTATTCCTATATTCCCGGATGTGGGTGTGACGTAGTGACATTTACTAAGACACGTTTCGCCAGTTCGCGCGTTTGCTTTCACCTGGTTCCGCAAACAGGAAGAGAAGACATAGGAAGGGGTGCAACACGAGGACTTCCCAGGGGGTCACCCATCCAAGTACTACACTCGCCCAAGCGCGCTTAACTCCGGTGTTCTGACGGGATCCGGCGCATTATTGCTGGTATGATCGCACCCGCTAAGAACCTCCATTTTAATCCCTACCTTCCCGCACGTGGGCGTGTCGTTGTCACATTTTCGCCGTGCCTGCGCGTTTGGTAAGGCACGTTTCACCAGTACGCGCGTCTTCGTTCGCCTGGTTCCGCAAAAATGCAAAAATGAGGGGATCCGGCGCGTTGGTGCTGCTGTGATCGCACCCGCTAAGATCCTCCGTCTTAATTCGAAATTTCCCGCACGTGGGTGTGCCGCAGTGACATTTACGCCGTGCATGCGCGTTTACCGAGACACGTTTCACCAGTGACCCCTTATTCTTTCCCCCGGTTCCGCAAAAGGGTTATAAAAAGGGGTGCAACACGAGGACTTCCCAGGGGGTCACCCATCCTAGTACTACTCTCGCCCAAGCACGCTTAACTTCGGAGTTCTGATGGGATCCGGTGCATTAGTGCTGGTATGATCGCACCCGTTAGGATTCTGCATTTTTATTACTATATTCCCACATTACTAATTCGCGTTCAACGTTACGCGCCTTTTTCTTTCACCTGTTTCCGCAAGTAAAGCGAAGAAATATTGAAAGGGATGCAACGCTGGGACTTCCCAGGGGGTCACCCACCCTGGTACTGCTCTCGCCTAGGCACGCTTAATCTCCGAATCTCGATGGGATCCGGTGCGTTAGTGTTGGTATGATCGCACCCGTTAGTGTTTGATGCGGCGGGAGAAACCTGTTAAGAAGTGGTTTAGGTGTTCGGATGCGTTCGGCCCGGGAGAACTTCAAAGTGGCGTGACTTTTGATCCATAAGGAGTAACGGGGCCCGTAATATATCAAATTGAAGCTTGGGATGAGCTCTACAAGTCTCATCGCCTACGGCCTTGACACGTGCTGTTTGGAGCCCGAAAAACCTATTTGAAATAGTCTATTCGTCGGCCGAGCGTGAATTATTTTTTTCATTTTTGTTATTTTAGTTTCCCTGTCCCTAATTGCTGTTGGAAGTTGTTTACGGCCATAAATACGACCATGAACAGCAACGTTCTCGTCAGTTAATATTACTATTACGTTATTCTATTCGTGAGTTCTTGCTTTTCTTGTCGGTTCAGGGGTTTGCCTCTGCGCTCTTGTTGCCGCGTCTGAACCTGCAAATCACGTTTGTGCCAGGGCGTTACAGTCTAACCGTGTTTCGCTGCATCTGGACTCTTCGATCCCATTCCTGTATTGCCACTTTGATAACGCTTGTTTATCCCCAGAGGCACAAAAGAGATCTAGAAGGGGGTGGCGTAAATTCTTTAAATTCTCCTTCATGATAGGGTGTTACCAAGTAATTACCCAAATCAATTTAATTAATTCAGGCACAGAACAAACGCAGTTTAGATCGCACCTTCGAAGAATGTGGGGGAAAAAAATAGTCCAAAGCCCACGTTTCGCCTAAAGGCAAAACGGATATAAAAAGGGGTGCAACACGAGGACTTCCCAGGGGGTCACCCATCCTAGTACTACTCTCGCCCAAGCACGCTTAACTTCGGAGTTCTGATGGGATCCGGTGCATTAGTGCTGGTATGATCGCACCCGTTAGGACTCCCCACTTCTATTCCTATATTCCCGGATGTGGGTGTGACGTAGTGACATTTACTAAGACACGTTTCGCCAGTTCGCGCGTTTGCTTTCACCTGGTTCCGCAAACAGGAAGAGAAGACATAGGAAGGGGTGCAACACGAGGACTTCCCAGGGGGTCACCCATCCAAGTACTACACTCGCCCAAGCGCGCTTAACTCCGGTGTTCTGACGGGATCCGGCGCATTATTGCTGGTATGATCGCACCCGCTAAGAACCTCCATTTTAATCCCTACCTTCCCGCACGTGGGCGTGTCGTTGTCACATTTTCGCCGTGCCTGCGCGTTTGGTAAGGCACGTTTCACCAGTACGCGCGTCTTCGTTCGCCTGGTTCCGCAAAAATGCAAAAATGAGGGGATCCGGCGCGTTGGTGCTGCTGTGATCGCACCCGCTAAGATCCTCCGTCTTAATTCGAAATTTCCCGCACGTGGGTGTGCCGCAGTGACATTTACGCCGTGCATGCGCGTTTACCGAGACACGTTTCACCAGTGACCCCTTATTCTTTCCCCCGGTTCCGCAAAAGGGTTATAAAAAGGGGTGCAACACGAGGACTTCCCAGGGGGTCACCCATCCTAGTACTACTCTCGCCCAAGCACGCTTAACTTCGGAGTTCTGATGGGATCCGGTGCATTAGTGCTGGTATGATCGCACCCGTTAGGATTCTGCATTTTTATTACTATATTCCCACATTACTAATTCGCGTTCAACGTTACGCGCCTTTTTCTTTCACCTGTTTCCGCAAGTAAAGCGAAGAAATATTGAAAGGGATGCAACGCTGGGACTTCCCAGGGGGTCACCCACCCTGGTACTGCTCTCGCCTAGGCACGCTTAATCTCCGAATCTCGATGGGATCCGGTGCGTTAGTGTTGGTATGATCGCACCCGTTAGTGTTTGATGCGGCGGGAGAAACCTGTTAGGAAGTGGTTTAGGTGTTCGGATGCGTTCGGCCCGGGAGAACTTCAAAGTGGCGTGACTTTTGATCCATAAGGAGTAACGGGGCCCGTAATATATCAACTTGAAGCTTGGGATGAGCTCTACAAGTCTCATCGCCTACGGCCTTGACACGTGCTGTTTGGAGCCCGAAAAACCTATTTGAAATAGTCTATTCGTCGGCCGAGCGTGAATTATTTTTTTCATTTTTGTTATTTTAGTTTCCCTGTCCCTAATTGCTGTTGGAAGTTGTTTACGGCCATAAATACGACCATGAACAGCAACGTTCTCGTCAGTTAATATTACTATTACGTTATTCTATTCGTGAGTTCTTGCTTTTCTTGTCGGTTCAGGGGTTTGCCTCTGCGCTCTTGTTGCCGCGTCTGAACCTGCAAATCACGTTTGTGCCAGGGCGTTACAGTCTAACCGTGTTTCGCTGCATCTGGACTCTTCGATCCCATTCCTGTATTGCCACTTTGATAACGCTTGTTTATCCCCAGAGGCACAAAAGAGATCTAGAAGGGGGTGGCGTAAATTCTTTAAATTCTCCTTCATGATAGGGTGTTACCAAGTAATTACCCAAATCAATTTAATTAATTCAGGCACAGAACAAACGCAGTTTAGATCGCACCTTCGAAGAATGTGGGGGAAAAAAATAGTCCAAAGCCCACGTTTCGCCTAAAGGCAAAACGGATATAAAAAGGGGTGCAACACGAGGACTTCCCAGGGGGTCACCCATCCTAGTACTACTCTCGCCCAAGCACGCTTAACTTCGGAGTTCTGATGGGATCCGGTGCATTAGTGCTGGTATGATCGCACCCGTTAGGACTCCCCACTTCTATTCCTATATTCCCGGATGTGGGTGTGACGTAGTGACATTTACTAAGACACGTTTCGCCAGTTCGCGCGTTTGCTTTCACCTGGTTCCGCCAACAGGAAGAGAAGACATAGGAAGGGGTGCAACACGAGGACTTCCCAGGGGGTCACCCATCCAAGTACTACACTCGCCCAAGCGCGCTTAACTCCGGTGTTCTGACGGGATCCGGCGCATTATTGCTGGTATGATCGCACCCGCTAAGAACCTCCATTTTAATCCCTACCTTCCCGCACGTGGGCGTGTCGTTGTCACATTTTCGCCGTGCCTGCGCGTTTGGTAAGGCACGTTTCACCAGTACGCGCGTCTTCGTTCGCCTGGTTCCGCAAAAATGCAAAAATGAGGGGATCCGGCGCGTTGGTGCTGCTGTGATCGCACCCGCTAAGATCCTCCGTCTTAATTCGAAATTTCCCGCACGTGGGTGTGCCGCAGTGACATTTACGCCGTGCATGCGCGTTTACCGAGACACGTTTCACCAGTGACCCCTTATTCTTTCCCCCGGTTCCGCAAAAGGGTTATAAAAAGGGGTGCAACACGAGGACTTCCCAGGGGGTCACCCATCCTAGTACTACTCTCGCCCAAGCACGCTTAACTTCGGAGTTCTGATGGGATCCGGTGCATTAGTGCTGGTATGATCGCACCCGTTAGGATTCTGCATTTTTATTACTATATTCCCACATTACTAATTCGCGTTCAACGTTACGCGCCTTTTTCTTTCACCTGTTTCCGCAAGTAAAGCGAAGAAATATTGAAAGGGATGCAACGCTGGGACTTCCCAGGGGGTCACCCACCCTGGTACTGCTCTCGCCTAGGCACGCTTAATCTCCGAATCTCGATGGGATCCGGTGCGTTAGTGTTGGTATGATCGCACCCGTTAGTGTTTGATGCGGCGGGAGAAACCTGTTAGGAAGTGGTTTAGGTGTTCGGATGCGTTCGGCCCGGGAGAACTTCAAAGTGGCGTGACTTTTGATCCATAAGGAGTAACGGGGCCCGTAATATATCAAATTGAAGCTTGGGATGAGCTCTACAAGTCTCATCGCCTACGGCCTTGACACGTGCTGTTTGGAGCCCGAAAAACCTATTTGAAATAGTCTATTCGTCGGCCGAGCGTGAATTATTTTTTTCATTTTTGTTATTTTAGTTTCCCTGTCCCTAATTGCTGTTGGAAGTTGTTTACGGCCATAAATACGACCATGAACAGCAACGTTCTCGTCAGTTAATATTACTATTACGTTATTCTATTCGTGAGTTCTTGCTTTTCTTGTCGGTTCAGGGGTTTGCCTCTGCGCTCTTGTTGCCGCGTCTGAACCTGCAAATCACGTTTGTGCCAGGGCGTTACAGTCTAACCGTGTTTCGCTGCATCTGGACTCTTCGATCCCATTCCTGTATTGCCACTTTGATAACGCTTGTTTATCCCCAGAGGCACAAAAGAGATCTAGAAGGGGGTGGCGTAAATTCTTTAAATTCTCCTTCATGATAGGGTGTTACCAAGTAATTACCCAAATCAATTTAATTAATTCAGGCACAGAACAAACGCAGTTTAGATCGCACCTTCGAAGAATGTGGGGGAAAAAAATAGTCCAAAGCCCACGTTTCGCCTAAAGGCAAAACGGATATAAAAAGGGGTGCAACACGAGGACTTCCCAGGGGGTCACCCATCCTAGTACTACTCTCGCCCAAGCACGCTTAACTTCGGAGTTCTGATGGGATCCGGTGCATTAGTGCTGGTATGATCGCACCCGTTAGGACTCCCCACTTCTATTCCTATATTCCCGGATGTGGGTGTGACGTAGTGACATTTACTAAGACACGTTTCGCCAGTTCGCGCGTTTGCTTTCACCTGGTTCCGCAAACAGGAAGAGAAGACATAGGAAGGGGTGCAACACGAGGACTTCCCAGGGGGTCACCCATCCAAGTACTACACTCGCCCAAGCGCGCTTAACTCCGGTGTTCTGACGGGATCCGGCGCATTATTGCTGGTATGATCGCACCCGCTAAGAACCTCCATTTTAATCCCTACCTTCCCGCACGTGGGCGTGTCGTTGTCACATTTTCGCCGTGCCTGCGCGTTTGGTAAGGCACGTTTCACCAGTACGCGCGTCTTCGTTCGCCTGGTTCCGCAAAAATGCAAAAATGAGGGGATCCGGCGCGTTGGTGCTGCTGTGATCGCACCCGCTAAGATCCTCCGTCTTAATTCGAAATTTCCCGCACGTGGGTGTGCCGCAGTGACATTTACGCCGTGCATGCGCGTTTACCGAGACACGTTTCACCAGTGACCCCTTATTCTTTCCCCCGGTTCCGCAAAAGGGTTATAAAAAGGGGTGCAACACGAGGACTTCCCAGGGGGTCACCCATCCTAGTACTACTCTCGCCCAAGCACGCTTAACTTCGGAGTTCTGATGGGATCCGGTGCATTAGTGCTGGTATGATCGCACCCGTTAGGATTCTGCATTTTTATTACTATATTCCCACATTACTAATTCGCGTTCAACGTTACGCGCCTTTTTCTTTCACCTGTTTCCGCAAGTAAAGCGAAGAAATATTGAAAGGGATGCAACGCTGGGACTTCCCAGGGGGTCACCCACCCTGGTACTGCTCTCGCCTAGGCACGCTTAATCTCCGAATCTCGATGGGATCCGGTGCGTTAGTGTTGGTATGATCGCACCCGTTAGTGTTTGATGCGGCGGGAGAAACCTGTTAGGAAGTGGTTTAGGTGTTCGGATGCGTTCGGCCCGGGAGAACTTCAAAGTGGCGTGACTTTTGATCCATAAGGAGTAACGGGGCCCGTAATATATCAAATTGAAGCTTGGGATGAGCTCTACAAGTCTCATAGCCTACGGCCTTGACACGTGCTGTTTGGAGCCCGAAAAACCTATTTGAAATAGTCTATTCGTCGGCCGAGCGTGAATTATTTTTTTCATTTTTGTTATTTTAGTTTCCCTGTCCCTAATTGCTGTTGGAAGTTGTTTACGGCCATAAATACGACCATGAACAGCAACGTTCTCGTCAGTTAATATTACTATTACGTTATTCTATTCGTGAGTTCTTGCTTTTCTTGTCGGTTCAGGGGTTTGCCTCTGCGCTCTTGTTGCCGCATCTGAACCTGCAAATCACGTTTGTGCCAGGGCGTTACAGTCTAACCGTGTTTCGCTGCATCTGGACTCTTCGATCCCATTCCTGTATTGCCACTTTGATAACGCTTGTTTATCCCCAGAGGCACAAAAGAGATCTAGAAGGGGGTGGCGTAAATTCTTTAAATTCTCCTTCATGATAGGGTGTTACCAAGTAATTACCCAAATCAATTTAATTAATTCAGGCACAGAACAAACGCAGTTTAGATCGCACCTTCGAAGAATGTGGGGGAAAAAAATAGTCCAAAGCCCACGTTTCGCCTAAAGGCAAAACGGATATAAAAAGGGGTGCAACACGAGGACTTCCCAGGGGGTCACCCATCCTAGTACTACTCTCGCCCAAGCACGCTTAACTTCGGAGTTCTGATGGGATCCGGTGCATTAGTGCTGGTATGATCGCACCCGTTAGGACTCCCCACTTCTATTCCTATATTCCCGGATGTGGGTGTGACGTAGTGACATTTACTAAGACACGTTTCGCCAGTTCGCGCGTTTGCTTTCACCTGGTTCCGCAAACAGGAAGAGAAGACATAGGAAGGGGTGCAACACGAGGACTTCCCAGGGGGTCACCCATCCAAGTACTACACTCGCCCAAGCGCGCTTAACTCCGGTGTTCTGACGGGATCCGGCGCATTATTGCTGGTATGATCGCACCCGCTAAGAACCTCCATTTTAATCCCTACCTTCCCGCACGTGGGCGTGTCGTTGTCACATTTTCGCCGTGCCTGCGCGTTTGGTAAGGCACGTTTCACCAGTACGCGCGTCTTCGTTCGCCTGGTTCCGCAAAAATGCAAAAATGAGGGGATCCGGCGCGTTGGTGCTGCTGTGATCGCACCCGCTAAGATCCTCCGTCTTAATTCGAAATTTCCCGCACGTGGGTGTGCCGCAGTGACATTTACGCCGTGCATGCGCGTTTACCGAGACACGTTTCACCAGTGACCCCTTATTCTTTCCCCCGGTTCCGCAAAAGGGTTATAAAAAGGGGTGCAACACGAGGACTTCCCAGGGGGTCACCCATCCTAGTACTACTCTCGCCCAAGCACGCTTAACTTCGGAGTTCTGATGGGATCCGGTGCATTAGTGCTGGTATGATCGCACCCGTTAGGATTCTGCATTTTTATTACTATATTCCCACATTACTAATTCGCGTTCAACGTTACGCGCCTTTTTCTTTCACCTGTTTCCGCAAGTAAAGCGAAGAAATATTGAAAGGGATGCAACGCTGGGACTTCCCAGGGGGTCACCCACCCTGGTACTGCTCTCGCCTAGGCACGCTTAATCTCCGAATCTCGATGGGATCCGGTGCGTTAGTGTTGGTATGATCGCACCCGTTAGTGTTTGATGCGGCGGGAGAAACCTGTTAGGAAGTGGTTTAGGTGTTCGGATGCGTTCGGCCCGGGAGAACTTCAAAGTGGCGTGACTTTTGATCCATAAGGAGTAACGGGGCCCGTAATATATCAAATTGAAGCTTGGGATGAGCTCTACAAGTCTCATAGCCTACGGCCTTGACACGTGCTGTTTGGAGCCCGAAAAACCTATTTGAAATAGTCTATTCGTCGGCCGAGCGTGAATTATTTTTTTCATTTTTGTTATTTTAGTTTCCCTGTCCCTAATTGCTGTTGGAAGTTGTTTACGGCCATAAATACGACCATGAACAGCAACGTTCTCGTCAGTTAATATTACTATTACGTTATTCTATTCGTGAGTTCTTGCTTTTCTTGTCGGTTCAGGGGTTTGCCTCTGCGCTCTTGTTGCCGCGTCTGAACCTGCAAATCACGTTTGTGCCAGGGCGTTACAGTCTAACCGTGTTTCGCTGCATCTGGACTCTTCGATCCCATTCCTGTATTGCCACTTTGATAACGCTTGTTTATCCCCAGAGGCACAAAAGAGATCTAGAAGGGGGTGGCGTAAATTCTTTAAATTCTCCTTCATGATAGGGTGTTACCAAGTAATTACCCAAATCAATTTAATTAATTCAGGCACAGAACAAACGCAGTTTAGATCGCACCTTCGAAGAATGTGGGGGAAAAAAATAGTCCAAAGCCCACGTTTCGCCTAAAGGCAAAACGGATATAAAAAGGGGTGCAACACGAGGACTTCCCAGGGGGTCACCCATCCTAGTACTACTCTCGCCCAAGCACGCTTAACTTCGGAGTTCTGATGGGATCCGGTGCATTAGTGCTGGTATGATCGCACCCGTTAGGACTCCCCACTTCTATTCCTATATTCCCGGATGTGGGTGTGACGTAGTGACATTTACTAAGACACGTTTCGCCAGTTCGCGCGTTTGCTTTCACCTGGTTCCGCAAACAGGAAGAGAAGACATAGGAAGGGGTGCAACACGAGGACTTCCCAGGGGGTCACCCATCCAAGTACTACACTCGCCCAAGCGCGCTTAACTCCGGTGTTCTGACGGGATCCGGCGCATTATTGCTGGTATGATCGCACCCGCTAAGAACCTCCATTTTAATCCCTACCTTCCCGCACGTGGGCGTGTCGTTGTCACATTTTCGCCGTGCCTGCGCGTTTGGTAAGGCACGTTTCACCAGTACGCGCGTCTTCGTTCGCCTGGTTCCGCAAAAATGCAAAAATGAGGGGATCCGGCGCGTTGGTGCTGCTGTGATCGCACCCGCTAAGATCCTCCGTCTTAATTCGAAATTTCCCGCACGTGGGTGTGCCGCAGTGACATTTACGCCGTGCATGCGCGTTTACCGAGACACGTTTCACCAGTGACCCCTTATTCTTTCCCCCGGTTCCGCAAAAGGGTTATAAAAAGGGGTGCAACACGAGGACTTCCCAGGGGGTCACCCATCCTAGTACTACTCTCGCCCAAGCACGCTTAACTTCGGAGTTCTGATGGGATCCGGTGCATTAGTGCTGGTATGATCGCACCCGTTAGGATTCTGCATTTTTATTACTATATTCCCACATTACTAATTCGCGTTCAACGTTACGCGCCTTTTTCTTTCACCTGTTTCCGCAAGTAAAGCGAAGAAATATTGAAAGGGATGCAACGCTGGGACTTCCCAGGGGGTCACCCACCCTGGTACTGCTCTCGCCTAGGCACGCTTAATCTCCGAATCTCGATGGGATCCGGTGCGTTAGTGTTGGTATGATCGCACCCGTTAGTGTTTGATGCGGCGGGAGAAACCTGTTAGGAAGTGGTTTAGGTGTTCGGATGCGTTCGGCCCGGGAGAACTTCAAAGTGGCGTGACTTTTGATCCATAAGGAGTAACGGGGCCCGTAATATATCAACTTGAAGCTTGGGATGAGCTCTACAAGTCTCATAGCCTACGGCCTTGACACGTGCTGTTTGGAGCCCGAAAAACCTATTTGAAATAGTCTATTCGTCGGCCGAGCGTGAATTATTTTTTTCATTTTTGTTATTTTAGTTTCCCTGTCCCTAATTGCTGTTGGAAGTTGTTTACGGCCATAAATACGACCATGAACAGCAACGTTCTCGTCAGTTAATATTACTATTACGTTATTCTATTCGTGAGTTCTTGCTTTTCTTGTCGGTTCAGGGGTTTGCCTCTGCGCTCTTGTTGCCGCGTCTGAACCTGCAAATCACGTTTGTGCCAGGGCGTTACAGTCTAACCGTGTTTCGCTGCATCTGGACTCTTCGATCCCATTCCTGTATTGCCACTTTGATAACGCTTGTTTATCCCCAGAGGCACAAAAGAGATCTAGAAGGGGGTGGCGTAAATTCTTTAAATTCTCCTTCATGATAGGGTGTTACCAAGTAATTACCCAAATCAATTTAATTAATTCAGGCACAGAACAAACGCAGTTTAGATCGCACCTTCGAAGAATGTGGGGGAAAAAAATAGTCCAAAGCCCACGTTTCGCCTAAAGGCAAAACGGATATAAAAAGGGGTGCAACACGAGGACTTCCCAGGGGGTCACCCATCCTAGTACTACTCTCGCCCAAGCACGCTTAACTTCGGAGTTCTGATGGGATCCGGTGCATTAGTGCTGGTATGATCGCACCCGTTAGGACTCCCCACTTCTATTCCTATATTCCCGGATGTGGGTGTGACGTAGTGACATTTACTAAGACACGTTTCGCCAGTTCGCGCGTTTGCTTTCACCTGGTTCCGCAAACAGGAAGAGAAGACATAGGAAGGGGTGCAACACGAGGACTTCCCAGGGGGTCACCCATCCAAGTACTACACTCGCCCAAGCGCGCTTAACTCCGGTGTTCTGACGGGATCCGGCGCATTATTGCTGGTATGATCGCACCCGCTAAGAACCTCCATTTTAATCCCTACCTTCCCGCACGTGGGCGTGTCGTTGTCACATTTTCGCCGTGCCTGCGCGTTTGGTAAGGCACGTTTCACCAGTACGCGCGTCTTCGTTCGCCTGGTTCCGCAAAAATGCAAAAATGAGGGGATCCGGCGCGTTGGTGCTGCTGTGATCGCACCCGCTAAGATCCTCCGTCTTAATTCGAAATTTCCCGCACGTGGGTGTGCCGCAGTGACATTTACGCCGTGCATGCGCGTTTACCGAGACACGTTTCACCAGTGACCCCTTATTCTTTCCCCCGGTTCCGCAAAAGGGTTATAAAAAGGGGTGCAACACGAGGACTTCCCAGGGGGTCACCCATCCTAGTACTACTCTCGCCCAAGCACGCTTAACTTCGGAGTTCTGATGGGATCCGGTGCATTAGTGCTGGTATGATCGCACCCGTTAGGATTCTGCATTTTTATTACTATATTCCCACATTACTAATTCGCGTTCAACGTTACGCGCCTTTTTCTTTCACCTGTTTCCGCAAGTAAAGCGAAGAAATATTGAAAGGGATGCAACGCTGGGACTTCCCAGGGGGTCACCCACCCTGGTACTGCTCTCGCCTAGGCACGCTTAATCTCCGAATCTCGATGGGATCCGGTGCGTTAGTGTTGGTATGATCGCACCCGTTAGTGTTTGATGCGGCGGGAGAAACCTGTTAGGAAGTGGTTTAGGTGTTCGGATGCGTTCGGCCCGGGAGAACTTCAAAGTGGCGTGACTTTTGATCCATAAGGAGTAACGGGGCCCGTAATATATCAAATTGAAGCTTGGGATGAGCTCTACAAGTCTCATAGCCTACGGCCTTGACACGTGCTGTTTGGAGCCCGAAAAACCTATTTGAAATAGTCTATTCGTCGGCCGAGCGTGAATTATTTTTTTCATTTTTGTTATTTTAGTTTCCCTGTCCCTAATTGCTGTTGGAAGTTGTTTACGGCCATAAATACGACCATGAACAGCAACGTTCTCGTCAGTTAATATTACTATTACGTTATTCTATTCGTGAGTTCTTGCTTTTCTTGTCGGTTCAGGGGTTTGCCTCTGCGCTCTTGTTGCCGCGTCTGAACCTGCAAATCACGTTTGTGCCAGGGCGTTACAGTCTAACCGTGTTTCGCTGCATCTGGACTCTTCGATCCCATTCCTGTATTGCCACTTTGATAACGCTTGTTTATCCCCAGAGGCACAAAAGAGATCTAGAAGGGGGTGGCGTAAATTCTTTAAATTCTCCTTCATGATAGGGTGTTACCAAGTAATTACCCAAATCAATTTAATTAATTCAGGCACAGAACAAACGCAGTTTAGATCGCACCTTCGAAGAATGTGGGGGAAAAAAATAGTCCAAAGCCCACGTTTCGCCTAAAGGCAAAACGGATATAAAAAGGGGTGCAACACGAGGACTTCCCAGGGGGTCACCCATCCTAGTACTACTCTCGCCCAAGCACGCTTAACTTCGGAGTTCTGATGGGATCCGGTGCATTAGTGCTGGTATGATCGCACCCGTTAGGACTCCCCACTTCTATTCCTATATTCCCGGATGTGGGTGTGACGTAGTGACATTTACTAAGACACGTTTCGCCAGTTCGCGCGTTTGCTTTCACCTGGTTCCGCAAACAGGAAGAGAAGACATAGGAAGGGGTGCAACACGAGGACTTCCCAGGGGGTCACCCATCCAAGTACTACACTCGCCCAAGCGCGCTTAACTCCGGTGTTCTGACGGGATCCGGCGCATTATTGCTGGTATGATCGCACCCGCTAAGAACCTCCATTTTAATCCCTACCTTCCCGCACGTGGGCGTGTCGTTGTCACATTTTCGCCGTGCCTGCGCGTTTGGTAAGGCACGTTTCACCAGTACGCGCGTCTTCGTTCGCCTGGTTCCGCAAAAATGCAAAAATGAGGGGATCCGGCGCGTTGGTGCTGCTGTGATCGCACCCGCTAAGATCCTCCGTCTTAATTCGAAATTTCCCGCACGTGGGTGTGCCGCAGTGACATTTACGCCGTGCATGCGCGTTTACCGAGACACGTTTCACCAGTGACCCCTTATTCTTTCCCCCGGTTCCGCAAAAGGGTTATAAAAAGGGGTGCAACACGAGGACTTCCCAGGGGGTCACCCATCCTAGTACTACTCTCGCCCAAGCACGCTTAACTTCGGAGTTCTGATGGGATCCGGTGCATTAGTGCTGGTATGATCGCACCCGTTAGGATTCTGCATTTTTATTACTATATTCCCACATTACTAATTCACGTTCAACGTTACGCGCCTTTTTCTTTCACCTGTTTCCGCAAGTAAAGCGAAGAAATATTGAAAGGGATGCAACGCTGGGACTTCCCAGGGGGTCACCCACCCTGGTACTGCTCTCGCCTAGGCACGCTTAATCTCCGAATCTCGATGGGATCCGGTGCGTTAGTGTTGGTATGATCGCACCCGTTAGTGTTTGATGCGGCGGGAGAAACCTGTTAGGAAGTGGTTTAGGTGTTCGGATGCGTTCGGCCCGGGAGAACTTCAAAGTGGCGTGACTTTTGATCCATAAGGAGTAACGGGGCCCGTAATATATCAAATTGAAGCTTGGGATGAGCTCTACAAGTCTCATCGCCTACGGCCTTGACACGTGCTGCTTGGAGCCCGAAAAACCTATTTGAAATAGTCTATTCGTCGGCCGAGCGTGAATTATTTTTTTCATTTTTGTTATTTTAGTTTCCCTGTCCCTAATTGCTGTTGGAAGTTGTTTACGGCCATAAATACGACCATGAACAGCAACGTTCTCGTCAGTTAATATTACTATTACGTTATTCTATTCGTGAGTTCTTGCTTTTCTTGTCGGTTCAGGGGTTTGCCTCTGCGCTCTTGTTGCCGCGTCTGAACCTGCAAATCACGTTTGTGCCAGGGCGTTGCAGTCTAACCGTGTTTCGCTGCATCTGGACTCTTCGATCCCATTCCTGTATTGCCACTTTGATAACGCTTGTTTATCCCCAGAGGCACAAAAGAGATCTAGAAGGGGGTGGCGTAAATTCTTTAAATTCTCCTTCATGATAGGGTGTTACCAAGTAATTACCCAAATCAATTTAATTAATTCAGGCACAGAACAAACGCAGTTTAGATCGCACCTTCGAAGAATGTGGGGGAAAAAAATAGTCCAAAGCCCACGTTTCGCCTAAAGGCAAAACGGATATAAAAAGGGGTGCAACACGAGGACTTCCCAGGGGGTCACCCATCCTAGTACTACTCTCGCCCAAGCACGCTTAACTTCGGAGTTCTGATGGGATCCGGTGCATTAGTGCTGGTATGATCGCACCCGTTAGGACTCCCCACTTCTATTCCTATATTCCCGGATGTGGGTGTGACGTAGTGACATTTACTAAGACACGTTTCGCCAGTTCGCGCGTTTGCTTTCACCTGGTTCCGCAAACAGGAAGAGAAGACATAGGAAGGGGTGCAACACGAGGACTTCCCAGGGGGTCACCCATCCAAGTACTACACTCGCCCAAGCGCGCTTAACTCCGGTGTTCTGACGGGATCCGGCGCATTATTGCTGGTATGATCGCACCCGCTAAGAACCTCCATTTTAATCCCTACCTTCCCGCACGTGGGCGTGTCGTTGTCACATTTTCGCCGTGCCTGCGCGTTTGGTAAGGCACGTTTCACCAGTACGCGCGTCTTCGTTCGCCTGGTTCCGCAAAAATGCAAAAATGAGGGGATCCGGCGCGTTGGTGCTGCTGTGATCGCACCCGCTAAGATCCTCCGTCTTAATTCGAAATTTCCCGCACGTGGGTGTGCCGCAGTGACATTTACGCCGTGCATGCGCGTTTACCGAGACACGTTTCACCAGTGACCCCTTATTCTTTCCCCCGGTTCCGCAAAAGGGTTATAAAAAGGGGTGCAACACGAGGACTTCCCAGGGGGTCACCCATCCTAGTACTACTCTCGCCCAAGCACGCTTAACTTCGGAGTTCTGATGGGATCCGGTGCATTAGTGCTGGTATGATCGCACCCGTTAGGATTCTGCATTTTTATTACTATATTCCCACATTACTAATTCGCGTTCAACGTTACGCGCCTTTTTCTTTCACCTGTTTCCGCAAGTAAAGCGAAGAAATATTGAAAGGGATGCAACGCTGGGACTTCCCAGGGGGTCACCCACCCTGGTACTGCTCTCGCCTAGGCACGCTTAATCTCCGAATCTCGATGGGATCCGGTGCGTTAGTGTTGGTATGATCGCACCCGTTAGTGTTTGATGCGGCGGGAGAAACCTGTTAGGAAGTGGTTTAGGTGTTCGGATGCGTTCGGCCCGGGAGAACTTCAAAGTGGCGTGACTTTTGATCCATAAGGAGTAACGGGGCCCGTAATATATCAAATTGAAGCTTGGGATGAGCTCTACAAGTCTCATCGCCTACGGCCTTGACACGTGCTGCTTGGAGCCCGAAAAACCTATTTGAAATAGTCTATTCGTCGGCCGAGCGTGAATTATTTTTTTCATTTTTGTTATTTTAGTTTCCCTGTCCCTAATTGCTGTTGGAAGTTGTTTACGGCCATAAATACGACCATGAACAGCAACGTTCTCGTCAGTTAATATTACTATTACGTTATTCTATTCGTGAGTTCTTGCTTTTCTTGTCGGTTCAGGGGTTTGCCTCTGCGCTCTTGTTGCCGCGTCTGAACCTGCAAATCACGTTTGTGCCAGGGCGTTGCAGTCTAACCGTGTTTCGCTGCATCTGGACTCTTCGATCCCATTCCTGTATTGCCACTTTGATAACGCTTGTTTATCCCCAGAGGCACAAAAGAGATCTAGAAGGGGGGTGGCGTAAATTCTTTAAATTCTCCTTCATGATAGGGTGTTACCAAGTAATTACCCAAATCAATTTAATTAATTCAGGCACAGAACAAACGCAGTTTAGATCGCACCTCCGAAGAATGTGGGGGAAAAAAATAGTCCAAAGCCCACGTTTCGCCTAAAGGCAAAACGGATATACAAAGGGGTGCAACACGAGGACTTCCCAGGGGGTCACCCATCCTAGTACTACTCTCGCCCAAGCACGCTTAACTTCGGAGTTCTGATGGGATCCGGTGCATTAGTGCTGGTATGATCGCACCCGTTAGGACTCCCCACTTCTATTCCTATATTCCCGGATGTGGGTGTGACGTAGTGACATTTACTAAGACACGTTTCGCCAGTTCGCGCGTTTGCTTTCACCTGGTTCCGCAAACAGGAAGAGAAGACATAGGAAGGGGTGCAACACGAGGACTTCCCAGGGGGTCACCCATCCAAGTACTACACTCGCCCAAGCGCGCTTAACTCCGGTGTTCTGACGGGATCCGGCGCATTATTGCTGGTATGATCGCACCCGCTAAGAACCTCCATTTTAATCCCTACCTTCCCGCACGTGGGCGTGTCGTTGTCACATTTTCGCCGTGCCTGCGCGTTTGGTATGGCACGTTTCACCAGTACGCGCGTCTTCGTTCGCCTGGTTCCGCAAAAATGCAAAAATGAGGGGATCCGGCGCGTTGGTGCTGCTGTGATCGCACCCGCTAAGATCCTCCGTCTTAATTCGAAATTTCCCGCACGTGGGTGTGCCGCAGTGACATTTACGCCGTGCATGCGCGTTTACCGAGACACGTTTCACCAGTGACCCCTTATTCTTTCCCCCGGTTCCGCAAAAGGGTTATAAAAAGGGGTGCAACACGAGGACTTCCCAGGGGGTCACCCATCCTAGTACTACTCTCGCCCAAGCACGCTTCACTTCGGAGTTCTGATGGGATCCGGTGCATTAGTGCTGGTATGATCGCACCCGTTAGGATTCTGCATTTTTATTACTATATTCCCACATTACTAATTCGCGTTCAACGTTACGCGCCTTTTTCTTTCACCTGTTTCCGCAAGTAAAGCGAAGAAATATTGAAAGGGATGCAACGCTGGGACTTCCCAGGGGGTCACCCACCCTGGTACTGCTCTCGCCTAGGCACGCTTAATCTCCGAATCTCGATGGGATCCGGTGCGTTAGTGTTGGTATGATCGCACCCGTTAGTGTTTGATGCGGCGGGAGAAACCTGTTAGGAAGTGGTTTAGGTGTTCGGATGCGTTCGGCCCGGGAGAACTTCAAAGTGGCGTGACTTTTGATCCATAAGGAGTAACGGGGCCCGTAATATATCAAATTGAAGCTTGGGATGAGCTCTACAAGTCTCATCGCCTACGGCCTTGACACGTGCTGTTTGGAGCCCGAAAAACCTATTTGAAATAGTCTATTCGTCGGCCGAGCGTGAATTATTTTTTTCATTTTTGTTATTTTAGTTTCCCTGTCCCTAATTGCTGTTGGAAGTTGTTTACGGCCATAAATACGACCATGAACAGCAACGTTCTCGTCAGTTAATATTACTATTACGTTATTCTATTCGTGAGTTCTTGCTTTTCTTGTCGGTTCAGGGGTTTGCCTCTGCGCTCTTGTTGCCGCGTCTGAACCTGCAAATCACGTTTGTGCCAGGGCGTTGCAGTCTAACCGTGTTTCGCTGCATCTGGACTCTTCGATCCCATTCCTGTATTGCCACTTTGATAACGCTTGTTTATCCCCAGAGGCACAAAAGAGATCTAGAAGGGGGTGGCGTAAATTCTTTAAATTCTCCTTCATGATAGGGTGTTACCAAGTAATTACCCAAATCAATTTAATTAATTCAGGCACAGAACAAACGCAGTTTAGATCGCACCTTCGAAGAATGTGGGGGAAAAAAATAGTCCAAAGCCCACGTTTCGCCTAAAGGCAAAACGGATATAAAAAGGGGTGCAACACGAGGACTTCCCAGGGGGTCACCCATCCTAGTACTACTCTCGCCCAAGCACGCTTAACTTCGGAGTTCTGATGGGATCCGGTGCATTAGTGCTGGTATGATCGCACCCGTTAGGACTCCCCACTTCTATTCCTATATTCCCGGATGTGGGTGTGACGTAGTGACATTTACTAAGACACGTTTCGCCAGTTCGCGCGTTTGCTTTCACCTGGTTCCGCAAACAGGAAGAGAAGACATAGGAAGGGGTGCAACACGAGGACTTCCCAGGGGGTCACCCATCCAAGTACTACACTCGCCCAAGCGCGCTTAACTCCGGTGTTCTGACGGGATCCGGCGCATTATTGCTGGTATGATCGCACCCGCTAAGAACCTCCATTTTAATCCCTACCTTCCCGCACGTGGGCGTGTCGTTGTCACATTTTCGCCGTGCCTGCGCGTTTGGTAAGGCACGTTTCACCAGTACGCGCGTCTTCGTTCGCCTGGTTCCGCAAAAATGCAAAAATGAGGGGATCCGGCGCGTTGGTGCTGCTGTGATCGCACCCGCTAAGATCCTCCGTCTTAATTCGAAATTTCCCGCACGTGGGTGTGCCGCAGTGACATTTACGCCGTGCATGCGCGTTTACCGAGACACGTTTCACCAGTGACCCCTTATTCTTTCCCCCGGTTCCGCAAAAGGGTTATAAAAAGGGGTGCAACACGAGGACTTCCCAGGGGGTCACCCATCCTAGTACTACTCTCGCCCAAGCACGCTTAACTTCGGAGTTCTGATGGGATCCGGTGCATTAGTGCTGGTATGATCGCACCCGTTAGGATTCTGCATTTTTATTACTATATTCCCACATTACTAATTCGCGTTCAACGTTACGCGCCTTTTTCTTTCACCTGTTTCCGCAAGTAAAGCGAAGAAATATTGAAAGGGATGCAACGCTGGGACTTCCCAGGGGGTCACCCACCCTGGTACTGCTCTCGCCTAGGCACGCTTAATCTCCGAATCTCGATGGGATCCGGTGCGTTAGTGTTGGTATGATCGCACCCGTTAGTGTTTGATGCGGCGGGAGAAACCTGTTAGGAAGTGGTTTAGGTGTTCGGATGCGTTCGGCCCGGGAGAACTTCAAAGTGGCGTGACTTTTGATCCATAAGGAGTAACGGGGCCCGTAATATATCAAATTGAAGCTTGGGATGAGCTCTACAAGTCTCATCGCCTACGGCCTTGACACGTGCTGCTTGGAGCCCGAAAAACCTATTTGAAATAGTCTATTCGTCGGCCGAGCGTGAATTATTTTTTTCATTTTTGTTATTTTAGTTTCCCTGTCCCTAATTGCTGTTGGAAGTTGTTTACGGCCATAAATACGACCATGAACAGCAACGTTCTCGTCAGTTAATATTACTATTACGTTATTCTATTCGTGAGTTCTTGCTTTTCTTGTCGGTTCAGGGGTTTGCCTCTGCGCTCTTGTTGCCGCGTCTGAACCTGCAAATCACGTTTGTGCCAGGGCGTTGCAGTCTAACCGTGTTTCGCTGCATCTGGACTCTTCGATCCCATTCCTGTATTGCCACTTTGATAACGCTTGTTTATCCCCAGAGGCACAAAAGAGATCTAGAAGGGGGTGGCGTAAATTCTTTAAATTCTCCTTCATGATAGGGTGTTACCAAGTAATTACCCAAATCAATTTAATTAATTCAGGCACAGAACAAACGCAGTTTAGATCGCACCTTCGAAGAATGTGGGGGAAAAAAATAGTCCAAAGCCCACGTTTCGCCTAAAGGCAAAACGGATATAAAAAGGGGTGCAACACGAGGACTTCCCAGGGGGTCACCCATCCTAGTACTACTCTCGCCCAAGCACGCTTAACTTCGGAGTTCTGATGGGATCCGGTGCATTAGTGCTGGTATGATCGCACCCGTTAGGACTCCCCACTTCTATTCCTATATTCCCGGATGTGGGTGTGACGTAGTGACATTTACTAAGACACGTTTCGCCAGTTCGCGCGTTTGCTTTCACCTGGTTCCGCAAACAGGAAGAGAAGACATAGGAAGGGGTGCAACACGAGGACTTCCCAGGGGGTCACCCATCCAAGTACTACACTCGCCCAAGCGCGCTTAACTCCGGTGTTCTGACGGGATCCGGCGCATTATTGCTGGTATGATCGCACCCGCTAAGAACCTCCATTTTAATCCCTACCTTCCCGCACGTGGGCGTGTCGTTGTCACATTTTCGCCGTGCCTGCGCGTTTGGTAAGGCACGTTTCACCAGTACGCGCGTCTTCGTTCGCCTGGTTCCGCAAAAATGCAAAAATGAGGGGATCCGGCGCGTTGGTGCTGCTGTGATCGCACCCGCTAAGATCCTCCGTCTTAATTCGAAATTTCCCGCACGTGGGTGTGCCGCAGTGACATTTACGCCGTGCATGCGCGTTTACCGAGACACGTTTCACCAGTGACCCCTTATTCTTTCCCCCGGTTCCGCAAAAGGGTTATAAAAAGGGGTGCAACACGAGGACTTCCCAGGGGGTCACCCATCCTAGTACTACTCTCGCCCAAGCACGCTTCACTTCGGAGTTCTGATGGGATCCGGTGCATTAGTGCTGGTATGATCGCACCCGTTAGGATTCTGCATTTTTATTACTATATTCCCACATTACTAATTCGCGTTCAACGTTACGCGCCTTTTTCTTTCACCTGTTTCCGCAAGTAAAGCGAAGAAATATTGAAAGGGATGCAACGCTGGGACTTCCCAGGGGGTCACCCACCCTGGTACTGCTCTCGCCTAGGCACGCTTAATCTCCGAATCTCGATGGGATCCGGTGCGTTAGTGTTGGTATGATCGCACCCGTTAGTGTTTGATGCGGCGGGAGAAACCTGTTAGGAAGTGGTTTAGGTGTTCGGATGCGTTCGGCCCGGGAGAACTTCAAAGTGGCGTGACTTTTGATCCATAAGGAGTAACGGGGCCCGTAATATATCAAATTGAAGCTTGGGATGAGCTCTACAAGTCTCATCGCCTACGGCCTTGACACGTGCTGTTTGGAGCCCGAAAAACCTATTTGAAATAGTCTATTCGTCGGCCGAGCGTGAATTATTTTTTTCATTTTTGTTATTTTAGTTTCCCTGTCCCTAATTGCTGTTGGAAGTTGTTTACGGCCATAAATACGACCATGAACAGCAACGTTCTCGTCAGTTAATATTACTATTACGTTATTCTATTCGTGAGTTCTTGCTTTTCTTGTCGGTTCAGGGGTTTGCCTCTGCGCTCTTGTTGCCGCGTCTGAACCTGCAAATCACGTTTGTGCCAGGGCGTTACAGTCTAACCGTGTTTCGCTGCATCTGGACTCTTCGATCCCATTCCTGTATTGCCACTTTGATAACGCTTGTTTATCCCCAGAGGCACAAAAGAGATCTAGAAGGGGGTGGCGTAAATTCTTTAAATTCTCCTTCATGATAGGGTGTTACCAAGTAATTACCCAAATCAATTTAATTAATTCAGGCACAGAACAAACGCAGTTTAGATCGCACCTTCGAAGAATGTGGGGGAAAAAAATAGTCCAAAGCCCACGTTTCGCCTAAAGGCAAAACGGATATAAAAAGGGGTGCAACACGAGGACTTCCCAGGGGGTCACCCATCCTAGTACTACTCTCGCCCAAGCACGCTTAACTTCGGAGTTCTGATGGGATCCGGTGCATTAGTGCTGGTATGATCGCACCCGTTAGGACTCCCCACTTCTATTCCTATATTCCCGGATGTGGGTGTGACGTAGTGACATTTACTAAGACACGTTTCGCCAGTTCGCGCGTTTGCTTTCACCTGGTTCCGCAAACAGGAAGAGAAGACATAGGAAGGGGTGCAACACGAGGACTTCCCAGGGGGTCACCCATCCAAGTACTACACTCGCCCAAGCGCGCTTAACTCCGGTGTTCTGACGGGATCCGGCGCATTATTGCTGGTATGATCGCACCCGCTAAGAACCTCCATTTTAATCCCTACCTTCCCGCACGTGGGCGTGTCGTTGTCACATTTTCGCCGTGCCTGCGCGTTTGGTAAGGCACGTTTCACCAGTACGCGCGTCTTCGTTCGCCTGGTTCCGCAAAAATGCAAAAATGAGGGGATCCGGCGCGTTGGTGCTGCTGTGATCGCACCCGCTAAGATCCTCCGTCTTAATTCGAAATTTCCCGCACGTGGGTGTGCCGCAGTGACATTTACGCCGTGCATGCGCGTTTACCGAGACACGTTTCACCAGTGACCCCTTATTCTTTCCCCCGGTTCCGCAAAAGGGTTATAAAAAGGGGTGCAACACGAGGACTTCCCAGGGGGTCACCCATCCTAGTACTACTCTCGCCCAAGCACGCTTAACTTCGGAGTTCTGATGGGATCCGGTGCATTAGTGCTGGTATGATCGCACCCGTTAGGATTCTGCATTTTTATTACTATATTCCCACATTACTAATTCGCGTTCAACGTTACGCGCCTTTTTCTTTCACCTGTTTCCGCAAGTAAAGCGAAGAAATATTGAAAGGGATGCAACGCTGGGACTTCCCAGGGGGTCACCCACCCTGGTACTGCTCTCGCCTAGGCACGCTTAATCTCCGAATCTCGATGGGATCCGGTGCGTTAGTGTTGGTATGATCGCACCCGTTAGTGTTTGATGCGGCGGGAGAAACCTGTTAGGAAGTGGTTTAGGTGTTCGGATGCGTTCGGCCCGGGAGAACTTCAAAGTGGCGTGACTTTTGATCCATAAGGAGTAACGGGGCCCGTAATATATCAAATTGAAGCTTGGGATGAGCTCTACAAGTCTCATCGCCTACGGCCTTGACACGTGCTGCTTGGAGCCCGAAAAACCTATTTGAAATAGTCTATTCGTCGGCCGAGCGTGAATTATTTTTTTCATTTTTGTTATTTTAGTTTCCCTGTCCCTAATTGCTGTTGGAAGTTGTTTACGGCCATAAATACGACCATGAACAGCAACGTTCTCGTCAGTTAATATTACTATTACGTTATTCTATTCGTGAGTTCTTGCTTTTCTTGTCGGTTCAGGGGTTTGCCTCTGCGCTCTTGTTGCCGCGTCTGAACCTGCAAATCACGTTTGTGCCAGGGCGTTACAGTCTAACCGTGTTTCGCTGCATCTGGACTCTTCGATCCCATTCCTGTATTGCCACTTTGATAACGCTTGTTTATCCCCAGAGGCACAAAAGAGATCTAGAAGGGGGTGGCGTAAATTCTTTAAATTCTCCTTCATGATAGGGTGTTACCAAGTAATTACCCAAATCAATTTAATTAATTCAGGCACAGAACAAACGCAGTTTAGATCGCACCTTCGAAGAATGTGGGGGAAAAAAATAGTCCAAAGCCCACGTTTCGCCTAAAGGCAAAACGGATATAAAAAGGGGTGCAACACGAGGACTTCCCAGGGGGTCACCCATCCTAGTACTACTCTCGCCCAAGCACGCTTAACTTCGGAGTTCTGATGGGATCCGGTGCATTAGTGCTGGTATGATCGCACCCGTTAGGACTCCCCACTTCTATTCCTATATTCCCGGATGTGGGTGTGACGTAGTGACATTTACTAAGACACGTTTCGCCAGTTCGCGCGTTTGCTTTCACCTGGTTCCGCAAACAGGAAGAGAAGACATAGGAAGGGGTGCAACACGAGGACTTCCCAGGGGGTCACCCATCCAAGTACTACACTCGCCCAAGCGCGCTTAACTCCGGTGTTCTGACGGGATCCGGCGCATTATTGCTGGTATGATCGCACCCGCTAAGAACCTCCATTTTAATCCCTACCTTCCCGCACGTGGGCGTGTCGTTGTCACATTTTCGCCGTGCCTGCGCGTTTGGTAAGGCACGTTTCACCAGTACGCGCGTCTTCGTTCGCCTGGTTCCGCAAAAATGCAAAAATGAGGGGATCCGGCGCGTTGGTGCTGCTGTGATCGCACCCGCTAAGATCCTCCGTCTTAATTCGAAATTTCCCGCACGTGGGTGTGCCGCAGTGACATTTACGCCGTGCATGCGCGTTTACCGAGACACGTTTCACCAGTGACCCCTTATTCTTTCCCCCGGTTCCGCAAAAGGGTTATAAAAATGGGTGCAACACGAGGACTTCCCAGGGGGTCACCCATCCTAGTACTACTCTCGCCCAAGCACGCTTAACTTCGGAGTTCTGATGGGATCCGGTGCATTAGTGCTGGTATGATCGCACCCGTTAGGATTCTGCATTTTTATTACTATATTCCCACATTACTAATTCGCGTTCAACGTTACGCGCCTTTTTCTTTCACCTGTTTCCGCAAGTAAAGCGAAGAAATATTGAAAGGGATGCAACGCTGGGACTTCCCAGGGGGTCACCCACCCTGGTACTGCTCTCGCCTAGGCACGCTTAATCTCCGAATCTCGATGGGATCCGGTGCGTTAGTGTTGGTATGATCGCACCCGTTAGTGTTTGATGCGGCGGGAGAAACCTGTTAGGAAGTGGTTTAGGTGTTCGGATGCGTTCGGCCCGGGAGAACTTCAAAGTGGCGTGACTTTTGATCCATAAGGAGTAACGGGGCCCGTAATATATCAAATTGAAGCTTGGGATGAGCTCTACAAGTCTCATCGCCTACGGCCTTGACACGTGCTGTTTGGAGCCCGAAAAACCTATTTGAAATAGTCTATTCGTCGGCCGAGCGTGAATTATTTTTTTCATTTTTGTTATTTTAGTTTCCCTGTCCCTAATTGCTGTTGGAAGTTGTTTACGGCCATAAATACGACCATGAACAGCAACGTTCTCGTCAGTTAATATTACTATTACGTTATTCTATTCGTGAGTTCTTGCTTTTCTTGTCGGTTCAGGGGTTTGCCTCTGCGCTCTTGTTGCCGCGTCTGAACCTGCAAATCACGTTTGTGCCAGGGCGTTACAGTCTAACCGTGTTTCGCTGCATCTGGACTCTTCGATCCCATTCCTGTATTGCCACTTTGATAACGCTTGTTTATCCCCAGAGGCACAAAAGAGATCTAGAAGGGGGTGGCGTAAATTCTTTAAATTCTCCTTCATGATAGGGTGTTACCAAGTAATTACCCAAATCAATTTAATTAATTCAGGCACAGAACAAACGCAGTTTAGATCGCACCTTCGAAGAATGTGGGGGAAAAAAATAGTCCAAAGCCCACGTTTCGCCTAAAGGCAAAACGGATATAAAAAGGGGTGCAACACGAGGACTTCCCAGGGGGTCACCCATCCTAGTACTACTCTCGCCCAAGCACGCTTAACTTCGGAGTTCTGATGGGATCCGGTGCATTAGTGCTGGTATGATCGCACCCGTTAGGACTCCCCACTTCTATTCCTATATTCCCGGATGTGGGTGTGACGTAGTGACATTTACTAAGACACGTTTCGCCAGTTCGCGCGTTTGCTTTCACCTGGTTCCGCAAACAGGAAGAGAAGACATAGGAAGGGGTGCAACACGAGGACTTCCCAGGGGGTCACCCATCCAAGTACTACACTCGCCCAAGCGCGCTTAACTCCGGTGTTCTGACGGGATCCGGCGCATTATTGCTGGTATGATCGCACCCGCTAAGAACCTCCATTTTAATCCCTACCTTCCCGCACGTGGGCGTGTCGTTGTCACATTTTCGCCGTGCCTGCGCGTTTGGTAAGGCACGTTTCACCAGTACGCGCGTCTTCGTTCGCCTGGTTCCGCAAAAATGCAAAAATGAGGGGATCCGGCGCGTTGGTGCTGCTGTGATCGCACCCGCTAAGATCCTCCGTCTTAATTCGAAATTTCCCGCACGTGGGTGTGCCGCAGTGACATTTACGCCGTGCATGCGCGTTTACCGAGACACGTTTCACCAGTGACCCCTTATTCTTTCCCCCGGTTCCGCAAAAGGGTTATAAAAAGGGGTGCAACACGAGGACTTCCCAGGGGGTCACCCATCCTAGTACTACTCTCGCCCAAGCACGCTTAACTTCGGAGTTCTGATGGGATCCGGTGCATTAGTGCTGGTATGATCGCACCCGTTAGGATTCTGCATTTTTATTACTATATTCCCACATTACTAATTCGCGTTCAACGTTACGCGCCTTTTTCTTTCACCTGTTTCCGCAAGTAAAGCGAAGAAATATTGAAAGGGATGCAACGCTGGGACTTCCCAGGGGGTCACCCACCCTGGTACTGCTCTCGCCTAGGCACGCTTAATCTCCGAATCTCGATGGGATCCGGTGCGTTAGTGTTGGTATGATCGCACCCGTTAGTGTTTGATGCGGCGGGAGAAACCTGTTAGGAAGTGGTTTAGGTGTTCGGATGCGTTCGGCCCGGGAGAACTTCAAAGTGGCGTGACTTTTGATCCATAAGGAGTAACGGGGCCCGTAATATATCAAATTGAAGCTTGGGATGAGCTCTACAAGTCTCATCGCCTACGGCCTTGACACGTGCTGTTTGGAGCCCGAAAAACCTATTTGAAATAGTCTATTCGTCGGCCGAGCGTGAATTATTTTTTTCATTTTTGTTATTTTAGTTTCCCTGTCCCTAATTGCTGTTGGAAGTTGTTTACGGCCATAAATACGACCATGAACAGCAACGTTCTCGTCAGTTAATATTACTATTACGTTATTCTATTCGTGAGTTCTTGCTTTTCTTGTCGGTTCAGGGGTTTGCCTCTGCGCTCTTGTTGCCGCGTCTGAACCTGCAAATCACGTTTGTGCCAGGGCGTTACAGTCTAACCGTGTTTCGCTGCATCTGGACTCTTCGATCCCATTCCTGTATTGCCACTTTGATAACGCTTGTTTATCCCCAGAGGCACAAAAGAGATCTAGAAGGGGGTGGCGTAAATTCTTTAAATTCTCCTTCATGATAGGGTGTTACCAAGTAATTACCCAAATCAATTTAATTAATTCAGGCACAGAACAAACGCAGTTTAGATCGCACCTTCGAAGAATGTGGGGGAAAAAAATAGTCCAAAGCCCACGTTTCGCCTAAAGGCAAAACGGATATAAAAAGGGGTGCAACACGAGGACTTCCCAGGGGGTCACCCATCCTAGTACTACTCTCGCCCAAGCACGCTTAACTTCGGAGTTCTGATGGGATCCGGTGCATTAGTGCTGGTATGATCGCACCCGTTAGGACTCCCCACTTCTATTCCTATATTCCCGGATGTGGGTGTGACGTAGTGACATTTACTAAGACACGTTTCGCCAGTTCGCGCGTTTGCTTTCACCTGGTTCCGCAAACAGGAAGAGAAGACATAGGAAGGGGTGCAACACGAGGACTTCCCAGGGGGTCACCCATCCAAGTACTACACTCGCCCAAGCGCGCTTAACTCCGGTGTTCTGACGGGATCCGGCGCATTATTGCTGGTATGATCGCACCCGCTAAGAACCTCCATTTTAATCCCTACCTTCCCGCACGTGGGCGTGTCGTTGTCACATTTTCGCCGTGCCTGCGCGTTTGGTAAGGCACGTTTCACCAGTACGCGCGTCTTCGTTCGCCTGGTTCCGCAAAAATGCAAAAATGAGGGGATCCGGCGCGTTGGTGCTGCTGTGATCGCACCCGCTAAGATCCTCCGTCTTAATTCGAAATTTCCCGCACGTGGGTGTGCCGCAGTGACATTTACGCCGTGCATGCGCGTTTACCGAGACACGTTTCACCAGTGACCCCTTATTCTTTCCCCCGGTTCCGCAAAAGGGTTATAAAAAGGGGTGCAACACGAGGACTTCCCAGGGGGTCACCCATCCTAGTACTACTCTCGCCCAAGCACGCTTCACTTCGGAGTTCTGATGGGATCCGGTGCATTAGTGCTGGTATGATCGCACCCGTTAGGATTCTGCATTTTTATTACTATATTCCCACATTACTAATTCGCGTTCAACGTTACGCGCCTTTTTCTTTCACCTGTTTCCGCAAGTAAAGCGAAGAAATATTGAAAGGGATGCAACGCTGGGACTTCCCAGGGGGTCACCCACCCTGGTACTGCTCTCGCCTAGGCACGCTTAATCTCCGAATCTCGATGGGATCCGGTGCGTTAGTGTTGGTATGATCGCACCCGTTAGTGTTTGATGCGGCGGGAGAAACCTGTTAGGAAGTGGTTTAGGTGTTCGGATGCGTTCGGCCCGGGAGAACTTCAAAGTGGCGTGACTTTTGATCCATAAGGAGTAACGGGGCCCGTAATATATCAAATTGAAGCTTGGGATGAGCTCTACAAGTCTCATGGCCTACGGCCTTGACACGTGCTGTTTGGAGCCCGAAAAACCTATTTGAAATAGTCTATTCGTCGGCCGAGCGTGAATTATTTTTTTCATTTTTGTTATTTTAGTTTCCCTGTCCCTAATTGCTGTTGGAAGTTGTTTACGGCCATAAATACGACCATGAACAGCAACGTTCTCGTCAGTTAATATTACTATTACGTTATTCTATTCGTGAGTTCTTGCTTTTCTTGTCGGTTCAGGGGTTTGCCTCTGCGCTCTTGTTGCCGCGTCTGAACCTGCAAATCACGTTTGTGCCAGGGCGTTACAGTCTAACCGTGTTTCGCTGCATCTGGACTCTTCGATCCCATTCCTGTATTGCCACTTTGATAACGCTTGTTTATCCCCAGAGGCACAAAAGAGATCTAGAAGGGGGTGGCGTAAATTCTTTAAATTCTCCTTCATGATAGGGTGTTACCAAGTAATTACCCAAATCAATTTAATTAATTCAGGCACAGAACAAACGCAGTTTAGATCGCACCTTCGAAGAATGTGGGGGAAAAAAATAGTCCAAAGCCCACGTTTCGCCTAAAGGCAAAACGGATATAAAAAGGGGTGCAACACGAGGACTTCCCAGGGGGTCACCCATCCTAGTACTACTCTCGCCCAAGCACGCTTAACTTCGGAGTTCTGATGGGATCCGGTGCATTAGTGCTGGTATGATCGCACCCGTTAGGACTCCCCACTTCTATTCCTATATTCCCGGATGTGGGTGTGACGTAGTGACATTTACTAAGACACGTTTCGCCAGTTCGCGCGTTTGCTTTCACCTGGTTCCGCAAACAGGAAGAGAAGACATAGGAAGGGGTGCAACACGAGGACTTCCCAGGGGGTCACCCATCCAAGTACTACACTCGCCCAAGCGCGCTTAACTCCGGTGTTCTGACGGGATCCGGCGCATTATTGCTGGTATGATCGCACCCGCTAAGAACCTCCATTTTAATCCCTACCTTCCCGCACGTGGGCGTGTCGTTGTCACATTTTCGCCGTGCCTGCGCGTTTGGTAAGGCACGTTTCACCAGTACGCGCGTCTTCGTTCGCCTGGTTCCGCAAAAATGCAAAAATGAGGGGATCCGGCGCGTTGGTGCTGCTGTGATCGCACCCGCTAAGATCCTCCGTCTTAATTCGAAATTTCCCGCACGTGGGTGTGCCGCAGTGACATTTACGCCGTGCATGCGCGTTTACCGAGACACGTTTCACCAGTGACCCCTTATTCTTTCCCCCGGTTCCGCAAAAGGGTTATAAAAAGGGGTGCAACACGAGGACTTCCCAGGGGGTCACCCATCCTAGTACTACTCTCGCCCAAGCACGCTTCACTTCGGAGTTCTGATGGGATCCGGTGCATTAGTGCTGGTATGATCGCACCCGTTAGGATTCTGCATTTTTATTACTATATTCCCACATTACTAATTCGCGTTCAACGTTACGCGCCTTTTTCTTTCACCTGTTTCCGCAAGTAAAGCGAAGAAATATTGAAAGGGATGCAACGCTGGGACTTCCCAGGGGGTCACCCACCCTGGTACTGCTCTCGCCTAGGCACGCTTAATCTCCGAATCTCGATGGGATCCGGTGCGTTAGTGTTGGTATGATCGCACCCGTTAGTGTTTGATGCGGCGGGAGAAACCTGTTAGGAAGTGGTTTAGGTGTTCGGATGCGTTCGGCCCGGGAGAACTTCAAAGTGGCGTGACTTTTGATCCATAAGGAGTAACGGGGCCCGTAATATATCAAATTGAAGCTTGGGATGAGCTCTACAAGTCTCAAGGCCTACGGCCTTGACACGTGCTGTTTGGAGCCCGAAAAACCTATTTGAAATAGTCTATTCGTCGGCCGAGCGTGAATTATTTTTTTCATTTTTGTTATTTTAGTTTCCCTGTCCCTAATTGCTGTTGGAAGTTGTTTACGGCCATAAATACGACCATGAACAGCAACGTTCTCGTCAGTTAATATTACTATTACGTTATTCTATTCGTGAGTTCTTGCTTTTCTTGTCGGTTCAGGGGTTTGCCTCTGCGCTCTTGTTGCCGCGTCTGAACCTGCAAATCACGTTTGTGCCAGGGCGTTACAGTCTAACCGTGTTTCGCTGCATCTGGACTCTTCGATCCCATTCCTGTATTGCCACTTTGATAACGCTTGTTTATCCCCAGAGGCACAAAAGAGATCTAGAAGGGGGTGGCGTAAATTCTTTAAATTCTCCTTCATGATAGGGTGTTACCAAGTAATTACCCAAATCAATTTAATTAATTCAGGCACAGAACAAACGCAGTTTAGATCGCACCTTCGAAGAATGTGGGGGAAAAAAATAGTCCAAAGCCCACGTTTCGCCTAAAGGCAAAACGGATATAAAAAGGGGTGCAACACGAGGACTTCCCAGGGGGTCACCCATCCTAGTACTACTCTCGCCCAAGCACGCTTAACTTCGGAGTTCTGATGGGATCCGGTGCATTAGTGCTGGTATGATCGCACCCGTTAGGACTCCCCACTTCTATTCCTATATTCCCGGATGTGGGTGTGACGTAGTGACATTTACTAAGACACGTTTCGCCAGTTCGCGCGTTTGCTTTCACCTGGTTCCGCAAACAGGAAGAGAAGACATAGGAAGGGGTGCAACACGAGGACTTCCCAGGGGGTCACCCATCCAAGTACTACACTCGCCCAAGCGCGCTTAACTCCGGTGTTCTGACGGGATCCGGCGCATTATTGCTGGTATGATCGCACCCGCTAAGAACCTCCATTTTAATCCCTACCTTCCCGCACGTGGGCGTGTCGTTGTCACATTTTCGCCGTGCCTGCGCGTTTGGTAAGGCACGTTTCACCAGTACGCGCGTCTTCGTTCGCCTGGTTCCGCAAAAATGCAAAAATGAGGGGATCCGGCGCGTTGGTGCTGCTGTGATCGCACCCGCTAAGATCCTCCGTCTTAATTCGAAATTTCCCGCACGTGGGTGTGCCGCAGTGACATTTACGCCGTGCATGCGCGTTTACCGAGACACGTTTCACCAGTGACCCCTTATTCTTTCCCCCGGTTCCGCAAAAGGGTTATAAAAAGGGGTGCAACACGAGGACTTCCCAGGGGGTCACCCATCCTAGTACTACTCTCGCCCAAGCACGCTTCACTTCGGAGTTCTGATGGGATCCGGTGCATTAGTGCTGGTATGATCGCACCCGTTAGGATTCTGCATTTTTATTACTATATTCCCACATTACTAATTCGCGTTCAACGTTACGCGCCTTTTTCTTTCACCTGTTTCCGCAAGTAAAGCGAAGAAATATTGAAAGGGATGCAACGCTGGGACTTCCCAGGGGGTCACCCACCCTGGTACTGCTCTCGCCTAGGCACGCTTAATCTCCGAATCTCGATGGGATCCGGTGCGTTAGTGTTGGTATGATCGCACCCGTTAGTGTTTGATGCGGCGGGAGAAACCTGTTAGGAAGTGGTTTAGGTGTTCGGATGCGTTCGGCCCGGGAGAACTTCAAAGTGGTGTGACTTTTGATCCATAAGGAGTAACGGGGCCCGTAATATATCAAATTGAAGCTTGGGATGAGCTCTACAAGTCTCAAGGCCTACGGCCTTGACACGTGCTGTTTGGAGCCCGAAAAACCTATTTGAAATAGTCTATTCGTCGGCCGAGCGTGAATTATTTTTTTCATTTTTGTTATTTTAGTTTCCCTGTCCCTAATTGCTGTTGGAAGTTGTTTACGGCCATAAATACGACCATGAACAGCAACGTTCTCGTCAGTTAATATTACTATTACGTTATTCTATTCGTGAGTTCTTGCTTTTCTTGTCGGTTCAGGGGTTTGCCTCTGCGCTCTTGTTGCCGCGTCTGAACCTGCAAATCACGTTTGTGCCAGGGCGTTACAGTCTAACCGTGTTTCGCTGCATCTGGACTCTTCGATCCCATTCCTGTATTGCCACTTTGATAACGCTTGTTTATCCCCAGAGGCACAAAAGAGATCTAGAAGGGGGTGGCGTAAATTCTTTAAATTCTCCTTCATGATAGGGTGTTACCAAGTAATTACCCAAATCAATTTAATTAATTCAGGCACAGAACAAACGCAGTTTAGATCGCACCTTCGAAGAATGTGGGGGAAAAAAATAGTCCAAAGCCCACGTTTCGCCTAAAGGCAAAACGGATATAAAAAGGGGTGCAACACGAGGACTTCCCAGGGGGTCACCCATCCTAGTACTACTCTCGCCCAAGCACGCTTAACTTCGGAGTTCTGATGGGATCCGGTGCATTAGTGCTGGTATGATCGCACCCGTTAGGACTCCCCACTTCTATTCCTATATTCCCGGATGTGGGTGTGACGTAGTGACATTTACTAAGACACGTTTCGCCAGTTCGCGCGTTTGCTTTCACCTGGTTCCGCAAACAGGAAGAGAAGACATAGGAAGGGGTGCAACACGAGGACTTCCCAGGGGGTCACCCATCCAAGTACTACACTCGCCCAAGCGCGCTTAACTCCGGTGTTCTGACGGGATCCGGCGCATTATTGCTGGTATGATCGCACCCGCTAAGAACCTCCATTTTAATCCCTACCTTCCCGCACGTGGGCGTGTCGTTGTCACATTTTCGCCGTGCCTGCGCGTTTGGTAAGGCACGTTTCACCAGTACGCGCGTCTTCGTTCGCCTGGTTCCGCAAAAATGCAAAAATGAGGGGATCCGGCGCGTTGGTGCTGCTGTGATCGCACCCGCTAAGATCCTCCGTCTTAATTCGAAATTTCCCGCACGTGGGTGTGCCGCAGTGACATTTACGCCGTGCATGCGCGTTTACCGAGACACGTTTCACCAGTGACCCCTTATTCTTTCCCCCGGTTCCGCAAAAGGGTTATAAAAAGGGGTGCAACACGAGGACTTCCCAGGGGGTCACCCATCCTAGTACTACTCTCGCCCAAGCACGCTTAACTTCGGAGTTCTGATGGGATCCGGTGCATTAGTGCTGGTATGATCGCACCCGTTAGGATTCTGCATTTTTATTACTATATTCCCACATTACTAATTCGCGTTCAACGTTACGCGCCTTTTTCTTTCACCTGTTTCCGCAAGTAAAGCGAAGAAATATTGAAAGGGATGCAACGCTGGGACTTCCCAGGGGGTCACCCACCCTGGTACTGCTCTCGCCTAGGCACGCTTAATCTCCGAATCTCGATGGGATCCGGTGCGTTAGTGTTGGTATGATCGCACCCGTTAGTGTTTGATGCGGCGGGAGAAACCTGTTAGGAAGTGGTTTAGGTGTTCGGATGCGTTCGGCCCGGGAGAACTTCAAAGTGGCGTGACTTTTGATCCATAAGGAGTAACGGGGCCCGTAATATATCAAATTGAAGCTTGGGATGAGCTCTACAAGTCTCAAGGCCTACGGCCTTGACACGTGCTGTTTGGAGCCCGAAAAACCTATTTGAAATAGTCTATTCGTCGGCCGAGCGTGAATTATTTTTTTCATTTTTGTTATTTTAGTTTCCCTGTCCCTAATTGCTGTTGGAAGTTGTTTACGGCCATAAATACGACCATGAACAGCAACGTTCTCGTCAGTTAATATTACTATTACGTTATTCTATTCGTGAGTTCTTGCTTTTCTTGTCGGTTCAGGGGTTTGCCTCTGCGCTCTTGTTGCCGCGTCTGAACCTGCAAATCACGTTTGTGCCAGGGCGTTACAGTCTAACCGTGTTTCGCTGCATCTGGACTCTTCGATCCCATTCCTGTATTGCCACTTTGATAACGCTTGTTTATCCCCAGAGGCACAAAAGAGATCTAGAAGGGGGTGGCGTAAATTCTTTAAATTCTCCTTCATGATAGGGTGTTACCAAGTAATTACCCAAATCAATTTAATTAATTCAGGCACAGAACAAACGCAGTTTAGATCGCACCTTCGAAGAATGTGGGGGAAAAAAATAGTCCAAAGCCCACGTTTCGCCTAAAGGCAAAACGGATATAAAAAGGGGTGCAACACGAGGACTTCCCAGGGGGTCACCCAACCTAGTACTACTCTCGCCCAAGCACGCTTAACTTCGGAGTTCTGATGGGATCCGGTGCATTAGTGCTGGTATGATCGCACCCGTTAGGACTCCCCACTTCTATTCCTATATTCCCGGATGTGGGTGTGACGTAGTGACATTTACTAAGACACGTTTCGCCAGTTCGCGCGTTTGCTTTCACCTGGTTCCGCAAACAGGAAGAGAAGACATAGGAAGGGGTGCAACACGAGGACTTCCCAGGGGGTCACCCATCCAAGTACTACACTCGCCCAAGCGCGCTTAACTCCGGTGTTCTGACGGGATCCGGCGCATTATTGCTGGTATGATCGCACCCGCTAAGAACCTCCATTTTAATCCCTACCTTCCCGCACGTGGGCGTGTCGGTGTCACATTTTCGCCGTGCCTGCGCGTTTGGTAAGGCACGTTTCACCAGTACGCGCGTCTTCGTTCGCCTGGTTCCGCAAAAATGCAAAAATGAGGGGATCCGGCGCGTTGGTGCTGCTGTGATCGCACCCGCTAAGATCCTCCGTCTTAATTCGAAATTTCCCGCACGTGGGTGTGCCGCAGTGACATTTACGCCGTGCATGCGCGTTTACCGAGACACGTTTCACCAGTGACCCCTTATTCTTTCCCCCGGTTCCGCAAAAGGGTTATAAAAAGGGGTGCAACACGAGGACTTCCCAGGGGGTCACCCATCCTAGTACTACTCTCGCCCAAGCACGCTTAACTTCGGAGTTCTGATGGGATCCGGTGCATTAGTGCTGGTATGATCGCACCCGTTAGGATTCTGCATTTTTATTACTATATTCCCACATTACTAATTCGCGTTCAACGTTACGCGCCTTTTTCTTTCACCTGTTTCCGCAAGTAAAGCGAAGAAATATTGAAAGGGATGCAACGCTGGGACTTCCCAGGGGGTCACCCACCCTGGTACTGCTCTCGCCTAGGCACGCTTAATCTCCGAATCTCGATGGGATCCGGTGCGTTAGTGTTGGTATGATCGCACCCGTTAGTGTTTGATGCGGCGGGAGAAACCTGTTAGGAAGTGGTTTAGGTGTTCGGATGCGTTCGGCCCGGGAGAACTTCAAAGTGGCGTGACTTTTGATCCATAAGGAGTAACGGGGCCCGTAATATATCAAATTGAAGCTTGGGATGAGCTCTACAAGTCTCATCGCCTACGGCCTTGACACGTGCTGTTTGGAGCCCGAAAAACCTATTTGAAATAGTCTATTCGTCGGCCGAGCGTGAATTATTTTTTTCATTTTTGTTATTTTAGTTTCCCTGTCCCTAATTGCTGTTGGAAGTTGTTTACGGCCATAAATACGACCATGAACAGCAACGTTCTCGTCAGTTAATATTACTATTACGTTATTCTATTCGTGAGTTCTTGCTTTTCTTGTCGGTTCAGGGGTTTGCCTCTGCGCTCTTGTTGCCGCGTCTGAACCTGCAAATCACGTTTGTGCCAGGGCGTTACAGTCTAACCGTGTTTCGCTGCATCTGGACTCTTCGATCCCATTCCTGTATTGCCACTTTGATAACGCTTGTTTATCCCCAGAGGCACAAAAGAGATCTAGAAGGGGGTGGCGTAAATTCTTTAAATTCTCCTTCATGATAGGGTGTTACCAAGTAATTACCCAAATCAATTTAATTAATTCAGGCACAGAACAAACGCAGTTTAGATCGCACCTTCGAAGAATGTGGGGGAAAAAAATAGTCCAAAGCCCACGTTTCGCCTAAAGGCAAAACGGATATAAAAAGGGGTGCAACACGAGGACTTCCCAGGGGGTCACCCATCCTAGTACTACTCTCGCCCAAGCACGCTTAACTTCGGAGTTCTGATGGGATCCGGTGCATTAGTGCTGGTATGATCGCACCCGTTAGGACTCCCCACTTCTATTCCTATATTCCCGGATGTGGGTGTGACGTAGTGACATTTACTAAGACACGTTTCGCCAGTTCGCGCGTTTGCTTTCACCTGGTTCCGCAAACAGGAAGAGAAGACATAGGAAGGGGTGCAACACGAGGACTTCCCAGGGGGTCACCCATCCAAGTACTACACTCGCCCAAGCGCGCTTAACTCCGGTGTTCTGACGGGATCCGGCGCATTATTGCTGGTATGATCGCACCCGCTAAGAACCTCCATTTTAATCCCTACCTTCCCGCACGTGGGCGTGTCGTTGTCACATTTTCGCCGTGCCTGCGCGTTTGGTAAGGCACGTTTCACCAGTACGCGCGTCTTCGTTCGCCTGGTTCCGCAAAAATGCAAAAATGAGGGGATCCGGCGCGTTGGTGCTGCTGTGATCGCACCCGCTAAGATCCTCCGTCTTAATTCGAAATTTCCCGCACGTGGGTGTGCCGCAGTGACATTTACGCCGTGCATGCGCGTTTACCGAGACACGTTTCACCAGTGACCCCTTATTCTTTCCCCCGGTTCCGCAAAAGGGTTATAAAAAGGGGTGCAACACGAGGACTTCCCAGGGGGTCACCCATCCTAGTACTACTCTCGCCCAAGCACGCTTCACTTCGGAGTTCTGATGGGATCCGGTGCATTAGTGCTGGTATGATCGCACCCGTTAGGATTCTGCATTTTTATTACTATATTCCCACATTACTAATTCGCGTTCAACGTTACGCGCCTTTTTCTTTCACCTGTTTCCGCAAGTAAAGCGAAGAAATATTGAAAGGGATGCAACGCTGGGACTTCCCAGGGGGTCACCCACCCTGGTACTGCTCTCGCCTAGGCACGCTTAATCTCCGAATCTCGATGGGATCCGGTGCGTTAGTGTTGGTATGATCGCACCCGTTAGTGTTTGATGCGGCGGGAGAAACCTGTTAGGAAGTGGTTTAGGTGTTCGGATGCGTTCGGCCCGGGAGAACTTCAAAGTGGCGTGACTTTTGATCCATAAGGAGTAACGGGGCCCGTAATATATCAAATTGAAGCTTGGGATGAGCTCTACAAGTCTCAAGGCCTACGGCCTTGACACGTGCTGTTTGGAGCCCGAAAAACCTATTTGAAATAGTCTATTCGTCGGCCGAGCGTGAATTATTTTTTTCATTTTTGTTATTTTAGTTTCCCTGTCCCTAATTGCTGTTGGAAGTTGTTTACGGCCATAAATACGACCATGAACAGCAACGTTCTCGTCAGTTAATATTACTATTACGTTATTCTATTCGTGAGTTCTTGCTTTTCTTGTCGGTTCAGGGGTTTGCCTCTGCGCTCTTGTTGCCGCGTCTGAACCTGCAAATCACGTTTGTGCCAGGGCGTTACAGTCTAACCGTGTTTCGCTGCATCTGGACTCTTCGATCCCATTCCTGTATTGCCACTTTGATAACGCTTGTTTATCCCCAGAGGCACAAAAGAGATCTAGAAGGGGGTGGCGTAAATTCTTTAAATTCTCCTTCATGATAGGGTGTTACCAAGTAATTACCCAAATCAATTTAATTAATTCAGGCACAGAACAAACGCAGTTTAGATCGCACCTTCGAAGAATGTGGGGGAAAAAAATAGTCCAAAGCCCACGTTTCGCCTAAAGGCAAAACGGATATAAAAAGGGGTGCAACACGAGGACTTCCCAGGGGGTCACCCAACCTAGTACTACTCTCGCCCAAGCACGCTTAACTTCGGAGTTCTGATGGGATCCGGTGCATTAGTGCTGGTATGATCGCACCCGTTAGGACTCCCCACTTCTATTCCTATATTCCCGGATGTGGGTGTGACGTAGTGACATTTACTAAGACACGTTTCGCCAGTTCGCGCGTTTGCTTTCACCTGGTTCCGCAAACAGGAAGAGAAGACATAGGAAGGGGTGCAACACGAGGACTTCCCAGGGGGTCACCCATCCAAGTACTACACTCGCCCAAGCGCGCTTAACTCCGGTGTTCTGACGGGATCCGGCGCATTATTGCTGGTATGATCGCACCCGCTAAGAACCTCCATTTTAATCCCTACCTTCCCGCACGTGGGCGTGTCGTTGTCACATTTTCGCCGTGCCTGCGCGTTTGGTAAGGCACGTTTCACCAGTACGCGCGTCTTCGTTCGCCTGGTTCCGCAAAAATGCAAAAATGAGGGGATCCGGCGCGTTGGTGCTGCTGTGATCGCACCCGCTAAGATCCTCCGTCTTAATTCGAAATTTCCCGCACGTGGGTGTGCCGCAGTGACATTTACGCCGTGCATGCGCGTTTACCGAGACACGTTTCACCAGTGACCCCTTATTCTTTCCCCCGGTTCCGCAAAAGGGTTATAAAAAGGGGTGCAACACGAGGACTTCCCAGGGGGTCACCCATCCTAGTACTACTCTCGCCCAAGCACGCTTAACTTCGGAGTTCTGATGGGATCCGGTGCATTAGTGCTGGTATGATCGCACCCGTTAGGATTCTGCATTTTTATTACTATATTCCCACATTACTAATTCGCGTTCAACGTTACGCGCCTTTTTCTTTCACCTGTTTCCGCAAGTAAAGCGAAGAAATATTGAAAGGGATGCAACGCTGGGACTTCCCAGGGGGTCACCCACCCTGGTACTGCTCTCGCCTAGGCACGCTTAATCTCCGAATCTCGATGGGATCCGGTGCGTTAATGTTGGTATGATCGCACCCGTTAGTGTTTGATGCGGCGGGAGAAACCTGTTAGGAAGTGGTTTAGGTGTTCGGATGCGTTCGGCCCGGGAGAACTTCAAAGTGGCGTGACTTTTGATCCATAAGGAGTAACGGGGCCCGTAATATATCAAATTGAAGCTTGGGATGAGCTCTACAAGTCTCATCGCCTACGGCCTTGACACGTGCTGTTTGGAGCCCGAAAAACCTATTTGAAATAGTCTATTCGTCGGCCGAGCGTGAATTATTTTTTTCATTTTTGTTATTTTAGTTTCCCTGTCCCTAATTGCTGTTGGAAGTTGTTTACGGCCATAAATACGACCATGAACAGCAACGTTCTCGTCAGTTAATATTACTATTACGTTATTCTATTCGTGAGTTCTTGCTTTTCTTGTCGGTTCAGGGGTTTGCCTCTGCGCTCTTGTTGCCGCGTCTGAACCTGCAAATCACGTTTGTGCCAGGGCGTTACAGTCTAACCGTGTTTCGCTGCATCTGGACTCTTCGATCCCATTCCTGTATTGCCACTTTGATAACGCTTGTTTATCCCCAGAGGCACAAAAGAGATCTAGAAGGGGGTGGCGTAAATTCTTTAAATTCTCCTTCATGATAGGGTGTTACCAAGTAATTACCCAAATCAATTTAATTAATTCAGGCACAGAACAAACGCAGTTTAGATCGCACCTTCGAAGAATGTGGGGGAAAAAAATAGTCCAAAGCCCACGTTTCGCCTAAAGGCAAAACGGATATAAAAAGGGGTGCAACACGAGGACTTCCCAGGGGGTCACCCATCCTAGTACTACTCTCGCCCAAGCACGCTTAACTTCGGAGTTCTGATGGGATCCGGTGCATTAGTGCTGGTATGATCGCACCCGTTAGGACCACTTCTATTCCTATATTCCCGGATGTGGGTGTGACGTAGTGACATTTACTAAGACACGTTTCGCCAGTTCGCGCGTTTGCTTTCACCTGGTTCCGCAAACAGGAAGAGAAGACATAGGAAGGGGTGCAACACGAGGACTTCCCAGGGGGTCACCCATCCAAGTACTACACTCGCCCAAGCGCGCTTAACTCCGGTGTTCTGACGGGATCCGGCGCATTATTGCTGGTATGATCGCACCCGCTAAGAACCTCCATTTTAATCCCTACCTTCCCGCACGTGGGCGTGTCGTTGTCACATTTTCGCCGTGCCTGCGCGTTTGGTAAGGCACGTTTCACCAGTACGCGCGTCTTCGTTCGCCTGGTTCCGCAAAAATGCAAAAATGAGGGGATCCGGCGCGTTGGTGCTGCTGTGATCGCACCCGCTAAGATCCTCCGTCTTAATTCGAAATTTCCCGCACGTGGGTGTGCCGCAGTGACATTTACGCCGTGCATGCGCGTTTACCGAGACACGTTTCACCAGTGACCCCTTATTCTTTCCCCCGGTTCCGCAAAAGGGTTATAAAAAGGGGTGCAACACGAGGACTTCCCAGGGGGTCACCCATCCTAGTACTACTCTCGCCCAAGCACGCTTCACTTCGGAGTTCTGATGGGATCCGGTGCATTAGTGCTGGTATGATCGCACCCGTTAGGATTCTGCATTTTTATTACTATATTCCCACATTACTAATTCGCGTTCAACGTTACGCGCCTTTTTCTTTCACCTGTTTCCGCAAGTAAAGCGAAGAAATATTGAAAGGGATGCAACGCTGGGACTTCCCAGGGGGTCACCCACCCTGGTACTGCTCTCGCCTAGGCACGCTTAATCTCCGAATCTCGATGGGATCCGGTGCGTTAGTGTTGGTATGATCGCACCCGTTAGTGTTTGATGCGGCGGGAGAAACCTGTTAGGAAGTGGTTTAGGTGTTCGGATGCGTTCGGCCCGGGAGAACTTCAAAGTGGCGTGACTTTTGATCCATAAGGAGTAACGGGGCCCGTAATATATCAAATTGAAGCTTGGGATGAGCTCTACAAGTCTCATGGCCTACGGCCTTGACACGTGCTGTTTGGAGCCCGAAAAACCTATTTGAAATAGTCTATTCGTCGGCCGAGCGTGAATTATTTTTTTCATTTTTGTTATTTTAGTTTCCCTGTCCCTAATTGCTGTTGGAAGTTGTTTACGGCCATAAATACGACCATGAACAGCAACGTTCTCGTCAGTTAATATTACTATTACGTTATTCTATTCGTGAGTTCTTGCTTTTCTTGTCGGTTCAGGGGTTTGCCTCTGCGCTCTTGTTGCCGCGTCTGAACCTGCAAATCACGTTTGTGCCAGGGCGTTACAGTCTAACCGTGTTTCGCTGCATCTGGACTCTTCGATCCCATTCCTGTATTGCCACTTTGATAACGCTTGTTTATCCCCAGAGGCACAAAAGAGATCTAGAAGGGGGTGGCGTAAATTCTTTAAATTCTCCTTCATGATAGGGTGTTACCAAGTAATTACCCAAATCAATTTAATTAATTCAGGCACAGAACAAACGCAGTTTAGATCGCACCTTCGAAGAATGTGGGGGAAAAAAATAGTCCAAAGCCCACGTTTCGCCTAAAGGCAAAACGGATATAAAAAGGGGTGCAACACGAGGACTTCCCAGGGGGTCACCCATCCTAGTACTACTCTCGCCCAAGCACGCTTAACTTCGGAGTTCTGATGGGATCCGGTGCATTAGTGCTGGTATGATCGCACCCGTTAGGACTCCCCACTTCTATTCCTATATTCCCGGATGTGGGTGTGACGTAGTGACATTTACTAAGACACGTTTCGCCAGTTCGCGCGTTTGCTTTCACCTGGTTCCGCAAACAGGAAGAGAAGACATAGGAAGGGGTGCAACACGAGGACTTCCCAGGGGGTCACCCATCCAAGTACTACACTCGCCCAAGCGCGCTTAACTCCGGTGTTCTGACGGGATCCGGCGCATTATTGCTGGTATGATCGCACCCGCTAAGAACCTCCATTTTAATCCCTACCTTCCCGCACGTGGGCGTGTCGTTGTCACATTTTCGCCGTGCCTGCGCGTTTGGTAAGGCACGTTTCACCAGTACGCGCGTCTTCGTTCGCCTGGTTCCGCAAAAATGCAAAAATGAGGGGATCCGGCGCGTTGGTGCTGCTGTGATCGCACCCGCTAAGATCCTCCGTCTTAATTCGAAATTTCCCGCACGTGGGTGTGCCGCAGTGACATTTACGCCGTGCATGCGCGTTTACCGAGACACGTTTCACCAGTGACCCCTTATTCTTTCCCCCGGTTCCGCAAAAGGGTTATAAAAAGGGGTGCAACACGAGGACTTCCCAGGGGGTCACCCATCCTAGTACTACTCTCGCCCAAGCACGCTTAACTTCGGAGTTCTGATGGGATCCGGTGCATTAGTGCTGGTATGATCGCACCCGTTAGGATTCTGCATTTTTATTACTATATTCCCACATTACTAATTCGCGTTCAACGTTACGCGCCTTTTTCTTTCACCTGTTTCCGCAAGTAAAGCGAAGAAATATTGAAAGGGATGCAACGCTGGGACTTCCCAGGGGGTCACCCACCCTGGTACTGCTCTCGCCTAGGCACGCTTAATCTCCGAATCTCGATGGGATCCGGTGCGTTAGTGTTGGTATGATCGCACCCGTTAGTGTTTGATGCGGCGGGAGAAACCTGTTAGGAAGTGGTTTAGGTGTTCGGATGCGTTCGGCCCGGGAGAACTTCAAAGTGGCGTGACTTTTGATCCATAAGGAGTAACGGGGCCCGTAATATATCAAATTGAAGCTTGGGATGAGCTCTACAAGTCTCATCGCCTACGGCCTTGACACGTGCTGTTTGGAGCCCGAAAAACCTATTTGAAATAGTCTATTCGTCGGCCGAGCGTGAATTATTTTTTTCATTTTTGTTATTTTAGTTTCCCTGTCCCTAATTGCTGTTGGAAGTTGTTTACGGCCATAAATACGACCATGAACAGCAACGTTCTCGTCAGTTAATATTACTATTACGTTATTCTATTCGTGAGTTCTTGCTTTTCTTGTCGGTTCAGGGGTTTGCCTCTGCGCTCTTGTTGCCGCGTCTGAACCTGCAAATCACGTTTGTGCCAGGGCGTTACAGTCTAACCGTGTTTCGCTGCATCTGGACTCTTCGATCCCATTCCTGTATTGCCACTTTGATAACGCTTGTTTATCCCCAGAGGCACAAAAGAGATCTAGAAGGGGGTGGCGTAAATTCTTTAAATTCTCCTTCATGATAGGGTGTTACCAAGTAATTACCCAAATCAATTTAATTAATTCAGGCACAGAACAAACGCAGTTTAGATCGCACCTTCGAAGAATGTGGGGGAAAAAAATAGTCCAAAGCCCACGTTTCGCCTAAAGGCAAAACGGATATAAAAAGGGGTGCAACACGAGGACTTCCCAGGGGGTCACCCATCCTAGTACTACTCTCGCCCAAGCACGCTTAACTTCGGAGTTCTGATGGGATCCGGTGCATTAGTGCTGGTATGATCGCACCCGTTAGGACTCCCCACTTCTATTCCTATATTCCCGGATGTGGGTGTGACGTAGTGACATTTACTAAGACACGTTTCGCCAGTTCGCGCGTTTGCTTTCACCTGGTTCCGCAAACAGGAAGAGAAGACATAGGAAGGGGTGCAACACGAGGACTTCCCAGGGGGTCACCCATCCAAGTACTACACTCGCCCAAGCGCGCTTAACTCCGGTGTTCTGACGGGATCCGGCGCATTATTGCTGGTATGATCGCACCCGCTAAGAACCTCCATTTTAATCCCTACCTTCCCGCACGTGGGCGTGTCGTTGTCACATTTTCGCCGTGCCTGCGCGTTTGGTAAGGCACGTTTCACCAGTACGCGCGTCTTCGTTCGCCTGGTTCCGCAAAAATGCAAAAATGAGGGGATCCGGCGCGTTGGTGCTGCTGTGATCGCACCCGCTAAGATCCTCCGTCTTAATTCGAAATTTCCCGCACGTGGGTGTGCCGCAGTGACATTTACGCCGTGCATGCGCGTTTACCGAGACACGTTTCACCAGTGACCCCTTATTCTTTCCCCCGGTTCCGCAAAAGGGTTATAAAAAGGGGTGCAACACGAGGACTTCCCAGGGGGTCACCCATCCTAGTACTACTCTCGCCCAAGCACGCTTCACTTCGGAGTTCTGATGGGATCCGGTGCATTAGTGCTGGTATGATCGCACCCGTTAGGATTCTGCATTTTTATTACTATATTCCCACATTACTAATTCGCGTTCAACGTTACGCGCCTTTTTCTTTCACCTGTTTCCGCAAGTAAAGCGAAGAAATATTGAAAGGGATGCAACGCTGGGACTTCCCAGGGGGTCACCCACCCTGGTACTGCTCTCGCCTAGGCACGCTTAATCTCCGAATCTCGATGGGATCCGGTGCGTTAGTGTTGGTATGATCGCACCCGTTAGTGTTTGATGCGGCGGGAGAAACCTGTTAGGAAGTGGTTTAGGTGTTCGGATGCGTTCGGCCCGGGAGAACTTCAAAGTGGCGTGACTTTTGATCCATAAGGAGTAACGGGGCCCGTAATATATCAAATTGAAGCTTGGGATGAGCTCTACAAGTCTCATAGCCTACGGCCTTGACACGTGCTGTTTGGAGCCCGAAAAACCTATTTGAAATAGTCTATTCGTCGGCCGAGCGTGAATTATTTTTTTCATTTTTGTTATTTTAGTTTCCCTGTCCCTAATTGCTGTTGGAAGTTGTTTACGGCCATAAATACGACCATGAACAGCAACGTTCTCGTCAGTTAATATTACTATTACGTTATTCTATTCGTGAGTTCTTGCTTTTCTTGTCGGTTCAGGGGTTTGCCTCTGCGCTCTTGTTGCCGCGTCTGAACCTGCAAATCACGTTTGTGCCAGGGCGTTACAGTCTAACCGTGTTTCGCTGCATCTGGACTCTTCGATCCCATTCCTGTATTGCCACTTTGATAACGCTTGTTTATCCCCAGAGGCACAAAAGAGATCTAGAAGGGGGTGGCGTAAATTCTTTAAATTCTCCTTCATGATAGGGTGTTACCAAGTAATTACCCAAATCAATTTAATTAATTCAGGCACAGAACAAACGCAGTTTAGATCGCACCTTCGAAGAATGTGGGGGAAAAAAATAGTCCAAAGCCCACGTTTCGCCTAAAGGCAAAACGGATATAAAAAGGGGTGCAACACGAGGACTTCCCAGGGGGTCACCCATCCTAGTACTACTCTCGCCCAAGCACGCTTAACTTCGGAGTTCTGATGGGATCCGGTGCATTAGTGCTGGTATGATCGCACCCGTTAGGACTCCCCACTTCTATTCCTATATTCCCGGATGTGGGTGTGACGTAGTGACATTTACTAAGACACGTTTCGCCAGTTCGCGCGTTTGCTTTCACCTGGTTCCGCAAACAGGAAGAGAAGACATAGGAAGGGGTGCAACACGAGGACTTCCCAGGGGGTCACCCATCCAAGTACTACACTCGCCCAAGCGCGCTTAACTCCGGTGTTCTGACGGGATCCGGCGCATTATTGCTGGTATGATCGCACCCGCTAAGAACCTCCATTTTAATCCCTACCTTCCCGCACGTGGGCGTGTCGTTGTCACATTTTCGCCGTGCCTGCGCGTTTGGTAAGGCACGTTTCACCAGTACGCGCGTCTTCGTTCGCCTGGTTCCGCAAAAATGCAAAAATGAGGGGATCCGGCGCGTTGGTGCTGCTGTGATCGCACCCGCTAAGATCCTCCGTCTTAATTCGAAATTTCCCGCACGTGGGTGTGCCGCAGTGACATTTACGCCGTGCATGCGCGTTTACCGAGACACGTTTCACCAGTGACCCCTTATTCTTTCCCCCGGTTCCGCAAAAGGGTTATAAAAAGGGGTGCAACACGAGGACTTCCCAGGGGGTCACCCATCCTAGTACTACTCTCGCCCAAGCACGCTTCACTTTGGAGTTCTGATGGGATCCGGTGCATTAGTGCTGGTATGATCGCACCCGTTAGGATTCTGCATTTTTATTACTATATTCCCACATTACTAATTCGCGTTCAACGTTACGCGCCTTTTTCTTTCACCTGTTTCCGCAAGTAAAGCGAAGAAATATTGAAAGGGATGCAACGCTGGGACTTCCCAGGGGGTCACCCACCCTGGTACTGCTCTCGCCTAGGCACGCTTAATCTCCGAATCTCGATGGGATCCGGTGCGTTAGTGTTGGTATGATCGCACCCGTTAGTGTTTGATGCGGCGGGAGAAACCTGTTAGGAAGTGGTTTAGGTGTTCGGATGCGTTCGGCCCGGGAGAACTTCAAAGTGGCGTGACTTTTGATCCATAAGGAGTAACGGGGCCCGTAATATATCAAATTGAAGCTTGGGATGAGCTCTACAAGTCTCATAGCCTACGGCCTTGACACGTGCTGGTTGGAGCCCGAAAAACCTATTTGAAATAGTCTATTCGTCGGCCGAGCGTGAATTATTTTTTTCATTTTTGTTATTTTAGTTTCCCTGTCCCTAATTGCTGTTGGAAGTTGTTTACGGCCATAAATACGACCATGAACAGCAACGTTCTCGTCAGTTAATATTACTATTACGTTATTCTATTCGTGAGTTCTTGCTTTTCTTGTCGGTTCAGGGGTTTGCCTCTGCGCTCTTGTTGCCGCGTCTGAACCTGCAAATCACGTTTGTGCCAGGGCGTTACAGTCTAACCGTGTTTCGCTGCATCTGGACTCTTCGATCCCATTCCTGTATTGCCACTTTGATAACGCTTGTTTATCCCCAGAGGCACAAAAGAGATCTAGAAGGGGGTGGCGTAAATTCTTTAAATTCTCCTTCATGATAGGGTGTTACCAAGTAATTACCCAAATCAATTTAATTAATTCAGGCACAGAACAAACGCAGTTTAGATCGCACCTTCGAAGAATGTGGGGGAAAAAAATAGTCCAAAGCCCACGTTTCGCCTAAAGGCAAAACGGATATAAAAAGGGGTGCAACACGAGGACTTCCCAGGGGGTCACCCATCCTAGTACTACTCTCGCCCAAGCACGCTTAACTTCGGAGTTCTGATGGGATCCGGTGCATTAGTGCTGGTATGATCGCACCCGTTAGGACTCCCCACTTCTATTCCTATATTCCCGGATGTGGGTGTGACGTAGTGACATTTACTAAGACACGTTTCGCCAGTTCGCGCGTTTGCTTTCACCTGGTTCCGCAAACAGGAAGAGAAGACATAGGAAGGGGTGCAACACGAGGACTTCCCAGGGGGTCACCCATCCAAGTACTACACTCGCCCAAGCGCGCTTAACTCCGGTGTTCTGACGGGATCCGGCGCATTATTGCTGGTATGATCGCACCCGCTAAGAACCTCCATTTTAATCCCTACCTTCCCGCACGTGGGCGTGTCGTTGTCACATTTTCGCCGTGCCTGCGCGTTTGGTAAGGCACGTTTCACCAGTACGCGCGTCTTCGTTCGCCTGGTTCCGCAAAAATGCAAAAATGAGGGGATCCGGCGCGTTGGTGCTGCTGTGATCGCACCCGCTAAGATCCTCCGTCTTAATTCGAAATTTCCCGCACGTGGGTGTGCCGCAGTGACATTTACGCCGTGCATGCGCGTTTACCGAGACACGTTTCACCAGTGACCCCTTATTCTTTCCCCCGGTTCCGCAAAAGGGTTATAAAAAGGGGTGCAACACGAGGACTTCCCAGGGGGTCACCCATCCTAGTACTACTCTCGCCCAAGCACGCTTCACTTCGGAGTTCTGATGGGATCCGGTGCATTAGTGCTGGTATGATCGCACCCGTTAGGATTCTGCATTTTTATTACTATATTCCCACATTACTAATTCGCGTTCAACGTTACGCGCCTTTTTCTTTCACCTGTTTCCGCAAGTAAAGCGAAGAAATATTGAAAGGGATGCAACGCTGGGACTTCCCAGGGGGTCACCCACCCTGGTACTGCTCTCGCCTAGGCACGCTTAATCTCCGAATCTCGATGGGATCCGGTGCGTTAGTGTTGGTATGATCGCACCCGTTAGTGTTTGATGCGGCGGGAGAAACCTGTTAGGAAGTGGTTTAGGTGTTCGGATGCGTTCGGCCCGGGAGAACTTCAAAGTGGCGTGACTTTTGATCCATAAGGAGTAACGGGGCCCGTAATATATCAAATTGAAGCTTGGGATGAGCTCTACAAGTCTCATGGCCTACGGCCTTGACACGTGCTGTTTGGAGCCCGAAAAACCTATTTGAAATAGTCTATTCGTCGGCCGAGCGTGAATTATTTTTTTCATTTTTGTTATTTTAGTTTCCCTGTCCCTAATTGCTGTTGGAAGTTGTTTACGGCCATAAATACGACCATGAACAGCAACGTTCTCGTCAGTTAATATTACTATTACGTTATTCTATTCGTGAGTTCTTGCTTTTCTTGTCGGTTCAGGGGTTTGCCTCTGCGCTCTTGTTGCCGCGTCTGAACCTGCAAATCACGTTTGTGCCAGGGCGTTACAGTCTAACCGTGTTTCGCTGCATCTGGACTCTTCGATCCCATTCCTGTATTGCCACTTTGATAACGCTTGTTTATCCCCAGAGGCACAAAAGAGATCTAGAAGGGGGTGGCGTAAATTCTTTAAATTCTCCTTCATGATAGGGTGTTACCAAGTAATTACCCAAATCAATTTAATTAATTCAGGCACAGAACAAACGCAGTTTAGATCGCACCTTCGAAGAATGTGGGGGAAAAAAATAGTCCAAAGCCCACGTTTCGCCTAAAGGCAAAACGGATATAAAAAGGGGTGCAACACGAGGACTTCCCAGGGGGTCACCCATCCTAGTACTACTCTCGCCCAAGCACGCTTAACTTCGGAGTTCTGATGGGATCCGGTGCATTAGTGCTGGTATGATCGCACCCGTTAGGACTCCCCACTTCTATTCCTATATTCCCGGATGTGGGTGTGACGTAGTGACATTTACTAAGACACGTTTCGCCAGTTCGCGCGTTTGCTTTCACCTGGTTCCGCAAACAGGAAGAGAAGACATAGGAAGGGGTGCAACACGAGGACTTCCCAGGGGGTCACCCATCCAAGTACTACACTCGCCCAAGCGCGCTTAACTCCGGTGTTCTGACGGGATCCGGCGCATTATTGCTGGTATGATCGCACCCGCTAAGAACCTCCATTTTAATCCCTACCTTCCCGCACGTGGGCGTGTCGTTGTCACATTTTCGCCGTGCCTGCGCGTTTGGTAAGGCACGTTTCACCAGTACGCGCGTCTTCGTTCGCCTGGTTCCGCAAAAATGCAAAAATGAGGGGATCCGGCGCGTTGGTGCTGCTGTGATCGCACCCGCTAAGATCCTCCGTCTTAATTCGAAATTTCCCGCACGTGGGTGTGCCGCAGTGACATTTACGCCGTGCATGCGCGTTTACCGAGACACGTTTCACCAGTGACCCCTTATTCTTTCCCCCGGTTCCGCAAAAGGGTTATAAAAAGGGGTGCAACACGAGGACTTCCCAGGGGGTCACCCATCCTAGTACTACTCTCGCCCAAGCACGCTTAACTTCGGAGTTCTGATGGGATCCGGTGCATTAGTGCTGGTATGATCGCACCCGTTAGGATTCTGCATTTTTATTACTATATTCCCACATTACTAATTCGCGTTCAACGTTACGCGCCTTTTTCTTTCACCTGTTTCCGCAAGTAAAGCGAAGAAATATTGAAAGGGATGCAACGCTGGGACTTCCCAGGGGGTCACCCACCCTGGTACTGCTCTCGCCTAGGCACGCTTAATCTCCGAATCTCGATGGGATCCGGTGCGTTAGTGTTGGTATGATCGCACCCGTTAGTGTTTGATGCGGCGGGAGAAACCTGTTAGGAAGTGGTTTAGGTGTTCGGATGCGTTCGGCCCGGGAGAACTTCAAAGTGGCGTGACTTTTGATCCATAAGGAGTAACGGGGCCCGTAATATATCAAATTGAAGCTTGGGATGAGCTCTACAAGTCTCATAGCCTACGGCCTTGACACGTGCTGGTTGGAGCCCGAAAAACCTATTTGAAATAGTCTATTCGTCGGCCGAGCGTGAATTATTTTTTTCATTTTTGTTATTTTAGTTTCCCTGTCCCTAATTGCTGTTGGAAGTTGTTTACGGCCATAAATACGACCATGAACAGCAACGTTCTCGTCAGTTAATATTACTATTACGTTATTCTATTCGTGAGTTCTTGCTTTTCTTGTCGGTTCAGGGGTTTGCCTCTGCGCTCTTGTTGCCGCGTCTGAACCTGCAAATCACGTTTGTGCCAGGGCGTTACAGTCTAACCGTGTTTCGCTGCATCTGGACTCTTCGATCCCATTCCTGTATTGCCACTTTGATAACGCTTGTTTATCCCCAGAGGCACAAAAGAGATCTAGAAGGGGGTGGCGTAAATTCTTTAAATTCTCCTTCATGATAGGGTGTTACCAAGTAATTACCCAAATCAATTTAATTAATTCAGGCACAGAACAAACGCAGTTTAGATCGCACCTTCGAAGAATGTGGGGGAAAAAAATAGTCCAAAGCCCACGTTTCGCCTAAAGGCAAAACGGATATAAAAAGGGGTGCAACACGAGGACTTCCCAGGGGGTCACCCATCCTAGTACTACTCTCGCCCAAGCACGCTTAACTTCGGAGTTCTGATGGGATCCGGTGCATTAGTGCTGGTATGATCGCACCCGTTAGGACTCCCCACTTCTATTCCTATATTCCCGGATGTGGGTGTGACGTAGTGACATTTACTAAGACACGTTTCGCCAGTTCGCGCGTTTGCTTTCACCTGGTTCCGCAAACAGGAAGAGAAGACATAGGAAGGGGTGCAACACGAGGACTTCCCAGGGGGTCACCCATCCAAGTACTACACTCGCCCAAGCGCGCTTAACTCCGGTGTTCTGACGGGATCCGGCGCATTATTGCTGGTATGATCGCACCCGCTAAGAACCTCCATTTTAATCCCTACCTTCCCGCACGTGGGCGTGTCGTTGTCACATTTTCGCCGTGCCTGCGCGTTTGGTAAGGCACGTTTCACCAGTACGCGCGTCTTCGTTCGCCTGGTTCCGCAAAAATGCAAAAATGAGGGGATCCGGCGCGTTGGTGCTGCTGTGATCGCACCCGCTAAGATCCTCCGTCTTAATTCGAAATTTCCCGCACGTGGGTGTGCCGCAGTGACATTTACGCCGTGCATGCGCGTTTACCGAGACACGTTTCACCAGTGACCCCTTATTCTTTCCCCCGGTTCCGCAAAAGGGTTATAAAAAGGGGTGCAACACGAGGACTTCCCAGGGGGTCACCCATCCTAGTACTACTCTCGCCCAAGCACGCTTCACTTCGGAGTTCTGATGGGATCCGGTGCATTAGTGCTGGTATGATCGCACCCGTTAGGATTCTGCATTTTTATTACTATATTCCCACATTACTAATTCGCGTTCAACGTTACGCGCCTTTTTCTTTCACCTGTTTCCGCAAGTAAAGCGAAGAAATATTGAAAGGGATGCAACGCTGGGACTTCCCAGGGGGTCACCCACCCTGGTACTGCTCTCGCCTAGGCACGCTTAATCTCCGAATCTCGATGGGATCCGGTGCGTTAGTGTTGGTATGATCGCACCCGTTAGTGTTTGATGCGGCGGGAGAAACCTGTTAGGAAGTGGTTTAGGTGTTCGGATGCGTTCGGCCCGGGAGAACTTCAAAGTGGCGTGACTTTTGATCCATAAGGAGTAACGGGGCCCGTAATATATCAAATTGAAGCTTGGGATGAGCTCTACAAGTCTCATAGCCTACGGCCTTGACACGTGCTGGTTGGAGCCCGAAAAACCTATTTGAAATAGTCTATTCGTCGGCCGAGCGTGAATTATTTTTTTCATTTTTGTTATTTTAGTTTCCCTGTCCCTAATTGCTGTTGGAAGTTGTTTACGGCCATAAATACGACCATGAACAGCAACGTTCTCGTCAGTTAATATTACTATTACGTTATTCTATTCGTGAGTTCTTGCTTTTCTTGTCGGTTCAGGGGTTTGCCTCTGCGCTCTTGTTGCCGCGTCTGAACCTGCAAATCACGTTTGTGCCAGGGCGTTACAGTCTAACCGTGTTTCGCTGCATCTGGACTCTTCGATCCCATTCCTGTATTGCCACTTTGATAACGCTTGTTTATCCCTAGAGGCACAAAAGAGATCTAGAAGGGGGTGGCGTAAATTCTTTAAATTCTCCTTCATGATAGGGTGTTACCAAGTAATTACCCAAATCAATTTAATTAATTCAGGCACAGAACAAACGCAGTTTAGATCGCACCTTCGAAGAATGTGGGGGAAAAAAATAGTCCAAAGCCCACGTTTCGCCTAAAGGCAAAACGGATATAAAAAGGGGTGCAACACGAGGACTTCCCAGGGGGTCACCCATCCTAGTACTACTCTCGCCCAAGCACGCTTAACTTCGGAGTTCTGATGGGATCCGGTGCATTAGTGCTGGTATGATCGCACCCGTTAGGACTCCCCACTTCTATTCCTATATTCCCGGATGTGGGTGTGACGTAGTGACATTTACTAAGACACGTTTCGCCAGTTCGCGCGTTTGCTTTCACCTGGTTCCGCAAACAGGAAGAGAAGACATAGGAAGGGGTGCAACACGAGGACTTCCCAGGGGGTCACCCATCCAAGTACTACACTCGCCCAAGCGCGCTTAACTCCGGTGTTCTGACGGGATCCGGCACATTATTGCTGGTATGATCGCACCCGCTAAGAACCTCCATTTTAATCCCTACCTTCCCGCACGTGGGCGTGTCGTTGTCACATTTTCGCCGTGCCTGCGCGTTTGGTAAGGCACGTTTCACCAGTACGCGCGTCTTCGTTCGCCTGGTTCCGCAAAAATGCAAAAATGAGGGGATCCGGCGCGTTGGTGCTGCTGTGATCGCACCCGCTAAGATCCTCCGTCTTAATTCGAAATTTCCCGCACGTGGGTGTGCCGCAGTGACATTTACGCCGTGCATGCGCGTTTACCGAGACACGTTTCACCAGTGACCCCTTATTCTTTCCCCCGGTTCCGCAAAAGGGTTATAAAAAGGGGTGCAACACGAGGACTTCCCAGGGGGTCACCCATCCTAGTACTACTCTCGCCCAAGCACGCTTCACTTCGGAGTTCTGATGGGATCCGGTGCATTAGTGCTGGTATGATCGCACCCGTTAGGATTCTGCATTTTTATTACTATATTCCCACATTACTAATTCGCGTTCAACGTTACGCGCCTTTTTCTTTCACCTGTTTCCGCAAGTAAAGCGAAGAAATATTGAAAGGGATGCAACGCTGGGACTTCCCAGGGGGTCACCCACCCTGGTACTGCTCTCGCCTAGGCACGCTTAATCTCCGAATCTCGATGGGATCCGGTGCGTTAGTGTTGGTATGATCGCACCCGTTAGTGTTTGATGCGGCGGGAGAAACCTGTTAGGAAGTGGTTTAGGTGTTCGGATGCGTTCGGCCCGGGAGAACTTCAAAGTGGCGTGACTTTTGATCCATAAGGAGTAACGGGGCCCGTAATATATCAAATTGAAGCTTGGGATGAGCTCTACAAGTCTCATAGCCTACGGCCTTGACACGTGCTGGTTGGAGCCCGAAAAACCTATTTGAAATAGTCTATTCGTCGGCCGAGCGTGAATTATTTTTTTCATTTTTGTTATTTTAGTTTCCCTGTCCCTAATTGCTGTTGGAAGTTGTTTACGGCCATAAATACGACCATGAACAGCAACGTTCTCGTCAGTTAATATTACTATTACGTTATTCTATTCGTGAGTTCTTGCTTTTCTTGTCGGTTCAGGGGTTTGCCTCTGCGCTCTTGTTGCCGCGTCTGAACCTGCAAATCACGTTTGTGCCAGGGCGTTACAGTCTAACCGTGTTTCGCTGCATCTGGACTCTTCGATCCCATTCCTGTATTGCCACTTTGATAACGCTTGTTTATCCCCAGAGGCACAAAAGAGATCTAGAAGGGGGTGGCGTAAATTCTTTAAATTCTCCTTCATGATAGGGTGTTACCAAGTAATTACCCAAATCAATTTAATTAATTCAGGCACAGAACAAACGCAGTTTAGATCGCACCTTCGAAGAATGTGGGGGAAAAAAATAGTCCAAAGCCCACGTTTCGCCTAAAGGCAAAACGGATATAAAAAGGGGTGCAACACGAGGACTTCCCAGGGGGTCACCCATCCTAGTACTACTCTCGCCCAAGCACGCTTAACTTCGGAGTTCTGATGGGATCCGGTGCATTAGTGCTGGTATGATCGCACCCGTTAGGACTCCCCACTTCTATTCCTATATTCCCGGATGTGGGTGTGACGTAGTGACATTTACTAAGACACGTTTCGCCAGTTCGCGCGTTTGCTTTCACCTGGTTCCGCAAACAGGAAGAGAAGACATAGGAAGGGGTGCAACACGAGGACTTCCCAGGGGGTCACCCATCCAAGTACTACACTCGCCCAAGCGCGCTTAACTCCGGTGTTCTGACGGGATCCGGCGCATTATTGCTGGTATGATCGCACCCGCTAAGAACCTCCATTTTAATCCCTACCTTCCCGCACGTGGGCGTGTCGTTGTCACATTTTCGCCGTGCCTGCGCGTTTGGTAAGGCAAGTTTCACCAGTACGCGCGTCTTCGTTCGCCTGGTTCCGCAAAAATGCAAAAATGAGGGGATCCGGCGCGTTGGTGCTGCTGTGATCGCACCCGCTAAGATCCTCCGTCTTAATTCGAAATTTCCCGCACGTGGGTGTGCCGCAGTGACATTTACGCCGTGCATGCGCGTTTACCGAGACACGTTTCACCAGTGACCCCTTATTCTTTCCCCCGGTTCCGCAAAAGGGTTATAAAAAGGGGTGCAACACGAGGACTTCCCAGGGGGTCACCCATCCTAGTACTACTCTCGCCCAAGCACGCTTCACTTCGGAGTTCTGATGGGATCCGGTGCATTAGTGCTGGTATGATCGCACCCGTTAGGATTCTGCATTTTTATTACTATATTCCCACATTACTAATTCGCGTTCAACGTTACGCGCCTTTTTCTTTCACCTGTTTCCGCAAGTAAAGCGAAGAAATATTGAAAGGGATGCAACGCTGGGACTTCCCAGGGGGTCACCCACCCTGGTACTGCTCTCGCCTAGGCACGCTTAATCTCCGAATCTCGATGGGATCCGGTGCGTTAGTGTTGGTATGATCGCACCCGTTAGTGTTTGATGCGGCGGGAGAAACCTGTTAGGAAGTGGTTTAGGTGTTCGGATGCGTTCGGCCCGGGAGAACTTCAAAGTGGCGTGACTTTTGATCCATAAGGAGTAACGGGGCCCGTAATATATCAAATTGAAGCTTGGGATGAGCTCTGCAAGTCTCATAGCCTACGGCCTTGACACGTGCTGGTTGGAGCCCGAAAAACCTATTTGAAATAGTCTATTCGTCGGCCGAGCGTGAATTATTTTTTTCATTTTTGTTATTTTAGTTTCCCTGTCCCTAATTGCTGTTGGAAGTTGTTTACGGCCATAAATACGACCATGAACAGCAACGTTCTCGTCAGTTAATATTACTATTACGTTATTCTATTCGTGAGTTCTTGCTTTTCTTGTCGGTTCAGGGGTTTGCCTCTGCGCTCTTGTTGCCGCGTCTGAACCTGCAAATCACGTTTGTGCCAGGGCGTTACAGTCTAACCGTGTTTCGCTGCATCTGGACTCTTCGATCCCATTCCTGTATTGCCACTTTGATAACGCTTGTTTATCCCCAGAGGCACAAAAGAGATCTAGAAGGGGGTGGCGTAAATTCTTTAAATTCTCCTTCATGATAGGGTGTTACCAAGTAATTACCCAAATCAATTTAATTAATTCAGGCACAGAACAAACGCAGTTTAGATCGCACCTTCGAAGAATGTGGGGGAAAAAAATAGTCCAAAGCCCACGTTTCGCCTAAAGGCAAAACGGATATAAAAAGGGGTGCAACACGAGGACTTCCCAGGGGGTCACCCATCCTAGTACTACTCTCGCCCAAGCACGCTTAACTTCGGAGTTCTGATGGGATCCGGTGCATTAGTGCTGGTATGATCGCACCCGTTAGGACTCCCCACTTCTATTCCTATATTCCCGGATGTGGGTGTGACGTAGTGACATTTACTAAGACACGTTTCGCCAGTTCGCGCGTTTGCTTTCACCTGGTTCCGCAAACAGGAAGAGAAGACATAGGAAGGGGTGCAACACGAGGACTTCCCAGGGGGTCACCCATCCAAGTACTACACTCGCCCAAGCGCGCTTAACTCCGGTGTTCTGACGGGATCCGGCGCATTATTGCTGGTATGATCGCACCCGCTAAGAACCTCCATTTTAATCCCTACCTTCCCGCACGTGGGCGTGTCGTTGTCACATTTTCGCCGTGCCTGCGCGTTTGGTAAGGCACGTTTCACCAGTACGCGCGTCTTCGTTCGCCTGGTTCCGCAAAAATGCAAAAATGAGGGGATCCGGCGCGTTGGTGCTGCTGTGATCGCACCCGCTAAGATCCTCCGTCTTAATTCGAAATTTCCCGCACGTGGGTGTGCCGCAGTGACATTTACGCCGTGCATGCGCGTTTACCGAGACACGTTTCACCAGTGACCCCTTATTCTTTCCCCCGGTTCCGCAAAAGGGTTATAAAAAGGGGTGCAACACGAGGACTTCCCAGGGGGTCACCCATCCTAGTACTACTCTCGCCCAAGCACGCTTAACTTCGGAGTTCTGATGGGATCCGGTGCATTAGTGCTGGTATGATCGCACCCGTTAGGATTCTGCATTTTTATTACTATATTCCCACATTACTAATTCGCGTTCAACGTTACGCGCCTTTTTCTTTCACCTGTTTCCGCAAGTAAAGCGAAGAAATATTGAAAGGGATGCAACGCTGGGACTTCCCAGGGGGTCACCCACCCTGGTACTGCTCTCGCCTAGGCACGCTTAATCTCCGAATCTCGATGGGATCCGGTGCGTTAGTGTTGGTATGATCGCACCCGTTAGTGTTTGATGCGGCGGGAGAAACCTGTTAGGAAGTGGTTTAGGTGTTCGGATGCGTTCGGCCCGGGAGAACTTCAAAGTGGCGTGACTTTTGATCCATAAGGAGTAACGGGGCCCGTAATATATCAAATTGAAGCTTGGGATGAGCTCTACAAGTCTCATAGCCTACGGCCTTGACACGTGCTGTTTGGAGCCCGAAAAACCTATTTGAAATAGTCTATTCGTCGGCCGAGCGTGAATTATTTTTTTCATTTTTGTTATTTTAGTTTCCCTGTCCCTAATTGCTGTTGGAAGTTGTTTACGGCCATAAATACGACCATGAACAGCAACGTTCTCGTCAGTTAATATTACTATTACGTTATTCTATTCGTGAGTTCTTGCTTTTCTTGTCGGTTCAGGGGTTTGCCTCTGCGCTCTTGTTGCCGCGTCTGAACCTGCAAATCACGTTTGTGCCAGGGCGTTACAGTCTAACCGTGTTTCGCTGCATCTGGACTCTTCGATCCCATTCCTGTATTGCCACTTTGATAACGCTTGTTTATCCCCAGAGGCACAAAAGAGATCTAGAAGGGGGTGGCGTAAATTCTTTAAATTCTCCTTCATGATAGGGTGTTACCAAGTAATTACCCAAATCAATTTAATTAATTCAGGCACAGAACAAACGCAGTTTAGATCGCACCTTCGAAGAATGTGGGGGAAAAAAATAGTCCGAAGCCCACGTTTCGCCTAAAGGCAAAACGGATATAAAAAGGGGTGCAACACGAGGACTTCCCAGGGGGTCACCCATCCTAGTACTACTCTCGCCCAAGCACGCTTAACTTCGGAGTTCTGATGGGATCCGGTGCATTAGTGCTGGTATGATCGCACCCGTTAGGACTCCCCACTTCTATTCCTATATTCCCGGATGTGGGTGTGACGTAGTGACATTTACTAAGACACGTTTCGCCAGTTCGCGCGTTTGCTTTCACCTGGTTCCGCAAACAGGAAGAGAAGACATAGGAAGGGGTGCAACACGAGGACTTCCCAGGGGGTCACCCATCCAAGTACTACACTCGCCCAAGCGCGCTTAACTCCGGTGTTCTGACGGGATCCGGCGCATTATTGCTGGTATGATCGCACCCGCTAAGAACCTCCATTTTAATCCCTACCTTCCCGCACGTGGGCGTGTCGTTGTCACATTTTCGCCGTGCCTGCGCGTTTGGTAAGGCACGTTTCACCAGTACGCGCGTCTTCGTTCGCCTGGTTCCGCAAAAATGCAAAAATGAGGGGATCCGGCGCGTTGGTGCTGCTGTGATCGCACCCGCTAAGATCCTCCGTCTTAATTCGAAATTTCCCGCACGTGGGTGTGCCGCAGTGACATTTACGCCGTGCATGCGCGTTTACCGAGACACGTTTCACCAGTGACCCCTTATTCTTTCCCCCGGTTCCGCAAAAGGGTTATAAAAAGGGGTGCAACACGAGGACTTCCCAGGGGGTCACCCATCCTAGTACTACTCTCGCCCAAGCACGCTTAACTTCGGAGTTCTGATGGGATCCGGTGCATTAGTGCTGGTATGATCGCACCCGTTAGGATTCTGCATTTTTATTACTATATTCCCACATTACTAATTCGCGTTCAACGTTACGCGCCTTTTTCTTTCACCTGTTTCCGCAAGTAAAGCGAAGAAATATTGAAAGGGATGCAACGCTGGGACTTCCCAGGGGGTCACCCACCCTGGTACTGCTCTCGCCTAGGCACGCTTAATCTCCGAATCTCGATGGGATCCGGTGCGTTAGTGTTGGTATGATCGCACCCGTTAGTGTTTGATGCGGCGGGAGAAACCTGTTAGGAAGTGGTTTAGGTGTTCGGATGCGTTCGGCCCGGGAGAACTTCAAAGTGGCGTGACTTTTGATCCATAAGGAGTAACGGGGCCCGTAATATATCAAATTGAAGCTTGGGATGAGCTCTACAAGTCTCATCGCCTACGGCCTTGACACGTGCTGTTTGGAGCCCGAAAAACCTATTTGAAATAGTCTATTCGTCGGCCGAGCGTGAATTATTTTTTTCATTTTTGTTATTTTAGTTTCCCTGTCCCTAATTGCTGTTGGAAGTTGTTTACGGCCATAAATACGACCATGAACAGCAACGTTCTCGTCAGTTAATATTACTATTACGTTATTCTATTCGTGAGTTCTTGCTTTTCTTGTCGGTTCAGGGGTTTGCCTCTGCGCTCTTGTTGCCGCGTCTGAACCTGCAAATCACGTTTGTGCCAGGGCGTTACAGTCTAACCGTGTTTCGCTGCATCTGGACTATTCGATCCCATTCCTGTATTGCCACTTTGATAACGCTTGTTTATCCCCAGAGGCACAAAAGAGATCTAGAAGGGGGTGGCGTAAATTCTTTAAATTCTCCTTCATGATAGGGTGTTACCAAGTAATTACCCAAATCAATTTAATTAATTCAGGCACAGAACAAACGCAGTTTAGATCGCACCTTCGAAGAATGTGGGGGAAAAAAATAGTCCAAAGCCCACGTTTCGCCTAAAGGCAAAACGGATATAAAAAGGGGTGCAACACGAGGACTTCCCAGGGGGTCACCCATCCTAGTACTACTCTCGCCCAAGCACGCTTAACTTCGGAGTTCTGATGGGATCCGGTGCATTAGTGCTGGTATGATCGCACCCGTTAGGACTCCCCACTTCTATTCCTATATTCCCGGATGTGGGTGTGACGTAGTGACATTTACTAAGACACGTTTCGCCAGTTCGCGCGTTTGCTTTCACCTGGTTCCGCAAACAGGAAGAGAAGACATAGGAAGGGGTGCAACACGAGGACTTCCCAGGGGGTCACCCATCCAAGTACTACACTCGCCCAAGCGCGCTTAACTCCGGTGTTCTGACGGGATCCGGCGCATTATTGCTGGTATGATCGCACCCGCTAAGAACCTCCATTTTAATCCCTACCTTCCCGCACGTGGGCGTGTCGTTGTCACATTTTCGCCGTGCCTGCGCGTTTGGTAAGGCACGTTTCACCAGTACGCGCGTCTTCGTTCGCCTGGTTCCGCAAAAATGCAAAAATGAGGGGATCCGGCGCGTTGGTGCTGCTGTGATCGCACCCGCTAAGATCCTCCGTCTTAATTCGAAATTTCCCGCACGTGGGTGTGCCGCAGTGACATTTACGCCGTGCATGCGCGTTTACCGAGACACGTTTCACCAGTGACCCCTTATTCTTTCCCCCGGTTCCGCAAAAGGGTTATAAAAAGGGGTGCAACACGAGGACTTCCCAGGGGGTCACCCATCCTAGTACTACTCTCGCCCAAGCACGCTTAACTTCGGAGTTCTGATGGGATCCGGTGCATTAGTGCTGGTATGATCGCACCCGTTAGGATTCTGCATTTTTATTACTATATTCCCACATTACTAATTCGCGTTCAACGTTACGCGCCTTTTTCTTTCACCTGTTTCCGCAAGTAAAGCGAAGAAATATTGAAAGGGATGCAACGCTGGGACTTCCCAGGGGGTCACCCACCCTGGTACTGCTCTCGCCTAGGCACGCTTAATCTCCGAATCTCGATGGGATCCGGTGCGTTAGTGTTGGTATGATCGCACCCGTTAGTGTTTGATGCGGCGGGAGAAACCTGTTAGGAAGTGGTTTAGGTGTTCGGATGCGTTCGGCCCGGGAGAACTTCAAAGTGGCGTGACTTTTGATCCATAAGGAGTAACGGGGCCCGTAATATATCAAATTGAAGCTTGGGATGAGCTCTGCAAGTCTCATAGCCTACGGCCTTGACACGTGCTGTTTGGAGCCCGAAAAACCTATTTGAAATAGTCTATTCGTCGGCCGAGCGTGAATTATTTTTTTCATTTTTGTTATTTTAGTTTCCCTGTCCCTAATTGCTGTTGGAAGTTGTTTACGGCCATAAATACGACCATGAACAGCAACGTTCTCGTCAGTTAATATTACTATTACGTTATTCTATTCGTGAGTTCTTGCTTTTCTTGTCGGTTCAGGGGTTTGCCTCTGCGCTCTTGTTGCCGCGTCTGAACCTGCAAATCACGTTTGTGCCAGGGCGTTACAGTCTAACCGTGTTTCGCTGCATCTGGACTCTTCGATCCCATTCCTGTATTGCCACTTTGATAACGCTTGTTTATCCCCAGAGACACAAAAGAGATCTAGAAGGGGGTGGCGTAAATTCTTTAAATTCTCCTTCATGATAGGGTGTTACCAAGTAATTACCCAAATCAATTTAATTAATTCAGGCACAGAACAAACGCAGTTTAGATCGCACCTTCGAAGAATGTGGGGGAAAAAAATAGTCCAAAGCCCACGTTTCGCCTAAAGGCAAAACGGATATAAAAAGGGGTGCAACACGAGGACTTCCCAGGGGGTCACCCATCCTAGTACTACTCTCGCCCAAGCACGCTTAACTTCGGAGTTCTGATGGGATCCGGTGCATTAGTGCTGGTATGATCGCACCCGTTAGGACTCCCCACTTCTATTCCTATATTCCCGGATGTGGGTGTGACGTAGTGACATTTACTAAGACACGTTTCGCCAGTTCGCGCGTTTGCTTTCACCTGGTTCCGCAAACAGGAAGAGAAGACATAGGAAGGGGTGCAACACGAGGACTTCCCAGGGGGTCACCCATCCAAGTACTACACTCGCCCAAGCGCGCTTAACTCCGGTGTTCTGACGGGATCCGGCGCATTATTGCTGGTATGATCGCACCCGCTAAGAACCTCCATTTTAATCCCTACCTTCCCGCACGTGGGCGTGTCGTTGTCACATTTTCGCCGTGCCTGCGCGTTTGGTAAGGCACGTTTCACCAGTACGCGCGTCTTCGTTCGCCTGGTTCCGCAAAAATGCAAAAATGAGGGGATCCGGCGCGTTGGTGCTGCTGTGATCGCACCCGCTAAGATCCTCCGTCTTAATTCGAAATTTCCCGCACGTGGGTGTGCCGCAGTGACATTTACGCCGTGCATGCGCGTTTACCGAGACACGTTTCACCAGTGACCCCTTATTCTTTCCCCCGGTTCCGCAAAAGGGTTATAAAAAGGGGTGCAACACGAGGACTTCCCAGGGGGTCACCCATCCTAGTACTACTCTCGCCCAAGCACGCTTAACTTCGGAGTTCTGATGGGATCCGGTGCATTAGTGCTGGTATGATCGCACCCGTTAGGATTCTGCATTTTTATTACTATATTCCCACATTACTAATTCGCGTTCAACGTTACGCGCCTTTTTCTTTCACCTGTTTCCGCAAGTAAAGCGAAGAAATATTGAAAGGGATGCAACGCTGGGACTTCCCAGGGGGTCACCCACCCTGGTACTGCTCTCGCCTAGGCACGCTTAATCTCCGAATCTCGATGGGATCCGGTGCGTTAGTGTTGGTATGATCGCACCCGTTAGTGTTTGATGCGGCGGGAGAAACCTGTTAGGAAGTGGTTTAGGTGTTCGGATGCGTTCGGCCCGGGAGAACTTCAAAGTGGCGTGACTTTTGATCCATAAGGAGTAACGGGGCCCGTAATATATCAAATTGAAGCTTGGGATGAGCTCTGCAAGTCTCATAGCCTACGGCCTTGACACGTGCTGTTTGGAGCCCGAAAAACCTATTTGAAATAGTCTATTCGTCGGCCGAGCGTGAATTATTTTTTTCATTTTTGTTATTTTAGTTTCCCTGTCCCTAATTGCTGTTGGAAGTTGTTTACGGCCATAAATACGACCATGAACAGCAACGTTCTCGTCAGTTAATATTACTATTACGTTATTCTATTCGTGAGTTCTTGCTTTTCTTGTCGGTTCAGGGGTTTGCCTCTGCGCTCTTGTTGCCGCGTCTGAACCTGCAAATCACGTTTGTGCCAGGGCGTTACAGTCTAACCGTGTTTCGCTGCATCTGGACTCTTCGATCCCATTCCTGTATTGCCACTTTGATAACGCTTGTTTATCCCCAGAGGCACAAAAGAGATCTAGAAGGGGGTGGCGTAAATTCTTTAAATTCTCCTTCATGATAGGGTGTTACCAAGTAATTACCCAAATCAATTTAATTAATTCAGGCACAGAACAAACGCAGTTTAGATCGCACCTTCGAAGAATGTGGGGGAAAAAAATAGTCCAAAGCCCACGTTTCGCCTAAAGGCAAAACGGATATAAAAAGGGGTGCAACACGAGGACTTCCCAGGGGGTCACCCATCCTAGTACTACTCTCGCCCAAGCACGCTTAACTTCGGAGTTCTGATGGGATCCGGTGCATTAGTGCTGGTATGATCGCACCCGTTAGGACTCCCCACTTCTATTCCTATATTCCCGGATGTGGGTGTGACGTAGTGACATTTACTAAGACACGTTTCGCCAGTTCGCGCGTTTGCTTTCACCTGGTTCCGCAAACAGGAAGAGAAGACATAGGAAGGGGTGCAACACGAGGACTTCCCAGGGGGTCACCCATCCAAGTACTACACTCGCCCAAGCGCGCTTAACTCCGGTGTTCTGACGGGATCCGGCGCATTATTGCTGGTATGATCGCACCCGCTAAGAACCTCCATTTTAATCCCTACCTTCCCGCACGTGGGCGTGTCGTTGTCACATTTTCGCCGTGCCTGCGCGTTTGGTAAGGCACGTTTCACCAGTACGCGCGTCTTCGTTCGCCTGGTTCCGCAAAAATGCAAAAATGAGGGGATCCGGCGCGTTGGTGCTGCTGTGATCGCACCCGCTAAGATCCTCCGTCTTAATTCGAAATTTCCCGCACGTGGGTGTGCCGCAGTGACATTTACGCCGTGCATGCGCGTTTACCGAGACACGTTTCACCAGTGACCCCTTATTCTTTCCCCCGGTTCCGCAAAAGGGTTATAAAAAGGGGTGCAACACGAGGACTTCCCAGGGGGTCACCCATCCTAGTACTACTCTCGCCCAAGCACGCTTAACTTCGGAGTTCTGATGGGATCCGGTGCCTTAGTGCTGGTATGATCGCACCCGTTAGGATTCTGCATTTTTATTACTATATTCCCACATTACTAATTCGCGTTCAACGTTACGCGCCTTTTTCTTTCACCTGTTTCCGCAAGTAAAGCGAAGAAATATTGAAAGGGATGCAACGCTGGGACTTCCCAGGGGGTCACCCACCCTGGTACTGCTCTCGCCTAGGCACGCTTAATCTCCGAATCTCGATGGGATCCGGTGCGTTAGTGTTGGTATGATCGCACCCGTTAGTGTTTGATGCGGCGGGAGAAACCTGTTAGGAAGTGGTTTAGGTGTTCGGATGCGTTCGGCCCGGGAGAACTTCAAAGTGGCGTGACTTTTGATCCATAAGGAGTAACGGGGCCCGTAATATATCAAATTGAAGCTTGGGATGAGCTCTGCAAGTCTCATAGCCTACGGCCTTGACACGTGCTGTTTGGAGCCCGAAAAACCTATTTGAAATAGTCTATTCGTCGGCCGAGCGTGAATTATTTTTTTCATTTTTGTTATTTTAGTTTCCCTGTCCCTAATTGCTGTTGGAAGTTGTTTACGGCCATAAATACGACCATGAACAGCAACGTTCTCGTCAGTTAATATTACTATTACGTTATTCTATTCGTGAGTTCTTGCTTTTCTTGTCGGTTCAGGGGTTTGCCTCTGCGCTCTTGTTGCCGCGTCTGAACCTGCAAATCACGTTTGTGCCAGGGCGTTACAGTCTAACCGTGTTTCGCTGCATCTGGACTCTTCGATCCCATTCCTGTATTGCCACTTTGATAACGCTTGTTTATCCCCAGAGGCACAAAAGAGATCTAGAAGGGGGTGGCGTAAATTCTTTAAATTCTCCTTCATGATAGGGTGTTACCAAGTAATTACCCAAATCAATTTAATTAATTCAGGCACAGAACAAACGCAGTTTAGATCGCACCTTCGAAGAATGTGGGGGAAAAAAATAGTCCAAAGCCCACGTTTCGCCTAAAGGCAAAACGGATATAAAAAGGGGTGCAACACGAGGACTTCCCAGGGGGTCACCCATCCTAGTACTACTCTCGCCCAAGCACGCTTAACTTCGGAGTTCTGATGGGATCCGGTGCATTAGTGCTGGTATGATCGCACCCGTTAGGACTCCCCACTTCTATTCCTATATTCCCGGATGTGGGTGTGACGTAGTGACATTTACTAAGACACGTTTCGCCAGTTCGCGCGTTTGCTTTCACCTGGTTCCGCAAACAGGAAGAGAAGACATAGGAAGGGGTGCAACACGAGGACTTCCCAGGGGGTCACCCATCCAAGTACTACACTCGCCCAAGCGCGCTTAACTCCGGTGTTCTGACGGGATCCGGCGCATTATTGCTGGTATGATCGCACCCGCTAAGAACCTCCATTTTAATCCCTACCTTCCCGCACGTGGGCGTGTCGTTGTCACATTTTCGCCGTGCCTGCGCGTTTGGTAAGGCACGTTTCACCAGTACGCGCGTCTTCGTTCGCCTGGTTCCGCAAAAATGCAAAAATGAGGGGATCCGGCGCGTTGGTGCTGCTGTGATCGCACCCGCTAAGATCCTCCGTCTTAATTCGAAATTTCCCGCACGTGGGTGTGCCGCAGTGACATTTACGCCGTGCATGCGCGTTTACCGAGACACGTTTCACCAGTGACCCCTTATTCTTTCCCCCGGTTCCGCAAAAGGGTTATAAAAAGGGGTGCAACACGAGGACTTCCCAGGGGGTCACCCATCCTAGTACTACTCTCGCCCAAGCACGCTTAACTTCGGAGTTCTGATGGGATCCGGTGCATTAGTGCTGGTATGATCGCACCCGTTAGGATTCTGCATTTTTATTACTATATTCCCACATTACTAATTCGCGTTCAACGTTACGCGCCTTTTTCTTTCACCTGTTTCCGCAAGTAAAGCGAAGAAATATTGAAAGGGATGCAACGCTGGGACTTCCCAGGGGGTCACCCACCCTGGTACTGCTCTCGCCTAGGCACGCTTAATCTCCGAATCTCGATGGGATCCGGTGCGTTAGTGTTGGTATGATCGCACCCGTTAGTGTTTGATGCGGCGGGAGAAACCTGTTAGGAAGTGGTTTAGGTGTTCGGATGCGTTCGGCCCGGGAGAACTTCAAAGTGGCGTGACTTTTGATCCATAAGGAGTAACGGGGCCCGTAATATATCAAATTGAAGCTTGGGATGAGCTCTACAAGTCTCATCGCCTACGGCCTTGACACGTGCTGTTTGGAGCCCGAAAAACCTATTTGAAATAGTCTATTCGTCGGCCGAGCGTGAATTATTTTTTTCATTTTTGTTATTTTAGTTTCCCTGTCCCTAATTGCTGTTGGAAGTTGTTTACGGCCATAAATACGACCATGAACAGCAACGTTCTCGTCAGTTAATATTACTATTACGTTATTCTATTCGTGAGTTCTTGCTTTTCTTGTCGGTTCAGGGGTTTGCCTCTGCGCTCTTGTTGCCGCGTCTGAACCTGCAAATCACGTTTGTGCCAGGGCGTTACAGTCTAACCGTGTTTCGCTGCATCTGGACTCTTCGATCCCATTCCTGTATTGCCACTTTGATAACGCTTGTTTATCCCCAGAGGCACAAAAGAGATCTAGAAGGGGGTGGCGTAAATTCTTTAAATTCTCCTTCATGATAGGGTGTTACCAAGTAATTACCCAAATCAATTTAATTAATTCAGGCACAGAACAAACGCAGTTTAGATCGCACCTTCGAAGAATGTGGGGGAAAAAAATAGTCCAAAGCCCACGTTTCGCCTAAAGGCAAAACAGATATAAAAAGGGGTGCAACACGAGGACTTCCCAGGGGGTCACCCATCCTAGTACTACTCTCGCCCAAGCACGCTTAACTTCGGAGTTCTGATGGGATCCGGTGCATTAGTGCTGGTATGATCGCACCCGTTAGGACTCCCCACTTCTATTCCTATATTCCCGGATGTGGGTGTGACGTAGTGACATTTACTAAGACACGTTTCGCCAGTTCGCGCGTTTGCTTTCACCTGGTTCCGCAAACAGGAAGAGAAGACATAGGAAGGGGTGCAACACGAGGACTTCCCAGGGGGTCACCCATCCAAGTACTACACTCGCCCAAGCGCGCTTAACTCCGGTGTTCTGACGGGATCCGGCGCATTATTGCTGGTATGATCGCACCCGCTAAGAACCTCCATTTTAATCCCTACCTTCCCGCACGTGGGCGTGTCGTTGTCACATTTTCGCCGTGCCTGCGCGTTTGGTAAGGCACGTTTCACCAGTACGCGCGTCTTCGTTCGCCTGGTTCCGCAAAAATGCAAAAATGAGGGGATCCGGCGCGTTGGTGCTGCTGTGATCGCACCCGCTAAGATCCTCCGTCTTAATTCGAAATTTCCCGCACGTGGGTGTGCCGCAGTGACATTTACGCCGTGCATGCGCGTTTATCGAGACACGTTTCACCAGTGACCCCTTATTCTTTCCCCCGGTTCCGCAAAAGGGTTATAAAAAGGGGTGCAACACGAGGACTTCCCAGGGGGTCACCCATCCTAGTACTACTCTCGCCCAAGCACGCTTAACTTCGGAGTTCTGATGGGATCCGGTGCATTAGTGCTGGTATGATCGCACCCGTTAGGATTCTGCATTTTTATTACTATATTCCCACATTACTAATTCGCGTTCAACGTTACGCGCCTTTTTCTTTCACCTGTTTCCGCAAGTAAAGCGAAGAAATATTGAAAGGGATGCAACGCTGGGACTTCCCAGGGGGTCACCCACCCTGGTACTGCTCTCGCCTAGGCACGCTTAATCTCCGAATCTCGATGGGATCCGGTGCGTTAGTGTTGGTATGATCGCACCCGTTAGTGTTTGATGCGGCGGGAGAAACCTGTTAGGAAGTGGTTTAGGTGTTCGGATGCGTTCGGCCCGGGAGAACTTCAAAGTGGCGTGACTTTTGATCCATAAGGAGTAACGGGGCCCGTAATATATCAAATTGAAGCTTGGGATGAGCTCTACAAGTCTCATCGCCTACGGCCTTGACACGTGCTGTTTGGAGCCCGAAAAACCTATTTGAAATAGTCTATTCGTCGGCCGAGCGTGAATTATTTTTTTCATTTTTGTTATTTTAGTTTCCCTGTCCCTAATTGCTGTTGGAAGTTGTTTACGGCCATAAATACGACCATGAACAGCAACGTTCTCGTCAGTTAATATTACTATTACGTTATTCTATTCGTGAGTTCTTGCTTTTCTTGTCGGTTCAGGGGTTTGCCTCTGCGCTCTTGTTGCCGCGTCTGAACCTGCAAATCACGTTTGTGCCAGGGCGTTACAGTCTAACCGTGTTTCGCTGCATCTGGACTCTTCGATCCCATTCCTGTATTGCCACTTTGATAACGCTTGTTTATCCCCAGAGGCACAAAAGAGATCTAGAAGGGGGTGGCGTAAATTCTTTAAATTCTCCTTCATGATAGGGTGTTACCAAGTAATTACCCAAATCAATTTAATTAATTCAGGCACAGAACAAACGCAGTTTAGATCGCACCTTCGAAGAATGTGGGGGGAAAAAATAGTCCAAAGCCCACGTTTCGCCTAAAGGCAAAACGGATATAAAAAGGGGTGCAACACGAGGACTTCCCAGGGGGTCACCCATCCTAGTACTACTCTCGCCCAAGCACGCTTAACTTCGGAGTTCTGATGGGATCCGGTGCATTAGTGCTGGTATGATCGCACCCGTTAGGACTCCCCACTTCTATTCCTATATTCCCGGTTGTGGGTGTGACGTAGTGACATTTACTAAGACAGGTTTCGCCAGTTCGCGCGTTTGCTTTCACCTGGTTCCGCAAACAGGAAGAGAAGACATAGGAAGGGGTGCAACACGAGGACTTCCCAGGGGGTCACCCATCCAAGTACTACACTCGCCCAAGCGCGCTTAACTCCGGTGTTCTGACGGGATCCGGCGCATTATTGCTGGTATGATCGCACCCGCTAAGAACCTCCATTTTAATCCCTACCTTCCCGCACGTGGGCGTGTCGTTGTCACATTTTCGCCGTGCCTGCGCGTTTGGTAAGGCACGTTTCACCAGTACGCGCGTCTTCGTTCGCCTGGTTCCGCAAAAATGCAAAAATGAGGGGATCCGGCGCGTTGGTGCTGCTGTGATCGCACCCGCTAAGATCCTCCGTCTTAATTCGAAATTTCCCGCACGTGGGTGTGCCGCAGTGACATTTACGCCGTGCATGCGCGTTTACCGAGACACGTTTCACCAGTGACCCCTTATTCTTTCCCCCGGTTCCGCAAAAGGGTTATAAAAAGGGGTGCAACACGAGGACTTCCCAGGGGGTCACCCATCCTAGTACTACTCTCGCCCAAGCACGCTTAACTTCGGAGTTCTGATGGGATCCGGTGCATTAGTGCTGGTATGATCGCACCCGTTAGGATTCTGCATTTTTATTACTATATTCCCACATTACTAATTCGCGTTCAACGTTACGCGCCTTTTTCTTTCACCTGTTTCCGCAAGTAAAGCGAAGAAATATTGAAAGGGATGCAACGCTGGGACTTCCCAGGGGGTCACCCACCCTGGTACTGCTCTCGCCTAGGCACGCTTAATCTCCGAATCTCGATGGGATCCGGTGCGTTAGTGTTGGTATGATCGCACCCGTTAGTGTTTGATGCGGCGGGAGAAACCTGTTAGGAAGTGGTTTAGGTGTTCGGATGCGTTCGGCCCGGGAGAACTTCAAAGTGGCGTGACTTTTGATCCATAAGGAGTAACGGGGCCCGTAATATATCAAATTGAAGCTTGGGATGAGCTCTACAAGTCTCATCGCCTACGGCCTTGACACGTGCTGTTTGGAGCCCGAAAAACCTATTTGAAATAGTCTATTCGTCGGCCGAGCGTGAATTATTTTTTTCATTTTTGTTATTTTAGTTTCCCTGTCCCTAATTGCTGTTGGAAGTTGTTTACGGCCATAAATACGACCATGAACAGCAACGTTCTCGTCAGTTAATATTACTATTACGTTATTCTATTCGTGAGTTCTTGCTTTTCTTGTCGGTTCAGGGGTTTGCCTCTGCGCTCTTGTTGCCGCGTCTGAACCTGCAAATCACGTTTGTGCCAGGGCGTTACAGTCTAACCGTGTTTCGCTGCATCTGGACTCTTCGATCCCATTCCTGTATTGCCACTTTGATAACGCTTGTTTATCCCCAGAGGCACAAAAGAGATCTAGAAGGGGGTGGCGTAAATTCTTTAAATTCTCCTTCATGATAGGGTGTTACCAAGTAATTACCCAAATCAATTTAATTAATTCAGGCACAGAACAAACGCAGTTTAGATCGCACCTTCGAAGAATGTGGGGGAAAAAAATAGTCCAAAGCCCACGTTTCGCCTAAAGGCAAAACGGATATAAAAAGGGGTGCAACACGAGGACTTCCCAGGGGGTCACCCATCCTAGTACTACTCTCGCCCAAGCACGCTTAACTTCGGAGTTCTGATGGGATCCGGTGCATTAGTGCTGGTATGATCGCACCCGTTAGGACTCCCCACTTCTATTCCTATATTCCCGGATGTGGGTGTGACGTAGTGACATTTACTAAGACACGTTTCGCCAGTTCGCGCGTTTGCTTTCACCTGGTTCCGCAAACAGGAAGAGAAGACATAGGAAGGGGTGCAACACGAGGACTTCCCAGGGGGTCACCCATCCAAGTACTACACTCGCCCAAGCGCGCTTAACTCCGGTGTTCTGACGGGATCCGGCGCATTATTGCTGGTATGATCGCACCCGCTAAGAACCTCCATTTTAATCCCTACCTTCCCGCACGTGGGCGTGTCGTTGTCACATTTTCGCCGTGCCTGCGCGTTTGGTAAGGCACGTTTCACCAGTACGCGCGTCTTCGTTCGCCTGGTTCCGCAAAAATGCAAAAATGAGGGGATCCGGCGCGTTGGTGCTGCTGTGATCGCACCCGCTAAGATCCTCCGTCTTAATTCGAAATTTCCCGCACGTGGGTGTGCCGCAGTGACATTTACGCCGTGCATGCGCGTTTACCGAGACACGTTTCACCAGTGACCCCTTATTCTTTCCCCCGGTTCCGCAAAAGGGTTATAAAAAGGGGTGCAACACGAGGACTTCCCAGGGGGTCACCCATCCTAGTACTACTCTCGCCCAAGCACGCTTAACTTCGGAGTTCTGATGGGATCCGGTGCATTAGTGCTGGTATGATCGCACCCGTTAGGATTCTGCATTTTTATTACTATATTCCCACATTACTAATTCGCGTTCAACGTTACGCGCCTTTTTCTTTCACCTGTTTCCGCAAGTAAAGCGAAGAAATATTGAAAGGGATGCAACGCTGGGACTTCCCAGGGGGTCACCCACCCTGGTACTGCTCTCGCCTAGGCACGCTTAATCTCCGAATCTCGATGGGATCCGGTGCGTTAGTGTTGGTATGATCGCACCCGTTAGTGTTTGATGCGGCGGGAGAAACCTGTTAGGAAGTGGTTTAGGTGTTCGGATGCGTTCGGCCCGGGAGAACTTCAAAGTGGCGTGACTTTTGATCCATAAGGAGTAACGGGGCCCGTAATATATCAAATTGAAGCTTGGGATGAGCTCTACAAGTCTCATCGCCTACGGCCTTGACACGTGCTGTTTGGAGCCCGAAAAACCTATTTGAAATAGTCTATTCGTCGGCCGAGCGTGAATTATTTTTTTCATTTTTGTTATTTTAGTTTCCCTGTCCCTAATTGCTGTTGGAAGTTGTTTACGGCCATAAATACGACCATGAACAGCAACGTTCTCGTCAGTTAATATTACTATTACGTTATTCTATTCGTGAGTTCTTGCTTTTCTTGTCGGTTCAGGGGTTTGCCTCTGCGCTCTTGTTGCCGCGTCTGAACCTGCAAATCACGTTTGTGCCAGGGCGTTACAGTCTAACCGTGTTTCGCTGCATCTGGACTCTTCGATCCCATTCCTGTATTGCCACTTTGATAACGCTTGTTTATCCCCAGAGGCACAAAAGAGATCTAGAAGGGGGTGGCGTAAATTCTTTAAATTCTCCTTCATGATAGGGTGTTACCAAGTAATTACCCAAATCAATTTAATTAATTCAGGCACAGAACAAACGCAGTTTAGATCGCACCTTCGAAGAATGTGGGGGAAAAAAATAGTCCAAAGCCCACGTTTCGCCTAAAGGCAAAACGGATATAAAAAGGGGTGCAACACGAGGACTTCCCAGGGGGTCACCCATCCTAGTACTACTCTCGCCCAAGCACGCTTAACTTCGGAGTTCTGATGGGATCCGGTGCATTAGTGCTGGTATGATCGCACCCGTTAGGACTCCCCACTTCTATTCCTATATTCCCGGATGTGGGTGTGACGTAGTGACATTTACTAAGACACGTTTCGCCAGTTCGCGCGTTTGCTTTCACCTGGTTCCGCAAACAGGAAGAGAAGACATAGGAAGGGGTGCAACACGAGGACTTCCCAGGGGGTCACCCATCCAAGTACTACACTCGCCCAAGCGCGCTTAACTCCGGTGTTCTGACGGGATCCGGCGCATTATTGCTGGTATGATCGCACCCGCTAAGAACCTCCATTTTAATCCCTACCTTCCCGCACGTGGGCGTGTCGGTGTCACATTTTCGCCGTGCCTGCGCGTTTGGTAAGGCACGTTTCACCAGTACGCGCGTCTTCGTTCGCCTGGTTCCGCAAAAATGCAAAAATGAGGGGATCCGGCGCGTTGGTGCTGCTGTGATCGCACCCGCTAAGATCCTCCGTCTTAATTCGAAATTTCCCGCACGTGGGTGTGCCGCAGTGACATTTACGCCGTGCATGCGCGTTTACCGAGACACGTTTCACCAGTGACCCCTTATTCTTTCCCCCGGTTCCGCAAAAGGGTTATAAAAAGGGGTGCAACACGAGGACTTCCCAGGGGGTCACCCATCCTAGTACTACTCTCGCCCAAGCACGCTTAACTTCGGAGTTCTGATGGGATCCGGTGCATTAGTGCTGGTATGATCGCACCCGTTAGGATTCTGCATTTTTATTACTATATTCCCACATTACTAATTCGCGTTCAACGTTACGCGCCTTTTTCTTTCACCTGTTTCCGCAAGTAAAGCGAAGAAATATTGAAAGGGATGCAACGCTGGGACTTCCCAGGGGGTCACCCACCCTGGTACTGCTCTCGCCTAGGCACGCTTAATCTCCGAATCTCGATGGGATCCGGTGCGTTAGTGTTGGTATGATCGCACCCGTTAGTGTTTGATGCGGCGGGAGAAACCTGTTAGGAAGTGGTTTAGGTGTTCGGATGCGTTCGGCCCGGGAGAACTTCAAAGTGGCGTGACTTTTGATCCATAAGGAGTAACGGGGCCCGTAATATATCAAATTGAAGCTTGGGATGAGCTCTACAAGTCTCATCGCCTACGGCCTTGACACGTGCTGTTTGGAGCCCGAAAAACCTATTTGAAATAGTCTATTCGTCGGCCGAGCGTGAATTATTTTTTTCATTTTTGTTATTTTAGTTTCCCTGTCCCTAATTGCTGTTGGAAGTTGTTTACGGCCATAAATACGACCATGAACAGCAACGTTCTCGTCAGTTAATATTACTATTACGTTATTCTATTCGTGAGTTCTTGCTTTTCTTGTCGGTTCAGGGGTTTGCCTCTGCGCTCTTGTTGCCGCGTCTGAACCTGCAAATCACGTTTGTGCCAGGGCGTTACAGTCTAACCGTGTTTCGCTGCATCTGGACTCTTCGATCCCATTCCTGTATTGCCACTTTGATAACGCTTGTTTATCCCCAGAGGCACAAAAGAGATCTAGAAGGGGGTGGCGTAAATTCTTTAAATTCTCCTTCATGATAGGGTGTTACCAAGTAATTACCCAAATCAATTTAATTAATTCAGGCACAGAACAAACGCAGTTTAGATCGCACCTTCGAAGAATGTGGGGGAAAAAAATAGTCCAAAGCCCACGTTTCGCCTAAAGGCAAAACGGATATAAAAAGGGGTGCAACACGAGGACTTCCCAGGGGGTCACCCATCCTAGTACTACTCTCGCCCAAGCACGCTTAACTTCGGAGTTCTGATGGGATCCGGTGCATTAGTGCTGGTATGATCGCACCCGTTAGGACTCCCCACTTCTATTCCTATATTCCCGGATGTGGGTGTGACGTAGTGACATTTACTAAGACACGTTTCGCCAGTTCGCGCGTTTGCTTTCACCTGGTTCCGCAAACAGGAAGAGAAGACATAGGAAGGGGTGCAACACGAGGACTTCCCAGGGGGTCACCCATCCAAGTACTACACTCGCCCAAGCGCGCTTAACTCCGGTGTTCTGACGGGATCCGGCGCATTATTGCTGGTATGATCGCACCCGCTAAGAACCTCCATTTTAATCCCTACCTTCCCGCACGTGGGCGTGTCGTTGTCACATTTTCGCCGTGCCTGCGCGTTTGGTAAGGCACGTTTCACCAGTACGCGCGTCTTCGTTCGCCTGGTTCCGCAAAAATGCAAAAATGAGGGGATCCGGCGCGTTGGTGCTGCTGTGATCGCACCCGCTAAGATCCTCCGTCTTAATTCGAAATTTCCCGCACGTGGGTGTGCCGCAGTGACATTTACGCCGTGCATGCGCGTTTACCGAGACACGTTTCACCAGTGACCCCTTATTCTTTCCCCCGGTTCCGCAAAAGGGTTATAAAAAGGGGTGCAACACGAGGACTTCCCAGGGGGTCACCCATCCTAGTACTACTCTCGCCCAAGCACGCTTAACTTCGGAGTTCTGATGGGATCTGGTGCATTAGTGCTGGTATGATCGCACCCGTTAGGATTCTGCATTTTTATTACTATATTCCCACATTACTAATTCGCGTTCAACGTTACGCGCCTTTTTCTTTCACCTGTTTCCGCAAGTAAAGCGAAGAAATATTGAAAGGGATGCAACGCTGGGACTTCCCAGGGGGTCACCCACCCTGGTACTGCTCTCGCCTAGGCACGCTTAATCTCCGAATCTCGATGGGATCCGGTGCGTTAGTGTTGGTATGATCGCACCCGTTAGTGTTTGATGCGGCGGGAGAAACCTGTTAGGAAGTGGTTTAGGTGTTCGGATGCGTTCGGCCCGGGAGAACTTCAAAGTGGCGTGACTTTTGATCCATAAGGAGTAACGGGGCCCGTAATATATCAAATTGAAGCTTGGGATGAGCTCTACAAGTCTCATGGCCTACGGCCTTGACACGTGCTGTTTGGAGCCCGAAAAACCTATTTGAAATAGTCTATTCGTCGGCCGAGCGTGAATTATTTTTTTCATTTTTGTTATTTTAGTTTCCCTGTCCCTAATTGCTGTTGGAAGTTGTTTACGGCCATAAATACGACCATGAACAGCAACGTTCTCGTCAGTTAATATTACTATTACGTTATTCTATTCGTGAGTTCTTGCTTTTCTTGTCGGTTCAGGGGTTTGCCTCTGCGCTCTTGTTGCCGCGTCTGAACCTGCAAATCACGTTTGTGCCAGGGCGTTACAGTCTAACCGTGTTTCGCTGCATCTGGACTCTTCGATCCCATTCCTGTATTGCCACTTTGATAACGCTTGTTTATCCCCAGAGGCACAAAAGAGATCTAGAAGGGGGGTGGCGTAAATTCTTTAAATTCTCCTTCATGATAGGGTGTTACCAAGTAATTACCCAAATCAATTTAATTAATTCAGGCACAGAACAAACGCAGTTTAGATCGCACCTTCGAAGAATGTGGGGGAAAAAAATAGTCCAAAGCCCACGTTTCGCCTAAAGGCAAAACGGATATAAAAAGGGGTGCAACACGAGGACTTCCCAGGGGGTCACCCATCCTAGTACTACTCTCGCCCAAGCACGCTTAACTTCGGAGTTCTGATGGGATCCGGTGCATTAGTGCTGGTATGATCGCACCCGTTAGGACTCCCCACTTCTATTCCTATATTCCCGGATGTGGGTGTGACGTAGTGACATTTACTAAGACACGTTTCGCCAGTTCGCGCGTTTGCTTTCACCTGGTTCCGCAAACAGGAAGAGAAGACATAGGAAGGGGTGCAACACGAGGACTTCCCAGGGGGTCACCCATCCAAGTACTACACTCGCCCAAGCGCGCTTAACTCCGGTGTTCTGACGGGATCCGGCGCATTATTGCTGGTATGATCGCACCCGCTAAGAACCTCCATTTTAATCCCTACCTTCCCGCACGTGGGCGTGTCGTTGTCACATTTTCGCCGTGCCTGCGCGTTTGGTAAGGCACGTTTCACCAGTACGCGCGTCTTCGTTCGCCTGGTTCCGCAAAAATGCAAAAATGAGGGGATCCGGCGCGTTGGTGCTGCTGTGATCGCACCCGCTAAGATCCTCCGTCTTAATTCGAAATTTCCCGCACGTGGGTGTGCCGCAGTGACATTTACGCCGTGCATGCGCGTTTACCGAGACACGTTTCACCAGTGACCCCTTATTCTTTCCCCCGGTTCCGCAAAAGGGTTATAAAAAGGGGTGCAACACGAGGACTTCCCAGGGGGTCACCCATCCTGGTACTACTCTCGCCCAAGCACGCTTAACTTCGGAGTTCTGATGGGATCCGGTGCATTAGTGCTGGTATGATCGCACCCGTTAGGATTCTGCATTTTTATTACTATATTCCCACATTACTAATTCGCGTTCAACGTTACGCGCCTTTTTCTTTCACCTGTTTCCGCAAGTAAAGCGAAGAAATATTGAAAGGGATGCAACGCTGGGACTTCCCAGGGGGTCACCCACCCTGGTACTGCTCTCGCCTAGGCACGCTTAATCTCCGAATCTCGATGGGATCCGGTGCGTTAGTGTTGGTATGATCGCACCCGTTAGTGTTTGATGCGGCGGGAGAAACCTGTTAGGAAGTGGTTTAGGTGTTCGGATGCGTTCGGCCCGGGAGAACTTCAAAGTGGCGTGACTTTTGATCCATAAGGAGTAACGGGGCCCGTAATATATCAAATTGAAGCTTGGGATGAGCTCTACAAGTCTCATCGCCTACGGCCTTGACACGTGCTGTTTGGAGCCCGAAAAACCTATTTGAAATAGTCTATTCGTCGGCCGAGCGTGAATTATTTTTTTCATTTTTGTTATTTTAGTTTCCCTGTCCCTATTGCTGTTGGAAGTTGTTTACGGCCATAAATACGACCATGAACAGCAACGTTCTCGTCAGTTAATATTACTATTACGTTATTCTATTCGTGAGTTCTTGCTTTTCTTGTCGGTTCAGGGGTTTGCCTCTGCGCTCTTGTTGCCGCGTCTGAACCTGCAAATCACGTTTGTGCCAGGGCGTTACAGTCTAACCGTGTTTCGCTGCATCTGGACTCTTCGATCCCATTCCTGTATTGCCACTTTGATAACGCTTGTTTATCCCCAGAGGCACAAAAGAGATCTAGAAGGGGGTGGCGTAAATTCTTTAAATTCTCCTTCATGATAGGGTGTTACCAAGTAATTACCCAAATCAATTTAATTAATTCAGGCACAGAACAAACGCAGTTTAGATCGCACCTTCGAAGAATGTGGGGGGGAAAAATAGTCCAAAGCCCACGTTTCGCCTAAAGGCAAAACGGATATAAAAAGGGGTGCAACACGAGGACTTCCCAGGGGGTCACCCATCCTAGTACTACTCTCGCCCAAGCACGCTTAACTTCGGAGTTCTGATGGGATCCGGTGCATTAGTGCTGGTATGATCGCACCCGTTAGGACTCCCCACTTCTATTCCTATATTCCCGGATGTGGGTGTGACGTAGTGACATTTACTAAGACACGTTTCGCCAGTTCGCGCGTTTGCTTTCACCTGGTTCCGCAAACAGGAAGAGAAGACATAGGAAGGGGTGCAACACGAGGACTTCCCAGGGGGTCACCCATCCAAGTACTACACTCGCCCAAGCGCGCTTAACTCCGGTGTTCTGACGGGATCCGGCGCATTATTGCTGGTATGATCGCACCCGCTAAGAACCTCCATTTTAATCCCTACCTTCCCGCACGTGGGCGTGTCGTTGTCACATTTTCGCCGTGCCTGCGCGTTTGGTAAGGCACGTTTCACCAGTACGCGCGTCTTCGTTCGCCTGGTTCCGCAAAAATGCAAAAATGAGGGGATCCGGCGCGTTGGTGCTGCTGTGATCGCACCCGCTAAGATCCTCCGTCTTAATTCGAAATTTCCCGCACGTGGGTGTGCCGCAGTGACATTTACGCCGTGCATGCGCGTTTACCGAGACACGTTTCACCAGTGACCCCTTATTCTTTCCCCCGGTTCCGCAAAGGGTTATAAAAAGGGGTGCAACACGAGGACTTCCCAGGGGGTCACCCATCCTAGTACTACTCTCGCCCAAGCACGCTTAACTTCGGAGTTCTGATGGGATCCGGTGCATTAGTGCTGGTATGATCGCACCCGTTAGGATTCTGCATTTTTATTACTATATTCCCACATTACTAATTCGCGTTCAACGTTACGCGCCTTTTTCTTTCACCTGTTTCCGCAAGTAAAGCGAAGAAATATTGAAAGGGATGCAACGCTGGGACTTCCCAGGGGGTCACCCACCCTGGTACTGCTCTCGCCTAGGCACGCTTAATCTCCGAATCTCGATGGGATCCGGTGCGTTAGTGTTGGTATGATCGCACCCGTTAGTGTTTGATGCGGCGGGAGAAACCTGTTAGGAAGTGGTTTAGGTGTTCGGATGCGTTCGGCCCGGGAGAACTTCAAAGTGGCGTGACTTTTGATCCATAAGGAGTAACGGGGCCCGTAATATATCAAATTGAAGCTTGGGATGAGCTCTACAAGTCTCATCGCCTACGGCCTTGACACGTGCTGTTTGGAGCCCGAAAAACCTATTTGAAATAGTCTATTCGTCGGCCGAGCGTGAATTATTTTTTTCATTTTTGTTATTTTAGTTTCCCTGTCCCTAATTGCTGTTGGAAGTTGTTTACGGCCATAAATACGACCATGAACAGCAACGTTCTCGTCAGTTAATATTACTATTACGTTATTCTATTCGTGAGTTCTTGCTTTTCTTGTCGGTTCAGGGGTTTGCCTCTGCGCTCTTGTTGCCGCGTCTGAACCTGCAAATCACGTTTGTGCCAGGGCGTTACAGTCTAACCGTGTTTCGCTGCATCTGGACTCTTCGATCCCATTCCTGTATTGCCACTTTGATAACGCTTGTTTATCCCCAGAGGCACAAAAGAGATCTAGACGGGGGTGGCGTAAATTCTTTAAATTCTCCTTCATGATAGGGTGTTACCAAGTAAATTACCCAAATCAATTTAATTAATTCAGGCACAGAACAAACGCAGTTTAGATCGCACCTTCGAAGAATGTGGGGGGGAAAAATAGTCCAAAGCCCACGTTTCGCCTAAAGGCAAAACGGATATAAAAAGGGGTGCAACACGAGGACTTCCCAGGGGGTCACCCATCCTAGTACTACTCTCGCCCAAGCACGCTTAACTTCGGAGTTCTGATGGGATCCGGTGCATTAGTGCTGGTATGATCGCACCCGTTAGGACTCCCCACTTCTATTCCTATATTCCCGGATGTGGGTGTGACGTAGTGACATTTACTAAGACACGTTTCGCCAGTTCGCGCGTTTGCTTTCACCTGGTTCCGCAAACAGGAAGAGAAGACATAGGAAGGGGTGCAACACGAGGACTTCCCAGGGGGTCACCCATCCAAGTACTACACTCGCCCAAGCGCGCTTAACTCCGGTGTTCTGACGGGATCCGGCGCATTATTGCTGGTATGATCGCACCCCGCTAAGAACCTCCATTTTAATCCCTACCTTCCCGCACGTGGGCGTGTCGTTGTCACATTTTCGCCGTGCCTGCGCGTTTGGTAAGGCACGTTTCACCAGTACGCGCGTCTTCGTTCGCCTGGTTCCGCAAAAATGCAAAAATGAGGGGATCCGGCGCGTTGGTGCTGCTGTGATCGCACCCGCTAAGATCCTCCGTCTTAATTCGAAATTTCCCGCACGTGGGTGTGCCGCAGTGACATTTACGCCGTGCATGCGCGTTTACCGAGACACGTTTCACCAGTGACCCCTTATTCTTTCCCCCGGTTCCGCAAAAGGGTTATAAAAAGGGGTGCAACACGAGGACTTCCCAGGGGGTCACCCATCCTAGTACTACTCTCGCCCAAGCACGCTTAACTTCGGAGTTCTGATGGGATCCGGTGCATTAGTGCTGGTATGATCGCACCCGTTAGGATTCTGCATTTTTATTACTATATTCCCACATTACTAATTCGCGTTCAACGTTACGCGCCTTTTTCTTTCACCTGTTTCCGCAAGTAAAGCGAAGAAATATTGAAAGGGATGCAACGCTGGGACTTCCCAGGGGGTCACCCACCCTGGTACTGCTCTCGCCTAGGCACGCTTAATCTCCGAATCTCGATGGGATCCGGTGCGTTAGTGTTGGTATGATCGCACCCGTTAGTGTTTGATGCGGCGGGAGAAACCTGTTAGGAAGTGGTTTAGGTGTTCGGATGCGTTCGGCCCCGGGAGAACTTCAAAGTGGCGTGACTTTTGATCCATAAGGAGTAACGGGGCCCGTAATATATCAAATTGAAGCTTGGGATGAGCTCTACAAGTCTCATCGCCTACGGCCTTGACACGTGCTGTTTGGAGCCCGAAAAACCTATTTGAAATAGTCTATTCGTCGGCCGAGCGTGAATTATTTTTTTCATTTTTGTTATTTTAGTTTCCCTGTCCCTAATTGCTGTTGGAAGTTGTTTACGGCCATAAATACGACCATGAACAGCAACGTTCTCGTCAGTTAATATTACTATTACGTTATTCTATTCGTGAGTTCTTGCTTTTCTTGTCGGTTCAGGGGTTTGCCTCTGCGCTCTTGTTGCCGCGTCTGAACCTGCAAATCACGTTTGTGCCAGGGCGTTACAGTCTAACCGTGTTTCGCTGCATCTGGACTCTTCGATCCCATTCCTGTATTGCCACTTTGATAACGCTTGTTTATCCCCAGAGGCACAAAAGAGATCTAGAAGGGGGTGGCGTAAATTCTTTAAATTCTCCTTCATGATAGGGTGTTACCAAGTAATTACCCAAATCAATTTAATTAATTCAGGCACAGAACAAACGCAGTTTAGATCGCACCTTCGAAGAATGTGGGGGAAAAAAATAGTCCAAAGCCCACGTTTCGCCTAAAGGCAAAACGGATATAAAAAGGGGTGCAACACGAGGACTTCCCAGGGGGTCACCCATCCTAGTACTACTCTCGCCCAAGCACGCTTAACTTCGGAGTTCTGATGGGATCCGGTGCATTAGTGCTGGTATGATCGCACCCGTTAGGACTCCCCACTTCTATTCCTATATTCCCGGATGTGGGTGTGACGTAGTGACATTTACTAAGACACGTTTCGCCAGTTCGCGCGTTTGCTTTCACCTGGTTCCGCAAACAGGAAGAGAAGACATAGGAAGGGGTGCAACACGAGGACTTCCCAGGGGGTCACCCATCCAAGTACTACACTCGCCCAAGCGCGCTTAACTCCGGTGTTCTGACGGGATCCGGCGCATTATTGCTGGTATGATCGCACCCCGCTAAGAACCTCCATTTTAATCCCTACCTTCCCGCACGTGGGCGTGTCGTTGTCACATTTTCGCCGTGCCTGCGCGTTTGGTAAGGCACGTTTCACCAGTACGCGCGTCTTCGTTCGCCTGGTTCCGCAAAAATGCAAAAATGAGGGGATCCGGCGCGTTGGTGCTGCTGTGATCGCACCCGCTAAGATCCTCCGTCTTAATTCGAAATTTCCCGCACGTGGGTGTGCCGCAGTGACATTTACGCCGTGCATGCGCGTTTACCGAGACACGTTTCACCAGTGACCCCTTATTCTTTCCCCCGGTTCCGCAAAAGGGTTATAAAAAGGGGTGCAACACGAGGACTTCCCAGGGGGTCACCCATCCTAGTACTACTCTCGCCCAAGCACGCTTAACTTCGGAGTTCTGATGGGATCCGGTGCATTAGTGCTGGTATGATCGCACCGTTAGGATTCTGCATTTTTATTACTATATTCCCACATTACTAATTCGCGTTCAACGTTACGCGCCTTTTTCTTTCACCTGTTTCCGCAAGTAAAGCGAAGAAATATTGAAAGGGATGCAACGCTGGGACTTCCCAGGGGGGTCACCCACCCTGGTACTGCTCTCGCCTAGGCACGCTTAATCTCCGAATCTCGATGGGATCCGGTGCGTTAGTGTTGGTATGATCGCACCCGTTAGTGTTTGATGCGGCGGGAGAAACCTGTTAGGAAGTGGTTTAGGTGTTCGGATGCGTTCGGCCCGGGAGAACTTCAAAGTGGCGTGACTTTTGATCCATAAGGAGTAACGGGGCCCGTAATATATCAAATTGAAGCTTGGGATGAGCTCTACAAGTCTCATCGCCTACGCCCTTGACACGTGCTGTTTGGAGCCCGAAAAACCTATTTGAAATAGTCTATTCGTCGGCCGAGCGTGAATTATTTTTTTCATTTTTGTTATTTTAGTTTCCCTGTCCCTAATTGCTGTTGGAAGTTGTTTACGGCCATAAATACGACCATGAACAGCAACGTTCTCGTCAGTTAATATTACTATTACGTTATTCTATTCGTGAGTTCTTGCTTTTCTTGTCGGTTCAGGGGTTTGCCTCTGCGCTCTTGTTGCCGCGTCTGAACCTGCAAATCACGTTTGTGCCAGGGCGTTACAGTCTAACCGTGTTTCGCTGCATCTGGACTCTTCGATCCCATTCCTGTATTGCCACTTTGATAACGCTTGTTTATCCCCAGAGGCACAAAAGAGATCTAGAAGGGGGTGGCGTAAATTCTTTAAATTCTCCTTCATGATAGGGTGTTACCAAGTAATTACCCAAATCAATTTAATTAATTCAGGCACAGAACAAACGCAGTTTAGATCGCACCTTCGAAGAATGTGGGGGGGAAAAATAGTCCAAAGCCCACGTTTCGCCTAAAGGCAAAAACGGATATAAAAAGGGGTGCAACACGAGGACTTCCCAGGGGGTCACCCATCCTAGTACTACTCTCGCCCAAGCACGCTTAACTTCGGAGTTCTGATGGGATCCGGTGCATTAGTGCTGGTATGATCGCACCCGTTAGGACTCCCCACTTCTATTCCTATATTCCCGGATGTGGGTGTGACGTAGTGACATTTACTAAGACACGTTTCGCCAGTTCGCGCGTTTGCTTTCACCTGGTTCCGCAAACAGGAAGAGAAGACATAGGAAGGGGTGCAACACGAGGACTTCCCAGGGGGTCACCCATCCAAGTACTACACTCGCCCAAGCGCGCTTAACTCCGGTGTTCTGACGGGATCCGGCGCATTATTGCTGGTATGATCGCACCCGCTAAGAACCTCCATTTTAATCCCTACCTTCCCGCACGTGGGCGTGTCGTTGTCACATTTTCGCCGTGCCTGCGCGTTTGGTAAGGCACGTTTCACCAGTACGCGCGTCTTCGTTCGCCTGGTTCCGCAAAAATGCAAAAATGAGGGGATCCGGCGCGTTGGTGCTGCTGTGATCGCACCCGCTAAGATCCTCCGTCTTAATTCGAAATTTCCCGCACGTGGGTGTGCCGCAGTGACATTTACGCCGTGCATGCGCGTTTACCGAGACACGTTTCACCAGTGACCCCTTATTCTTTCCCCCGGTTCCGCAAAAGGGTTATAAAAAGGGGTGCAACACGAGGACTTCCCAGGGGGTCACCCATCCTAGTACTACTCTCGCCCAAGCACGCTTAACTTCGGAGTTCTGATGGGATCCCGGTGCATTAGTGCTGGTATGATCGCACCCGTTAGGATTCTGCATTTTTATTACTATATTCCCACATTACTAATTCGCGTTCAACGTTACGCGCCTTTTTCTTTCACCTGTTTCCGCAAGTAAAGCGAAGAAATATTGAAAGGGATGCAACGCTGGGACTTCCCAGGGGGTCACCCACCCTGGTACTGCTCTCGCCTAGGCACGCTTAATCTCCGAATCTCGATGGGATCCGGTGCGTTAGTGTTGGTATGATCGCACCCGTTAGTGTTTGATGCGGCGGGAGAAACCTGTTAGGAAGTGGTTTAGGTGTTCGGATGCGTTCGGCCCGGGAGAACTTCAAAGTGGCGTGACTTTTGATCCATAAGGAGTAACGGGGCCCGTAATATATCAAATTGAAGCTTGGGATGAGCTCTACAAGTCTCATCGCCTACGGCCTTGACACGTGCTGTTTGGAGCCCGAAAAACCTATTTGAAATAGTCTATTCGTCGGCCGAGCGTGAATTATTTTTTTCATTTTTGTTATTTTAGTTTCCCTGTCCCTAATTGCTGTTGGAAGTTGTTTACGGCCATAAATACGACCATGAACAGCAACGTTCTCGTCAGTTAATATTACTATTACGTTATTCTATTCGTGAGTTCTTGCTTTTCTTGTCGGTTCAGGGGTTTGCCTCTGCGCTCTTGTTGCCGCGTCTG